>OY829541.1:31551456-32965794 GCA_963691705.1 Viola odorata
AAACGGTACCAAATGAAGTTGAACCCTCGAAAGTGCATGTGTTGTCTTTCAAACAGGTAAATTTTTGGGTTACGTGGTCAGTCAGAAGGGTATCCAACCCAACCCTTCAAAAATCAAAGCTATCCAAGACATGATATCTCCTCGAACCGTGAAGGAGGTACAGAAACTAACAGGGCGTGCTATCGCTTTGGGATGGTTTATTTCTAAGCAAGGCGAAAGATGCCTCCCATTTTTCAAAGTAATACGCAAGAAAGCCATTTTCGGATGGACGGCAGAATGCGAAGAGGCATTTGCAGGCCTGAAGGCCTACCTATCGTCCAACTTGGTGCTGACAAGACCTGAACCTGGCGATATCCTATATTTATACCTTGGGGTTGCTGACGAAGTGGTCAGTGCGGTCCTTGTGTGAGATGACAATCACACGCACCGCCCTGTATACTTCGTAAGTCACATCTTGAAAGATGTTGAGCTGCGATATGCTCGTATTGAGAAAATAGTGTTCGCATTAGTACAAGCGACGCGAAAGATGGATTGATATTTCCAGGCTCACACCGTCAATGTGCTTACAGATCAGCCTTTAAAGAGGATATTTCGGAAGCCCGAGTCCTCTGGGAGAATGCTGATTTGGGCCATCGAGCTTGAACAATATGGGTTGCATTACAGATCCTGACCATTTGTGAAAGCTCAAATTCTGGCAGACTTTATCGCGGAATGCACCTTTATGCCAGATCCGATGACGAAATTGACTGAAAAAGAAAAAGAGGAGTTGGACCTCCCATTCCCTAAAACCTACACTGACCTGTGGGTCATCCATGTGGATGGTGCCAAAAATCAAGAGCTTTCCGAAGCCGAAATCTTCATGAGTGGGTCTCACGACATCCATGTGCGATATGCCATCCGAATCCTGCAACCGTTATCTAAGAACTCCGCAGAATACGAAGCATTATTAGCTGGCCTTAGGATAGGAAAAAACTTCTCCCTAAAAGGCATACATGATTCAGGGAGGCTGGGAGACCTGCGGTTGAAAATCTGTGGAGACTCCAAACTAATAATAGACCAAGTCTTGGGACACTCTCAAGCTAAGGAGCCCATCATGGTGCAATACCTTGCCAAAGTAAAATGCGAGCTGATGGAAATAAAGAAAAGCGGCATACAAGTCAGCTTCGAGCATATTCCTCGAGAGGATAATGCTGAAGGGGATAACCTTGCCAAACTCGCGGCAAACCCGGAAGTGTCCATACCTAAGGGGGTATACTACCGAGAGATACCCGTACCTTCCTTCATGGAAGAACAGGCGACGCTTTGCGTAGAAGAAATTGAAAATGTCTAGAGAATTCCCGTCATAAAATACTTGAAACATGATGAGCTACCAGTAGATAACGCTGAGAAAAATAAAGTACTAAAGCAAGCGACACAGTGCACGTACTATGACGGGGAACTAATGCGGAGATGTTTCTCTCACCCAGCTGCTAGGTGCATAAGGGAACAAGAGGGTCTTCATACCCTCCGCGAAATCCACGAAGGAATTTGCGGCATGCATGCATCCGGTGACACCCTGGCTGCGCAGGTCTTCAGATCGGGGTTCTACTGGCCTACCATCCGTAGAGACTGCCATAATTACGTGCGAACTTGCCGAAAGTGTCAGGAATTCTCTAAGATTCCTCGACAACCCGCCACACAAATTTATGACATCATTGCTCCTTGTCCTTTTGCGAAATGGGAGATTGATATCCTAGGACCGTTTCCAAAGGCGAGGTCTCAGCTAAAGTTTATGGTCATGGCGGTAGACTACTTCAATAAATGGGCAGAAGCTGAGGCGGTTGCCAAGTTATCTGGCGTTTCTTCAAACACCAAGTTATCATGCAGTTCGGCGTACCCCGTGTGCTAGTCAGCGATAACGAAACGTAGTTCACAGCCAATTCTTCAGAGACCACTGCCTGGAGTTCAGAATCGAGCAGAGGTTCTCTTCCGTGGCTCATCCGCAAACCAATGGCCAGGCAGAGGTGACGAATGGGAGCATCCTTAACGGTGTTAAGAAGAACCTAGAAGGATCCAAAAAGAAATGGGAAGACGAGCTGTCGTGCGTGATGTGGGCATACCGCATGACCATGAAAACCAGCACGGGAGAAACACCATTCGTACTGGCTTTCGGTACCGAGGCCGTCACGCCCGTGGAGATTGGTACTATGAGCCTACGAGTGGCCTATTTCAGAGAAGAACTGAATGAGGAAAGGTTACGAGCTAACCTTGACGCGCTGCCAGAATTACAAGAGGAAGCTCTTCTGAAAATGATACATTACAAACAAAAGATGGCGCGTTATCACAATAGGCTCGTCAAAGAACGGCTGACCTGGTACTCAGAGACTAGTGAGCAATTGGTCAACACCGAGGAAAGCTCAGCCCGAACTAGGAAGGGCCATACCGCATTACCCGTATTGTCGGGAGGGGAGCGTATCATTTGGAGACACTCGACGGTACCCCCTTACCTAACTCTTGGAATATTGCTCGCTTGAAATTATATCATGCTAGACTTTGATTTATATCTGCACATTTTACTAATGCCAGCCCTAACCTATGCTAACGCTCGAATAGTGAGCTTTCTTGTGTTTTGCGGCTGTGTGTGTGTGCAGATGATGAAAAGGGGTTCCCAGGAGTGAAAAGTCCTATCCTTGTGATGGTCGGTCTTGATCAAATGGCTCACTAAGTGAGGGCACGCCCTGGCACACCTAATATTTAGTGTTGGGAGTGAAAAGTCATATCCTTGTGGTAGCCACGCGTGGGCCATAAGACGAGGCACGTCCTGACGCCCCCGGGGGTGAAAAGCCCTTTCCTTTTGGTAAACCGTGCTAATATAGGCGGCCCACTAAGATGAGGCACGCCCCGGTATCCCTGGGGGTGAAAAGTCCAATCCTTATACCAACCGTTCTCGTGGAGATGGCTCGTTAAGGAAAGGCACGCCCTAGGGAAATAGTAACTCCATCTTGGAAGTGAAAATCCTATCCTTGTGACCGGGCTAATATAGACAGCTCATTAAGTGAGGGCACGATTTCGGGATGCGAGGACAACGCCCGAAAGTGAAAAGTCCTAACCTTGTGACAGCCTATCCTGATCAGACGGCTCACCAAGAGGAGGCACTTTTCGGCCGATCGTAGTAATGTGAAAATGCGAAGAATCATAAAATCCCAGCGAGTAACTAGATGCAGAATCCCTGGTGAAGTGGGCTGGTTGAGAAAGCGATAACGAGCGACACCGACACCCTAAAATGGCAGCGGATTGTCTCCTACGGATAACTAGTGTCCGTTATCGCATATTTCTTACTAATAAACATTAATTGAGAGTGTGCAGGATATTTCTGACTAATGGAGATACCAGCGCTCGAGATGACGACAGAGTTGTGCGACCCGTCAATGAGATTGACGTGAGGCCAATCGCACTGATTTCTACATGGTTCGAGGAATAGGGCCTATAGACCCTACTCGTTATCTCTTTTGATCGTGAGAATGATACTTCTTTTCTGTGGAATATCATTTCTGATGATGTCGAGCAGCGGTTAAGATGAACCTGGCGAAGCCCGTCAGCATAATCAGGATGATAATGGCGTGATGGCCGTGTTAAGTAAAACTCGAAGGAAAAGAAGTACCGAAAAAGAAATCAACAACAAAGGAATTCAGTATCATAGATGTGCTGTTGTTTAAGGCACCCACAAAGGGTCGCAAAAGTATACAAAAAAGATGGATAAAAAGAGGATGACGCTTAATCCTCACAAAAAGATGGCGATAATACCCTGCCTACGACTGATTCCCCGAGCTCTCCCGCCCCTGGTAGCCCTTTGACCTGGCTATGCGAAAGCCTTCATCATTGAGATTAGCGAAATTCAGCAAAAAGGCGTCAGAAATTGCGTCACCTTTATAAAATTCTTCTCCATGGACCTCCACGAAATAGTTAGCCATGATGGCAGCAGTCCTTTTGACGTACCACTGACACTTGACTGCCGTCTCTCTCTCAAGTGTCACCTTCTCTTCTGCCAAGGTGGCCCTTTCTCCCGCCAGAGCCGTTTTCTCTCCCTCAAGAGCAATACTCTTCAACCTTTCAGCTGACAGAGCGGCATTAGAATTGGCCAACCGTTGCTTTGCCTCTTTTGCCTCCTCTTGGGCCACTTCCATGGCCCTTATGCATTCTTGTCACTCTTCCAGCAACCTATGCTTCTTTTCCTGCTCCTTTGGAAGTTTATCTGCGGAAGCGGCAAGGGCAGCCGTGTTTTGCGACATGCGCTCTGTTTAATGATGAAACCGGATGAGACCGGTAAAGAGAGTAGAACGCAACAAGTCAGCTTGCTCTCTATCCGCCTCAGCAGCAAAAGTGCTTTGTTCTTCGGAAGATGAGAGGCTAGGAATGAAGTAGTGATAGTAGAGTTATCGCCCCTGATGGCCGCGATTCCTGAACTACGCAACTTAGTCAGGTCCAGTTGATGGGTAATAGGTCCGACAACATTAACTGAACTTATATCGGCCATGAGACTGGACACAACCGCTCCCTCCCCGAAGCGCTTAAGCGCTAACGCGTTAGAAGGTACAAATACCGCGGTAGGAGGGGAAGGAGACTGGTTAGTGGAGGAACCCCCTTGAAGCCCTAAAGGGTCATGAGGTTGATAGGAGGAGAAGCCTAATAAGTCATCATTATAACCCAAGTTGGAAGAAAAACGAGGAACCTCCGAGCCAAACGAGGGTAGAGAAGTCTCGAAAGGCCCAGGAACGCCCATGTTCCCAAAAATGTTAACGGCCTGGTTCTGGGGAGGTGGTGAAGAGTCAAGGGCGGTTTGATGCTTTTCCCCGATATCAACTTGACTCGACGACAAGCTTGTGCCTTCTCCATCAGGTCTTTGCCTCTTCCTTGATTGATTCAGTACATGCCTCAAATCCATATTGCCCGACGGTACCGTATGGGTAGAAGCGGCAGAAGTGTCCTATGAAGAAAAACAATCACCAGACATGAAAAATAAGAGAAATGCAGGAAGGCATTGAAGAGCAGTACAAGAGATATCGTGGAGCATTTACAGCTACCGTTTCAGCGATAGGTGCTTCTAAAGAGGCTACCGCGTCCGAAGAAAGCGTGAGGGTAGCAACGCTCCTTGTCTTCCTTTTCTTTTTTCCCTTTGCAGAAACCTTAGAAGCGGCTGTCTGAAGAGGAAGAGCAGCAACTGATATGACGGGAATACCGACAGGTATGGTCGTGGTTTCCTCGCCAACCGGAGTAGAAGATCCCTAGGGAGGTATCGAAATAGTAAAAGGTGGAACAACTGAAGTGGCGGCGATATCGACAGCTACGGTCATTTGCTCAACCTCCTTTCTCTATTGAAGCCTTTTTAAGCGCCTCCTAATGCTCTCAGGAATGTACTTGGGATCAGTCGCTACAAAAGCACAAGACAACATTAGCGTTAGTATCAATGGCGAAAATCAAAAAATGACGCAATACTCACGTTTAACGCAGGATCGGATATCGGCCCCGCAGGCCAGAACACGGGTATGAACGCTGATTTTCAGTTTGAGCAACTTGTTAAACCAGTTTTGCTCTGTCTCGTTAAGAGCCTCTCGGCGCCAAGCACTGTCCTTGACGTCTTGGTTGAAACCAGACCGCCACCATGGGTCCAGAAGCTCAAGAGTTTCAATAACAAAAAATTATTCTTTCCACCCATCAATGGAAGACTCTAGATGAAAAAGTTTCCACGTGAAGTTCTTCAGGGAATCATCGTCATAACGGGGTGATATTGCTATCACACCCCGACGGTTGTACATTAGAAACAAAGATTTGAGTAATGCAAGGGAGGGAGAGGTAATTCCCTTGTACGTACAAAATTCTAAAAATGCATAACACCGCAGTATGCATTTGGAGCTAACTGAACGGGGCTCAGATCAAGAGAAGTGAGCAACTCTTGAATAAAAGAGTCAATCGTAAACCAGAAACCGTAGCGAAACATCTGGGCATACAAGATTCTACGTTTGCCGGTTAGAACGCTGTTTAGGCGTAAAGTATCAGGGGCAATAGAAACCTTGAAACCCTTGGGGATGTTGGCACGATGATCGGTTAAATGCTTATGGAGGATGGCCGGAGAAGTAATAGTACTGGATGTATTATCTATTTTCTCCTCATCGACCGAATTAGACCCAGAAGCACGAGTTTTACTTTTACCCATTGCGGAAAAAGAAAACAAAAAGATGAAGAAGACAATAAAGGGGAATAAAGAAATACCTTTCTAAAAAGGAAACTGAAGCACCCAAAGGATAAAAAGCAGAAATGCAAGACGATCTGAGAGGATACAGAGAAACCAGATTATCAAAAGTGGAAAAAAGAAACAAGTGTTGGGTTTTATAACCCTAAGAGGCCAAGTGAAACGACCACTGGAATAGTCGTTGCGCGCGTGACAGGCGTGAGCAATGAGTACAACCCTAGAAAAGCGAGAAGATGCTTTAATCCTATCAAATCATGCTAGCCCTAGCGTCCTGACGAACAGACACGTGTCTTTAATAAGGGGATCCTGAGCATTAAATGCTCCGAAAAATAGAATCGCTTTATCAAAAAAGAAGACAGGTATGATGACGTACTAGTCAAGATAACGCGACTCAGCGATAGCCGAGTTATCAGCTGGCAAGATAACGCCAAGAAGTAAATTAATCATTATTCGGAGTGGAATAACAATTATTATTACGCAGGCGTTATCAATTATTACAAGCCAAACGAAGCCAATGTTTGGAGAAAAATAAAAAATACTCTCAGGCGTTGCCTTACGCCAATCACGAAAGTGCTCCTTTATTACCCCGGACATCTACTTCCTTTAATTTCTCAAAGGCGTAATCAGCTATCTTGGCAGGATCGAAAGCCCTACTACGGTAGTAGTCTAGGAATCCGGCGGCAAAGACCCGTATTGCCTTGTCTTTCCACCGTGATATCTTAGTGGGTACCTTCGCCAACTCTGTGTCACGGGCCGATATCTCTTCATGAATGAAAGAGTTTCTTCTGTCAGCAGCCATCAATTCCGCCTCCAAGAGCTCTATCTTTGCCTTCCCCATTGACTTCTCTCTGTCCAACTCAGCACGGCAGTCGTTCAGCTCTGCCTGGGTGTCACCCTGGAGTCGCGTCAACTCCGCCACCTTGACAGGGGAACCTCGAATCTTGTCGCCATGGATATCGAGGAAGTAATTCAACATGCAAAAGCTAGCCAGCACGTCATTTAGAGTGCGTTCACGATGAACTTCCAAAGGAAGCTTCGACATCTCCTCCCTATCTTAGAAGAACGAAATATTGCACTCACTATAGAGCCTACCGGCTCATCTCGCGATAGCGGATCTGATATCCTTAATGCGCGAAGTCCGCTGGTACCAAAGGTAGACAGATCCAGGCGGTAGGAAGTAACTCCTTGAGGACCCTGAGAGGAAAGATTGGCGATAAAGGGAGGAAAGCAATTTTTAGCGGAATCACCAACTCCTGAAATAGAAGTATAGAATAATGGAAGAGGGCCATTCGGCAGAGGATCAGGAGTAGCGACAGACTTAGGGTTTGGTACAGCGACATCAGGAATGAAAGAGGAAATAGGAGAGTCAGGAGCAGTAGTTAGAGGAGGTGAGTTGACCACTAGCGAAACCTCGGGAGCGTCAGGAGGAACGTTGGTTGACGCCTCAACCACTGTTGCCATTTTGGAAGTACTCGCACCACCAAGGGTGTCAGCTCTAGTGGCAGGAGTCCCGCTAACCTTCTTTGAAGCGGCCAGAGCGACTGGATTGCTATTTCCCGTTCTAAGCTTCTTCCGCTGAGCCGCGGAAGCATGACGAAGCCTAGAGTCGATATCCATGTCCTCACTACCGCTGTCAGTTACTTCAATCTTAGGACGGTTCCGAGTCACTCCCCTGTTCCGAATTGGCAACCACATCTCAAGGAAGCGAGAGGTTTGGATGGAAATGCCGCGCCTGGCAACTGTCTTGATTCTTTTTCTCTTCGGTGGAGCGGCAGGGTGACTGGAATTCTCAGGCAGAGGAGAAGGCGGTAGCGATTGAAGCGGCTTCACGTTCAAAGGAACGTCCTTATCGCCCGACGATTGATTTTCAGCGTCACCTCTCAACAAGGCATATCAGAACATTGAACAAGTCAAAGTGACAACGGGAGGAAAGAAACTTACTTATAGTACACTCCTCTATAAGCCTGTACAAGGTAAACTCTCGAATGCAGAAGGATGAACTTAGCTCTAACAGCATGTTTGCTTGGCGAAGCTCTTCGCTGGACAGTACTGTCGGGTTTACCCAAATGGAATCAATAAGACACCGATTGAAGCCCCTAGGCCACGGGCGGAAAAGCAGTTTCATGATGAAGAAACTGCTCTTCTAATCAGCCACAGTCTCCTCAAATCCCTGGAACTTCTGCCAGAATGACTGCACTAACGCATCATTCCACCTCGGGGTGATATCGATCACACAATTGCGGCATTTGAAGCTAAAAAACTTGCAAAATAAATTGACAGACGGGGTAAAGATACCCCGCAACTCACAAGCACGAATGAAGGCATGAATCCCGCACTAGGAGGAGGGTGTAATCTGAGCCGGGTTAATGTCGTAATGACACAATAATCTTTTCATCGCTTCGTGAATGGGAAAGCAAAAATCATAAAGGAACATCTTAAAATACACCATCCTATCGCTCCCCGATAGAGGGTCGTGCAACCGTTGACCAGCATCAGGAATATTGACGGAGTAACCAGGAGGAAAAAAGATACCATTTTCCTCCAACTCAGCCTTCAATATCGTTTCATAAATGAAAGCACTAGGTGTTCTCTCGATTTCTAAATCTATGGGTCGCTGGAGACCCTTAGAAGACCTAGTTGTGGCTGTAGGCCACTAAGTATCCTTGGGAATCCTAGACGTGCTCATAATGAATCAGCAAGAAGAAAATCTGAGGAAGATGAAGTAAAGTACCTTGAACAGAAGGCGGTGATTGTAACTTCCTTTGAAACAAAAATGAAACTCAGAGAGAGAAGAAGGAGAAAAATTCCAAAGCGCAAGCAAAGAGTATTAAAAGAAAGCAGTTGCTCCCTTTTAAAGGCTAAGTTCGAAAATTGAACAACCTGAAAAAATGGGGCGTGAAGTGATACGTGGGAAAAACCTCAGAAGGATATTTATGTCCATGCATTTATATCTTCTAAGAGGGACAGTTACTGACAATCAGTTGAAAGCAGTTGCATCGAGCGACAGTTAATCTCTCGGCAATAGCTGTCCATCAATGGAGGAGCTAACGCTTGAGCATAAAAGACTAAAAAAGCAAAATCATCATTTTATTTAGTTTAATAATAGCCATACGACATCTACAAAGGATTGCCAGGGACGGAATCAATCATCGTCAGGCCAGTAGGAGGACCAGTAGTAGTATCCTCCATCCGAGGACGGAAGCTCCTCATCAGCGAAAGAAAGAGATTTGTCAACCTTTTGCTCCAGACTCGGCACTAACGAGTTGGATTCCCCCTCCACGGCGGAAGCTGCCGCCTTAACGATGATATCGCCTGGAGGAATCTCCTCTTCAAACCAGTTAGCAGGAGGAAACAATCCCTTGCCCTTACAAGCAGGAGGGGCAGAAAAGGAAGAAAACCAGTCATTGGTCTTTGAATTTACTCTTTTCTTTGACCTTTTCCGACCTTTGCGGTGAGGCAATAGCCTCTTTAGGCACGACGGCGAGGGAGGGTTGTCAGAATCCGGTGTAGTCGGAGGGGTCGGACAAGATTATCGCTCATCAAAGACCTGGTCATATGAATCAGCCATGAGAAATGGAAATTAGTAATAACAGAAGAGTGCAAAGAAGAAGATGAATAGGAAAAAGAAGAAGAACTCTCCCTAAATAGTCAAAGCGGTGAGGCTCTTCAGGATTTTCCGCACGTGATCGGAGGATAATTCAATGCATCTCGAGAAGATCAACCATAACAGCAGAATCAAGTCCTTTGATCACGCCTGTTGGGATTTCTCGATAATCAAGAAACACCGAAAAACCACCCAATCAGTTAATACTGAAGAGGCGGCGCGAGATTAATGCAAAATGGTTCTCCAGAGCAACCGTCGCCACCTAGCAGACAAAGAAGAATAAGTGCAATGTTTATCATTGCACAATATTTTTACTAACATGACAAAGCCACATTTGAGAATGTGTAGGAAAAATGATAAAATAGCGCCTTCAGAACGATATTCGGAGATACGAGGAGGTAACGCTGTAACATCCTACCTTGCCAATATTGATCATATAAAGCATGTCGTGGGAAATACCAGTGTTACCAGTTTGGGTGTATCGCTGGCGTTATTAGTTCTGGTTTATGACCAGCGTTATCGCTACAACATCACCACTATCAACTTGGTCGACATCCTCTCTGTGGCCAATAGTACTCGCAAGCGATCGGTTCATGTTACCTGCTTCGCTATCGCGTATCTGGTACAAAGATGCCGAGTTTTGACAGATATCAGGAATTAAAATACATGGTTTGAATGTCAACAGAGTCAGAGAAACTCGAAGATCCTCACGAACCTACCGCGACGTGAAGGAAATAACACTCTTCCAGAAGCCGAGAATGAAACCCTTGGTAAACACTCGGGCTCGTTTTCAGTTGGACTTATGATAACAATTGATGAAACACCGATGGTACATTCGTCTTTTCACCTCAAGTCAAGGCTGGACCACTACAGACCATGACTGGCGACAACCACCCAACTACCGCCCCGTGCTGACCGAAGAACCCTGGGATAGTCAACATCAGCGCGGGGGGGGGGGGGGGGAAGGGGGGACTCACACGGCATCTGTTTCCGCGCGCGGAATCCTCCCATCCCAGACAGCCTTGGCAGCACCTTATTGGTGATATCTCATCCAACTGACGTCATCTTGGGTGTTACCTTTCCTCGCTAACGCATATCCCCATGGGTAACACCCTCTCTTTTTGCCTATAAATACCACCCCTTTCCAAATCAAAGGTAAGGCCATATTTGTTACCCGAATCTCTGCCAAATTACACAGCCATACTAACTTAAGCATCGGAGTGTCTACGCCGGGGTCCCCCCTCCGGCGCTTTGCAGGTACGACAGACTGCCGTTACAGTGACTCCAGGCGGCCATATTCTCTACCCCGCTTTCTCAGAAGTCCTAATCTTAACATATGTATAAGCTCAAAGGCTCGGATGGAGTACAAGCAATTGAGGGTGTCTTGAAGAAGAGGAGCTTTCTCTAAGAAAAGCAACCGATTCGACCACCTTGTGAAGGTGGGCGGCAATGGATCTAAGATCCTCCTAGAGCTAGTCTATGGAATGGCTTAAGGCTTAAGATGAAAATCTCAAAATCAAAAGCCAGCTAAAAATGAAGACAAGTCCCTCATTTTATAGCCTTGATATTTACAAGGGAAAATACCCCAAACGCCCTTGGACAAAGGGGTCCTTACTAATGGGTGATGCGGGCCCGCTTGGCTGAGTGACTAGGCGCGGATGATGGTGTATGACGTGGCTCAACCGTGGCCTTGTCTTTGGTGAGTGGCTTTGGCGCGGCCTTGGAGCTGGGCTCGACCGTGGCCTTGATGTTGGGCTCGGCCTCGGGGCGTGGCTTTGGCAAGGCCTTGGCGCTGGGCTCGGTAGTGGCTTTAGTGATGTGCGCGAGCAAGGCCTTGGCGCTGGGCTCGATCGTGGCTTTGATGTGTGCGAGCGAGGCCTTGGCAATGTGCGTGAGCGAGGCTTTGGCGCTGTGCGCGGGCGAGGCCTTGGTGCTAGGCTCGGTGGTGGCCTTCGCGCCACGCGCGGTCTCGGACTCGAGCCTGTGGCTGCGAGTCGAGTCCTTAGCGTAGATGCAAAGGCTCCATTGGTCCGCGGCCTTCATGTTGCTCTCCTCGGCCCGAAGGGTCCTGATGATCAAGGCGGCTATATCTCGGCCCTTGGTGGCCCTTGTGGCGTAGCCTCGCGGGCTTTGGGGCGGGCTTTGGGCGTCGGCTGCTGCGCTCGTATCATCAGGCTGTTGGAGATGCGATGGGGAGGCGACGAGAGTAAGCAGCTCGGTGCCTTGCTCCACTATTGCTCCATGGCGACGAATTATGGGAGTCGTTGATTTGGTTGGCTTTCCTTGGTCAACTAGATCAACGGTGATTATCAAATTCCTTTTTTTTATTTTATTTAAATGGCTGCGAGCCATTTTGCGACCAAATGCTTCAAAAACTCGAGCCGAAAGCGCTAGCGCGTAGAGAAAAATAAGACGAATTTAATAGTCGACAGCGAATGAAGAAAAATCTTCGTTTAACGTGTTTATTTTGTCGTTCGGAAACATGAACATGTTCGAATAAGAAATAAATGACGTTACGATGAAAATTGCACGAGACGAAGTTGACTGGCGTGAATGAAAAAAGAGAGTAGGTAATTGTCAACTGAAGAAATAACTCGTTCGATCAATGATCCGAGCGAACCTACTCGGGTCCAATAAAAGCTCGAACAAAAATCATAATAAAATATAAAAAATGCCGAAAATATGATAAAATATTAAAAATCCTAAATTTTATGCAATGACCTAAAACAGAAAAATAAATAGCAAATGACTAACGGATAATTAAAAATATGATTTTTAAGGCTGAAAATAATAATAATAATAATAATGAAAATATGTGACGAAAAATTAAAAATGTGATTTACGACGCTGATGATAATAATAACGATGATAAAATGTGACGAGAATTAAAAATGAACTAATGACAGTAAATTAATTAAAAATGACTGTAAGTGAAGTAAAATAACAGAAATGATGAATTCAATTTAAATGGCGTCAAAATTCGGGTACCAACACATAGCCAACTGATTTAGATAAACTGTTGAAAGTGTCCAAAGATTCCATTGGAATTGTAGCTTCACTTTCTGATGTGAGTGATTCAGAAGTCAATTCCAGACTTTCATCATGATTCAAAAGAAGCCTTGCAAATTGCTCGTGAGCAAATGCACGCACCATCTGTTTATACAGCAAATGCCACAAGAATCATATATCTAATCAAAAGTTAATCAGCACAACCAAACAGCAGAGTTCTCATAAACTAATCTAAAATAAATTTTAGATGAAATCAATACCAGAAGATCTGGCTCATCCAGCAATTTTAAACATTTCTGGAAAAATCTTGCACACTTAGCCCTGTTACTTGGAGCCTGTAGAAGGGCAATAAAAACTTATCCAGAACTAATCGCAAGCTAAAGTTTAATGTCTATGCTTATGCATACTAGTGAAAGCGAAAGACTGTGAGCAATACGATAAAAAAGGGTTCCCAATGAAAATAACAAATCGCAATCGCTTCTCCCTCTGTACATTGATGGAGGCAGGGAACTTGGAGTATCATCACACTCAGTGGAGGAATGGTTCTTCAGAATAACAGAAAGGTCAAATAGTTGAATCACATCTTCACTAGAATTTTTGTGAAGTTGGAAAAGATTAGGAAAGTGCAAACTACTGACCATGAGGAGTAAAAAGAGGCAAAAGAAACATAAAACGCTAAAAATTAAGTTATTTCCTAGAGAGTGTACCCAATAAGCACCAGGATCTTGCTTGTAATTTTCTTCAAGAAACCTCAGAACAGCAAGGCCATTTTGTTGGACAACATGAGGATTAAAAGGAATATATCATTTGTTTTAATAAGTTCGTAACCCTGAACAACACCATCATGATGATAACAGATGGCTAATTCTGGCACACTTGCCATGACATTGTCAAGCCATGCTTTAAGCCATGTTAAAGGAGTGACCTATCAAAAGGAGAAGGCAAAAATAATAAAGACACGGAAAAACTATGAACACAATTACAAGATCTCAGAAGTAAGCTGATACGATCCGACCTCCGATGTGAAGGCCGAATGGTATGTAACGAATGGAGGATCTAGCTCAATGAGTTTATGACACAAATCAATAAGGAAACAGTAGGAAATATGGAGACACGCAGCGGAAATGATACAAGGAATAAACACACAAAATACAAGATAATACCCGGATGAATGCGGATGGAGATTAGAGATGATTGCTTGAACAACGATCAATTGAACACTTGAGATATGCTTGATGAATACTTGAATACACGGGCAGAATACTCTCACATTCAACAAACACAAACCATTCAAAGATGAACACTCAAATATACACTCAATCGCTCACAAATACGAAGTAATAACCGATTACACAAAGATGGAAACTTCTTGTTTTCGATTGACTTAAGCCACGGCTTTCCAAACCAAGGCAAACACCAATATTGAGCCCCGGATGAATAAGGAGAATTCTCTCAATCAATATTCATCATCAAGGCTCAATTGAAAATATGCAAGAATTCAACTACTTATAGTTATTACATATTAGGCCATTTGAGACCATAATGCCCTTAATGAGCTCTTCCTTCTCCTTCCTTCTAAGATGGACGAATTCCCTTGTCATTTTGATGGGCTTCCAAGCCCATTTGAAGGGTAAGAGGTATCCTAGAACGTGTCTTCATAATTGGTCGAGTTCGGGTTCGTTCGGGCCTTGTAGACGTAGGCATGATCGTATCATCACCTTTCCCTTCGAAAGGATTCGTCCTCGAATCCATAGCTTCAATTTCCTCGTTCCCTGTCACATAAAGACTTAAGTTAGTAATGTGAAACGAGTGATTGGTAAATTCATACTCCAAAGATTTCAAAGAATTAAAAGCATAATAATTAATTCTATGGAGTATTAAGAAAGGTGCGCGCGGTGCGCGCGGGGGATGAAAGCTAGGCCACGCGGGTGGCCTAGAGTTGGCACAACAGTCGGGAGGCTTAGGAATGGGTCTTGGATTGGCGCGGGCCTCGCCTACCAATGCCTTGCTGTTTGTGATCGATCCTCTTGGCATCGTGTCATGCTCTTTGATGTCAGAGGGATCCATGATTGTATCATCACCTTTCCCATCGAAAGGATTCGCCCACGAATCCTTAGCTTTAAATCCTTCATTTCCTACCACAAAAATATTTAAGTTAGTAAGTTGAAATGAATGATTTGCATATTTATACTCCAAAGGTAAATAAAAAGTAAAAACGTTGGAATAAATCCAATGGAGTATATGTGACAATTTGCCGTGTCTAGGAACCAATTGAGCGTTCGCCTCAACGCCTTCTTTGGTTAGATTTGTACATGTGTGCTCACGGCTCAAGCACATATGTTCGCCTGATTTTGGTACCATGGATGCATTCGTCTTCTCACCTACACACTTAATCAAACTTGAAAACAATTGTGAGAAAATAAAAGGAATTATTCGTTCACGCTTACGAATAAATTCGCCAAATGCAAGAAACAAATTCCTAATATTCACAGTATCCTTACAATCATCCAAATTATTTTCTAACATGCTAGGTACTGTCCTAGTAAGCACAGAAAAACCAATTTTAATTCTACTATCATTTACAAAACAGATTTGACTTCTAGACAATTTAAGCAAGAAAGAGTTATAATTGATGAGATGCAACAATGGTTTCTTTTCACATGCTAAATAAAAATCTTTTAAATTTACATCATGTGAATTAGAATTATTAAGAGTTGTAGGCTCTAACCTTGCATCATTTGGAGAAGAGAGTGATGCATACCTTTGTTCACACCATTGTTGTGCAATTTTGCTTCCTACGCCTCCTAAAATTGATGGTTTGAAGCCATCTTCTTTCCTTCGATTTTTATGCAAGGGAGGCACACAAACAGTAGGAAAAGAATAGTCAATGTTAGGATTAGCTAACTGATGCTCATTTCTCAAAGACACGCTCATTGGATCAATAACTTTCACAATTTTTGTTCGTCTCTTTTCCTTACTTTCTTCTCTCAAAATTTCTGTAATTTTAATGACACTCTCTTTGGCATGCTTGTTGTTTTCATACCGTGTCTTTTCCTCATCAATTCTTTCATTTTCTTTCCTCTCACACTCTTTTCTCTCATTTTCAAGCTCACATTTTTCACTCAATGCTGTAGAATTTACAGCCACACTCCTTTCAATCAAATTAAAATTTTCAGTCACCTTTGGGTCACAAGATTGAGGTGGTGTGGGCTGTTTTTGTTGAATGACTTGTGCATGTTGTACCACTTCCGATTTGGACTCAAAAACAGTAGCAGAAGATTTTTGGTCACTCGGGCAGCCTTGGAATGAGCTACTGTCTTGTTCCATCAAACACCCATGAATTTCAATTTCGTAGGCAAATTGAATCATGGATGATAAGCTTGTAAACTCATAGAGGGCAAGCTGTCTTCTAATCACTTTATTTAATCCACTTTGAAACAAATCCATGATCATCCTCTCATTATCTTGAAGATAAGTCTTGATGAGTAAATCATCAAATTCTTGATAATATTCCATCACGGTATTGATTCCTTGTTGAAGGGAGGACAACTCGTCTTCTAAGAATTCTCGATAGTATGATGATACAAAACATGCTCTCATGACATGTCTCATTTCAGCCCAAGTTGCAATTGGATCTTCTCTTCTTGCTCTTTCACAACAAATGTGGTACCACCAAATCTCGGTATCGTCATCAAATGTCATTTGAGCAAGCTCAATTTTCTGTGCTTCGGAAAAATTATGACATTCAATGGCCTTCACAAGGTGGTATTCCCATTGGATAAATTCAGCCGGTTGAAAAGATGCTCTACAAGTAGGAATTGTGACTTGAAAAGGATCAAAGTTGGTGCAGCTATTAGTAGAGGAGCCATAGCCAAGGCCTTGTTCGAAGAGACCTAGGCCATAGCTTGATTGACAAGAATTTAGTGAAGTCATTGTACCTACAAAATTAACAAACTATATATATGTATAAACGTTAGTTAAACAAATCGCTCCCTCACGTGTTTACACTCGTGTTTAAGCCCTCAAAATCTGTACTCACACAATCACTCAAACTCCTCTATATTCAATTCCGTGTCTTGCATAACAATCAACCAACAATCTCAAGTTCAATCAGGAAGACTCAATCAAGAACGCTAGAAACACCAAGGCAGTTTGCTGGAATTTTTCTGACAGTTTTCCAAATATTTCGGCTATTGGCCTTTAAAAATAGTAAACGTTGGAATTTTGTCACAAAATTTAATATGGGTACACTTGAGGTTGAGGACTACAATTTTCATTCAGGTCGAAACACGAAATTCAGCTGGAAACTCAATGAAAAACTGTTCACAAGATGATCGCGCAAAATAGTTTGCTGGAAAATTCTGGGCAGTTTGCGTAACTTTCGACTATGACATACGAACAATAGGAAACGATGGAATTAGTTTACAAAATTTAGTATGAACAATCCTAAGACAAAGCTCTACAAATTACAGCCAAGAAAGAAGAAAAAATTTGGCTGAAGACACAATAAAAAGGGACAAGACTCAAGGACACATTTGCTGGAAAATGGTGAGTTGACTTGAGACTTGGAAAAGAGAAACGAAAATGTGTTTAGGACTCAAGGAATTGACACAAAGGACTTGAACACTCAAATATAAAAGACTTAAGTGAGTGTTTAGGAAAATTAGCAAAGTATTCTTGGTGTTGAGGACTCCTCACGTTTTTCTCTCAAGAGCTAACACAAGAGGTGTTTAGTTTAGGACTTTTAGTTTGCAACTTTTCTCTCTTTTGTTTAGGACTTTTGTGTATCCTAAAGATTTTGTTTGGTTCTAAGAATTTGTTGCTTACTAGAAGGATACTTGAGGATCTCTTGTTCAGCAAATGAGGGAAGATTTTTGACTTAGAGGGCACTCACACGTTTTTGAGACAAAGAGGTAGGTGACACTAAGACTTTTCTCTTCATCACTGTTGAGGGTGAGGACTTTTTGAGTATCCTATAGATTTCATTTGACTCCAAAATTTTGCAGACCTCAAGAGATATCTTGGAAGATTTAATGTTCAGGAAATCTAGGGATTATTTGAGGTGGAAGATATTCACGTTTATGACCCTAAAAACTAGGAGAAAAGAAGATTTATTTAGGACTTTTGTGTCACTCTTATCTCTCACTTCATTGACTTGGTGTAACAATGGAATACTTCTGCTAAAACACTTTGAAACACTACAAAAGACTTAGAAGAAGATTAAACTGACCTTGATTCGTCTTCCCCAAGTGTTGAAGACGAAAAGACTCAAGAAAACAAGATGAACGCATGAAGAACACAAAGAGTGTTCTTGACAGACTTTCGAATTTTGACTCTTAAAAATAGCAAACGACAATATTACATCATGAAATTTAATAGAGACGTTGCTAAGACACAGACCTACAACTTTTACGAAGGGATAAAAACAAGATTCTTACTGGAAGATACAGAAAATGGACTCGCAACACAAGAACAGATTTTCTCGGATAAAATCTGCACACTTTTCTTAGGCGGTCAAAAAGTATGGAAATTTTACCGAATTTACAGATGACTCAAAAACAAAAGTTGTCACTAACAGATTGAAGTTTATTTATACAAACTTTCAGAGTTTTCTGAGTTGTAGGACTCATACAAACTGGACAGGAACGAACACAAAAACAAACTCGGAGCGCCAGAAGCCCCGCTACCACTTGATACGATCCGACCTCCGATGTGAAGGCCGAATGGTATGTAACGAATGGAGGATCTAGCTCAATGAGTTTATGACACAAATCAATAAGGAAACAGTAGGAAATATGGAGACACGCAGCGGAAATGATACAAGGAATAAACACACAAAATACAAGATAATACCCGGATGAATGCGGATGGAGATTAGAGATGATTGCTTGAACAACGATCAATTGAACACTTGAGATATGCTTGATGAATACTTGAATACACGGGCAGAATACTCTCACATTCAACAAACACAAACCATTCAAAGATGAACACTCAAATATACACTCAATCGCTCACAAATACGAAGTAATAACCGATTACACAAAGATGGAAACTTCTTGTTTTCGATTGACTTAAGCCACGGCTTTCCAAACCAAGGCAAACACCAATATTGAGCCCCGGATGAATAAGGAGAATTCTCTCAATCAATATTCATCATCAAGGCTCAATTGAAAATATGCAAGAATTCAACTACTTATAGTTATTACATATTAGGCCATTTGAGACCATAATGCCCTTAATGAGCTCTTCCTTCTCCTTCCTTCTAAGATGGACGAATTCCCTTGTCATTTTGATGGGCTTCCAAGCCCATTTGAAGGGTAAGAGGTATCCTAGAACGTGTCTTCATAATTGGTCGAGTTCGGGTTCGTTCGGGCCTTGTAGACGTAGGCATGATCGTATCATAAGCTACCACCTGTCATGATACATCCCACAAATGCAAGCTCACAACAACATATTTCTCATTACTGAACGTAAGTAAATCATTGCCTAGAAGCATGCGGAAATTGTGAAATTGCCAAAGCAAAACCCTAAGAAATCCATCGTTGCTAACTCTTCTATGATTTTCAGACTCTTACATTCAGCCTCTAGGTTTTTCACCTAGGTGTGAAGACTTCTTAATAGGATGACGACCCTTGTTTCTTTCACTCTTCTTACTCTCCCAAAATAAGCCATCCTGTGTTTGACCTGTGAATACTTGGAACTGTGGTTGAATTCTTCACTCATAGCAACATCATCACACTACCCCACAAATTAGGATGTATCTCCACCATGAAGAGTCGGTGAGTTTGATTACCCCTCTGATGACATATGATAAGTTGGAACTGTGGTTGAATTCTTCACTCATAGCAACATCATCACACTACCCCACAAATTAGGATGTATCTCCACCATGAAGAGTCGGTGAGTTTGATTACCCCTCTGATGACATATGATAAGTTGGCGGACAGTCACTGGCCTTCATACTCACTAAATGCATTGCAAAATTCAAAAATAATGAATTTGATTGCACATTTTGATTGATTGTAAACCCTAAACTCGAAACCGTGAGATCACGTATCACCTTAGAATGACGCTAGAGGAAAAGTCAGAAAGGTAGACGGTGAAGGTGACACGTGACCTCTGTGTTTCCACTTGCTTCAATTTCCCATGTTTTGTTTTGGATTTGGGCTAAATAACCTTTTAAGATTCTTTTGTTACTGCATCGTAAGTTCCTTTAGTTTGGCCACCTAAACCCTTGAGGAACATAATGACCAATTTGCTCAGCAGTCCTAGATTAATCACCATTTATATAGCTTATAAAACTAGAGTTGATATCAAAACTAAAAAACAACCTAATGTGCATTTATATCATATATGGATGAAGATAATCTTTCCATAGTGAAACTAAACAGTATAATCTTTACCTGTTTTAAATCCCCACCAATATTCGGGAACTCGCTCATTATCTCTTCACCACATCTTCTTAGTCGACACGATGCCTCTCCTCATCCGACCCGGATATGGATTCTGACTCGGATTCCGTCTTATAATCTTTATTCTTTGATTTTCTTCTTTTTCTATCTTTATGATAACAATCAGGACTACTTTTGGGGCGTTATCGTCACTACGCCTGCATTAAGGACGGACATGGCAATGCCTACCGGGTGCCTACCGCGGAGGATGCCGCCCCTCATAGAGAGGAGAGCCCTGGGATGGTTGACATCAACGAGAGGGTGTCTCACACATTATCTATCCACACACATGGCGTTATCCCATCCCGGGCCTGCCATGACTTCACTTGAAGATGTCGTCCATTACGTCACATGAAGCTATCGCCCCTGACGTCATTCGAAGCGTTATCTTCCCTAGATATCGCCCACCCCCTAGAGGTAACGCCCTCTCTCGGCCTATAAAATACCCCACCATTTGAAACACAGGGTAAGCCTAAGATTGCTACTCGAACCTCTGCTATTTCGAACCGCCTTACTGACTTAAGCATCGGAGTGTCTACGTCAGAGCCCCCCCTCCGGCGCTTTGTAGGTACCCTCGATGTCAGCTACAGTAACCCCGAGTAGCCACCATCCTCAACCCAATTTTCTAGAAGTCTGAATCTTATCAAACTGGTGCTTTCATTGAGAGCTTTGGTTCATTAAGTGAGCGTCCTTAATAGCCAAGCTTCGTTTTTTCTGGGAAGATGGTAACGGTCATGGCTTCTGATTCAGAGTCCACGCAACCTTCACCCTCTAACATTCCTTTTGCGATCTGTAGACAACTTTTTCCTTTTGCCACTACTGATGTTTCTGGAACAGTTCAGGAGATCACTCTGGAATCTTCAGATCTCCCCTTTAGATCAATAGGAGGAACACCCTCTTCGCAGACAAACATCCCGCTATCCCAGATGGCGGGATCTAGTTTTTCTACCCCACCTCCGAGGGGATTCGTGTTGGATGGCGTGAACATCCCCCTCGCAAGTGAAATATCCGCCCTTCATTCTCGGTTAGATTATTTGACTGAACTGGCTGCAAGAATCACGCTTGATGTTTCTAGGTCGAACGTTCTTCCCCAGGTTATTTTCATATCATCTATTGTCACGGAACGACCCTTATCGCCCCTTGGCACAGAAGCATTCCATCGACCTTGCCCATGATAGATACACCAATTAGCCTTGTGCAACTCGCTCAGGGGCGAGTAGAGCCTTACGTGCCGCAAGTACTAAGAATTCTCATGCCCCAAGAGGAGCGGCGACATGATGAGTACAGAGACCGTTGGGACAGTCGACAAGAAGAAGTGGATAGAAATATATCCCCCGAACGCTGTGAAAGACACCGAACTTCCGAACCACGGTCCGTGACAATGGAAAGATCATATTCCTAAGACCGTCCCAACGCTCTTACGGCCATGGCTCTGTACTCATCAGCTGAAGCTCGCACGAAGAAGACCGTGACAATGGAAAGAAACATGCCACAAGATGCGCCTTAAGTCCTTAACGCTCCTGCGGCCATAACTTCCGATGATCATTTTGTCGACGATTACGCCCAGTGGAAAGATCATATTTCTAAGACCTCCAATCGGCGAAGAGGCAACTCTTCGAGGGGAAAGTCTAACAACTCCCCGACTCGGCGACAGGGGGATCCTCCAAAGGGCCGGATTTATGACCTAGACCTTCCTTCCCTCATCTTGCCAAGAGCGGAAATCTTAGCGATTGTGGAACAACCAAACTTACCCATTCGCTACCTAGCCCCCGTGAAGCCAGGAGTAATCATGGGAGGAAGAGAAAACGCCTTTTTGCAAGCTTCACAAAGCTAAAGGACACTCTACAGAAGTATGCAGAGAACTAAAGCTAGCAATAGAACGTCTAGTGGAGGAAGGTTATCTCGAAGAATTTGCCACTAAGGCAAGAGAGGAGGCCAGGAATAACCAGACAGATAGAGCGACTGACAACAGACAAGCACCTCCTCGCGCTCAAGGAAGTAACGCTACTCCTGCTGGGAGAGGTAGGGAGACACTCATGGTTGATGACGACGATGCCCCTATCATCAACATCATAGCCGGAGGCGCGCCCTACCTAGACGAGCCGAAACAATTGACACCCACGGCAGGAGATAAGCGAAAGCGGGAGGGTGCGTTAATAAAAAGCAAGGCGATAAGCACTTTAGATCAAATGGTGCTATCCTTCTCCGAGGAAGATGAGAAAGGTGTTATTTTTCCGCATAATGATGCATTAGTAGTCACACCCGTTATCGGCAATCACGGAGTTAGAAGAACCCTTATTGACAACGGAAGTGCGGTAAACTTATTTTCATTGGAGGCTTACAACCTCATGAAACGTCCTGATGGTGAGTTGACGCCCTGCAAGAAGCCGATAATTGGAGTAGATGGAGTCCCAATACCAGTGACGGGAATTACCACTTTGCTAGTGTATTTTCGAGAGGATGCCTCAAAGCGGTCGGAGGGTTGTTGTTTCTGGTCGTAGACCTAACCTTGCCCTATAACGCTATACTTGGATGACCTTTCCTTAATCGCTTCAGAGTAGCAATATCCCAGAAGCATTTAAGCATACAATACCCCTCCTGGGATGGAGTGGTGTCAATCAAAGGCAACCAGAAATTGGCAGCTGAGTGTTACCTACTTGATAATAATCGGAATGAGATTGTACCCGGGGTAGGAATGATCTTGGAGATCTTCTCCTCTGAGGGGGTGGGCCTCGCTGCTGGTACACCTGCAAGGTGCCGGAGGGGGTCCCCAGCGCAGATACTCCGACGATCAAGTCAGTATCAGTAGGAGTAGTAGTGAGAGAGAGTAGTGAGAGAGTGTAGAGTCTAGTCAGAGAGAGAGTTGACGTCAATATCTCACTGAGGTTCCTTTACAAGAATTGTAGCCCGTCGAATTTCCTTCGAATCGAGCTATCGCACGCAGAATTCTGAGCTCGCACGAAGAAGATACGATTTTCCCCGCGAAACCTTATATGACTGGTCAGCAATGCACTTTTCTGGGCACTAACGTTGAAAGTCCCAAGACTTCTGATGACATGGCAAGGGCGACAACGGCAGGGGCGACATCCGATAACAAAGTGGACATCTGATAACGAAGTGGACTTCTGATAATGAAGCAGACATCCGATAAGGAAGCGGACATCTGATAAGGAAGCGGACATCCGATAAGGAAGCGGACATCCGATAAGGAAGCGGACATCGGATAAGGAAGCGGACATCCGATAAGGAAGCGGACATCCGATAAGGAAGCGGACATCCGATAACGAAGCGGACATCCGATAAGGAAGCGGACATCCGATAAGGAAGCGGACATCCGATAAGGAAGCGGACATCCGATAAGGAAGCGGACATCCGATAAGGAAGCGGACATCCGATAAGGAAGCGGACATCCGATAACGAAGCGGACATCTGATAGGGCAACACCCCATCCATGGTCACGCATGACGTCACTCCATATGACGTCACCTCACCTGACGTCACTCTCTAACACACAAGCGACATCTTTCGTCTTTTTCCCAGATACTCAAGTATCATTTTCCTCTGACACACTCAATAATAACACATGCAAAAGTCAAACTCCTCTCTCTCTTTCTCTTACTTTTCCAGATCTGATCTGACAACAAAGATAATCACAGCTTCTCTCTCTTTTCTTTCTTTTCCCGATCCAATTTTCTTAGCACACAATAATAATAATACCACTGTTTCTCTCCCTCTTTATTTTTCTTTTCCAGATCTGGTCTCCTTTGGTGTACCACAATAATAATTACTCATATAATTCATCTCATGGGATCCGCAAAGAACTTGAATCATATGTAAATCCATAACCAGAAAAACCAGCAGCAATAACGGAGATAAATATGCATACGAAAAGGAGAGCCTTTAGATCTCAAGGAACTCACTTGAAGATCTAAATGCTCTCAATGAAAGCACCATTTTGATAATAATCGGAATGAGATTGTACCCGGGGTAGGAATGATCCTGGAGATCTTCTCCTCTGAGGGGGTGGGCCTCGCTGCTGGTACACCTGCAAGGCGCCGGAGGGGGTCCCCGGCGCAGATACTCCGACGATCAAGTCAGTATTAGTAGGAGTAGTAGTGAGAGAGAGTAGTGAGAGAGTGTAGAGTCTAGTCAGAGAGAGAGTTCCCAGTCCGAGAGAGAATCCCCCCCCTTTCTACCTGGGGGGGTATTTATAGGAGATCTAGTAGAGAGACGTCATCTCTAGTAGATGCCGCTTGGGGCCATGGGGTAACGCCGAGTAGATGCCGCTTGAGAGCTTGGTGCCGCTTGAATAGTAGATGCCACTTGAGTAGTAGATGCCGCTTGAGTGCTTACCGGGGTGGGATTAGGCGCCATATCGTACTGGATGGGTCCCCCCCGGCTGACGTCGACCACCCTTGGTAGCATGACTAGCAGGAGGCCAGGCAGGCTCTACAGTAGCTGAAGATGACGGTACCCCCTGTCAGGACTAAAATGCCCTGGGGGTATGTCAATTATTATCACTACTCATGAATCAGAAGAGTTGTGATAGATACGTATGCGTGACGGTAGATCCATATGAGCAGAATGATGAGGAACACACTCAGCCCTTATACAAGATGATATCTGTGCTGGTTGACGGGATCGACGGAGTGAGCTTTCTGGTTAGCGAAAAGCTTAGCTCAATGGAAAACCTTCAACTAACTCGGCTGTTGAATAAATGCAAAGGAGAATTCGCATGGAAGCCCGCAGACATGCCAGGTATCTCACGAGAGGTGGCGGAACACCGACTCAACATTGACCCCAATGTCAAGCCCATTCAACAGAGACGACGCGCGTTTTCTTCGGAGAAAGCTTTAGCCATCAGTAAGGAAGTAACAAAGCTCTTAGACGCCAGTTTCGTCTGAGAAGTTCAATACCCGACCTGGCTAGACAACCCAGTTCTTGTCCCAAAGCCCAACGGAGATTGGCGTATGTGCATCGACTTTACTGACTTGAACAATGCTTGTCCCAAAGATTGCTACCCGCTTCCTCAAATTGATCAGCTGGTCGATCAGACTGCGGGGTACACCTATCTAAGTTCGTTAGATGCCAATTCAGGATATCATCAAATCCCCATGGCCATTGAGGATGAAGAAAAAACCGCTTTCATCACCCCGAAAGCTACTTACTATTACACGGCGATGCCGTTTGGGCTAAAGAACGCTGGAGCAACCTTTCAACGAATGGCGAATAAGGTCTTTGAAAAGCAGATTGGAAGGAATATGGAAGCATATGTTGATGATATATTGGTCAAGAGCCGAAGCTTCCAGGGCCATCTTAACGACTTGGAAGAAGTCTTCCGCGTGATGAGAAAATATCAAATGAAGTTGAATCCCTGATAGCACGTTTCATGACCTCAATTTTACCTTCTTTTCTAGCCCTTTAGGGGGCTTCATCTTCATATTTGACCCTTATTCCAATCTTATTTGCAGATTAGCGTCAAAAGAGGAAAAAGATCGAAAAGAAGCAATTTTGGAGCATTTCTGAGGATTTCCAGTTTCAAGGCCTACAAGACCAGATCGTTGTCAAGACCTCGACGCTAACCAGACCAGTGAGTTGTCTCTCAGGCGCGACAATTCTGCGTCTTCTCTCAATCGAAGACCAAAGAGAAGCACCTTCAAAGATCCGCATGGGATTCCATGCGTTTCTAGAAGCTGATAGGCGCGCCAAAGATCCTAGAATATTCCCTCGAAAGGACATGTGTTGTCACGCCCTCATTGCTCCTCCTTCCCCTTAGCTGTTTTGTCTCCTAGCTAGCTTTAGCCTATATAAGCTTAGCTTTAGGGTTTTTTGTAAGGACGGCTGACCTAGGATTTTTACACACATCACTTCATCTTCTTCCCTGATTTCTAGGGATCCTTTCTCTTGATATTTGAAGTAGCTGCCGGTTTGTAAAGGAGCAAGCTTTCTCCTTGAATATTAATTAATTCATAAGTTTCTTCTTTCCCTTTATCCTTTTATTTCCTTTTGTGTATGATCATTAATATCTACTGTTCATATTATAGTATGAGTAGCTAAATACCACCCTCTTAGTGAAGGGTATTTCAAGGGTTGTAGGGTTCGGCTAAGAGGTTTAATGCATGCTTAATATATTCTCTTGCGACACATGATTGTTTACCATTTTAATTCCATGCTTGTCTAGAAATGTTAAGAGCTTGATCAACTGTTAGTATTTCTGCATGAGTAATGTCATTCCTAGGGTTATACCTGACGCGAAGCCCTAGGATAGTAGTAGACACCTAGTGGAGGCAGCGCGAGAGGCCTCTGTCTAGGGGTAAACAGTTATCTAGGTTATGCGATACGAGTCTGACAAGCTGAGTTATCGTGCCCTAGATCTGTCTTACCTCCCCTTCATGGGCGTTCTGAGTATGGCTTCCCCGCATCCGTGCCTGGGAGGATGGCGGAACGCCAAGGTCACCTCATATGTAGAAACGGGGGGTGACTTTTATCTAAGAAGGTAAGTAGGGGACGCGGCGTGGAAACGCGGTCCCTATAGCAGGTTTGTGCATGAGTCTGGAATATGTTTGTACCTATGACTAGCCGGCCTAGAAAACAACCCGAAGGAACACCTTTTGCTAAGATCTCTTCCTATTTGATTAATATCTCTTTTGCTACTTTTCTTGCCCTCGAACTGTTTTACATTTCGCGCCCTGGATTATATCTTACGTTCATGCCCTAGATAGTTACTTTACAATTCTATTTTGTTAGCTCCCATACTCGGCGTTGATTAATTCATTAATCAACATAAATCTCCCCCAGTGTTACTTGTTCTTAATTTGTTGCATTTACTCTCTCTCATACATCTTTATCAACGTGTTAGCCCTTCAATCTCTATGGTTCGACCCTGTCTTGCCCTGTACACATTAATTTGTGCATATAGGAACTAGGAAAATTTTAGTATATTTGAGTGACGATCAAATTTTGGCGGCGTTGCCGGGGATTGAACGGTACTAATTCTGTTTTTGTTTTTGTATGACCAGGAGATCTGCCCTAGATCTACTCCCTCTAGACCTCGAATTGACTAGAACATAAAGAGTACTTCGTAGACAAGCTCGAGGAACATCTGCTCAGTGTAGAGTAATTCCACATCCGGCCCTCGACGAGTCTCCTTCCAATCTGGTTGACCAGGAACACTAGTTTTTCGTAGATCTATCCTTTCTTCATCGAGACCCTGAAAACCCAGTTGCCCCCTATTTCGATTTTTCAGCAATGGAAGACCATGACAACCATGAACGCCACAAGGATCCACCCCCTCTTCCAGATCAACAAACCATCGACAACTTCCATGCAACCCCCGACATGTCAAGAAGTTGCATTGTCTGGCCCGTTGTCCATCATGACTGGACCTTGAAATCAACTGTTATGTATCACCTCCCGACATTTCGTGGGATCGCCAAGGAAAATGCACTCTGCCACCTCCAACAACTGCACTCTATTTGCGAGGCCATGAAACCTGCCAACGTCAACATAGACCAAGCCAAGCTGCGCGCTTTCTAGTGGTCTCTAAAGGACAATGCTCTCGACTGGTACTACGACCTCCCACCAAGATCCATCCACTCTTGGGTGGACATGTCTAAGATCTTCACCGAGAAGTATTATCCAACTTCTATCTCCAACACCACACGCAAGCAACTTGTCTCCATAGTCCAAAAGAAGGAAGAGACTCTAGCCCAGTACTATGAGAGGTTCCAGAAGATGCAATCTAGCTGCCCCTCTCACAACCTTACGGAGCATGCCCTTATTTAGTATTTTTGTGAAGGCCTCAAAAGCCGCGATAAAGCCTTAGTCAATGGTGCAGCCGGAGGATCTCTGACTGCTCTGACCCCATCAGCTGCCAAGGCAACAATAGAGCTCATGACCAAGAATGCTTCAGACGACCTTGCCAACTATCAAGGCTAATGATAAGATTCGAGTTTCTTCGGGGGCGGAATGAGGATTACGGCTGTCCGGAATCACTGTGGCTGCTGTCCACGATACCTGCAAAGCGCCGGAGGGGGGGCTCCGATGCTTAAGTTAGTATGGCTATGAAATTCTGCAGAGAATTTAGTAGAGAATTTTCTCTCACCCTCGATCTATAAATGTGGGGTATTTATAGCTGAAGAGAAGAAGGTCGTTACCCCCAGGGGTGGGCGTTATCAAGGGGAGATAACACCCAGGATTATGTCAGCTGGACCGTACCGGATGACGTCAGCAGGAGGATATCTGATATGATCCGGCCTAGTGTAAGTAAGCCGAATGATATATGGAGCTTGAGGAGGATCTAGTCGATGGAGTTATCAAACAAGACTTGACTGAAAGGCAAGAAGCTCGCACTCAAAGACACGGATTGCAGCGGAAATAGATTAGAAAAGAAAGGAATGTTGTACCCGGAATGTTGATTGTTGTTAGATGGACAAAACGGAAGTAATGAACAAATGCACCACTTGACAAGCTCAAACCAATCCAGCAAACAAAGCTTCAAATATATTTGAGTCACCCAAACTTGTTACAAATTCGATTACAAAGGTTTCCCGGAGGAAGATCGGGAGGAGTGTTCTCTACTCAAGCGATCTTTCTCCAAGAAGGATTGAAGAGTTTAATGACCTAGGTGATAAGTTTAAGGAGTGCTCTCAACTTATCAAATATCACTCAAGTCAAAAACTGCCTAAGAAAATGAAACAAAGTGCTATTTATACAAGTAGGCAAAATGGGCTTGGAAGCCCCAAATTCGGCACCAGAAAAGACGTTGACGTGATTCACGTTAAGGGCTAAACGTGAATCACGTTAGCCAAAAATGCCTAACCGTGATCACGGTTAGTCCTTACCGTGATCACGGTAAGGATTCCACAAAACGCAAATAACATCTGAAGGTAGCGTGATTCACGTTTAGGACGTAACGTGATCACGCTAGCATTTGTCTCCCTGCGCGCCAAAATGTCGACGAGCATAACTTTTGATCCACCCGTCTGATTGGCCTGAAACTTGTCCCAAAATAAAGATAACATCTTGAAGTTTCTATCAAGACTTTGTTCGCTCAAATCAGACTCCATTTGCTTGTCCATCGGAGCATGATGATTGACTGTGATCCCCAAAGGTGGTGGTTCTGGAGGTATGCTGCCAGGCATTAGTTCTTCACTAAGTTTGGATTGATGAAGGTTCACGTGCACAACCTTTTCCTGGACTTGGATACATTCGTTCTCGCTCATTTTTCCTTCAAACCATAGGATCAACCCTCTTGATTTGCTTCGTATGATCGATCCTTGAGGCAACATGCCTTGAAGGTCAAGTTTGGTCTTGGAGGGGTCCGTGATCATATCAATATCGCTAGTGGGATATCGCCAATATGTCGCTGTCGGGGTTCCTGGGATGGGATGACGATTATACCCTTGCTGACGTCGACCATCCCAGGATCCTTGCCCTAACGGGGGCGGCAGCCGGGTGCCGTCTTTTAGTCAAGGTCTACAGGAAAACGGCTTTGACTGGAGGTACGAAGACGATTATACCCTTGGTGTTTCCTTAATTGTTATCATAAGCCCCACTAAAAATGAGCCCGAGTGTTCACCAAGGGCTGCCTCTCTTGTCCTCAGAAGGAATCATCACTCCCTTTACAACGTGTCAGCTTCGGGAAAAATAACCGAGTTTTCCGGATTCCTTTGTTAGTTCCATTGCACCGGACATGCGATAGCAAAGCTAGTAAGTGGGACTGCTTGATAGTGCAGGTCCCCTCTGAAGCTTCTGCTATCGTTCTGTGAGAGATTTGTCCGGGTCTTTCCTGCACATTCTTAAGTATAGTTCTGTCATGTTAGCGAAATAACATGTGGCGACAAGTACTAGTTACCCTTAGGGGTTTTCACCCACTCATGTCGGGGTGTTTTTGATGTCGCCGTTTTCTCCAAACTCGTAGGGTCTGGCCATGCGGTAAGCTATCCGTAACATTGTCGTGGTCTTACGCTATGAGCCGCTTACAGTTTGTGCGGTCTTACGCCATAGCTACCGGTGATATTGATGCGGTTTTACGCTGCTAGGAGCTACTTGTAATATCAACGCGGTTTCACGCTGTAGGTAGCCTACAAGTTGTAAGGTCTTACGCTCTCCGATATATACTCTACTCGAGCATCTCAGGTGTCCGTCAGGAGTTCCGCGGTAGCCCTTCCTTCCAATTATTTTGGGATAATGGTACGGCTCGATTTTCAAGGAGCACGCCCTGGCGCGCAGCTATTGCCCTGGATCTATAAATACGATCCTTTTCTGCAGATTCTTCACATTCTCTCTGCCCCTCATTTGCCATTTTCTCATGGAAGATCTCACTAGAAACTTTCTGATCTCCAAGGCCCTGACCCTCAAAAATCTTATTGAGGGTGACATCAGTTTTCTGGAGAATATGATGACGAAGTCCGACGAGGATACCCTGGAGCTTCGGGGAATGATGGCTCCAATTCAGGCCAGTATTGGGTCTGCTACCATGGAGGACTTCAACCCCATCGGGAATGTCTCCAAGCTAGCCGTCGCCGCCTGCCGCATCGAAGTAACTATCACCACGCTGCAGCAGAGGAAGGATCTGTTGAACTGCTGCTTGAAGCCCTGAGGGATCTCCCTACCCTGCTGGTGGAAGACGACAATGACGCCGGGTCTCGGGCTTGAATGATGGCCGTTCCGCCTTCTCTTTTGTTTTCCCCTTGTATATTTATGTATGCGGACGTATCTTTAGGCCGTTAGGCCGTAATGAAACTCCTTTTTGTTATTGGTCTTGTGATCTTTTTTCTTCTCTTTAGGGCGTTAGCCCTTGCTTTAATTGTGGTTTATGCCAGCCCAACTGAAAACGAGTCTGACATTGATCAGATTTTCGCAGCATTTATTCTTCTTTATCTGCCAGGTGGCGACGGTTGCTTGAGCAACCATTCTGCTAATCATGCGCCATCTTTTCAGCATTAACTAATTGGGCAGTTTTTCTGCATTTCTTGATTGTGGGAGAATCCCCAACAGGTGTGTTCAAAGGACCTGATTCTGCCATTATGATTGATCTTCTCAAGGAGCATTAAATCATGCTCTTTTCACGCGTGGAGAAAATCGAAGAGTCTTACTATTCTGACTATTTATGGGAAGTTTTCCTTCTTCTTTCTGTTCATCTTCTTCTTTAGCATTTTTCTGCTGCTACTGATTCTCGTTCTTTATGGCTGATTCATATGATCAGATTTCCGACAAACGCGAGACTCGCCCAACCCCTCCAACCACGCCGGATTCAGACGAGCCTGAGAAAGCGATTGCGCCGCAGCAGTGGTCGGAAAAGGCCGAAGAATAGAGCAAAAATCAGTAGCACCGACTGGTTTTCATCATTTTCAGCCCCTCCAGCTTGTGAGGATAAAAAATCATCTCCTCCTTCTGACTGGTTCGAAGAGAAGGTTTCTTCGAACGATACCGTCGTCAAGGTGGCATCTTCTGATATAAAAGAGGAATCCAAACCATTACTGTTGAGCGATGAGCGAAAGGCCGACAAGTTCCCTCTTTTCGCTGATGAGGAACTTCCGTCCTTCGACGAAGAGTACTGGTGCTGACCTTCTTACTGGCCTGACGATGATTAATTCAGCCCCTGTCACTCCATTGTAGATGCCGCATGGCTTATTATTAAATTCCATAATACTTTGCTTTTTTAGTCTTGCATGTTTAGGTGTTAGCCCATCTATTGGTTGGCTATCGCTGTGAAACTAACCGTTGATTTACTTCAACCGCTTGAGATTGGTTGTCAGTAACTACCCCCTTCTAGAAGATATAAATGTGAGGACATAAATATCCTTCTGAGGCTTTCACATGTGTCACTTTTACTTTGGGACGTGCCCCATTTTTACAGGCTGTTCATCTTCTTCGTACTCAGCCTTTAAAAGGGAACAACTGCTTTCTTTTAATACTCTTTGCTCTCGTTTCAAAATTTCTCCCTTCTCTTTCTAGATTTTGCTCCGAAGGAAGTTACGACCACCGTTCGCCGGTGCAGACGGTTTGTCCACCGCCTTCTGATTCAAGGTACTTCACCTCCCTCCCTCAGATTTTCTTCTTGCCGATTTATTATGAGCACATCTAGAATACCCAAAGATTCTCAGTGGCCTCTGGTCGCAAATAGGTCTTTGAGGAGTCTCCAGATTTTCCAGCAGCCCATAGATTTAGAAATAGAGAGAACTCTCAGTATTTTCGTTGATCAAGCGGTATTAGATGCAGAGTTGGAGGAAAACAATATCATTTTCCCTCCAGGCTTCTCCGTTAGGATTCCTGATGCTGGTTACCGGCTTCATGATCCTCTATCGGGCGCTGATAGGATGCTATATTTTGACATGTTTCTTTACGATTTCCGCTTTCCCATCCATGAAGCGGTGAAAAGATTATTAGTTCGATATGACATTAACCCAGCTCAACTTACGCCCCCTTCTTGGTGCGGGATTTTGGCCTTTATTCATATCTGCGAGTTGCGGGGCATCCTTGTCTCGTCCATCAATTTATTCCGCAAGTTTTTTAGTTTTAGGTGTCGCAACTGTGTGGTAGATATCGCCCCAAGATGGAGTGACACGCTGGTGCAGTCATTCTGGCAGAGATTTCGGGGTTTCGAAGAAACCGTGGCGGGTTAGAAGAGCGGTTTTTTTATTGTGAATTTACCTTTCCGCCCCTAGCCCAAAGGTTTCAATCGGTGTCTCAACGACTCCCTTTGGACAAATCCGTCAACCATATCCAGGGAAGAGCTCCGACAGACGAACATGCTGCTGGGGTTGAAATTGTCCTTCCGCATTCGAGAGTTTGCCTTGCACAGGCTTATAGAGAAGTGTACTATAAGTAAGTTTCTTTTCTCTCGTTATCGCTTCAGCTAATTCAATGTTCTGATATTTCTTGCTAGCAGGTGACACTGAAAACCAACCGTCGAGCGATAAAGATGTTCCTCTGAACGTGAGGCCACTCCAGACATGACCACCATCTCCTCTGCCTGAAAGTTCCAGTCATCCTGCCGCTCCACCAAAAAGAAAAAGATTCAAGACTGTCGCCAAGCGAGGCATCTCTAACCGCGCTTCCAAATTTCTCGAGAACTGGTTACCCGTTCGGCAAGGAGCGACTTTGAATCATCCTAAGGCTGAAACACCCGACAGTGACAGCGAGGACACGGACAATGATTCTGGGCTTCATCATGCTTCCGCAGCTCAGCGGAAGAAACTACGCATGGGAAGTAGCAACCCCATCTTTGCAGCTGCTTTGAACAAATTTAGCGAAACCCCTGCTACCGGGACTGGCTCTTTCGGGGGCGCAAGCACTTCTAAGGTAGCTGTGGCAGCCGAGGTGTCAACCGACATTCCTCCTGAAATCCCCAAGGGTTCGTCAGAGGTCAACGTTCCTCCTTCGACTGTCACTCCTGATTCTCATATCTCGTCTTTTATTCCTGACGTTGTCGTCCCAGATCCTGATCCTGCCGTCGCTCCTGACCCTATGCCTAATGGCCTTCCGCCATTATTCTGTACTTCTATCTTAGGGGCTGGGGGTTCCACTGAAAGCTTCTCTCCTCCTTTTACCGCCAATCTTTCTTCTCAAGGCCTTCAAGGAGCCACTTCCTATCACTTGGATCTGTCTACCTTTGGCACCAGCGGACTTCGTGCACTAGGGATATCGGATCCGCTATCGCGAAATGAGCCGGTGGGCTCCATGGTAGGTGCGATATTTAGCTCTCCTAAAGATAGAGAGGAGATGTCAGAGCTTCCTCTGGAGGTTCATCGCGAACGCGCTTTGAATGAAGTACTGGCTAGCTTTCGCATGCTAAATTACTTCCTCGATATTCAGGGTAACAAGGCTCAGGGCTCCCCTTCTAAGATGGCAGAGTTAACACGACTTCAAAGCGATACCCAAGCTGAGCTTAATGACTGTCGCGTTGAGTTGGCCAGAGAAAAGTCGATAGGGAAAGCAAAAATAGAACTTCTGGAGGCAGAACTGATGACGGCTAACAAAAAGAACATTCTCCTTCGCGAAGAGATATCGGCCCGCGATGCAAGGTTGGCGAAGATGTCCCATGAGATGTCGAGATGGAAGGACAAGGCGATACAGGCTTTTGCGACTGGATTCCCTAATTATTACCGCAGCGGGGCTTTCGATCCTGCCAAGATAGCCGATTATGCCTTTGAGAGGTTAAAGGATGTGGATGTCGGAGGCGTCAAGGGAGTTGTTCCGCCATGAGCATAAGGCGGCACTTGAGAGCGTTTTGATTTATTTTTCTCCTCCAACCTTGATTTCAAATGGCTTGTCATAACTGATAACACTTGCACAATAACGACCGTCATTCCGCTCAGTTGATTTGTTTTACGGCGATATCTCGCTGATTACGTCATCACGTTTGACTTTTTTTTTATTTTATAAAGTGATTTTACTTTTTCAGAGCATTTAATGCTTAGAATCCCCTCATTAATGTGATCGAAGGATCATGATGATTTGAGGACACGTGTCTGCTCATCGGGACGCTAGGGCTAGCATGATTTGATAGGATCAAAATGTCTTCTCATTTTTCTAGGGTTGTACTCATTACTCACGCCTGTCACGCGCGTAGCAACTGTTCCAACAGTCATGCCTTTAGCCTCTTAGGGTTATAAAACCCAACACTTTATTTCTTTTTTCCACTTTCGACACTCTATTTCTCTGCATCTTCTTGAATCATTTGTGTTTCTGGCATTCCTCCCCTGGGTACTTTGATTTTCTTCCCCAAAAGGTACTTTTTCATTTCCTTTTACTGTCTTCTTCATCTCTTTGTTTTCTTTTTCCACCATGACAAAAAGAAAAACTCGGGCTTCTGGGTCTAAATCGTGGGATGAAGAAAAAATAGAGACTATAGTCAGTACTATTACTTCTTCTGCCATTCTTGATAAACACCTGTCTGATCATGGTGCTACCCTCCCTGAGGGTTTCAAGACTATTGCCGCCCCTGCGTCTTTACGCTTGAATAGCGTTCTAACCGATAATTGTAGAATCCTGTATGCCCAGATGTTCCGCTATGGTTTCCGGTTTTCGGTTGACCCGTTTATCCAAGAGTTGCTTACCTCTCTGGATCTGAGCCTTGTTCAACTGGCTCCGAATGCCTACTGTGGCATTTCTGCTTTTTTAGAACTCTGCAAGTATAAAGGAATTATATCTCCTTCCCTTGCATTACTCAAATCTCTGTTTAAGATGTATAACCGTCGGGGTGTGATAGCGATATCGCCCCTTTATAATGACGATTCGCTCAAAAATTTCACCTGGAAACTCCTTAGCTTGGAATCTTCCATTGATAAATGGAAAAGAGTAATTTTTTATTGTTGAGACTCCTGAGCTTCCGGATTCATGGTGGCGATCTGGTTTTAACCAGAGCGTTAAGGACAGAGCTTGGTGCCGTGTGGCCCTTGACGAGACAGAACAGGGCTGGTTTGATAAGTTGCTCAGTCTGGAAATCAGCGTTCACACCCGCCTTCTGGCTTGCGGGACCGATATCAGGGCCTGCGTTAGACGTGAGTATCGCACCAATCTTTGATTTCTAGTATTGGTACTAACGCTGACATTGTCTTGTGCTTTTGCAGCAACTGATCCGGATTACGTTCCGGAGAGTGTCAGAAGGCGCTGGAAGAGACTTCAAGATAGGGAAACGGCCACGGCTATCAATATCGCCACCACTTCAGCCGCCGCTTCGGCTCCTCTCCAAACATCTTCTGCATCTGTTGACAAGGAAACCGATACCATTCCTGTTGGTATTCCTGTTATATCAATCGTTGCTCTTCCGCCTCGACCCTCTGCTCGCAGAGCTTCCGCCAAAGGAAAAAAGAAAAAGAAGACTCGGAGCGTTGCCTCCTTTCGGTCACCTATTCTGCCTTCTTCTGATGCAGCCGGCTCTTCGGAAGCGCATACCGCTGGGACGGTAACTGCAACTTCCCCCAGTATCTTTCGCATCATTTTTCAATGCTTGCTTGTACTCTTCTTGTTGTTAATTGTTTTTTCTCATAGGATACTTCTGGTACTTCCACGCCTTTGTCATCACGAGGCAATATGGACGTGAGACGTATTCTGAATCGTCCGAAAAAGAAACAAAAGTCCACGGGAGTAGGTGCAAGCTCGTCCTCGACTCAGGCTGACGTCGGGGTAAGGCCCCAAACTGGTCTTGACCCTTCTATTCCTCCTCCGGGTCAGACTGGTACCATTTTTGAGAACGCGACCATGCCTCTACCTTTCGAGACTTCTCCACCCCCATTTGGTTCAGAGATGCCCCACTTTTCCTCTAACACCACAGTTTACCATGACAAGCTATCCGAATTTTCTTCTTATCAGACTCATGCAACGTTCCAAGGGGGTGTCGCCTCTACTTGTCCTAATGAAACGTTCACACTTCCAGGAGGTTCTGCTTCCAACCAGCCTCCTTCTCCAGCCACCGTGGTCTTCGTTCCTTCCGCTGCTTCCACACTTAGGCATTTCGGGGAGGGGACAGTAGTGTCCAATCTTATGGCCGATGTGAGTTCTCATAACGCCGTTGGGCCTATCACTCACCAGGTGGACATGACTACGTTTCGAAGCTCAGGGATTACAGCCATGGGGGGCGATAACTCGACCATTACTGCATCGTTCTTGACTGCACACATGTTAACTTCTCCTGAAAAACGAAGCACTTTCGCTGCTGTAGGAGACAAAGAGCAAGCCAATATGCTACGCTCCACGCTTTTCTCTGGGTTCCTCCAATCTCATCTCTATGCTGAGCGCGTGTCTCAAAAGGCTGCTGACCTTACCGCTTCTGTATCCAAGCTTTCTCAAGAGAAAGAGGAGAAACAGCGACTGTTGGAAGAGCGAGATAAATATATGGCGGACCTGGAGGCAGCTAAAGAGGAGGCAAGGGAGGCAAAGGAACAGTTAGCCACTGCAAAGGAATAATTGGCCGCTTCTAGCACTGCTCTGACAGCTGAATAGTCAAAGTGTGTCACTCTAAAGGAGGAGAAAACGGCCTTGACGGGAGAGAGAGCAGCTTTGATAGAAGAAAAAATGGCGCTTGAGGCGGAATCAGCTGTCAAGAGGCGCTGGTATATTGAAGAGAGTGTTTCCATCATGGCCGATTGCTTTGTGGAGGTTCATGGGGAGGAACTTTATGATGGCGAGGCTGTCTCTAACGCCTTTTTTGAGAGATCTTCCGGTCTTAACGACGAGGGCTTCCGCTTGGCCAGGTCAAAGGGCTACCCAGAGGGGGAAATCGCCGAAGACGAGGAGTAAGTAGGGTGTTATCCCTTCTTTCTTTTTGTGAGGATCGAATGTTACCCTCTTTGTATATTTTTACATACTTTTGTGTCCCTTCGAGGGTATTTGCTTCTGAACAATGATACTTTAGCGACATCGGTTTTTGTTAAGGCCATTTTCCTTTCTTTAAATTTTTACTGTCCTGATCCCGCTTTGTCGCGCTTATCTCAACCACTGCCTGGCTGATCGAAAAGATAAAAAATAGGGACTTTAGGTTCTACTCCTTAGTCTGCGTCAATATTGGCGTGGTTGGCCTCATGTTTATTTTGCCAAAGAGTTATTCAACTCTTTTTTGTTAATTCGAGTGCCGCGATCTCTTTGAGGCCGGAGACATCCTGCACACTCAATTAATATCTATTAGTAAGAAATAAGCGATAACAGACACGAATTTCTCGTAGGAGTTGATCCGCCATCCTTCTAGGGTATCGGTGTCGCTTGCTATCGCTTTCTCAACCAGCTCACTTCGCTAGGGATTCCGCATCTGGTTACTTGCTGGGAGTTCGCGACTTTTCGTATTTCCAAGATCAGCCGGAAAATGCCTCTTCCTAGTGAGTCGTCTGATCAGGACAGTCCCTCACAAGGCTAGGATTTTTCACTTTCGGCGTTATCCTTTCATCTTGGAATTGTACCTTCCTTTGGCGAGTCGTCTTCATCAGACCGGCCGCAAAGATAGGATTTTTGCTTCCAAGATGGAGTTATTATCTCCTTAGGGTGTGCTTCTCCCTAACGAGCCACCTCCACGAGAATGGTTGTCATAAGGATGAGGCCTTTTCACCTTTAGGAATCCTGGGGCGTGCCCTCACTCAGTGAGTCGGCGGATCCAGACCGACCATCACGAGGATAAGACTTTTCACTCCCAGGGGTGCCGGGGAGTGCCTCTTCTCATGGTCCCTACCTGGTTACCACAAGAATAGGACTTTTCACTCCCAACGTTTCATATCAGGTGCGCTAGGGCGTGCCCTCACTTAGTGAGCCGTCAGATCAGGACAGGCCATCACAAGGATAGGACCTTTCACTCCTGACGCTAAGTGATAAGATCCGAGATCTCTTCTGGTCGGAAACGGCTGCAGCAGCTAGTCGGATGGGAAGCGATCGGCGTCGGAGGTACCTGCAAAGCGCCGGAGGGGGACTCCGGCGTAGACACTCCGATGCTTAAGTCAGTTCGAGTTTTCAGAATGGTAGAGGTTCTCCAAGATGATCTCTCTCTTCCCTTCTGTTTGGAATTCGTGGGGGTATTTATAGGCTTAAGATGGCGATACCTTACAGCGATAGGGGTAGACAACGTTTGTAACCATCGCTTCGGGCGATATCAGTTCCGTCATTGGGGCGATAATCATGTAGGGTCTATCGGGAGCGATATCCTCCTTGGTCCCCTAGGATGGGATGACGCCGTGCGCATAAAGGTGCATGAGATCCCCCCCCGCTGAAGTCGACCATCCTAGGAGACTTCCGCTGGCAAGGGCGATAGGCAGATGTCTCCGAGAAGCTTATAGAACTTCGTCCAAGATAGATACCATAGTTGCCGTGTAGCCGTCAGGAGCGCTCTAATTGTTATCATAAGCCCAACTGAAAACTAGCCCGGGTGTTCACCAAGGGCTATCCATGTCTGCCATCTTAGATATGAGTAGATTCCTTCGTGAGGTGATATCTCCACAGGGCGTCTGAGCCCCCCGTTGCTCAGCGCTGCTCAATTTTAGTGTCGAGTCCGAACTTGGATCCGTAAATTTCCATCGCTCAGATTAACCTCATCCTTTGTTTAAGATCCGTCTCCCTGAGACGTTAAAAATTCTTACTAAGAAACCGCTATCGCTTTCATGGTTCAGAGGTCGTTTCTTTCGCTCGGCGATATTAGTCTACTTGGCTTCTTTGACAAGGCTTGTGAAGCTTTAGCTTCGTTCGAGTCATAGAAGGACCGTTGACGGGTTACTCACGACACCGTCAAGGGTATTCAACCAGATCATGCCAGGGAGCGGCGTATATTCCAGGTCTGCTATCCTTTTAAGTGTACTGCAAAGACACAGAGGAGATAGATATCTATATAGAAGTTAGCAAACTTCATACTTACAGAGGTTCGAAGTCATGTGAGCCCCCTTTATGCTTCACATCCGAGAAAACAGCGATATCGACGCGGCTTTACGCCATCAACTTCCTTATGATTAGCGCGGCTTCACACCACCAGACGCCTGTGATGCCAGCGCGGTTTTACGCATCTAGGGCCACCTGTGACATCAACGCGGCCTTATACTGTGGATACCGGTAACCTTATGGTTTTAGCGTCAGGACTACCACTGATATCGTGTTTATTGGCGTTTTTTCAGACTCTGTTTCGTACTCCTTCCCATATACATATCGCAGACAGCGTACGATCGTCACCTTTTCCTTCCGTTTCAGGCCTATCGGTCCTTGAGGCTTATCGGGATGGCTCGTCTTTTAAGGACCTTATTTTCTTCTCTTTTTCCATGGCCTCCCTCCGTTGGAGCCTATAAATCGAAGAGCTTTCTCCACCCACGTTCTCCTCATCTTTATCAGTCAGTATTATGGATCACTTGACCAAGAATTTTCTTCTTTCTAAGGGCCACTCTCTTAAGAATCTCAATGATGGTGACATCGGGTTCCTGGAGAATATGATAGTCAAGACCTCTGAGGATATCCTGGAGCTGCAAGGGATGCTGACCCCGCTTCATTCTAGGCTGGGAGCTATCTCCCTGGAGGATTTCAGTCCCTTGGAGAGCGTGTCGAAGCTGACCGCCTCCATCGCTCGGATCCAGGTGGTGATTGCCATGCTGCAACAGCGCAAGGACATGTTGGGGTGCTGCCTGAAGGGGATGAGGGCCACTTCCCATGATCTTGTCCTGGTCATGGATTCCTTGAGGGACCTTCCTGAGGTGCCCGAGGATGCTGGTTCTGACGCCTGATAACGGTGGCTCCCTTTGGGCCTTTTTCTTTTCCTCTTGCCTTGTAAATGTATCTTTCGGCCGGTAGGCCATAATAAATAAATCGTTTCAATCATTTCGCCTTGTAACTGTTCTTCCTCTTTGCTGCGCCCTTCGTCGTTTTCCAATGAAGATATTCTTAGCCCAACTGAAAACTGTCTGGCTACTGGGCGGTTTTCTATTGGTCGTTCTATATTAACTCAGCGCCGTCCCCATTGTAACAACTGATTGGGGGATATATTCTTGATTAGCGCGAGATTTCAACAGGCGTGACTGCAAATCTATGCTTGCACTTCAGACTGTACACGTGCCAATCCTCAAGAGTCGGGTTGGGTGATCGAAGAGTCCCTCCTACTCTTTTCCCCGCTATTTAATGGGACGATTCTTTTTTCATTTTCGTCTATTTTTTTTTTCTCCTTCGTTTTTCTTCGCAACGATCTCATGGCTGATTCTTATTTGTTAGATACGGCTTCGAGAGACTCGCCACCAACTCCCCCGACTACTCCTGATACGGATAATCCTCCTGCCACACCCCCTTGGAGACCGGTCGTCCGCCGGCGGAGTCGCAAGAGGCGGAGAAAAGAAGCTGCTAGGCAAAGGAAAGGGGCTGCCAAGGCTTCTAAGTCATTTTTCGACTCTCTGGCTTCTTCGACTCGAGAGGAGAAAAAACCGTCTCCCCCTCCGCAGGAATCGCCTCCGTGGGCTCCCTCTGCTTGTTCGGCCGCCGGGGCAGTATCGCCAGGCGTTAAGGAGGAGTCACCCAAGTTGACTTCTGCCGCTGGAAAGGAGGTCGGTGAACTTTCATTCTGGGGTGGCGATCATGGAGACGACGTGGTCTACTGCTACGGCATTACTTGGTCCGACGGTGAAGAGTAGGGCCTAACCCTTCTTTTTGTAGATGCCGTATGGCCTTCCTCATAATAATGAATGATGGTTTTACTTCCTTTTCGCTTCTCATCGCTTACTTATTGTTTCTTTCTGAGCGTTCCGGGTTATCGCGGAAGCGTCCCTTTCGCTACGGGTAACTGCCTTCAACTTCTAATCGGTAACTGTCTTCTTTCAGAAGGCACAAATGACTATCCACGTGTCTTTTTCTGTTCTGCACGTGTTTCATTTTTACAGGCTGTCTCTTCTTTAGGCTTTTCCTTTATAAGGAAATCATCTCTCTCTTTTACTGCTTTTGCTAATATTTTGAGTTTTTGCACATTTTCTCTCTCTTCTGCACTTCTTTTCTTCGAGAGGTTTTACCGCGACCGCTCACTGGTGCCGGCGACCGGCTCACTGGCTTTTTGCTCCAGGTATTTACTCCTTCTACCGCCGTAGATTTACTTTCCCTGTCCCTTATGTCTTCAATTGTTGAAAACCCCATAGATCCCGAAGCTAGGAGAACTCACAGCATATTCAATTGTAATGAGGTTTTGAGGGTTGAATTAGAGGAGAGTGGTATTACTTTTCCCACGGGCTATCGCCCTTTTGTCTCTTTGAAGGACACTCGGCTGCCTGACGCCATGTGGGGAACATTCCGGTTAGTTTCTTTCAAGATGTTTACATACGGATTCCGTTTCCCACTCCATACTTCTCTGTTGAAACTGCTAGATCATTATGACCTTAATCCCGTCCAGATTACTCCACCCTCTTGGTGTGGTATTTACGCTTTCCTTCGTTCGTTCGAGATGAAGCGTATATTTGCTCCATCGCTTGATCTATTCCGCACGTTCTTTGTCTTGAGTTGTCGCAACTGCCTGGTAGATATTACCCCCAGATGGGATGATGTCATTGTGCAACTGTTCTGGCGGAACTTTCAAGGTTTTGAGGAACACGTAGATGACTGGAAGTCTGGCTTTTTCACCCTCCGTTTGCCATCACGACTCTGGCGCGGGGGTTTCAATCGAAAAATCAATAGTGGCGTTTGGAAAAGACCGGACGCGCTGTCAAGCCAGGATGTTTCCAACGTTAGCGCCTTGTTAGAAATAGAAGGGTCTTTCCGTATCCGGGAATTTGCTCCGTTCAGGCCCTTGTCAGAGTGCGTTGTGGGTGAGTTCCCTTTTTCTTCTTTATCGCTTCAATCTTCTTAATTTGCTAATATGTTTTGTTGGCAGGTAACGCTGAGAGTAGTTCTTCTGGGGAAAGTGACGCCCCTTTGAACGTAACACCTCTCCAGTCGCTGCCTCCTTCTCCTTCGCCTGAAAATTCCCGCCGCCCACCCATTCCGCCTGGAAGGGAAGGGACTAAAACCGTCACAACTCGCAGAGCCTCCACTCGACCTTCTTGTTTCCTTGAAAATTGGCTTCCGTCCCGTGGCAAGAGGGTAGCTCAAGGCGATCCTGTGTTTGAGAAAATCGACAGCGATAGCGAGAGCATGGACACTGGTCCTGAATTACGTCATGCTACTATTGCCCAAAGGATGAAACTTAGGTCGAGGAGGAATGATGACACGGCGGAATCGGCTGAGGACGATAGCGAAGAAATTGCAGAAGAGACGGAGCGTCTCGTAAAGAAGGTTCGCACAGAGAAAACTAACCCCCCAGTTCCCCCTTTGAAGGGAGTTAACGCGGTCCCCCTCGAGAATATTAACGCTTCTCATGCCGCGAGTACTTCGCAAGTGGTGAAAGATATCAAAGCTATCAGGGTGCCTTCCGCCGTTTCTATCGAAAACAATGAGACCTCGGCAGCCGCGACCTCTCCTTTGTCGTCGGGCCATCCTGCTTCCCCGATAGGTTCTTTTATCCCAGAGGCAACCCTACCGGTTTCGAATTTAAGCGTTCCTCCTGAATTTCTCCCACGGAAGCCTCATCTTTTGTTTCTGTCTTCAATTTCGGGCGTTGGTGATTGCGCAAAAAGTTGTTCCCCTCCTTATATCGCCAACCTTTCTCCTCAAAGGTCCCAGGGCCCCACTAGATATCAGCTGGATTTGTCCTCTTTCGGCACTGACGGGCTTCGTGCCTTAGGAATATCGGATCCGTTATCGCGAGAAGAGCCCGTGGGTCCCATAGTGGGACAGATGTTTACTTCTTCCAAGGACAGGGAAGAGTTTTTACAGCATGCTCCCGAGACACGACAGTCACACATCATGAACGACATGCTGGCTAGCTTTCGAAAATTTCATTATTTTCTTGGAGATCAGCGTAACAAAACTCGACCCTCTTCGGATTTGCAGGAACAATTAGACGCGGCCTTGGCGAAGGCGAAGGAGCTATCGCAGTTGCAAGAACGAACTCGGGCGGAGTTGGAGGATTGTCGCGCTGAACTTTCTCGGGAGAAGTCGAAGGGGAAAGCAAGAGCAGAGCTAATGGAGGCGGAACTGGTGGTGGCTGATAAAAAGAACGTCTTCCTCCGTGAAGAGTTGTCATCTCGTGATGCCGATTTGGCCAAAGTTCCTTCGAGGATAGCCTGGTGGAAGAATAAGACCATCGAGGTTTGTATCGCAGGATTTATGGATCTCCATATCCGAGGTGCCGTCGATTCATCCATGCTGGCCGATTACGCTTCCCAAAAAATTAAAGATCTTAGTGAAGGCGAAAGGGGTTTTCCTTCTTCTGGGGAAAAGCAAGGGAATGATGACGGCGAGGCATGCGATGACTCTTAATTGATCCATTGAAGAACATTGCTATTTGTTTTCCATGTCTTGTAATAACGTCCTATCTCGCAGCGATATCGGTACCTTGCTCTTCGGGCGATATCTTATTTTATTTCGCTCTCTTGTACTGTCTTGAGAACTGTTCTTTTATTCAACGCCGATTTGCATCATTTCCTTTCTTGTGGTATCGCTTTTGCTTTTTATCAAAAAGTCACATCTACTTTTCAGAGCATTTAATGCTCGCGACCCTTCCGTCGGTGCGCGGGAAAAGTCATGATGGTGCAGACACACGTGTTCGTTTCTTCTGCCGCTTCACCTTAGCGTGTTTAGAAATTTTAACAAGATCGAAGCGTTTGTCGCGCTTCTTCTAGAGTCGTACTCATTGCTTGAGTCTTATCCCTCATGCCGCTTCGACACAACGACTGCAGCATCCGTCGTTTCCTTTTAATTACTAGGGTTATAAACCCTCTTTATTTCTTCCCTTTTCTTTTTCACTCCACTTTTTCATATTATCTCTCGGCCGTCTTGTCCTTCTCACCTCCATTCAAGGCTTTCAAAGTTCTTTCCTTTCAAAGGTATTTCCCTTCTTTTCCCTCGTCTTCTTCATTTCTATTTCCTTAGTCCTGCCATGGCAAAGACTCGCCGTTCTGAGTCAAAATCCATCGATGAGAAGAAAATGGATACCACGGTCAGTGTTATTACCACGGAGGCCATTCTCCAGGAGCATTTGGCTACTCACGGTGCCGTTATTCCTGACGGTTACCAAGCTGTTGTTGCCCCTGGGTCAGTTCGTTTAAACAGCGTTCTGACCGGCAATCAAAGGGTCTTATATGCCCAGATGTTTCGCTACGGTTTCCGGCTCCCTATCGATTCTTTCGTCAAGGGTTTGCTTATTGTTGGCAATTTCAATCCTGCCCAGTTAGCCCCAAATGCATATTGCTGTGTTTATGATTTTTTGGAACTCTGTAGATATAAGGGGATCACTTCCCCTTCTCTTTTGTTGCTTAGATCCCTTTTTAAATTGATGAAGTGTCGGGGTGTGATAACCATATCGCCTCGCTTTGACGATGATTCTCTCAAGTCTTTTACTTGGAAGTTGCTCCATATTGAGTCTTCTGTTGAGGCTTGGAAAAAGGAGTTCTTTCTGATAAATCTTCCTGACGCTCCTGGTCCCGAGTGGCGTTCTGGGTTCAACCAGGACGTCCAAGATGGCGTTTGGAGTCGACCAGGGACACTTCCCGCTCGTGAACAAGGATGGTTAAACACCTTACTCCAACTGGAGATCAGCGTTCATATTCGACTCACGGCCTGTAGAATGGCCATTCAGGAGTGCGTTAGACGTGAGTATCGCGCTACCTTTCCCTTTCATCACTGATACTAACGCTGACGTTATTTTGTGATTTTGCAGCGACGGATCCTGATTATAAACCCGAAAGCGTAAGAAGACGCTTAAGGAGAGCTCAGAATAGAGAAGAAAGGGAAAAGCTCGATTCAGAGGCCACTGATAATCCTTCTGAGCTTCCGGCTACTTCCGCGAATCTCGCTCAAGTATCCTCCTCCTCAGTTGGCGAAGGGGATACTGACATCCCTGAAGGTGTTCCCATCGTGACCGTTGCTGCTCCCTCGTCTTCTCAGGCCCCTAAGGCCATTGCCAGAGGAAAAAAGAAGAAAAGAACACGGAGTATCGCCACTCTTACTCCTTCTCCCGACGCTGCGGGTTCTTCTGAGGCACCACCTTCCCTCAACACCGCTACCGTAAGCGTGTTTTTTTTTTTTTTTTTTTTTTGGTCGCGATATATTGTGCCTCAATATCTGTCGTCATTTGATCTATTTTTCTTTTTTCTCAATTTGTACTCCTTGCAGGAGACCGTTGTAGTTACTGCTTCCGCTCCTTCAGACGATATGAATCTCACTTATGTGCTGAGGGGTTCCGCGAAGAGGGCCCGGATAGAAGGCGAGGATGAGAACATACCCTCCTCTAACATCGCGGGGGAAGGTGGTTCCGTTAACGTTCCTAATTCCGCAGTGGTTCCTCCAGGTGGACATTCCGCGGAAGTTTTGGGGAACCTAGGAGGTGCGGACCCCTTTGGTGCTTCGGCCAGTTCCTTTGGTGGGCCTGTGCATCATTATTCCTCTTCTTTAGGCTATCAAGACGTCTTGCAGGACCTTTCGGGCTATCAGCCTCATGGTACCTTCCTACCCCCGGGCAGTTCTTCTTCACAGGTTCGCGCCCCTGGTCCTCTGGCTTTCGTTCCCTCTAGCGTTCCTTGGCGGCAACGCTATAATGAAGTCGGAACCTCTTTCAATTTTGTGGCGGATCTTTGTCCATTAAACGGGCTCGGCGAAGTGACCCATCAGGTTGAGTTGTTCGACTTCCGTGCCCGTGGTTTGGCAGCCATCGGGGGCAATGGTTCAGATGAGGTTTCTGCCCTGCTGGCTTCTCAAATTCTGGCCTCGTCTGCAGAACGGGAAACTTTCCTTTCCCAGACGGAAGATGACAAAGTGAACTCCTTCCGTGCTAGCCTTTTCTCCAATATGATGAAATTTCACTACTGGGCGGAGGAGGTGAAGCATCAGACTGTTTCCCTCCGTTCTGTTTCGGCGGAGCTGTCCAAGGAGCAAGATGAAAGGAAAAAGGTGTTGGCAGATCGTTCCAAGATACTGCTGGCTCACCACGATTTACAGAAACAGCATTCCGCTCTGGAAACAGCTTTGTCAAAGGAACAGGCCAAAGTGACTGCTTTGGAGAATGAGAAGTCCTCTTTAGAAAAGGAGAAGGCAGCTTTGGCGGAAGAGTCAGTCGATATGGGCTGGTGGCATGCTGAACAGACCGCCCATGTTCTAGTTAAGTGTTTCGAAGAAATTCATGGGGTGGATGCGTACAAGGGCGAAGATGTCGCGAAAGCCTTTCTACAGAGTTCTGCCCATATCAACGAGGCAGGCTATCGCCAGGCCAAGGCAGCGGGCTGGAAACGAAAAGACCCCGAGAGCTGATATGTCGCGATATTTTGCCGTTCCCTCCAGCGATCAAATATCGCTTGGCTTTTATCTTTTGTCTTTGCGGCATAATTATTTTGAACATTGAATCTTTGTAAATCCTTGAGATGCCTTTAATATTTCTAGACAATCCCTTTATCGATATTCCTCTTTTATTTTTCTCATCGCGAGACTTCTCTCGTCACTAGGGTTGCCTTATCCTCACGGTGCGTTTACTTTCTTGAGCAGATCCTTGGTATTTATACCAAGATGACCAAGATCTATGTCGGGTTGGCCTTTCGATAAGCCTATCGGTATCATGACCACCGCTCCTTCCGCTGCTCAGAAGTATTCTGCACATTTCTAATTGTAGATCATCAGTAACAAAATGAGATTTGAGAGATAGTGATTACCCGTAGGAGCCTGTTCGCTGCCATCATTAGGCTTTATCACGGAACCCGTTTCGAATCGCGTTTTCCCTCAGCTCTATACTTCGCCAGGGATTACTCATCCGGTTACTAGCTGGAATTACGCGATCCTTCACGTTTCCCTTATCTCTCGTTCGGCCTTTCTAAGTGCCTCATCTCGTGAGCTGTCGGATCGGGACGACTATCACAAGGCTAGGGAATTTTCACTTTTATAGGCGTTGTCCTCTCGTTTAGAACCGTGTCCTTACTTAATGGTTTAGCTGCACCAGCCCGACCGTTAAGATAGGATTCTTGTTTCTAAACAGAGTTTCTAACTCTTTGGGATGTGTCTTGTCTTGATGTACCGTCTCCACGAGATCGGTTATCATTAAAGAACTTTTCACTCCCAAAGATACCGGGCAGTGCCCTCACTTAGTGAGCCATCTGATCAAGATCGGTCATCACAAGGATAGGACTTTTCACCCCCGGGGGCGTCAAGGATCTTTCAATCCGACGCTAATCAAGGATACACTGGGGTCGTGCCCTCACTTAGTGGGCCATCTGATCAAGACCGACCATCACAAGGATAGGACTTTTCACTCCCAGGGTACCCCCCTTTTTACCTGCACAAAAGCAACCACAAACCCACGAAAACTCTCCTATTGAGCGTTAGCCACGGTTAGGGTCGTTATAATCCAAATAGTGCAGATAAAATTAAACTCTAGGATAATATAACTTCAAACGAGCGATATTCCAGGAGTTGGATAAGGGCGTACCGTCAAGTGTCTCCAGGCGATAGGCCCCTCTTCCGACAACGTGGGTTACGCGATACGGTCCTTCCCAGTTAGGACTAAGCTTTCCCATACGTTGTCCGGTTGCTCGCCTGTCTCGGAGCACCAGGTCACCGTTTTTCAACAATCGCTCTTTGACCTGCCTGTTATGATAACGGGCCATTTTTCTTTTGTAGTGTTGCGTTTTCAGTAGGACTTCTTCTCGAACCTCTGGTAACGCGTCCAGGTTAGCACGTAACCGTTCCTCGTTTAGTTCCTCACGAAAGTGAGCCACCCGTAGGCTCATGGCCCCAATTTCCACTGGCGTAACGGCTTCAGTTCCAAAAGCCAAAGCGAAAGGCGTTTCTCCAGTGCTAACTTTTACGGTCATGCGGTATGCCCACATCACGTATGGCAATTCATCAGCCCACTTCTTCTTAGACCCCTCTAGGTTTTTCTTAATACCGCTGAGGATGCTCCTATTAGTTACCTCTGCCTGTCCGTTGGTTTGTGGGTGAGCCACGGAAGAGAATCTCTGCTCAATCCCGAATTCTGAGCATTGGTCTTTGAAGAATTGGCTGGTGAACTGGGTCCCGTTATCGCTGACAAGGATACGAGGCACCCCGAATCTCATGATAACTTGATGTTTGAAAAAACGCCATGTTTTTTCTGCCGTGATTGTGGCAACCGCTTCAGCTTCTGCCCACTTCGTAAAATAGTCCACAGCCACTATCACAAATTTCAGTTGGGACCTTGCCTTTGGAAATGGACCCAGGATGTCAATCCCCCATTTGGCAAAAGGACAAGGGGCGATGATTTCCGATATTTCCGTGGCTGGACGTCGAGGAATTCTAGCAAATTCCTGACATTTGGGGCAAGCTTGTACATAATCGTGGCAATCCCTTCGTATGGTGGGCCAGTAGAATCCTGATCTGAAAACTTGTACCGCCATGGTGCCGCCTGACGCGTGCATTCCGCATATCCCTTCATGGATTTCGCGTAAGGTGTGAAGACCCTCTTGTTCGGTTATACATTTGGCGGCGGGGTGAGAAAAACATCTTCGAATTAGATCCCCGTTATAGTACGTGCAACGAGCAGCCTGTCTTAACACTTTCATCTTTTCAGCGTTACCGTCAGGCAGCTCTTCGTGCATCAGGTATTTTATTACCGGAATCCGCCAATCATTCTCGAGCTCATTCACACACAAAGAGGCTTGTTCCTTCATGAAGGACGGCACCGATAGCTCACGATAATACACATCTTTAGGTATAGATGCTTCAGGATTCGCGGCCAGCTTGGCAAGGTAATCGGCTTCAGCATTTTCCTCTCAGGGAACGTGCTCGAAGCTGACTTGCATGCCCTCTTTCTTTATTTCCACTAGTTCTCGCGTTACCTTAGAGAGGTACTACACCATAATAGGTTCTCGAGCCTGAGAGTGTCCTGAGACCTGGTCAATTATCAGTTTGGAGTCTCCACAAATTTTTAGACGCAAATCTCCTGTTTGGCCGGTATCGCGCCTTCCCTTGGAAGAAAACTCTCTTCCTATTCTGAGTCCAGCTAGCAACGCCTCATATTCGGCTGCGTTATTGGACAAAGGCTGCAAGATTCGAATAGCATACCGTATATGCATATCGTGCGGCCCATTTATGAAGACTCCGGCCCCCACCAGTTCTTGGTTTTTGGCTCCGTCCACATGAACGATCCAAAGATCCGTATATGTTTCTGGGAACGGGAGATCCATATCGTTCCATTCCGCTTCAGGTACACCACTCAAAGGGTCCTCTGTGAAAGTACACTCCGCTATAAAATCAGCAAGGACCTGAGCCTTTACGGATGGCCGGGACTGGTACCTCAAACCATATTGTTCGAGTTCTAGGGCCCAGATCAGCATTCTTCCTGAAGATTCAGGCTTTCGAAATATCCTCTTCAAGGGTTGGTCTGTAAGTACAACGATAGGATAAGACTGGAAGTATCGGTCCATCTTGCGGGCGGCTTGTATAAGGGCGAACGCTATTTTCTCAATACGAGCATATCGCAGTTCCGCGTCCTTTAAGACATGACTCACGAAGTAAACTGGGCGATGAGTGTGGTTATCGTCACGAACAAGGACGGCGCTGACCACTTCGTCCGCCGCGCCCAAGTACAAGTACAGGGTATCGCCGGACTCGGGCCTTGTCAATAATAAATCGGATGATAAATAGTCCTTTAAGTCCACAAATGCTTGCTCACATTCTGGGGTCCACCCGAACGTGGCTTTCCGTCGTATGACTTTGAAAAAAGGGAGGCACTTTTCTCCTTGCTTGGAGACGAATCGTCCCAGAGCGATAACGCGCCCCGTTAGCCTTTGCACTTCCTTAACGGTTCTCGGCGATATCATATCATGTATAGCTTTAACCTTGGAAGGATTAGGTTGGATACCTTTCTGGCTAACTACGTAGCCCAAGAACTTACCCGTCTGAAATGCAAACATGCACTTCCGGGGGTTTAGCTTCATGCGATACCTTTTCATCACATCAAAAACTTCCTTTAGGTCCTGCAGGTGATCATGAAAATTCGCACTCTTCACCAGTATGTCGTCAACATATGCTTCCACATTTCTCCCTATTTGTTCCTCAAAAATCTTATTTGCCATTCGCTGAAACGTGGCCCCCGCGTTCTTTAGTCCAAATGGCATCGCTGTGTAACAATACGTGGCTTTAGGAGTAAGGAAGGCGGTCTTCTCCTCATCCTCTAGGGCCATAGGGATTTGATGATATCCGGAATTGGCGTCCAATGAGCTTAGATATGCGTACCCAGCGGTTTGATCAACCAACTGATCTATGCGAGGAAGCGGGTAGCAATCCTTAGGACAAGCATCGTTCAAATCGGTGAAGTCAATGCACATACGCCAGTCTCCATTGGGTTTAGGAACAAGAACCGGGTTGGCTAACCAAGTGGGATACTGTACTTCGCGAATGAAACCCGCGTCAAGGAGCTTTACAACCTCCTTTTCCACAGCCGACGCTTTTTCGGTGGAGAACGCCCGTCGTTTTTGCTGAACTGGCTTGGCGTCAGGGTCAACGTTAAGCCTGTGCTCGGCTATTTCTCGTGATATACCTGGCATATCGGCAGGCTTCCATGCGAAATTTCCTTGGCATTTGTTCAGCAGCCGTGCCAGTTGAAGATTTTCCGCTGGGCTGAGCTTATCGCTGACCAGGAAGCTGGCTCCCTCTTTGCCTATCACTGATACGGGTACCATCTTGTCAAGGGGTTGAGCGCGCTTTTCATCACCCTGCTCGTAGGGGTCTGCCGCTATACACACGTATCTATCGCAGCTTGTCTGAGTCATGAGCGAATAGCATTCTGCCGCCAGTTTCTGATCACCTTTTATCGATACCACCCCGTCCCAGGAGGGGTATTTCATCTTTAGATGTTTTTGTGATATCGCCGCTCCGAAGCGATTGAGGAAAGGCCGTCCAAGTATGACGTTATAGGGCAGATTCAGATCCACAACAAGGAACAACAAATTCTCTGACCGTTTGTAAGTGTCTTCTCGGAAGTATACGGGTAAGGTGATTACTCCCGTAACAGGGATAGGGGTCCCATCCACTCCGTCTATGGGTCTCTTACTAGGCGTTAGCTCATCGTGGGGGCGTTTCATGAGATTGTAAGCTTCCAGCGAAAAAAGGTTCACGACACTCCCGTTGTCCACAAGAGTCCTTCTTATACCATGACTGGCGATGACAGGTGTGACTACCAAGGCGTCATTATGGGGATAGATAACGCCTTTTTCATCCTCTTCTGAAAAGGATAAGATCATGCGATCAAGTATGTCTATCGCTCCACCTTTCTTTGTCATGCCGTCTCGCGTACGCTTTTCCCCTTTCGCCACCATCGACTGTTCTGATTCATCTGCGTAGGGGATCCCTCCCGCTATGATATTGATTATGGGGATGCCGTCGCCATCTATCGCGAAGGTTTCCCCACCCTTTCCTTTGGGAGCGTTATCCGGCTGTGGGACTGGAGGGGGCCTTGGTCGTTCGTCTGCCGCTCTTCTTATCGGATTGTTTCGGGCATCTTCCCTTACTTGAGTCGCAAATTCTCCCAGATATCCTTCCTCTACCAAGCGTTCTATCGCCCACTTTAATTCTCTGCAAGCCTCTGTGGAATGTCCTCTGGCTTTATGGAATTTACAGTAAGCGTTTTCTCTTTTGCCTAAAAGCACTCCAGGTTTCGTGGGTGCAGGATAACGGATAGGAAGATTTCGTTGTTCCGCTATCGCCAAGATCTCCGCTCTTGGTACATTCAAGGAGGGAAAATCCGGATCATACGCCCGATTTTTGTTAGCGTTCCCTTGACGCTGATGAGGGGAACTACCTTGTTTTCCTTTCGAGGAATTTCCTTTTTGCTTATCGTAGGTCTTTGGGATGTAATCTTTCCGTCGAGCGTAATCATCAGTGTAATGATCGTCAACCAGAGGATTTGCGGGAGCGGCAGGGATGTGAGGTGCCCCAGGCGGCATATTAAATGTTCTATTTCTATTTTCTTCTTCTTCCATTTTCGCATAATTATGGGCTTTAAGTCTTAGTGCGTCCAAGGATATTGGAGGATCCACCATCAATGCATCTTTCAGTTTTCCATAGTGGCAGTTTCTTTTCAGAGCTTCTATGGCGAAATCAATAGTAACGCCCGGCGTTAATGACATTTCCAGATCGAATCGGCTGAGAAATTCTTTCAATGTCTCTTGGGGCTTCCGCTGTATGTCAAATAACGCTGCGGCAGATTTCCGAATTGGAATTGCTGTACTAAATCTGCTCCGAAATTTGGATTCCAACTGTGCGAAATTACTAATGGATCCGCCAGGAAGGCCTTCAAACCAAAGACGAGCAACTCCCGATAAGGTCATAACAAATATCTGACATAAAGCCGCATCACTGTGGGTTTGAAACTGGACGAAATCCTTCACTTTGTTGATGTGCGAAATAGGATCTTTAGTACCATCATAAGTATCAGCGGGAAGCTTCACTCGCCTGCTGACCCTGTGACGTCTTACACGACGACTGAAAGGGTGACCTGAGGTATCATCAAGAATCTCACGCGCATGACGTGGGGGAGATATGTCTCCTTGTCGCCCTCCTTCCCTTGGTTCAGGTATATGATGTCGCCTGGGAGACCGACTGCGACTCCTGGGAGAACGACTTCGATATCTTCTGCTACTGGATCTTTCACTGTACACGGGAGATAAACTCCTGTTTGTTCCTTTCCTCCGTCCGGCCCAACGGTTCCTCAACGCCTCAAGCTGCCTGTCTTCCTGCAGAAGAAGTCTTTGCGGCATTTGTGGTACATAAGCCTCTACTCCTCCTTGAGTGAGCTGTACATGACCAACCGGGGGATTTCCTGCGGATAAAGGCACTTGGGGGTTCTCTGGAAACAACGGGGGCAGAGGTCGATCAGCAACAATAGATGGTGTGAACATGACGCGAGGAGGAACGCTAGATCCAGAAGCACCAGGCGTGACTCTAGTGGCCATTTCAGTCAAATATTCCAAGCGGGAACGAAGGGCCGCTATTTCCATAGCAAAGGGATTTTCATTGTTAAGCACAGATCCTTCTAAAAGAGGAGTGTAAAGATCAGATCCCACCGTCTGTGATGAAGAAATGACCGTCTGTGAGGAGATAGATCCTCCGGCGATCCCGACCGAGAGGTCCAGAGGTCCCGAGATAGTCGATTGCGTCGTCATAGAGAGATCAGCAGTAGCAAAAGGAAATAACCGCCTGCGAGTTGAGAAAGGAATATTAGAAAATGTAGACCGGTCTGGCTCCGATCTGGCTGTCATAACCGTTCCGATCTCCCAACTAAACGGAGCTTGGCTATTAAGGACGCTCACTTAATACACCAAAGCTCTCAATGAAAGCACCATTTGATAAGATCCGAGATCTCTTCTGGTCGGAAACGGCTGCAGCAGCTAGTCGGATGGGAAGCGATCGGCGTCGGAGGTACCTGCAAAGCGCCGGAGGGGGACTGCGGCGTAGACACTCCGATGCTTAAGTCAGTTCGAGTTTTCAGAATGGTAGAGGTTCTCCAAGATGATCTCTCTCTTCCCTTCTGTTTGAAATTCGTGGGGGTATTTATAGGCTTAAGATGGCGATACCTTACAGCGATAGGGGTAGGCAACGTTTGTAACCATCGCTTCGGGCGATATCAGTTCCGTCATTGGGGCGATAATCATGTAGGGTCTATCGGGAGCGATATCCTCCTTGGTCCCCTAGGATGGGATGACGCCGTGCGCATAAAGGTGCATGAGATCCCCCCCCGCTGAAGTCGACCATCCTAGGAGACTTCCGCTGGCAAGGGCGATAGGCAGATGTCTCCGAGAAGCTTATAGAACTTCGTCCAAGATAGATACCATAGTTGCCGTGTAGCCGTCAGGAGCGCTCTAATTGTTATCACTAAGTATTAGGTATGCCAGGGCGTGCCCTCACTTAGTGAGCCGTTGGATCAGGACAGGCCATCACAAGGATAGGACTTTTCACTCCTGGCAACCTTTTTCCCCTTTTCTTATCGCCTGCACACACACGTAGCCACAAAACATAGGAGAGCTCCTTACTCGAGCGTTAATAGGGGTTAGGGCTATCGTTAGTGAAAAGATACAGGGATAAGTCAAGATCTAGCATGATATAATTTCAAACGAGCAATATTCGAGGAGTTAGGTAAGGGGGTACCGTCGAGTGTCTCTAGATGGTACGCTCCTCTCCCGACGATATGGGTAACGCGGTACGACCCTTCCCAGTTTGGACTGAGCTTTCCCCGGCGTTGACCAGTTGCTCGTTCATCCCGGAGTACTAGATCACCTTCTTTTAGGATTCGTTCTTTGACGCTCCTATTATGATAACGCGTCATCTTTTGCTTATAGTGCATCATCTTCAGAAGAGCTTCCTCTTGTAGTTCAGGCAGTGCGTCAAGATTCGCACGCAACCTTTCCTCATTCAACTCTTCTCTGAAGTAAGCCACTCGTAAGCTCACGGTACCAATTTCCACAGGCATAACGGCCTCCGTGCCGAAAGCCAGTGCGAATGGTGTTTCTCCCGTGCTGGTTTTTGTGGTCATGGGGTATGCCCACATCACATACGGTAGTTCGTCTGCCCACTTCTTCTTGGATCCCTCCAAGTTCTTCTTAACACCATTCAGGATGGCTCGGTTTGTTACCTCAGCCTGACCATTAGTCTGCGGATGAGCCACGGAAGAGAATCTCTACTCGATTCTGAACTCCACACATTGGTTTCTAAAGAACTGGCTGGTGAACTGCGTTACATTGTCGCTAACGAGTACGCGAGGAACTCCGAAGCGCATGATAACTTGGTGCTTGAAGAAATGCTAGATTTTTTCTGTCGTGATGTTGGCAACCGCCTCAGCTTCTCCCCATTTGGTGAAGTAGTCTCCTGTTATGACCACAAACTTTAGTTGCGATCTTGCCTTTGGAAATGGTCCAAGGATATCAATTCCCCATTTCGAAAAAGGACAAGGAGCGATAATATTATGAATTTGTGCAGCGGGTTGCCGGGGAATCTTGGAGAATTCCTGACACTTTTGGCAAGTTCGCACATAGTCATGGCAGTCTCTCCGAATAGTGGGCCAGTAGAATCCTGATCGAAAGACTTGCGCAACCATGGTTCCGCCGGATGCGTGCATGCCATAAATTCCCTCATGGATTTCGCGGAGGGTATGAAGACCCTCTTGTTCTGTTATGCATTTCGCAGCCGGATGAGAGAAACACCTCCGTAGCAGTTCCCCATTAAAGTATGTACACCGTGCCGCTTGCTTCAGCACTTTCTTTTTCTCAGCGTTATCTGCTGGAAGTTCATCATGTTTCAAGTATTTTATGATGGGAATTCTCCAGTCGTTGTCACTTTCTTCCACACAGAGCGTCGTTTGTTCTTCCATGAAGGAACGTACGGGTATCTCCCGGTAGTACACCCCTTTTTCGTATGGACACCTCTGGATTTGCTGCGAGTTTAGCGAGATTGTCAGCCTCAGCGTTATCCTCTCGAGGAATGTGCTCGAAGCTGACCTGTATGCTACATTTCTTTATTTCTATCAACTCGCGCTTCACTTTAGCAAGGTATTGTACCATGATGGGCTCCCTAGCTTGAGAGCATCCCAGCACTTGGTCTATTATCAACTTGGAGTCCCCGCAGACTTTCAGCCGCAAGTCTCCCAACCTCCTAGAGTCATGTATTCCCTTGATTGAAATACTCTTTCCTATCCTGAGCCCGGCTAATAGCGCTTCATATTCTGCGGCGTTATTGGACAACGGCTGCAGGATTCGGATGGCATATCGCACATGGATGCCGTGAGGCCCACTCATGAAAATTCCAGCCCCGGCAAGCTCTTGATTTTTGGCGCCATCTACGTGGATAACCAACAGGTCGGTGTAGGTCTCTGGGAAGGGAAGATCCAATTCTTCTTTTTCCTTTTCAATCAATTCTATTAGAGGATCCGGCGTGAAGGTGCATTCCGTGATAAAGTCCGCCAAGATTTGAGCCTTTACAGACGGTTGGGACAGGTAATGCAACCCATATTGTTCAAGTTCAAGAGCCCAGATTAGCATCCTCCCCAAGGATTCTGGTTTTCGGAATATCCTTTTCAGAGGTTGGTATGTCAGCACAACGACAGTATGAGCTTGAAAGTATCGGCTCATTTTCCGCGTGGCTTGGATCAATGCTAACGCTATTTTCTCGATACGGGCGTATCTGAGCTCGGCATCTTTCAGGACGTGACTCACGAAGTATACAGGGCGGTGCGTGTGGTTGTCTTCTCGCACAAGGACCGCGCTAACCACTTCGTCAGCAACCCCAAGGTATAAATACAAGATATCGCTAGGTTCTGGTCTTGTCAATACCAAGTTAGACGATAGGTAAGCTTTCAGGCCTGTAAATGCTTCTTCGCACTCTGCAGTCCATTCGAAAGCGGCTTTCTTTCGTATAACTTTGAAGAAAGGGAGACACCTTTCTCCTTGTTTAGAAATAAACCGCCCCAGAGCAATAACGCGCCCGGTTAGCTTTTGTACCTCTTTTATGGTCTGAGGAGATATCATATCTTGGATAGCTTGGATCTTTGACGGGTTGGGCTGAATGCCTTTTTGGCTGACCACATAACCCAAAAATTTACCTGTTTGGAAGGCGAACATGCACTTTCGAGGGTTTAACTTCATCTGATATTGCTTCATTACTTTGAAGACTTTAGCCAGATCGAACAGGTGATCTTCAAAGTTTCGGCTTTTAACCAGTATGTCATCGACATACGCTTCGATGTTTCGCCCAATCTGTTTTTCGAAGACCTGATTTGCCATTCGCTGATAGGTGGCTCTAGCGTTCTTCAACCCGAAAGGCATCGCCGTATAGCAATAGGTGGCCCTCAGAGTGATGAAGGCAGTTTTCTATTCATCCTCCTTAGCCATGGGGATTTGATAGTACCCGAAATTGGCATCCAACGAGCTTAAGTACGCGTATCCGGCAGCCTGATCAACTAGCTGATCAATCCGAGGGAGTGGGTAACAGTCTTTGGGGCAAGCGTCATTCAAATCAGTGAAATCGATGCACATGCGCCATTCTCCGCTGGGCTTGGGGACCAGAACGGGGTTAGCCAACCAGGTGGGATATCTCACTTCTCGAATAAAGCCAGCGTCGAGAAGCTTAGTAACTTCTTTTTCGACCGCCCTTGCCTTTTCAGTAGAGAAAGCACGTCATTTCTGTTGGACTGGTCTGGCATTAGGGTTGACATTGAGTCGATGTTCTGTCACCTCCCACGAGATACCGGGCATGTCAGATGGTTTCCATGCAAATTCTCCTTTGTATTTATTCAACAGTTGGGTCAACTGCAGATTTTTCTCTGCGTTGAGGTTATCACTAACCAGAAATACGGCTCTACCTACCCCGTTGACTGGGACATGAGTCATTTTATCTACACGCTGAGTACGTTTTTCATCATTTTGCTCATATGGATCCACCGTCACGCATACATACCTGTCGTAACTCTTCTGAGTCATAAGCAGATAGCATTCAGCTGCTAACTTCTGATTTCCTCGGATCGAGACCACACCATCCCAGGACGGGTATTTCAGCTTCAGATGCTTTTGCGATATCGCCACTCTAAAATGGTTGAGGAATGGTCGTCCCAATATGGCATTATAAGGCAGATTTAGATCCACCACCAAGAATAAAAGCTCCTCAGACCGTTTGGAGGTATCTTCCTTGAAATATACGGGCAAGGTAGTCATTCCAGTCACTGGGATGGGGACTCCGTCTACCCCAATGATAGGTTTTTTACAGGGCATAAGCTCGCTATCTGAACGCTTCAAGAGATTGTAGGCTTCCAATGAGAACACGTTTACGACACTTCCATTGTCAACCAGAGTTCTTCTAACTCCATGGTTAGCGATAATGGGAGTAACTACTAACGCGTCGTTGTGCGGATACACCACACCCTTCTCGTCCTCTTCAGAAAAGGATAATACCATACGATCCAAGGCACTTATCGCTTCACTCTTTATTGTCATGCCAGTCCACTTCCGCTTATCCCCTGAAGCGGGCATCAGTTGTGAGGTTTCATCCATATAAGGCGTGCCTCCAGCAATGATGTTGATAATAGGGACGTCCTCGTCATCAATTGTAAGTATTTCCAGGTCAAGATGATGAGTGACAGGCCCAGACGCACTCATTGAGCTCAGATCGGCTATAAGATGGGGAGCGACAACCCCTCCCTCGAAGCGTCGAAGCATCGGAGCGTTAGAAGGAACAAAAGCCATAAGGGAAGGGGACGGAGGTTGATCAGAGGAGGTACCTTCATGAAGTCCAAAAGAGCCATGGACTTGATAACCCGAAAAGCCAGACAAGTATTCACCAAAGCCTAAAGTGGTGGTGAAGGGAGGAACTGACGTACCGAAGGAATTAGGCGAAGTCTCAAAGGACCCAAGAACACCCATATTCCCAGAAATTTGGAAGATTGATCCCTGAAAGGCATCGTAGAGTCAAAAACGGTAGTACGCCCTTCCCCGATATCAACATGACTGGATGACAAACTTTCGTCCTCCTCGTCAGGACGCGCCCTTTTCTCAGGACGGTTCAGTATATGACCCAAGTTCATATTGCTTGTTAGCGATGCGAGAGGGGGAGCAGTAGCAGTGTCCTGCAAAGGGACATGAAGAGGATAAATGAATAAAAGAAAATGCGAAGCAGTACTAAAAAGCAATAGGTAAGGTACCACATTTATAAAAGAAACACTAACGGTGGCAGTATCGTTAGCAAGCGCTTCTGAAGAAGCTGCCGCGTCTGAAGGAGGAGTAAGAGCGGCAACACTTCTCGTTCTCTTCTTCTTCTTTCCTTTTCTCGGAACCCTAGAAGAAGATGCCTGAACAGGATAGACGACAACAGACATGGTAGGAATACCCAGAGGAATAGTGGTGGCTCCCTCACCGACCGAAGAAGACGTTTGGATAGGGTTTACGGTAACGACAGGCGGTATGATTGGATTAACCGCGACTTCGGTAGCGGCAACAGCTCTTTTCTTTTCCCTTCGCTGTTGAGCCCTTCTCAGTCATTTCCTGACACTCTCGGGTTTCCAATTGGGATCGGTTGCTGCAGAATCATGAGATAACGTTAGCGTTAGTACCGACTACGATAACAAGGAAAATACCACAACACTCACGTCTGATGCAGGTTCGAATGTCCATCCCGCATGCTAGATTGTGAGTATAAACGTTGATTTCCAGCTAAAGTAGTTTGTCTAACCAGCCTTGTTCAGGCTGACGAAGAGTTCCCCATTTCCCCAGGAGCAATCCTTGACGCCTTGATTAAAACCAGATCGCCACCAGGGGTCAGGAAGGTCAGGAAGATCAATAACAAAAAACTCTTTTTTCCAATCTTCAATGGAAGACTCAAGGTCGAGGAGTTTCTAGGTGAAGGTTTTGAGCGAGTCATCGTCATAACGGGGTGATATCGCTATCACACCCTGACGACTATACAACTTGAAAAGTGATTTGAGTAACAAAAGGGAAGGAGAGTTAATCCCTTTGTACTTACAAAGCTCTAGAAATGCGTAAACACAACAATACGTATTTGGGGTAACTATACCGGATTCAAATCAAGGGCAGTCAGCAACTATTTTATGAAGGGATCAACGGGAAACCAGAAACCGTAACGAAACATCTGAGCATACAGAACCCTACAATTGCCGGTTAGAACGCTATTCAGGCGTAACGAATTAGGGGCAACGGAAACCGTATAACCCTCAGGGATATCAACATGATGTTCAGCTAGATGGTCGTTGAGAGTGACTATGGAGGTGATATTACTAATACTATTCTCAATCTTTTCCTCATCGACAGACTTAGAGCAAGAACGGCGAGTTCTAGCCATGGCAGAAATAAAAGATAAAAAGATGAAAAAGATGACGGAAGAAAATAAGAAATACCTTTATGGAAGAAAAGCTTCGAACACCCAGATGATGAAAAGAAAAAGCACAAGACGGCTTGGAAGGATATGAAGAGGGTAAAATAACAAAAGGGGAAAAAAGAAGCAAGTATTAGGTTTTATAACCCTAGTGGCTAAACAAAACGACTGTTGTAACAGTCGTTGCGTGTGGAGCATCACGAGGAGTAGGCATAAGCAATTAGTACGATTCTAGAGAAGCGAGAAGACGCTTTGATCTCACCAATTCCTAGGGCACGCTAGCCCCTGGCGCCCCTATGAATTGACACGTGTATTTTAGACCATCATGAAGTCTCCCTCGCATTAATGAGGGAATCCCGAGCATTAAATGCTCTAAAAAATAGAATCGATTTTCTAAAATAAGACAGACATGATGACGCAATAATCGAGATAACACGGCTCGGCGTTAACCGAACAGGCAACTAACAAGATAACGCAGAAAAGCAAAATAAACATTGTTCGTTAGTTAAGAAAGAATTACAGACGTTATTACACGACAAGCGTCATCAATTGTTAACAAACTAAATGGAGTCAATGTTCGAAGAGAAACGTCTTTGAGTCTGTATGCTTGGGGGCAAGCATAGTTTAAGTGTGGGGAATTTGATTGCATTGCATTTCATCATGTTTTATTGTCCATTTACTTGTTTATTTGGACAGTAAACCTACTGATTTATCCCTGATTTCCCATATTCTTAGTAGTTCTGGTCTGATGGGAAAATATTGAAGATTCTGATGTGGAAAGCTGAAGCTGATTTTCCCAGTCTTGGCCTAAACTTTGGCCAAGACACTTTCGCATACAAAGTCAGATTGTCTTGGCCTAGACTTCGGCCAAGACTCATTCGCGATCGAGTAGAAGTTTCAACATCCGTTTGGGTCGCTTCCCGCATTGGGCTTTGCAGCTGGAAAGTCGCAGCTGTCCCGCAAATTTAGAGGGATCTGAAGCATATCTCTTGAAGAATCCCGTATGGGATCTCCCTCTTTTGTATTTGCGATTTAATTCCCATTTAAGAACAATTTATTGTAGCGATCTTTTTAGAGATTTTCTAGGGATTAGAGTTGGAATAGGACAGAGGATTTGAGGGCTATTTAGATAAACATTATTCCTCCTCTGTCGAGATCGGAACCTTTCTTCTCTTTTCCTTTTCTTTGACATTGTTACCTTTGCTCCGGATTTATTTAAATCTCGGATTTAGTTTATTTATGCAATTAAATATTTTGTCTTCTTAATTATGAGTATTAGTAACTAAACACCCATTCTTGGTAAGGGTTGATGAGCTGAAGTTCCTATGCATTCGTGAGATCAATCCGTACTTAACAATCTATTCTCTCGTATTTATTTATTTCTTAAACTTAATCTATTGCTTACTCACTAGAGACAAGGTTTGATCATCCTTGTACTCTAGTAGAGAAGAGTTGCAGCCGGTCTAGAAGGAAAGGGAGTACCCGTCGGCTAGACAAAGTAGGCAACTAGTCTCGCGCCAGACTAGAAGAGATAAGCAATCTAGGTCAAGACCAGATTGACAACCTAGGGTTTCCATAGGGAGACACCTTGGCCTAGGTATTGTCTTCCCCTATACCATTGAGGAAGCGAACAACCATTCAAGACAGCAGTCAAACGGATAAACCCTTTAACCAGCAAGGTGTCCCTTGGCTAGGATTATCAGGAAAGGGAGTACCCGCTAGATAATTTGAAGAGGAGGGAAGACAGGAGTGAACAGGAGTACCTCCACTCTCTAGCAGTACAATGAACGAAGAGAGGAATACCTATGAATCTATGATCGAAGCATAAGAACAGAAGCTCTCACATCGCCCTTACTTGGAATTCCCTTTTATCAGATTTATTTCAATCTTGACCCTAGTCTTGGCCAAACCTTTGGCCAATACTATTTTCGAACTATTTTTACTTCTTTCTGTTTTGTCTTTATTTTCAGATACTACCAAACCAAATCCAGTGACGAGGAAGTCAACTTAAGAATTACATCTCCTAGAGGTCTCTGTGGACGATCCTCTTACCACTATCTACAAACTCTTGTGGACAAGTGATAAGTTGTATTTCTACCCCCAATTCCATACCTATTTCACTATTATATTTGACGTGTTCGACGCGCGATCAAATTTTGGCGCCGTTGCCGGGGATCTCTAATGGTATTTGTAGTTTTTATTTTATTTTGTTTTTGATAGTTGATGACCAGGTCCTCTTGCAGAGAAGAAGATTTACTACCATACAATCCGAATCTCTCTAAAATCGAAGCACAACTCAGGAAGATAGCTCAGAAAAGGAAAACCTTAGAAGAAAGTGAATCGGAAACCTCAAGTTCTGAAATAAATTAAAGTCTAGACCACGATCTTGGCCAAGACTTCGGCCAAGACATGGCAGAAAAACAACCAGAGCCGACGATGAGGGAACTGAACAAAACAGTAGAACAGGAAACCTTTTCTTGTATCAGTTTACCAGTTGTACCGAATGACTGGTCTATCAAGACCAATATGGTGGCCAACCTTCCTAGATTCTATGGCCATTCGAACGAGAACCCTTTCAAGCACCTGAGAAATCTACACGTTCAGTGTGATATGATGAAGCCAGCTGTTGTGAACATGGAGAGAGCAAAGTTGAAAGCTTTTCCATGCTCTCTGGAGGGGGCTGCCCTAAATTGGTTCTACAGCCTACCTCACAATACGGTCAATACCTGGGCCGAGATGTCCACATTATTCCTCAACAAGTACTGGAATGCAAAAAAAGCAAGGGCGGCTAGAAAAAACATGGCTGCCATCCAGCAGAGGAACAATGAGGGTCTAAGTGAATATCACTAGTGGTTCAAGGAATTGCAAGAAGTTTGCCCTACACGTGGAGTTGTGGATCAAACCATGATCCAATATTTTTATGACGGAATGCTCCTGCCAAGTAAAGAAAAAGTTGATGCAGCCGTAGGTGGAGCATTGCAAGACTTGACTGTCACCAGAGCCAAACTTCTACTCCAAACCATGGCAGACAATAGCCAAAATAATACAACTTCTGACAGGACTTCTATTCCTTCTAGTCTTTGTTCTATTGATGTTGAGCAAAAATTAACTGAATTAACTGATATGGTGAAAAATATTTGTCAATATTTCAGAAGCAATGACTACAGGGAGTTCAAGTCAGGAGCAGATAGCCTCGGTTTGTGGGATCTGCCAGCAACAAGATCATCAGACCAATAATTGTTACATGGTGCAGCATCCTAATGACATAACACAAGTAAATGCAGCCTATCGGCAGAACCAAGGGAGTATGCAAAATTTCCCTCAAGGAAGTAACCAGTACTCATGGAGAGGCCATCCAAATTTTAGATGGAGAGACCCAGTCCCTCCAAATTAGAATCAAAACCAAAATATACCTCAGCAACAACCTCCCGTTAACTTTCAACACTTCGTACCTCGTCCTTCACACCTAAATCCCGGCCAACCTCTTGGCCAAGCCTCGGTACCCCAGCTACCTCCAGCACCTCAACCCTTGCTGATAACCGGTCCCTCTATGGAGGATACGCTTAAGAGTTTGGTTGAGATGCAAAAGAACTTGATGCAATCTACGCAGTCTAGCTTAGCGGAGATGCAAAAACAAATCAATCAAATGGCCAATCAAGGGAAATTGCCTTCTACAATAGTAGACAATCCAAAACACAATGTTAGTGCCATGAGCTTGAGGAGTGGAGCTGTGCTACCAGAAAGGGAAGGAGAGAAAACAGATGAGGAAATAAGAAAAATCCAGTCGCAAGAAATGGATGAAGATGAGGAAGAAGAAACTGAAATAGAAGCAGTGTTGGCCAAACCTAAGGCCAACACTGAAGTTATCGCGGAACCAGAAGAGACAGAACCTGTCTTGGCCAAGACACAGGCCAAGCCTGACAAGCCAGAGGAAATCATAGAAATTCCTCCACCATTTCCTCCTAGATCTTCTAAGGAGAAGAGGCAAGATGAAGCAAGAGACTTCATGGTTGTTTTTGGGAAAATAGCTGTTAATATTCCCATGTTAGATTTAATTGCAAAAGTCCCCTCTTATGCTAAATTTCTTAAAGAACTGTGCACTAATAAAAAGAAAATTGCAGGTATAGAGAGGGTGAACTTAACTCACAATGTCTCGGCAGTACAACAGCTTCCAGAGAAGTGCAAGGACCAAGGAACTTTCACCATTCCCTGTCAAATCGGGAACAAAAAAATTGAAAAGGCCCTTTGCGACTTAGGGGCTGGCATCAATGTGATGTCCCTAAGTGAATTCGAGACCTTAAAGATAGGAACAATGAAGGAGACCGACTTGGTAATCCAGCTGGCTGACCGAACGATCATCCGACCTAAGGGAGTAGTGACTGATGTCTTGGTGATGGTAAATGATTTTATCTATCCAGTGGACTTTTATATAGTTGAAATGAATGTTCAATTACCCTCTTACACCACTGATATTTTATTAGGAAGACCTTTCCTAAGGACATCGAAAGCAAAGATTGATTGCTTTGAAGGAAGTATAATTCTGGAATTTTGTGGAAGAACGATTAAATTCAGCATTACTGAAGCCTTAAAACATCCTAATGATTTTCATTGCGTTAACTTTCTTGATGTTCTAGATCCAATTACTGAGGAAATTGCTGACATTTATATTAACGACCCCCTTGAGTATGTTTTGAGCAGGGGAATTTCCACAAGAACTCTAAAAGAATTAGAAGACAGAACTGGAGATCAGAAGGAACTCCAAGAAATTCTGGACAGTTTGACAGATCCAGAAGAGACAGAACCAGTCTTGGCCTCGAGCTTGGCCAAGACGCTGGCCAAGACTGTAAAAACAAAGAAAAAGACAGTAGGTTGCCAATTTGTGCAGTCTTCGATCCCTAAATTCCTACCTTCTGTTGTGCAGGCACCACAGTTGGAATTAAGATCTTTGCCAGACCATCTCAAGTATGCATATCTAGGCCTAGACGACACCCTACCCGTCATTATTTCATCAAAATTGATGGAGGATGAAGAAGAGAGATTAGTGCCAGTCTTGAAGATGCACAAGGAAGCGATTGGCTGGACCATGGCAGATATCAAAGGGATATCAGCCAACATATGTACCCACAAAATTCACGTGGAAGAGGATGCCCCATTCGGCAACCCCAGAGGAGATTAAACCCTCCAATGATGGAAGTCGTTAAAAAAGAAATAATCAAATTGTTAGATTCGGGTGTAATTTATCCTATCTCTGATAGTAATTGGGTATCCCCTGTGCAGGTAGTTCCTAAGAAGACTGGAATTACAGTGATCGAAGGAGAAGATGGGACCCAAAGAACAATAAGGATCCAAAACGGATGGAGGGTATGCATTGACTACCGAAGGCTGAATCAAGTCACTCGGAAGGATCATTTCCCTTTGCCGTTTATCGACCAAATGGTAGAAAGGCTTACGGGAAAGTCTCACTACTGCTTCTTGGACAGATACTCGGGGTTTCATCAAGTTCCTTTAATTTTGTCACCTAAACCCTTGAGGAACAGTGAGACCAATTTGTTCGGCAACTCTAGATTAATCCCCATTTCTTATAAGTTATGCATCGACTAAAATGTATAGCTTACAAAACTAGAGTTGATATAATAACTAAAGGAGAACCTAATGCGCATTTCTATCGTATATGGATGAAGATAATATCTTTCCATAGTGAAACTGAACAGTATAATTTTTACCCATTTAAAATCCCTAACAATATTTAGAAACTCTCTCATCATCTCCTTCACCACATCTTCCGTGTCCCCGAGGCCTCTCCTTATCCGACCCGGTCATGGATTCTGACTCGGATTTTGTCTTGTATTCTCTATTGTTTGATTTTCTTCTCTTTCTATCTTTGTCTCTCTCATTTCTTCTCCTGCTCTTCTCCTCTCTCTCGCTTCCTCTCCTTCTCTTTCCTTGAACTTCTATCGCTGCTCATGCGGGCCTCTCCGATGTGGAGACGATGAAAAAAAGATTTTTATTATTTAGTTTTATCTTGAACTCTAATATAATATTTTTTAACTTTATTTTTTTTATCATAACTTCATAGAACTCCTATTTACATGGGCTTAGTAACTCTAAAATAAACTTTGGGCCGATTGAATGAAAAAAATAAAAAAACTAAAGATATTATAGGAAAAACTAAAGAAATAAAGAGAAATATTTTCCACTCTTTTGTTTTCTTTCCTAATAATTTTCAACTCAATCAAACAATATTTCAAATTTACAATAAATTTCTTAACATCTCATTTTCGACCAAAAAAAAGAATATATATATATATATATATATATATATATATATATATATATATATATATATATATATATATATATATATATATATATATATATATATATATATATTATGTTGTGAAATACTTTACATTTTAAGTAGGCAAATAAAATGGAACTTAAAAATTAGTTTTGATGGATGTTGCTCACTCCGCTCTTCTTTTTCTTGTTTCTACTTCGATTTCTTCTTTACACGCTTCGAAGCTTCTTCCTGGTGTTTTTGCATTAATGACTTTGATCATTTTGATTTATTGCACCTGTCCACTAAATCGGTATCTGCGTTTGATTTCTTCTCCTCTTCATTTGAGGCAAGTGTTGCAGCCTCATTATATGCTTCCTAGTAGCTGCCGTATGACAATGCATTAGCAAATCCTTTAAACTGTAAATTAAAAAAGGAACAAACAATTTCCTAACCCAAGATCTTTTTCAAAAATGATGTAAATCCATACTTCATCTTTGCTTTTCGCCATCTGTCCAAAGGTGAATCTGTCCAGATATTATCACCGCGCCCTTCTTTAGTACCTTTGCTGAATGTTGTTGACTGCATCATCATACTAGGCTGAGAATATTAAAAAATATATAAAAAGTTATGACATTGGCAATTTAGCTTCCAGCTCTATAGACACTGAAGTAACTTCCTCTACAACACTCCGGAACTGGATTACTACCTTCAAAGCCATAGGAGATAAAATCATAGAACTACAAGAAGGCAGTCGCATACAATTGTGTCTAGGGGAAAAAACAATGCAAATTTATGGCAGCAAAAAACATGTTCTAACCAAACACAACAGACACCATATCCCATCTCCATCAGACCCATGATCAAACCAATCAAATCATGGATTTGTACCCATAATTGAAATTAGAGACCAAAAAAAGCTTCACCTATATTGACATAAGACTCCAAGGTGCTAAAGAATCATTCCACTCAAAGGCTTTAAGTTGATGGGTGAGGCCACAGGAAATAGCAATGAATTAATTAACTGGCTAACCATAAAGTAGAAGCTCATAGGTTCACCACTACCTTGAGCAAACTTTCAAGTTAATTATAAAGGTGGAGTAATGGAATCTGAACTCCTAACCACTTCTTACAAAGTGGTTTAGTATCATGTCAAAGACCTACTCCAGCTGAGCTTATGCTGATGAGTGAAGCCTAGGAAATGGCTTTGCTACCTGTGCTATTTGTACTTGGACAAAAGGGGTCTGCATTTCCACTAAACACCAAATTGAACTATACCCGCTCACGTTACATACTTATATTTACACCATGCAAATTCAGGCAAACAATTTTGACAATTTGCGCATCGCCTTTCAAAGTGATAATAACTGCTGATAGTTCACACATATCCTAGAGATCTAGTAAGAGAAGAAGGATAAGGGCTCATGCCATAAGATATTTAACTCCCTAAGCCCAAGATTGAGTGATGTTCTTAAAATTTATAAAGCAAGAGATTGGATCAATGTGTCTATGCAGTACTTTTTACAAGTTAATGCAGCTTTAAAGGTGTGGAGGGCTGTAGAAATGAGAGCTCTAGGAACACGGTATAGTTATGTGCTTTCATTCATGCATAATTGAATAACATTGGAGCAATGTCTTTACACATGCACGGACCAATGTCATAATAGTCTGAGACTCTAGAAATGCGGCAAGATAATAGATGACTTCAAAATGTTACTTTTCTTTCAGGAGGCAATGTTGTCATCCATTCATCTCGTTTTGGTGGTACTTTAACTTCTAGTTTTGCAAGGAGTTCATCATCACCCTCCATTGATATACCTGCCAAAATAAGAGCCTTTTTGCTTTCAGATGAATTTCATAACCTTGTCATCAAGTATGGACAAAATACAAAAGATAAGAGAGATGAGGTGTGAAAAAATCAAAAAATCTACTCGAGGAACTTGAGCAAGCTACATTTGCATTAACATTAACCCATGAAAGCAATGCTTAGGCCTTAGAGTGGTCAAATTGTTATTCCTTCTCTCAACAACCACAAGCATTTCATTAACAACATGGGATCAAGGGTAATTCATCACTTCAGTCACAATGCTACCATGCAAAATGACACAGACTTTGAGTATATGGGTTTAAAATCCCCTACTCTAAAACTAGCTGATGGTATTCATGTGCTTTGCAATTAGCTATTGACTGGTGATAGCTATAGTTAATGCCACAGTTTAATTTAAGCGTTTGGTTTGGTAATCAATTTTTTTCCTTCTAATTATCTAACATCACTTGGTACCATAAATAATTGAAAACCTCCCATGTGATCTTTGCAGAGCTGATGTGACTGGCAGATAAGCCCATGATAATGGCGGGTCTAATCCTGCTCTATTGCTAGGTCATCTAACTTCTAGCCATTGCCTCCATATAAGTTTTTTAGTATTGAGCTACCGTTATTTTAATGGTCTGGCTGATTTTGCATGGAAAGGAAAAGATACCAATTTGATAGATGGCCATGATCACATTCTCTAGAGAGCATAGTTATGATTTTCTGCAAGAACTCAATGCCAACTGCCTGAGTATGCTAATATTTTCCACAAAAATGTTGGGTCAAATACTATGCCATGTAGCCTTAATCTGTGTGGTCAAGTTTGCTAAATTGGAGCAAACAAATACAGATAAGCAACAAATATATATAGCCCAACAATAAGTATTTACAGTTTAGCAACACAAGGAGCCAATTACACCACGAAATAAAATAAAATTATCTGAGCTCGATCTTCAACTAGGTAAAATAAAAGAGTATTGAAAAGGAACGATAACCAAGCCATTTCAGAAAGTACCTTACATTCAACTCCATTGCGCAGCTTCACGCGTAGCTTTCAACTCCACCTGCATAAGAAGAAATCATTACATCATACATTGACTACTTTTAACTGTTAAAAATATAGACTACAGCTTAAAGTACACACCTTAAATTGTTCCTGGTCCTCCTTGAGTTTAATTTTCTCATCTAGGACTTTCTGCTGCAAAATACATAGAAACAAACAGGCAAGAATGAAACAACTGAATATGTAAAACAGAGTTCAAATAACCACAGGTCAAAAGATGCATTTTCAAACCATTAGTAGCAATACAAACATAGACCATAGAGTCCACAAGCTAGTATCACTAAATATATGTTTTTATGCATGTTTTTTAGTATTCATTTGTCATTGTCCTTCATAATGATACACTACGCGACTCCTCATTTCCCATTTTGTCTGCAGCACTTGGCATAGCCAAAAACTTAACAGCTAGACAAAATAAATAATCCTTGAAATAATATTGGCATGCAAATATGTAAAAAAGAAGAAGAAGAATGTTGATATGCTCACTCTAAGAGCAACGCAACTTGATTTCCTTATTTTCATTGCAGATTATGCGTAATGATTCTCCCTCACAAGCACCTTTTCCTATAATTATCAACAACTCAACATCCTTTTATCAGCTTACAACCACTTTTTTAGGTAAGCTCCAAGCAATGGGCTAAGGGTGATTTTTTAGGTAAGCTCCAAGTAATGCTAAATCCATTATCTGGATGCACCAAAAAATGTGAGTAAGTAAAGAAATCATGAAAGAAGGAGGCCATGTAACAAACTCAATCACCAAAAGTAAAGACAGGCATATTCAATCTCACAAAAACTGTCAATTGAGCAATTAATGAACTAGCATGGAGATGCATAAGAGCAACCAAGTACAACAAATACACACACAAAGGCATACACAAATGATGTCCTAAAGAGAATGAAACTCACCTTATCTAGATCTTATAGGTCTTTGAAAGCTTTATTCAGTTTAATAAAAGCTTGGTTACCTTGAGGATGAGAGCATTTGTCGGGATGCACCAAAAGTGACAACTTCTAGTACCTAAGCTTCTTGAAATCCCTCTTTTTGGATTTGGAAGGCAAGGCTTTAACTAGTTTCTCCAAATCGGCCTCATTTGGCTGCAAGCAAGCCTTCCCTAAAGGTGTCACAACCAGAAATAGAAGGTCAGCTATCACAGCTACACGTGGCTGGAATTCAAATTGAAGAAGTGCGCGAAGAGAAGAAGAATAACCAACTTGTGCAGCTGTCTAGCTTAGCTGGAAAGTTTGTTACAACAAGTGGCCTAGCTGTTCAACACGCCAAAGGAGAGCAACAATTCTGAATTTAGCTAGTTGTTGACAGCTACTTAATTAGTAGTTGAGGAGTTAGTTATTTGTTAGCTAAGTAGTTAATTGTTAGCTAAGAATCAAGTAGTATAAGAGAATGATGATAGCTAGAATAAACTTTCACTTTTTTGCATTATTGTAATCAATTATTGTATTTGTTCATTTCAATGAAATGTAATACAAACATAGGTTCAATGGACCTGGATTACAATTTAGCTAAATTCCATCTACAATTTCCTAACTAACTCATTTCCCTTCCGCTGCAAGTTTCTCTATTCTTCTTCATCTTTCCATTGCAAACTAGTAGCATTTCTTGCTTGAGTTTCTCTTGATCTGCTTCTTTCTTCTTGTTCTCTTGAGTCACAACCTTGGAATCCCTTCCAGGCCCATGACAATTGGTAGCGGAGCATCGATCCTGCAACCTGTAAGTCAATATGGTGAGAAGTATTCATCCAATTGATAATAGCACCATCACTAACACTGGTGGTGGAGCATTGGGAGATGGAAGCAATGTACATTCCAGTTGAGACCAGATTGGGAGTGTTGGAGCAATCTATAGATGAGACACGAAGATCAATCGAAGGTCTAGTTACTTCACAACAACTACTCATGTGTGGCATTCCTCCTCAAGGTCATGGTAATGAGAATCATTTTGAGGATCATGTTGAGGAGCCTGGATTTCTAGCCAACCCCAAGCCCACTGTCCTTGAATTTCCTTGGTTCCATGGAGCTGAGGTGAACGACTGGTATTTCAAGCCAACAACTACTTCCAGAGTATGAAGACTTCTAATCAGCACAAGGTGGAAGTTACTTCACACCACCTATTTGGAGATGCTTTGAAATGGTACAAGGTGAAGTTGAAGAATAGAAGGGATGAGACCTGGTCTTGGACTGATTTTGTGAGGTGTGTGATCACCAGATTTTCACCTAAGAGGTCTGATGATCCAATGGTTGAGTTATCCAACTTGAAACAGGTCAATGATGTAGAAAATTATGTGAATCAATTCAATACCATTTATGATAGAGTAGATGTATGTGATTCATATAGTAGAAGCTTATTCTTAGCTAGATTGAAACCTGAGTTGGCACATCTAGTGAGGATGTTCAAACCTCAGTCCTTTGAAGATGTTGTGGAGTTGGATTTGTCAACTGAAGTAGCCCTCCCTACCTTCAGAGCAATGGCAATGCCTAAAATGAACCAAAATACACCAGCTCAAACCTCAAACACCACCCCTGCCACTACCAGATTCAACTATACCACCAACAAAATTAGCACTCCACCTTACCACAAATCATACCAAGGTTCTTCCAACCAGTTTAAACCACCATCAAACCAGCTTGATAACGTGTGTTTTATGTGTATTTTTCCTTCATTATCACTTTGATTTATGGAATGATACTGCTAATTTGCTCTCATTCCCATCCTTATTGCAGATCTAGGCCAAAATGGAGGAATATGCAAAAACACATACTTTCTGGGCGATTTCTACAGTTCTCAAGCTTCAAGACTGACATCGAGGCCAAGACATCAACTTTGCTATCAAGGCCTTGCCGTGGTTTCCATCATCAAGCCCTAGACAAACCAAAAGTGTTATTTCCATGTGTCCTCATTGTCGTGCTCCCACGTGTCACCTCTGATGTCTTCCAGAAATTTCTGCGTAGATCCCTAAGAATATTCTCTTTAGTCGTCGTGCCCTAGAGAATATCGTCATGCCCTCGACGTCGTGCGCTTCTAGAATATTACCAGAATATTCCCTTTCGAACCAAAGAGACTTATTCCGTGTTTTTGAACTCCTTAGCTGGATTTTGTCTCTTTATAATCCCTTAGCTGGCTTTTGTCTTCTTATGGGAAAAAAGGGCCTATATAAGACTTTAGTTTTTAAGGTTTAGAGGAACCAACCACTATATATTCATAGTAGGTCTTTTTGTGTGCTTCTCTTCAGTTTTCTCCCCTCCTCCTTTTAGAGGAGGTGGACCAGAACATTTTCCAACAGCCATGTACATAAACCGGAGCTTTGCTCCGGCCGATATTTATCAAGTTTTCTCCTTTATCTCTTCTTTACTTGTTATGCTTTCTAGATCTATTATTTGTCTATTTTCCAGCATGAGTAGTTGATTTGTCTTGTTCTTAGTAAAGGTGTCGCGCCCCGCGAAAATGATAAATAAAAATTCTCGAGTCTACGATGAATCTGAGACCTTACGATGCTCGGCGTAAAAGGACGCCTCGCAACATGCAATGAAGTCGCCACCCTAATTTTGTCTTTAGGTTTAGGGAACCTAATCGTCATGGCATAAAAAATAAAATATATAAACTAACAAAAAAACTAAAAAACTAAAGGCACAAAAAAAAGGGTCTTAACCCAAGACAAAGGTTCGGGGTTGTATTATGGACTCGGGAAGGTGTTAGGCACCCGAGTCACATCCGAAAATGGTTACCGGTTGATAAGAGAGGTGTTTAAAAGATGTTTGATAAAAATGCGTTTTAAAATGGGGTCCTTAGAGGAATCGTCACTTTAGTCTTTTCCATGATCGGGACCGTTCAGGAATAATTAATCGTTGAATGGGGTTACCGTTTTAAAAATGTTTTTGGACGGGGTTACCATTTTCAAGACCGATCGATTATTCCTGACCGTAGTGTGATGACACTGAATTTTCCGTAAGACTGAATGAGCGCCCTCTATTTCATCATCGGGCCACGTATGATTAAATTAATTACTAAGTGATTCTGTCATGGATTGCTAACATAGTACAAATTTAAATGAGAGATATTTTAAATGATAAACCAATGAGGGATCGAAGCCACCAAATACATGCAGTCAATATAAACGGAATTTAAAATCAAACGAACATGGCATTTTAAGCAAGTCTTTTAAACAAGTTGTTCATGTGGGTTGATTTTAATTCTAGCAATTCTATATATCATGCATACGATTAATATTTACGGAAAGCATTGAATAAATAAAAGGGAAAGAAAGGCATACTTTAGAGCGAAGCTTAAATTTTAAACCTACAAAATGAGAGTGTTAGTGATAGCTCGAAAAATAAATAAGCAGTTTATGAATGCGAGAATTTAAATAAACAGTTGATATATATCGAAGAATTAAATGATGATTTTGACGAGTACGAAGACAAAAACAACGATTTGACGCATACGAAAATTTAAATGATGATTTGACGAATGCAAGAAAACTTAAATGATGACAGTTGATAAGTGCGAGAAATTTAAATGATGATTTGATGCATACGGGATTTTAAATGATGATTTGACGAAAAATTAACGATTTGATGATTTGCAGGAAAATTAATGATTTGCAGAAAAATTAAACAGGTGATATTTGCAGAAAAATTAAACAATTGATGATTTGCAGAAAATTATACAGTTGATGATTTGCAGAAAATTAAAGCAGTTGACGATTTGAAGAAAATTAAACAGTTGATGATTTGCAGAAAATGAAATAGTTGATGATTTGCGGAAAATTAAAACGCGACCGACCATATAGGTGGTAAATTAAATGACTGAATTTAAATTGTGGAAAGTAAATTGCGAAAAATTAAAGTGCGAAGAATTTAAACAGTTGATAGGTACAGAATTTTAAAGTGACAGTACGAAAAAAATAGTCATACGAAACATACGAGTATTTTACGAAAAATGTGATCCGAGGCCTCGGAAAGAATGAAAATGGGTTGGCCCCAATTTGAAAAATAAAAGAAATGGGCTAGGAATAGTTCCTGGCCCAAAAATCACATTTTTAATGGTGATGGGTCGAGCCCATCACCTTTCTTCTTCCCGCGTTGAACAAGCCCAGCATGGCACTATTCATCGCCTTCTTCCTTGTGTCGCCGGCAGTAGACCAAGGTCCTTGGCGGCTTCCCGACTATACTAACCTCGAGTTTAATTTCAAAAAATGACAAAAATAATAATTACCGAAAAATAATTAATTCGCAAGATTTATCTAACGATTAAGCAATTTAAAACCATGTATTTAATCTATGGCATATATAGGAATTATTGGCATAAATATAAGCAATTGGTTTGATCAAAATGATGATAATAAATTCAAGGAAAGAAAGCGTAGAAAAATGAAAAAACAGCTTGAAAAAAAAGCTTACTTAAATGCTTGAAACTAGTGGCGACTATCGCTCAAGATGAGCAATCTGTCCAGAGGGAGAAGAAGCAAGTTGCTTGGTCGTGAATTTTGTGTGTCTTTTCGAAGGAAGGCAGTGGCCTATTTATAGGCCAAGATCGCGTGAAGGTGAGGCGCGGCGTTGCGCGTGGAGGGAGGAAGGCGTGGGCTGGCGGGGCTAGGGCATGGTGGTGGCAGGTCTACGTCGTAGGTGATGATGAAGGATGGGACAGGAAGCGACGGGAGTAAGCAGCTCGGTGGCTTGCTCCGCTGCTGCTTCGCTGCCACTGTTTACGTGCATCATGCACGTAAATAGTGAGTCGTTGATCTGGTTGAATTTCCTTGGTCAACCAGAGCAACGATGATGATCAACTTGCCCTTTTGATTTATTTAAATGGCCTCGAGCCATTTTTGTGAACAAACGTTTCGAATTTTTGAGCCAAAAGTGTTAGCGTTAAGAAAAATAAGACGAGTTTAACAGTCTACAGCGAATGAAGAAAATTTTTCGTTTATTTTCTCGTTCAGAAACATGAAATGTTCGGACGAAAAATAAATGACGTTATGACGAAAACTACACGAAACGAAATTGGTCGGCATGAATGAAAAAAAGAGTAGGTAATAGTTGATTGAAGACATAACGCGTTCGAGTTATTGTCCAAGCGAACTTACTCGGGTCCAATAAAAGCTCAAACAAAATTAATAATAAAAAATAAAAATGCTAAAAAATGTGATAAAATACTAAAAATCCTAAATTTTATGCGATGACCTAAAATGAAAAAATAACTAGCAAATGACTAACGGATAATTAAAAATGGGATTTTTAAGGCTGAAAATATTAGTAATAATAATAATGAAAACACGTGACGAAAAAATAAAAAATGTGATTTCGAATGCTGACGATGACAATGATGATGATAAAAATGCAATGAGAATTAAAAGTACTAACGATAGTAAATTAATTAAAAATGGCAATTAATTAAGTAAAATGACAAAAATGCTAAATTTAATTTAAATGGCGTCAAAATTCGGGTATCATGCTCTTCTGAGCTAACCTCCATTGCGGATGCGCTGAGGGAGGTTCCTGTGGTGCTGGGGGAGGACGATGCTGGGTCCAATGCTTGACCGCCTACTACTGTCGTCGCTTCCCTTTATCTTCTTTGTATATTCTCTGTGTGTACTCAGATGTATGCCTCAGGCCATTAGGCCATAAATAAATAAACTGCTTTTTCGTTATTCCGCTTGTGACCTTTCTTCTTTCGCGATACGTTAACCGATGCTTCAGTCGAGGGCCACATCAGCCCAACTGAAAACGAGCCTGCCATTGGCTAGACTTCTATAGGACTCACTCTGCCAGGTAATGATGGTTACTCTCGCGAACCGTTCCGCATTAATTTCACGCCACCGCTTCAGTATCAACTGATTGGGCAATTTTTTAGCGCCTCTCGATTGATGATAAATCCCAACAGGCATGATCACAGAATTTGATTATGCAATTAAGATCGTTCATCTCAAAGTGCATTGATTTTTCTCAAAGGTCGTGCAGGAAGGTAGGAAGGCTCCTTTGCTTTGACTATTTAAGGGGATTTTTTCTTCTTTTTCTTGCCCATCTCCTTCTTTGTACTTCTCCGTTGAGACTTGTCTAAGATTTCATGGCTGATTCATACTTCCTGGATGCCCTTGAGTGTGAGTCTCCACCGACTCCTCCGACTTCACCAGATTCCGACGATCCTCCTTCGCCGGGTCTGAGAAGGCGACCTTCCCGACGCAAGGGTCGTAAGAGGCCGAAGAGAAAAGCAGCTGACGTGCCGTTTGACCTCTATGTCCCAACTATTCGAAGGGGCGATGAATTGTTTCCTCGTATCAGTCGTTTCATGGAAGGGCGCTCCTCCAGCGATATCGGCGTCGAGGTAGCAGCTCCTGCTGCTAAGAAGGAGTCAAATCCTCCAAAGCCTGGCCCAGAGAAGAAGGTTGACGAGCCTTTTCCTTTCGCTGACGAGGAGTTTCCATCCTCAGATGGAGATAACTCCTACTAGCCTTCTTACTGGCCTGACGAGGATTAGTCTCTAAGTGTCATGCATGATGTAGATGTCGTGTGGCTTTTATGAATAAGATGACGTTCTTTATTTTTCTTCCTTCTTAGTTACACGTTCGCATTAACTCCACCAACGTTGGGTGGTTAATGCTGCGAGGTTGGTTGCCGCTGGATGCAACCACTTCTTCAACTCCCATTTTTCAACTGCCCCCCTTTAAAGATATAAATGCTGAGCCATGAATATTTTTCTAAGGTCCTTCCACGTGTCGTTTTCCGCTTTATACGTGTCCTGTCTTCACAGGTTGTTCAATTCTCAAGTTTGACCTTTAAAAGGAAGCAACTATTCTCTTCTCACACTTTTACTCGCGCTTCAAATTTTTCCTATTATTCTCTCTCTCTCCACTCCTTCTTCTACTCGAAGAAGTTTTCCCCCACCGTTCGTCGGCGCTGGCGGCCTATTCACTGCTTTCTTCTTCAAGGTATTTTGCTCCATCTTCTTCAGATTTTCTTCTTATTGTTTTATTATGCGTATGACTAGAGATCACAGGGGTCTTCAAAGACCTTTAGATCTATAAGTCAAGAGAACACCCAGTCTTTTAACTTGTGAAGCGGTTCTGAAGGCTGAGCTTTAGGCTAATGGTATCTCTTTTCCCCCTGATTATTCTGTTACGGTCCCTGAGGCTGGTCTGCTACTTCATGACCCCTTGTTGAAAAACTATAAAATGGTTTATTTTAAGATGTTCCTTTATGGTTTTCGTTTCCCCATTCATGTTTCTGTAAAAAAGTTATTGCGCGAATATGATATTAACCCGGCTCAGATAACCCCTTCTTCCTGGTGTGGGATTTATGCCTTTCTTCGTGCTTGTGAGTTGCAGGGTATCTTTACTCCGTCCGTCAATCTATTCCGTAGATTTTTTAGCTGTAGATGTCGCAATTGTTTGGTCGATATCACCCCAAGGTGGAATGATGCGTTCGTTCAGTCATTCTAGCAGAGATTTCAGGGCTTCGAGGAGACTGTAGCTGACTGGAAAAGTGGCTTCTTCATTGTTGGGCTGCCTTTGCTTCCGTGGCCTAGGGGCTTATCGAGGACTTATTGATTCCGTTTGGGAAAATCCAGTAGTGTTGTCTAGGGGGGGAGTTAGCTCATGCTAACGCCTTGCTAGAGATAGATATATCATTCCGCATTCGATAGTTTGCCTTATACAGGTGCATGGAAGAGTGTGTTATAGGTGAGTTTTTCTCTTTCTGCGTTATCACTTTGACTTGTTCGCTGTTCTAATATATCTTGTTGGCAGACGACGTTGAGGGTCAACCGCCTAGGGAGGATAACGCTCCTTTAAACGTGGTACCGCTTCAAACGCTACCGGCCTCTCCACCACCTGAGGGTTCCATCCATCAAACTACTCCGCCACAGAATATGAGAACTAAGACAGTCGCCGGGGGAGGGCGCGGTATTTCGGCTCGAGCCTCCCATTTTCTTGACAATTGGATGCCAGTTCGGGACAGAGGAGTAACTTCGGGTCGGCCCACAACTAGGATAACCGATAGCGATAGCGAGGGTATGGATATCGACACCGAGCATCGCCATGCTTCCTCAGCTCAACGGAAGAAGCTCAGTGTAAAAAGACGGTTTTGTTGCTGGGATTCCTTCACGAAAGATTGACGAAGTCTCTACCGTGGGGATTGACGTTTCTATCGCGGCGAGTACTTCCCAAGCAGCAAAGGTTACGGAGGTAGCACCTAACATTCCTTTCATAGCTACTCAAACTCAGCCAACAGCAGATTCACTTCCGTCGACTATCGCTCCCGACTCTCCTATTTCCTCTTGTATTCCCGACGTGATGGCGCCAGCTCCCAATTCAAGTGTACTTCCCGATCCACCGACGGGGGGTCCTCCACCGTTGTTCCTTACTTCTATTTTGGGTCTCGATGGTTCCGCCAACTTTTCTCCTCAGGGTCCTCAAGGAGTTCCTTCTTTTTGTTTGGACTTATCAAATCTTGGTACCAGTGGGTTTAGTACCTTAGGCGTGTCGGATCCGTTATCGTGGGATCAGCCGACAGCCTTCCTGGTAGGTGAGATATTTGGCTCACCCGAGGATGAAGAGGATATGCTGCAGCTTCCTCCTGATATTCAGCATGCGCATATCCTGAACGATGCCTTGGCCGGATTCCACAAGATGCACTACTTCCTCAAAGCTCATGGCAATAAGATTCGAGGTTCACCTAATTCAAAGGAGCAACTGGATGCTGCCTTGACTAAAGTGAAGGAGTTGACGCAACTTCAGAATCGCACCTTGGCGGAATTGAAGGACTACCGCGCTGAACTTGCTCGGGAGAAACCCAAAGGGAAAGCCAAGTTTGAGTTCTTGGAGGCTGAGTTGGTGGCGGCTAAGGCTGAGTTGGTGGCCGCTGACAAGAGAAACTCTCTTCTTCGTGAAGAGATATCGTCTCGCGATGCGGATCTAGCAAGGGTTCCTTCAAAGCTACGCTGGTGGAAGAAAAATACGATGTGGGCCTTCACCGCCGGGTTCACGGACTATTATCGTAGCGGGTCTTTCGATCCTGATAGGATAGCTGATTATGCCTCTAAGAAGATGAATGAGATAGACGAGAGCTAGGAGGGTTTTCTTTCTTCAGAAGAGGAAGAGGGGAGGGGGTAACAGCAATGATAACGGCACGCTCCCGTAATCAGATGGTGCTGATGTTGCGGGGACTTTGAAGACTCCACCTATCCCCACTTAAAGGTTGTTTTTCTTTTTCTTTTTTTTTCATTCTGAACATTGACACCATTTACCTTGTAATGCCTATTGTGTAATAACGCTTGGGATTCTTCTTTAAATAACAATCGGTTTTTTGCCACGATATCTCTTTCTTGCCTTGCCTTGATGACGCGTCATTTGAGTTAACGTTGTAGTGCATTATCTTGGCAACCACGCTATCGCGCTTGTCTTGATTTGAAAATTGATCCTGCTTTTAAGAGCATTAAATGCTCAAGATCCCTTCATTAATGCAGGAGAGAGGTCACGACGATCCTTAATACGCGTGTCTTCTTGAGGGTGCGCTAGGGGTTGGTGTGCCCTAGGAATCGGTGAGATCGAAACATCTTCTCGCTTCCCTAGGATCATACTAATTGCTCATGTCTTTTCTTCACAACACGTCACACACGCGACGACTATTACCAGAGTCATTTTATTCAACTGCTAGGGTTATAAAACCCAACATAAGTTTCTTTTTCCCTCTTTTGTTATTCTATTTTCGCCTCTCCTTCTCCTTCTCGAGCTGTTTTGCGTTTCTTCTTTCCATCATCTGAGCATTCTGGGTTTCTCTTCCAAAAAGGTATTTCTACCCTAATCTGTTGTCTTCTTCATTCTTTCTTTATCTTTCACCATGGTTAGGACTCGTCGTTCTCAAACCAAATCTGTAGATGAGGAAAAAATTGATAATACTGCTACCACCCTTACCTCCCCAACCATACTTCAAGACCATTTAGCCAGAAACAAAGCCCGTATTCCTGAGGATTATAAAGTTTCTGTTGCTTCTGATTCACTCCGTCTTAATAGTGTGATGCCTGGCAACAGTAGGATCTTGTATGCTAAGATGTTTAGCTACGGCTTCCGATTTCCCCTTGACTCTTTCATTGAAGATTTTTTGCTTGCTCTAGATGTGAATCCTGCCTAGCTATCTCCCAACACGTACTGTTGCATTTACGCATTTTTGGAAATTTGTAAATACAAGGGGATCGACTCTCCTTCCCTGTTATTACTTAAGTCCCTTTTTCAACTGTATCGCCGTAGACGTGTCCTAGCGATATCGCCCCGTTATGAGGATGACTCGCTTAAGCCCTTCACTTGGAAGCTACTACACCTTGAGTTTTCCATTGAAGATTGGAAAGAGGAATTTTTATTGTCGAACTGCCTAGCCCCCGATGGCGGGCCGGTTTTAACCAAGATATCAGGGATAATGCCTGGGGTCAGCGAGGGGTTCTTCCTTCGCCTGAGCAAAACTAGTTCGACAAGCTGCTCAAGTTGGAGATCTACGTTCATACTCACAATATTGCTTGCGGGATTGACATTCTGGCTTATATTACCCGTTAGTGTTGCATCTTTGTCTTTATTACTTTAGGCGATACTAACGCTAACGTTGTCTCATGTTTGTGCAGGGCCTAAGGACGGTTAGAAGCCTGAAAATGTTAGGAGACGAGAAAGAAGGGCTCTTCAGTGAGAGGCCGTTGCTGCTGATAACCCGGTCGTTCCGCCTACTGTGACCGTAAATCCCATCCAAACGCCTTCTTATTTGGTTGGCGAGGGTGCTACCGCCCTTCCTATTTCTATTCCTGCCGTGACAATTACCGTTGCTCCCGCTCAAGCATCTTCTTCCCGGGCTCCTCCGAAAAAGAGAAAGAAGAGGACTAAACGTGTTGCCGCCCTTATTCCTCCTTCAAACGTGGGAGCTTACTCTGAGGTGCCGGTTAGCGATATTGTCATTGTGAGTCTTTCTTTTATGGTAGTGTCATCTCGCTTTTTTTCCCTTACGCTTTTTAGCATTTTCTTTCTTCGACTTTTTTATTCTTCCTCGTGTTCTTCTTTGCAGAATATCACTGCTACCTCTGCTCAGCCGCCACCGTCAGGTGGTATGGACCTGTCCCATGCGTTTCATCATCCAGACAAGAGATAACGGCTCGACGGAGAAAGCTCGGGTCCGTCAACGGGTCCCGCTATCAATGAGGGAGAGAATCTCACCGCTTTCGATTCGATGACGCCCCCTGGCGATCAGTCTTCCGGGCCATTGGGAGTTATGGATACTTCCCTTAATTTCCTCGACTCGTCACCTCATGATTCTTTCTCTAATGGGATGGGCTTCACTGAGGGTTTGTCAGGGGGTGGCCTTTCGACCTTTCAGTCTTTTAGTTCTTTTGGACTTCTCGGGGGGACATCCTCCAGCCAGCCTCCTTCTCCCTCCTTACTTCATTTCGTGCCTTCCACTGCCTTGATGTATTGTCCTAGTGGGGTCACCATTCCTCATCTCCGAGGCTGATGTGAGTTCGATAGCTGAGTCTGGTCCTGTTACCCATCACATCGACTTGGGTAATCTGCGGAGGATCGGGTTTGTAGTTGTCGGGGGGAGAGTTCCGTGGGAGTTGCCTCTTTCTTAGCCGCTCATGCGTTATCGTCCCCTGAGGAGGAGGAGATGTTTCTTTCTCGAGCATCTAATGAGCAAGTGGCTCTTTTGCGCTCTACCATGTTCTCTACCTTCTCTCATTTTCACTACTGGTCCCGGCATATGTTGCGTCCGATCGCTTCTCTCACTTCTGCCTCAGATGGGCTTCGCGACGCTCATCGCTAGCTCTCCGAAGAGCATGCTAAGGAGCAGGATGTTCATCGTCAGCTTGCCGAGGAGCTTGCTAAGGAGCGGGAGGAAAAGAAACGGCTATTGGAGAATTACCAAAAGTTGGTGTTGGGCTTGGCGACAGCCAAGAAGGACTCGAGAGATGTCGTAGAGTGAGAGATCACTAGGGTATCTGATCTTAACTCTGTTCTAGTGGCAGAGAGAGCTAGAAGAGCCGCGCTGGAAGGGGAGGCCGCAGCAAAGAAGAAGTGGTATATTGAGACGATCGTTCGCATCATGTTTGAGTGTTTCGTGGAAATTCACGGGGAGGAAGTGTATCGTGTTGACGCTCTTTCTGACGCCTTTCTCCAGAAGTCAAATGTTCTTGTAGAAGATCGTTTCGACTGGGTGGAAATAAGGGGTGGCGAGGGGCAAGGAGATAGCAATGTTGCCACGCAGTAGGTATTTTGTAGCTCTTTTTTGTGTGTCGGGTGCCGTCCATTTTATTTTTCACTCTTAGAGGCTTTGTCTTTTGTAGCCCTTCTGGGTTTTCTGAACAATTACTAGATATATACATTCCATTCACTATTTTTCTTTGTATTTGATCTCTTCATACCCTCTCTTTTTCTCTGAGCTCCCGCGATCGGTAGGTCGTGCGACATCATCATCTGCCCGGATGCCAATCTTTTTATTGTCTCCACTACGTCCTTGCTCATCCACGACTATTGCTATAGAGCATGTGTAAAATAACAAGCAATAACGAACGTTAGTTGCCACTCAGGGCTTTCGCCCGTCAGCGTCAGGATGTCGTTTGCGCCGCTTCTATCGCTTTCTCAACCGACCATCTTCACCAAGGATTCCCCATCTGGTTACTCGCTGGGATTTCACGACTTCTATCACTTTCTCCATCAGCCATCTTCACTAGGGATTTCCCATCTAGTTACTTGCTGGGATTTAGCGATTTCTTTCCGCGTTTTCAAATTTCCACGATCGGCCTGGGGCGTGCCTCATCTTAGTGAGCCGTCGGATCAGGACTGGCCGTCACAAGGATAGGACTTTTCACTCCCAAGCATTGACCTCGCATCCCTAGAATCGTGCCTCGTCTTAGTGAGCCGTCTGTATTAGCCCGGTTATGACAAGGATATGACTTTTCACTTCCGGGATGGAGTTACTGTCTCCCTAGGGCGTGTCTCACCTTAGCGAGCCATCTCCACGAGCACGGTCAGCATAAGGATAACACTTTTTACTCCCAGGGAAGTCGGGACGTGCCTCGTCTTGGTGGGCAGTCTATGTTAGCCCGGTTTACCACAAGGATAGGACTTTTCACTCCCAGGGGTATTGGGACGTGCCTCGTCTTAATGGCCCACCTATGCTAGCGTTGCTACCACAAGGATAGGACTTTTCACTCCCAATCACTAAATTTTAGGTATGCTAGGGCGTGCCCTCACTTAGTGAGTTGTCTGATCAGGACCGGCCGTCATAAGGATAGGACTTTTCACTCCTGGCACCCTTTATCATCTGCACACAATCAGCCACAAAACACACAAGAATATTCTCTATTTGAGCGTTAGCACGGGTTAGGGTTGGCATTAGCAAACGTGCAGAGATATATTAAATTCTAGCATGGTATAATTTCAAACGAGTTATGTTCCAGGAGTTAGGTAAGGGAGTACCATCAAGTGTTTCCAGGTGGTATGCTCCATTTCTGATGATGCGGGTAACTCAGTACGACCCTTCCTAGTTCAGACTGAGTTCCCCCATGCGTTGACCAGTTGCTCGCTTGTCTCTGAGTACCAGGTCGCCTTCTTTCAGCAACCGCTCTTTGACGCGCCTGTTGTGATATCGCGCCATTTTTTGTTTGTAGTGTAGCATTTTCAGAAGGGTTTCCTCCTGCAGTTCTGGTAACGCGTCGAGGTTCACCCGCAACCTCTCCTCATTCAGTTCTTCCCTGAAGTACGCCACTCGCAGGCTTATGGTGCCTATTTCCACCGGTGTGACGGCCTCAGTGTCTAACGCTAACGCGAAGGGTGTTTCTCCAGTGTTGGTCTTCACAGTCATACAGTACGCCCATATCACAAACGACAGTTCTTTTTGGACCCTTCTAGGTTTTTCTTGATACCACTAAGAATACTTCGGTTCGTCACCTCCGCTTGACCGTTGGTTTGTGATGTTGGCCACCGCTTCCGCTTCTGCCCATTTGGTGAAGTAATCCACCGCCACGACTATAAATTTTAGCTGAGACCTTGCTTTTGGAAACAGGCCCAGGATATCGATTCCCCATTTCGCAAAAGGACAAGGGGCCACGATTTCTGAGATTTCTGTGGCGGGTTGTCGAGGAATCTTGGAGAACTCTTGACATTTCTGACAAGTTCGCACGTAATTATGACAATCTCTGCAAATAGTGGGCCAGTAATATCCTGACCTGAATACTTGCGCGGCTAAGGTACCGCCAGAGGCGTGCATGTCGCATATCCCTTCATGGATTTCTCATAGGGTATGAAGACCCTCTTGTTCCGTTATGCACCTAGCGGCTGGGTGGGAAAAACATCTCTGCACCAGCTCCCAGTCATAATATGTACACCGTGACGCTTGTTTCAGCACCTTCTTCCTTTCCGCACTATCGACAGGTAACTCCTCGTGTTTCAAGTACTTTATGACGGGAATTCGCTAGTCGTTTTTGATTTCTTCAACACAAAGCGATGCTTGTTCCTCCATGAAAGAAGGCACAAATATTTCTTGATAATATACGCCCTTAGGTATGGGCAGTTTCGGGTTTGCTGCGAGCTTAGCGAGGTTGTCTGCCTCGGCGTTATCCTCTCGAGAGATGTGCTCGAAGCTGACCTACATGTCGCTTTTCTTTATTTCCAGCAACTCACGTTTCACCTTGGCGAGATATTGAACCATAATGGGCTCTCTGGCTTAAGAGTGCCCCAAGACTTGGTCTATTATCAACTTGGAATCTCCGTAGATCTTTAGCCGCAAGTCTTCCATCATTCGCGTATCGTGTATCACTTTATCGGAGAAACTTCTCCCTATTCTGAGTCCAGCTAATAGCATCTCATATTCCACCGCGTTATTGGATAACGGCAATAATATTGTGATGGCGTATCGTATCTGGATATCACGCGGCCCGATTATGAAGATTCCCGCTCCAGCCAATTCTTGATTCTTGGCTCCATCCACGTGGATGACCCATAAGCCCGTGTAGGTTTTCGGGAATGGGAGATTCAAGCTATCTTTTTCCTCCTCGGTTAGATCCATCAACGGGTCTTCTATAAAAGTGCACTCAGCTATGAAGTCTGCTAGGACTTGGGCTTTCACGGAGGGTCAATTTTTATACCGCAACCTGTATTGCTCAAGTTCAATGGCCGAAATTAGCATCCTTCCCGAAGACTCAGGTTTCCTGAATATCCTTTTCAAAGGTTGGTCAGTAAGCACGATAACGGGATGAGCTTGGAAATATCTGTCCATTTTCCTCGTGGCTTGGATTAGCACAAACGCTATCTTCTCAATGCGAGCGTATCGCAGCTCGGTATCTTTCAAAACATGACTTACAAAGTAGACAGGGTGGTGCAGGTGGTTGTCATCTCGAATGAGAACGGCACTAACCACTTCATCTGCGACGCCGAGGTATAAGTATAGGGTATCGCCCGGCTCTGGCCTTGTCAACACTAGGTCGGACAATAAATAGGCTTTTAGGCTTGTAAATGCTTCTTCACATTCCGCCGTCCACCCGAAAGGGGCTTTCTTGCGTATGACCTTGAAAAAAGGGAGGCATCTCTCGCCCTGCTTGGAGATGAACCGTCCTAGGGCGATAACACGCCCTGTTAGTTTTTGTACCTCTTTGACGGTTCAAGGAGATATCATGTCCTGTATAACCTTAACTTTTGAGGGATTGGGCTGGATACCCTTCTGGCTGAGCACGTAGCCCAAAATTTTACCCGTTTGAAATGCAAACATGCATTTACGGGGGTTCAGCTTCATCTGGTATTCTCTTATTACATCAAAAACTTCTTTCAGGTCGAGCAAATGGTCCTTGAAACTTTGGCTTTTAACCAGTATGTCGTCAACGTAGGCCTTCACGTTCTTTCCGATTTGCTTTTTGAATATTTTGTTCGCCATACGTTGGAAAGTTGCTCCTGCGTTCTTCAGCCCGAACGGCATCGCCGTGTCGCAATAAGTAGCTTTCGGGGTGATGAAAGCGGTTTTTTCTTCATCCTCGATGGCCATGGGGATTTGATGATACCTAGAGTTGGCGTCTAACGAGCTTAGATAAGCATACCCAGCAGTCTGATCGACTAACTGATTAATTCGTGGGAGCGGGTAGCAATCTTTGGGACAGGCATCATTCAAGTCAGTGAAATCGATGCACATGCACCAATCTCCGTTGGGCTTTGGAACGAGGACTAGGTTAGCGAACCAGGTTGGGTACTAAACTTCTCGGATAAAGCCTGCGTCTAGAAGCTTTGCCACTTCTTTGTCAACGGCTAACGCTTTCTCTGTAGAAAATGCGCGTCGTTTCTGCTGGACCGGCTTGATGCCGGAGTCAACATTCAGTCGATGTTCCGCCACTTCTCGGGAGATACCAGGCATATCCGCCGGCTTCCACGCGAACTCTCTTTTAAATTTATTCAATAGCTGAGGTAGTTAGAGATTTTCTTCCGGGCTGAGCTTTTCACTGACCAGAAAATTCACTTCATTGATCCCATTAACTGGCATGGGTATCATCTTGTCTACAGGCTAGGTGCGTTTCTCATCATTCTGCTCATATGGATCCACCGTTACACACACGTATCTATCACAACTCTTCTGAGTCATGAGTAGGTAACACTCAGTCGCCAATTTTTGATTGCCTTTGATTGAGACCACTCCATCCCAAGAGGGGTACTTCATTCTCAAAGCTTTTGGGATACCGCTGCTCCGAAGCGGTTGAGGAAAGGTCGCCCAAGTATAGCGTTATAGGGTAGGGTTAGGTCCACGACCAAAAACAACAGCTCCTCTGACCGCTTGGAGGTATCCTCTCAAAAATACACCGGTAAAGTGGTAACTCCAGTCACTGGTATTGGGACTCCATCTACTCCAATTATCGGCTTCTTGCAGGGTGTCAACTCACCATCAGGGCGTTTCATGAGGTTGTAAGTCTCCAATGAAAATAAGTTCACCGCACTTCCGTTGTCAATAAGAGTTCTTCTAACTCCGCAATTTCCGATAACGGGTGTGACCACTAACGCATCATTATGCGGAAAGATAATGCCTTTCTCATCTTCCTCAGAGAAGGATAATACCATTCAATCTAAAGCGCTTATCGCTTCACTTTTTATTAACGCGCCATCTCGCTTCCACTTATCTCCTGCCGCGGGTGCTATCTACAGGGTTTCATTGAGATACGGTGTGCCTCCAGCTATGATGTTGATGATAGGGACATCGTCCTCATCGACCATGAGCGCGTCCCTACTTCTTCCGGCAGGATTGGCATTATTTCCTGGGGCGCTAGGGGGTGCTTGCCTACTATCCGTTGCTCTATCCGCGGGATTGTTTCTGCCTTCCTCTCTTGCCTTAGCGGCAAATTCTCCAAGATAACCTTCCTCCACCAGACGCTCTATCGCCAACTTTAATTTTCTACATACCTCCGTAGAGTGTCCCTTATCTTTGTGAAATTTACAAAAGGCATTTTTCCTTCCTCCCATGATTACTCCAGGCTTCACGGGGGCTGGGTAACGAATGGGTAGGTTTCGCTGTTCTACAATCGCTAAGATTTCTGCTCCAGGCAATATGAGAGAAGGGAGATCTGGGTCATAAATTCGGCCTTTAGGAGGATCCGCCTACCGCCGAGTGGGGGAGTTGCCGGATTTTCCCCTCGAGGAGTTACCTCTTCGCCGATTGGAGGTCTTGGGAATGTGATATTTTTGCTGAGCGTAATCGTCAATAAAGCGGTCATCAGAGGTGGTAGCGATAGGAATGTTAGGGATTTAAGGCGCGTCTTGCGGTGCATTTCAGGTTCTGTCCCTGTTCTCTTCCTCTTCCATTCTTGCATAATTATGGGCTTTCAACCTCAGCGCATCCAGAGTTGCTGGGGGGTCTACCATTAACGTGTCTCGCAGTTTCCCATAATGACAGTTCCACTTTAAGGCTTCTATCGCAAAATCGACGGTAACGCCCGGCGTTAACGACATCTCCAGATCGAAACGCCTAAGGAAATCTTTCAAAGATTCCTGAGGTTTCCTGTGTATATCAAATAAAGCCGCGGCGGATTTCTTGATGGGGACCACGGTACTGAATCGACTTCGAAACTTAGACTCCAACTGCGAAAAACTATTGATCGATTTACCTGGGAGGCCTTCAAACCAGAGGCGTGTAACCCCTAACAATGTCATAACAAAATTTTGGCATAAAGCTGCATCGCTGTGAGTCTGAAATTGCACAAAGTCTTTTACTTTGTTAAGATGGGAAATGGGATCCTTGGTGCCGTCATAAGACTCTGTGGGGAGCTTCACGTGTCGACTGACCCTGTGACGCCTTATGTGATTGCTGAATGGGTGACCTGAGGTATCGTCAAGGATTTCGCGAGTATGACGAGACGGGGATGCTTCCAAATGACGCCTCCGACCTCGCGAGTCGGGGGTATGATGTCGCCTTGGAGACTGGTTGTGACTCCTTGGTGAACGGGTTCGGTATCTTCTACTACCAGATCTCTCACTACGTTCAGGGGATACATCTCTATCTGCTTCTTCTCGTCGACCGTCCCAACGATCTTTATACTCATCATGTTGTCGCTCCTCTTGAGAGGAGAATTCTCGGCGCGCGTGGTATGTAAGGTTCTACTTGTCGCTCAGCGAGTTGTACAAAGCTGACTGGTATGTTCGACGCAGGCAAAGTCAAAGGAATATTTACATGCTGCTGAGGCGATAGCGGTCGTTTAGTGACGATAAAAGGAGTAAAAATAAACTGAGAAGGAACGCCCGATCCAGAAACGTTGGGCGTGAACCTTGAGGCTAACTCAGTTAAGTGATCCAGCTGAGCACGAAGAGCAGATATTGAACTCACAAAAGGGTTGTCAGCGACATCCATCCCAAATCCTGAAGGAAGGGGAGTGGAATAGCTAAGTCCCACCATTTGGGAAGAGGAAATACTTATCTGTGGGAACGACGTGCTCACTGTCGATCCTAGGGGGAGATCCATTCGAGCAAAAAAGGTTCCATGCGCTGTAGCAAAAATTTCAAGTGAGGTGGTTGGAAAGAGTTCCCTACGAGTGAGGAGGCCACGTGATTCATGGGGTGTAGGACTCGAATCAGAAGCCATAATCCTTCGATTCCCAGAAAAATAGAGCTTGGTAATTAAGGAGGCTCACTTAATTAAACCACGACTCTCAATGAAAGCACCACTTTGATAACGCCCCTAGGGGAGAGGGCATTATCCAGGCGCGATAACGCCCCCTAATGATGTCATGGCAGGTAACCCCAAGTGACGTCATGGCTGACCTGGGATGGGATATCGTCGTGCGTGTGGACAGACGACGCATGAGACCCCCTCCCCGCTGATGTCGACAATCCCAGGGCTCTTCTCTCAGTGAGGGGCGGCAACCTCCGCGATAGGCGCCCTATAGGTACCGCCATGTCCGGCCTTAACATGGAGGTAGTGACAGAAACGCCCCTAAAATTGTCTTGATTGTTATCAGAAAGTTCCAAGGGGAAAGCTAAAATCTAGGCCTTGGAGGCAGAGCTGGTGGCGGCTGAGAAGAAAAACTCTCTTCTCCGTGAAGAGATATTGGCCCGTGACGCGGACTTGGCCAAGGTTCCATCGAGAATAGACTGGTGTAGGAAGAAAACTATGTGGGCCTTTACCTCCGGGTTCGCGGACTATTACCGCAGTAGGACTTTTGATCCTGCTAAGATAGCCGAGTACGCTTCTTCAAAAATAAATGAGATTGACGGAAGCAAGGAAGGTCTCTTTTCCTCAGGAGAGGAAGAAGCTGGCGACGGCAGCGATACTGAGGCGCTCCCATTGTCGGATGATTCAGGTGGTGCGAAAGACGTAAAAGGCTCTGCCCCTCATTAATTGTTGTTTCTTTCTAAATTTGAACATTAACACCATTTGCTTTGCAATAACGCTTTTCCGAATAATAATTGATCTTTGTAGCATTACCCCCTTCCTTCGTGTTGTCTCGATGGATGCCAACCATGATAACACTCTATCCCGCGTTATCTTGATCATCGCGTTATCGCGTTTATTCTGTCTTGAGAATCTATTTCACTTTTCAGAGCATTTAATGCTTGAGAATCCCTCATTAATGTGAGGGAAGAAGTCATGATGGTCAGAATACACGTGTCCCTTCGTGGGGGTGTTATGAGTTGGCGCCCCCCTAGGGGTTGGTAAAATCGAAGCATTTTCCCGCTTTTCCAAAATTGTACTCATTGCGCGTGTGTTCCCCCTAACGCGTCCCACACAACAACCGTTGCAACAGTCGTTTTGGTTGACCGCTAGGGTTATAAAACCTACCATGTGCTTCTTTTCCATCTTTTGTTATTTCACTTTTTCCATAGTACTCCAAAGGGCGATTTGCATTTCTTTTTTCCACCGTCTGGATACTTTGAATTTCTCTTTAGAAAGGTACTTCAGTTCTTCTCTGTTACTTTCTTCTTTTTAATTTTATCATGGCTAGAACTCATCATCCTCGACCCAAATTTATTGGGGAGGAGAAGATTGAAAACATTGTTTCCACTATCACTTCTCCGGCCGTGCTCTAGTGGCGGTTGAATAAATATAATGCCCACATTCTTGAAGACTGTTCAGTTGAGGTTGCCTCTAATTCACTTCTTCTCAACAGTGAATTACCCGGCAACCGCTAAATCTTGTATGCCAAGATGTTTGGTTATGGTTTCCAGTTTGCTCTTGACCCCTTAGTGGTGCAATTGCTTACTGAACTTGATTTAAATCCTGCCCAGCTGAGCCCTAATGCATACTGTTGTATTTACGCTTTCATAAAACTTTGTAGATTTAAGGGGATTGCTTCTTCCTCCCTTTTACTGCTTCGTTCCCTTTTCAATTGTATAGTCGTAGAGGCGTAATAGTGATATCGCCCCGTTATGATGACGAATCATTAAAACCCTTCACCTGGAAGCTCCTGCACCTTGAGTCTTCTATTGATAGTTGGAAAAGTGGGTTTTTGTTATCAATCTGCCCGGTCCTTGGTGGAGGACTGGTTTTAATCACGACATCAGGGACGGGGCCTGGGTAGATGGAAACCTCTTCCTTCACCCGAACAAGGTTGGCTGGACAAACTGCTCGAGTTGAACTTCAGTGTTTTGCCACGTGATTGTGTTGGACAAACTAGCATGTGAGATCGACCTTCGAGAATGTGTTGAGAGTGAGTGTTTTGCCATTTTTTTTTATTCTAGGAAATACTAACACTGACGTTATCTTATGATTATGCAGCTCCTCCATGTGGCTAGAAGCCTGAGTGCATTAGGAGGAGGGAAAGAAGAACTCAAAAGAAGAGGGAAAAAGAGAAAGCTGCCGCTGCCGCTGCTGCTGCGGCCGTTAACCTCGTTCAAGCATCTTCTTCTCAGATTGGTGAAGGAGCTGCCAGCGTTAACCTTGTTTTAGTTCCGACTGTTTCTGTTGCCGTTAATCCTATACACGCGTCTTCCTCTCAGCCTCACTTACCAAGAAGAGAAAGATAAGAAGCGTTACCGCTGCGGCCGTTAACCTCGTTCAAGCGTCTTCTTCTCAGATTGGTGAAGGAGCTGCTAGCGTTAACCTTGTTTTGGTTCCGACTGTTTCTGTTGCTGTTAATCATGTTCACATGTCTTCCTCTCAGCCTCGCGTTACCAAGAAGAGAAAGACAAGAAGCACTAATGCCCCTACTCCTCCTTCCGATACAGTTGCTTCTTCAGAGACAGCCGCTGACGAGACTATTCCTGTAGGCGTCCCTTCAATTCTCTCGTTATCTTGAATGCGTTTTGTGATTGTTTCTCACCGTTTTTTTCTATTTCTCTACTTTTTGTGATGTCTCTTTCTAGGAGACTGCCACTGCTTCTATTCGTGCTTCCCCGGACGACAACATGAATTTGTCCCATGTCTTCCAAGAGCATCGTAAGAAGGCGCGACACAGCGAGGAGCCCGAAGAGACGTCTGGGGGTCGCGTTATCAGTCAGGAGGAGCACGGTACAGCCTTCGTCTCCGAGGGACCTTCTGGTGGCCAAACTTCTAACCCTTTGAGGACTGTAGAAGTAACTGAGTCCTTTCATGTTTCACCTGGTTCCTTCTGCACATCACCTCTTCCTTCCACTTCCCATGTGGTGGTTTTCACCTCCGATCTCCAAGAGACCGATTTTTCACCCTTCCATTCTCATGATACTTTTGGGCTTGTTATGGGGGCCTCTTCTCATCAACCTCCGTCCCCAACTACCTTGTTTTTTGTTCCCACGACTGCTCTAGTGTTTCCACCTTCCGAGGGGGAGATTGCCACTCCTCGTCTCATGGCTGATTTGAGTTCGCTAGCCTCTTCCAGGACCATTACTCACCAGACTGACCTGAGTGGCCTGCGTAGGACTGGCTTTGCGGCTGTAGGAGGTGACGGCTCTTCCGCAGCTTCTTCATTTCTGGTTGCTTATGCGTTATCGCTCCAAGAGGCGGAGGAGGCATTTATTTCTCAGACTCCCGATGAGCAGCTGCACTCGGTGCGCTCTAATATATTTTCCTCCTTCTACAGTTTTCATTATTGGGCCAAGCATATGACGAGGAAGGTTGATTCTCTCACCTCTTCCTCTGATGAGCTGCGTGACGCCCACCGCTAGGTTTCAGAAGAACTTGCTAGAAAGCAGGAAGAAGTGAGGAAGTTATCTGGGGAGCGCCAGGATTTGGTAGAGGCCCTAGTGGCTGCCAAGAAAGAGATGGAAGAGGTCCATGAACGGGAAGCCGCCAGAGTTACCGCGCTTAACGCCGAATTGGCGGCAAAGAAGGACAAGAATGCCACACTGGCAAAGGAGTCGGTGGAGAAGTGTAAGTGGTACTGTGAGGAGACTGCAGGCGTCATGGCTGACTCCTTCATAGAGCTTTATGGGTCAGAAGCGTTTAGCGTTGATGACATTACTCGCGTCTTCCAGGAGAAGTCTGTGGCCCTCACTAATGAAACTTTTTACAGGGCCAAGGTGAAAAATTGTGAGGGGCAAGGGGATAACGGGACGGCGGCGCCATAGGCGTCTTTTACGGCCTTTTTCTGAGTTTTGGGTATCACCCCATTTTTTGTTTCTCTTTTTTGGAGGCTTTTGCCTTTGTAGCCCTCAGGGTTTTTGAACAACGATATATTTTATTTGCTATCTCCCTTTACTATTGATCTTCTTTGTGTTGTTAACGCCAATATTGAGATGATGAAGTTGACAATAGACCTGAGTATTATCTGTAGGGCTGCCAATCATAGCATTCCAGTGGAGATAATATAATCATAGAATTACCATATAATCTATGGAATCATAAACGTGTAATAGCAGATATTTTTCAAGGTATCGCGACATGACTAGGCATGCACATTTCCTCTGCCGGGAATAGAATGTTCTTGCAAGATAACGCTACTTACTAGATAGCTTTGGAGACACAACTCACGATAATAACATATCATAACTGATGTTACCCGCGATATGTAGAGCATATAATCAATATCGGCAAGAGAGATTATTATGGCATTATCGTCGTATGTGCCTTTGAGCGAAGAATATCATTCCCAAGGCGTTGCTGCCTTGAATATTAGCGTTACTCCCCTGGCAGTATTTCTTGGATCAAGATGACAGGGCATGTGCCGGCGATAGTATACTCGCCATATGAATCATGATAACAGACTGTATGATGTTACCGCCTGCACGGGCATCGGTCTCTTCATTATTTCAGTGTTTCCACAATTTTCCTGCAAATTCTCAATTATTGCTTTACTGCATTAGTAAAATGACATACAATGACAAGCGTTATTTGCCTCTATGAGCATTCACCCGCATGTATCGGGGTATTATTAGTGTTGCTTTTTTATTCAGCCTCGCTGAATCCGGCCTCGCTGACGCATTACTTGTGTTGCTTTCCAGTCCAGCCAACTTCACCGTGTATTTGCCGTCCGGTTACTTGTTGGGATATCACAATTTGTTTCGATTTTCCACAATTGGGTTGGAGCGTGCCTCGTCTTAGTGAGCCGTCTGTATTAGCACGGTCGTCACAAGGATAGGATTTTCACTTCCAGGGTGGAGTCTTCATTTCCCTAGGGCGTGCCTCATCTTAGTGAGCTGTCTGTATTAGCCTGGTTGTCACAAGGATATGATTTTCACTCCTAGGGGTGTCGGGGCGTGCCTCGTCTTAGTGAGTCGTCTGTATTAGCCCGGTTGTCACAAGGATAGGATTTTCACTCCCGGCGTTGAATCTTTAAGTATGCCAGGGCGTGTCTCGTCTTAGTGAGTCGTCTGATCAAGAGCGGTTATCACAAGGATAGAATTTTCACTCCCGGCACCCTTCATTATCTGCACATAATCAACCACACAAAAACACATGATAATATTTTTGATTTGACCATTAACACATGTTATTGCTTCCCAAGTCTAAACGTGCAGAAACATGTCATATTCTAGCATGATATAATTTCAAACGAGCTATGTTCCAAGAGTTGGGTAAGGGGGTACCATCAAGTGTTTCCAAGTGGTATGCTCCCTTCCCGATAATGCGGGTAACGCGATATGGGCCGTCCCAGTTTGGACTGAGTTTCCACATGCGTTGTCCAGCCGTTCATTTGTCCCTAAGTACCAAGTCTCCTACTTTTAGCAGTCGTTCTTTGACGCGCCTGTTGTGATATCGCGCCATCTTTCTCTTATAGTACAACATTTTTAGGAGTGTTTCTTCATGCAGTTCTGGCAATGCGTCGAGGTTCGCCTGCAACCTCTCTTCGTTTATCTCTTCCTTGAAGTATGCCACTCGCAGGCTTAGAGTACCGATTTCTACTGGTGTGACGGCCTCAGTGCCGAAAGCCAATGCGAAGGGTGTTTCTCCTGTACTAGTTTTGACGGTCATGAGATACGCCCACATCACATACGGCAGCTCGTCTGCCCATTTCTTTTTGGCACCTTCTAGGTTTTTCTTGATACCGCTGAGGATACTTCGATTGGTTACCTCCGTGAGTCTGTTAGTCTGTGGGTAGGCTACGGAAGAGAACCTTTGTTCGATCTAAAATTTCGTGCACTGGTCTCTAAAGAATTGACTTATGAATTGGGTCCCGTTATCACTCACTAACACTTGAGGTATACCAAATCGCATGATAACTTGGTGCTTGAAGAAACGCTATATTTTCTCCGTTGTGATGTTAGCCACCGCTTCCGCTTCTGCCCATTTCGTGAAGTAGTCCACTACTACGACTACAAATTTTAGCTGAGATCTTGCCTTTGGAAACGGGCCTAGGATGTCAATTCCCCATTTGGCAAAAGGACAAGGGGCCACAATTTCAGAGATTTTCGTGGCAGGTCGTCGGGGATTTTTGGAGAACTCTTGACATTTCTGACAGGTCCGTACGAAGTTATCACAGTCCCTGCGAATGGTAGGCCAGTAGAAACCTGACCTAAAGACTTGTGCGGCCAAAGTACCGCCAGACAAGTACATGCCACATATCCCTTCGTGAATCTCTCGTAAGGTATGGAGGCCTTCTTGTTCCGTTATACACTTGGCAGCTGGATGAGAGAAGCTTCTCCGGACTAATTCTCCGTCATAGTATGTACACTATGTCGCCTGTTTCAGCACTCTTTTCTTTCCAGCATTATCTTTAGGCAACTCATCATGTTTTAGAAATTTTATTACAGGAATCCGCCAGTCATTTTCGAGCTCTTCGATACAAAGCGACGCTTGTTCTTCCATTAAGGAAAGCACGGATATTTCCTCAAAGTACACGTCAGCGGGTATGGATGCTTCTGGATTCGCTGCAATCTTGGCAAGATTATCGGCCTCGGCGTTATCTTCACAAGGGACATGCTCGATGTTGACCTGAATGCCCTTTTTTCTTATTTCCATCAACTCGTGTTTCACTTTAGAGAGATATTGAATCATAATGGGCTCTCTAGCTTGAGAATTGCCCAAGACCTGATCTATCACTAACTTGGAATCGCCGTATATCAATAGCCGTAAATCTCCCATTACTCCGGCGTCATGTATGGCTTTTGTGGACAGATTTTTCCCTATCTTGAGTCCAGCTAGCAGCGCCTCATATTATGCCGCGTCATTGGATAACGGTTGTAGGATTCTGACGACATATCGTATCTGTATGCCTAGTGGTCCAGTTACTCAGATTCCGGCTCCAGCTAGTTCTTGGTTCTTGGCCCCATCCACATGGACAACCCACAAGTCGGTGTACGTTTCAGGGAACGGGAGATCCAAATCATCTCTTTCCTGTTCTGGTAAGTTGGTCAATGGATCCTGCGTAAAGGTGCACTCGGCTATGAAGTCTGCTAGGACTTGGGCTTTTACGGATGGTCGGGCTTTATATTGTAGCCCAAATTGTTCGAGTTCAATGGCCCAAATCAGCATTCTCCCCGAAGACTCAGGCTTTCTGAAAATCATTTTCAAAGGTTGCTCTGTGAGCATGATGACGGGGTGGGCCTGAAAATATCTGTCCATTTTGCGTGTAGCCTGCACCAATCGCAAACGCTATTTTTTCAACGGGAGCATATCGCAGCTCAGAGTCTTTCAAAACATGGCTGACGAAGTACACGGGGTGGTGGATGTGGTTGTCGTCTCGTACAAGGATAACACTAACCACTTCGTCGGCGACACCGAGGTACAAATATAGAGTGTCACCCGGCTCTGGTCTTGTCAACACCAAATAAGCTTTTAGGCCCATAAACGCTTCTTCACACTCTTTTGTCCATCCAAAGGGAGCCTTTTTACGTCTAACCTTGAAGAAGGCTAGGCATTTTTCCCCTTGTTTGAAAATAAACCGTCCTAGAGCGATAACGCGCCCTGTGAGTTTTTGCACTTCCTTGACGGTTCGGGGGGATATCATGTCGTGAATAGCTTTAATCTTCGACGGATTAGGCTGAATGCCTTTCTGGCTGACTACATATCCAAAGAACCTGCCTGTTTGAAATGCAAACATGCATTTACGGGGATTTAGCTTCATCTTGTACTCTCTCATAACGTTAAAAACCTCTTCCAAATCCGCTAAATGTTCCTCAAAGCTTCGACTCTTGACCAACAAATCGTCCACATAGGCTTCTGCTTTCTTTCCGATTTATTCCTCAAACACCTTATTTGTCATATGCTGAAAGGTTGCCCCAACGTTTTTTAGTCAAAACGGCATGCCGTATAATAGTACGTGGCATTTGGGGTGATGAAGGAGGTCTTTTCTTCATCTTCGACGGCCATGGGAATCTGATGATATCCAGAGTTGGCGTCTAAAGAGCTCAAATAAGCATCCCGACAGTCTGGTCGACTAATTGGTCGATTCGATGGAGCGGGTAGCAATCCTTAGGACAGGCGTCGTTTAGATTAGTGAAATCAATCCACATGCGCCACTCTCCGTTGGGCTTTGGAACGAGGACGGGATTAGCTAACCAAGTCGGATATAGGACTTCTCGGATGAAACTTGCATCTAGAAGTTTTGACACCTCCTTGTCAATGGCGATTGCCTTTTCTATCGAAAATGGTCGTCGCTTCTATTGGACTGGTTTGATGCAGGGATCAACGTTAAGTCGATGCTCCGCTACTTCTTGCGAGATACCAAGCATATCTGCGGGCTTCCATGCGAATTCTCCTTTGCACTTGTTTAATAACCGACCTAACTGCATGCTCTCTTCCGGGCTTAACTTTGCACTAACCAGGAAGTTGGTCTACCTGACCCCATTAACAGGGATGGGCGATATCTTGTCCACTGGCTGGGTGTGTTTTTCTTCTTTCTGTTCGAAAGGATCCGCCGTCACACATACATACCTGTCACAACTCTTTTGCATCATGAGCAGATAACACTCGACTGCCAGCTTCTGATCGCCTTTGACTGAGACCACTCCATCCCAAGAGGGATACTTTAACCCCAAATATTTTTAGGATATCGCTGCACCGAAATGATTGAGGAATGGGCGTCCGAGTATGGCGTTATATGGCAAGGTAAGGTCTACAACCAACAACAACAGTTCTTCTGATCTTTTGGACGTGTCCTCTCTGAAGTATATAGGCAGCAGGGTGACTCCAGTCACCGGGATAGGAACTTCGTCTACCCCAATTATCAGCTTTTTGCAAGGCGTCAGATCGCTGGTAGGACGTTTCATGAGGTTGTAAGCCTCCAATGAAAATAAATTTACTACGCTGCCGTTATCGATAAGAGTTCTTCTGACTCCATGGTTGCCAATAACGCATGTGACCACTAACGCATCATTATGTGGAAAAACAACACCTTTCTCGTCTTCCTCAAAGAAGGACAATGCCATTCGATCTAGAGCACTTATCGCTTCATTTTTCACTAACGTGCCTTCACATTTTTACTTCTCTCCAGTGGTGGGCATTAACTGCGCAGACTCATCCAAGTACGGTGTGCCCCCAGCTATGATGTTAATGATGGGAATGTCCTCATCATGGATTGCTAACGCTTCCCTGACTCTCCCACTAGGAGTGGTATCGTCTCCTGGGGTGTGAGGAGGCGCTTGTCTGCTGTCTGGGGCCCTGTTCATCGAGTTATTTCTGGCTTCTTCTCTCGCCTTAGTGGTGAATTTTTTGAGATATCCTTCTTCCACTGGACGTTCTATCGCCAACTTTAACTCTTTGCACACGTCTGTGGAGTGTCCCTTGACTTTATGGAACTTGCAGAAGGCGTTTTCTCTTCCTCTCATTATTACCCCCGGTTTCACAGGGACTGGATAACGGATAGGCAGATTCCGTTGCTGAACGATTGCTAAGATTTCCGCTCTCGGAAGTATAAGGGAAGGAAGATCAGGGTCATAAACTCGGCCCTTGGGCGGATCTGCTTGACGCTGAGTGGGGAAGTTGTCGGGTCTTCCCCTTGAAGAGTTGCCTCTTTACCGGTTTGAGGCTCTAGGGATATGATCTTTCCGCTGGGCGTAATCATCAGTAGAACGAGCATCAAGGGATATGCTGGTAAATGCGCTGGATGCATGGGGCGCATTTTGTGGCACATTTCGAAGGTTATCCCTGTTTCCTTCCTCCTCCATCCTTACATAATTATGAGCCTTTAACCTTAGTGCATCTAAAGTCGTTGGGGGGTCCACCATTAACGTGTCTCATAATTTTCCATAACAACAATTTCGTTTCAAGGCCTCCACAGCGAAATCAATGGTGACACCTGGCGTTAACGACATCTCCATATCGAAACGACTAAGGAACTCTTTCAGAGACTCTTGGGGCCTTCTGTGTATATCGAATAAAGCTGCAGCGGACTTTCTAATGGGAACGGTCGTGCTGAACTGACTTCGAAACTTAGCTTCCAGCTGCGAAAAACTGTCGACGAATCCGGCCAGGAGCCCTTCAAACCAAAGACGTGCGACTCCTGATAATGTCATAACAAATATCTGGCACAAGGCCGCATCACTATGGGTTTGGAACTGTACGAAGTCTTTCACCTTGTTAAGGTGAGAGATGGGATCCTTCGTGCCGTCATAAGACTCCGTGGGGAGTTTCATGTGCCGATTGACTCTGTGATGCCTTATGTGATAGCTAAACGGATGACTCGCGTTATCATCAGGGATTTCACAAGGATGACGGGGAGGAGAAATTTCTAGATGATGCCTCTAGCCTCGAGGATCAGGTGCGTGGTGTCGTCTGGGGACCGGCTGCGACTTCTCGGTGAGTGGGTTCGATATCTCCTACTACTTGATCTTTCGCTGCGCCTGGGGATACGTCCCTAACCATTTCATCTCGCCTGTCATCCCAACAATATCTATATTCGTCATGCCAACGTTCTTCTTGAGATATGGGAATTTCTCACGCGTGCGACGCGGGAGGTTCTGCCCGTCCATGAACGAGTTGCGCAAAGTTGACGGGGGCCATCATCATAGGCAAGGTCAACGGGGTGCTCCCGTGTTCCTGAGGGGATAGCGGCCGATCAGTGACAATAGACGGGGTAAAAGTAAATATCAAGTGAGGGGGAATAGTCGATCCTGAGGCATTGGGAGCCGATCCAGCAGCTAATGCAGTCAACTAATCTACTTGGGCACGCAGAGCCAACAAAGAGTTCGCCCAAGGGTTGTTTGCACTATCGATTACAGATCCCATCGGTGGGGGAGTGGAAAAACTAGCTCCAGCCATTTGGGAAGGTGGAGTAGTCATCTAGGGGAATGATGTTTCCGTCATTAGTCCAAAGAGGAAATTTGTTTGCCCAGAAGGAGTTCCCTATACGACGGTAGAAATATTAACAAAAGTAGAGGGAAAAAGTTCCCTACGAGGAGCAAAAAAAAAGTCGTGGGGATAAGGAGGTGTAGATTCTGAATCAGAAGCCATGATCCTTCGATTTCCAAAAAAAGTAGAGCTTGGTTATTAAGGACGCTCACTTAATTAAACCAAAGCTCTCAATGAAAGCACCAATTTGATAAGATTCGGACTTCTGGAGAGGGGTAGGTGAGGAAAATGGTCGTTTGGAATCTCTATTCTTGCTGTCCGGTGTACCTACACAGCGCCGGAGGGGGTCTCCGGCGTAGACACTCCGATGCTTAAGTCAATATGGCTATTTGAGATGGCAGGGGTTCGACTAGCAATCTTAGGCTTACCTTTTCACCTTGAATGGTGAGGTATTTATAGGCAAAATATGGATGTTATCGCTAGGGGGTGGGCATTATCTAGGGAATATAACGCCCAAGTTCCTTGTGTGACTTCATGTCCTACCTGGGATGGGATAATGTCGTTAGTGTGGCTAGATAACGTGTGAGACCCCCCCCCCCGACTGATGTCGACCATCCCAGGATTCCGTGCGAAGAGAAAGACGGTAGCTACAGAGGCGGACACTCGGTGGGAGCTACAGTGTTCTTGCGACCTTAACGCGGGGTGTAAGGATGAAAATGCCCCTGGAATTGCTTCTATAGTTATCATTAATCGTGCTGCCATCATTGAACCAATTAAGCACATAGGGCGTGGATGTTTCGAGGTGGAAAGGCACAACGACTGCACAAGAAGTGTGTTGGCCACATCCGCGCAACTCCCATTATCTACGATGATGGAAATGACCATTCCATTGGCCATGTCGCAGGTGTGGAATAAGTTCTCCCACTGCTCAATGAAATGATCATCCTCCTTGGCTTTAATGCTCAAGTTATGCCTCACAACTAAATATTTGGGAACATCAACATAAGCGTACCCATCGTCCTCAACATCCGTGACTTCCCAAGAGTCACTTTGGGTAGGCGTGTCCTCTTCCTCGTCTTTACTTACTACATCTCCACCATCACGAATCACCATGATTCATCGATTAGGGCATTCGGCCCTCATGTGGCCTTTCCCCCCACATTTGAAACATTATATGTTTCGGGTAGGTGTGCGGGTAGTTGAAGGGGTGTTTGGTGTGGATTTAGGTGTGGTGGTCACAAAGGGTTTAGTGTTTTAGTTGCTGTTTGGGGTGTTGTTTTGTCTAGAGGTGAAATTGGGTTTTTTGGTGTCTTAGTGCCATGAAGGTTTGGAAGATGTAGAAGAAGAACTGAAGGGAAACTTTGGTTTAGAGCTTACTTGTCTCTCAATCTTTAAGGCTAGGTGGAACGTTTCATCCAATGTGGTGTAGTTTTGGAGATCAAGTTGATAAGCTAGTTCCTTATACAAACCAGCCAAGAATCTTGCCATGGTGGCTTCTACGCTCTCATTCACATTGGCGCGCATGAGACAAGTTTGTATATCGTGGAAGTAGTCACTTATAGTCTGAGCTCTTTGGTACAGCCGTTGGAGTTGTTGGTAAAGGTCTCTCACATGATAACTAGGTACGAAATGCTTGCGCATCTCATAGGTCAAATTCTCCCAAGCAATCACGGGTGGCAGTCGCGCAACTCTTCTAGTGGCCAATAAGCGATCCCACCATTGTGTTGCCATACCCGCAAATTCTATAACTGCTAGTTTAACCTTCTTTTCGAAGATGCGCTCAATTTTCCCTTCCCACTTATAATAAGCGTCCGAGTCATCCATGCCTTCGAAGGTTGGGATGGAAACTTTAATGTGTGAGAGGTTATTGTCTACCCTCTCTTCATGTGTCACCGACCTCTGCCTTCAAAAGGTTCCTCATATTCAAAACGAGGGTCACCATTCGCATGTTCATAGTGAGGAGGAGGAGGAGGCCGAGGTCTCTCAAATGGCGGTGGGATATAACCATTGGCTCGGTGTAAGGGAATAGCCAAGTGGTTGGCCATTTGGTTTGGAGTGGGGTTTTGTGGGTGTATAGAAGTATAGGGATTGGCTACAGGTTAGGGATTTTGGAAAGGTGGTTGTCTTGTGTCGAAGTGTGGAGTGTTGTATATAGGGGCGTTGAGTGGTGGTTGGCTAGTGTCATAGGGAAAGGCCACACCTTGATTATCGACGAGCACTTGGTTGCGGTTGTGATCAAATGTGGGAGGCGCACTATGGTGTGAGGGGACACCAAGGGCGTCATCATCTTGGCTATGGTGGCTGGCGGCTCGAGCCCCAACCGTTGGATCACTCATGCGTGGCATACCATAGTAATCTAAGCTTGTAGGGTCATTTGGTCTGTGGTTTGGTGATAGTGTATGGCTGGTGGATAATTTAGGGTCGGTGGGGGTAAGGTGTGTTTACTCTCGTCGTCAAAGGCCATGGCAGCCATGAGGTCTTTCATGTGGGATCTCATTTTGGCCATTTCAACTGTGTGCAAGGCCATGGCTGGATTGAGAGTGGAAGACTCATCTGAACCAGCCCCCGAAGGTGCGTCTTGGTTAGTCATAAAGAAAGGTACCTGCGAAACGAACAAACACAATTGGTATAGCAAAGGGGGTTAGTCCCTCCCTCACGTGTGTCTCTCGTATTTCACTCACTCTCAAATACTCTTACCACCGTACCCTCTCAATATTCAGTCACAAACCAAAACAGTAGGAGTAGCAAAGACGCGAAGAAAACACAAGACTCAAAAGAAAGAAAGGCACTAAAAGAAGAGCAAGTGGTTAAAGAAAGTAGAAAGGAAATTTTGACAACTAAAAATGTAATTGACACGAAGAAAAGGCAATTTAATCACTTCAAAGACACCGTAGCTTGAATGAAATGCACACACTAATGATCACACACAATGGAACTCTTAACTTAAGACTCACCCTTTGCTTTTGCTTTCCTCTTTCTTTCTTTCTTTTTTATAGGGAAAGCCAGCCGAAGCTAGCGGTATATCACTAGGAGTGAAGTGGTATGTCGCTAGTCTCGTTTCTTTCATTTCTTTGCGTCTTTTGATTTTCTCTCTTTTCTTCTTTTTTTTGTTTTTTTTTAATGAGTGCAAGAGCTCACCAAGGCAAATGTGTATGACAAGTATTGCTATTTAAAAGTGTGTGACAAGTAGTTTACATGAAGAAAATATTTGCAATAAATGCCAAAATTGTATGACGTGGCAAACAGAGATGAGGTGGCAAAGTTAGATGATGTGGCTAATGAGGTGTGAGGTGATGTGTCAAGAGAGTGCTGAACAAGTTTGGGACTCAAGGTGATACGAGCACAACATCTCCTCGTTACTTTACTAGGAGCAAGGGTATGGTGGTCCAACTATTGAAGGCTTTAAGGGATGAGGAGAGTGATGTGAAGGCCTGTGAGGGCTGGGTGACTTGTGTACACGCCATCGCACACACTGCGACACCTTCCAAGATCGTACTCTAAGCAGACCACGACAAGCGCCTGGGTGGGAAGACTCATGGGATAGCCGACCAAGGCATGAAGGGCCTCGGCGCAAACCCTAGCAAACTCGAGCACCTAGCGCTAGCCCACCCGGCTAGCCCATCTTTAAGACCGATGCTCAAGCCCCTTTTTCCAAGGGTGTTAGGGTATTTTTCCCATTGTAAATAGGCCTTAGTATTTAAGAAAGGAGATAGGTTAATTTTAGGGTTGTCTTTATTTTTGTGATATTCTGCTAACTAAGACCAAACTTTAGCCTAGCTAATTAGGGTTCCTAGAACCGTCCTCTTCATCTTCTCCAATGAGTAGGTTGCCTAGAAATTTCCTTTAGGAGGGTGACTCTCAGTTGTAAGAGATCCTCATTGTTCTTGTGGTTAGTTTGCCTTGGAATTTCCCCTAGAAGGGTTAACCGTGGATATTGAGTTTCATTGTTGTTTTTCCATTTCAATCAATACATTTCCCTTCTCCCTTAATCCATTTATGCTTCTGCCATCTTTGCCCCACTCCATCCTTTGTTCACTCCCTCAAACGCCCATGCCAATCTCCTAAAGTGAGCTAGGTCCTACGCCTACATCAAGGGAACTCATGGATCATCAAGCGCCTACAACAAGGCTCTTAACAAGTGGTAGCGGAGCTCCAACCGCTCACTAGTTTGGCTTCCTTGAGTTTTCTTAACGTTCCCCACGGGTAAAAATCACCCCTCCACCTTCAGCTTTCATTTTAAGCATTTTCAAAAATTTGGGTTTTTGCTCAAAAAATTTGTTTCTAGCACTTTGATCTTGATCATACACAAAATCTATTTTCTTTAAGTGTTGCTACACATCTAGCACGTTCATTTCTTCTTCTTCTTCCCTTGAACGTGTTAGGTGTTCTTGTGTGTCTTCATATATTCATCTTCATACATTCAAAATGAGCCGAGTGTCTTGAGTGCCATGTGCCCCATATGGTCCAACATTTGTTTGCTAGCATAGTTGTCATCCACCTAATTGTGCCACATCACCTAATTGTGCCACATCACCATACTTGCCACCTCACCTTTCTTTTGGCATTTAGTTACAAAAAAAAATTTAAACTACTTGTCATACATTTTCATTTGGAGACTCTTGTACTCAATCAATCAAAAACAAAAAACAAAGCAAAGCTCTTGGCGCCTTATTCAAATTTTGGCTCTAAGAATTCAAAAAAAAAAAAACCTTTGCAAAATAAACATTTGATTGAGTCACAAGACAAGAGCCCATTTTAGCAACATTAGTGTGCATTGGTATTTTAGCTCGGTGTGTGTGAGGTGTGATAATTGCTTGGCGCATAGCTTTTGCCTTCACGTGTTCTCCTCGGTCCCGTCTTGTGTGGTTAGAGCTACCTTGTGTTTGTGTCCTTGGTTTATCCTTCTTGTTTCCAACACTACTCTCCACTCGAAGCCTCCTAGTGCTTGCAATGCATCACCTTCGTGCACACTGGCTCGACTTTCCTCACCTTTCTTTTCTTCCCTTTGTTTTCTTTGCTTATCTTGTGCTCCCTTGACTCTTAGTGTCTTGTTAGGCTACGGCTTGATTTTTGTGAAGAGAATCGAGAGGGTAAGGAGGTGAGCTCAATTTAGAGTGAGTGAAAACATGAGAGACACACTAAGGGAGTGACTAACAATTTTTTTTATATATATAGACTTGCATTTTTTTTGCTTTTTGTAGGTACCTTCATTATGTCACGTAGCGTTGCTCCATCCGGTGGTGGTTCCATTGAATCATCAAATATTGGCAGAATAGTGGGAGGTGATGCCGAGGGGGTAGCCGCACCTAATCCGGCCATAGACCTCCTAACAACCCAAATGGCCGAATTGCAACGCCAATGGGCACGCCAAGAGGAAACCAACAAGGTAATTTTGGAGGCCCTAGCGGCCCTCAACCCCAAGACAGCCTCTCCTCCTCCTCGTCCTCCTCCTCCTCCCCCGTCTCCCCCACCCCCCACCCCCCCCCCCAATATGGACACCCAACCACATACTACCACCAAAGAACCCAACCAAATGACCCCGCACATCACAAGTACTATGAACCACCGCCACCATTTAACAACGATAAGGATGGAATGGTCGTTAGCTCCTATAGTGAGTATACCGAATCCGTTGAGCATATCCCTAGATGGCCCACCTTCGTTGGCCACACATACAACCAGCACACCAATTATACCCCCCCACTTTGGACCAAGACACATACGTCAATCCCCTCCCGTACACTCACCTCGCTACCTTGATGTGCCACTCCACCATGCCAATGACTTTGTGCCACCCCTTCGACACCCGCGGCCTAGACCTCAACACCCCCACTCACACCCTCAACCTCCACACTATGAGTTTGCGCACGATACAAGACGGTTTGACCATGATGAGCCTTTTGAGGCTAGAGGTTGTAGGTACCAAGAAGAGAGAGTGGATAACAAACTCTCTAGCATTAAACTCTCCATACCTACCTTCGAAGGAAAGGATGACCCGGATGCCTACTATGATTGGGAGAGCAAAGTAGAGAGTTTTCGGGTGTTACAACTACTCCGAAGAGAAAAAAGTTCGGCTAGCAATTGTGGAGTTCACGGGAGTGGTCATCTATTGGTGGGATAGGCTAATAGTCACTAGGATACTAGAGAGGCCGCCTCCCCTTGAAACATGGGAAGAATTAAAGAATGAGATGAGGCGTCATTTTGTTCCTACCTATTACCATCGTGACCTTCATCAAAAGCTCCAAAAGTTATCACAAGGTTACCGTAGTGTTAGTGAATTTTATCATGAGATGCTTACAAGTTTGATGCGAGCGGATGTCCATGAAGGAGAAGAAGCCACCATGGCTCGGTTTTTAGGAGTACTCCATAAGGACATTGCCTACACACTTGACCTCCAAGCGTATGACACTTTGGAAGATATGCTACACTTGGCTTTGAAAATTGAAAGGCAAGTGAACTCTAAACCCAAATTCCCCTTCCACCTCCCTTCTTCCACCACAAAGGAATCCTTCGTACACGACACCTAAACCTCACCTAGACACAACCAAGCCTTCGTTTCACCCTAAACCAAACACTTACCCATCTAAAACACCTCAAGCGGCCAATGCAACAAGGCCTCCTACCAACACGACCCCAAATACTCGAACTCCTTCTCGATCCATAGAATGTTTCAAGTGTGGAGGAAAAGGACACATGAGGGCCAAATGCCCTAATAGGAGGATAGTTTTGATCCGGGAAAGTGGTGAACTTAGTAGTGATGATGAGGATATGGAGGAGAACCACACATTGCCTTCGGTATTGGATAAGTTGGATGAGGAACACTCGGAGGACTATGATCATGTTGAAGTCCCACAATGCCTAGTCATTCGTTGTAGCTTAAGTATGACGATAAGGGAGGCTGATTTAGTCCAAGAGCAACGAGAGAACCTCTTCCACACGCGCGGCACATCCCATGGTATGACAATCTCCATTATTATTGACAATGGTAGTGGCACCGATGTGGCTAGTGCACTCCTAGTGCATTCCTTGGCCCTTTCCACTACTAGGCACCCTCATCCATATGTTCTCAATTGGTTCAATGATGAAATCTCCGTGAAAGTCACTAGGCAAGTCCTTATCCCTTTTGCGATTGGTGCTTACGCGGATGAGAGACTTTGTGATGTTGTGCCGATGAAATCTAGCCACCTTCTCCTTGGGTGGCCGTGGAAAGTTGATAGGCATGCACTCCATGATGGTTTATGCAACACCTACAAATTGACACACCTTGAGCACAAGTTTCTTATTCCACTTTTGCCACCGAAATAAGTGTACGAAGACCAATTAAAGCTAGAGAAAGCTTGTGCTACTTTCAAAATTACCACAAATATGGAAAAGAAAAATTAGTGGTATGGAGTGAAGAAAGTAAGTAGTGAGAGTGGGAAAAATACCGGGTATGAAAAAAGAGAGCATACCCCGAGTGGAGAGAAAAACGTGAGCAAAAGTCAAACCCAAACTGTGGAATTGCAAGCGCATTGACTTCCTCTCGGGCTCCACAATCCCAAACCGATCGACGTATCGTTGCAACCCAAAGGACACCCAAGAACTCCAAGCACAAGTAGATGACCTCCTTGCAAAGGGTTTTATACAAGAAAGCCTCTCTCCTTGCGTCGTCCCGGTCATCTTAGTGCCTAAGAAGGATGGAAGTTGGCGCATGTGCATGGATTGTCGTTCAGTCAAGAAAATCACGGTGAAGTATTCCCATCCCATTCCTCGACTTGATGACATACTTTATGAGCTTAGTGGTGCTATAATGTTTTCTAAAATTGACTTAGTTAGTGGTTATCATCAAATTAGGGTGCATGAGGGTGACCAATGGAAAATGACTTTTAAGACTAAATTTAGTTTGTATGAATGGTTGGTCATGCCTTTTAGTCTTACTAATTCCCCTAGTACCTTCATGCGTCTCATGAATCATATGCTTAGACATCTCATAGGCAAATTTGTGGTAGTGTACTTTGATGACATTTTGGTTTATAGCATGTCTAGGGAAGAACACATTGAGCATTTGCATCAAGTCTTTCTAACCTTGCATACCTATTAACTCTATGCCAAAATGTGTAAGTGTGAATTTTATTTGGAGGAAGTGCACTTTCTTGGCTTTATTGTAGGTGCGGGTGGCCTTAAGGTTGACTTGGCCAAGATCAAAGCAATTGCCGAATGGCCAACACCTTCGAATGTCTCCGAGGACCGCTCCTTCCATGGTCTAGTTGGTTTTTACCGCCACTTTGTCCAAGACTTTTCCACAGTCGCGGCACCCCTCAATGCTCTCACAAAGCAAAATGTGCCTTTTGTGTGGGGAAAAGACCAAGAGATGGCATTCACCACCTTGAAGAACAAGCTCTCATCTAACCCCATTCTAGCACTACTTAATTTTGAAAGGACCTTTGAGGTTCAATGTGACGCTAGTGGGATTGGTATTAGCACGGTTTTGTTACAAGACAAACGCCCAGTGGCTTACTATAGTGAGAAATTAAGCGGTGCCCAACTAAACTATTGCACCTATGACCGGGAGCTCTATTCCCTAGTCTGGGCCCTCAACGTATGGGAGCACTACCTACTACCACGGGAGTTCATTATGCACACGGACCACTTGAGTTTGAAGTACTTGAAGGGCCAAGGCAAACTCAACAAGCGCCACGCCACATGGATGGAATTTATCGAGCATTTTATCTACCACATCAAGTACATGAAGGGGAAGGAAAACATCATGGCTGATGCCCTATCCCAAAGGTACACACTTCTTAGTTCCCTTCACACTCATTTTCTTAGTTTTTCCCACTTGCCTTCTTTGTATGCACATGACATTGACTTCAAGCACTTGTATGATTCGTGTAGTCATGGTGTCATTGATAATACATGGTGCATAATGGTTTCTTATTTCATAAGGGTAAATTGTGTGTGCCTAAATTCGACACTGAACTACTTGTTAGGGAAGCCCACGGTGGCGGATTAATGGGCCATTTTGGCATTGATAAGACACTTAGTACCCTTCATGAGCATTTCTTTTGGCCTAAAATGAAACATAATGTTGCACAACTTGTCACCAAATGCATTGCTTGTAAACACGCTAAATCTAAGTGTCTAAATCATGGTCATTATTTGTCTTTGCCAATTGCATCACATCCTTGGTGTGATATCTCCATGGATTTTATTGTTGGTCTCCCTCGGACCAAGAATGGTAAGGACTACTTGTTTATAGTGGTGGACCGATTCTCTAAAATGGCTCACTTCGTACCATGCCACACTACACACGACGCTTCTCACATTGCACGTCTCTTCTTCCATGAAATTGTTAAGCTCCATAGCATGCCTAGGACTATTGTTAGTGATAGGGATCCTAAATTTCTTAGCCATTTTTGGCGTGTATTATGGGCAAAACTTGGCACCAAATTGTTGTTTTTCACCTATTGCCACCCTCAAACGGATGGCCAAACAGAGGTAGTCAATAGGACACTAGGGACCATGTTACGTGTCATGGTACATGAGTATGCTAATTCATGGGATGAGTGCGTTGCATTTATTGAATTTTCTTATAATCGAACCATGCATTCCGCAACCCGTTTCTCCCTTTTTGAGCTTGTCTATGGGTTCAACCCACTCACCCCCATAGATTTGCTACCTTTACCTTTGCGTGATCTTAGCAGCCTAGATGGTGACAAGAAGGCAGTCGCGGTGCAAGAGCTTCATGAGAAGGCCAAGGCGCGCATGGAACATATCACCGCCCACTTGGTGCACAAGAAAAATATCAGACGCCGCCTTCAATCATTCAAAGTAGGCGATTGGGTATGGCTTCACCTATGCAAGGATAGGTTCCCTCATCACTGCAAAGGCAAACTCAGTCTCCGAGGGGATGGCCCATTTCTCATCCTAGAGAAATTCAACAACAACGTTTATCGCCTTAACCTTTCCTCCTCTTTTGGCAACGTTCACCCTACGTTTAACATCACTGATTTGTCTCCATATTTTACAGATGATGATGATCCAGCTACTGACTTGGACCTTGCCAATGACAACTCCATAGATTCGAGGTCGAATCCCCTCAAAGGGGGAGGGAATGATACGAGCACGATATCTCCTCATTCCTTTACTAGGAGTAAGGGCATGGTGGTCCAACTATTGAAGGCTTTAAGGGATGAGGAGAGTGATGTGAAGAGCCGTGAGGGCTGGATAACTTATGTACACGTCATCACACACACCGCGACAACTTCCAAGATTGCACTCCAAGTGGACCACGAGGAGCGCCTGGGCGGGAAGGCACATGGGATAGCCGACCAAGGCATGAAGGGCCTCGGCGCAAACCCTAGCTACCCATGAGCGCGTCCGATGCGAAGGCGTGCGCGCGTGCGAGGCCAAGCGCCTAGCGCTAGCCCACCTGGCTAGCCCATCTTCAAGACCGACACTCAAGCCCCTTTGTCTAAGGGCGTTAGGGTATTTTCCCATTGTAAATAGGCCTTAGTATTTAAGAAGGGAGATAGGTTAATTTTAGGGTTGTCTTTGTTTTTGTGATATTCTCCTAACTAAGACCAAACTTTAGCCTAGATAATTAGGGTTCCTAGAACCGTTCTCTTCATCTTCTCCAACGAGTCGGTTGCCTAGAAATTGCCTCTAGGAGGGTGACTCTCGGTTGTAAGAGATCCTCATTGTTCTTGTGGTTAGTTTGCCTAGGAATTGCCCCTAGGAGGGTTAATTATGGATATTGAGTTTCGTTGTTGTTTTTCCATTTCAATCAATACATTTCCCTTCTCCCTTAATCCATTTATGCTTCCTCCATCTTCGCCCCACTCCATCCTTCGTTCACTCCCTCAAATGCCCATGCCAATCTCCTAAAGTGAGCTAGGTCCTACGCCTACATCAAGGGAACTCACGGATCATCAAGCGCCTACAACAAGGCTCTTAACACAAGGGGTGGTTGTTTAAAAGTGTTTTGGATGGAAAAGGGGTGGAAAAACCAGCTGGGTTTTATGCTTAGAAGGGGAAGGTGCAGGCTGCCTTTGGAAGATACTTTTTGCCTATCACCAAAATGGCAATATTTGGGAAGAGAGTGTGTTAGGTGAGGGTTTTAAGGAAAAAGGTGTAAGAGGTTGGGTGAGGTCAGAATTTGGTTCAAGAAACAAAGCTTAAACACCACTTAGGCAGCTAAACAAAAGGGAAAATAGATCAAAGACAAGCTTGAACACAAACAAACATGAATACTCAAGAATAAAATGCAAGAATACCAAGAACACTATCACTGAAATTGATCTTTTGACTAGGCAAATGGTGGAAATAAAAACAGAGAATTATACCATAAGAAACTAGAGAACAAGGGTTACAATTTATACTCAAGAAATAAGAAAAATAAAGATAAACAACTCAAGATACATTGGGGAAGATGAACATGACAGACAGACAAGAAGACAGTTTGAACAATTTTTTTGTAAAACGATTTTGCAAGGGTTTCTTTGGAGGGAAACCTTCCAAAATGGCTCAAAAGTTGCACAAGACACAGGAGAACAATATTCAACCAAGGAACAAGAAAAATATGGCTGAAAAAGTAGAGAAAAAATTTATACCAACTAAAAAGACAGCCTTGAAGCTCCGCTACCACATGGTACAGTCTCGGTTCCACAAGGATGCTTGAAGTCGTGAGATGATGGAGTAAGGATCTAGTTCTCAGTGAGTGGATGGTAGGCGAGTATTGGTGTATGGAAGATGGACGTTGAAGATGAACAATGGAGTAACAAGGCAGCGGTTTGATGGATGTTTGATAGAAGTGGAAATGATGATAACATATATTGAACTTGAAGTTGGAGTAAACCCTCCTTACAACTAGGTAAGGCAACCTTACTATGAACAACTACAAGGATCTCTACCCCAAGATAACCCTTCCACCAACAAGGATCGACAACCTATTTGTTCTTAGATTAGAAAGATAGATGGTTTTAAGAACCTTTAATCACTACTCCTAATATGGTTTTATGATGAATATCACTCAAATCAAATACAAGACTAAAATTAGAAGGTTTAAACCTATTTATATGGAGGTCATTTACATAGGGATAAACCCTAAATCACCCTTGGACAAAGGGGCTGGAAACTCCGTGCAACTGGCTGGAAGATGACGTGGACAAGTGCTAGTTGGTATCTGGCGGTATACCGCCTGGAGCTTGGTGGTATACCGCTAACCTCGCTGTTCCAAAATGTGTCCAGGTCGAAGCTAACGGCATGCCGCCAAGGACCTGGCGGTATGCCGCTAGAAGCTGTCTTGAGAGCTTTTGGGGAAGCTCCTTCATGGCTCGTTGGGGATGTCCGTAGGGGTCCAAGAGTGAGCACGTTGGCGTGCACACAAGTCACCCATCTGTCTCGGGCCTTCATGTCACTCTCCTCGTCCCTTAGAGTCTTCAACAGTAAAGCCACCATACCCTTGCTCCTGGTGAGGTAGCGATGCGAGGTCGTGCTCGTATCAAGTTCTATAAGAATGAGAAGGAGATTGTACTGAGAGGAGGATCCAAGTTATCAGTCAAATGGGTCAATGAAGGAACCATGTGTAAGCTGCTATCAGATCCTAAGAAGGTAGTTGTAGCTTAGGTTTACTCTGCTGCAGCATTGATGGAAATATTTACAGCTTCTGAGAACCTACTAATAGGTTTTGATCAATTATTGTGTACCTTCAAAGATCTCTTTGAGGAGCCTACCAAGTTGCCTCCATCAAGACCCTATGATCACACTATTCCTTTACAGCCAAGAGCATAACCAATTAACCTTAAGCCTTACAAATAGTCTAAGCATTAGAAGGATGAGGTTGAGAAGCAAATAGCTGACTTGCTGAAGACTGGGTTCATTGAGGAGATCCAGAGTCCATATGCTGCTCCTATATTGTTGGTTAAGAAGAAAGATGGTGGCTGGAGGATGTGTGTAGATTTCAGAGCTCTAAACCAGCAAACTGTCAAAAATAGATTCCTAATTTTAGTTATTGAAGAGCTGCTGGATGAGCTAGGAGGATCTGTTATCTTCTCCAAATTGGATTTGAGGGCTGGTTATCATCAGGTATTGCTCAATCCTGAAGATGCTTACAAAATAACCTTTAGGACTCACCAAGGACACTACAAGTACAAGGTAATACCCTTTGGTTTATGCAATGCTCCTTCTACCTTTCAGGCTTTGATGAATCATGTGTTTCATGACTGTTTGAGGAAGTACATCCTAGTTTTCTTTGATGACATCTTGATATACAGTAAATCTGTAGATAGTCACATGTTACATCTCAAGCATACCTTTGAATTTCTTAAAAAGCATGATCTGTTTTTGAAGAGATCCAAATGCTCCTTTGCAACTGATTGTATTACTTATTTGGGCCACATTATTTTTGAGGATGGAGTGGGGACTGACCTTGAGAAAATTAAGGTCATTCAAGAATGGCCAAATTTGAAAACAGTCAAACAAGTTAAAGGATTCCTTGGTCTTACTGGGTATTACAGGAGATTCATCAAAGGATATGCATCCTTGGCTAAACCTTTAACTGATCTTTTGAAGAAAGACAGTTTTAGGTGGGGAGATCTAGCTGAGATTGTATTCCAGAGGTTGAAACAAGCCTTGATCACCTCTCTTGTGTTAGCCTTACCTGACTTTTCTAAGGTGTTCATCATTGAGACTGATGCTTCAGGAGAAGGGATTAAAGTTGTCCTTATGCATGATAAGCATCCTATTGCTTACATCAGCAAAGCTTTAGCTCCAAGGCATCAAGTTAAGTCTGTCTACGAGAGGGAGCTCCTTGCAGTATTGTTTGCTATCAAACATTGGCACTATTATCTAGGAGATAAACATTTCATCATTTGTATTGACCACCACAACCTGAAATATCTACTCAACCAGAAACTATCAAAATATGTACAATTTGCTTGGTTGGTGAAGCTCCAACAATATGATTATGAGGTGCAATACAAACTAGGAAAAACCAATGAAGTTGTTGATGCCCTCTCCCGAGTCCCAAGTGATCACTTACACTCCATTTTGTACTCTTCTATTGATCCTACTCTTCTTTCTAAAATCCAAGCCTTTTGGAGTAATGATGGCTATCTGCAGAAGCTCATCTCTGAAATAGCTTCCAATCTAACTTTTCATCCTCACTATTCCTTTCATAATAATTCCTTGAGAAGGAAAGGGAATTGGTAGTTGGTCATGACCCCATACTCCTGAAGAAAATCATCACACTGTTCTATGACACCCCTATGGAAGGCCATTTAGGAATGTAGGCAACTACACAGAGAGCTTCCTCTCTATTCTTCTGGCATGGCTTAAGGAAGATGGTCAGGAACTACATTAGGGAATGTGAAGTGTGTCAAAGAAGTAAACCTGAGCACATTCACAGCCCAGGGCTGCTACAACCCTTGCCCCTACCAGATGGCATTTTTACTGATCTTACCATGGATTTCATTAAAGGGTTAGCAAAATCTAGTGGATATTCTGTGATTCTGGTAGTAGTGGATCGCATGACTAAATTTAGCCACTTTTTGGGTCTTAAACACCCCTACTCAGCCCCAACAGTTGCCAAGTTATTCCTGGAAAGGGTGGTTAGTATCCATGGCACCTCAAATTCATTGGTGACAGATAGGGATCCAATTTTTTTTAGCAGATTCTGGCTGGACTTGCTCAAATTGCAAGGGATTGAGCTCAAGCACACCAACTCTTACCATCCACAATCTGATGGTCAGATTGAGAGGGTCAACCAATGTCTTGAGCAGTATTTGAGGTGTTTCTGTTCTTCCCAACCTCACAAATGGTTTGAATTTCTACCTCTAACTCAACTGTGGTACAACACTGTCTATCATGAATATATCCATACTACTTCCTTCAAAGCTTTATTTGGCATTGAACCATCTATCAACATTCCTTATATACCTCATGACTCAAATGACCATGATGTCAACAAGCTATTGATGGAAAAAGGGCAAGTAATGCAACAACTTAGAGCTCATTTGCAGTCTGTAAGGGTCAGAATGAAGCATTTTACTAACAGGAAGAGATCAGACAGGACTTTTACCATTGGGGATAAAGTGCTTCTCAAGTTACAACCTTATAGACAACTTTCTATAGCTCATCGCAATAACCAGAAGCTTTTTCCAAAGTTCTTTGGTCCTTTCAAGATTATTGATAGGATTGGACCAGTGGCTTATAAACTGGAACTTCCCCCATCAAGCTTAATCTAGAATGCTCTTCATGTAAGAAAACTTAAACCCTTCCATACTTCTCACTTGGCTGACACATCTTCTGTCATCATTGAACCTGTTGTCATTCCGCGATCACACATCCAAAGAAGGCAAGGTGTAGCTGCAACACAATTGAAGGTGGCTTGGACACCAGAAGCACATCTTCCTCCCTCTTGGGAGTGGGTTGATCACTTCCAGGTCACTTATCCTCATTCTTCCTTATGGGCAAGAAATTTCAACGGAGGGGCATTGTCACATCCATAATCAGAAGGAGGCTTGCAACCAAAGAAAAAATGTGGGAAAAGAAACAGTTTTATAACTGCGGTCTAACTGCTGTCTATTTTTTGTTAACAGCAGTTGCAATTGTTTTGGCTTTGTTGTCAAGTTTGTTAGATACTGGCTAATTAGTTGTTATATTTCAGTTGCTTAGTTGTTAATAGCTTTCAATTCTGTTAGAAATTAAACATTGTATAAAAGGAGGATCAAGAGAGAAAGAAAGAAAGTCTTGCATTTTGTAAACAATTCTATATTTGTTCAATGAACAAGAGTTACAAGAATTCAATGAATTCCTCTATCAATTTTGTTACATTTCTCCCTATCTACCTACCCTCTATTGTTATTTTCGTTGCCCTCTTCCTCCGTTTCTTTTGTTTCCTTTGAAGAATACATCACAACTACATTGTTCTCTTCTCCCTCTTCTATTCTACTTGTGTGTGTCAAGGTTCTCTTCTTGAGCTTGTGACAGTATGTGCATGTCTCTCGGCCTCCGGATATGTGCTCATTCATCACCAAGACGAGGTTAGGCGTGATCGTATCACCTGTAGTTATATGATATCATATAATATCTCTGAGTTACCTCATCAATATAACGATTTCTTTTAACGATAATTTATTATTTAACTTATAAAATTTTAAAAATATTGATATTTAAAAATGTAAAGAGTTTAAATTCTCTGAATAAATTATTTATTGGAGTTTTTGGAAGACTTGTTAGAAAAATGAACAATTTTGTTACGAAATCAATCTTAATTAATTTTGCTTCCAATGGTTCTATATAGCCTATGTAGGAATCAAAAGTGTCTAAATTTTTCGTTAGTGATCCGAGAGTCCAAATTTTATATTTCCCTATATGAAAAGAAGTATAAATGACCTCGCCGGAGATTTTTAGAATTCATTAGTATGTAATAGTATAGCACTGCTCTTTAGGTATTTATCGGAGTTTTTTTTTTTCGCATAGTCAACACGTGCCATTTTGTGAGTAGGCCAAATAAATATAAAACGAACTAAAAACATTATGCAATACAGGAAAAATTCAATCCAATTCATCCCATTGCCAATACCGATCAGATTGTTCGAATATTAACCTTGAAAATACAACACTGCAACTTAAAAAAAGAACTTAGCAACTTTTCCATCCAAGAAATGAGCACAGTGAATCGGGGTGTAACCGGTCCGGTCCGGTTCGGTTCGGTTTTGGGCTTAGAACCGAACTGAACTGGAAATGTCCGGTTCTGATGGGTCTGGAACCAAACAGAACTGGAAATTTCCGGTTCTGTCCGGCCTGGAACCGGACTGAACAGGATAGTTTGGTCCGGTTCTGATTTTTTTTTTAATATAATTAATTAAATCTACCAACCCAGCCCTCCTAGCCAATGGGCCAACCCAGCAGCCCTCTCAGCTCATCAGGCAGCAACCCAACCCAACCCAAAATGTGTTGTAAAGGGATGCGTGGGAAGGGATTCGAACCACCCCCCCCCCCACCCCCCCATCGGATACTAAAAAAATGATATGTATGTATATATTTGGAGTTGGAATATGGGGTTTTCGTTAAACACTAAATGATGTATTTTTTTTTTCAAAATGGCGTCGTTTTGAAAGAAAATAGAAGGAAATAAAGAATTTTTTTCATTTCTTAGTTTTATTATAGGGAATCTATATGTTTTTATTTTCTTTCAAGTGGTTTATTGGAATTGAAATTGTGTTATAATAATAATATATGTTTTAAAATGATAATATTATTGTTAATTATATTAATAGTTAGATAGCTAAGTTTTTAACAACATATCAATAATAAGAGTTTGTCATGAATTTATAAATGAAACTCTTATAATATATTTTTTTTTATTGACAAGATTTGAATTTGAACCATATTTAATTTATTAAAAAATATAATAAATTAATATTTTAAAAAATCACGCTACATATCATTAATTGTCATTAAATATTACAAGAATATAAGTTACATTTCTCGATTTATTCATAGGGTTATTTATCAAGAATAAATAACTTGTGGAAGCCAAAGTTAGTTTTTAATTTTTTGTACTTAAAATCCAATTATATAAAACACGTAATGAACCATAAGAAATGTGAATGGATTTAATGGAGGTAGGGAGTGAGAATTATGGAGTATGTCTTAATGTGTTTAGTATCCTACCACTAGAATGAGGGGGAGGGGATTCGAATCCCTTCCTTTTAATGACGAAACTTAACATTTTGCCACTGAGCCAAAGTATTAACTTGATATAAATATGCATATACAAATATTTATATATATAAAAATTTCCGATTCTCTCGGTTCTACGGTTTGGTTTATGGGTTTTGACAGTGGCAGAAACGGACAGAACCGGAAATTTTCGGTTCTTCTTGGGACAGAACCGAAAAATTACGATTCGATCCGGTTCTGGTTCGGTTTCTGGTTCGGACCGGTTTTCTTACACCCAAAGACAATTTTTAGCCAATTTAATAGGATTATGCCCATAAACAAATTACTGACCAGTATAAAAAAATGTGAGTGGACCCATATTGCTTCCTTCCGATCTTACTTAATTTTGTTTATAACCCGCTAGTACAACTTCGAATCTGAATCTCTATTGATAATTCTAGCACATGTAGATGCGATACTTTAGCTCATAATTATCTTTTTAAGTTCACTGTATTACTTTTAAGGATTTAGAATGGTCAGATTCTCATCATGACATTTTGTAGGAAACAATAGTATATTTTATTTTAGCTCTCTCTATAAGGCCAAAATCAAATCTAGACATGAGTCCACAGAAGGTTCTCTACAACTCTCCCAGTCCCACACAACTTAGTAGAGCTGTTTATAGCGCATGCATGTAACTTAAACAAAAGCAAGCAACCACATTTTTCATCAGCTAAACCTTAGATCACTTTTCAATGGCTAAATCTAGAAAACCAACAAAAAACAAGAAGGAAATGAAGCAGCAGCCCCAGAAAACAGAGAAACCACCACCTCCATGGTCAGTTGTAAGAGGTATTTTTAGCTGCAAGTGATAAGAGCTCAACTTCGATTTTGGAGAAGAAGGCCGAAATGGAGATGAAACCGGATCTAGTCCTCTTGTGAGAGGTTGGCAGCTTGGATGGATTTGATGAAGGTGTTTAAATGGAGAGGATAACATCGCAAGAAGGTTGCGGATTGTGCAGCGGATTAATGGATGAAAAGGAGAGTGTTTTGATGAACAATAATAAGTATATAACTTCAATACCCAACAAACCCTCTCTAGGCTAGCTAGAGCAACCTTGTTACAAAGTAAGGAAGATGAAGTGCTGGTTTGAAGAACCCTAAATTACCTAAGCTACACTAGGGTTTGGTCTTAGAGAAATAACATTCAAATCAAAGACAAGTGCTGAAATGAAATGCTTGCACTTTAAATACTAAATCCTAACAATGGGTAAATACCCTTACACCCTTGGACAAAGGGGCTTGGCCTTGGCAGCAGCTGAAGATGGGCTTGGAAGATGGGCTTCGGCCAAACAAGGAGGGCGCAAGGCTTTGGCAAGGCCTTAGCCGCACGGTCTCATGGCTTAGTAGGGTTCGGCGCGGCCTTCTTCACGGGATGGCCGACCTGCCCATGAGTGGGTTCACCTCGAGCGTTCGTGCTCGTATCATCCCATCCCCCTTTGAAGAGATTCGTCCTCGAATCTAAGCTTTGGAGGGTGGGGGGGTTCCGAAAGTAGAGTGAGAGCCTTTAAGCTCATATCATCCCCTCCGCCTTGGAGGAGATTCGACCCCGAATCTATAAGGTCTATCCCTCGAAAGGCCGAACGGGCCAAGGCATGCTCATGGCTGGTGTCTACACACGGAACCCTCCAACAACAACTCTCGGTGAATATAGGCCAAGGTGGGGGCCTTCCTCGGGGAAGACGTGTAGGTGCGGACAGAAAACAGCCAAGAACAATCAAAGATGTGCCACGACGGGGCAAGGAGGTAACTCGGATCAGGTGCGAACTCCTAGTAGGGGGCTGGACCGTGAGGCCCCTTGAAGGCGCCTCAAATGGAAGGAAAAGTGCACGGCCAATCTGTCCTAAACCAAGAAGAAATGGGTCGACAAATCTATGCCGAGGCACCCTCGGAATGATGGATAATGCACTGCCCAAGGACTGAAATGTGCACGGCAAGGGAAAGCAATGAACGGCTGCCTCAAGGCAATCCGACGTAGACTCATCCGAAAACAGTAGCTTCTCCTCCCACGGAGTCGACTCAACCTCAATAAGTGATGGCAATTCGGATGTATACACCTCCTCCTCAATTGGATCTAACATATCATCAATAGAGTGCCAATCGGGAGGGCAAACGCTAACCTCTTCACATTGCTCAAGGTATCCGGAAACCCGTAGGTTATCACATATAAGTGTCATTGCGCCCATGGTGTTTGTCATGGCTTGAGTGCTTCTGTCCAAGCGCGCTAGAATTGGAGCCATCCTCAAGGCGAAAGGTGAGGTGCCAAGGTATGGGGATGGGGCAGCCTTGGTGAAGTACTCATGGCTACGGTCAAGGTGGGGGGGCTGCTCAACATGATACCAAGATGCGTGGCTAGTAGGAGCAACCCTCAAATGCGGCGGTATGTAGGAAGACATAGAAAAATTCCTACAAAAGGAAACAAACACAATTGAATAGCTAAATGGGTTAGTCCCTCCCTCACGTGTTTCACTCGTGTTTATCACTCTAATAATCTCACAATATTCTCTCAAGCCCAAGCCAAACCGAAGCCAATAATGACTCAAAGACTCACTAAGGCACACGGAAGAAGCAAGGAAAACAAGGCTAGAAAGAAAGGTGAAAGAAAGCCAAATTAGTGATCAAGAAGAGACACTTTCGCTAAATTAGTGGGTCACTAAAGATCCAACTCATAAACCTCAAGAACACAAGATGATCATGAAGAACACCAAGCACAACTTTCGCTCTATGAATCCTAAAAAGCCCAAAGGTGGCCCAAAAGTTACGAAAATCACAGGAAAGACTCTAAAGACGAAGATCTACAACTTTGTAGAAGGAAGAAAAGCAAAATTCCAAGTGGAAGGGAGAGGAAACAGACGCACAACACAGAACTGTTTTTCTCGCGCGATTTCTGCACGCTTTTCTTCCAAGGCCGAAAAGTGTACCAAGATCACTGAGTTAGCAGCAGACCAAAACACAAAAGTTTCTCTACACAGAAAGATGTTTACGCACAGAAATTTTCAGATTTTTCTGACGTAGAAAACTGACCCAGAACAGAAAAGAAGAACAGACTCAAAACTGGTTCCTGGACAGAAACTTTCTGTCCAGCACAAAAAAAATAAAATGACCAAAGGAGGAAGCGATTTTAATGGCAGAAAGGATGAGAGAAACACAAGAAACCAACCTAGAGGGCAGCTGGAGCTCCGCTACCACTTGATAAGAGCTCAACTTCGATTTTGGAGAAGAAGGCCGAAATGGAGATGAAACCGGATCTAGTCCTCTTGTGAGAGGTTGGCAGCTTGGATGGATTTGATGAAGGTGTTTAAATGGAGAGGATAACATCGCAAGAAGGTTGCGGATTGTGCAGCGGATTAATGGATGAAAAGGAGAGTGTTTTGATGAACAATAATAAGTATATAACTTCAATACCCAACAAACCCTCTCTAGGCTAGCTAGAGCAACCTTGTTACAAAGTAAGGAAGATGAAGTGCTGGTTTGAAGAACCCTAAATTACCTAAGCTACACTAGGGTTTGGTCTTAGAGAAATAACATTCAAATCAAAGACAAGTGCTGAAATGAAATGCTTGCACTTTAAATACTAAATCCTAACAATGGGTAAATACCCTTACACCCTTGGACAAAGGGGCTTGGCCTTGGCAGCAGCTGAAGATGGGCTTGGAAGATGGGCTTCGGCCAAACAAGGAGGGCGCAAGGCTTTGGCAAGGCCTTAGCCGCACGGTCTCATGGCTTAGTAGGGTTCGGCGCGGCCTTCTTCACGGGATGGCCGACCTGCCCATGAGTGGGTTCACCTCGAGCGTTCGTGCTCGTATCATCAAGTATCCCCAAGAACAGCAGCAGCAGCAGATGCAGGAGAGAGAGCAGCAGCAAAAACAACCACAACAGCAGAAGCAGGAAGAGGAGAGTGGGGGACAGAGAGAAGCAGCACATGAGCAAAAGCTGCAAATGAAGGAGAGGAAACATGATCGTAATCAAGAGCAAAGATCGAACGAGACAAGCAAGAAATGCAAGAAAACAAAGGAGAAGAAACATGAGCAGAATCAAGAACAAGGGTTGGATGAAGGAAGCAAGAAATGCAAGAAAATGAAGTGTTCAGGCTCACTCTGCAGCAACACAAAGGTGATGCACAGGCCTGAATTAGCAGCACCCTCTCCTGAGCTCCAAAGGAAAAGGGCTAATTCATATAGTAGTAACAATGAAAGTTCAAGCAGATCCATGAAACCTCTTTTAAATGAATTCAACGGTGTTGTTTCCTCTACTAACTCTTCACTCTCTGCTAATTCCTCCAACAATACCAATATGAGTGGTACATCTTCCAGAGGAATGCCATTCAGGAGATTCGCCGGCTGCTACGAGTGTAGAATGGTTGTCGATCCTGTTCTTGGAATCGCCAGAGACCCTTCTTTGAGGAGCAGCATTTGTTCTTGTCCTGAATGTGGTGAGATTTTCATGAAGCCTGAAAGTTTGGATCTTCATCAAGCAGTTAGACATGCAGGTAACTCACACATTTTCATCTTATCTACTATTTTTTTGGTCATAAATTTGTTTCATAATCACAGAACAGAGAAAGAAATGCATTTGTGAAATTACAGATTGGCCAATTTACTAGGCTTGTATCTTGCTTTACTATTTATTCCAATGCAACATTTCTTATTAAACTTTTGCGCAGTATCTGAACTGAGTCCAGAGGACACAAGCAAGAACATTGTAGAGATCATATTCCAATCAAGCTGGCTAAAGAAAGAGAACCCAGTTTACAAAATAGACCGCATCCTCAAAGTCCACAACACGCAAAGGACAATCTCCAGATTTGAAGAGTACAGAGACTCCATCAAAGCCAAAGCCACCAAGCTCATCAGGAAGCACCCGCGTTGCATAGCAGATGGGAATGAGCTCCTCAGGTTTCACAGCACCACATTTTCATGCTCAATAGGCCTAGATGGGTCCTCCAATTTGTGCAATTCAATCCCACAATGCAATGTGTGCAGCATTATCAAGAACGGGTTCAAAGATTGTACTACTAGTCAAGAACGCGGGATTCTGACAACTGCCACGAGCGGGAAAGCGCATGACAAAGCTGCAATGATATTAGATGACAAAAGTGACAGGAGGGCAATGCTGGTCTGCAGGGTAATAGCAGGGAGAGTTAAGAAAAGTATGGAGGGGAATGTGGAAGAGTATGATTCAGTAGCCGGTGCAATGGGGCTCTATTCTAATTTGGATGAACTCTATGTCTTTAATCCTACGGCTATTTTGCCTTGTTTTGTTGTCATCTACTCAGGGTTTTGATGAAACTACTAGCTTAGCTAGCTTTGATTCCCCCCCAAGGACAATTTTTAACATCAATGGAGTTTGCAATTTGAGAAGTGGGTGTTGGTCAACTTGGTCCAATAAATTTTAGTAATTTTTTGGGGCGTGAAAACTGAGAATGGTTTGGTCTTCTATGCAGAGCATTAAATGTGCACACTTACCCCTGCAACTCAAAACTCAAAACTAAGTAGTGATGCAAGGCAAGGGAGTACCAAGAAGTTGAAAATGAAAATAGAGATCCAACATTTCACCGACAAACTAATAGCAAGATTGTAGTAATTCTTATTATTGTTGCAAGCAAACAGTAGAATAGAATAAAATTTAGATACAAAACAACCTAACCAAAGCATCGAGAGATATCCTAGAAAAGTTACCCTTTTAACACCTTTACTATGCTCAAATGAGATTTATTTTTATATCGGAATAACAAATAAAATACCCTCTCATTTTGCCGTGTTAATTTAATGATTCAAGTTTTCCGGAATTTAATTAATCATATACTAAATGGCACATTAGGCACCAAACATATCCAGAATTTGATATCTCAAAGATATCCAAGACACAAATTTAGTAGTGGTAGGCCTCACACTACACTACACGAGGTTAAATTACATCGTATGTAGGTCTCTCTATTTAGTTAGAAATGACAAATTAGGTCCTTCTATTTACATTTTCGACACATTGAATCTTTCTATTCTCAATTCGGTGACACTTTAGATCCTTCTTGCTGATGTATCATCACTTAATTGACAAAAGAGAGAAAAAAGGAAAAGATTGTCTCACCAATTAGATGATAGCATATCAGCATGAGATTTTAAGTGTTACTGAAATAAGAATAGAAAAACTTAATGTATAGAGAATATAAATAGAAAAATTCAATGTATTATTTCCAGCTAAATAGAGAAACATACAGTGTAATCATTGGGATAGTCAGCTAGCTAGTTTCATAGTACAAAAGAGTACACAAAATGGTGAAGGGTTGCTTTGGCTTTTGTTCTCCGGCCTTGTATTTTAGCCTGTGTCATGGTCGCGCATGTCTTCTTTTGTTTTGTGTTACATTTGCATTGCTTTGATTAATTAATTACTAGCTGGTATATTTATAATCATTTTGACTCTTGTTTTGTACTCATTGTGTCATGATTAACGATCTTCTTGATTCTCTGCCTATAACCTAAAAGGAAGAAAAACACAGGGTATGGGCTCAACAAGCACTACCAAATTATCAAATACTAAATTACCAAATAACTTCCACTTTCAAGACAATTCAAAAAATTCTATTTCTATTTTTATTTTTATTTTTCTTTTAACATTTTTATTATCTCAACTCTTTCCTTCCTTAACGATCGAAGACGCAAACAACAGAGGCCTTAGCACTGAAAGATGTCATTACATTGGCCGACAATAATGGGTGTGATAGAATTATCGTTGAGTTGGACGGTTTATTGAATATTTTGGCTCTGACTAATGGGGACTTCTGACTGAATTATATGACACCTACTATTACCCGTTGTTCGTTTATGCATACTAAACGGATCATGAATGTCCCAACTCATGAGTTAGGTCAATTTGTTTTGATTTTCGTTTTAGGAAATATTTAAAAAGGGGAATGTTTCGAAATGATCGCGTTTTTTGTACTCGCTGATTTGAGTTAATATCTAATCCTTATTATTTATTTATCTATTAAAAAAAAAACTCACATCCCCTCCCCTCAATCCCTTGCTTGGATGTGATTTTTCAACTTTTTTTTTAGTGGGATATGCCTTTTATATCCGGCAATATGACTCAATTACCAAACAACTACTTCTCCCTCCGGAGCAAAATAAACGTCGTTACGCATAACGAGGTGGCCCGAATGACTTACTATTTGACTTCAAAAAATTCCGAACTTTTTTTCGAACGTACGCAAATCCTTAACGTACGTTCGAAAAAAAGTACGGAATTTTTTGAGATCAAATAGTGAGTCATTCGGGCCACCTCGTTATGCGTAACGACGTTTATTTTGCCCGGAGGGAGTACTAAATGGTGCTTTTATTGTATAGTCATTGACAAGATGGAAAAAAAGAGAAGAATAGACACAAAGACTAGGACAAGTCGTGATGCACAAAGCCTGTGGAGAGGGCAAAATGATTGAAACAGATAGCAACGTAGCATTGAGAAAGTGTCGAGAGACAGCCCACAGCAGCAAGCAACAGAAACGAGCATAGGATATAAGATAAAATCCCTGTATTGAAGCCATAAACAGTGACAAATGGATTGGTGGAGCTCACCCCTTTGTCCCCGCTGGAACCCACCAATGTTGCAGTTGCTTCCTCATATTTTGACTACTCTTAACTTACAAAGTGTATGCACAAACCCTTGTCTTCTAACGACAAGTACATACACCTCATGTTTCGAAGTTATGAGTTTGAACAACTATAAGCTTATTTGTAAAAATACCGATTGTTTTGTACAATTTTGTACATCATACTCTTCTTCTCTCATAATCTCGCATGTCTTCTCAAACTCGCTACCATCAAGGAATAACTTAATTAACTTGCTCTACTTAACACTAAAAGAATCCTAAACTTCTTTTTCTTAAACTTAGATCTTTTGTTTGCTTGTTTGGTTTTAAAAATACTTAGTTATGTGAAGGGGGTGGGTGTAATGAGTGTTTAAGGATCCTATTCAATCACCTGTGTTTCCTTTCCTATTTTGAAATGCTCAGTAACACAGATAAATTGAGGGAGAGTAACAAACCTATGGGTGTTTCTTGGCTATGCCCTGCTTCCTTTCCGTATCTGTAAAAAGTACACCAAACGTAGAGTTAACAAAAATTTAGACTATTTACAACAACGTAACAGTGACAAACGACGATGACTCAATCTAGAAATGTCTGTCAGTCATCAGCTGATCGCATAGCACTCAGCAGATGACTTCACTTCTAAAATGTTGGACAAGTTTAATCTAACCTTTATGTTTCTTGGTTTGCAGCATCACATTGAACCTTACAGCTTGTTCAAATCCCACAATACCATTAAAGACGTAGTTGTACATCTTGTCTCTCTGTCATACTTGTAATTTGTGTTGAGAGATCCTTCATATTGGTACAGTCCAACCATTGACAAAAAGGTACAACAACAGGATCACAGTAAATATGAAAAGAAAAGAGAGGATAGAAACAGAGATTACACTTACAGAGTACCAGAACTCAGAACTATTTGTTAAAACAAAGAATTCACTCTTCAATCTAACGCCAAGAAGGTTGCATGAAGGTAACTTATTAATAACCTATAAACTAATGCCAATGAGGATCACTTCAATTGAGATCAATCTGAGCGCAAAAAAAGAAAAAAACACATGGTACGCGGTTAGTTACCTCCATTTTCAGGTTCTCGATATGGCCACCAAATGCTTAACCACAAGTAACATTCTTCAAGACCCACGTAAACAGTGATTGGGATAAGCGGTAACATGAATGTAAGAGTAAGACCACTTATTTGGAATGTTCACATAAGATTCACTTTGGGTTACAATGCGATATGTTAGTGTACCTTAATTTGAAAGCTCAATCTAGCTTGTTCTAGCTTCTTTTACGCCCAGTAATTTAGCAGCTTCCCTCAATTTGCTTAGTTCATCCCACAATCCTAAGGTTGCATAAGTGTTTGAAAGCATAAAATATATCGAAGGGTCATTGTTGATACCCGAATTTTGACCCAATTAACTTAAATCGTTCATTTTTTTCGCTCATTCTTGATCGTATTTTTATTATTATTATTTCCGTTTATTTACTATTTATTATCTTGTTTTCTTTTGTTTCATGTTACATAGTTTGTTTTGTATGTATTTTTCGTTCGAACTTTTATCGATTCCAATTAAAATTTCTCGTATCATTGGATCGAACCACAAAAACTAATCATACCCATTTTTCACTTTCACTTTACTTTACATTACTTTACTCATTTTTCCTCTCCACCATCCGAACATCATCTTGATGGTTGCCGAAACCGTAAAAAATAAATGAATGCAATTCGCCAAAGCTCATGTAAATAAAAACAGTAGCTAGTGGTAAAAGGTTCGTCCTCAGGGATTCGGTGGCAATTAATATTCTTTATAAATGACAAGACGAGTAACAGGTGGTAAATACCAATATTGATTGTTGTGTTGTAATTGTTTAAGAAACAGAAATAGCATGAAACAGTAAAGAAAATGTGATATGTGTATGTGTTCAAATGTGGTAAAATTCCCAGTAAGGATTCGACGAAGCACATGAATTAAATTGATTGATCATAGATTCAAGTGTTTTCAAGAACTAACTTATAGGTGGCTATAGAGACCAGGTGTTCACCTAAATCTCCTGCTCTCCTCCTAAACAAGACTAATAAAGAGACACTCTATTAGAAGTCCCTAACCAGTTTGACAATCCTAAGAGACACTCTATAGGATTTAATCAAACGATTGATAATTCACAGGGAGAGACCGATCCCAAGTCTGGGATAAAAATCCTATAAACCTGACTCTATTTGTTTTCTATTCCGATCCGTCAATCAGATAGTTGCCTTCGCATCTCTCTTTACAATGTAGACTCCAAAGTATCAAGAGAAGACTGTATTTAACCAAATCCTATTTGTAGATGATCAGACTTCAAAAGGAATAAGATTAACTTGACATTTAATCAAAACAAACAGAGATATAAGTTGTAATTTAATGGGCGCAATTAGATCTCACAATCAATTATTCATGGCAATAAATCCTTACAAGAAAAATAGAATTTAGTCAAGCATCATCATAATAAATAAATTAAAGAGATTATAAGCATAGAAGGAATTTAATTAATTAAAACAAAGAAACCAAACAGTGGTTTCTAAGGCAATGTTGTTGCTGCCAAAATCCAAGAAGAAAAGCCAATATTCTGGGGAAAGAGATGATAGTTTTCCTAGTGTAAGTTGGTTGCTATATATTAGCAATCAACCCAATAATTCAAATTTCAAAAAGAAATAAAATCTAACTAGATAAATTGTTTTAATCTCCTCCTAACAAAATAGGAGATTCTCTGACAATGAGACTTTCTCTGACAATGAGACTTTTAGCTGACTGGACATAATTCTTCTAAAAAGAGAAGACAGCTGGCTCATTCTAACAACTTCAACTTCTGATTCAAAATAGCTCTCAACTTGGCGATTTCACCTCCTAAAGAATGTTTCGCTTCTCAGCAAAATAATCTGTAAAAAGGAGCGAAAAACCCAATAATCAGCAGTATCATCATCATAAAATAGGCGTAAAACGATAATGATAACAAGACAATTGGCATTCAAACAAATCTCTTTCCTTTCAATTTTATTAAAAAAAAAACACTATCATCACACCCTCTTCCTTTTCCATTTTTTTCCACGGATACCAACATTGGATTCCTTTTTCTTACCTCACCTCTCCCATTGTCAAAGGAGATGGGAGACACAATCCTGTCCTCTCCATTTTTTTTAAACGGAACCCATTACTCCTCTCACACTCACGTTTACTCTCCCTCTCATTTTTTTTCTGAAGAAACCATCATAAAAACGGGACCAAAATTCACACTCTCCCCCCGGACAATTTTCCTTCTAAAATTCTCTCTCACTCTCGGCAAACTAAGCAAAGCAAGGCAAGTAATTCCCATCTCTTTCATTCTACACATTTAATTAATTATTTGCTGCCTCACCTCTATTTATTTTCTTGTTTTCCTGCATGTTTACTTCTTGCCGTTGCCACTGTGTCGACACCAGGGCTGCTGCTTTGCCGGAGCTTTCTTCCCACCGCTACTGCCGCCCCAAATTACCAAACCCAATCCCAATCCCCTCTACCAAATTAATCTTTCCCTCTGTCCAGTTAAATCCAAAGCTCCCCTGCCAAATCCAAAATCCATCACAAACTAATTAAATCAATCCCAATTAACCAAACCAATTAATCCATCTCTGCCAAATTACTAAACCCAGCCCCCATTAAATCCATCCAAGCCAAATTAAACCAAACTAATTCAAATCATCTCAGCCAAATCAATTAAATACGATTTTCCAAACTTAATTCAAACACTCACCCACTGTCGCTCCCCCACCGTCGCTGCTCACTGCCGCGCCTTCGCTGCCAATCGCCACTGTCAACCACCCATCGCCGTCAGCCGAACCGAGCACCCGTCAAAACCAGCAACCGTCAAATCAACCATCTCTCTGGCCCTCCGGCTAAACCCAAACCAAATCAAAACCCGGCCCAATCTACCCTCACCGAACCTCCGACCTCCAGCGCCTCCGCCAATAGCTGCTGCCGCTCTTCCAGCACCGTCGCGCCTCCGCCGGCCACTACCCCGATCGCTGCTGCACCCAACGCTGCCCAGCCGCTGCTCACCACCAGTGCTTCCGCCCCTGTTCGCTACTTGGCCGGAAGAAACAAAAGAAAAGAGAGGAGGAGGCTACGGCCACCAAAGAAAGAAAGAATAAAAAACAAGGAAGAAGAGAATGCTGCAGCCCTAAAATGAAGAAGGAATAAAGAAGGAGGAGAGGGACCTTGTCGTTTGACAAGGAAAATGAGGGGGGTTGGGCTTCGGCCCAACCAAGGAAAGAAAAATGAAAGAATGGGTTGCGGCCCATGAGTGAAAAATAAAAGAAGTGGGCTGCGGCCCAAGCTTTTAATTAAATCACGGACTAACTCTTTCTTCGTTTTTTGCAGGTACCGAGTCTGCGATTACCATCCCGATTAAATGTTTTGCCAATTTCGATATCAGTGACATTTCTCTAAACTCGAGCTTTAGAGCTCACTACTCATTCGTTAGAATTGTTAATTTAATTTATTGTTTATTCGTATGCATGTTATTTAGAATCGTTAGAATTCTAATTAATCTGTTTACATGATGATAATGCGAATGAATATGTTTTAATTTTATGTTCGTTCGTATGCGGCTTTGACTCCACGAATAGATTTTTATTTATGCTTATGAACATGCGGTACGGATATGTGCTTATTTGCCTATTTTTTTGCTTGCATGTTCGTCATGATGATGTTTGACGAGTTTGATGGAGCTCGACGAGGAGTTCTATGTTCATTCCCAATTGCGGAGCTCGAATGAAGGATTTAATCGTTGTATTTATTTGTGAATTTGTAATTAATTTGTAATATTAATTTGCAATATTTATTTATTTTATTATTAATTATTGCCACTAATCATTGATATGCAGGTAAAGCTCGTCCAGGTATGTTTTCATTTTTCTCTTTTATTTTGGATAAATGTACTTCAATTTACTATTAATTGTATGCATGATTATTTAGAATTGTTAGAATTCTAATTAATCCGTCTGTATGAGAATTATTTTATATCAATAACTCCCTTTAAATAATTTCACTCGAATCGACCCTCGCTTGAATGAACTAGGCTTAGTAATTACTCAATGTTTATTTTATTAAATGCATGAAATTTGAATAGGATTAGTAATAAACATCACGCTTTAATTTAATTGCATGAATCCTCAAAACTTCAATAAATCCCCACATATCAAAACGAATAAAATCAATCAAAGAAAACCAAACAAAGTAGTAATAAACATAGGATTTAAATCTTTTCCAATAACTTAGGGCTTCTCTAAAATTATTGGATAGTAAATCACCAAAGAGAATAATCACTTGAAAGCGAAAAGATAGTAAATGGGCCTTAAGCCCAACTCATAGAAAATACCTCCATATTTTTAATCCCTCTTATCTTTAGAGACCCCCTCCTAAAATGCGATTAAATCTTTAATGTTGAATGATCATTTAAATTATGCGTGTTTCGTGTGCGGCTCCGTCTCCACGAATTTATGCTTATCTTGATGAATGTGTATCGTGTGCGGCTTCGACCCCATGATTGTATTTTTAATTAATGTTATCTTGACGAACGTGTTATGTGCGCGGCTTCGACCCCACTCCCCGGTTTTTTCTCTTTTCAACGTGTTTTCTCGCATTCATATAAACGGTACTTTGCTAGTCTATGCATGCTTAGAATCACCTAGTAAATAGGATTATCATATGCATAGGCCCGGTGATGAAAGTGGCGTCGCTTTGGTAAAGATTAATAAAACGGTAGTAATCTCACCAATTTTGTATGTAATCGGACTAATTTTGAACTTGGCTAAAAATAATCGGAATAGATATGAAACCAACCCTTTTATTTTCTTAGAAGATTAAAATGTTATTTTCTTTTAAACAACTCGACAATAATTAGGATTAAATCAATCAAACAGACCTAAGAACTAAAGCGATGATACCCCTCTGAGGGCCAAAATACTTGTTTTCAACATGATTTTTGAACACCTCTTTTTTAGAACCGGTAACCTTTTTAAGGATGAGACTCGGGTGCCTAACACCTTCCCGAGTCCATAAAACGACCCCGAACCATCGTTCTCGGGTTTAGACCCTTTCTTTTTGTGCCTTAGTTTTTATTTTATTTTCTTATTTTTTCGGACTTTTAGGTTTCCCTAAACCTTAGAAAAATAGGGTGGCGACTTCATTGTTATGTGAATTTCATTGCGTCCCGAATTTCGCTCGCGACGGTGCGACAGTTTGGCGACTTCACTGGGGACTTTAGGGTCGAAGCCGGAATTATTTATTCGAGGTGTTTATTTTTGTTATTTAATTATTTATTCGCTTTGATATCAATTGTTGTATTCTCACACGCATTTCATGCATAATGCCCTACCGCCAGGCCCTTCCCAAATAGGATTAGGTGGGTAGTAGTGAAGTCCTGGGGCACATGTTCCAGTAAGCTTTCATGAACCCCAAACTCGGACTTGAACCCCTAAATGGATTGAGCGCCCCGGATCCTTTTATGATTCGGTAAACGCTCTCGTATCCATTTACTGAGGGACCACTTTTTGGTATCGTCCAGGAGCCTTTCAGCCAGTTAGAAGTAGTTGAAATTACCCCAGCACGTGCATCATGGTTGTGTGTATATATGTTCCAATTTGCTTCATTATTGCCATGATATATCGCATGTATATTTTCCAACCTGCTTCATTATTGTCGTTGCTCTCCATATTCTCTCAATTTATTGAATTTATTCTTTATTATTACTTTCATTAAATCACCTTTTATTTATTATTATTCAATTCAGATACTACTGATTAGTATTAATTTTCTTAATACTTCCAGAATCATGGTATGACAAAGAGTTTGGTGGAATTGCTTTCCTCTCACATGTCCACTCATCAAGGAGCATTAATTACATATCTAGTTCAATATGTTTTTGTAGCTAGTGATGAGTTGTAATTATTTTTGACACCGTTGTCGGAGAATGATTTATATCATAATCAAAACGAAAACCACATATTTTGTATTACTGTATAGTTTTCATTATACTTATTTACACTTTTTTGTTTATAACCAGGCTTGGAGAAGACAAACTAAATCCTCGGGGTCCAAAAAACTCTCATTTTGATTAGTCATAATTTGTCTTGCCCAAGACACAGAACCGCCAAAAAAGGTGAAACTAAGCCGGAGCTTATCAAGTGGTCTCCCTTGATTAGTCATAATTTGTCTTGCCCCCAGACACAGAACCGCCAGAAAAGATGGAATTAAAGCGTGTCAACTACTTCGCTTTGCTCAGATCACCCTAACACTCCAACATCCCGACACCGTACCCAATGGATATTTCTCAAATATCAATATCATTAATCCTTTAGCACATGCATGAATTTGATGCTACTAATGGATTGTATTTCGTATCTTGACAGGGATGATCCATGGGTGATTGAGAAGGAGAAAATTAAGATTTGATTCCAATATCGTCATGAACCCGAGTCAGAATTTGAATCATTCCGCGGTTATCTTCATAACGCCTTGCTAGAAAAGGGAGATTCCATAACTTATTAATTATATTGATCATTTTTTTCTTGAATCACCCTTCATTCTAACCGTTTGTTCTTTATTTTGCAAGAACCTGATTCATAATTTGAATCATGTCATGGTTATCTGCATAACGCCTTGCCAGAAAAGAGCCCGAGTTAAAGTTTGAATCAAACCGTGGTTACCTGCATAATGCCTCACTAGAAAAGGGAGAGTTTAAAACCTATTGATTACATTGTCCATTTTTCCTAAATCGCCCTTCAATCCTACCCATTATTTCCCCTTATTTTTGCAGGAACTCGAATCCTACTATGGTTACTTGCATAGTGCTCATCGAAACTAAGGAATCCTCCTCTTATCAACTCTTGCATGACCATCTTGTGTACCTTCACTGCCCTGCCGTACGTATCAGGGAGTTCATTAACCATTCTACGCTGGGGGCAACCTTTTGGAAATATCTCGCTCTCATCCATTGCGGCGGCTCAGTTCCCCCTATTTTCATCCTTTGCGGCCACACCCTGTTGTCCTCTTTACATCATCATTCAAACTTTACGGTGCCCTCGCCCTGGTTTCAATCTACATTCCTACATGAACATCGCAGTAGGCATCAACGTCAGAGTGAGGTTTATATTCATATTTCCGCAGCAGCACCTTGCGCCGACCTCAGCACTAGCCGCACCCATCCAGAGAAGTCCATTTACCTCTCTACCTCTTTAATTTTTTTACAATCATTCATTCCCATATTGGGGGCAATTCTTTCTTAATTATTCATAAAATTCTTGTGAGTGGTCATGCCCTCACGTTTCCCCCAAAATTTTCAAACCTTCCTTAAATTGAGCATGTCCAACATGTTTCTGCATCATGGATAACTTGTGCATCCATTTGAAAATTATATGACATACATGATCTCGCCTGCTAGCTCTTATATCTACAACATGTTTTAGATGTAAGCAGTCACAAACGCATCCCTGTGAGTATTTTGGGCCTTCACGCCATACTTCTTTCATGAGTGCAAATGCTAAACTAAGTGCTAGTTAGATTTGCATAATATCCAGGGTACATGCACCATTAGCCGTGGGATAGCAGTAAAATGACATTGGACTTTGCTCTTTCTTCCATTTTCTTTTATATATAAGACAATGAACAGTGCTAGACTGAGATTGCTAACTGGGGGCAAGGTGCACAATGAGTGCAGTTTGCAAAAGAAGAAAGAAGAAATCCTTGAATATTGATGGTCGGCACTGGAAGGACGCCGAGAAGAGCAAGAAATGAAGGCCTCTGCCTTAAACCAAGACCAAGGAAAGCCAGCACGAAAATGGTACTTGCTCTGCTTGCTGATGTATTTTGTGTTAGAATAAAAAGAAAAAAAAAACAAAAAGAAAAAAAAAAAAAAAAAGAGAAAAAAAAAAAAAAAAAGGAAAGAAAAACAGAAGCAAGTACGAAAAAATGGCTCCAGGTCAATCTTCCGAAAGGAGAAAAGTGAAGGCTATTTCCCCATAACGACCAAGGCAGGGGTGGTACACAGGAGTGACAATTAGTCCGACCAGTCTCAGACCCATGAAAAACCTCATCGTCTAGGGTTCACCGAGATTCAAAGACTTAGAACCCAGTTGTATTCAAACAATAAATTGTGGACCTCTTAAGGGAAAGTTTCAGGGCATCACCAAAGTAATCAAAGAGTGTTCCCGATGAAGATCAAAGAACCTGGGCGTTTTGCCCTCAAAACGACCAAGGAGGAGCATATCCAACATCTAAGCATTGCGCCCTCAAAGTGATAGTGGGAAGAAGCATCCCCAGCAAGACTGAAGGACTTGTGCACTTTGCCCTCACTGTGGCCAATCAGCAGGCCCTGTTCTTTAAAGAAAATATATTCACTTCTTCTCCCCGCAAAGTCCTTTCGATTATTAGAATGCCCATGCATGTGCATCTTTATCTGAAGTTTATTCACTCGGATTGACATTGCAAATCTGACTGTATGCTATGTTGCTGCATTTCTATGAGTGTAAACACATAGCCTTATTCCTGAGTGTGAGTGCAAACACTAATATCTGGTAAGGATTGCTTACGTCTACATGTTGTGGGAAAGTCTTGTCCTTGAGGTCGTTATCTCCTGGGCAAGATGCGGATGCTTTTCTAGACTTGTATCAAGCATGCTTATATGATAGAAAATGGATGACATGTTCTCCAGAAATGCATAAACTTGTTGAACCTTCTCTTGATAGGGAAGTTGCTTTTATAAAATACTGGGGGCAAACCTTTCGGTAGTGTGGGAATACTTTCATATACAACATACATGATTTGATTGTTTCCATTTATCATTTGCTCTATATTTTTTCCATCCACTGCTGCTTCGTGTTTGTTTCCTCCTTATCTGCAGGATACAGATATGTTTCGGTGGAATCTCACATTATGATCAATTTCCACCAATAAATCCATCCAATAAACGTCTGAATGGAGCACGTTGCCACTCCACCTTTCAAAAAAATCGTGTGGAGGTTCAAACCCCACCTTGCAAAAATCATGTGGCGGTTCAAGCCCCACCTCTCAAGAAATCGTGTGGAGGTTCAAAAAACCCCACCTCTCAAAAGAAATCGTGTGGAGGTTCTAAAACCCCACCTTACAAAAATCGTGTGGCGGTTCAAACTCCACCTTACAAAAAAAATCGTGTGGAGGTTCTAAAACCCCACCTTTCAAAAATCGTGTGGAGGTTCTAAAACCCCACCTTTCAAAAAAAATTGCGTGGCGGTTCAAACCCCACTCCTCAAAAAATCGTGTGGAGGCTCAAACCCCACCTTGCAAAAATCATGTGGCGGTTCAAGCCCCACCTCTCAAGAAATCGTGTGGAGGTTCAAAAAACCCCACCTCTCAAAAGAAATCGTGTGGAGGTTCTAAAACCCCACCTTACAAAAATCGTGTGGAGGTTCTAAAACCCCACCTTTCAAAAAAATCGTGTGGAGGTTCAAACCCCACCTTGCAAAAATCATGTGGCGGTTCAAGCCCCACCTTTCAAAAAAATCGTGTGGAGGTTCAAACCCCACCTTGCAAAAATCATGTGGCGGTTCAAACCCCACCTTTCAAAAAATCATGTGGAGGTTCAAAAACCCCACCTCTCAAAAGAAATCATGTGGAGGTTCTAAAACCCCACCTTGCAAAAATCGTGTGGAGGTTCAAAAACCCCACCTTTCACAAAATCAAGTGCTTTGAGACTTACTAACATGGATGAGGGTGATCCTCTCAAAACTAGTGAATGTTGATGCTGTCAAGAGGAATTTAAGCTTTGTTTTGCAGAGCATCAACGTTCGTGACTGCGATAGCCTCACCCGATTATCTTTACATTTCTGCATCGTCCGTGACTGCGATAGCCTCGCCCGGATATCTTTACAGTTTCAGCATCATCGTCCGTGACTGCGATAGCCTCGCCCGGATATCTTTACAGTTTCAGCATCAGCGTTCGTGACTGCGATAACCTCGCCCGGATATCTTTACAGTTTCAGCATCAGTGTTCGTGACTGCGATAGCCTCACCCGGATATCTTTACCTTTCAGCATCAGTGTTCGTGACTGCGATAGCCTCGCCCGGATATCTTTACCTTTCTGCATCAGTGTTCGTGACTGCGACAGCCTCGCCCGATCATCTTTACCTTTCTGCATCAGTGATCGTGACTGCGATAGCCTCGCCCGGATATCTTTATCTTTCTGCATCAGTGTTCGTGACTGCGATAGCCTCGCCCGGATATCTTTACATTTCTGCATCGTCCGTGACTGCGATAGCCTCGCCTGGATATCTTTACATTTTCCGCAAGCCGTCCGAGTGGAGGTAACTTTACATTTAAGCCATTTATATTTCCGCAAGTCGTCCGAGTCGAGGTAAGCTTACCTTTTCACAAATTACAGTTATGCATCATGGTGTCCGAGTGGAGCCATCTTCTTTCGTTCGCTTATAAGAGTTATGCCTTGCAATGTCTAGGACATGTTCATTTTTGCATTTAGAATACTCGTGGTACTGGGGCAACCATCTTTAATGCTCATCAAAAATTTAGTTACACTTTATTTTTAATAAGACATTAAAGAGGGGGCAACTGTTGATACCCGAATTTTGACCCAATTAACTTAAATCGTTCATTTTTTTCGCTCATTCTTGATCTTATTTTTATTATTATTATTTCCGTTTATTTACTATTTATTATCTTGTTTTCTTTTGTTTCATGTTACATGGTTTATTTTGTATGTATTTTTCGTTCGAACTTTTATCGATTCCAATTAAAATTTCTCGTATCATTGGATCGAACAACAAAAACTAATCATACCCATTTTTCACTTTCACTTTACTTTACATTACTTTACTCATTTTTCCTCTCCACCATCCGAACATCATCATCTCTTTCCTTTCAATTTTATTAAAAAAAAACACCATCATCACACCCTCTCCCTTTTCCATTTTTTTCCACGGATACCAACATTGGATTCCTTTTTCTTACCTCACCTCTCCCATTGTCAAAGGAGATGGGAGACACAATCCTGTCCTCTCCATTTTTTTTAAACGGAACCCATTACTCCTCTCACACTCACGTTTACTCTCCCTCTCATTTTTTTTCTGAAGAAACCATCATAAAAACGGGACCAAAATTCACACTCTCCCCCCGGACAATTTTCCTTCTAAAATTCTCTCTCACTCTCGGCAAACTAAGCAAAGCAAGGCAAGTAATTCCCATCTCTTTCATTCTACACATTTAATTAATTATTTGCTGCCTCACCTCTATTTATTTTCTTGTTTTCCTGCATGTTTACTTCTTGCCGTTGCCACTGTGTCGACGCCGGGGCTGCTGCTTTGCCGGAGCTTTCTTCCCACCGCTACTGCCGCCAATGCCAAATTACCAAACCCAATCCCAATCCCCTCTACCAAATTAATCTTTGCCTCTGTCCAGTTAAATCCCAAGCTCCCCTGCCAAATCCAAAATCCATCACAAACCAATTAAATCAATCCCAATTAACCAAACCAATTAATCCATCTCTGCCAAATTACTAAACCCAGCCCCAATTAAATCCATCCAAGCCAAATTAAACCAAACTAATTCAAATCATCTCAGCCAAATCAATTAAATACGATTTTCCAAACTTAATTCAAACACTCACCCACTGCCGCTCCCTCACCGTCGCTGCTTACTGCCGCACCTTCGCTGCCAATCGCCACTGTCAACCACCCATCGCCGTCAGCCGAACCGAGCACCCGTCAAAACCAGCAACCGTCAAATCAACCATCTCTCTGGCCCTCCGGCTAAACCCAAACCAAATCAAAACCCGGCCCAATCTACCCTCACCGAACCTCCGACCTCCAGCGCCTCCGCCAATAGCTGATGCCGCTCTTCCAGCACCGCCGCGCCTCCGCCGGCCACTACCCCGATCGCTGCTGCACCCAACGCTGCCCAGCCGCTGCTCACCACCAGTGCTTCCGCCCCTGTTCGCTACTTGGCCGGAAGAAACAAAAGAAAAGAGAGGAGGAGGCTACGGCCACCAAAGAAAGAGAGAATAAAAAACAAGGAAGAAGAGAAGAGGGTTGCATGCTGCATCCCTAAAATGAAGAAGGAATAAAGAAGGAGGAGAGGGACCTTGAGGGGGGTTGGGCTTCGGCCCAACCAAGGAAAGAAAAATGAAAGAATGGGTTGTGGCCCATGAGTGAAAAATAAAAGAAGTGGGCTGCGGCCCAAGCTTTTAATTAAATCACGGACTAACTCTTTCTTCATTTTTTGCAGGTACCGAGTCCGTGATTACCATCCCGATTAAATGTTTTGCCAATTTCGATATCAGTGACATTTCTTTAAACTCGAGCTTTAGAGCTCACTACTCATTCGTTAGAATTGTTAATTTAATTTATTGTTTATTCGTATGCATGTTATTTAGAATCGTTAGAATTCTAATTAATCTGTTTACATGATGATAATGCGAATGAATATGTTTTAATTTTATGTTCGTTCGTATGCAGATATGATGCTATGAACGAATAGATTTTTATTTATGCTTATGAACGTGCGGTACGGATATGTGCTTATTTGCCTATTTTTTTGCTTGCATGTTCGTCATGATGATGTTTGACGAGTTTGATGGAGCTCGACGAGGAGTTCGATGTTCATTCCCAATTGCGGAGCTCGAATGAAGGATTTAATCGTTGTATTTATTTGTGAATTTGTAATTAATTTGTAATATTAATTTGCAATATTTATTTATTTTATTATTAATTATTGCCACTAATCATTGATATGCAGGTAAAGCTCGTCCAGGTATGTTTTCATTTTTCTCTTTTATTTTGGATAAATGTACTTCAATTTACTATTAATCGTATGCATGATTATTTAGAATTGTTAGAATTCTAATTAATCCGTTTGTATGAGAATTATTTTATATCAATAACTCCCTTTAAATAATTTCACTCGAATCGACCCTCGCTTGAATGAACTAGGCTTAGTAATTACTCAATGCTTATTTTATTAAATGCATGAAATTTGAATAGGATTAGTAATAAACATCACGCTTTAATTTAATTGCATGAATCCTCAAAACTTCAATAAATCCCCTCATATCAAAACGAATAAAATCAATCAAAGAAAACCAAACAAAGTAGTAATAAACATAGCATTTAAATCTTTTCCAATAACTTAGGGCTTCTCTAAAATTATTGGATAGTAAATCACCAAAGAGAATAATCACTTGAAAGCGAAAAGATAGTAAATGGGCCTTAAGCCCAACTCATAGAAAATACCTCCATATTTTTAATCCCTCTTATCTTTAGAGACCCCCTCCTAAAATGCGATTAAATCTTTAATGTTGAATGATCATTTAAATTATGCGTGTTTCGTGTGCGGCTCCGTCCCCACGAATTTATGCTTATCTTGATGAATGTGTATCGTGTGCGGCTTCGACCCCATGATTGTATTTTTAATTAATGTTATCTTGACGAACGTGTTATGTGCGCGGCTTCGACCCCACTCCCCGGTTTTTTCTCTTTTCAACGTATTTTCTCGCATTCATATAAACGGTACTTTGCTAGTCTATGCATGCTTAGAATCACCTAGTAAATAGGATTATCATATGCATAGGCCCGGTGATGAAAGTGGCGTCGCTTTGGTAAAGATTAATAAAACGGTAGTAATCTCACCAATTTTGCATGTAATCGGACTAATTTTGAACTTGGCTAAAAATAATCGGAATAGATATGAAACCAACCCTTTTATTTTGTTAGAAGATTAAAATGTTATTTTCTTTTAAACAACTCGACAATAATTAGGATTAAATCAATCAAACAGACCTAAGAACTAAAGCGATGATACCCCTCTGAGGGCCAAATTACTTGTTTTCAACATGATTTTTGAACACCTCTTTTTTAGAACCGGTAACCTTTTTAAGGATGAGACTCGGGTGCCTAACACCTTCCCGAGTCCATAAAACGACCCCGAACCATCGTTCTCGGGTTTAGACCCTTTCTTTTTGTGCCTTAGTTTTTATTTTATTTTCTTATTTTTTCGGACTTTTAGGTTTCCCTAAACCTTAGAAAAATAGGGTGGCGACTTCATTGTTATGTGAATTTCATTGCGTCCCGAATTTCGCTCGCGACGGTGCGACAATCATTAATGTAGTTACAAAGAAGATTCTCAGCAATAGTCCTAACCAGTCCAGTATTCTTGTGTGTTCCGCAGGCCACAAGCATAGAGCTCCATATGGTTTTATCGGGCTTAACTGGCATCTCAGCAATCAATAGGCCATAATCAACTTTCATAGATTCAAACATGATCCGGCAACCAAACCAGCATGTCTGCATGCGGTAAGGATACCAAGAAACGTGACTTCATTAGGCTCTACCCCAGATTGTATCATTTCTTTAAAAAATTTAAGAGCTTCCTTTGCTCTTCCGTTCTGGCCACACCCCAAAATTATTCCTGTCCAACAGATAACATCCCTTTCAAGAACACAGTCAAACAAAGCCAAGGCAGCCTCAATTTCACCACATTTTGTATACATACTGATGAGAGCAGTGACTGTAACTCCATCTGTTTCAAAACCACACTTAACACAAAATGAATGAACTTGCTTTCCACTTGCGAGAGAAGCCAAACTTGAACAAACTTTCAGAATACTAGAAATAACATATTCATCAACTTGAAGACCCAAACGAATCATATCTTTAAATAGGGAAAAAGCTGGCAAGTTTGATCCCATCTTAGCACAACACATGATTAAACCAGACCAGGCAATGATATCTTTCTTTGGAAGCATATGAAACATCACAAAGGCGTTCTTCATATTGCCCAGTTTCGAGTAGAGATCTATGAGGATGCTTCCAACAATGTAGTCTAACTCATAGCCTCTGACAGCAATAATACCATGCAATTGAGTCCCAAGTCTCAAATTGAGCAAGTTGATGCAGACCTTCAAAGCACTGCTCAAAGTGTAAGAATCCATACAAGCACCAGAATGATGAATTTGTGAAAGCATACTAGTGGCAGCTACATTCTGTTCATTGACAACATACCCAGCAAGCAAAGAATTCCAAAGTGCCAAGCTATCACCAATTGAACCACTGGAACGCGAGAACTGATCAAATAGCTTCGTGGCTTCAGTCATCGCTTGACAATTTGAATACATATCAACCAGCGCTGAGGAAGTGAAGCAGCTTGAAGCAAAGCCTGACTTTAAAATGTAACAGTGAATTTGTTTCCCCACTGCCATTTGACCAACATAACCACATACCTTAAGAGCACATGGAAGCGTGAAATCATCGAGCTTAAGGCCTTCCCCATGCATCTTACAGAGAAACTCTAGCGCACCTAAACTTCTAATATCTGCGAAACCAGCAATAATGCTATTCCAAGAAACGACATTTTTCTCCGGCATATTAAAAAACAAATGGACTGCCTCTTCCATCAACCCTTCCTTACAATATCCTGAAATAATTGTGTTCCACGAAGTCGCATTTGCAGCCAATAAAATCCCATCAAAAACTTTTCTTGCATCCCTCAAACTCCCTCATTTTATATACATATCCAACAGAGAGTTCATTAAAACAATGTCATTATCAATTCTCTCTCTACAAATATTCTTATGAATCGATGTACCTAGTTGAATATCACCTGCAAGCCCGCATGCTTTCAGAACCACAGAGTACATGAATGCGTTGGGAGCCTCTGATCCAGATTCTAGCATCTGGGTATATAGTTTGACAGCTTCCTGAGGCTTTCCAGTGCTGGTATAAGCAGAAACAATAGTTGTCCAAGTAACGATATTTTTGTCAGGCATTTCATCGAACAGTTTACGCGCGTCGCTCAAAAAAGAGAAATCAACATACATTGACATCAAATTGTTGGCCACGTAGATGTCAGTGTGAGATCACCCGGCTTTGACTAACTGAGCGTGGAAAAAATTTCCATTTTTCAGAGCTCGACCCCGCCCACAATGGCGTAAAGCTGCCACGACATGTTTGAAGTCCACCATGGTTAGCCATGAAGAGTTACTTCAACAGCGTCTTTGGAAGGAGTTCTGTTCTCCAACCAGAAGATTTAGTAGCCTGTGGTGGAATATACCAATCCCCGGAAATGGCACCGTCGATTCCATCGTTTCAGCATGTGTGAAGTGTGCTTAGAAGAACCGCGGACCGATTTAAATAACTAAATCTGCTAATCTATTCCCAATTCTCCTACTAAAACTGAAACTCCAGTTAGGAAAATTCCTCCTCAAATAGAACACATCCTGAATGATTGCAGCACAATCCAAATTTAATGGGCCTTCAGGGTTGTTGATCCGATCAATAATATCCTGAGCGTCGCTTTCGAAATCGACAAGTCCCCAGTTTTTACCAGCAGCCAACCAGTACGCTTCTCTGTTGCTTCTGCCTCTGCAGTTTTAGCAGAAGAAAAAGGAACAGATTTCACACAACCATCAACTACCAGACCATGGTCATCACGAGCCATCACACCCAAACCTGTCAACGCATGAGAATCCGCCCAGCTCGCATCACAGTTAAGCTTCAACACACCAGCAGTGGAGGAGACCATTCCCGTTGATCCAATAACAATTATAATTCAATGAATGCGGCGTTAAAGTGCTAAAATCATACAATTGTGTTCTTTGCTAAACTTGACTTCTTATTAAAATTGTTTACCTAATTCATAACTATATAAAATTCATTCACTTATATACGTAACTAGCAAATTGGGCTCCGCCTTGCGTTGCGCCACTGATTTTGGTCGTTGTATTATTAAAGATCACTGGAATGGTGATCAAATAAAAGAGCATTCATACAAACAACTAACATCCAAGAATCCCAGACCTTGAAGATGACACGATCCACAACGAACTCGAATTTTTTGGAAAATTACCGTGTTAGGCTCCACCCATACGTACCAACAAATAGCTTCATACAAGACCTTCCAGAATTCAAGCTGAAACCGACCATGTAAATGATTAAACCCGCAACAAGCTTCCCAAGCCAAATCAATGTCTGCAACAAAGGGTTCGGAGACCCCACCAATCTAAGAACCAAGCCCACACGGCATAAGATCCCTCACAACCAAAAAGCAAATGTCCTAGAGTCTCCAAGGTGCAATTACAGCGAGGACAACCAGCAACAAGAGGCGAGATAATACCTCTACGTAAAAGGAAAGCTTCTGACGCCACCCTATCCTGCATTGTAAGGCAAATAAAGACATCAATCTTGAACGTTGCTAAGCCAACCCACGCAGAGGACAAGGACATTAATCTCGGCGGATCGGAAAATTGAAATTATTAGAAGGGTATTAATTTGATTAAAATAAAAATCATTCTCGGTGAATTTTATAAAATTATTCTAATAAGTAATTATATTAGATTTAATTAAACCAAATTTACAAACACAAAAAAAAACTAATCATTTAATTTTTTTATGAATAAAATTTATTTATTTTTGTAAAAAGGGACTTAATTAATTAGTAAATATTTTTCTTTTTTTGACCTCGACTAATTTGTCTTGGAACCTACATATACCCCTTTCCCTTTATCGGTATAGTAATAAGGTGGTGAATAGTGTTTGACTTTTTTCACTTCAATTCTTATAGTTTTAAATTTTGTAATTTTCAAAAATAGTTATTATTGTGAAAATAAATAGTAAAAGTTTACAAAAGAATTATAAAAATTTTAAAAAAAATGTAATAAATATGAGCCACGAGAAAAAGATAATATGTAGGCAAATCAACTCTTGAGTGATTTTACCACTCTACTTTAACTATTTCCTCCGTCCTAAAAAGATTATCTCTCATTTAATTTTTGAGGGTCCTAAAAAGATTGTCCATTTTCTTTTTCAGTACTTTATTTTCAGCATTACTCCTCGTTATTACTCTCCACTTTTTATCAGAAAACAAAAAAAAATTTAAAAAAAAATTCAAAAAATACCAATTAAAAATACTCAATCATTATACTTTCTTAATATATGTGAAAAAGTCAAAAAATACAGTTATATTGGAATGAAAAGAGTATATAAAATGTAAAGCTAATACATAAATAAAACATTGGAGATTTGTTTTGTGTTGCCACATCATACCTCTAATTAACAAGTAAATGCTACGTGCCACACAACAATAATAATTAGATTAATATTTTATACTAATTAACTAATAGATAAAATAAATATTTAAGTAACTAATTAATTAAATTATAAAATAATGTATATATTAATGAGATTTAATTACTAGAATGTAACCCACAGCTTCTTACTTTCCCTAACAATTATGACAAATTGATTTTCTATTAATTAATAAATAAAATTTAAGTAATTAATTAATTAAATTATAATATAATATAATGTATATATAAATGGGACTTAAATCATTAGGTTACTTTCACATATGAAAAATTATTTGCTCTTTTGTTATATATGACAAAGAATGTGAACCAACATACAAATAGCTCATCGTGATCCTACCCTCGCAAAGAGAATAAATGGGGAAAAAAACAGAAAAAAAATACACTTCATTATTAAAATTGAAGTTCATTAAGTACTCAAATGATATTTAATTTAATATTCAATTCGCAGGACATGGAAGAAAATAAAAAAATGGGATGGGAGTTGAACACTTCACTTGGCATTTCTAAATTATGATGAAAGCATCACCATTTTATTTATTTTCATTATTTATTTATTTATTCATAAAGAAAAAAACTTACTACTATATCATATTTTTATCAATTATTTAATCCTTACTTTATTCAAAATTACTAATAAACTAAATTAAAAATAACTTTATAATTAAATTTTACTAATTATAGTGTATTTTATTTGTTAGTTATTAATTTTTACTATTATTATAATCATTTTTTAAAATTAAAATTACACTACATAAATATATTAAAAAGAATTCATAATGTATTATTCAATTTTAATAAATTAAAACATTTAGGCTGCGTTTCACAACGCAAAAATTTATGTTTTATAAAATTTTATGCTTTTAGAAAACAGTAGAAAATTTTCTGAAAATGAAAATTCTGTTTCACAGCTATAGCACGTTTTCTGCTTTTCAGCTTTCATTTTCCAACCTTATAAAACTCGAAATCGTTTTCACCTAACGACTATTTCTTATTTTTTTGGAAAATAAAATTTTGAAATCGTTTTCACCTAATGACTATTTCTTATTTTTTTGGAAAATAAAAATTACTACTTTTGTTAAATCAATTTTATTTTAATTAAAAAATAATTCTAATATTTTTTTTTTAAAAAAATTAATAAACTAAATAGTAGCCTATTGTAAGTTTGTTAAAGATCAAATATAAATATGCTAAATATATTCATGTCCAAATTCAAAAGCACAAACCATTTAGGGGCTGTTTAATTTTTAAAAAAAAATCAGAAAATTTTTCAAAATCTGTTTCATAGCAACATTTTCCTAAATGAAAAATTTTCAACAAATTTTTCAGTTTTGCAATTGGAAAACAGTTTTTCATAGTTAACACTACAAGTTTAGAAAATTCTGCAAATGCCATATTTGAAGTTTTCTAAATTTCCAAAAAATAATTTCTAATTTTTTGTTCTCCAGCTCAACTGATCCATATTGTTAATCTAAAAAAAACAATGTTATTTTAGACATATTTACCCTCATAATTTTGATATGTTAAATCTATTCATGTTAAAAATTAAATATAAATATAATATTTTCATTTAAGAAAATAAAATACATATAAAATAGTCTTGAATTATTTGTTTATGACGTGAATACTACAAATTTGAACATTCAAAACATACTTAATTTAACTTGTTACTTTTTTATATTCTAACAATTATTATAATTAGCCCATAATTGATACAATCACATTCCCGGAAAAGTGATTCAAAAAAAAAAAAGTAGCATTCTGTGAACCAAACGCTACCTAAAATTTCCTTTGTGCGGCTTATCCTTTCCCTCCATATTCTTCTCATTCTATTCATGGATTGGATGTAGAAAATGCAGTGTCCATTGCATTAAAAGATACCAAATCAAGCATAATTGTAGCTATAATAGATGATTCAGTTTGTGATTTTATCATTCTTATTTCCGATTCAAGTTATGAAACAAAAAAAAATATTAAAGTTTGTTTTGTGCCTCATATAACATAGTTCCACTATTATTATTGTCAGCTATCATATCGCTTACGAATACTATAAAATAATTATTTATCCTTTTTTTTTCCAAATTGTAGGTTTTGTTTGTTTTAATGTAAGATATGTAATTCAAAATAAATTGTATGCACAAATAATATTTATTATATTTATTAATTTTGTTGCTTTTTAATTATTCATGTTTATTTAATTATTTATTTATAAATTTATGAGATTTCATGGTAGTGTCACTTTATGCAAACTGAAAAAAGTAACAGAAATGAATATTTAAGTAATTCGATACACATTATACTAATAAACTATTTTAATTATATGATGCTTATATTTTAATATTTTATTAGTAATATATCATACGGGTATGAGATTAATTTATTATACAGCTAGTAAGAGAATTTTAAGCACGTCACATCATCATTTTGAATTAATATGGTGGTGACTTGCGGTGGCTTTCGCTTGGATGCATAATTGGGGAAGACCTGTTTTTAGAGATTTTGTAACTGTAATTTCTAGTTATTCATAGTTTTATGACTAACTTTTCTTTAATCTGCCTATTGAAAAAAAAAATTATTATAAAAATATTTTAAAAATAAATAGTTAAATTTAAGTTACAATAAAAACTAATGTGGTTATTAATTATTAAGAATTAAAGGCAAATAAATCAACTTTTAGTCTCCCTCTTTAATTAAGTTAATTAATTATAATAACAAATTGTTGATACCCGAATTTTGACGCCATTTTTAATTGATTTTAGTATTTCCGTTATTTACTTAATTTACTGTCATTTTTAGTTAATTTATTGTTGTTAACATTTTTAAAATTTTCATCGCGTTTTAGCATCGTCATTATCATCGTCAGCATTCGAAATAGCATTTTTAATTTTTCGTCACGTATTTTCATTATTATTATCATTATTATTTTTAGCCTTAAAAATCACATTTTTAACTATCCGGCAGTCATTTGCTAGTTTTTTCTTCGTTTTAGGTCATCTCATGATTTTTAGGAATTTTAGTATTTTAGCGCATTTTTTAGTATTTTTATTTTTTATTATTATTTTCGTTCGAGCTTTTATTGAACCCGAGTAAGTTCGCTCGGACAATAGCTTGAATTTGAAATGTTTTCCATCAACTAGTTGCTAGCTTTTTTTCCATTCACAACGGTCTACAGCGTTTCGTGTAATTTTCGGCGTAACGTCATTATTTTTCCGTTCGAACGTTTTACATTTTTGAATGAGAAAATAAACGCGTTAAATGAAAAATTCTCGTCATTCGCTGTAGATGGTTAAACCCGTCGTATTTTTCTCTACGCGCTGGTACCTTCGGCTCGAAAAGTCAGAACGTTTGCTCGTAGGAATCGGCTCGGGGCCATTTAAATAAGGTAAAAGGCAATTTGATCACAACCGTTGATCTGGTCAACCAAGAAAAGTCAACCAGATCAACGGTTGACGATTTAATGTGCATGGTGCACATGAACAGTGCCGAGGAGCATTCAGTGGTGCAGACCACCGGGCTACCTACTCCCGTCGTGTCCTAGCCTGCTCCCGCCGTTTCCCGTCCCATCCACCATCATCACAGCCACCGTAGCTGCCACTTCTCCTCTCCTAGCCCCGCCAGCGCATGAGAAACGACTACCACGCGCAGCCACGCCCTCAAAGTCACGCGATCCTTCGGCTATAAATACCGAGCCCCATCCAACGTTCAAACCGTACCAACTTTGCAAGAAAACCTTGCTCCTTCCCTCTCTTGATTGATAGCTCACTTAGAGCATCGATCGTCCAGTTCAAAGCTTTTGCAGTAAGCTTCTTTTTCAAGCTTTTTCCTTTCATTTTTATGCCTTTCTTTTCTTTAAATTCTTTTAGCATCCAATTGATCGAGTAAATTGCTTTTCTTTGTGTCATTAATTCACATGCATGCTGTAGATTAAATACATGCTTTCAATTTAAGAAATCATTAGCTAGATTTGGTGAATTAATTAGTTTTCGATAATTAACAGTTTTTGCTAAAATTCGAGGTTAGTACGGTCGAGAAGCCGTCGAGGAGACGAACGTCTCGGTATGAAGATTTTTTGAAACAGTCACCTGTGGCCGGAGCTTGACCAAGGAAGAAGACGATGAATAGTGCCATAATGACCTATTCATACGTCAAGGTGATGGGCTTGGCCCATCACCTTCCCTTTTTATTTTCATGGGCCAGGCACTATTCCTGGCCCATTTTTCATTTCCTTTCACTTTTTTATTAGGGCCCAACCCATTTTCATTTCTTTCCGAGATTTCGGATCACGTTTTTTCGTAAAATATTCGTATGCTTCGTATGATTATTTTTCATACTAACACTTTAATTTTCTGTACCTATCAACTGTTTACATTATTCGCACTTTAATTTTCTGCAATTTACTTTCGGCAATTTAAATTCAATTTATCGCCTACATGGTCGGTCGCAAATATCAACTGTTTATTCTCTGCAAATATCAACTGTTTATTTTCCGCAAATATCAACTGTTTAAATTCTTCGCACTTTAATTTTCCGCAATTTAATTTCGGCAATTTAAATTCAATTTACCGCCTACATGGTCGGTCGCAAAAATCAACTATTTATTTTATGCAAATATCAACTGTTTAAATTCTTTGCACTTTAATTTTTCGCAATTTACTTTCGGCAATTTAAATTCAATCATTCATTTTACCGCCTACATGGTCGGTCGCATTTTAAGTTTCGTAAATATCAACTGCTTTAATTTTCCGCAAGTTGCTGGAAATTCTTCCGCAATTTATCAACTGTTTTAATTTTTTGCAATATCAACTGTTTTATTTTCTGCAATATCAACTGTTTTTATTTTCTGCAATATCAACTGTTTTAATTTTCTGCAATATCAATTGCTTTAATTTTCTGCAGTATCAATCATTAAAATTTCTGCAAATCGTCAACTGTTTTGAATTTTCTGTAAATCATCAACTGTTGTTTATTTTTCTGCAAATTATCAACTCGGTATTTAATTTTCGTATGCGTTAAATCAATCATTTCTCGCATGCAATCAACTCAACATTTAATTTTCGTATGCGTCAAATCAATCATTTCTCACATGCAATCAACTTAGCATTTAATTTTCGTATGCGTCAAATCAATCATTTCTCGCATGCAATCAACTCAGCATTCAAATCTCGTATGCGTCAAATCCATCATTTCCCGCATGCAATCAACTGTCATTATTTAAATTTTCGCACTCATAAAAATTGCTTATTTATTTTTCAAGCTACCACTAACACCCTCATTTTGTAGGTTTAAATTTCAAGCTTCGCTCAAAAGTACGCTTTTCGTTCCCTTTTATTTATTTAACGCTTTCCGTAAAAATTGATCGTATGCATGATATATAGAACTGCTATAATTAAAATCAACCCACATGAACAACTTGTTTAAAGACTTGCTTACAATGCCATGTTCGTTTGATTTTAAAGTCTCGTTTGTATTGACTGCATGTACATGGGGACTTTCGATCCCACATCAGTTTATCTTTTCAAAAACCTTTCATTTAATCTGTACTCTGCTAGCTATCCATGATAGAATCACGTAGTAATTAATTTAATCATGCATGGCCCGATGATGAAATAAGAGGGCGCTCATTCAGTCTTACAGAAAATTCAGTCCCATCACGTTATGGTCAGGAATAATCAATCGATCTTGATAAACGGTAACCCCGTCCGAAAGATTTTTTTTAATTATTCCTGAACGGTCACGATCATAGAAAAGACTAAAGTGACGATTCCTCTAAGGGCCCCCTTTTTCAAAACGCATTTTATCAAACACCTTTTAAAACACCTCTCTCATCAACCGATAACCATTTTTGGATGTGACTCGGGTGCCTAACACCTTCCCGAGACCATGATACGACCCCGAACCTTTGTCTGGGGTCCAGACCCCTTTTTTGTGCCTTTAGCTTTATTTATTTATTATATTTTCTTATACCATAACGATTAAGGTTCCCTAAACCTAGCAACCAAATTAGGGTGGCGACTTCATTACATGTTGCGAGGTGTCTGTTTACGCCGAGTTTTTTAAGGTCTCGAGTTCGTTGCACACTCGCGAATTTTTTAAATTTTCGGGGCGCGACAGTTTGGCGACTTCACTGGGGACCTTAGGGTCGGAGCCGGTTTTATCTTTTTAGAGAGGTGTTTTATTTGTTTATTTGTTTATTTGCTTTGATCAATTGCTGGTCTGTTCATTTATTTGCTTTATCAATTGTCATATGCATTTCATAGCGCCCTACACCCAGGGGACAATTACCAAATTAGGAGGGTAGTAGTGACGCCCTAGGACACATGTCCTGGGTAGTGTTCACCAATCCCAACTCGGATGAACCCCTAAAGCCAGTCGAAAGGTTACACGATTTCGCAAGAAATCGGGACACTGGACGACACTTTAGGGACCTTTTCATGGTATCATACGGGAACCATTCAAGCTAGTTAGAAATGTCGGAATCAGAGCCCCAACACATGCATCATGATTATACATGCTTTGTCGTAGCTCTATTTGTCTTGTTGCCATGATAGCCTTGTCTTTTATACGAACTGTAAATTTCTTACACGTGCAGGTTACTTTGCATTTAAAATTTTATTTTTGTCCCATAGGACCCATCTTGCTCATTCGACATGTCGGCACCTACACTACTTTCATTTAATATTTTTGGGGGACGAAGTTTCGATGATCAGGCCGCACGAGGAGATCTGTTGGAACGTGGGTTCGCCTCTGACATCACCACTAAGGTCAAAGTAGAAGTCGTAGACTTCGACTTAACTAGGATTCGGAAGTTGAGAAATGAGCTGACTGAAGATGAGGAGACACAGTTTGAGGGTAGTTATGGAAAGCTACTGACCCTAGTTGACGTAAAGACTGATTGGGGTTGCATCCGAGCAGCCCTAAAATTCTGGGATCCCTATTATCAGTGCTTCTCTTTTGACAAAGGGGTAGACTTGACTCCCATACTAGAGGAGTACTTAGCTCTGATGTGCTTCACCTCTCCTATATCGGCCATATACCAGAATGTTCGACTCGACTCTTCGAGTGTCAAAATAAGGCTCGATAAGTTGTTAGGAATCACTACTCATGTCAGAGAGGGTGACTACTTCTGGTGTTGGTCAGATATTAAGGCACGCTTTCAGTTGTCCAACGGAAAAAAATGCTTAAGGATTCTGGCTTTCACCATTGTAGGATTTGTCCTCTTTCCGAAAATGAGCAACCAACATCTTTTACGAGATGGAAACAAATGCCATCAATCCTACAACAGCCATTTTGGCCGAGACCTTTCGCTCCTTGGACTCTTGTCGAAGAAAAGGGAAAGGGAGACTTACCTGTTGCACCCAGTTGTTGACAGTATGGATGGTCAGCCACTTCAAACAGGTTCCTGATCAGACCATTTTCTTTGCAAGCTACATAAGATCATGCCCTCTACTCAGAGTTATCAACGCAATGACCACGGATAAATGGGAGATGGAGAATAAAGATGTTTGGATTGCCCGATTCATAAACCTCTCAGAAGAAGACTTCAGTTGGTAACATCGTCTGCTGCGGACCCTTACCTTAGGTTCCTTTGGTTGGAGCATGGGGATGCGCTCACTATTGCCCCGCCCTAGTCCTCAGACAGTTCTGCATCACGCAAATAATTCCCGTAACATTCGGCATGACAAGGTCAGACCTGCCACACACCGGAGAAAATCAGAACATTCAGTTGTATGCCCAAGACTGGGCCCACCCTTTTTGTCTCAAAGGACACGACATCCCTGCAACCATAATACCGGAATATCCACAGTGGAGGTCAAGACGAGTTAACGGCAATGTCTTACCTCGTCCAGAAAATCAAAAACCGATGGAAGAAGAAGGGGAATCTCAAGAGAGAAGGAATGGATGTCATGGCTTACGCTCAAGTGGTAGAACAGACGCGAGCAGCACAAGAAGAACGAGATCTGATGATAGAGGAAAGGGATATTGTCGAAGCCCGTCAATGTGGCTTAGAAGTCCAGATGAATGAGTTAAAAAGGCGTAGTAAGGACATTCTCCACATACAAGCAGTAAAACAGAAAGTGGCCCTCAGGGACTTCGAGGAACGCTTGAACAACGAAATCCGCAAGAAAGAAGCATCCAGTGCCATAATTGAAGACAAGGATTCGACGATAAGGGTTTTGACTACTCGCGCAGACTTGGGAGATGGAAAAAGCCAGGCACTGCAAAGCCGAATTACCGCGTTAGAGGCTGAGTTAGAGATGCAGAAATGGGAGTTGGCTTCGATGGAGTACCTGTGGCAGCAGAACTCTGACGTCCAGGATTGACACCTTCATAGGAAGGCTCGAATATCGGCGCCCCTTTTTTCTTTTTCATGTAACTAGGACCCCTGATTTCATCTATCTTAGCCATTTTTGATGAATTTAGGTAGTTGGCAAGTTTACCATATTTTGTAAACACTTTTTAATGAAGTCGTACTTTTTCGGATATTTATTAAATCGCCTCAACTTTTCCATATCAATTATCCATCCAAAGCAACTCAAAAGACCATCGCAAAAGGAAAGAGATAAACACAGTCGTTTCACCAAAAAACCGAAAAAATCATACCAAACAGTTAAAAAAATCCGAGTATTGCTCACTTATGGCCATGTCCTCTTAGCTTATCTAAAAACTCCAAGTTCATAGCATAGATCATCGTCTCTCCCCTTAGTTGGGTTCACCAGGCATCAGGCCTTGCATCGTCGAAAGCATAGTGTAAAAGAGATCTTCCTAGCATGGCGGCATTGGTTGCCCCTACTAATTTGGGTTTCGCAGATAACATCTCCGATTGCTTCACGTCGTTGGAATGAATAGAGGTTTCCTTCGTATCTTGCCAATAGCTAGGATATCTCGCCTCTCCGACCGCCCTGAAAATATCAAGTGAAAGTGAAACCGGAAAAATGAATGAGCAATGTGGAGGCCTCGGGATTGCACATCACCTGCATATCCTCACTTGTACTTACTCTTTTCTGTATTTTTCCTTTTTTTTCAAGTTCACGATAGCTCCTCGAAAGCAAGCTACTCCGCACGGGCTCCCCCTAACTAGACTTCAAAAATGAAAAATGACTGAACAGGCTAAAGTCGATGAAGCGCTAACAACCAGAATCGCAGAATTAGAGGAACAAGTTAGGATTACTACAAAAGGGCCGCCAGGGCTGAGAAGGAGAGAGATGAAGCTATCGCCGAATTCCCACCGGGTTTTGATCCCGCTCAAAAAGTAGGACTTCCCTCTTCGCTCGTCGTCGTAGGACCTTCAGTACTCCCGCCACTTTCTGGCCCCGTGGGCCAGTAGAGATGGGTTAGTCCCTTCACTGTACCCACCGCAGCAAATCCTATGGTTAGTACGGGTGAAGAAATCGCCACGTCACTTCAGCACCTTTCAACCAACCCTGTTGTGGACTCCGACAATAGCCAGGCCCATCTAGAGACCTCGTATCTCCCTCCCCTTCTTCCAAGCACAGTTCCCGGACCTGTGGGGATTCAGTTTCCTGTTCTCGACCCAGTACAACCTCAGTTTGCATCAGAACCTCTACTGCCCTTGGGTCCTAACCCTATCATGGCCGAGAAATCAAAAAGTGACAGACTGAATCTTCTCGAGGAAAGACTCAGAGCAATCGAAGGGGCCGATCCATTTGATCCTACTGGTCCTACCGATATGTGCATGGTCCCCGGGATCGTTATACCACCGAAATACAAGATCCCCGACTTCGAAAAGTATACTGGGGTAGAGTGCCCAAAGACCCACCTTAGAGCATATTACAATAAGATGGCAGAGATGATCCACAACGAACCGTTGTTGATCCATCTATTCCGAGAAAGCTTAACCAAGCACGCCCTGACTTGGTACATGGGTCTAGACAGAGTCAGGATCAGGACGTGGAGAGACCTGTCCGATGCCTTCTACCGACAATATAAATTCAACATGGAGGTGGCTTCCGACCGCGCCGACCTACAAAATCTGGAAAAGAAAATCGGCGAGTCCGTGAAGACCTATGCTCAAAGATGGAGAGAATTGGCTTCCAGAATCTCTCATCCTTTAAGCGACAAGGAACTCTTATCGATTTTCTTGCACACCTTCAAATCTCCCTACTACACCTACCCGATCTCAAATCCCTCAAACAGTTTCTCCGACATGGTCGTAATTGCCGAAAGAGTCGAGCAAGGGATTAAGTCTGGACGAATCATACCTTCGGCACCAGAGTCTGCGCCAAAGAAAACATCCGTCGTGAAAAGGGATGTTGGATTTGTCGCTCCCCAAGCTAATCACGGGCAATCATTTCCACCACCACCGCCTTATTTATTGCCACCGCCTTATCATCCGCCATCACTATATCAACCCACCTCATTTCCTTTTACCTCACCACTAGTTGCTAATATCGCGCCTCAAAATCCTACACATTTCCCACCACCTCCAGTACAAACATTACAACCCATGCAACCCAAACCATATAACCCACCAAAGGACCCAAATAACCAAAACACGTCAAACAGTCGGTGGAACCGAGAGCCTTTGCCTCCTCTCCCTCTTCCCGCGGGAGAAATCTACAAACATCTCCTGGCGGCCGGACAGATCGTACCGATTCCAGCTCAGCCTCAATTGCCTCCTTACTCGAAGTGGTATGATCTCAACGCAAGGTGCGAATACCACGCTGGAGCCCCAGGTCACACTCTGAAAAATTGCTTCGCATTCAAGGTAAAAGTCCATCACTTGATCAAAAGTGGATGGGTATCTTTCGAGGGTTAGCAAAAGGACCCAACACATCCACCAACCCTCTCCCCAATCATTCCCAAGGAAAGGGAGGGGTGAACGCCGTCTCGGCAGGAGAAAGCAACAACCTCTTTTCTTCAGCGTCAAGCTGGCCACAGGAACAACTTTTCCTGGCCTTAGCTCGAGGCGGATATATGCCATACTCGGAGAGTGATCCAAGTCACTGTATGTACTGCAAGGGAAGTGACGGTCACAAGATCCAAAGCTGCGAGTCGTTCGCAGGAAAGGTGAGACAACTCTCAAGTCTCGGAGTAATACAAACCCAGAAAGCGACCCACGGGGAAGGATCCATTAACGCCATCGGAGAAGGATTTCCTATCCCACCTAACTCCAAAGGAACCCCACTCCAAATCATCCAAAAGAAAAGATCGACTTCGTCGTGCAAACAGTTCTCCACGCGCCGCGACGAAGGCGACCGCGAGATTGACACCTTGGGCCAATCTTCCAGGAAGTTCGATTACCTTGTCAGGTATTCGACACCACCCTCCCATTCTAGAACAGTGCCCTTACTACCCTCTTGGGAATCCTCAGAGTCCGAGTCATACCCTTCACTGACATGGTCACTTCCTCCGTTTCCTTTGAAAGAGATCTATGCAAGCCTCTTGGCAGACGGGCAGATTACACCATCCCCGCTCTCATCTCAATCAATTCCTTACCCTAGCTGGTATGATCCAAAGGTTAGCTGCGAATATCACGCCGGAACCCGAGGAAATTCCCTGGAAAACTGTTACGCCTTTAGAGAGAAGGTCGATCACCTAACCAAGCAAGGACGAATCTCTTCCGAAGGTTTAGCAAAGGGCCCTGATGTGACAACCAGTCCTCTGCCACACCCTAATCTGGGGGTGAACGGTATTCTCTCCGGAGGAATCAACGATTCTCACCTTTTAGTGGAGGAAGTACCCAATGAAGAACTGTTCTTCGCATTAGCTAACAATGCGTATCTACCATTCCCGGGGAATAGTCAGGCCCAATGCCTATTCTGCCAAGGGGAAAGCAAGCACGACATGCAGGATTGCAGACTTTTTCGGCAGAAAGTCAAGCAACTCACAACATTCGGGATCATTCAAACCGAAGGGAAAACCCAAGGAACAATCAACGCCATCGAGGATAATCCTCCAGCACCGTATTCCTTCAAATACGTAGCCCAAACAGGGGATGCAGCCACGACCCCACGCAAAGTAGTGTTCACATTAGCTGTGAATACTCCTAGCCGAGACTTACACGCGGTCCCATTCAACTACGGATACACGGTGGTCACCACCCCTCCTGCAGTCACACCAACAAGACTCGCTATTGGCGAAGCCTCTCATATCGGGGGCATGACCCGCACCAGAAGATGTTACATCTCGGAGGAAATAGAAAAGCAACGACAGGCTAAAGGAAAAAATCCTGTGATCCGCGAAGAAACGGTAGAAGAGACGCAAGGTTTGAGCAAACCTGTAACCGAGGACGAGATAACCGAGTTCCTCAAGATCGTGAAACAGAGCGAGTTCAGCATCATCGAATAACTAAAGAAAACCCCGGCTCGCATCTCCATTATGGAGCTGATCCTTACTTCAGAGCCGCATCGCCAAGCTCTCTTAAAAGTCTTGAAGCAAGCCTTCGTGACTAAAGATATCACCACGGAAGGGGTGGAAAACCTCGTCGGGAGAATTCAAGCCTTAAGCAGCATTTTCTTCTCTGAAGGAGAGATCGAACCCTCGGGAAGAGATCACAACAAGGCCCTATACATCACGGTAGAATGTAAGGGACACGTCATAGCAAAGGCCTTAATCGACAATGGGTCCGCACTTAATGTCATGCCCAGGCATGTCCTCGAACAACTGCCGGTCGATTCCTCTCACATGAAACCTAGCGGAATGATGGCTAGGGCTTTCTATGGCACCACTCGAGAGATCATCGGGCACATTGAGTTGGATATGGTCATCGGGCCCCACATTTTTGCCTTGACGTTCCAGATCATGGAAATCCAACCCGCTTACAGCATGCTTCTAGGACGGCCTTGGATCCATTCAGCGGGAGCCGTCCCCTCTTCCCTACATCAGTGCCTCAAATACGTCAAGGACAATGACCTCGTCACAATAAAGGCAGAGGAAGCCTTGATCTTGGCCAAGCATGCATCCGTGCCTTACATCGAAACTGCTGAAACCTTGGAGAGTTCTTTCCAAGCCTTCGAATCGTCAATGCAGATTGGATCAAGGAAGGATCCCCCGTTTGCGAAGCCTCAAAATCTGGGATAGCCGAAACAACCACTAAGTCAATACTAGAGGGAAGCTTCCAATTGGGAAAACGGCTCGGGGCTGAGTTACAAGGATCAAAAGGCTGGGCACCTCCGAAGAGCTTCGGAGACCGATTTGGGTTAGGGTACCAACCCAGCAAGGCCGATTTCGCCAGGATTGCCCAAGAAAATAAAGAAAAGCAGCTGGCTAAGCTATTTGGACATTCTGCGCCAGAGGGCAAAATACCAATCCCCCATATCAGAACCACGTTCCCCTTCGCGGCCGAAACCATTAATGGAAATCCGATCAGGGTATCAGACCTCCGTATCTGCACTATAGGAGAAGAAGAATCGTCGCCTAGTTCAATCATTTTCGTAAAGAAGTCAAGGGAGTCTGTGCGCAACTGGACCATCACCATGCTTCCGGATGTCTCTCCGTAATTTCTCCTTTTGAAAAAAATATATATATATGTTTTGGCACGTTTTCTTACGAAAACATTTTGTAGGGACTCATGTTCCCTTTTGTTAAAAATCAATATATATGCAAATTTTCATTTTACGCATCTCTTTTTTCCGCACTTTTTATTTCAGGATGAGTGTTAGTTCGGATTGTCTTGATAAAACCTATGTCTTTACTGGCGAAGAAATTATCATCACCACCGAAGATAAGGTCGAAATTCCCTGCGAATTGGCCCGTTTACTGGAAAGTGCAGAAAAGGAAATAACCCCTCATCAGGAGGAATTGGACGAAGTAAACCTGGGGGCGAGCAGTGAGAATCAGAAGTTGGTTAAGATCTGAACTACCCTGGATACGACTCAGAGAGAAAGGTTGATTTCTCTCCTCAAAAACTACTCCGACTTATTCGCATGGTCATACGCCGATATGCCAGGTCTCGATCCCAGGATAGTGGTGCATCGTATCCTGTTAAAACCTGAGTTTAAGCCTGTTAAACAAAAGCTTCGGAGGATGCATCCAGACATCCTTCTAAAAATCAAAGAAGAAGTTACCAAGCAGATGGATGCCGGTTTCTTGAGAGTTGCCGAGTACCCAGAATGGATCGCCAACATAGTGCCAGTGCCTAAAAAGGATGGGAAAGTTCGCATGTGCGTGGACTTTCGGGATCTCAATCGAGCCAGCCCTAAAGACGACTTCCCTCTTCCCCATATCGACATCTTGGTCGATAGTGCCACCAGAAATGACATGTTCTCTTTCATGGACAGATTTTCGGGGTACAACTAGATCAAGATGGCACCCGAGGACAGTGAAAAGATGACCTTCATCACGCCCTGGGGAACCTTCTGCTACAAAGTGATGCCCTTCGGATTAAAGAACGCAGGAGCCACGTACCAACGTGTGGCCGTCACCCTTTTCCATGACATGATGCATAAAGAATTGGAAATATATGTCGACGACATGATAGCCAAATCACGCGGCACGCAAGATCATGTAGACATCCTGAAGAAGGTATTCGAAAGATTGAGGCGATTTCGGCTACGGCTAAACCCAGCTAAGTGTACCTTTGGAGTGACCTCGGGGAAATTGTTAGGATTCATCGTCAGCAACAAAGGCATAGAAGTGGATCCTGATAAGATAAAAGCAATTCAAGAGCTACCCGCTCCCAGCACCGAAACAGAAGTACGAAGCTTCTTAGGACGCATCAACTACATCGCTCGCTTTATCAGCCAGTTAACACTTACTTGCGAGCCGATGTTCAAAATGCTAAGAAAACACGGAGATGCAGAATGGGACGAAGACTGCCAGAAAGCCTTCGAGAAAATCAAGACATATCTGCAAAGCCCACCGGTACTAGTTCCCCCGACGCCAGGATGTCCCTTGGTCATGTACATGACAGTCACAGCTAGAGCCATGGGTTGCGTTTTGGGACAGCACGACGAGTCCGGAAGGCGTGAACAAGCCATCTACTACCTCAGCAAAAAATTCAACAAATGTGAGATGCGCTACTCTATGTTGGAACGAACTTGTTGCGCCCTAGCATGGTGCGCCCGAAGGCTCCGACAGTACATGTTGTATTACACGACGTGGCTAATCTCTCGCATGGATCCCTTGAAATACATCTTCGAAAAGCCGTATCTGTCAAGTCGCATTTGTAGATGGCAAGTCTTATTAGCTGAGCACGAGATCATCTATGTAACCCGGAAAGCGGTTAAAGCAAGCGCCCTCGCCAATCACTTGGCTGATCATGCCTCGGACGAGTATGAGTCATTGAGGTTCGACTTCCCCGATGAGGACATCATAGTGATTAAAGATGAGATCGCGGAAGATCTCCGAGAAGATGATTAGTGGACCATGTTCTTCGACGGTGCGGTGAACCTCTTAGGCAAGGGAGTGGGAGCCATGGTCATAGCCCCAGATGGTCGTCAATTCCCCATAGCATACAAATTGAACTTCCCATGCACCAACAACATCGCCGAGTACGAGGCATGCATCAGTGGTCTGATGGCGGCAATCGACCTAAAAGTAAAGAAGCTTAAAATCTTTGGCGGTTCAGCACTCGTCATCTACCAAGCCCAGGATCTATGGCAGACACGAGATTCCAAGCTCATCCCTTATCAAAGGTTACTCACCCAACTCACACGGGAATTCGAGGAAACCCAATTCGACCGAGTCGACAGAGAAAAGAACCGCTTCGCAGACGCATTAGCCACGTTGGCATCAATGTTCAAATTAGAATGCGGAGTAATGCTTCAACCATTGAGAGTAGAAGTAAAGGAAACTCCGGCATGTTGTGTCGCCTTAGAAGAAGAACCTGACGGCAAGTCGTGGTTCTACGACTTAGTACAGTTCATCAGAAATCGGGAATATCCACCGGGGGTAAACCGGGTTAGCAAAAAGACCCTCCAGCGCTTAGCGCTAGACTTCTACCTCGGCGGTGAAGTTCTGTATAAAAGGAGAGCTGATGGAGCTTTGCTTCGTTGCGTCACCATAGCTGAGGCAAAGAGAATCATAGCAGAGATCCATGAAGGGGTTTGTTCCACACACGCAAGTGGGCACATGATGGCCAGACAGATAATGAGACAAGGTTATTTTTGGCTCACCATCGAACGTGATTGCATCGACTACTTCCGGAAATGCCACAAATGTCAAATTTACGTGGACCATCTCCATGTCCCTCCAGCCCCCCTCTTTAGCATGACATCGCCTTGGCCTTTTTCGATGTGGGGGATCGACATCATCGGCCAAATTCACCCAACAGCTTCTAACGACCATCGCTTCATCCTTGTAGCAATCGACTACTTTACCAAGTAGGTAGAAGCTGCCTCTTACCCCAACGTCACTCAGAAAATAGCTATGCGATTCATTGAGAGAAATATCATTTGCCGTCATGGGGTCCCAGAAACCATCATCACGGACAACGACACCAATCTCAATGGAAAGATGATCGATGGTCTTTGCCAACGTTGGAAAGTGAAACACCGAAACTCGTCACCATATCGACCAAAGATGAATGGCGCAGTCGAAGCAGCAAACAAAAACCTGAAGAGGATCCTCCAAAAGATGGTAATCACTCACAAAGATTGGCATGACATGCTTCCCTTCACACTGTATGCTTACCGAATAGCAACCCGTACATCCACGAGGGCAACTCCCTACTCATTAGTTTACGCATGGAAGCCATAATTCCCCTCGAGGTAGAAATTCCTTCTCTCAGAATCCTGGCAGAGTCTGAAGTAGAAGAATCAGATTGGGCAAGAGTGAGGTACGAGCAGCTGAACCTCCTTCCCGAAAAGCGCTTGGCCGCTATCTGCCATGCACAATTATATCAGCAAAGAATGGTCAACTCTTATAACAAGAAAGTGCGACCTCACAAGTTCGAGGCTGGGGATTTAGTGTTGAAGAAGATTCTTCCTCACCAGGAGGCTAGTCAAGGAAAGTGGACCCCAAGGTACGAGGGCCCGTATCTATTCAAAAGTGCATTCTCAAGGGGTGCCCTAATGCTAACCAACATGGATGGAGACGATCTCCTAAGACCGGTAAATGCCGATGCGGTCAAGATATACTTCGCCTGAAGCGTTGCGAACTGGGCGTTCGGCCAGACCAAGGACATAGGGTTTTATCATGACAATCTAGCACAAACATTTGTCCTGAAATTAATAAAACAAGTTTCTTTTCAGGAGATGCTTATTATTTTAAAATTTGTTGTCCTTTTCTTTCTTAAACTTGTGAGATGACAAAAGGAGGCATGGCATAGATGGCTCCCCAGGAGTAGCTCGAGCCATAAGGCACGACACTTAGACTAACTCCGCTAATCAATCTTAAGGTTTTGCAGGGACATATTGTCTCATCATGTCATCAAGAGAGGACCCAAGAGCTCCCCTCGTGGCAGTTCCCGAATTGCCGCAGCAGGCCACCTTCAAGAGTGAATCAGGAAAGATTTTAAGACAAACCATCGCCATCTAAAGCGAAATTTCTTTTCCTCGCAGTGCTACCAGCACAGCCGGCATCACAAACAACCGGTCTCAAAGGACTGAATGCTGGACCAAAGTCACAAAGCCCATCCGACGTCGGCTGAGCTGTCGGAGCACCAGCAACCTCAGCTCTCAACTCCGTTCACCTATTCAGAGGAGCTCATCACCAAAATGCCATGGTCGCCCAGCGCACCTTTGCGGGCAAAACCCCTGGAAAAAAGCACGACAAAAAGTTGTCCTCCTAGGACCACCATCAACATACTTATTGCAGTCTTATGCAAGAAGTTACTCAACGTCCACACCATGATCAACACGAGGAAGATCAATCCTTTAATTTGTGGGCCGCCAGCTGCTGGCTGACGGTATCACCCGAGCCAAGACGAGAGCTGTGACCAAGCGTCTAATAGCAAAGCCATCATCAACCAACGTCCGATGCAAGTCACACCGCAGTGACCCACGGATAGCCCGTCTAAAAGGGAGAGCTTAACACTCATCAATCACGTTACTTTTGCTAAAAAAAATCTTGCATTTACTCCTCATTTGTTCTCGCCATATCCTTTTCAGGGACTGGGTAGCCCCCATTCGTTGCCTGCATAAGAATGGTAAGCATACGCCCTTGCAGCCCCGCTGCACATTCCAGAGACAGAGGGGTTTCCCCTTTATTCCCGAGCAATCACGAAGCCAATCAACGAAGGTCCGGCAAGGACCGGTAAGCAAATGAACAGAATGCGGATTTCGTCCTCACTCCGACCTGGATCAGCGATTTTCGCGAAGCAGCTGAAAAAGAAACCAATCAAAGCATCTAAGCAAGGCGTTCCTGAGTTGGGACCACGCCGTAGGCACCCTAAAAAAAACCGGGCTAAAGGAAAGGAAGAATCCCTGAACTTATGTCATTTTCATTTTCAAATCAATCTTTCTCTTCTGCTCCGTTGTTCCCTCTTCATTTCGCAGGGACGCGAATCATCTCATTGTCATCAGCATAAAGCTCGTGGAAGATGCCCTTGCAGCCCCGCTGCACACTTCAGGGGAGTTCATCTTTCTCCCCCTTTCATTAAATTTATTTTCATTCCTGCGCTTTGTTAGGTTTATTTTACGTACGGTTGTCTGGCCCACTGGGGGCAACCCTTTAGGTTCTTGTTGAACTCTTGCAAATAGGTCATCCCCCGTGTCTTAGCTTCAAACTATCAATCAATCAAAAATCAAAAATCAATCAAAAATCCTTTTTAGCCCAGCTAAAACAAAATCCACACTACTCTCAAGCATATTCATGCATTGCATAGGTCGGGGATGTCCAATCCCTCTGTTAAATAAAGCATCCATCTAAATTACATGCCATGCATGATATTACTTGTTTGCTCTTATATCTGCGGTTTGCTCCGACGTAAGCAGTCATAGACAAATCCCGGTAAGCATTTTTCGAGCCATCGCGCCTTATCCTTCACGAGTGTAAAGGCCTGACTAGATACTAGTTGAGTTCGCATAATATCTAAACATGCGCAATTAGACATGGGATAGCTATAAAATGACGTGGGACTTTTACGATCTTCTTCATCTTTTTCATTTTTTCCCTCTTTCCACCACATATGTCATCACTCCTACCAAAACCTTCATTATCACTCATACCCCGGGAGCCAAGGAGCAGTCTCAGCTAAGACTGCCAGCCAGAAATAAAAGCACGCCAAGTTCAAGCACACGACGAAGGAGATAGAAAAGATCACCGGAGGATCGTTGGGGACTATCACCGAAGAAAGGCCAAAAACCCAAATGTAAAGGTCAAAGCCTTAAGCCAGAATGAGAAGAGGTCAAGACAAAGGTTGTGCTTGCTCTGCTCCGATGCATTTCCAATCAAAAAGAAAAAAAAGATAAAGAAAAAAAAAGAAGAAAAAAAAGAAGAAAAGAGAAAGAAAAGAAAAGAGAGAAATGCTCAGAGACATTCAAAGAGTACAAACAATCGAAGAGCCAAAGCAAGCACAGTCCGGGGACAACTCAATTCCAGAAATCTCGAAGAAAACTTTCCCTAGTAAAGACTCGAGAAAAAGGGCCCAAGGCCAACTCGAGAAACCTCAAAGCAAGCATCCCAAGTGAGAACTCGAGAAAAAGGGCCCAAGGCCAACTCAAGTAGCAAGTCACAAAAAGAATAGCGACGACACTCCCTAGTGAAGACTCGAGCAAAGGGCCCTTGGCCGAACGGAAAGCACCCCCAGCAAGGATCCCAGAGCATGCACTCTGTCAAGAAAACATCCCCAGCAAAAGGCGAAAGAACTCGTGTACCTCGCCCTCATCGGGGCCAATCGACAAAGCATCATTCATCAAAAACCTTCCAACTCATCAAAAAGCACATCTTTACCAAAACCAGCTTCCTTCCGGACATTTCATGTCCTTTCATTCTTTTCCGTAAAAGTCCTATCGATTATTAGAATGCCCATGCATGTGCATCTTCATTTGAAGCCTATTCACTCGGATTGACATTGCGAATTGGAAATTATGTATCATGTTAGTTGCATCTTTATGAGCGTAAAACACTTAACCTTGTTTCAGAGCGTGAGTGCAAACACTAATATCAGGTGAGGACTACTTATGGCTGCAAATCGTGGGAAAGTCTTGTCCTTGAGGTCGTTACCTCCTGAGCAGGATGCAGATGCATTCTAGGTTCGTATCAAGGCCGCTGGTAACGAAAGCATTTCTCCCCTCCCAGAGTGATCATTTGTATTTTCCTCCTCCTAGAGTGACATCATATATTCCCTCCTCCCAGAGTGATAGCATCTACGTTTCGTCCTCCTAAAGTGACGATTAGTTTATTTCTGCACCTCGCGTCTTCTCCTACGGGATTAACGTCATTTAAATTTCCGCATTTTATATTTTCTCCTCCTAGAGTGACAGCTTTATATCTCATCCTCCTAGAGTGACAACACGTATTTCCTCCTCCTAGAGTGACAGCATGCATTTTTCTCCTCCTAGAGTGGCATCATTTACATAATTCTACATTTCTGCATAATTATTATCTCCTCCTAGAGCGACATCATTAGGACAAATCATTCGTGTTTCTGCGGATCGCGCATTATCCTCCCGAAGCAACGTCAGTTACATGTTAAAACGCTCATCCCCCCCACTGGAGCCGTCATTTACATTTTCGTAAAATTATCTTCCACTCCTACCAGAGTAGTTGTCATTTATGTTTTCCGCAACTTATTTTCTCAATGTCCGAGTAGATCTAAGTTCATACCTCTGCAGGACATCCGATCAAAACCTTTCTCCTCCCAGAGTGACATCACCGACTACCTCCTCCCAGAGTGACATCATCACTGTAAGCTTGAGGTAAGACCTGCGGTGTCGCCAAAATTCGGATATGTAGGGGCAACCGTCTTTACTGCTTATCAAATACTTCGATAAGACAGTAAAGAGGGGGCAACTGTTGATACCCGAATTTTGATGTCATTTTTAATTGATTTTAGCATTTCCGTTATTTACTTAATTTACTGTCATTTTTAGTTAATTTGTTGTCGTTAACATTTTTAAAATTTTCATCGCGTTTTAGCATCGTCAACATTCGAAATAACATTTTTAATTTTTTGTCACGTATTTTCATTATTATTATCATTATTATTTTTAGCCTTAAAAATCAGATTTTTAACTATCCGGCAGTCATTTGCTAGTTTTTTCTTCGTTTTAGGTCATCTCATGATTTTTAGGATTTTTAGTATTTTAGAGCATTTTTTAGTATTTTTATTTTTTATTATTATTTTTGTTCGAGCTTTTATTGGACCCGAGTAAGTTCGCTCGGACAATAGCTTGAATTTGAAATGTTTTCCATCAACTAGTTGCTAGCTTTTTTTCCGTTCACAATGGTCTACAGCGTTTCGTGTAATTTTTGGCGTAACGTCATTATTTTTCCGTTCGAACGTTTCACAATTTTGAATGAGAAAATAAACGTGTTAAACGAAAAATTCTCGTCATTCGCTGTAGACGGTTAAACCCGTCGTATTTTTCTCTATGCGCTAGTACCTTCGGCTTGAAAAGTCAGAACGTTTGCTCGTAGGAATCGACTCGAGGCCATTTAAATAAGGTAAAAGGCAATTTGATCACAACCGTTGATCTGGTCAACCAAGAAAAGTCAACCAGATCAACGGTTGACAATTTAATGTGCATGGTGCACATGAACAGTGCCGAGGAGCATGCAGCGGAGCAGACCACCGGGCTACCTACTCCCGTCGTGTCCTAGCCTGCTCCCGCCGTTTCCTGTCCCATCCACCATCATCACAACCACCGTAGCTGCCACCTCTCCTCTCCTAGCCCTGCCAGCACACGAGAAACGGCCACAACACGCAGCCACGCCCTCAAAGCCACGTGATCCTTCGGCTATAAATGCCGAGCCCCATCCAACGTTCAAACGGTACCAACTTTGCAAGAAAACCTTGCTCCTTCCCTCTCTTGATTGATAGCTCACTTAGAGCATCGATCGTCCAGTTCAAAGCTTTTGCAGTAAGCTTCTTTTTCAAGCTTTTTCCTTTCATTTTTATGCCTTTCTTTTCTTTAAATTCGTTTAGCATCCAATTGATCGAGTAAATTGCTCTTCTTTGTGTCATTAATTAACATGCATGCTGTAGATTAAATACATGCTTTCAATTTAAGAAATCGTTAGCTAGATTTGGTGAATTAATTAGTTTTCGATAATTAACAGTTTTGTCGGTTTTTCAAAATTAAACTCCGTACGGTTTTTGCTAAAATTCGAGGTTAGTACGGTCGGGAAGCCGTCGAGGAGACGAACATCTCGGTATGAATATTTTTCGAAACAATCACCTATGGCCGGAGCTTGACCAAGGAAGAAGACGATGAATAGTGCCATAATGGCCTATTCATACGTCAAGGTGATGGGCTTGGCCCATCACCCTTCCCTTTTTATTTTCATGGGCCAGGCACTATTCCTGGCCCATTTTTCATTTCCTTTCACTTTTTTATTAGGGCCCAACCCATTTTCATTTCTTTCCAAGATTTCGGAACACGTTTTTTCGTAAAATATTCGTATGCTTCGTATGATTATTTTTCATACTAACACTTTAATTTTCTGTACCTATCAACTGTTTACATTATTCGCACTTTAATTTTTCGCAATTTACTTTCGGCAATTTAAATTCAATTTACTGCCTACATGGTCGGTCGTAAATATCAACTGTTTATTCTCTACAAATATCAACTGTTTATTTTCCGCAAATATCAACTGTTTAAATTCTTCGCACTTTAGTTTTCCGCAATTTAATTTCAGCAATTTAAATTCAATTTACCGCCTACATGGTCGGTCGTAAAAATCAACCGTTTATTTTCTGCAAATATCAACTGTTTAAATTCTTTGCACATTAATTTTTTGCAATTTAAATTCAATCATTCATTTTACCGCCTACATGGTCGGTCGCATTTTAATTTTCGTAAATATCAACTGCTTTAATTTTCCGCAAGCTGCTGGAAATTCTTCTGCAATTTATCAACTGTTTTAATTTTTTGCAATATCAACTGTTTTATTTTCTGCAATATCAACTATTTTATTTTCTGCAATATCAACTGTTTTTATTTTCTGCAATATCAACTGCTTTGAATTTTCTGTAAATCATCAACTGCTGTTTATTTTTCTGCAAATTATCAACTCGGCATTTAATTTTCGTATGCGTTAAATCAATCATTTCTCGCATGCAATCAACTCAGCATTTAATTTTCGTATGCGTCAAATCAATCATTTCTCGCATGTAATCAACTCAGCATTTAATTTTCATATGCGTCAAATCAATCATTTCTCGCATGCAATCAACTCAGCATTCAAATCTAGTATGCGTCAAATCCATCATTTCCCGCATGCAATCAACTGTCATCATTTAATTCTCGTATGCGTTAAACCCATCATTTCTCGCATACAATCAACTGTCATTATTTAAATTTTCGCACTCATAAAAATTGCTTATTTATTTTTCGAGCTACCACTAACACCCTCATTTTGTAGGTTTAAATTTCAAGCTTCGCTCGAAAGTACGCCTTTCGTTCCTTTTTATTTTTTAACGCTTTCCGTAAATATTGATCGTACACATGATATATAGAACTGCTAGAATTAAAATCAACCCACATGAACAACTTGTTTAAAGACTTGCTTACAATGCCATGTTCGTTTGATTTTAAAGTCTCATTTGTATTGACTGCATGTACATGGGGACTTTCGATCCCACATCAGTTTATCTTTTCAAAAACCTTTCATTTAATCTGTACTCTGCTAGCTATCCATGATAGAATCACGTAGTAATTAATTTAATCATTCATGGCCCGATGATGAAATAAGAGGGCGCTCATTCAGTCTTACGAAAAATTCAGTCCCATCACGTTATGGTCAGGAATAATCAATCCATCTTGATAAACGGTAACCCCGTCCGAAAGATTTTTTTTAATTATTCCTGAACGGTCATGATCATAGAAAAGACTAAAGTGACGATTCCTCTGAGTGCCCCCTTTTTCAAAACGCATTTTATCAAACCCCTTTTTCAAAACGCATTTTATCAAACACCTTTTAAAACACCTCTCTCATCAACCGGTAACCGTTTTCGGATATGACTCGGGTACCTAACACCTTCCCGAGACCATAATACGACCCCGAACCTTTGTCTGGGGTCCAGACCCCTTTTTTGTGCCTTTAGTTTTATTTATTTATTATATTTTCTTATGCCATGCCGATTAAGGTTCCCTAAACCTAGCAACCAAATTAGGGTGGCGACTTCATTGCATGTTGCGAGGCATCTGTTTACGCCAAGCATCTGAAGGTCTCAAGTTCGTTGCACACTCGCGAAGTTTTTAAATTTTCGGGGCGCGACACAAATGATTGATTAATAAATTTAATCTTTAAATATATTGATAAAATTAGATTGTTAGTATTAATTTTGTCTCTTTTTTGAAACTTTTTCTTTAATGTTTCTTTAAAAAAATCTCTCTACTCATATAATGTATGAATTTATGCTACATTTTTCAATAAAATGCATAAAATATTTGAATTATCATCAATTAAAAATTATCAATTGATGATCTTAAACTTTGATAGAAATTAAATCTCACATTTATTTTAGTTTCATATTTGATGTGAATAAAAATAAAACATAACAAGCAGATGTTACGTTATTGCTAAATAATGTTTTAGAAAAATAGTAAAATAATATTTTGTTGTAGAAATTGTCACTCAAAACAAAATTGATGGTAATTTACTAATTTTATTCAGTACTAACATTATGGCCTACAATTTACCGAGAAAAAAGAAACATTACGGACCTCAAGCGACATGTCACACGAGCATGTACTATCAACAAATTTTTTTTTAACTTTTCCATGAAAGTGTTTTGGTTCTTCCACATTAACGTTTTGTTTCTTTAATTTTTTTCTTTAAATCTTTAGATCTAAAAATCAATTATTTTTATTTCAACTATTTTATTACCGTACTTATTATTGGTACAAATTACTCTAATAACATGATAAAAAATGTTATTCATGTATTTATTTCATAATGTAACTTTCGATAATAACATGATCAAAAATGTTATTCATTACAATGTTAAACATTGAATTTTACTCGTATGATTTTAATTAGGAGTATTAGTTAGTTAAATATCAATTATGAAGTATTTTTAGCACAATTTGTATCAATCCACATATTAATTATCAAAATTACGAGGGTAAATATGTCTAAAATAACATTATTATTTTTAGATTAACAATATCGATTTATTGAATTAGAGTAAAAAAAAAATTGGAAAATATTTTCCAAATGAAAATTTTGGCGGTAAAATAGACTTTGAAAAAAATTCTGAAAATTTTGCGTTGTGAAACAGCACCTTACTATGTGTCGTACCCCCTTTTTTGATGTTGCGAAACAGGTTCGGGATGGGCCACAATGCGAGACAATCGTTGGATTCGTCTTAACATCATGAAAATGAAGTCGCCACCCTATTTTTCTAAGGTTTAGGGAACCTAATTGTCATGGCATAAAAAATAAATAAACTAAGGCACAAATGGTCTAAACCAAAGAACAACGGTTTGAGGTCGTATTTATGGACTTGGGAAGGTGTTAGGAACCCAAGTCACATCCTTAAAAAAGATTACCGGTATGCGAGGTGTTTGAGAAAATATTTTTAACAAGTAATTTGGGCCCTCAAAGGTGACGTTACATCTTAGCATTTTTTCATCAGGACATTGTTATTTCCGTTCGGGACAGAGGGACGGTGATACGATCCGACCTCCGATGTGAAGGCCGAATGGTATGTAACGAATGGAGGATCTAGCTCAATGAGTTTATGACACAATTTAATAAGGAAACAGTAGGAAATATGGAGACACGCAGCGGAAATGATACAAGGAATAAACACACAAAATACAAGATAATACCCGGATGAATGCGGATGGAGATTAGAGATGATTGCTTGAACAACGATCGATTGAACACTTGAGATATGCTTGATGAATACTTGAATACACGGGCAGAATACTCTCACATTCAACAAACACAAACTGTCCAAAGATGAACACTCAAATATACACTCAATCGCTCACAAATACGAAGTAATAACCGATTACACAAAGATGGAAACTTATTGTTTTCGATTGACTTAAGCCACGGCTTTCCAAACCAAGGCAAACACCAATATTGAGCCCCGGATGAATAAGGAGAATTCTCTCAATCAATATTCATCATCAAAGCTGCATTGAAAATATGCAAGAATTCAACTACTTATAGTTATTACATATTAGGCCATTTGAGACCATAATGCCCTTAATGAGCTCTTCCTTCTCCTTCCTTCTAAGATGGACGAATTCCCTTGTCATTTTGATGGGCTTCCAAGCCCATTTGAAGGGTAAGAGGTATCCAAGAACGTGTCTTCATAATTGGTCGAGTTCGGGTTCGTTCGGGCCTTGTAGACGTAGGTGTGATCGTATCATCACCTTTCCCTTCGAAAGGATTCGTCCTCGAATCCATAGCTTCAATTTCCTCGTTCCCTGTCACATAAAGACTTAAGTTAGTAATGTGAAACGAGTGATTGGTAAATTCATACTCCAAAGATTTCAAAGAATTAAAAGCATAATAATTAATTCTATGGAGTATAAAGAAAGGTGCGCGCGGTGCGCGCGGGGGATGAAAGCTAGGCCACGCGGGTGGCCTAGAGTTGGCACAACAGTCGGGAGGCTTAGGAATGGGTCTTGCATTGGCGCGGGCCTCGCCTACCAATGCCTTGCTGTTTGTGATCGATCCTCTTGGCATCGTGTCATGCTCTTTGATGTCAGAGGGATCCATGATTGTATCATCACCTTTCCCATCGAAAAGATTCGCCCACGAATCCTTAGCTTTAAATCCTTCATTTCCTACCACAAAAATATTTAAGTTAGTAAGTTGAAATGAATGATTTGCATATTTATACTCCAAAGGTAAATAAAAAGTAAAAACGTTGGAATAAATCCAATGGAGTATATGTGACAATTTGCCATGTCTAGGAACCAATTGAGCGTTCGCCTCAACGCCTTCTTTGGTTAGATTTGTACATGTGTGCTCACGGCTCAAGCACATATGTTCGCCTGATTTTGGTACCATGGATGCATTCGTCTTCTCACCTACACACTTAATCAAACTTGAAAACAATTGTGAGAAAATAAAAGGAATTATTCGTTCACGCTTACGAATAAATTCGCCAAATGCAAGAAACAAATTCCTAATATTCACAGTATCCTTACAATCATCCAAATTATTTTCTAACATGCTAGGTACTGTCCTAGTAAGCACAGAAAAACCAATTTTAATTCTACTATCATTTACAAAACAGATTTGACTTCTAGACAATTTAAGCAAGAAAGAATAATTGATGAGATGCAACAATGGTTTCTTTTCACATGCTAAATAAAAATCTTTTAAATTTACATCATGTGAATTAGAATTATGACGAGTTGTAGGCTCTAACCTTGCATCATTTGGAGAAGAGAGTGGTGCATACCTTTGTTCACACCATTGTTGTGCAATTTTGCTTCCTACGCCTCCTAAAATTGATGGTTTGAAGCCATCTTTTGTCCTTCGATTTTTATGCAAGGGAGGCACACAAAGAGTAGGAAAAGAATCATCAATGTTAGGATTAGCTAACTGATCCTCATTGCTCAAAGGCACGCTCATTGGATCAATAGCTTTCACAATTTTTGTTCGCCTCTTTTCCTTACTTTCTTCTCTCAAACTTTCTGTAATTTCAATGACACTCTCTTTGGCATGCTTGTTGTTTTCATACCGTGTATTTTCCTCATCAATTCTTTCATTTTCTTTCCTCTCACACTCTTCTCTCTCATTTTCAAGCTCACATTTTTCACTCAATGCTGTAGAATTTACAGCCACACTCCTTTCAATCAAATTAAATTTTTCAGTCACCTTTGGGTCACAAGATTGAGGTGGTGTGGGCTGTTTTTGTTGAATGACTTGTGCATGTTGTACCACTTCCGATTTGGACTCAAAAACAGTAGCAGAAGATTTTTGGTCACTCGGGCAGCCTTGGAATGAGCTACTGTCTTGTTCCATCAAACACCCATGAATTTCAATTTCGTAGGCAAATTGAATCATGGATGATAAGCTTGTAAACTCATAGAGGGCAAGTTGTCTTCTAATCACTTTATTTAATCCACTTTGAAACAAATCCATGATCATCCTCTCATTATCTTGAAGATAAGTCTTGATGAGTAAATCATCAAATTCTTGATAATATTCCATCACAGTATTGATTCCTTGTTGAAGGGAGGACAACTCGTCTTCTAAGAATTCTCGATAGTATGATGATACAAAACATGCTCTCATGACATGTCTCATTTCAGCCCAAGTTGCAATTGGATCTTCTCTTCTTGCTCTTTCACAACAAATGTGGTACCACCAAATCTCGGTATCGTCATCAAATGTCATTTGAGCAAGCTCAATTTTCTGTGCTTCGGAAAAATTATGACATTCAATGGCCTTCACAAGGTGGTATTCTCATTGGATAAATTCAGCCGGTTGAAAAGATGCTCTACAAGTAGGAATTGTGACTTGAAAAGGATCAAAGTTGGTGCAGCTATTAGTAGAGGAGCCATAGCCAAGGCCTTGTTCGAAGAGACCTAGGCCATAGCTTGATTGACAAGAATTTAGTGAAGTCATTGTACCTACAAAATTAACAAACTATATATATGTATAAACGTTAGTTAAACAAATCGCTCCCTCACGTGTTTACACTCGTGTTTAAGCCCTCAAAATCTGTACTCACACAATCACTCAAACTCCTCTGTATTCAATTCCGTGTCTTGCATAACAATCAACCAACAATCTCAAGTTCAATCAGGAAGACTCAATCAAGAACGCTAGAAACACCAAGGCAGTTTGCTGGAATTTTTCTGACAGTTTTCCAAATATTTCGGCTATTGGCCTTTAAAAATAGTAAACGTTGGAATTTTGTCACAAAATTTAATATGGGTACACTTGAGGTTGAGGACTACAATTTTCATTCAGGTCGAAACACGAAATTCAGCTGGAAACTCAATGAAAAACTGTTCGTAAGATGATCGCGCAAAATAGTTTGCTGGAAAATTCTGGGCAGTTTGCGTAACTTTCGACTATGACATACGAACAATAGGAAACGATGGAATTAGTTTACAAAATTTAGTATGAACAATCCTAAGACAAAGCTCTACAAATTACAGCCAAGAAAGAAGAAAAAATTCGGCTGAAGACACAATAAAAAGGGACAAGACTCAAGGACACATTTGCTGGAAAATGGTGAGTTGACTTGAGACTTGGAAAAGAGAAACGAAAATGTGTTTAGGACTCAAGGAATTGACACAAAGGACTTGAACACTCAAATATAAAAGACTTAAGTGAGTGTTTAGGAAAATTAGCAAAGTATTCTTGGTGTTGAGGACTCCTCACGTTTTTCTCTCAAGAGCTAACACAAGAGGTGTTTAGTTTAGGACTTTTAGTTTGCAACTTTTCTCTCTTTTGTTTAGGACTTTTGTGTATCCTAAAGATTTTGTTTGGTTCTAAGAATTTGTTGCTTACTAGAAGGATACTTGAGGATCTCTTGTTCAGCAAATGAGGGAAGATTTTTGACTTAGAGGGCACTCACACGTTTTTGAGACAAAGAGGTAGGTGACACTAAGACTTTTCTCTTCATCACTGTTGAGGGTGAGGACTTTTTGAGTATCCTATAGATTTCATTTGACTCCAAAATTTTGCAGACCTCAAGAGATATCTTGGAAGATTTAATGTTCAGGAAATCTAGGGATTATTTGAGGTGGAAGATATTCACGTTTATGACCCTAAAAACTAGGAGAAAAGAAGATTTATTTAGGACTTTTGTGTCACTCTTATCTCTCACTTCATTGACTTGGTGTAACAATGGAATACTTCTGCTAAAATACTTTGAAACACTACAAAAGACTTAGAAGAAGATTAAACTGACCTTGATTCGTCTTCCCCAAGTGTTGAAGACGAAAAGACTCAAGAAAACAAGATGAACGCATGAAGAACACAAAGAGTGTTCTTGACAGACTTTCGAATTTTGACTCTTAAAAATAGAAAACGACAATATTACATCATGAAATTTAATAGAGACGTTGCTAAGACACAGACCTACAACTTTTACGAAGGGACAAAAACACGATTCTTACTGGAAGATACAGAAAATGGACTCGCAACACAAGAACAGATTTTCTCGGATAAAATCTGCACACTTTTCTTAGGCGGTCAAAAAGTATGGAAATTTTACCGAATTTACAGATGACTCAAAAACAAAAGTTGTCACTAACAGATTGAAGTTTATTTATACAAACTTTCAGAGTTTTCTGAACTGTAGGACTCACACAAACTGGACAGGAACGAACACAAAAACAAACTCGGAGCGCCAGAAGCTCCGCTACCACTTGATACGATCCGACCTCCGATGTGAAGGCCGAATGGTATGTAACGAATGGAGGATCTAGCTCAATGAGTTTATGACACAATTTAATAAGGAAACAGTAGGAAATATGGAGACACGCAGCGGAAATGATACAAGGAATAAACACACAAAATACAAGATAATACCCGGATGAATGCGGATGGAGATTAGAGATGATTGCTTGAACAACGATCGATTGAACACTTGAGATATGCTTGATGAATACTTGAATACACGGGCAGAATACTCTCACATTCAACAAACACAAACTGTCCAAAGATGAACACTCAAATATACACTCAATCGCTCACAAATACGAAGTAATAACCGATTACACAAAGATGGAAACTTATTGTTTTCGATTGACTTAAGCCACGGCTTTCCAAACCAAGGCAAACACCAATATTGAGCCCCGGATGAATAAGGAGAATTCTCTCAATCAATATTCATCATCAAAGCTGCATTGAAAATATGCAAGAATTCAACTACTTATAGTTATTACATATTAGGCCATTTGAGACCATAATGCCCTTAATGAGCTCTTCCTTCTCCTTCCTTCTAAGATGGACGAATTCCCTTGTCATTTTGATGGGCTTCCAAGCCCATTTGAAGGGTAAGAGGTATCCAAGAACGTGTCTTCATAATTGGTCGAGTTCGGGTTCGTTCGGGCCTTGTAGACGTAGGTGTGATTGTATCAGACGGGGTTACCGTTTTTCTCCTTGCTAGAGCGGACGTTCCCCCTTATCATCGAGCCATGCATGATTTATTTATTTTACTAAGTGCTATCATGGCAAAACTAGCATCGTACATTTTTATGAATGCACATATATTTTGTGTGGGATTGAAGCCACCATACATAGCATTTAACAACAAAAAAACAATTAATTTGATGGCATAAAAGACAAGTGATTAAACATGTTATGCATGTGAGTTGATTTTAATTTTTAGCAATTCTATATGTCATGCATACGAGTAGGTGGTTCTAACGCATTCTAAGTGGTCATGCACTCGGTATAATCGGGGTTTTAATATTTCTAATAAACATTCAAGGAAACGTTTAAGATAAGCGTACTCGATTCGATGAACCCCGATCGATCCGTCCCTTCAAAACCGAAATTAGCGACAATTGATAATAGTGTAGGTATAAACAAACATACACGAATTTTTATTACAAACCAACAGTTGATAATAATAACTACTTATCTGATTATTACAAATTGGAGGTCAGAATAACGAAATTATTACAACAAGTGAAATAATTAATTAAAGCATTAACTAATTATTACAACAAGTTTAGCAATGAAGTATTATCACTTTCGAGCGAAGATTCAAGGTTTTAACCTAAAAGCGAGAGTGTTAGTGATGACTCGAAAGATAATAAATAATAAAAGCGCATGCAAACATTTATTTCACTTGGAACAAGCAAGCAATTAATTAAATAAAACATGGCAAGCAACTAAACAAATTATTTATAACATGCAAGAAATTAATTAAATAAAGCATGGCAAACAACTAAACAAACTATTTATAACATGCAAGCATACGAATATTTCATACGAAATTATCATGGCATAAAGTAAACAAATCGTCATACGAAACATACGAACATTTCATACGAAAATTAACACTTAAAATAATTAAACAAATCGTCATACGAAACATGTGAACATTTCATATGAAAATTAAACGTGGCATAAAATAAACAATTTATCGCATACGAGCAGTCATACGAAAAATTAGACATGAAAGTTACGAAAAATAAATTGCACGCGCACGAAACTTTATACGAAAATTAAAGGGGTCGGGCTAGGCCCATTTTCTGATTTTTGGACAACAAAAAATGGGCTTGGCAAAGGCCAAGCCCATCACCTTTCTTTTATTTCTTTCCCGCCCAGTACCTCTCTTCTTCCTCTCTTCTCTCTCACGTCGTCGGCGTCATGGCCGGCGACCAAGGTGACTCACTCTCTTTAAAACTCACTCAAAACAGACCCAATAAAACTCCAAACATGGCAGCAACTCAAACCCATGAAAACAACAAGCAATTTAAAATGAAAACAATGGCAAATTTCACATGAAATAACAAGCCAATTAATATGTATATTATGCTATTAATTACTCAAGACATCATACAATCAAATTGAAGTAAGAAAAATGAAATTGGCATGAAAACTAAGCATGTGAGATATGTTTTAGCAATTTATTCACGCTTTAAAGACATAAACAAAAATTAAAGAAAAGCTAGAGTGAGAAATCTTACCTTGCCGGGAGAGCAATACCAAGAAGGAAGTGCAAGAAATTGGGAGTGAGAGTGAAATTAGGTGCCCTAATTAATTAACTAGACAAAGGCAGCAATCAATTAATTAAACAACATAGCAAGTAATTAATTAAAATGAAAACAGTTGAAATGGATTGAAAGCAAAGCAGAGGGAAAGCATGAATAAAAAGAGGGGACTAGAGCCTGAATTGGTCCCCCATTTCTTGTTGTGTGGAGCTCGGTATTTATAGGGGTGGAGGCCACGAGTGGACTTGGAGGCCAAGGCGAAATTGGGCATAGCGGACGTGAGGACCAAGGGAGAGTGAGGATGAATAGTGGCCAGAGTGGTGAGCAAGTTTGATTGTGTGGCCGAGGGTGAAGTGAGGCAAGTCGGTTTGGCTAGGATCGTGATGATGAACGAATTAAATGACTTTAATTGGTGATGGTAAGTGTTGAAGAAGGGAGGGAGCCGTTGATCTTGTTTAAAAGGGAGTCAAGTGTTTGATCAAGTGGCTGTGATGATTTTGTGCATTAATGCATATTAATTGTGGCACGAACGGGATGTTTTTGGTCTGAGCGAAATCGTTCGAAAATGAAAATAAACCCGAACCGAGAGGAACAAAATGTGCAGAAAAATAAGAAAAGATAACTAGTATATAGTGAATAAAGGCGTAGTTCGGTTTAACATATTTATTTTCTCTTTCGAAAATATCAAAAGTTCGGACGTAAAATAAATGCCATTACGGCAAAAATTGAACGAAACCAAACAAGATGGCTTGGAAGAGAAAAATAGTAGGTAATTATCAACTAAAGAAATAACGTGCTCGATCGATGGTCTGAGGGAACTTACTCGGGACCGATAGAAGTTCGAGCGAAAAAATAGTCGAAAGTACGAAAAACTAAAAAGGCTCGAAATGACGCGGAATATTAAACAAATAGCCCACGATCAACGAATCGACTGAATTTGACTTTAGATGAGCTATTAATGCGATAAACAGTAAAATACGTAAAGTTGCGATGAAAAGTCAAAAATCGGGTAGCAACAATTGCCCCCTCTTTACAGTCTGATCAAAAATACAGTGTAACTAAAAATTTTGATAACCAGTAAAGATGGTTTCCCCAAGTACTACCACAATTTTGGAAATGTATTGCAGAAATGTAAATGATGTCGCTCAAGGAGGGGTATTTAGATATGCAGAAAAGTAGTTGCTCAAGGAGGAGTATATAATTATGCAGAAATGAAAAATATAGAGAACTTCAGAAACAGTGCCAATTGTGGGAAAAATAAATGCAGACTACTCGGATATTGAGGGAGTATGCAGAAATGCAGAAATGTAAATGACAACTACTCTGATAGTGAGGAAAAACGTAAATTGCAGAATTGTAAATGAGAATTAGAACGTACCTTCAGTCTGATGTTGGTTGATAGTAACGTACCTTTGAGGGAAATCTCTCTGATAGTGAGGAAGATGGTCTTCTCGGATATTGAGGAGGATGGTCTTCTCGTGTGAACTGAAATGAAGAGTGGTTGAAAGCCACCGCGTGATTTGAGATGAAGAGTGGTTGAAAGCCACAGCATTGGTGTGAATGTGTGTCCGTGCGAGGCTATCGCTATTCGGACGTTGATGTGGAAAATGAGATCCGAGCGGGGATACCGCAAAATTTGGACGTTGATGACGAGATAAGATCCGAGCGGGGATACCACAAAATTTGGACATTAACGAAGAGATGAGATCCGAGTAGGGATACCAAAAAATTCGGATGTTGATGAAGAGACAAGATCCAAAGATCCGAGCGGGGATACCACAAACTTCGGATTTTGACGAAGAGATGAGATCCGAGTGAGGATATCGCAAAATTCGGACGTTTGATGAAGAGACAAGATCCGAGCAGGGATATCGCAAACTTCGGACGTTGACGAAGAGATGAGATCCGAGCGGGGATACCACAAAATTCGGATATTGACGAAGAGACAATATCCGAGCGGGGATACCGCAAACTTTGGACGTTGATAAAGAGACAAGATCCGAGCGGGGATACCGCAAAATTCAGATTTTGACGAAGAGATGAGATCTGTCGCGCCCCAAAAATAAAAATATTCGCGAGTGTACGACAAATCTGAGACCTTACGATGCTCGGCGTGAAAGGACGCCTCGCAACATGCAATGAAGTCGCCACCCTAATTTTGTCTCTAGGTTTAGGGAACCTAATCGTCATGGCATAAAATAAAATAAATAAATAAACCAAAAAACTAAAAAAAACTAAAGGCAAAAAAAAGGGTCTAAACCCAAGACAAAGGTTCGGGATCGTATTATGGACTCGGGAAGGTGTTAGGCACCCAAGTCACATCCGAAAACGGTTATTGGTTGATAGGAGAGGTGTTTAAAAGATGTTTGATAAAAATGTGTTTTGAAAGGGGGTCCTTAGAGGAATCGTCACTTTAGTCTTTTCCATGATCGGGACCATTCAGGAATAATTAATCGTTGGACGGGGTTACCGTTTTAAAAATCTTTTCGGACAGGGTTACCGTTTCAAGACCGATCGATTATTCCTGGCCGTAGCGTGATGGGACTGAATTTTTCGTAAGACTAAATGAGCGCCCTCTATTTCATCATCGGACCATGCATGATTAAATTAATTACTACGTGATTCTATCATGGATAGCTTAACATAGTACAGATTAAATAAGAGGTTGTGAAATGATAAACTGATGTGGGATCGAAGCCACCAAATACACGCAGTCAATATAAGCGAAAATTTAAAATCAAACGAACATGGCGTTTTAAGCGAGTCTTTTAAACAAGTTGTTCATGTGGGTTGATTTTAATTCTAGCAAATCTATATATCATGCCTGCGATTAATATTTACGGAAAAGTGTTGAATAAATAAAAGGGACAGAAAGGCGTACTTTCGAGCGAAGCTTGAATTTTAAACCTACAAAATTAGAGTGTTAGTGATAGCTCGAAAAATAAATAAGCAGTTTATGAATGCGAGAATTTAAATAAGCAGTTGATATATAGCAAAAATTAAACAATGATTTTGACGAGTACGAAGATAAAAATGGCGATTTGACACATACGAAAATTAAAATAGTTGATATATGCAGAAAAATTAAACAGGTGATATTTGCAGAAAAGTTAAACAATTGATGATTTGCGAGAATTAAAACAATTGATGAATTGCAGGAAATTTAAAGTAATTGACGATTTGCAGAAAATTAAACAGTTGATGATTTGCAGAAAATTAAATAGTTGATGATTTGCGAGAATTAAAATGCGACCGACCATAGAGGCGGTAAATTAAACGACTGAATTTAAATTGCGAAAAGTAAATTGTGAAAAATTAAAGTGCGAAGAATTTAAACAGTTGATAGGTATAAAATTTTAAAGTGACAGTACGAAAAAATAGTCATATGAAACATACGAATATTTTACGAAAAATGTGATTCGAGGTCTCGGAAAGAATGAAAATGGGCTGGGCCCAATTTGAAAAATAAAAGAAATGGGCCAGGAACTATGAAATAAAAAAGAATGGTGATGGGCCCATTGCCTTTCCTTCTTCTCTCCCACGTGAATAGCCGGTTCTTAGCAATCCTTCGGTGACCTTTTTCGTCTCCTTCGTCGTGAACTTGAACTTGGCGTACTTTTTACCTCTGACTAGCAATCTTAGCTGAAACTACTCCTTGGCTCCCGGGGTATGAGTGATAGTGAAGGTTTTTTAGGAGTGATGGCACATGTGGTGGAAAGAGGGAAGAAACGAAAAAAATGGAGAAGATCGTAAAAGTCCCACGTCATTTTATTGTTATCCCATGTCTAATAGCGCATGTACCCTGGATATTATGTGAATTTAACTAGTACTTAGTCAGGTACTTACACTCATGGAAGGATAAGGTGCGACGGCTCGAAAATGCTTACCGGAATTTGTCTGTGACTGCTTACGTCTGAGCAAATCGTGGATATAAGAGCAAACAAGTAAGATCATGTATGACATGTGATCTTGATGGATGCTTTATTTAACAGAGGGATTGAACATCCCCGACCTATGAAATACATAAATATGCTATGAGAGTAGTATGGATTTTTGTTTTAGCCGGGCTAAAAAAGGATTTTTTTATTGATTGATAGTCTAAAGCTAGGACGCGGGGGACGACCTATTCGCAAGAGTCCAAAGAGGATCTAAAGGGTTGCCCCCAGTGGGCCAGACGACCGTACGCAAATTTAAAGCTAACAAAGTGAGCAGGAACGAAAAATGAATTCTAATAAAGGGGGAAGAAAGATGGACTCCCCTGAAATGTACAGCGGGGCTGCGAGGGCGTCTTCAATGAGCTTTATGCGGATGACAATGGGATGATTCAAGTCCCTGCGAAATGAAGAGGGGACAATAGAGTAGAAAAGAAAAAACGATTTGAAAATGAAAATGAGATAAGTTTTGGATTCTCCCTTTCCTTAGCCTGGCTTTTCGAGGGTGCCTACGGCGTGGTCCTAGTTCAAGAACGCTTTGCTTAGATGATGATTGATTGGTTTCTTTTTCAGATGCTTTGCGGGAACCGCCGATCCAGGTCCGAGTGAGGATGAGATCCGCATTTTTTGTTCATTTGCTTACTGGCCCTTATTGGACCTTCGCTGATTTACTCCGTGATTGCTCTAGGACAAGGGGAAAATCTTTTTTCCCCGAAATGTGCAGCGGGCCTGCGAGGGCGTCTTCTACCAATCTCATGCATGCAATAATGGGGGTGACCCAGTTCCTGAAAAAATGAGAAGAGAAGAATGAGGATTAAATGAAAGACAATTTTTTTTATAGAAAAAGTAATGCGATTGATAAGTTTTAAGCTCTCCCTTTTGGACGGGCCATCCGTGGGTCACCGCGGTGTGACTTGCATCGGATGTTGGTTGATGATAGCTTTGCTTCAGATGCTTTGCCGCAATTCCCGTCTTGGCGCGGGTGATAATTGTAGTCCGGTTGTCCCTCTTCAGAGAGGAGTTCTGACACTTTTTGCAGCAAGAGATTGTGGAGAAAATAAGTGAGTTGAGAAACTTCTTGAATGAGACCGCATTAAGTATGTTGATTGTGGTCTTGGGAGGACAACTTTTCGTCGTGCTTCTTCTCCAGGAGTTCTGCATGCAAAGGGCGCTTGGCGACCGTGACGTCTTGATGGTGAACTCCTCCGAATAGGCGAATGGAGATGGGAACCTATGTCACTAGCATTCCGACAGCTCGGCCGGTATAGGATGGGCTTTGTGACTTTGGTCCAGCATTCAGTCCTCGCTCAAACTGGATAATAGTATTGCTGCAAAATTCTGACGGTGGATAGTCTTTAAGTTCTTGAATAGTGTTACCGGTCCAGACAATCCTCTCGATGATCGGATGATAGCTTTGCGGGGTGGTCCCCCTTTATGCATTCGGTCCTTTGAGACTAGTTGTAGGATGTGCTGGTAGTACTGCGAGGAAAAATAATTTTTTAATTTAGATAGTGACTGGTTTTTAAAATCTTTCCTGATTCACTCTTTAAGGCTGCCTGCTGCGGCAATTCAAGAGCTGCTACGAGGGGGGAATTCCCTGGCCCTATCGCGATGATGAGATGAGGTGTGAGACATTATGTTTCTGCAAAACTTAAGATTGATTAGTGGCGTTAGTCTAAGTGTCGTGTCTTACGTCTCGAATTACTCCTTGGGAGCCACCGATGCCATGCCTCCTTTTGTCATCTCACAAGTTTAAGAAAAAGGAAAGAAAAGTTTTAAAATAACAAGCATCTCCTGGAAAAAAAACTCATTTTATTGATTTCAGGGTAAACATTAGAGCGGTATTGTCATGATAAAACCCTGTCCTTGATTCGGCAAGATGCACAGTCCGCGACACTTTAGGCGAAGTATATCTTGACGGCATCGGCATTTAACGGTCTTGGTAGGTCATCTCCATCCATATTGGTTAGCATTAGGGCACCCCCGAGAATGCACTTTTAACTAAATACGGACCCTCGTACCTTGGGGCCCACTTTCCTTGACTAGCCTCCTGATGAGGGAGAATCTTCTTCAATACTAAATCTCCGATTTTGAACTTGCGAGGTCGCACTTTCTTGTTATAAGCGTTGGCCATCCTTTGCTGATACAATTGCGCATGGCAGATAGCGGCCAAGCGCTTCTCGGGAATGAGGTTTAACTGCTCGTACCTCACCCTTACCCAATCCGATTCTTCTACTTCTGATTCTGCCAGGATTCTGAGAGAAGGGATTTCTACCTCAAGAGGAATTACGGATTCCATGCCGTAGGCTAACGAGTAGGGAGTTGCCCCTGTGGATGTACGAGTTGATATCCGGTAAGCATGCAGTGCGAAAGGAAGCATGTCATGCCAATCTTTGTGAGTGACCACCATTGATACGATCCTAGCCCCATGGCTAACCCCAGTGACCATTCAGCAACCCCTAGACATGGAGACAAGGCAGGAGACGCTGCTTGATCAAGCTTTCAGGCGAAGGATGACATGGAAGGTGGCTTGGAGGCACCTAGCACAAGGTTTGACATCCATCCGAGTCAACCCTTGGAAGAACGGCTTCAATAAAAGATCTAGCACATATACAAGACCTATTGGAGTCTTAGGAAGGCTGTGTCCAAGTTTCAGAGCATTCAGACAAGTAGATATCAAGGAGATTCGAGATGACAATCTCGCACACAGCAGTTCTAGGTGCAGACACAACAGGCAACTTCGTCGGAACGTAACCAGAGCTGTACATGTCGGAATCATGCGATCGACCTCTAGTTGGAAACTTCAGGATGTTACCTTTCATATGGGACAAGATTCAGCTCATTTGGCCCAGTGGTTTAAAAGTTATGGACGTCGACATTATGGCGTGCAGTCTGTACGCGAGGCAACATACAACTTGAAGTTTCGGCCCAAACCTTGGCCCGATGATGGGGAACTCGACATGGGCTGCTGGAATGTATTTAAATATATTTATATTTACTGTAATTAGTTAATTAGTTAATTGATTAATTAGTTAAAGTGTTTTACTTTATGTAATATTCCTATTTTGGAATTAGGGTTTGCTTGTAACCTTATTTAAGGAGCCACTTGGCCTCCTTAGAAACTTGGCTGTTATTTGATAAATTGAGATATTCTCTTCAATCTCCGCCCCTTGTTCAAGTTGGTTGAACCTTGTTCTTCTTGAGTCCGCAATACTTGAGTCGTATACAAGTAAATCTTGGAATTGTATTATTGTGTCGTTTATCTTAGTGTGATTCTCACATTGTTGAGTCTAGTCCTAAGAATCCGATTCAAGACCCTTGACTTGAAATCGATTAGGGCTCTTAGCACAGGTTAGCTAAGTGGTCTAAGCTCGTACTTGTCGAGTTATTTATTTCCGCAGGAAATCCGTCTTTGAACAAAGATCAAAATTGGTGCTACGCATCCTAAGGAGCCAGGATCGTATCAGTTGGTAGCGGAGCTTAAGGCGTTCAAAGATTGGTAAGTATCTTCAATTGTTTCAAGTTTTCTTTGTTGAAATCGGTATTCTCTTTCTACTCCATTCTAAAACCGATTTCTTTGCTGTGCTTGGTTAGTTACTTGAATACAATTGGTTGTGTTTCGTTCCAGTTTGTTGTGTTGAAATTCGCTAAATTACTTGCGTTTTCTACCCACAAGAAGGTCACGAAATACAAGAGAAAATTCTGTTCAGTATCAGTTGTCGAATTTGTATTTATATATATAGCAACTGAAGTCTGATTTGGGTGATTTCGGTCTCGTTGGAAAGCTGAGTGTGTTAGGTTTCCAAATCAAAAAGAATCAAGTGATTCAGACATCAGAGTCAAAAGCTGCACCCGATTTACTAAATTGTGTTTCTGCCAAATTCTGCACAATTTCTTTCAAGTCGAAATTGAATTTGTATATATAGCTACTGAAGTCCGTTTTGAGTGAAAAAGGATCCGTTGGAAAGCTGTGTTTGTTGGGCTTCTGAATCAAAAAGAATCAGTAGATTCTAAGGTAAGAGTACAAAGTTGTGATCAAAACACTAAACTGTGTTCATAGTCAAAAACAATAAAAAACAGAACTGAAATTGAACTTGTTTGAGTCCTTTCGAGTCAATTTTGAGCTTTCTTTGATTCCTTCAAAATTTCCTTCTACTCTACTTGCTATTTGTTTGATTGGTTGTTCTTGCAATTACTCAAATATCAAGTGTCACAATTCTTTTCCGTGCTAGTTTTCTTTGAGAGTCTTCTTGGAAGCTTTTCTTGAACTCTTGAGTCTTACTAACACTTGACAATTGCAGGAGTTTTTGAGAGGATTTTGGGTGAGATTATTAGAGTGTTTAAACACGAGAGTAAACACGTGAGGGAGTGCTAGGTTAGTGCAATTTTACGTTTTCTTTTGTGTTGTGAATTTCAGGAAACTTATAGATGTCTCAAGAAGGGGTTCAACAACCAGATGTGCCGACCATGTTAGCTGCCATCACTGAACAGCTCAGGGCGATGATTGAGAGTCAATTGGCTGCTGATGTTAGGATGGCTAGGATGGAAGCCTTGGCCACCATAAACCCTATTCCTAGGGCAGCGGGTGTGCCAAGCGACGGTCATGTTTCGGATGTGTCCGATAAGGAGCGACGAGATAATTTATTTCACACTCGTGGTGTGATTGATAAGAAAGGGTGCTCCATCATAATTGACAATGGGAGCAACACCAATTGTGCGAGTTGGTTAATGGTTGACAAGCTAGGTTTGCAAACCGTGAAGCATCCGAAGCCATATCAGTTGCATGGGATGACGAATGGTGATGGGATCATGGTGGATCAGCAAGTACTTGTTAAATTCGGCATTGGCAAGTATAAAGAAGAGGTACTTTGTGATGTTGTACCTATGCAGGCAAGTCATATCCTCCTTGGAAGACCGTGGCATTTTGATAGAGAGGCCAAGCATGAGAGAAGAAGCAACCACTACAAGTTAGTGAAGGATGGCAGAAAATTCACCTTGGTACCTTTGACTCCAGCTGAAGTTTTTGAGGATCAGCAATGGCTAGCTAAGTCACATGCTGAATACGAGATTACCAAAGGAATCAAGAGAGAAAAAGAGAGGCAGCAAGAGCAAGATGTTTTGAAGGAGAAGGAGTTGTCTAAGTTGCAACAATCAGAGTTGGATGCCTTGGGTAATCCCTTTCCTTCATGTGTTTCCTTTGTTGATTCTGATAGAATTGTTGTCTTAAAAGAATCAGATTCGAGGGCGAATCTTTTCGAAGGGGAAGGGAATGATACGATCCTAGCCCCATGGCTAACCCCAGTGACCATTCAGCAACCCCTAGACATGGAGACAAGGCAGGAGACGCTGCTTGATCAAGCTTTCAGGCGAAGGATGACATGGAAGGTGGCTTGGAGGCACCTAGCACAAGGTTTGACATCCATCCGAGTCAACCCTTGGAAGAACGGCTTCAATAAAAGATCTAGCACATATACAAGACCTATTGGAGTCTTAGGAAGGCTGTTTCCAAGTTTCAGAGCATTCAGACAAGTAGATATCAAGGAGATTCGAGATGACAATCTCGCACACAGCAGTTCTAGGTGCAGACACAATAGGCAACTTCGTCGGAACGTAACCAGAGCTGTACATGTCTGAATCATGTGATCGACCTCTAGTTAGAAACTTCAGGATGTTAGCTTTCATCTGGGACAAGATTCAGCTCATTTGGCCCAGTGGTTTAAAAGTTATGGACGTCGACATTATGGCGTGCAGTCTGTACGCGAGGCAACATACAACTTGAAGTTTCGGCCCAAACCTTGGCCCGATGATGGGGAACTCGACATGGGCTGCTGGAATGTATTTAAATATATTTATATTTACTGTAATTAGTTAATTAGTTAATTGATTAATTAGTTAAAGTGTTTTACTTTATGTAATATTCCTATTTTGGAATTAGGGTTTGCTTGTAACCTTATTTAAGGAGCCACTTGGCCTCCTTAGAAACTTGGCTGTTATTTGATAAATTGAGATATTCTCTTCAATCTCCGCCCCTTGTTCAAGTTGGTTGAACCTTGTTCTTCTTGAGTCCGCAATACTTGAGTCGTATACAAGTAAATCTTGGAATTGTATTATTGTGTCGTTTATCTTAGTGTGATTCTCACATTGTTGAGTCTAGTCCTAAGAATCCGATTCAAGACCCTTGACTTGAAATCGATTAGGGATCTTAGCACAGGTTAGCTAAGTGGTCTAAGCTCGTACTTGTCGAGTTATTTATTTCCGCAGGAAATCCGTCTTTGAACAAAGATCAAAATTGGTGCTACGCATCCTAAGTAGCCAGGATCGTATCAACCATTTTTGGATGATCTTCTTCAAGTTTTTGTTTGACAGGTTTAAACTCAGGCTTCAACGGGATACAATGCTCAACGATCCCGGGTTCAAGACCTGGCATATTGGTGTATGACCATGCAAATACGTCCGAGTAGTCTTTGAGGAGGGAAATCAACCTTTCTCTCTGAGTCGTGTCCAGGGTAGTTCCGATCTTCACTAACTTCTGATTCTCATTGCTTGCCCCCAAATTTACTTCGTCCAATTCCTCTCGATGAGGGGTTATTTCCTTTTCTGAACTTTCCAGTAAACGGGCCAATTCGCAAGGGATTTCGACCTTGTCTTCGGTTGTGACGATAATTTCTTTGCCAGTAAAGACATAGGTTTTATCAAGACAATCCGAATTAATATTTATTCTGAAAATAAAATGTGAACAGTAAAAGACATTTTAAATAAAGACTGCATACATTGATAAAAGGAACGTAAGTTTCTACATAATAAAATGCCAGTTTTCAGGAAAGTCATCAAAAAAATAAAAACAAAAATGCACATATATGTTTTGAAATGAGAGACATTGGGAAGCGTGATGGTGGTCCAGTTGCGCACAAGCTCCCCTAACTTCTCCATGAAAAATGACTAGGCTTTGCGACGATTCTTTTTCTCCTAGAGCATCAATACAGGAATTTGAAACTATACTAACCACGGTAGGATTTATATTGACGATTTCGACTGCGAGGGAGAATATGGCTCTGATGTGGAGATACACATCTTATCCATTGGCGTCAAACACCCATACACCTCGGCCAGCTCTTTCCTTTCTTTTTCGGGGAAATATTCTGCCCTCCATGTCATGCCCCCAGTATCAGCAAATTCACCTGTTACTGGCCCAGCTTGAGACATATATTTGCGGGGACAAGTGGTGGGAGGACCGTTATTGATGGTGTCAACTCTCTCTACCTCACAAGTCTTCTTCTCAACCTTTTCCATCGAAATAACATTCATACCTTCACCACCTGAGGCGCGGTTTGGGAGAGGGTCGATGGTCGTGTTAGGTCCTTTGGCCAAGCCCTCGAAGGAGACCCATCCACTTTTGATTAGATGATTTACCTTCATCTTAAAGGCAAAATAATTGTCCAGCATATGGCCCGGTGCCCTGGCGTGATATTCGCATATAGCGTTGGGATCGTACTAATTTGGGTATGGAGGTTGCTGAGGTCGGGCCGGGATTGGCACAATCTGTCCAACTGTGATGAGATGTTTGTATATTTCCCCCGCGGGGAGTGGGAGTGGCGGTACTGGTTCTCGATTTGGCTCCTTTGGTGGATTGGAGGGCCTAGGTTGTGCGGGTCTTTCGGTTAAATCCTCGAAAGAGATCCATCCACATCTGATCAAGTGATAAACCTTTTTCTCAAAGGCGTGGCAGTCTTTTATGGTGTGACCAAGAGCTTCAGCATGGTATTTGCATCTAGCATTAGGATCGTACCAATTTGGATAAGGAGGCTGTAAAGGTTGGATTGGGGTGGGTGCAATTTGTTTAGCTGCCAAAAGGTACTCATAAATCTCCCCCAAGGGAATGGGAAGCAGTGGCAGTGGCCCCTGATCCCAATGGTTATCTTGGTTTCTTGGTTTATTTGGTGGGTTATATAGTCTAGGTTGTGTAAGTTGCGGCATTTGTGTTGGGGGTGATGGGAAATGTAGAGATGGTGGAAAAGGAAAAACGGTGGGTCGATATAGTGACGGGGAAGGATATGGTGGTGGCGACGAATAAGGGGGAGGTGGCGGGAAAGGTCGTCTGTGATTAGGTTGGGGAGAGACAAAGCCAACGTCTCTCCTTATGATAGGCATCGCCTCTGGCGTAGAAATAATGATCCTTCCGGAATTGATCTCTTACTCTACCTTCTCAGCAATCCGGACCGCGTCGGAGAAGCTACTCGACGGACCGAGGGCAAGATAAGCGTAGTAGGGAGCTTTGGAGGTATTCACAAAAATTGGCAAGAGTTCTCTGTCATTCAAAGGAGAAGAAATCCTTGCGGCTAGTTCTTTCCATCTCTGAGCATAAACTTTTACTGATTCCTCGGCCCTTTTCTCTAGATTTTGCAAATCAGAACGGTTAGGTGTGATTTCTACATCGAGCTTGTATCGTTCAGACATTTCGTTGTGGTGGATTTTGAGGCGAGTTTTGGGGCGTTCAATCCCCGTGTACCTCTCAAATTGTGGAATCTTGAACTTCCGAGGCATCGTAATTCCTAGCATCATACTTTTATCAGCGGGATCCCTAGGGTCATATCTTTCAATAGCTCTTAGTTTTTCCTCTAGTGGGCTCAATCGATCAATACTTGACCCTTTCGCACTAATGGTGCCAAAACCTACAGTCGGTGAATATTCAAGAGAGGACTATGGCTGTGTCGGATCGCTTCCCGGAAGCTTAGTTTCCGATGGTCCAAGAATTGCGACTTGGGTAGAACGACCCTGAGATGAGTGGGAACATTGTCTGGTTGTATCTACTGCAGCTGTAGGGTTGGGACTAATGTAGGGATCCTGCCATTTCCACTGAACAGAAGATGGTTGGGTTGATGAAGGACCCCATTCTTTTTCAGTTTGCAATGTTCAAACTTGTTCTTCTAGTTCTGCTATTCTGGTTGTTAGTACTTCATCGTCCTTAGCCTGTTCAGTCATTTTTCATTTTTGAAGTCTAGTTACGGGGAGCCTGTGCGGAGTAGCTTGCTTTCGAGGAGCTATCGTGAACCTGAAAAAAAGAAATACAAAAAAAAGAGTAAGTACAGGTGATGATATGCAGGTGATGTGCAATCCCGAGGCCTCCACGTTGCTCATTCGAGGCCTCCAATGACGTGAAGCAATCTGAGATGCTATCAGCGAAACCCAAATCAGTAGGGGCAACCAATGCCGCCATGCTAGGAAGATCTCTTTTTACACTATGCTTTCAAACGATGCAGGGCCTGATGCCTGGTGAAACCCATTCGAGGAGAGGGATGATGATCTATACCATGAATTTGGAGTTTGTGATGAGCAAAGAGGTGATATTCAGATGTTTTGAGTATTCGGTATAATTGTTTTTTGAAATTTGGTGAAACGATGGTGTTTATCCCGGAGGGATTTTTTCTTTTCTTTTTGCGATGGTCTTTTGAGTTGTATTGGATGGACAAATGATATGGAAAGTTGAGGCGATTTAATAAATATTTGAAAGAGTACGACTTTATTAAAAGGTGTTTACAAAATATGGTAAACTTGCCAACTACCTAAATTCATCAAAAATGGCTAAGTAGATGAAATCAGGGATCCTAGTTATACGAAAAAAGAAACGGGCTGCCGACATTCGAGTCTTCCTATGAAGGTGTCAACCCTGGAGGTCGGTATCCTCTTGCTCCTGCCAAAGGTATTCCATCGAGGCCATCTCCCCTTTTTGCATGTCTATCTCGGCCTCTAAAGCTGTAATCCGGCTTTGCAGTGCCTGGCTCTTCCTGTCCTCCAAGTCTAGGCGAGTAGTTAAGATCCTTATCACCGAATCTTTGTCTTCAATTATGGTACTTGATGCTTCTTTCTTGCGGATCTCGTTGTCCAAACGTTCCTTAAAGTCCCTTAGGGTCACTTTCTGTTTTATCGCTTGTATGCGGATAACGTCCTTGCTATGCCTTTCCAACTAATTCATCTGGACTTCTAGGTAACATTGATGGGCTTCGGCATCATCGCTTTCCTCTACCATCTGATCTCGTTCTTCTTGCATTGCTCGCATCTGCTCTACTACTTGAGCGTAAGCCATGACATTCATTCCTTCGCTCACCTGCGATTCCCCTTCTTCTTCCATTGGTTTCTGATTTTCTGGGCGTGGTAAGACATTGCCATTAACTCGTCTTAACCTCTACTGCGGATATTTCGGTATCGTTGCTGCAGGGGCGACGCGTCCTTTGAGACAAAAGGGGTGAGTCCAGTCTTGGGCGTACAGCTGAATGTTTTGATTTTCCCCGGTGTGTGGCAGGTTTGACCTTGTCATGCCGAATGTCACAGGGATTACTTGCATGATGCAAAACTGTCTAAGGACAAGGGCGGGGAAATAGTGAACGCACCCCCATACTCCGATCAAAGGAACCCAAGGCAAGGGCCCGCAGCAGACGATGGGATCGGAGGCCTGCAGCCATTTGCCAACTGAAGTATTCTCCCGAGAGATTTATGAATCTGTCGACCCAGACATCTTTATTCTCCATTCTCCAATTATCTGTGGTCGTTGCGTTGATAACTCTGAGTAAAGGGCATGATTTGATATAGCTTGCAAAGAATATGGACTGATTTCGTGCCTGTTTGAAGTGGCTGACTAACCATACTGTCAACAACTGGGTGCAACAGGTAAGTCTCCCTTTCCCTTTTCTTCGACAAGAGTCCAAAGAGCAAAAGGTCTCAGCCAAGATGGCTGTTGTAGGATTGATGGCATTTGCCTCCATCTCGTAAAAGATATTGGCTACTGCAAAATCGATGGCGTTCTTCATTTTCGGAAAACAGACAAATCCTATGATGGCGAAAGCCAGAATCCTTAAGCATTTTTCCCCATTGGACAACTGAAATTGTGCCTCAATATCTGACAAACACCAGAAGTAGTCACCTTCTCTGACATGAGTGGTGATTCCTAACAACTTATCAAGCCTTATTTTGACACTCGAGGAGTCGAGTCGAACATTCTGGTATATGGCCGATATAGGAGATGTGAAGCACATCAGAGCTGAATATTCCTCTAGTGTGGGAGTCAAGTCTATCCCTTTGTCGAAAGAGAAGCACTGATAATAGGGATCCTAGAATTTTAGGGTTGCCCGGATGCAACCCCAATCAGTCTTCACATCAACCAGGGTCAGTAGCTTTCCATAACTACATTCAAACTGTGTCTCCTCGTCTTGAGTCAGCTCATTTATCAACTTTCGAATCCTAGTTAAGTCGAAGTCTAAGACTTCTACTTTGACTTTAGTGGTGATGTCAGGGGTGAACCCAGGTTCCAACAGGTCTCCTCGCGTAGCCTAATAGTCGAAACTTCATCCCCCGAAAATATCAAGTGAAAGTAGTGTAGGTGCCGACATATCGAATGAGCGAAAATGGGTCCTGTGGGACAGAAATGAAATTTTAAGTGCAAAGTAACCTGTACGTGTAAGAAATTTACAGTTCGTATAAAATGAAAAAATTATGACAAATGGACATCATGGCAACAAGATAAATAGAGCCACGACAAAGCAGATATGATCATGATGCACGTGCTGGGGCTCTGATTCTGATTTTTCTAACTGGCTTGAACGGTTCCCGGATGATACCATGAAAAGGTCCCTAAAGTGTCATCCAGTGTCCTGATTCCTGGCGGAATCATGTAACCTTTCGACTATCTTTAGGGGTTCATCCGAGTTGGGATTGGTGAACACTACCCAGGACATGCGTCCTAGGGCGTCACTACTAGCCTCCTGATTTGGTAATTGTCCCCGGGGTGTAGGGCACTATGAAATGCATATGACAATCGATATCAAAGTGAATAAATAAACAAACCAGCAATTTATCAAAGCGGGTAAATAAACAAATAAACACCTCTAAAAAATAAAACCGGCTCCGACCCTAAAGTCCCCAGTGAAGTCGCCAAACTGTCGCGCCCCGAAAATAAAAATATTCGTGAGTGTACGATGAATCTGAGACCTTACGATGCTTGGCATGAAAGGACGCCTCGCAACATGCAATGAAGTTGCCACCCTAATTTTGTCTCTAGGTTTAGGGAACCTAATCGTCATGACATAAAATAAAATAAATAAATAAACTAAAAAACTAAAAAAAACTAAAGGCACAAAAAAGGGTCTAAACCCAAGACAAAGGTTCGGGGTTGTATTATGGACTCGGGAAGGTGTTAGGCACCCGAGTCACATCCGAAAATGGTTACCGGTTGATAGGAGAGGTGTTTAAAAGATGTTTGATAAAAATACGTTTTGAAAAGGGGTCCTTAGAGGAATCGTCACTTTAGTCTTTTCCATGATCGGGACCGTTCAATAATAATTAATCATTGGACGGGGTTACCATTTTCAAGGCCGATCGATTATTCCTGACCGTAGCGTGATGGGACTGAATTTTTCGTAAGACTGAATGAGCGCCCTCTATTTCATCATCGGACCATTCATGATTAAATTAACTACTACGTGATTCTATCATGGATAGCTTAACAGAGTACAGATTAAATGAGAGGTTGTGAAATGATAAACTGATGTAGGATCGAAGCCACCAAATACATGCAGTCAATATAAGTGGAAATTTAAAATGAAACGAACATGGCATTTTAAGCGAGTCTTTTAAACAAGTTGTTCATGTAGGTTGATTTTAATTCTAGCAATTCTATATATCATGCCTGCGACTAATATTTACGGAAAAGCATTGAATAAATAAAAGGGACAGAAAGACGTACTTTCGAGCGAAGCTTGAATTTTAAACCTACAAAATGAAAGTGTTAGTGATAGCTCGAAAAATAAATAAGCAGTTTATGAATGCGAGAATTTAAATAAGCAGTTGATATATAGAGAAAATAACAATGATTTTGACGACTACGAAGATAAAAATGGCGATTTGACACATACGAAAATTAAAACGGTGATCTGATGAGTACAGGAAAATTTAAATGATGATTTGATGCATGCGAGAATTTAAATGATGATAGTTGAAGTGCGAGAAACTTAAATGATGATTTGATAAGTGCGAGAATTTAAATGATAACTTGATGCGTGCAGAAAAATTAATGATTTGATGCGTGCAGAAAAATTAAACAGGTGATATTTGTAGAAAAATTAAACAATTGATGATTTGCGAGAATTAAAACAATTGATGACTTGCAGGAAAATTAATGATTTGCAGAAAATTTAAAGCAGTTGACGATTTGCAGAAAATTAAACAGTTGATGATTTGCGAGAATTAAAATGCGATCGACCATAGAGGCGGTAAATTAAACGACTGAATTTAAATTGCGGAAAGTAAATTGTGAAAAATTAAAGTGCGAAGAATTTAAACAGTTGATAGGTACATAATTTTAAAGTGAAAGTACGAAAAAATAGTCATACGAAACATACGAATATTTTACGAAAAACGTGATCCGAGGTCTCGGAAAGAATGAAAATGGGTTAGGTCCAATTTGAAAAATAAAAGAAATGGGCCAGGAACTATTCCTGGCCCAAGGAAATAAAAAAGAATGGTGATGGGCCAAGCCCATCACCTTTCCTTCTTCTCTCCCACATGAATAGCCCATCATGGGACTATTCATCATCCTCAAGCTTTGGTCGCTGGTGCCACTACCGGCGGCCAAGCTTCGGCCACCCGTGGCTGAAATGAAAAACCTTCATACCGAGATGCTTGTCTCCTCGACGGCTTCCCGACCGTACGAACTTAAAATCTCGGTTTAAACCGTACCGAGTTTTATTTCAAAAAAAATGACAAATGATAATTACCGAAAACTAATTAATTCGCAAGATTTATCTAACGATTAAGCAAATTAAAAGCATGTATTTAATCTATGACATATATAGGAATTATTGGCATAAATATAAGTAATTAATTTGAGCAAAAACGCAATCAAAAAAATTAAAGAAAGAAAGGCAGTAAAACCGCCAAAAATGCTTACGAGCAAAAGCTTGAACTGTGGCGATTATTGCTCGAAATGAGAAATCTATCAAGGAGGGAGAAGAAGCAATCTTGCTTGGGTGAATTCGTGAGGGAAATGGAGAGGGGCAGTGGCCTTTTTATAGGCTGAGATCGCGTGGAGGCGAAGACGCGGGTGCTGCACGTGGAGGCAAGGACGCGGGTGCTGCGCGTGGAGGAGCCGGGCATCGCTGGCGGAGCTAGGGCTGCTGTGCTGGCGGAGCTAGGCTGCCGTGATGATGGTTGACGGGACAGGAAGCGACGGGAGCAAGCAGCTCGGTGGCTTGCTCCGCTGCTGCGTCGCTTCCACGGTGCATGTGCACCATGCACATTTAATTGTGAACCGTTGATATGGTTGACTTTCCTTGGTCAACCAGATTAACGGTGATGACCAATTGCCCTTTTAATTTTACTTAAATGGCCTCGAGCCATTTTCGTGAACAAACGTTCTGAATTTTCGAGCCGAAAGTGCCAGCGCGTAGAGAAAAATAAGACGAGTTTAACAGTCTACAGTGAATGAAGACATTTTTTCGTTTAACGTGTTTATTTTCTCGTTCGGAAACATGAAATGTTCGGACGAAAAATAAATGACGTTATGACGAAAACTACGCGAAACAAAGTTGGTCAGCGTGAATGAAAAAAAGAGTAGGTAATAGTTGATGGAAAATATAACACGTTCGAGCTATTATCCGAGTCCAATAAAAGCTCGAACAAAAATAATAATAAAAAATAAAAATGCTAAAAATGTGATAAAATACTAAAAATCCTAAATTTTATGCGATGACCTAAAACGAAAAAATAACTAGCAAATGACTAACGGATAATTAAAAATGTGATTTTTAAGGCTGAAAATATTAATGATAATAATAATGAAAATACGTGACGAAAAATTAAAAATGCGATTTCGAACGCTGACAATGACAATGACAATGATAAAATGCGATGAGAATTTAAAAATATCCTAACGACAACAAATTGATTTGAAAAGGCAATTAATTAAGTAAAATGACAGGAATGCTAAATTTAATTTAAATGGCGTCAAAATTCGGGTATCAACAAGATCCGAGCGGGAATACCGTAAAATTCGGACGTTGACGAAGAGACGTTATCCGAGCGGGGATATCGCAAACTTTGGACGTTGATGAAGAGACAAGATCCGAGCGGGGATACCGCAAAATTCGAACTTTGACGAAGAGATGAGATCCGAACGGGGATACCGCAAAATTCAGACGTTGATGACGAGACAAGATCCAAGCGGGGATACCACAAACTTCGGACATTGATGAAGAAACAAGATCCGAGCGGGGATACCACAAAATTCGGATGTTGACGAAGAGATGAGATCCGAGCGGGGATACCGCAAAATTCGGACGTTGACGAAGAGATGTGTTCCGAGTGGGGATACCGTAAAATTCAGACATTGATGACGAGACAAGATCCTAGCGGGGATACCGTAAACTTCGGACGTTGATGAAAAGACAAGATCCGAGCGGGGATACCGCAAAATTCAGATGTTGAAGAAGAGATGAGATCCGAGCGGGGATACCGCAAAATTTGGACGCTGATGAAGAGACAAGATCCGAGCGGGGATACCGCAAACTTCGGACGTTGATGAAGAGACAAGATCTGAGCGGGGATACTGCAAAATTTGGACGTTGATGAAGAGATGTGATCCAAGAGGGGATACCGTAAAATTCGGACGTTGACATAATGGTGGGGGAAATGGACCGCTGCACGAAATTAATTGGGGAGTGGTAAGGTACTCCATTCGATGTTGATTGGATTTTGAAGAAAATACAAGACGAGGGCATTACAACAATATTGTCATCGAAGACCCATGGTTGACGTGATTCCATCAAAGCGTATCTGTATCCTACAAATAGGAAGGAAACAAACACGAAAGCAACAACAGATGGAAAAAGAGAGCAAATGATAATGTGAGAAACATTGTGTATTCCTACATTTAAACCTCGGCTTGCCCCCAAGTTTTTTGTTGGGACGAAAATGACCCCTTTGTTTAAGAGAAAATCAATTCAAGTATATTCTTTGAAAAAATGTTCGTTCAGTTTTTTGTTATATAAACATGATTGATACAAGTCTAGATAACGTCTGTGTCTTGTTCAAGAAATAATGACCTCAAGAACAAGACTTTCCCATGACATGTAAACGTAAGCAAACCTCACCGAATATTAGTGTTTGCGCTCACGCTCAGAAAACAGGGTTATGTGTTTACACTCCTAAAATGCAATAAACATAGCACAAGAATTAAATTTGCAATGTCAATCCGAGTGAAAGATGCACATGCATGGGCCTACTAATAATCAAGAGGACTTTGCGAGGGAAAAAAAGAGAGGAATTTGTAGAAGAAAGTATTGTGTTTTTTGGCAAAAGGTTTTAATGAGTTTGTGCTCGATGACTGATTGCGATTGGAATAAATTGCGGTGAACGATGCTCGACGATTTGATTGTGGCGAGGGCAAAGTGCCGAAATCCTTGAATCTTTGCTGGAGATGTTCCTTCTGGATCGTTTTGAGGGCACTTTGCCCAAGTTCTTCTTTTCTTTTTTAGATCATTTTGCCATTGATATTTGACCGTTTTTTATTTTGTACTTGCTTTTGTTGTTGTCTTGTTGATTGAACACCTCTTCTTCTTTTTTTCTTGTTTTTTGTTTTCCTTTTTTTTTTCTTTTTTGTTTTTTCTTTTTGTTGTTTTTTGTTTTTTTTTGTGTTCTTCCTTCTTCTTTTTTGAGCAAGCAAAACATGTACAATTTTTGCTTGATCTATCACCCTCTCTGTCTTTGGCAGAAGCCTCCAAGTCTTGATTTATTTTAGCCTTCTTCTGACGTTGTTTTGTTAGCGATCCTCTAAAGGTTCCTTTGTCTTTTCCTTGCTTGATGTGTAACCCCAATTTAGAGGTCCTAGTCAAGCACTACTAACTTGGTTAGGAGAAAATAAAAGGCTTTTGGGGTTTTTGATAGAGTCGTACATGATGTACAAAGTATGTGTTTGAGGGCAAAAAGTTTAAAAAATGAAAAATGTTAAAGAAGAGCAAAAGCAAAGTCCAATGTCATCTTACTGTTATCCCATGTCTGATGGTTCATGTACCCTGGATATTATGCAAATCTAACTAGCACTTAGCTTAGCATTTACACTCATGAAAGAAATAAGGCATGAAGGCCCAAAATGCTCGTAGGGATATGCTTGTTACGTTTAAAACATGTCATGGATATAAGAGTTAACAGGCAAGACCATGTATGTCATACAATTTCTAATGAACATACGTTATCCTTGATGCAATAAAATGACAAACACACTTAATTTACGTGAGGTTTGAAGACGTAGGATTTTTAAACCAAGCAATATATATTATTTATTATTATTATTATTATTATTATTTTGGAAAAAGCTAAGAAATTAAGTAGATATGACGCACACACTCTTGCAACAACATAAATTGTGGGAATTTAAAATTACGGAAATGCAAATTGTGAAAACGTAAATTGCGGAAACATAAATTACGAAAAGGGAAATCGCGAAAACGTAAATTGCGGAAAGGGAAATTGCAAAAATGTAAAGGATGAATTCCCTGAAAAATAAGCTTGGATACTTTTCAACACCTTCTTTTGGTCGTCACTTCACTCGCTTGCCCCCAAGTTTACAAGTCTCGTTGCACCTGAAATGAAGAGGGAATTAGATAGTAAATTCACGGGAAAAAGACATCCCAAGATGTTGAATTTAAAATTAACAAAATGACAGAAATATTGAAAAGAACACGTGGGTGGCCTCCCACGAAGCGCCCTTGTTTAAAGTCGTAGGCTCAACTATGGCAAAGCTTCCTTGTGATCAAAATTGAAGAGGGGGGGAGAATCGCCGCACTAATTTTTTTACGAAAAGTGGGGGTGAATCGCCGCACTAAATTTGATGAAAAGTGGGGTTTTGAACCGCCACACGATTTTTTTAAAAGGTGGGGTTTAAACCGGCACACGTCTTTTCGAAAGGTGGGGTTTAAACCGCAACACGATTTTTTTAAAAGGTGGGGTTTAAACTGCCACACGAGTTCTAGAAAGGTAGGGTTTGAACCGCCACTCAATTTTTTGAAAAGGTGGGGTTTAAACCGCCACATGATTTTTTTGAAATGTGGGGTTTAAACCGCCATACGTTTTTTAAAAGGTGGGGTTTTGAACCGCCACACGATTTTTGAAAGGTGGGGAGTAGCTCGCTTTTTAGGGGCTATCGTCAACCTGAAAAAGAAAAATAGACGAGTGAATAATAGTAAGTATGGGCGACAATATGCATGTGGCATGCAATCCCGAGGCCTCCACGCTGCTTATTCACTCTTTCGGCCACACTTTCACTTAATACTTTTAGGACGAATGAGAAGATGACACTTCTGTGAAGATACAAACGAAGCTTTTATTCATTCCAATGACGCAATGTGATCTTGGATGTTATCAACGAAACCCTTGAAACAAACCCGTGCGAGTGGCTTGTGTTTATCATGCTCGGAACCCTCCTTCCGTGACGAGTTTTATGAGCATATTCTTGATCATGCCAGGAGGTTTTTACAAGCATTTGAGCGACGAAAGTCATGTTTATGATGAGCAAAGATGATGAAAATCGGCTTGGAAGCATTTCGAGCAACATCTGGAGGCCGAAAATGACTTTGGAGGGATTTGGAGCCGAAGCTGGCGGCATGCCGCTAGGCCCCAGGCGGCATACTGCCAGAGAACAACTTGGGAGCCAATCGGCTTTTCGAAGGTCTTCCTTGGGACTTTCATAGTAGCTCTTTCTTGCATATTGACATTCAATCTTAGAGGATGAATTTTGACCAAGTTTATGGCGCTCTTTAGCCACTTATCCGAGGAATCAAGGCTTGTAAATGTCGTTGTGCTCGAGGCATGCACGTATTACTTGAGATCTTGTGGCCTTCGAATTTCATGTATGTCCACAACGAAGCAGTCGCGTTTGACTCTTCCTTCTCAAACTTTTCATTCATCTTATGTCTATTATTGATGCCTTCCGTGTTTTAGCCGAGTGGAAATTCCAAGCAACTCCCGCCTATGTTGGTCAAAACAAAAGAGCGTGCAATCGAAAGCGAGAAGAAACAGTTATCCCCTCGTTATCATCATTTGTGAGAGATGTGTCGCCCAGAAAAATCTGTGTTTTGCCATGGGCATACTCCAACCTGTCATCAACATCTTTCATGTTTTAGACGAGGAATTTCGAGCACATCGCGTCCATATTGGCCAAAACAAAAGAGTGTGCGGCTGAAACTGAGAAGAAGCAACTATCCTTGCATTCTGATTTTTTTGTGAGAGATGCGCCAACCAGACAAATCTTAAATTTGGTGTGGGCAGACTTCAGCCCGTTATAAACGCCTTTCGTGTTTTAGCCGAGTGAAAACTCTGAACAAATCGTATCCTTATTGGCCAAAACAAAAGATCGTGCAGCTTAGACCGAGAAGAAATAGCTATCCTTGCATTCTGAATTTTTTTGTGAGATATGCACCACCCAGAAAATTCTGAAATTTTGTGTGGGCAGACTTCAACCCGTCACCAATATCTTTCATGTTTTAGCTGAGTGGAAAATTCAAGCAAATCGTATCCTTATTGGCAAAAAAAAAAGATCGCGCAGCTGAGACCGAGAAGAAACAGTCATCTCCGCGTTATCATCATTTGGTCTATATTTTTTTTTCATTTCAAGGGTTAGCCTTTTGTTATTGTTGTTTTTTTGGGGGGTTCTATATGTGGTTTATTTTGGGGGAAGGTTTCTCTTCTTTCTTTCTTTTTGTGAGGGATGGCCATTTGATGCTCTTGGATGAACAAAAGAAATTCCTTTAAAAGGTGAAGGCACTCATTTAATAAATATCCGAATATGCATGAACTTGTCATTTACGAATTTTGTCCAAAAAGGGTTACAACCGTTGCAAGCTTGGTCAACTATCTGTTAGCCCAAGGGCAACTTACTCTTGTTTTGATGATTTTAGACACACAAACTAATTAGTATTACTAATGCAATTTGAAGTTAAAGTGTGTGTAGTTTGTGATCAAGCAAATAAGAAAAGAAGCAACAAATCAAGATATCACAAGCTAGAAGATCAAGTGTCTTTGAACTTAATTTTATAGGAATGGGTCTTGTCTGGCCATTTCAAGCCAGAATTTCATCGCGTGGTTACATCAAGCATTTGGACAAGCAAATGGAGTCTGATTTGAGAGAACAAGGGCTTGATGGAAACTTCAGGATGTTAGCTTTCATTTAAGACAAGTTTCAGCCAAATCGGACGGTTGGATCAGAAGTTATGGTCATTGACATTTTGGCGCGCAGTGTGAACGCATAACTGAATTATTTTTGGTTGTCTAGAAGCGAAGCTAGCGGCATGCCGCCCCAGCTCTTTGGTGTCTGGCGGCATGCCGCCCCAGCCCAGGAGAAACGCGCCAACAGCTATTTTCTCCACTTCCAACGGCTATATTTGACCCCATACTCCCTTGTCCGAGCTTCTACACCTTCCTACCTATAAATACTCATCCCATATGAGTTTAAACATAACAAGAAACATCAAGAAAGCTCTTACAACTTCCAAAACACAAAATCACATTTACAAACCCAAAGATTCAACATTCTCATTTTATGCAAGCTTCTCTTCAAGGATTCAAATATTCTTGCATACAATTCTGGGTTTCTTTGGCTTTCTTCTTGAGGTAACTTTGAACATTTATTGGTGTTGATTTGCAATCATATATTTATTTATCTTGTACACCAATTTGGTTGTTGCAATTACATTGATTTAATTGTGAAGGTTTGAAAAGTGTACCTAACACTTTTGGGTTAAGGGTAGTGTTCTCATCCCATTGAAAGAGAACTTAGGTTTGTGGTTGAGCCCTTGAAAAAACCATAGGTTATAGTTGTGCCTTGAAAAACTATAGGTTGTAGTTTAGCCCGTGAAAAACTACTTGTAAGGTTGTTGGTGAGCCCCGGAAAACCAATTGTAAGGTTGTGAGCTGATCCCGTAAAAGCTCAAGTGAATAGCAAAGGTTTGCATTCGAAAATCCTAAGAGGAGGACTCTTAGGTAGTGGAGTACAATTCGGTTGTGAATTGGAACCACTATACATCTTGTGTTTGCTATTCTCTCTTCTCTTGTGTGCAGATTTTTGAAGTGCCTATTCACCCCCCCCTCTAGGCCTATTATTGTTTATCAATTGGTAGCGGAGCAAGGTCACTTGGAATAGGGTCTAACAACCTCAAGTGAAAGATTCAAATGGATAGAGGAGGAATTTCCAGCACTCAAGATAGAGGAGCATTCAATCATCCACCTTACCTTGATGGCAACAATTATCTTCATTGGAAGATCAAGATGAAGACCTTCATTACTTCCCTCAATTGTGAGATGTGGGATTGTGTTGAGAAGGGTTTTGTGGCTCCAACTGAACCAGCCGGAACGGATGGATCTCTTAGAATTCTTGATTTTGAGAGGTGGACCAATGCTCAAAAGACAAGGAAAACCATGGAAGCTAAAGCCATGTATGCTCTTCAAGTCTCAATCTCTTTTAGTGAGTTCAATCGCATTTGCTCTTGCAAAACAGCAAAACAAATTTGGGAAACTTTGGAGATGGCGCACGAGGGTACAGCTCAAGTTCGTGATCTCCGTTTGGATCAACTCAAAACTGAATATGAGCTATTCAAGATGATGCAAGGAGAGTCTATCTATGATCTTAGCACAAGATTGCAGAATTTATGCAGTGCCATGGATAATCTCGGATTGACTCAAAGTGATTCGGAGATGGTGAGGAAACTCTTAAGCATTCTACCAAGCAAGTGGGTAGCAATCAAGACCACCATCAAGCAAAAGGAAGTGAAGCCTTCTTACACTCAACTTGTGAGTTCACTCACCGCTTTTGAGCATGAGTTGGGCCTATATAATTTAGAAGAGGCAAATACTAAGGAAAAGAAAAACATTGCCCTCACTAGCAAGTTGACTGAAGAAGATGATGAGACTCTTGCTCTCTTCACAAGAAAACTCCATAAGCATTGGAAATCAAATTCCAAGAAGAATAGATATCAAAGTGAGTCTTCTAACCATTCTAAATTCAATTCTAATGCTGATGTTGTGTGCTTTGAGTGTGACAAACCAGGGCATATCAAGAGTGAATGTCCTAGACTCGAAAAGAAAAAGAGGTATGAAAAACACAGCTCAAAGAACAAGAAGGATGGGAAGAAACATCATAGGAGAGCATTTAAAGCAACCTCCACATGGAGTGATGAGGATGAAACTTCAAGTAGTGATCCTTTGGATTCCTCATCCGGAGATGAAGTAGCTAACTTGTGCCTTATGGCTCAAAGTGATGATGAGGTAAGTTCTTGCAACTCTTCTAGTGATGAACGTAATTATGATGAATTGCAAGAAGTTTTTAATGAACTAGCTACTCGTTTTGAAAATGCTACTATGAAAAATACTAATTTTGTTAAGGAACTAGAAAGCCTTAAGAATGATATTAGTGAACTAGAAGAGCTTAACAAAAATTTGACTAATGAAAATAAATTGCTTGATATTGCTTGTGGTAAGCTCAAAGAGGAAAATGGCAAATGTGAGCTTTGTAAGGATTCTTCTAAAGAAATCTTAATTTTAGAAGAAAAGGTTAAAACTCTTGAGAACACATTAGCTAAATATATGAAGAGTAGTCATATCCATCATAAATGCATAGATGAGCAAAAGAGAATTGGTAATATGCATGGCATTGGTTTTAACTCCTCCACTAGCATGAACAAGGGTAAAAATGTTTTTGTTAAAGCTAATTCTTCAAATGAGCATGCTAGTTCATCTTATTGTCATGGTAGTTCATCAAAATGGCATGATATATCCTCTAATGTAGTTCACAAATCCTCACATGCTAAACCGATTTATAAATGTAGCTATTGCAAAAAATTTGGTCATCTATCTTATTTTTGCTACATTCGTAGAGGATTTGTTAGTTGGAAACAAATTTGGGTACCAAAGGGTACACATGCATATGAGGAAGGACCCAAACATGTTTGGGTTCCTAGGACTAACTAATTTGTCTTTGTAGGAATGCCGGAAACCCAATGAACGAAAATGGTATTTGGATAGCGGGTGTTCACGGCATATGACGGGTGACAAGTCAAAATTCACCCATTTGGAGAAGAAAGACAAAGGAGGTGTAACTTTCGGCGATAACCAAAAATGCAAGGTTTTGGGCATCGGTAAAGTTGGTCATTCTCCTTCTATTGAAAATGTGTTGTTTGTACAAGGTTTAAAATTCAACCTCTTGAGCATAAGTCAATTATGTGATAGAGATTTATATGTTATTTTTTATTCTACACATTGTGAAGTTAGAAATGTACACACACAAGCACTTGTTTTTATTGGTAATAGAGTTAGAAATATTTACATGATTGATTTGAATGATATTTCTAACAATGATCATACATGTTTAAGTGCTTTAGTAGATAATTCTTCAATATGGCATAGGAGACTTGTTCATGTAGGAATGGATCATATTGCAAAGCTATCTAGGAAGGAGCTTGTACGAGGACTACCTACTTTGAAGTATGAGATGGAAGGCTTGTGTGATGCGTGCCAATATGGAAAGCAAATCAAGAGCTCATTCAAGTCCATCAAATCCGTGTCTACTTCTAGGCCACTTGAACTTCTTCACCTTGACCTTTTTGGACCAATAAGGACAGCTAGCTTGGGTGGTAAGAAGTATTGTTTTGTAATTGTGGATGACTATTCTAGATTTACATGGGTTTTATTCTTGTCTCATAAACATGATGCATGTGATAACTTCAAAAGACTTTGCTATAAAATTCAAAATGAAAAAGGTTTCAAAATTTCCAAAATTAGAAGTGATCATGGTGGAGAATTTGAAAATGGTATATTTCAAGAGTTTTGCAATGAAAATGGTATTAATCATAATTTTTCATGTCCTCGCACTCCTCAACAAAATGGGGTAGTTGAGAGGAAAAATAGGTCATTGCAAGAAGCGGCTAGGACTCTTTTGAATGAACATACTTTGCCAAAATATTTTTGGGCCGAAGCCGTTAGTACCGCATGCTATGTTTTAAATCGTGTTTTAATTCGTCCTCTTTTAAACAAGACTTGTTACGAATTATGGTATGATAGAAAACCCACCATTGGTCATCTTAGAGTCTTTGGGTGTAAATGTTTTATTTTGAATATCAAAGACAATTTAGGAAAATTTGATGCAAAGTCGGATGAAGGTATTTTCCTTGGATACTCTACTTCTAGCAAAGCTTATAGAGTGTATAATAAAAGAACTCTAGTTGTAGAAGAATCCATGCACATTGCATTTGATGAGACTAATCCTTTTGAAAGTGTGCAAAAGACAGCTAGTGTTGATGATGTTGATATTTTTGGAAGCCTTCAAGAGTATCCTCCTATGGAGATTCTTGATGATTCAAAGGACAACACACCTTCTCTAGAAAATCCAAAAATTCAAGAGGAGAAGGAAACAGTAGAAGAGGTCCTTGATGATGCAAATGTTGAAGCAAATCAAAGTAATCAAGGCCCCTCCAATTCAAGACCTTGGAAAATGATGAATGCCCATCCACAAGAACAAATTATAGGTAATCGCCAAGGTAGAGTCACTCGTTCATCTCTTAGACATTTAAATGATCATCATGCTTTTGTCTCTCAATTTGAACCTAAGAAATTTGATGATGCCTCTCATGATGAATATTGGTTGATTGCCATGCAAGAGGAACTAAATCAATTTGAGAGAAATTGTGTTTGGAATTTAGTCCCTAGGCCTAGCAACCACACTATTATTGGAACCAAGTGGGTTTTTAGAAACAAACTTGATGAATCGGGAAATGTTATAAGGAACAAAGCTAGATTGGTAGCCCAAGGGTATAACCAACAAGAAGGTATTGATTTTGATGAAACATTTGCCCCGGTTGCTAGACTTGAAGCCATTCGCATGTTGTTAGCCTTTGCATGTTTTAAAAATATAAGTTTATATCAAATGGATGTTAAAAGTGCATTTTTGAATGGTTACATCATGGAAGAAGTATATGTTAAGCAACCTCCCGGTTTTGAAGATCATAAATTTCCTAACCATGTTTTTAAATTGGAAAAGGCTCTATATGGTCTTAAACAAGCCCCTAGAGCTTGGTATGATCGTTTGAGTCAATTTTTATTGAAAAATGGTTTTAAGATGGGAAAGATTGATTCTACACTCTTTACTAAACATGATGGTAAGCATATGTTGATTGTGCAAATTTATGTTGATGACATTATCTTTGGTGCCACTAACGATTCTTTGTGCAAGGAGTTTGAAAAATGTATGCATAGTGAGTTCGAAATGAGCATGATGGGAGAATTGACATTCTTTCTTGGACTCCAAATTCGACAAACCAAAGAAGGTATTTTCATCAATCAAGCAAAATATATCAAGGATCTCCTCAACAAATATGGATACAAAGATGTCAAGGAGAGTCCTATTCCCCTTAGTCCAACCGTCAACCTCGACAAAGATGAAGATGGTAAAGATATAGATGTTACTCTATATCGAGGTATGATTGGAAGTCTTTTATATTTAACGGCAAGTAGACCGGATATAATGTTTAGTGTTTGTCTATTTGCTCGTTTTCAATCTTGTCCTAAAGAGTCTCACTTGATTGCTTTGAAAAGAATTTTCAAATATTTGAAAGGTACATCTAAATTAGGTCTTTGGTATCCCAAAGGGTCTAGCATTGATTTAATTGGTTATACCGATTCAGATTTTGCCGGTTCTAAAACCGATAGGAAGAGCACAAGTGGTACATGTCAATTTTTGGGACAAGCTATGGTTTCTTGGTCAAGTAAGAAACAAAATTCGGTAGCTATTTCTACTACGGAAGCTGAATATATTGCTGCCGGATCTTGTGTATCTCAAATTTTATGGATGAAACAAACCTTAGAAGATTTTGATCTTAAGTTTTGTAAAATTCCTGTGTTTTGTGATAATCTAAGTGCTATCCAATTGACCAAGAATCCTATTTGCCACTCACGAACTAAGCACATTGATATAAAACATCATTTTATTCGTGATCATTTGGCTAAAGGAGATATTATGCTTGAATTTGTTGGTACTAACAAACAACTTGCAGATATTTTTACCAAAGCTCTTGCCAAAGAACATTTTGTGGAGCTTAGACATGAAATCGGTATTTGCAATCCATTTGAGTAAGCTTTTGGTTATCATCTCTCTATTTCAATTTTTGATTGGATAATCGTTTTTGGTGAGTTGCATTTGATCTTTGCTTGCTCCTTTATTACTCCTTGTATAATCTAGTTGGCCTTCTTTGATTTATTTAACCTTTTTGCTAATGACAAAGGGGGAGAATAAGTTGAGGGGGAGAATATGTTTAAAGGGAAATGTAAGTTTTAGGGGGAGCAAAACTTTAAAATCTTTTGCCATGTTCTATTTGTACTAATGCATTTTATTGGTAGCTCTTTGTGCACTAATGTTTCTTGTAGGGGGAGCATTCCTTTGGCAAAGATAGGAGATGTAAGTTTTCTCCATTTTGACTTCAACTTCAATTGCTAGTTCAATTATGTTTTATAATTAGCTTGTGGTTGTCATCATCAAAAAGGGGGAGATTGTTAGCCCAAGGGCAACTTACTCTTGTTTTGATGATTTTAGACACACAAACTAATTAGTATTACTAATGCAATTTGAAGTTAAAGTGTGTGTAGTTTGTGATCAAGCAAATAAGAAAAGAAGCAACAAATCAAGATATCACAAGCTAGAAGATCAAGTGTCTTTGAACTTAATTTTATAGGAATGGGTCTTGTCTGGCCATTTCAAGCCAGAATTTCATCGCGTGGTTACATCAAGCATTTGGACAAGCAAATGGAGTCTGATTTGAGAGAACAAGGGCTTGATGGAAACTTCAGGATGTTAGCTTTCATTTAAGACAAGTTTCAGCCAAATCGGACGGTTGGATCAGAAGTTATGGTCATTGACATTTTGGCGCGCAGTGTGAACGCATAACTGAATTATTTTTGGTTGTCTAGAAGCGAAGCTAGCGGCATGCCGCCCCAGCTCTTTGGTGTCTGGCGGCATGCCGCCCCAGCCCAGGAGAAACGCGCCAACAGCTATTTTCTCCACTTCCAACGGCTATATTTGACCCCATACTCCCTTGTCCGAGCTTCTACACCTTCCTACCTATAAATACTCATCCCATATGAGTTTAAACATAACAAGAAACATCAAGAAAGCTCTTACAACTTCCAAAACACAAAATCACATTTACAAACCCAAAGATTCAACATTCTCATTTTATGCAAGCTTCTCTTCAAGGATTCAAATATTCTTGCATACAATTCTGGGTTTCTTTGGCTTTCTTCTTGAGGTAACTTTGAACATTTATTGGTGTTGATTTGCAATCATATATTTATTTATCTTGTACACCAATTTGGTTGTTGCAATTACATTGATTTAATTGTGAAGGTTTGAAAAGTGTACCTAACACTTTTGGGTTAAGGGTAGTGTTCTCATCCCATTGAAAGAGAACTTAGGTTTGTGGTTGAGCCCTTGAAAAAACCATAGGTTATAGTTGTGCCTTGAAAAACTATAGGTTGTAGTTTAGCCCGTGAAAAACTACTTGTAAGGTTGTTGGTGAGCCCCGGAAAACCAATTGTAAGGTTGTGAGCTGATCCCGTAAAAGCTCAAGTGAATAGCAAAGGTTTGCATTCGAAAATCCTAAGAGGAGGACTCTTAGGTAGTGGAGTACAATTCGGTTGTGAATTGGAACCACTATACATCTTGTGTTTGCTATTCTCTCTTCTCTTGTGTGCAGATTTTTGAAGTGCCTATTCACCCCCCCCTCTAGGCCTATTATTGTTTATCAATTGGTAGCGGAGCAAGGTCACTTGGAATAGGGTCTAACAACCTCAAGTGAAAGATTCAAATGGATAGAGGAGGAATTTCCAGCACTCAAGATAGAGGAGCATTCAATCATCCACCTTACCTTGATGGCAACAATTATCTTCATTGGAAGATCAAGATGAAGACCTTCATTACTTCCCTCAATTGTGAGATGTGGGATTGTGTTGAGAAGGGTTTTGTGGCTCCAACTGAACCAGCCGGAACGGATGGATCTCTTAGAATTCTTGATTTTGAGAGGTGGACCAATGCTCAAAAGACAAGGAAAACCATGGAAGCTAAAGCCATGTATGCTCTTCAAGTCTCAATCTCTTTTAGTGAGTTCAATCGCATTTGCTCTTGCAAAACAGCAAAACAAATTTGGGAAACTTTGGAGATGGCGCACGAGGGTACAGCTCAAGTTCGTGATCTCCGTTTGGATCAACTCAAAACTGAATATGAGCTATTCAAGATGATGCAAGGAGAGTCTATCTATGATCTTAGCACAAGATTGCAGAATTTATGCAGTGCCATGGATAATCTCGGATTGACTCAAAGTGATTCGGAGATGGTGAGGAAACTCTTAAGCATTCTACCAAGCAAGTGGGTAGCAATCAAGACCACCATCAAGCAAAAGGAAGTGAAGCCTTCTTACACTCAACTTGTGAGTTCACTCACCGCTTTTGAGCATGAGTTGGGCCTATATAATTTAGAAGAGGCAAATACTAAGGAAAAGAAAAACATTGCCCTCACTAGCAAGTTGACTGAAGAAGATGATGAGACTCTTGCTCTCTTCACAAGAAAACTCCATAAGCATTGGAAATCAAATTCCAAGAAGAATAGATATCAAAGTGAGTCTTCTAACCATTCTAAATTCAATTCTAATGCTGATGTTGTGTGCTTTGAGTGTGACAAACCAGGGCATATCAAGAGTGAATGTCCTAGACTCGAAAAGAAAAAGAGGTATGAAAAACACAGCTCAAAGAACAAGAAGGATGGGAAGAAACATCATAGGAGAGCATTTAAAGCAACCTCCACATGGAGTGATGAGGATGAAACTTCAAGTAGTGATCCTTTGGATTCCTCATCCGGAGATGAAGTAGCTAACTTGTGCCTTATGGCTCAAAGTGATGATGAGGTAAGTTCTTGCAACTCTTCTAGTGATGAACGTAATTATGATGAATTGCAAGAAGTTTTTAATGAACTAGCTACTCGTTTTGAAAATGCTACTATGAAAAATACTAATTTTGTTAAGGAACTAGAAAGCCTTAAGAATGATATTAGTGAACTAGAAGAGCTTAACAAAAATTTGACTAATGAAAATAAATTGCTTGATATTGCTTGTGGTAAGCTCAAAGAGGAAAATGGCAAATGTGAGCTTTGTAAGGATTCTTCTAAAGAAATCTTAATTTTAGAAGAAAAGGTTAAAACTCTTGAGAACACATTAGCTAAATATATGAAGAGTAGTCATATCCATCATAAATGCATAGATGAGCAAAAGAGAATTGGTAATATGCATGGCATTGGTTTTAACTCCTCCACTAGCATGAACAAGGGTAAAAATGTTTTTGTTAAAGCTAATTCTTCAAATGAGCATGCTAGTTCATCTTATTGTCATGGTAGTTCATCAAAATGGCATGATATATCCTCTAATGTAGTTCACAAATCCTCACATGCTAAACCGATTTATAAATGTAGCTATTGCAAAAAATTTGGTCATCTATCTTATTTTTGCTACATTCGTAGAGGATTTGTTAGTTGGAAACAAATTTGGGTACCAAAGGGTACACATGCATATGAGGAAGGACCCAAACATGTTTGGGTTCCTAGGACTAACTAATTTGTCTTTGTAGGAATGCCGGAAACCCAATGAACGAAAATGGTATTTGGATAGCGGGTGTTCACGGCATATGACGGGTGACAAGTCAAAATTCACCCATTTGGAGAAGAAAGACAAAGGAGGTGTAACTTTCGGCGATAACCAAAAATGCAAGGTTTTGGGCATCGGTAAAGTTGGTCATTCTCCTTCTATTGAAAATGTGTTGTTTGTACAAGGTTTAAAATTCAACCTCTTGAGCATAAGTCAATTATGTGATAGAGATTTATATGTTATTTTTTATTCTACACATTGTGAAGTTAGAAATGTACACACACAAGCACTTGTTTTTATTGGTAATAGAGTTAGAAATATTTACATGATTGATTTGAATGATATTTCTAACAATGATCATACATGTTTAAGTGCTTTAGTAGATAATTCTTCAATATGGCATAGGAGACTTGTTCATGTAGGAATGGATCATATTGCAAAGCTATCTAGGAAGGAGCTTGTACGAGGACTACCTACTTTGAAGTATGAGATGGAAGGCTTGTGTGATGCGTGCCAATATGGAAAGCAAATCAAGAGCTCATTCAAGTCCATCAAATCCGTGTCTACTTCTAGGCCACTTGAACTTCTTCACCTTGACCTTTTTGGACCAATAAGGACAGCTAGCTTGGGTGGTAAGAAGTATTGTTTTGTAATTGTGGATGACTATTCTAGATTTACATGGGTTTTATTCTTGTCTCATAAACATGATGCATGTGATAACTTCAAAAGACTTTGCTATAAAATTCAAAATGAAAAAGGTTTCAAAATTTCCAAAATTAGAAGTGATCATGGTGGAGAATTTGAAAATGGTATATTTCAAGAGTTTTGCAATGAAAATGGTATTAATCATAATTTTTCATGTCCTCGCACTCCTCAACAAAATGGGGTAGTTGAGAGGAAAAATAGGTCATTGCAAGAAGCGGCTAGGACTCTTTTGAATGAACATACTTTGCCAAAATATTTTTGGGCCGAAGCCGTTAGTACCGCATGCTATGTTTTAAATCGTGTTTTAATTCGTCCTCTTTTAAACAAGACTTGTTACGAATTATGGTATGATAGAAAACCCACCATTGGTCATCTTAGAGTCTTTGGGTGTAAATGTTTTATTTTGAATATCAAAGACAATTTAGGAAAATTTGATGCAAAGTCGGATGAAGGTATTTTCCTTGGATACTCTACTTCTAGCAAAGCTTATAGAGTGTATAATAAAAGAACTCTAGTTGTAGAAGAATCCATGCACATTGCATTTGATGAGACTAATCCTTTTGAAAGTGTGCAAAAGACAGCTAGTGTTGATGATGTTGATATTTTTGGAAGCCTTCAAGAGTATCCTCCTATGGAGATTCTTGATGATTCAAAGGACAACACACCTTCTCTAGAAAATCCAAAAATTCAAGAGGAGAAGGAAACAGTAGAAGAGGTCCTTGATGATGCAAATGTTGAAGCAAATCAAAGTAATCAAGGCCCCTCCAATTCAAGACCTTGGAAAATGATGAATGCCCATCCACAAGAACAAATTATAGGTAATCGCCAAGGTAGAGTCACTCGTTCATCTCTTAGACATTTAAATGATCATCATGCTTTTGTCTCTCAATTTGAACCTAAGAAATTTGATGATGCCTCTCATGATGAATATTGGTTGATTGCCATGCAAGAGGAACTAAATCAATTTGAGAGAAATTGTGTTTGGAATTTAGTCCCTAGGCCTAGCAACCACACTATTATTGGAACCAAGTGGGTTTTTAGAAACAAACTTGATGAATCGGGAAATGTTATAAGGAACAAAGCTAGATTGGTAGCCCAAGGGTATAACCAACAAGAAGGTATTGATTTTGATGAAACATTTGCCCCGGTTGCTAGACTTGAAGCCATTCGCATGTTGTTAGCCTTTGCATGTTTTAAAAATATAAGTTTATATCAAATGGATGTTAAAAGTGCATTTTTGAATGGTTACATCATGGAAGAAGTATATGTTAAGCAACCTCCCGGTTTTGAAGATCATAAATTTCCTAACCATGTTTTTAAATTGGAAAAGGCTCTATATGGTCTTAAACAAGCCCCTAGAGCTTGGTATGATCGTTTGAGTCAATTTTTATTGAAAAATGGTTTTAAGATGGGAAAGATTGATTCTACACTCTTTACTAAACATGATGGTAAGCATATGTTGATTGTGCAAATTTATGTTGATGACATTATCTTTGGTGCCACTAACGATTCTTTGTGCAAGGAGTTTGAAAAATGTATGCATAGTGAGTTCGAAATGAGCATGATGGGAGAATTGACATTCTTTCTTGGACTCCAAATTCGACAAACCAAAGAAGGTATTTTCATCAATCAAGCAAAATATATCAAGGATCTCCTCAACAAATATGGATACAAAGATGTCAAGGAGAGTCCTATTCCCCTTAGTCCAACCGTCAACCTCGACAAAGATGAAGATGGTAAAGATATAGATGTTACTCTATATCGAGGTATGATTGGAAGTCTTTTATATTTAACGGCAAGTAGACCGGATATAATGTTTAGTGTTTGTCTATTTGCTCGTTTTCAATCTTGTCCTAAAGAGTCTCACTTGATTGCTTTGAAAAGAATTTTCAAATATTTGAAAGGTACATCTAAATTAGGTCTTTGGTATCCCAAAGGGTCTAGCATTGATTTAATTGGTTATACCGATTCAGATTTTGCCGGTTCTAAAACCGATAGGAAGAGCACAAGTGGTACATGTCAATTTTTGGGACAAGCTATGGTTTCTTGGTCAAGTAAGAAACAAAATTCGGTAGCTATTTCTACTACGGAAGCTGAATATATTGCTGCCGGATCTTGTGTATCTCAAATTTTATGGATGAAACAAACCTTAGAAGATTTTGATCTTAAGTTTTGTAAAATTCCTGTGTTTTGTGATAATCTAAGTGCTATCCAATTGACCAAGAATCCTATTTGCCACTCACGAACTAAGCACATTGATATAAAACATCATTTTATTCGTGATCATTTGGCTAAAGGAGATATTATGCTTGAATTTGTTGGTACTAACAAACAACTTGCAGATATTTTTACCAAAGCTCTTGCCAAAGAACATTTTGTGGAGCTTAGACATGAAATCGGTATTTGCAATCCATTTGAGTAAGCTTTTGGTTATCATCTCTCTATTTCAATTTTTGATTGGATAATCGTTTTTGGTGAGTTGCATTTGATCTTTGCTTGCTCCTTTATTACTCCTTGTATAATCTAGTTGGCCTTCTTTGATTTATTTAACCTTTTTGCTAATGACAAAGGGGGAGAATAAGTTGAGGGGGAGAATATGTTTAAAGGGAAATGTAAGTTTTAGGGGGAGCAAAACTTTAAAATCTTTTGCCATGTTCTATTTGTACTAATGCATTTTATTGGTAGCTCTTTGTGCACTAATGTTTCTTGTAGGGGGAGCATTCCTTTGGCAAAGATAGGAGATGTAAGTTTTCTCCATTTTGACTTCAACTTCAATTGCTAGTTCAATTATGTTTTATAATTAGCTTGTGGTTGTCATCATCAAAAAGGGGGAGATTGTTAGCCCAAGGGCAACTTACTCTTGTTTTGATGATTTTAGACACACAAACTAATTAGTATTACTAATGCAATTTGAAGTTAAAGTGTGTGTAGTTTGTGATCAAGCAAATAAGAAAAGAAGCAACAAATCAAGATATCACAAGCTAGAAGATCAAGTGTCTTTGAACTTAATTTTATAGGAATGGGTCTTGTCTGGCCATTTCAAGCCAGAATTTCATCGCGTGGTTACATCAAGCATTTGGACAAGCAAATGGAGTCTGATTTGAGAGAACAAGGGCTTGATGGAAACTTCAGGATGTTAGCTTTCATTTAAGACAAGTTTCAGCCAAATCGGACGGTTGGATCAGAAGTTATGGTCATTGACATTTTGGCGCGCAGTGTGAACGCATAACTGAATTATTTTTGGTTGTCTAGAAGCGAAGCTAGCGGCATGCCGCCCCAGCTCTTTGGTGTCTGGCGGCATGCCGCCCCAGCCCAGGAGAAACGCGCCAACAGCTATTTTCTCCACTTCCAACGGCTATATTTGACCCCATACTCCCTTGTCCGAGCTTCTACACCTTCCTACCTATAAATACTCATCCCATATGAGTTTAAACATAACAAGAAACATCAAGAAAGCTCTTACAACTTCCAAAACACAAAATCACATTTACAAACCCAAAGATTCAACATTCTCATTTTATGCAAGCTTCTCTTCAAGGATTCAAATATTCTTGCATACAATTCTGGGTTTCTTTGGCTTTCTTCTTGAGGTAACTTTGAACATTTATTGGTGTTGATTTGCAATCATATATTTATTTATCTTGTACACCAATTTGGTTGTTGCAATTACATTGATTTAATTGTGAAGGTTTGAAAAGTGTACCTAACACTTTTGGGTTAAGGGTAGTGTTCTCATCCCATTGAAAGAGAACTTAGGTTTGTGGTTGAGCCCTTGAAAAAACCATAGGTTATAGTTGTGCCTTGAAAAACTATAGGTTGTAGTTTAGCCCGTGAAAAACTACTTGTAAGGTTGTTGGTGAGCCCCGGAAAACCAATTGTAAGGTTGTGAGCTGATCCCGTAAAAGCTCAAGTGAATAGCAAAGGTTTGCATTCGAAAATCCTAAGAGGAGGACTCTTAGGTAGTGGAGTACAATTCGGTTGTGAATTGGAACCACTATACATCTTGTGTTTGCTATTCTCTCTTCTCTTGTGTGCAGATTTTTGAAGTGCCTATTCACCCCCCCCTCTAGGCCTATTATTGTTTATCACTATCTAGACTCATCCAAGGAAAGGCTAATAGACAAAAGTCTAAGAACATCGTTACATGGGGCGAAAAGATAAAAATCTAAGTAGCTGATGCACGATTTTTCTTTGAAGGTGTCAACCTCGGAAGTCAGGATCCGTTTGCTCATCCCAAAAATATTCAAATGACGCAATCTCTCCTTTTTGCATTTCCACTTCCTCCATCCCAATCTCGGTCGTAATATCGGGAACAAAAATCTGATTTCAACATGTCCCCTTGTTCTAACTGATCATTGTAGCTTGAATTCCCGAAAGTATTAAGTGAAAGCATCGTTGGTGTTGCCATTTGAGTGAATAAACAGTGCGGGGCCTTTTTTGGGAAATAAAATTCCTGTTTAGCGAAAAATAAAATATGAGGGAAAAACATAAATAATGTCGTAACACATATATACATGGTATAAATACACGAACATGATGCACATGCTGGGATTTTGACGTCACCTATTTCTAACTGGCCGAAAAGTTCCCGGGTGTTACCCTAAAAGGGATCCCCAATAAATGGATATGAGAGCGTTGACCGAATCATAACAAGGATTGAATCATGACAAGGATTATGGGCACTCAATTCATTTAGGGGTTCAACATTCGAGTTAGGGTTCATGAAAGCATACTGGGACACAGGTCCGCAGGGCTTCACTAATACCTTCCTAATCCTATTTGGTAACATGGCCTGGCGATAAGGCATTTATGCATGAAATGTGTATGACAATTCATCAAAGCAAATAACAAATAGCAATCACGAAAATAAAATATTAAAGCGAGTAACAAAATAAAAAAACAAACACCATAAAACCGGCTTCGACCCTAAAGTCACCAGTGAAGTCGCCAAACTGTCGCACCCCCTTTTTCGATGTTGCGAAACAGGTTCGGGACAGGCCACAATGCGAGACAATCGTTGGACTCGTCTTAACATCATGCAAAATGAAGTCGCCACCCTATTTTTCTAAGGTTTAGGGAACCTAATTGTCATGGCATAAAATATAACTAAGGCACAAATGGTCTAAACAAAAGAACAACGGTTCGAGGTCGTATTTATGTACTTGGGAAAGTGTTAGGCACCCAAGTCACATCCTTAAAAAAGGTTACCGGTATGGGAGGTGTTTTGAGAAAACATTTTTGACAAGTAATTTTGGCCCTCAAAGGTGACGTTACATTTTAGCATTTTTTCGTCGGGACATTATTATTTCCGTTCGGGACCGAGGGACGGGGTTACCGTTTTTCTCCTTGCTAGAGCGGACGTTCCCCCTTATCATCGAGCCATGCATGATTGATTTATTTTACCAAGTGATCTATCATGGCAAAACTAGCATTGTACGTTTTTATGAATGCACATATATTTTGTGTGGGATTGAAGCCACCACACATAGCATTTAACAACAACAAAAATCAAAAATCAGGTAGCAGCACTATGTTATACAAATAGTTTGCTGTTTTTGTTTGGTTTCCAGGGCGGACCGGAGGTCACTCCTTAATGACTCTTCCCTTTGCATTTTTTATAGTCATCACCCCTTTAAAAAAAATTAAAAAATTGCGCAGTATTGTCAATCTCATTCCATTCCAGCCCGTATTTCTGTTATAAAAAATGAGACTCAGTCTATCTCAATCATACCGGTCAAATACTGATCGGTATACATACTGGTAACGTTTTGTCACAAATGTAGAACTAATGATAACAATGAAACTGGGGAAATACCAAAATTTCTTAGCTAAATAATGATACCAACGTGTTTTCCGCTCAAACTCCTACACTTTCGTATCAAAAATGAAAGAACCAAAGACGGGTAATAACCGCTGGTAGCTGTTCTATATATGTTTCACATAAATTAGGCTAACATCTAATTCATTGGTAAATGGCATTGCTGCCGCAACCTCACCGAAAACTGGCTTAACCGTACATAGCTGGTGATAGCCCACTGCAGGAATCAGCATTGCAATGAAGATTCATTTCTACCGAAACCCCCCTGGTTGACATTGCAGGTTCTTGAGCACATCAGATTGAACAGGTTGAATTGCCCCACAATCCTTCAAAAAGACCAAAATTGTCAAAGTGTTTCATAATTCAGCCTTAGATTCAGTGTCTTCGTCAGTTGAATTCTCCGTTGCTGAGTTAGGAGGGATGGGAGACGCAACAGCCTCTTGAGGATCTAACTCGTCACCCAAGATTTTTGCAGTGAACTGTCTTGCTTCTGAATCAAGGTTCACCCATTCGGGAACAATCCTTTTTGCACCCTAGTTCACATGTAGAAAGAGAATAAAGAACTGTCTAGAGGGAAAACAAATACTCGTACAAACAATAACAATTTTGGAAAACAGGATAGGTGAAAAGATTTAGTAGTAACCTGCAGTTTTGGTTCCTTTGTCATTGGGTTGTTGCAGAGGTCAATAGTTTTCGCTCTGGATTTTGTGGCATTACCACACCATGATTCACACCATAACCATTCTGGAGGAAGTGAAAAGATGGGTACAGTATGCTGAGCATAGTTTGGAAGATCCTGAAAAAGTAACATTGTCAGTGTAGAAAATACAGAACTGTCGTTTCATCTAACGAGCAGCTCCAGACAGAAGGCCAGCAATGCATGACCAAACATTTATGAAAATTTCTTGTACAATAATAATAGAAACAGATTAGATGTGGTTTATATATATATATATATATATATATATATATATATACACATATATGTATGTGTATATATATATATGTATGTGTATATATATATATAGTATCAAGATTTTCTGTACAATTAGAGTGATTATGTTTATATTTAAGTGAAAAATATTCATCATTTTTATACTCAAGTAGTTTTCTAAGATTTACAAAATAATAGCACCCCACAACCATTCAAATCCACCTGTGATAGGTCATGATTTCAATAAGCATGCTGGTATCCATTCTGTTACTCATTGCCATTTTCTAAACCTTGCCAAGTAGCTTAGCTGTCCTCACTAGGAAGAATAGCTCTTCTGAGAAACAATGTGCATAGCTGTGTGAAGAGCAGTGAATCTTTCTTCTTTCAGTCTCTTAAGTTATATTAAGGTTTTATAAAAAAATCCCACTGCAAGCACTACTCTTAAAAAAACGATACCCCCTAATCTGTAAATATCTAAGCCATGAAAGAAAACTGAAGAAGCCATGGAATAAATAATATAGAAGGACAATGCATGACAATGAGAAATAAGACTTGAAAGCACATAGCTACCACAATAGAAGAAACGCCACGCTGATAACGTACCTGGTCTAGATTGGCAAGACTGTTGGGATCCTTGCTAAGAGTTTCATAGAAAACTCGAAGATTATCCCCCGCTGCAGTTTCTCGGAATTTTACCAAATCAACAACATATAAAGCACTGCAAGTGAAACACAAGTCCAGCCCATTTATGAGTTAAGAATGTTCCACCCACAACAAATACAGACCAATATGATTCCCATACCTAATATGATATGGCCTTCCCCGTAAATGTTCTTTCCAAAAACCCTGCCCACAAGGAAAGAGGGGATAAAGGTAAGGAATGAACAAGTGTTGCAAACAAAGGCAGTAAGGACTTCAATTTGCCAAAATCAAAGCAAAAGATAATACGATGGGATTTACTTGTCTCCAAAAGCGGTATCCATCCATATCCTTGTTATTATCACAAAATGGAGTATATGCAAGAGGTCTTCCTTTTATATCCATATCATATAGTTCTCCCATATCTGTCCGAACAACCTGATCTGCATCAACAAATATAACCTGCACAGGGATAGATTTAAGAGAACATCTGATGCATGTAAAATTAGAAGGAAACGAAGAATAACAAACAGTACTATAACAATCAACACTTACCTTTTCCAAAGAAAGAGGAAAAATAACATCAAGAAACAAGATTTTGTATGCCCAGATAATCCGCTGCTTTTCTTTCTGCTTATGCAACCAGGTTGGCCATTTATAGGTGATGAGTTCATATTCAAAGCCATATTCTTGGGCCATATGTGGAATCACATCCTGGATGTTGTGTCAACAACCAAAGAACACATATTAGGCAGTCTCATTAATTAAAACACACATCTAGGAAATTAATGACAAAATAACAAAACCTTGAATTGAGGAGAGAGATAGTTCTTTATGAACCAAAATTTCACTGGTCGATCTGTATTCTTAAGGACACTTAGGATCATGATTTTTAGAAAGCGTTCATACCTGAAAAAGAAAAAATATCAAAAAAAATTGAAATGTATTAAATCAACGTGAAAAGGTGGAACAAAGAGGCGTTCGGTACAGCTAATAATCAGCATGATTGATTAAAAGCCACCATGGGGAAGCTTGAGAGGGTGAGATATGCCATTAGCGAAGGAAGAAGTAAAGTAGTATATGAGGGTCGCTGGAGACTTTCCGCAACAAGTTCATGCAGTGAGATTGTTTTGGTGCAAAAAAGCTCCCACATTGAATGGTGTCAAGACTTAGGTTCTTTTGAGTGTGGGGTATAATTAGGTAACTGATGACCCAGTAAGGATATAAGCGAGGTCTTCCAAGTCTTTGGTGAGTACTTCAAGTCAAACTGTCGCGAAAGGATAAGCATTGCTGATTTAGGCTTCTCTAGTTTGCTAGAGGACTTGAAAAATGACTTGTAGACTACTCCCAGCTTGGAGGATAACGAAATGGCAAATACAGTGGGGATATAAAGATCACAGGCCAGGTGGTTCCATCTTCTTCATTTATAATGCTAGGGGCTTGGTGGGAGGTGAAACTAGATAGTTTGTTGTTATCCTTTGCTTGATCTTGCACCTTACGCAAAGGCCTTAATTCCTCTTTTTATTTCATTCATGCCTAAGGTTAGTGGTGCAACCTGTTCAAAGGACTTTGGACATATGGGCGTTTTTGTAATAAAATTCATCATAACCACATATTTTATTGTACCATCTCTTTTAGGATTCTCATTTAAGCCCTCAAAATAAAACCCCAATTCACTCTTACCTTTCCAGAAAATGATTCAGTTTGACACAGATCAATCACTCTACCTTTCCTAAAAGTTAGGTCATTTCATTATCTTATCTAAAAAATAAGTTAAACTTTGCAAAACAGCATGCAAGCTCTTAAGGTAGTAGTCAACTGTATCGGTTACACAAAGTTAGTATAGCCCATATGTTCCCAGTATCTCTTTTTCCATGAAGAAATGCAACTGATAAATAAGAACAAGTTTCAAATAACAAAAGAGCTTTTAGACATGCTAGTTGAATTTATTTCTCAACCCTAGAGACATTAGGTATTAAATTATTCATTCACATTTTCGAACTTAAGCTTTCTGTAGAAACACAATTATTTTTACTCTAAAAACCTAAAAGATATGTTTTCTATTTTCCTGCGCTAAGAAAATAAATAAAATACTCTGCAGTAGTAGATAACTATATGAGTTGCACAAAGTTAGTATAGCCCACATGTTTTCTGGTATCTTTTTCCATATCAAAATGCAAATGATAAGTAAGAGCCTTTAGACTCTCTAGTGGGGATAACAGAACAAATATGAATAGAGAATAAAAAAGAAAGAGCTTTTAGACATGCTATTGGGGATAACAGAACGAACATGAATAGAGACAGCAGTAGACTAATTGAGAGAATAAAGCACTTACAGATGGCCAGAGGCGATAGAAAAAATATTAATCACTTTTCCATGCCGTCCACCTTTCCCATGCTCCTGATAGAATACATCACATGAATCATTAAAATGATCAGAAGACATGAAAGCAAATGGACGATTTTGAATTTGTAATCCATTCTCGCCACACTTCTATAGGTTATCATCAATTTATCATGGGTTACAGAACATTTAATTATAACCATACAAAAGTAACAAAATTGTCATATCCTCCAAGTCTGAAATACAACATATGAATCTAACTTCAAAATGATAGGCTGATCTGAGTTTTAAAATCAGAAAACCAAACAAGTGTCACCACCTAAGCAGAGCAATGCATACCTCAACAAAGGTCAACCAAATTTGAAGGACAAAATTGGAGTTCAGTACTTGAATAAAAGAATGATCAAATTAGAAAGTGGGGGGTGGGGTGGGGGGGCATGGAGATTGGTTGGTGGAAAATGAAAACAGGATAGCAAACACTTCTCTACACCAGTTCTCTAAGAGTAGATATTATAACAGAGAAAGATGATGTTTTAAATTATTGAAATATGAGAAAAGAATCCACTAAATTCTAGTGAACACCTTCACAAAAGAGAGTTTGTACGTTGAGTGGGTAATACAAAGAAGAAAATCCAGAGACTTAAAAATAAATGAAAGGTAACTCACTATTGAAGTGCTCATGTTCTTTTTGGATTGGTCAGCACTGCCAAACAAGCCAGATGCCCATTTAAAAATGTTAGAGTTCCAGTTACTATCAGGTCCCTGTAAAATTTTGGAAAAAAATATTTTTGTAAGAGTGCACTTCAACCTGCTGGCATGGCTAAACTTAACAGAGTATTGATCAACAAGTGAGCTAGCAATGAGAACGCACTTTCTTCCCTTTTGAATGGCTGTCATCATCACTTGAAACCAACAACTTCTCATGCTCCATACCCTTTTTCTTAACAACTTCCAAATGAACCACTTTACCCCGAAGATCATCAATTGTGATGCGCTTAGCCAAAGGCTTGTCCAGATGCACATCTCCATCTTCCCTCAGAGTGTAGAGCTCATAGCTTCGACCTGGAGCAAGTTGTAGGTACCATACCCCAGGAGAGACCTTCATTTGCCAATAGCCTAAATTGGCCATCACAAGAGTGTCAACCAAGTGGGGCCTAGTCTTGGTCCCAAGAATCATTTGAAGGCCTCGGGGAGGTTCTTGATCTTTCTCAGAACAATGGCCTAAGTGAAATGGTATTTCCATAATGAGAATGAAAGAGCTAATATTTGACTCATCTTCATTTAATTGGCATAATATTAAGGAGACTTCAAATATATTTGAAAATTCGCTGAATAAACTTCAGCTCACCTGTAAGAACTAGGGCTTCGAGTTCAAAAACAGCGTGCAATGTCCTAGTGTCACCCAGGTTCTCAAGCAAAATATTGTCCAAGTCATGGCTAGAGCATTTGGCACCAATAAGAAGACAAAAAAAGAATGAGACAATGAAAGACCAACATAGTTTTCTTCAATTAAAATAACGTCTGAAAAAGCTAAGTAAAGCATGTTGCAGAAAGTGGTTAGCATGATGCTGTTGTATTGGCACAAGAACAACCATGTAGAAAGGATTTTCCACGTTAAAGGACTTACAAAGCAATAACAGGCTCAGCAAGCCATGGCTCAGGAACATCAAGATTCATGGTAAGGGTTTTTGACAATGGCATATTCGCAAAAAATGCTTTAGGGCCGTTTACAGTAAGATCTGTACTGCTGAAGTCATCCTGGAAAGTCATGACCAAATTAAGAAAATAAGTATGTGAAATAAAAACTAACACTTCCTAGAGTAATCAACCAAAATTTGGCAATTTAAAAAGTTTATACCGTTGATGGTACTACATATCTGTAGTAGTTCTTCAAAGGAATATCAGCAAGAGAACTCTGCCAGAACCAAAACAGATTAGTTTTCTCTCAAAAGATGAGCATTATTTTATATTTTAGTCTTACCATAGGGTTCAGTACAAGTCTCATGCTTGGTTGAACATATTTCATCAGAACTCTAAGAAGCGAAGCCACCTTTTGGCCAACTGGGCTTAAAGGATCAATTACAGCATCGATATGAACGCTTGAATTTTCATCTTCCATAATAACAGCACTGTAGACACAATTACAAGAGGGATATTATTTCATATCATCAATAGGAAATATATAAGTTTTTGCTGTATTAAAAATGTATGAACAGTATCTAACAAAGTAAACAGAAGATCACATCCTAAATGTAGTTGATCCAGAAAAAACCAATCAACCTGGATGGGTTAACCAGTCAACCTGGACATTATTTTCTTTTTAAGTTTCAAAGTTAAAAACATTTGCTTTTTATTCATATACCCAGCAGCCAAATCTGATTGAACCTGGTTGAACCATTGACCTATTGACCAAGACATCAAGTAGCGTGATGTCTAGTCTGGTTCTGATAACTATGAAATAAACTTTTGAGTAAGTGCTACCATTTTGATTCACTGTACAAATTCATTGATCCACAATTTTAGCTATTGAAACTATATTTAACTAGTAGACGAATTTTAACAACAGCATTCAATTTGGTGCCTGCATGAAACACAATAGATCACAGTTTAGTTCTATGAATTTTACTAGTCTTTTTCGTTAACTCCCAAGATCTCCTCAATATTTAACCATATCACTTAAACATGCCTAATTTAGTTGAAGAGTAATTTGTTTGAGAACTATACACAAAGTTTAGAGTCCTAAATCTTACAGGCAAAGCCAAGCTATTGACCAGGAATAAGACCACAACCAGACCATAAAAAAGTGGCTAGACAAAGAAACCAGCAAATAGGAAAAGAAAGTGAGTAAGAAAGATGCTTGGTAGGCTAGCATGGACAGCAAAAGGCTGAAATGAGAGGCCATGACTGAGATTCTTCTTTGTAATATTGACATTGACCATATCGGAAGCAAATAAAAGAGCTTCATAGTGATTTTAGTCCCAATACACACTTCCCATAAGTAAGGACGTCATTATCAATGAGCCTTCCAGATGGGGAAGCTTTGATACCATATTTGTAAGTTGACGACTAGTTAGTCTTTTAAGTGATATCTAAATTTTCTTTTTTAGGTCTGAACCACATCTATCCCTAAGCCCACTGCGCTAGGACTGATCATGTTTACATTGTGTCAGCTACAACGGGAGAAAGTGTTACCAACATGTAATTTCTTCATGCATAAGGATCAAACCAATGAGCTCTTACTTCAGGCGTGAGAGCACCAAATCACTCGCACAAACCATCCTGTTCATTTACTTTTTGAATAAATTCCCCAATTAAAAATCATAAAGGGGCAAATTGGCAGAAATATCTTGATCAATATCATGTAACTCTATCCAATATTCTTGTACTTTTTAATTTTCCCAACAGATTATTTTGAATATTCCAGCTACTACTATAATCTAAATGTAATTACTTCTCTACTCGGAAACACTAAACATCTAAAGGATAAAAACTTCCCCTGCCTATACATTCTTTACTAAAAGTTTTATGATGCATTAATCACTAGTTAAAATTTAATGTACCCCTAGAGCACTGCAGCATCAAGTGTTACTGACAAAACACTCCATCAAGAAGAGTATAATGGGAAAATATTCCACATCAAGAATATATTGGCTGCACAGTTATAATCACCCTAAAAATGCACGAAGAGAGCTTCTAGTTTGTATTTGTATAGTTAACATCAGTATCACTATTTACAATAAAAAGAAACATACACCTGGGGACATACATATCTATCACAAATCATTGGACATAGCCACAATTGTCAGAATTAAATTAATGACAGAAAAGTCATTAGCAATGAACATAGTGACTTTACCTGTATTCCGCATTCAAAATCTCAAATCGTGCACCTTCGGAACTTCTTTCACGGGTGGCCATTGCAGAAGAAACACACATAATAATATCGCTCAGAAATTTGCTGCAAGTTGCATCCATTAAATCAATAAAGCTTCCAAATGGTTATAACAAGAAACAGAAGCTATAAACCCTCTGCAATACTAATATATATACTGCAAAACAGAAAATCATCCTTGCCAATTGTAAAAGGTCCTCCAGGGGAGCTATCTGACCAGAAGTAGTATGGGACAAGACATTTATAGTTTAAATAGTAACTTTAACAAACAACTATACAGCACACCTTGTTACATTAGTTATCTAATTCAAAAACAATAAGTTGCCCAGGTTCCTCTCAACTTCTCCACCTTTTAGCATATGCCAAAGCAGCAGAAATAATCTCAGGGCCAGTGTTGTCAAATGCGAAAAGCGACTCAAGGTAACCCGAGGCGTTAAGTGTTCTTCTTTTCACACAAGGTGAGATTCCTAACAATACATGCAATATGCAAGTAACCTAACAGATTCCGTCTATTTCCAATATCTAAAAAGCTGTATCTTATTTTTAAAAAATTAAGAAAAAAAAACATTATTATTAAGCAACAGAAAACACTCAAGGCTTTTTACTGGTGCCTTCGAGTCCAGTGGCGCCTCAGGCAAGCGCCTTTGACAACTAAGACTTAAGCAACTATTTAGGTAAAGGAAGGGCAGAGGAGAAAAATAAAAGTTTTTCACAGATATTGAAATAGATTTGGAGTACTTGTAGACACAAATATAAGATGAGTAATGCGGTTTTCTAAAGCATTCTTGGTGCCATGAGGTTTTCCAAACTATGAAACCATCATCCACTTTAACATGGGAAACAAATGAATGAAATTGATCACAGGACAAAACCTAGTAATAAATAGAAAATGGGAAGAAATAGATGAACAAAAATGGACAATTTGTGGAGAAGTTGTAAATGCATGCCCAGGTTAAGTTTCTCTGAAAAAATCGAATTCCTTGTTAAACAAGGGCATCCTATTACTAATTGAAAAGAAATATAAAACCAACAAACCTTGTCAGAATGTCAGGGTCCACATCCTGCCATTGCACTTCTTCAATAACTTCAACAATATGCTTCACTCTTTGTTTAAACTCTAGTAACTCTAGAAGATTTAGATCATGGCTCAAAAAGGAGCCTCCATCACTCGGGAATATCACCTATTAAATGATGAATTATGATATAAGACTACAACTAACCACACAAAACGGATGGAACTATGAATATAATAGGTGATAAAGTGAACATATATTCACATAATAAAGAATGAAATAATTTAGATATTAACTCATAAAAACCACCTTCTTGGCTACTAATATAGAGTCAAATCTAGACTCACCCTTCCATTGGTAATTATTGCATTTGCATCGGATTCAAGCCCAAGATGCCTGTACAAAAATTGTCCGACCTGCATACCATTTATACATCTTTAATAAGAGGGTCTCATAGTGACAACAATAAACAAAATATCATACCAAGACCGTTCAAAACAACAAAAACAAAGAAATGAAGAAACAGAAGAAAAGGCTTCAACAGAAATAGTAAAAATGATAAGCTAGGACAAAACTTTTGCCACAATAGGAAGAAGACAATTCATCAACCATGATTAAACAAGGATGGAGCAACTCTTTTTATCTCAAATAGAGCCACCCATTAGAACCAAAGGCAAGTTCATACACACCTTGTTCAACTCTTTTCTTATATCCTCAACAGAAAGTTCAGGAAGAATAGATTTAAAGGCCTTCACTGATAACTCATTTACACCAGCAAGCTCATACACCCCCTCCATAAATTCTTGTCTGCTTTCAGCAGCTCCAGGTGACGCAAGAAAATACTTTTGCTCATAGAATGAGCACAGGTGTTCCAAAAAATTCAATGCGTTTTTCTTATGACTGCATGGCGCCCCAGGAAACCAATCAACATGTGGAATAGGAAAGTAGTAGCCATAAACTTGACTAATGCAGTCAAGTGCAGAGAAAAGATAAGAGCTCACAGAACTTAACATACCTATAGGATGAAGCAGTAATCTGAAATGCCTTTACAAAGAGGAGGCTGGGTAAACCAGCATTCTTCTTGGCCTTAAAGAGGACACCAAGGCGAGCACCCTTGGAACCCCCAATCTGCAGAATAAAGCAACCATTGCAAGAACATTAATGGTGGTGATATTTCCAAAAGATATAAAAGAGACACATCAAATATATTTAACAAAAGAACAAATTAAAAGACATTTTAACAAAAGAAGCAGAAGGGTAAAAGAAAATAAACCAGATAACGGATTCCTTCATGAACTAACTTCAGCCCTTGCCTTGAAGTGATGTCAACAGCAAGAAGATGAGTCACAGGCTTCAAATCATCCATAGCTGCATTAGTTGCATCACACCACCATAAATAAATAGTAAGATGATGATTACTGATGAAGGTCATTGATGGAAAATCAACAAATTCTCCTTACTGTCGAGTGAATGCAAGTAGCTAATATCATTGAACACAGACTGGTCATCAAGAACTACAGAAGACAGAGAGATAAACCTGGGCTCGACCTTTCCAACACCAATAATCTACATGCAAAGAACAGAATAACGTGTTACGTGCATGTTGTTAGCAGTCAGAAATAATCGAGCAACAAAATCCAGGATAATTTACCTGTGGATTATAGCGGCTAATACCACTTTCTGACAAGAATTTGTCCAAGACATCAGTACGAGAATTTATGTGACCATAATAAACTTGTTCTTGTATTCTGGGAAGCTCATCATTCATGGCATTCATAAGAGCCTCCTGATTAAAATAAAACATTTTTTCTTTAGCAAAGGGAAAGACTTCAAAGCCAAGAGCAATTTTCAGCGCCTTGACAACATGATGCACCTCAAACAATGTTCCATTAAGAATCATAGGTTAGAAGTAGCTTAAAATTTATACGCCAACTCAGAAACAACTCAACCAATGACCTAAGCATACAGAATATGCTGAGTACTCTCTACAGTATAATCTTGTTTCAACCTCATCATGCAAAATCCATTTCAGGATTCATTATCCTTCCTATGAGGGTGGAGACAGAGGAGGGGGCAGGGGCTGGGAACGTGTATGCTTTTAGTATATGGAATCATAAATTCCTAAATTGATATGCTTCAATTTGGGAAGTTTAGCATTCAAAGAATCTTATATTCCTACACCCACAACCGACCAATCGCCTATCCCTATCCCACAATCCAACCCCTCATGGTCTCCCTCTTTTGCATGGAAATTGATTACTTCATTTTAGGCTAAGGGATCTCACTTTCTCAATTAATGGTATGATATATGCCCTTAATCTTTCTAATTGACTTGTCAAAAGCACTTTTAATCTAACCAACAGTTATATATTTACCGATTCAATAAAACAAAGGATGATATTAGGCTACAACTGCTTTGGTTTTAATTACCTAAAATTCTAGACTATTTAATAATTTTTTTCAGAATCATCACGGAGATCCTTTTTATTGTTATGTCATTGTGATGGTGTAATAGTTCGTTCCTTCTTTTTTGGGATAAGCATGGGCTCGTGTAGAATATTAACCAAGACACTAATGAAGACTAGGGGAATCAGTAGTCTTTGACTACATTCCAAATAGATTTTTCAAAAAAACAAAAAAACAAAACATTTACAGGAAACTTTAATCATCAAACAAACATGAAAAAATAATATTCATCAAAAACACTTTTCTAGATATTACTTTCCTGGGGAAGTGATGCTAGAGGTGCATTACATGAACCAAACATGACCTTAACTTGAAGTCATCCAACTGAACATTCATTTACCAATCCTCAGGAACTATTCAAGAGTCCAAAGCAAGCAAAAAAATTCACATGACTGGAAAAAAATGCTCCAATTGCAAAAAGTGCCACCCAAAAGTACCTATTTCTCTTCATCTCTTTATTTTGGGAATATTTTGATAGAATGCAAGCAATATGAGGATCCTGATTTATTATTTTTATTTCGTTTTCAAAACATTGAAAATCGAAGGTCAAGGCAACAATGGTTCCTGGTTGGAAACATTATTGAGCAGGCTGCAGGAAGCATGCGTTCATGATGGTAATCTCTTTTTTGTTGTGTTTTGACTACTTTACTGTCTCTGTCCATGGTAATGTAATAATTGTATGTGCATATGATTAAAATAATGTTATCTGTTTGGTATTTAGGATAGGCGCTTCCTAAGCAAGAAAAAACATGAAAAGAAAATATGCTATACCTCACTGGAGGCAACAACAAGACCACATTCATCAACAGGCAAAAAGCATAAAACAAAAATAAGAAACAATACCTCACTGGACTCAATGACAAGACCATTCATCAACAGGCAACATTCAAGCTTGGAGACACCTAGCTTAAAAACAAACATGGAGCTTTCTTGTGACAATTTCTCGTGAATTTTCTCCTTTTCCAGTTTTAGCAATGTCTCTTGAGGTGGAGACTTTGCTCTTGGTCTACAGAAGCAGAATGCATAATAAAGCTCAAATAGATTGAAAGGCTAATAAAAAAACAAACAAAAAATAAAACACAGCCAAATTTTGTAAAAGAATTTGAGAAACAGAAGCGGAGACATTGTTGGAATCAATTGAGAGAGATAGAGCAACAAAAAAAACCTCAAAAACTTACAACACTGTTTCCACAAATGCTCCTTCCACATGGTGCAGTTCTGGGCCATCATCCACATGATCTGCTGACTCCACACGCAATTTATTTACCTATCATAAATATGAAACCTTCCTAATTTAGACATTGAAACATAGTAGATGCAATTAACACAACCAGTCAACACATAAAGCAGACTCATGACAGCCATAGGGCATCAAAAATGAAAAGCTAAGGAACAAAAAACAACTGCAAGAAAAAAAGAATGATAATCTAGAAAGAATCCTAACTTTCAGCATGTTTGCATTTAGTAGGTGCTGCCCATCCCCAAACCACAGTGTGAATGACTTTTACAGTCCAAATTTAACCATTACTACTGCACAGAATGGCTTAATTAATCACTAGTGCATATGGATCATGAGTTGACATTCTTTCCACAATGACAGATTTGGTTTTCCATAAGGAATCTTAGTCTCCCTACCTATTCCAAAAACTTTGAATCGATACGCTTAATCACCAAATCAAGTGGAATACCACACATCCACACAAACTAGAGTATTATGTGATTCATTAAGGCCAATTACTGCACAATTGCACAATGAATTAAAGAAAACGCTTACATTGCTCAAGAACTGGAAAGCCGATAGGCTACCGTAGTTTTCCTTGATATAGATGAAAAGACGAATTATCTGCAAAACAAATTGTCATCGATGAAATTTGTAAGTTTTACATGAGTTGCAAAAGCAAGCACACAGAACAATTAAAGTAGTAGAATACTAGAATCCAGTTAATGACATAATTCATCCCATAATTCATAGAAACTGAAGAAAGAAAATACCAAACTGGACAGATCTTCCTCATTCTGGATGTCATTCTCCCCAACAGATGAATGGAGGTCTACACTGCCCATTTCAATTTTCTCAACAAACTTCGAGGAATAGAGAATCAAACCAAATCTCATAGGAGAGTTGTTCTCATAAAGAGATAGAAATGTGTCAACTGACTGCAAGATTACAGAAACAAGATTGTCAATATGGAGCAGTTAACAACTACCTAGGGAAGGGGAGACATTTGCAGGAACAAAAACAAAAACTTGCCTCAAGACCACATTTGGTTGCTGGATCAAGAACATAAACTGCATGGAACAAGTTCTTGCGTATGTAACGTAGTTGTCCAGGAAATACTGGCATCAAAATCTACAGAAAAAGTAATTAGAATGTTTCCAATTAATCTTGTGGTGAACTAAAGAAAATATCATGAGCTTAGGGAAAATTAAATAGCATAGAGAATGAATGTACCTCATTTAAATTGCTCCGCCACTGCCTATACATGGCATCCTCCTCCAAGTTATTAAGATAGTGAACATGAGTTGAACGAAAATCAACACGGAGCATATTTGACTCAGGAGGAGGCAATGTTGATAGCAGTTTCCTTATTGTGCTAAGAGGAACCTAAAACCATAAGCACTATCAACTCTGCTGTCCATTGTACATTTTGTGCATATGTATGCACACAGATAAACGAAAACAAATGTAAGCACGTGCTATTTATTGTAGAATAAAAACCCTCGTTGAAACACATGACAATTGAGGAAAATGCAGGAAGTGGAGCAAGCATGAGCTCCATACTTTCAGAGACAAGATTACTAGTGCTAACACCAGAGTATATTACATGGTAGAAATACGATTATTTAAGAAAGGATTTACAAATTCTATGACAGAGGAAAATAGCAATATACCGAGAACGGATAACTCTTATTTCTAAAGAGAATAAATGTAGAGAAGCCAAGAGCAGGTCCCTATTATTTCTTAAGGCACTCCATACACCAACTCCATGAGAGACCTTAGCATGTTTGAGTCAGTGACTAACTTAGATTTGATTTGAGTACCTCGCACCAAGCTAATCACTACAACCATGCCTGGACTCGTTTCATGAGGATAAATGTGATTGTTTGTGAAGTTGTCAAACAGTCATATTAATTTCCGTTTCTTTAAACAATATTGGGGAAATTCTCTCAGTAGAATAAACAACAACAAAAAGATTCTGGAGTATAATCAATCCATCCTAAGAACAAATGCATGACAGGAGCTGGTGATTCTATCTGCTTATCCTCTAAACTGCTCTTTAATTTACAGTGTCTTTTATAATACATCAGTGTCTTTAGATTCATTCCCTATTCACCAGCATGAATGATCCATCACAATCATCTCTAAAACTCAAATTAAATACAGTGGCCCTTTAGACTTGTGAGATTACGTTGATGTACTTCACCTACAGTTGTGTTGATTAACTATGTCTTATTTTTTTAACTTTTCCCATGTCTAATAAAGAGAAATCTAGCACCACTCACCTTGAGTTTTAAAAATTGATCACCCAACAATAATTCCTGCTGGACCATGTCAATCAACCTACAAAAAAAGATAAAGTAAGCAGTAAAAAGACTGATGAAAATCCCCTCAACCAATACTAACACAGTCATTGGACAGGACACAACTACATGACAGGAATGAGCGATAATGACCGTGGTTTAAATTACAGTCGCTGTAGGCTGTTGCAAGTGACACAAGATAGCAGTATTCAAACATGTAACAGCTGTTTGGTAAGTTATAATCGGGGTTGATGTATTGGAGTGATAATAACCAATATGGCCCATTACTTTTAGTGCACTGCACACCTTTTTTCTTTTCATCTTAAAAGCTAATGTGGAGTGAGAGTAGTAGACCACTTTCCCTTCATTACAAACCCCTAGTCCCTCCACTCTACCATAAAATTGTCAAGACTTTCAATTTTGCTACAACTGTTAAACATATTCAAGAGTAAGTTATATGACAATATGCAGTGCATGTTGTATATGGATGTATGAAATTATTTTAAAAAAATCGCACTTGTTTCAAATTTAAGTTACCAGATTTTATTTGTTCAAGAAGGCAATAGTGGTTTTATGAGTATTTACCAATATCATCATTAGGTATGATGGTATAATTATGTATACATGCCAAAATTCTCAACGTGAGTTGTGTGGTTGATGTGGACTATTTTCACATAAACTTCATACACACACAAAAAATCATAGTAGACAAGATCTTAAGGGAATAGATTCATTGAGCATAGACACATTACAGGTAAAGGTCAATATCCTCGATATTGACTAAAGCACCATTCACAGCCATTAAGGACTTGCTAGGAGGGATCATACGCTGGTTAGACATTATCTCTTCTTTAATTGTATTGTTGAGCTGCAGAATGTCAATAGTTACACAGTTATAATATCACAATAACCAATAAAACAGGTTTGGTTTGAGAGTAGTATCTTTTATAAACCAGTAAAGATATATAAGATGACAATATGGTAATACCAATTTACCTTCATGCGGGACAAAGAAGAAACTACACTAGGAAAATTTTGGTTGATTTCCAGCATGGACTGAAGAGGATCAGAGGCTTGAACTATTCTTTGTGCAGTTTGATGTCCTAAATCTGTTAAGATGAAAACTGTATGAGAAGACAGTCTGCCTTAACTATAAGATAAAATATAGTCTCTTCATAGATACCTTTTAGTTCCCACACATCAAGCGTATCTGATATTGATGATGACAATAGATGGTCTCTAAAGGTCATAATCTCAGACGTAAGCTCAGGTCTTCGCTCCTGCATAAGGAACCATAAAAAGACATGATCCTTGCAGTCAGTAGTTCAGGAAAGAGTAAAAAAATGTGACAATCAGATGAGCATTTCAACATAATTGTCATTAATTTCTTGGGGAAGCATGGTTCCCGTTTCCACGGATAGATGACAAAAAAAATCAACTATCCAAATTTTGGCATCAAAGTGTAAGCAATTTTCAATTCAATGGAAAGCATAAAGTAAACAAGTTGTATATTATGATAACCAACAAGCAAAAAGAGAATGAAAGACCAAAATTGAATAAGAAAGTGAGCAATCATTATAACCTGGAGCACTAGAACACCAACCAAGTCAGTAGCTCTAAAGCACGCCACAAAAGTCATCTCACTCTTCTTAGAACCTCCTTCGTAATGTCATGTTAAATTATGGCAACTATACCTGAGTTCAGGGTATTAAGGACCTTTACAAACAATAAAATTCAAGACTTTTGCAATTTTTTCTAGTGACTTCACCTTTTTTTTCTCTCAAGTGACCACAAGTTTCTCACACAATTTTCTCTAAAACAATCAAGAAAACTTATAAGTAACTGAGAAGCAAAATATGTTCAGACTCATCCTACCATGAACCAAACTAAACATATACCCAGCTACTGAAACAGACTACACTGTCGCAGAAAGATCAAGACAAGACATATATGTGTTCAACCATAAATTTTTAAAACTGACACATCAGCAATACTGGAAAAGTTTAGAAACTCTATACTTCATTTTGCGAATTAAAACTGTTTCACTGCGTTCTTTCCTTCTTTTGCGTGGTAAGATTACAGAGCCAACAAGAACACAATTTTTCATTTGGAAGTGACTTATCTGTATCTCCATGCTGGCCCGAGAATATCGCATGAGGACCTCCTGAGACAATGATTTAGAATTTGAATACACCTTTTGGTACTTTTAGTTCTAGTTGAGTTCAATTTTAATCAACATGACTTTCCTCTAAACTCTAACTATGATGGCACAAAACATAGTCAGGAGAAGAAAGAACTCCAATAGAATAAACACTAAGGTAAAGATAAAGTACAAATAAACATACAAACTAGGAGACAAGGACAACAGTAAAATAACAAAAGCAACAACTACAAAAGACAGCTTATCATGCCAAGAGCAATCATTACGTATGTTAGATAATACAAACATCTAAAAGAATAAAACAAGAAAGATATTGGATAACAAACCAGTATTTTGGAAAAAATAAACCCTCTAACTTCTTGGCTAAGATCTTCAGTCCGTGGATCTTCAAGAGTGACACCTGCAATCCAAACCTCATACTTTAATTATTAGATACTTAGATGACAAAGGTACTAAAACATGTGAACCTAAAAGAAAGTTGGGAAAGACATCTAGTGTGCTAAACATAAACACTTGCATTAATGCAAATTTAACCATCCATCAGTAGTATTTTCAACATAATCAAATTAAGTACCACCAGAAAATGTATTTGGATCCACTAGCTAAAGGAAAGCCACTCTTAGCAACATACTTAGATTAAGATAAACTTTTTTGCGTTGAAACCATGCTTTTGAGCATCTAAAATTTCAAAGATTTCAGTTGAACACAAAAAGGAAAAGGTAACATCAGCGCTTGTCAGAGCAAGCAGGATTTCACTTTTGATCTTGCATATAGGTATTGCAGTTAAAATCTACACACACAAAAAAAAAACATTCCTTACCAAGACACAATAGACCCAGTAGAAACCCCTCTCACGATAAAATCACATACAAACAATGCACGAAAATGCTGGTAGCACTGTGCTAGTACTTGAGCAGAAAGAAACTAAGATGCTTTTCTAGGCGAAAATTCAGGAAAAGAACACACCCGAGTACAAAAAAGCTCACTCCAACAAGAACACTAGAGCAGCTAAGAGAAGCTTCAGTTTTCAAATTTGAAAACAGAAGCAAAACAAGAACTGGCATTGTAACCTTTCTTTATTGCGCTATCATCCATCGCCTTGTATTCCATGTTCTTCAAAGCAAGTTCTACACCATAACCACCCAAATTTAAGGACTCTGTTGCACCAATGGCTCCACAATGGCCAGCTTTAACTTCACATCCAGAGGGTAAAACAGGTCTAACCACGTAAGTTATAAGGCCCTGCAAATTTTTGTTTGAGCTTATAAGCAACAGATGCATAAATAGCACTAAAAACATGTATCACATCTTATGATGGGATAAACACCATAAGCATATTTTTCTTCATAGCCAGCAGGAAAAACAGGTCTAAGCATGTATATATATTGGGGTTGCAATTTCTCGAGCCTGCTTATAAGCTACAGAGGTATAAAAGGACAATAAATGCATCTCACATTTTTTCCTCTTTTCCTTTTGAAACGGTATGACATCTTGTGATGGCATAACACCATAAAAACAGAGAGGTGAATGGAGATTACCATTAACACCCAAGAAATTGCTGATTCTCCTAATGGCATATGTAATACACTTCTTTCCCCAAGTTATCTACTAGGAAATTGAGCAACTGCACCCTAAGAAAATATCCTTTTACTCTCTATGGTAAGATTGCAATGACTAGCACTAAGATTGGTCACATTCATGATGCACAACAGTACATTCAATAAGAGTAGAGATCAAAGAAAACATCAGAAGAGTTAGACCTCTTTGGCAGCTTCAACCAATGTTGCATGAAACTGCCTAAAACAATCAGTTCCAAGAGCTCCATACAGAATAGCAACTGGGCTTCCAGTAGATGAATAAAAATGGATATGATCAAAATCAAATAGCTCCAACTGCTGAAATGTGTCGCCGGCACTGACAATAATGAAATAAATAAACCAATAAATCTAAGGAAAACCATATGCTAAATAACTGCATTTGGTTATCAAACCTAAATAACAAAACAAAAGCTTACAAGAAAACATAGCAATACTTACGGTCCAGAAGGAAGGTTAAGCCAGACTAGTAATTCTCCAACATCAAAGAACAAGGCACTGCCAGTATCCACCCAACAACATTTTCCTCCATGGCTTTTAGGATTTGTGCCCACAAGTAAAGTATTTTTCCTTTTAATTTCATGTATTTCTTCAACTCCCCCAGCAGCACTGTTTGTGACACTATCATCTAGAAGTGGGTAAGAAGAAAGAGACTCCTCCGCCAATTGTCGGTAAAGCACCAATCTCGGGGAAGCTGATCTCAAAGTAAGAGAAAATTCAAAAAGTGAGGCTAATGGGCCACTTAGAAGTGAACGTCCATGTTTTAAAATTCTGTTGAGACATTGTTTGGCTGTGAAAGAATCAGCTTCCTCCTTGTCTGTGTGAAGCCAGACCTCGATAAACTCCCAGTAAAGGTCTTTCCATTCCTTAGAGAGTAGTTCACTGAAAGAATAACCAATATAAAATTAGAAGATCCATAGTACAAAATTTACAAGAAATAAGATGATATCTCTACAATGCTAGAGACAGAAGAACTGTATCAAAGGAACTTAATGAAGTTGCCATCAGTAGGGAAAATGTGATTATAAAAGGAGCCGGGACATAAAATACAGAATACAATTAAAATAATTACTAGCCAGTATTTAACTGCAACATGTCAAGTATGAATAAAAAATAATAAGAACATCAAACTATGCTGGGGCGTTAAGACTTTATACATAAATTTAGAAACATAGAAAGTTTCAGATTGGAATAACCAGCCGAGAACTTAAACAGGAAGTATTGGATATATCTACCAGGAGTGGTGCGTTTTCATTTTAGGACTGACTTGCTCAAACAAATAAATAAACAATTCATGACTTATAAGGAATGCTAAATGAGCCTTTTAGTAATGGATTATTTTTGTAAGAAAGAACTTCATACATTAAAAGTATGCTGCTGGTGTTAATAGAATTGGACCTATTCAACTAGGTGAACGTCTTCCCAACTCTTCCTAGAATTATATTAGAAAGAAACCATTCTAAGTATCTTAAACCATTCGAAGTAATCTGAGCACAGACCCAACACGGGAGGGCACGCATTAATCATATAGTATGAAAAGATACAGTTTGAACATTGTAAATCTGATACTTCCATTCTGAATCAATCATTCTTACCTATATAATTATAATATTGAAGCACAAGACGTAACTCCACCATCCAATTCATCATCCAGAAAAATATTTACATACATACGAAAAGAAAAAAGGGTTTTCTTCACTACCAATGATTAAGACCTAAAAAAGCAAAAAATGAAAAAACAAATGCTTTCATACCCAGCTTCCAATAAGACAGGAGTTCCTTCCCACTTGGCTCTAACCGCAACTTGTACATTCTTGGGACTTGGAGAGTATCCACAAACATAGAGAAAAGACCCACAAAAGCTTAGACACAGTAGAAGGATGAGGACGCGAGAACTGGATCTAAATTGGTTCCCCATCAGTTTTTCAGAAAGTTTTCGGGAAGTTTGGGTCTTTTACGGGAACAATGGTCTTGCAGTTGTACGCAAGTGAAGTGAAGGAGGAGAGTTGACTCTAGAAACGGAAGCGTGGACCGGGTGAGGGAATGCTTTATGTATCAAGGGACGTGTTTGTCTTTTAATCGACAAGTAAGGGACGGAATGGAAATTATGTCATAGGCATGTCATTGTGCCAAGTGTTGACTTAACATTGGTGAGAGATTAGACCTATAGGACATTCATGCTGGAAGCTACGGTTGGTGGCTTAAAAAAAAAATTTAGTTCAGTTCAATTAGTTTAATCAGGTTTAATCAGATTGTATTTCAAAATTGTTGGTACATCAAACCGTTCAGCTCATAATTCACCCATTTATTAATTCAATTAGATTAAATTGGATTAAACCGCTTAGTTTATATAATTTTGATTAAAAAAAATATATTTGAGTAAAATTTCTTTTTTTTATTCTAATCAGGTTTGATTCCATATTTTGGGTTCAATTTTGTTCCCTACATAATTCAAATAGCATGATTTTGAGTAAAATTGGTGCTCTTTGATGGGATATTATTTTATATTCTACTAAAAATCAATACAATATTTCCGATATTTTCTTTTCTTTTTTATTATTCACTTAAATAAAAACAATTTTCCAAACCAAATTGTAAACACTAAAACCCTAACAAAACAACACCACGCCTCTTCTCTATATTCACTATTCACATCATGCCTCCCTCTCCAACCGTGGTAGGATATTAGATAATAATGGCTTTGTTTATCATGGATCTATACATATCCGTCTCCCTCTTCATCATAGTTTCTTACTGCAGCAGATCTAATCAAGGTCTCAATGCAAATTATTATTTCCTTTCATTTCTTTGTTGCTCTCTCCTATTGGTCTCACTTTCTATTTCCTTGTTTTTTTTCAAATCTAATAAAAATAAAATGACGAAATAACTTTAAAAAAAAATATTCAACGAGCAGTCTGGCGAGGAGATCATGTGTATTCTTAATTTTCTCTTTTTTGTCAAATCCATTTATCAAAAGGTCTTGGTTTTGCTTAAACGTGAAACACAAAAAAAAAAGTTTAATCTAGATAGTTTTCAACTAAAAATCGGAAGGATCGATCAGTCTAATTCAAATTTTTACATTTTCGGTTTGAAAGGTCGAATAAAACCAGTTTAGTTGTGATTCTCAATTTTTCGGTCGATCGGACTAGTCGACGTGACTTGATTTTTATAACTATGCTCTCTATACTCGCACTCATATATTTAGTATTAAATTTTATCTGTATTTTCAATTTCAATAGTGATAGCATTAAATAGAGCTTGCTTTACTCCTTTTGTGCAGATCGACAATTTTTTGGAGAGATCTGGTAAGAAAGGAAGTAGAATGGTTGGATTTGGAGCAATTTATCTAAATCATGTCCAAGACTGACGTGTTGTTGAAGCAGAGGACGGGGAAAAGGAGCGCATTGGATATGCTTTAAAGCACCTGGATAAATACTATTTAAATTCCATACGTACTCCTTCCGTCCCATATTAATTGTCATTTGTCACTATTCTGACCGCCTTGTAAAACAACCGGAATAGTAACTATGATCTCGAAAAAGTCCAAATTTTTTTTACAATGTATATTAATCATTTACGTACGTTGAAAAAAAATCTCAGAATTTTTAGTTACTATTCCGGTCGCCTTAAAATGCGTGCTAGAATAGTAAAATGACAGTTATTTGAGTCCGGAAGGAGTACTTTTTATCTAAATGACCCGATATTAATAGTGGGTTAATTTGCAGACCTGATTTTATGTTGATTTTACTGATTTATGGCTTTGTTATTCATGTTTTACAATAAGGTATTTTGGAGAGTTTGAAACTGGACTGCCCCAAATTCGAAACTTTTGCAAGCTAGAATGCTAGCTGGATATATTACTCCCTCCGGTTCGAAATGTATGACGTTTTAGCATTTGTTTTTACTGTTCCTGAACGTATCTTAAGACGGCCGGAATAGTCACTATTTGAGACAATTTTGTCCCGAATTTTTTTTCGGAAGTACGTTAAGGATTAACGTATGTTCGAAAAAAAGTATGGAATTTTTTGGGGTCAAATAGTACCTCATCCGGCCTCCTCGATATGCGTTCCCTACTGAATATTGGGATGCGAGGAAGTCATACATTTCGGATCAGAGGGAGTATGTAACTAGGAAGGCAGACTTAAATTATTTACATTATTATCATGGTAGTATTCTATATTAAGGTTAACTGCGATGTATAAGGAGATTTCCTAGTACTTTTAGAACTCCCTTCCTTCTTTTTGTCTTTGTTTTGGAACGAGTGGCTACTGTGGAGCACGCAACTATTGAAACAATTTTAATTTTTACTCTGTAATTATTCAATATTTAATCAACAAAGAATTTCTTTCCTATAATTATGTGTAGCTAATTTTCTATTAACGCGGGTTTGGTAATCTAAGTATGAGATCTAACTAGTTTCTATATATTCTTTTATCTTCTTGTATTCGTATTTTTCGAGCGGCAACTATTAGATTGTTCAAAGAATTGTTAGGATTGGCCTTCCTCTCAAGATTAGAACAGCATCTACTAATTAACTAGGTTGAATACAAAAAAATTTAATCTGGCTAATTAAAGTAGTAATTAATCTAATTAAACATTGAACATGAACGATTAGGTTAAAAAAATAGGTGATCTAACTAAGTACCTGAGCTTGTGAGATTAATAGTAAGAACTGAAATTTTCCTAATTTTAATGTTATTAACGGATTAAATCCTAAGAGCATGTTTAAGGTTATCTAGTTAATTAGAATTAGTTAGAGCTTTTGTTGTTATTAAATAGACATAAAGGGAAACAAGATTGTTAAATAGACACTTGATAAAATTGCATTTCAATGCTCCGTAAGTATCTTCCCTCCTTTTATGAATAGACCAAACGAGTTCAAGTAATGTAAAAATTTTGTTGAGAACAACTGAAGAAAAAAGTAGTTGAAATATTTCTTTAGCGGGACCTTATTTTGATTTAAGAAAAAATAATTAATTAGAATTGAAACATTTTTTTGTCTAACTTTTCTCATTGCATGTTAACATTTTTTTCATTAAAAAAAATTAAACCAAAAATTAACAATTAAGAGTACTTTAGACCCTGTTTACCTCAGGGAATTTTCCCGAAAATTCTTTAATTTTTTGAAAATTGGATTTTTTTTTCCCGAAAACGTGTTTATTTCGTGTTGTTTTCATTTCGAAATGAAAATGAAAATTTTCAGAATGAAAACTGATGTGTAAGTTTTGAAAACACTAAAAACCCTGTTTTCAAAATTTTACAAAAGGAGCTCTCTATTTGCAAAATTCGGTTCTCCATTTGCAAAATTAAATGAAACTTTTATAATACCAACTCTACCCTTACTCATCTCTGCCTCTTCGCGGCGATGCTGGTTCTGTCACTCCCAACCAAATTCCATTCTCTTCTTCCGCATCAACCTCTCGTCCTCAACCCTAAATTCCATTCTCTTCTTCGGCATCAACCTCTCGTCAACACAACCCTTACAAAAAGATGAATTTTCGGTCGGGTGTTTTCATTTTGTACATGTCAAGGACAAATTGCATCTTCCAGAAAAAAGATGGTATATGCCTCAAGTCTCAGCAAGCAAAGCGGCGACTTTCACTCTCTGCCACCTGTCGCTCACCTGACAATTCCATACTCTCATTGCCAATTTTCCAATTCCTTGTAGAAATTCACACGAACAGGTACCAATCGCTCTTCTTTACTTGTTACTTTTCTGCATAATCAAACCTTTTATGCTGTTATTAGTTCCGTTTTTTATTTTATTTTACATGGTAATGGGTGCCCTTTATTTCTTTCTGTCGTGGAGAATATGATAAATGTGGAAGAAAGTTATGATTTTGGCGATATGGGTCGTTGTTTTAGTTTTAACAACCTTGAAAATGTGAATTTGGGTGAGTGGAATTGTTTTTCTCTTGGATTGGAATAACTGCTCATGTAATCGAACTTTTTTGTTTATTTTCTCACCCTCATTTTGGGAGCGATGCAACTATCCCTAAATTTTAATGCTCTGCCATGTTTTGTGATTGGTATACTTATTAATTTCCTTTTTGTTATGCATTAGCTTTGGAGGTGAATGTTTGAGTTGGAAAGGAATTTTGACTGGTTGTGTAGAAGTACTCTACTTGTTTTAACTCAGTAGCAAGGAGAAGTGGGCTTGAAGGGTGATTCTGTGATTGTCGTTTCCTCCATATAAGCTAAAATGAGTGTCATTGGGTTTGATATTGGCAATGAGAACTGTGTTATTGCTGCCGTGAAACAACGAGGTATTGATGTGTTATTGAATGACGAGTCAAAACGTGAAACCCCTGCTGTTGTATGTTTTGGGGAGAAACAGCGATTTCTTGGGTCTACTGGTGCTGCTTCTGCTACAATGAACCCAAAGTCTACAATAACTCAAGTGAAGAGATTGATTGGCCACCATTTTGAGGATCCTAGTGTACAGAAAGAGCTACAAATGTTACCGTTTGAAACTTCTGAAGGGCCTGATGGTGCCATTTTGATATCTTCTGTATTTGGGAGAGAACCCAGTCGGAAATTGAATGCAAGTGAATGCGTGGCGCGCGGGTGTGCTCTGCAGTGTGCAATTCTTAGTCCACTAATTGCCTGTGCATATCTTATGCAGGTTCAAGATTCTTTTCCTTTCTCCATTGGAGTCTCTTCAAATGAATGCCCTATTTCTAGTGGTCCAAATGGCTTACTGTTCCCCAAAGGCCAACCCTTTCCAAGTATCAAAAATTTGACATTGCAATGAAGTAATCTGTTTCACCTGGAAGCATACTATGCGAACCCTAATGAATTGCCCCCTGCGGTGTTTCCAAAGATCAGTTCCTTCACAGTAAGTCCACTTGAGTTTATGGATTAGTTAAAAATCTCCTATTTCTTGAACTAGTTGTTTCCGTGCACTTATGGAACTTATAATATATGGCGCCAGTTGTTCACTCTAGTGGCATCTCGCAATCTTTTTTTATGACCAGGGATTAAATTTATTATTTCCAGCATAAACTCACGTTATTGTTCCTCATGTTCTTGGATTGGATTTGAACTTCTTTATAAATTTTAACTGTATGTTATCATTTTAATCAAGCACTTCTAGAATGGGGAGGAAAGAGATATATGGCTTATTGTTTTTAAGCGTGGATTTTCTTATGTTGATTCTTCTCATGGTGATGCATTCTTTTGTGTTGGTGCCTCATTTTCTTTTCAATCCCGAAGTTTCAGTAATGGAGCATACAGGCTTAACTTATATGTGATTCATTTTAGAGATGAATATGCACAAATTACTTTGAATTACTCATGCAGCAGTAATAGTTTTAGGCACAGCTTTGCTGATAAGTCTGTGGTTTGCAATTGCAGTGTTGGCTACCGAAGAAAAATACAATGAAGCAATTTTGAGCAGTGCGAAAAGGCTCGTAGCTGCCATTGATGGGCTTCCAGATCCCGGTGGACCTCAGACTAAGGATACCAGACGTGAATCTAACTTCAAAAGCAGAGAAGAGAGGGCAATTCACTCTAGTGGTCGGAGGTCTTTTGGTCATTGCTTTTGTGGTTCCTATGGCACAATACTACGCTTATGTTTCAAAGAAATAAGTCGCATCTATTAGCATACAATCTGCCTCTCAAACTATTCCCTCGAATACCCTCCTTATATCTGTGGCACATAGTTGTACAAAAATGCTCATTTTAATGTGGTCAATGTGAACCTTTTAAGATGAAACATTTTCTTTATTCTCAGTCATGCACCTGTATCCTCAAATTACTATAAATTAGGTGCTCATTGTTGTCCTTAGGTTGCATGGTCCTCTTGCTTTCTAATAATTTTTTCGCTCATAAGAAAAATACATGTTTATATTAGTTTTTCAATTCACCTCTTGGGGTTGGTGTTCTATAGTATAACTGTTACATACCAAGCAGATCTGAAAAGAAGTGACAGTAGAGTTTTGTTGTTTTTTTGGTTTCCCAGATAGTGAATGTTCTAGAGAAGGGAGCAAGGAAGCATCCTAGGGGGGATAACATACAGGTATACACTTTCTATTATCCTTATGATGGTTCAACTTTTGCTTAATTTGGTGCTCTCTCCCTCTCCCTCTCCCTCTGTGTGTGTCTTTGTACTTTGTTTTCAGATTGTGTGTCTTCCTGTAGTGTTTATATACAGGAATGACTTGAAAGCATGTTCTCTTTAGATATTTGATTAATTTGATCTATTTCTCGTAGTGTGCAGTAATCCAATTACCATCCCAGACATTGCTGCTTTCTGTTTCTGACAAAGCCTGCTGTTTGATTGGGATGCTTTTTCCTGGGGTAAGATGTTTATGCACTTACCTTGCTCAACATTTCTTAGTAACTTCCTTCCTAAAACTTCTATTCTTTTTTTGTCATTCTCAAAACTAGTTTATGTTTGAAGGTTGTGTGGCATGTCATGTCTTACTGTGTTTTGAAATTGGGAGTTTCAGTTTGCTTCCTGTTTGAGCGCCAAAATGTCTTATTTTCATCGTCCTTTCCTCCCTTTTTAGGACGATGATACTGCCAATTCTTGGGTTCTCCACTCCTTTTTGCAGATCATGTTGCTGAGAAGCATAACGTTCATTAGGAGCTGAAATCGCCAAGTTAGAGCTATTTTGCACCAGAAGCGTCCTTATCCCAGACCTGGGGTAAGGGAGACCCGAAATTCCAGCGTGGACCAGCTGTCTTGTTCTTCTAGAAGACCTCATTCTGCTGATCTTCTATTCCAGCAAGGAGTCCTGCTGCCACAGAACGTCTCCAACGTTTCTGTTAGGATTTTGAACAATTAATTATATTAGATTTTATCCTTTTATTATTTTAGGGATTATTATTAAAGGGAACAGAGAGCTGCGTCTCTAACATACTTCTTCTTCCCGAATATTTCTTTTCCTTCTTTTCTGGACAGCAGCGAGCATCAAAACTCTGTTTGCTTTCTTCTTTAATTAATTAAATTCCTTCTTATGCTTTCAATCTCTTTTATTTATCTATTATGATGATGCTTGGCTAAATTCTATTTTCCTTGTAAGGATTCGTTGCCATAATTAATTGATTGTGAGATCTAATCGCACCCATTAAATTCCAACTTATATCTATGTTTGTTTTGATTAAATGTCAAGTTAATCTTGTTCCTTTTGAAGTCTGATCATCTACAAATAAGATTTGATTAATTACAGTCTTCTCTTTATACTTTGGAGTCTACATTGTAAAGAGAGATGCGAAGGCAACTATCTGATTGACGGATCGGAATAGAAAACAAATAGAGTCAGGTTTATAGGATTTTTATCCCAGACTTGGGATCGGTCTCTCCCTGTGAATTATCAATCGTTTGATAAATCCTATAGACCGTCTCTTAGGATTGTCAAACTGGTTAGGGGCTTCTAATAGAGTGTCTCTTTAGTCGTCTAGTTTAGGAGGAGAGTAGGAGATTTAGGTGAACACCCGGTCTCTATAGCCACCTATAAGTTCGGTATTGAAAATACTTGAATCAATGATCAATCAATTTAATACATGTGCTTAGTCGAATCCTTACTGGGAATTTTACCACATTCGAACACACACATAACACACTTTCTTTACTGTTTTATGCTATTTATGTTTCTTAAGCAATTGCAACACAACAATCAATATTGGTATTTACCACCTGTTACTCATCTTGTCATTTATAATGAGTATTAATTGCCATCGAATCCCTGAGGACGAACCTTTTACCACTAGCTACTGTTTTAAACTACATGAGCTTTGGTGAATTGTATTTATTTATATTTGACGGTTTCGGCAACCACCAAATTTTGGCGTCGTTGCCGGGGATACCACGGTACTAATTGATTTTTCTTTGTTTATGACCAGGACCTCTAATTCAGAATTGATTCCGTACAACCCAGAGATTACAAGAAGAGAAACACAGTACAGGAAGCAAGCGAAAAATCAGAGGGCTGTTCCTGAAGAACAGCAACCAGAAAATAATTTTCAGACACCACAAAGGGCTCTTATCCCAGACCTGGGGGAAGGACCATCAGCAATCCGAAATAACCACTTTTCAAACCAGTCATGGATGACCACCAAAATAACCAGCCACCACCTCCCCCTCCTGAGCAAACCTTCAGACAACGAAACAATGAAGGACCACCACCGGATACGCACTTTTGTATCCAATATCCGCCCGTAGAACATGATTGGAATCTAAAACCAAACATGATCCATAACCTCAAGAAATTCTACGGTATGCCTAGGGAGAATCCATTCAAATACCTGCAGTACTTCCATTAGGAATGTGACACTCACAAACCCCCTCGAGTGGATATCAACCGAGCAAAACTCCGAGCTTTTCCATGGACCCTAGAGGATAAAGCTAGGAATTGGTTCCTTAGCCTTCCTCACAACTCCATAAATACATGGCAACAGATGTTGAGTACCTTTCTCAACAAATATTGGTCCTCTGGAAAGGCTGGAAGTGCTAGGAAGGATATTGTATCCATCAAACAGAATCCTATTGAGAGCTTTGGGGAGTACTACCAACGGTTCAGAGATCTACAGGAAATCTGCCCAAATCATGGAGTTTCTGATTGGAATTCAGTACAATATTTCTATGACGGTTTGTGCGTGAGAGACAAGTTAGTAGTGGATGGAGCTGCAGGAGGCGCACTACAAGATTGCACTCTCACAAGAGCTAACCATTTGATTGAAACCTTGGCAGAAAATAGCTTCCACAATGAATCAAGTGAAAGAGAAACGCCAACTAGTAATGTGTCCTCAATTCAAACTCAATTGACTGAACTTTCTGATCGTTTGAGTATTTTAGCAGGACAATCACAATCACAGGTACAAGTACATCAGATACAACCGACCATAATGTGTGGTACATGCGGCCAGCTAGGACACCATACAGATGACTGCATATTGAATAATGGAACACCCGAAGAGGTCAACTTAGTAATGCAGTACCGGCAGGAATATGGAAAATACCCACCTCACAAACCCAGATTCAATCAAAATAACCAAAATCAGTACCAAAATCAGTTCAACAATAACCCTGGTTGGAAAGAGAACACAAACTCCAACGTTGTAGTACATCAACCAAATCAATATTCATCCAATAACCAATACCAAGCTCAAACACATCAAACACCACCAATAAACCTCCAAAATTTCGTGCCCAGACCTACTGTTCCACAGTTACCGGTGCCACAACAACCCCTAATGCTTATTGGACCCTCAATGGAAGACATGATCAAGCAATTTATGCAAACCACACAAGCTAGCATTTCAACAATGCAAAAAGAAATGGCAGAACTGAAAAGCAACAAGCAGGAACATGGAAAGCTACCATCAACCACTGTGAACAATCCGAAACATGATGCATGCGCGATGACATTGAGGAGTGGAGCTGAAATTTCAGACGGAACAGTCCTTATTCCAGACCAGCCTGAACCAGAGGTGGAAATAATCTCTGAAAAACCAGCACAGGTAAAACTAGCTCCAGAACTAGTGCTGATCAAGAAGGAACAGCAGGTAATCCCTCTTCCCTTCCCTGAAAGGTCTGAAAAGTCCAAGAAGGTAAAGGAAGAGAAAGCTATCCTAGACTTATTTCGTAAAGTGGCTATTAATGTTCCGCTTCTTGATATGATTTCTCAAATTCCCAAGTACGCTAAATTTTTAAAAGAATTATACACTAATAGGAAGCGTCTTGCAGAAGTAGACAGGATTAAATTGAATGAGAACATCTCAGCTATTTTTCAGAAGAAGTTGCCAAACAAGTGCAAGGATGGAGGAACATTTGTGATTCCTTACAAGATAGGTGAAAAGACCATTGATAAGGCACTCTGTGACTTAGGTGCTGGTATAAATGTGTTGTCTTTGACACTCTTCAAGAGTTTGAACATCGGTGAATTGCAGGAAACTAGAATGGTAATTCAATTGGCTGATCGTTCCATAATTTATCCGGTTGGAGTAATTAGGGACGTTTTGGTTCAAGTTAATAACTTTATCTTTCCCGCTGATTTTTATGTAATAGATATGGAGAATGAGTACACTTCTAAGTCGACTGAAATTTTGTTGGGTATGCCTTTTCTTAGGACTGCTAGAGCAAAAATTGATGTTTTTGGTGGATGCTTAACTCTGGAATTTATGGGCGAGATAATAACATTTAACATGTATGATGCCATGCGGTTTCCTGAGGATTTACATAGCGTCAATTTTATTAACATTATTGATTTGGATGACGTAGATATTTTTGAGCTTGATAATGCAGATCCTTTAGAGTATGTGCTAACAAGAAGTGTTGATCTCATCGAGTTAGATGAGTTGGAAAAGAAGGTGGAAGTTAGTAACAAAATAGTGGAAGTCGTGATGGAGCTGGATATGGCCAAACAGCTGGTAATTCCCCTTAAAATGCTTGATTTACCACAAACTAAAAATGCTCTTGTTCCATCTGTTTTGAAGGCTCCAGATCTAGAACTGAAGAAGCTTCCAGGGCATTTGAAATACTCTTTCCTAGGCTTAGGAGAGTGTCTTCCAGTGATCATTGCAAACAGCCTGACAAAAGTGGAAGAGGAGCGACTCTTGAAAGTATTGAGGGAGAATAAAGGAGCTATAAGCTGGACGATAGCTGACATCAAAGGAATCAACCCCGCAATTTGTACGCACAAGATTCATCTAGAAGAGGATTGTAAGACCGTGAGACAGCCGCAAAGGAGACTTAACCCTCCTATGATGGATGTCGTCAAAAAGGAGGTACTGAAACTCTTAGATGCGGGAGTGATATACCCTATTTCTGACAGTTCGTGGGTGAGTCCAGTACAGGTAGTTCCCAAGAAGACAGGGATCATGGTGGTGGAGAACAATGAAGGACAGCTAGTCCCCACGAGAGTGCAAAATGGTTGGAGGGTGTGTATCGATTACCGAAGACTCAATTCGGCAACTCGTAAGGACCATTTTCCTCTTCCTTTTATTGACCAGATGCTTGAGAGACTCTCAGGTAAGTCTCACTACTGTTGTCTTGATGGGTATTCTGGTTTTCACCAAATACCCGTCGCAATTGAGGATCAGGACAAAACTACTTTTACATGCCCATTCGGGACTTTCGCATATAAACGCATGCCCTTTGGACTTTGCAATGCACCTGCAACTTTCCAAAGGTGTATGATGAGCATATTTTCTGAATTCATTGAAAAGGGAATTGAAGTCTTTATGGACGATTTTACCGTTTACGGTAATTCATTTGATGAATGTTTAGAAAATCTAGAGAAAGTTCTTAAACGCTGTTTGGAAACTAATCTAGTTTTGAACTATGAAAAATGTCACTTTATGGTCACTCAATGTTTAATTCTAGGACACAGTTTCTGAAAAGGGAATTGAAGTAGATAAGGCAAAAATTGATGTTATTGATTCTTTGCCTTACCCTACTAATGTTCGTGAAGTGCGTTCTTTCTTAGGACATGCAGGATTTTACCGGAGATTCATAAAAGGCTTTTCGAAGGTTGTTGCCCCCCTTTGCAGATTGCTACAAAAGGATACAGAATTTTTGTTTGGAGCTGATTACGAAAAGGCATTTGACACGCTCAAGAAAAAACTAACTACAACACCTGTGATCAAAGCTCCTAATTGGAGTTTGCCTTCTGAGATTATGTGTGACGCTTCTAACAACTCTGTAGGTGCTGTCCTTGGGCAGAAGGAAGCGCGAGACCACATGTTTTTTACTATGCGTCTCGAATGTTGGATGACGCACAGAAAAATTACACTACGACAGAGAAGGAGTTATTTGCTATTATTTTTACTTTAGATAAATTTCGAGCATATCTTCTTTGTACTAAAGTGATTGTGTATTCTGATCATGCAGCTTTGCGATACTTGTTGGTGAAGAAAGAAGCTAAACCGAGACTGATTCGGTGGATTCTCCTCTTACAGGAATTTGATCTTGAGATCAAAGACAAGAGGGGAAAGGAAAACTTAGTTGCTGATCACTTGAGTAGAATACTCGTGGATCCAGACTCACATGCTGTCAACGAAGAATTTCTTGATGAGGGACTTTTCCAAGTTCAAGAGAAGACACCATGGTATGCTGATATTGCTAACTTCTTAGTGTCAGGTGAGTTTCGAGGTGAGTTGTCTTCTCGAGAAAAGGAAAAAATAAAACGAGATTCTAAATATTACGTATGGGATGATCCTTACATGTGGAATGTAGGTAAGGATCAAATGATCAGACGCTGTGTGCTCGAGCATGAGATAGGAAAATTTTTAGAATTTTATCATTCGCATGCTTGTGGAGGTCACTTCGGACCTAAGAGGACAGCCCTCAAGGTGCTGGATTCCGGGTTTTATTGGCCCACATTATTCAAGGATTGTCACATATTTTGTAGGAATTGCTCTAATTGTCAAAGGATTGGTAATATCTCTTCTAAAAATCAGATGCCACTTAATCCTATTTTAGCTTGTGAGGTTTTTAAAATTTGGGGAATAGACTTTATGGGACCTTTCCCTAAGTCTGGTGGTAACCAATATATTCTTCTAACAGTGGATTACCTTTCTAAATGGGTCGAAGCTAAAGCCACTATGGTTGATGACGCTAAGACCGTGGTCTCATTTGTGAAATCTCATGTGTTAAACAGGTTTGGAGTACCAAAGGTGATCATAAGCAATAGAGGTACTCATTTTTGTAATAGAGTAGTAACATCTCTATTTATGAAATATGGTATCCATCATAGGACGTCGACTGCTTATCACCCTCAAAGCAATGGACAAGCTGAGGTTTCAAACAGAGAAATCAAGTCAATTCTCACAAAGACGGTGAATCCCGAGAGAAAGGATTGGAGTCAAAGGCTTGACAACGCCTTATGGGCTTACCGAACAGCTTACAAGACTCCAATTGGAACCACTCCCTACAAGCTAGTTTATGGGAAATCATGTCATCTCCCTGTGGAGATTGAGCACAAATCATATTGGGCAATCAGACAGTGCAACCTCAACATGAAGACAGCTGGTCTTGAGAGGAAACTTCAGATACAAGAGTTGGAGGAATTGAGGCATGATGCCTACGAAAATTCAGAGATCATCAAGGAAAAAACCAAGAAATACCATGACCGTTTGATTAAAAATAAACAATTTCATGTTGGACAGAAAGTCCTTTTGTTTAATTCTAGACTTAGGATTTTTCCAGGAAAATTAAAGTCTAGATGGAATGGACCTTTTGTTATTTCTAAAGTTTTTTTTCATGGTGCAGTGGAAATTCAAGACCCAAAGACAGGGGTGATATTCAAGGTTAATGGGCAGAGGTTGAAACCTTTTTACGAAGGGTTTCAACCATACACAGTGGACGAATTGCAGCTCCACCCATCACTAGCGAATTGATCGAAAACAAGTCCAGTCCGAGTCTATAAATCGGGAAGCTTCATGGGAGGCAACCCATGTGTTTTTCAAAGTTTTACAATTTGTTTCAGTTTTATTTTTATTTTTATTTTTATTTATTTATTTTTTATTTTTATTTTTATTTTTATTTTTGCTTCCCTGTCAAGGAAGTTTTTCTAGAATTTTAATGGTGTTGTTAATGGTGTCTCTTGGTAGGAAATAGAGATCAGAAGAGAAAAATGGCGGAAAGGTGCATATTTGAAGACTTATGTTTGACTTAAGCCCATTGCCAAAATTAAAATCAAGGAAACAAATACATCTCCTCACTTACCAACCCGACAAGTCAAATACCCATTCTTTCATCTTCTTCCTTTCTTCCAAACCTTAGCAGCTCCCTACATCCAAACCAAATCAGCCACGGTGACTACCAGAGGCCGCAGAAGCACCACCATGGCCGGACTCCGGTCAAAACCCAAAAACCTCCCTCCTACTAGCAAAACTGAACTGATCTTCATCGAATCTCCCCCCCCCCCCCCCCCCCCACCATCACCGCCCCTACTGAAATCTACACCATTACTACCAGCAGCCTCGAGCCCAACGCCTAGCATCACAGTGCGAAACCCTAGGGCTTCGTTCACACTGTCACGGCAAGTGCAGCCCACCACCACGACGACCAAGGTGGTCGAGACCTCCCCAACGTCCAACCGACTACACAAAACTCCAGCCACGGTGGGCCCCGGCCTGGGAGAAGCAGAATCAGAGGAGGCAACCCAAGTCCAAGTCACACACGGCACCACCGAACCACCAAGAACCGAAGAGACTAGCTCCGGCGAGGACACGGAATCAGACCCGACTTTCAAGGCAGTCTCGTCGGAGAGCGTGGAGGATTCGGATGAAAATTTCGAAAGTATACCCTTGAGTCACTTGCATAAACAGAAATTGAAAGGGAAAGTGGGTGAAAAGAGGAAGCAGAGACCCTCTCCTAGAGCTGAATCTGACTCAGAGAGAGAACCGGATTACAGGCCCAAACGGACCAGAAAATCATCCTCAATCTCCAAGCCAGCAGCTGCCGAGAACCATCAAACAGGACACATGCGAGTACGGGACAGAGTCAGGGGAGGTCGAGCTACACATAAGGTAAAACCAGCACTTGATAATCTCAAGGGCTGGTTACACTTTGATGAATTTGACACTCTTGAATGCTTAAATGTGAAATATAATTGGGAAGTGATTACATGCACTAAATTTGATTATCAATTGCTTGCTGATTTGAATATTCTGAATCCCCTCACTGAGTACATCCAAAACATAGGATGGGAACAATTTTTCTTCCCTAAGCATGTTGTTTATCTTGAGTTGGTCCTAGAATTTTATGCATCTTTTTGGTCAGCTCCTAAAAAGAAAAATAAAATGAATGCTAAAGAAGTCAATTTTAGATTAATGAACAAATATTCCCACTTGACTATGGATGAATTTAATGTTATGATTCGTTTTGTTAAAATAGATGAATTGCAATCTGATTGGTATGTGAATTGCCTAACTGAATACCCGGATTCTTCTGTTTTTGACAAGCATGATGCATGGAAACAATTGACTAAGAACCCTGCTGCCAATTTTGACAACAGTCATGCGAAGGCTCACGTCATCCCTGACTTGTCCCTTAGGATCATACATAGGTTTTTAGCAATTACTTTTTCAGGAAAAAAGTGGTATAACTGGAGAGATTTCAAAACAAGAATTGTTTATTTTGTGGTGCATGGTGAACAAACACAAACTAAACTTAGGCTACTGGATCTGCAACCAATTCAAGCTTGTAAGAAATAGAATGCCAATGGGTTCACTGATCACTGAAATTGCTGTGGAACATATGGGTTTAGACCTTTCTTCTTGTGACCTGTTTAAATCTTCTGATTTGCGTGTTTTGGATTTAAAAGCTTTAGACACTATGGGTTATTTTCACTTGGATGAGAATCTTGTAGTGCGCAGCAATACAGGTTTTACTCCAGCAGCAGAACACATCTTCGGAGCAAAACACATCTTCGGAGCAAAACACGGAGGAAACTATAAATTCGCGAAGGATGTGGCTGATTCAGACAACCTGTCAAATGAAACAGTACGGCAAGAGAATTCAATCCCAGACCAAGGAGAGCAGCCACAAAATTACCAGTCTCCTAGTACTGGGAATGAGCTGCAAGTCATGACAGCTATGATGGAACAATTGATGGCGAATCAAGCACTTCTGCAACAAGCTGTGGAAAAGCAAGGAACTCAACTCCAGAAATTAATTGAAGAGCAGGAGCGAACCAATGCTTTGCAAAGGCAACTTCTGGGCAAATTCCAGCCCAGACCATGATTTGACCCGGGTTCCTTCTCTCTTCTTTTTATTTCTTGCATTTCATTTTCAGTTGAGTCTTTTCTCTCCCTCTCACACTTTGAGGGCAAAGTGTCATCTAGTGTGGGGAGGTATTTTGCGTTGCGTCTTTGTGTATATATGCTGGATTGGTTGTGGTTTTGTTTGGTTGATTGGAATCTTTGAAAACCGCACTGCCCTTGTTTTTGAAAACAGCCCCTCTATTTGAATGAATGGTTTAGGCGTTTTTTTTACAGGAAGCACTCATCCCACTGCACATATTCACGCGCATAACCACACTACTTGTTAGCTCCTATATCCATGCCTGGCTGTAGTCGCTTGTAGTCATTTGTTTACCCGTGTGAGCTCTTTGAACTTTCATGCCGTGAATTTTATTCTGAGTGGATGCATGACTTTTGTGCTGGCTAGATTTGCATGAGACCCCTGGGTATAGGCACCATTAGACGTAGGGAAACGATGAAATGATTGAAAACTTTGCATTTTTCTTCTTATATTTTTTCTTGCTTTTATATTACCCCTGCCACTCATATCACCTTTCTTTCCATAACCCTTCTAACTGTTTGAGACTTTTCCTTCTATTCTTAGCAGACGAGAGATATTCTCTAGTAGTTGGCAAGGTGGGGCAGAGAGAAGCAATATCATTAGTGTGGGGGTATCCAGCTGCGACAATAAGACACTGAAAATCAGCGGATTCAAACGAAGAAAATGAAAATAGAGAAGCTGAAAAATTACGAGATGCGAGATCAAGATGCTGAAAAATAAAGGCAGAAACCACCATTCGTTGAAGCCAAGTCGATCGATTTGTTTTTGCTGCTCCAGTCAGATACTTGAAAACATTATGTAAGCACTCCCTTTTGCTCGAAAAAGAAACAGAAAAAGAAAAAAAAAGGAAAAAAAATAGAATAAAGAATGCGAGCAAAAGTGGAGTACAAATCAGAGACTGAGCGAAGCATAAAGGAGAACAGACACTGATCGCATGGACCAGAAGAAGAAGATACCCCTGCTGACAACCGATCATTCTTTGCCTTGCCTTCGCTGCTGCCAACAGAGGATGTCTCTCGTCGCTTCGCTTCTTCAGCTAAGAAATCTCTATCCTTCTCTCCCTGCCTCTCTTTTGAACACTCTTCTCTTACACAATTTCTCTTGCTTACCTTTGCAAAGTTTTCATGATTATATGATTGCCTGCGCATGTGTTCTCCGTACTCAGGTCGTTATTGCAAGTCTGATTTTGTACATTGTCAATTGCATTGTTGAGTGTAAACACCTTGCCATTATCCTTGCTGAGTTTGAGTGCAAATACTTTTTCCCGTGTGAGGATTGCTTGCGACTATGCTAGGTATGGAAAAGTTTCTCCCTTGGTTTCGTTATTCCTTGGGTTTGATGTGGATGTTATCTAGGTAGAACGTTGTGTCGAATGTTGTGCTTGTGTGCTGAGTGTGCTTTTCCTGTTTGCCTTGTGGGAGATCATTTGTTCTGATTAGGGGGATGTTTTGAGTGTAATGCTCGAGGGCGAGCATAGGTTAGTGTGGGGGATTTGTTTGAGCACCAAAATGTCTTATTTTCATCGTCCTTTCCTCCCTTTTTAGGACGATGATACTGCTAATTCTTGGGTTCTCCACTCCTTTTTGAAGATCATGTTGCTGAGAAGCATAACGTTCATTAGGAGCTGAAATCGCCAAGTTAGAGCTATTTTGCGCCAGAAGCGTCCTTACCCCAGACCTGGGGTAAGGGAGACCCGAAATTCCAGCGTGGACCAGCTGTCTTGTTCTTCTAGAAGACCTCATTCTGCTGATCTTCTATTCCATCAAGGAGTCCTGCTGCCACAGAACGTCTCCAACATTTCTGTTAGGATTTTGAACAATTAATTATATTAGATTTTATCCTTTTATTATTTTAGGGATTATTATTAAAGGGAACAGAGAGCTGCGTCTCTAACATACTTCTTCTTCCCGAATATTTCTTTTCCTTCTTTTCTGGACAGCAGCCATTAACAGAGCGTCAAAACTCTGTTTGCTTTCTTCTTTAATTAATTAAATTCCTTCTTATGCTTTCAATCTCTTTTATTTATCTATTATGATGATGCTTGGCTAAATTCTATTTTCCTTGTAAGGATTCGTTGCCATGATTAATTGATTGTGAGATCTAATCGCACCCATTAAATTCCAACTTATATCTCTGTTTGTTTTGATTAAATGTCAAGTTAATCTTGTTCCTTTTGAAGTCTGATCATCTACAAATAAGATTTGATTAATTACAGTCTTCTCTTGATACTTTGGAGTCTACATTGTAAAGAGAGATGCGAAGGCAACTATCTGATTGACGGATCGGAATAGAAAACAAATAGTCAGGTTTATAGGATTTTTATCCCAGACTTGGGATCGGTCTCTCCCTGTGAATTATCAATCGTTTGATTAAATCCTATAGAGTGTCTCTTAGGATTGTCAAACTGGTTAGGGGCTTCTAATAGAGTGTCTCTTTAGTCGTCTTGTTTAGAAGGAGAGTAGGAGATTTAGGTGAACACCCGATCTCTATAGCCACCTATAAGTTCGGTATTGAAAATACTTGAATCAATGATCAATCAATTTAATACATGTGCTTAGTCGAATCCTTACTGGGAATTTTACCACATTCGAACACACACATAACACACTTTCTTTATTGTTTTATGCTATTTATGTTTCTTAAGCAATTGCAACACAACAATCAATATTGGTATTTACCACCTGTTACTCATCTTGTCATTTATAAAGAATATTAATTGCCACCGAATCCCTGAGGACGAACCTTTTACCACTAGCTACTGTTTTAAACTACATGAGCTTTGGTGAATTGTATTTATTTATATTTGACGGTTTCGGCAACCACCACTTCCCCTTTGTTACTATTAGTTGTGGGACTAGGATTTGCATATTTTCCTTCCCTTTTAAGTTATATAAGTTTCATGTGGTACTAGGATATGGTTGTATTTAAGCCCCAAATATCCAGTCAGCAGCAGCAGCAGCAGCACCATCAAATGCAACCCCAGATGTAGCAGCAGCAGATTCCACAACTGCAACAGCAGCAGCACCAGCAAATGCAACCCAGATGCAGCAACAACAGAAGAATCCTTAGCGTGATTACGCTAAGGTCTTAGCGTGATCACGCTAAGGAAGAAGTGCCCAGCGTGATTATGCTAAGCTCTTAGCGTGATTCACGCTAGGCACTGCTTTGATTTCGGATTTTTGGGCTTTTCAAGCCCAATTTGCATGCCAACTATATATATCTCTTTTGTTTCATTTTCTTCCTAAGTTTTAGACTATGTGTGATAATTGTCAAGTGAGAATACTCCTTCTCTTATCACCTAAGCCTTGAACTCTTCACTTATTTTCTTGAGTAAAAATCGTTGAGTTGAGATTACTCCTTCCGATTGTTGCTCGAGGAAACATCGACTTGTGTTTGTAATTTTGGGCAAATTTCCTTGAATGAAAGAAGGGTTATTAATTGCTTGCTTCAAGACCCGTGGATGTCAAGTTACTAAAATTGTGGGCAAATTTTTGGTTTGCTACCAAAATTGTTATTTAGTTATTTGAATTGTGGGCTCATCATAATAATCGTTAGATTACGAGGGAGCAACGAGTTAAGTGGAGCACGTTTGCTATGTAATTTTTTCATCAATTACTATATTAGTAGATTGCTTTTATTTTCATGTAGGAATATGAATTACAATATTTAAATGCAATATTAGAAAATTGATGTTATATTTAATAAGTTTTCCCTTTTTAAAATGACTATTTTTATTTTAAGTTTCTAAATTAATAAAACTTTTTTCCATATTTATTTTATATTGAATATATTAAAATAAACAATTAAGATTATTAAAATAATTTTCAAATGATTTCTTCTTTTCATTACAAATATTTTCGGTTTTCCACAAAAAATGAAAACGCGCAAAGTAAACATGTTTTTCAGTTTTCAGATCAGGAAATTCTTACATTCAGTGCGAAGTAAACGCGTTCTCCAATTTTTCTGATCAGGAAACAAGCGCGAAGTAAACGCGTTCTTCAGTTTTCAGAATGAAAATAAACAGCAAATTCTCAAATTGAAAATTCTTTAAAACAGCAAATTTTCAAATTTTCCTAAGTTAACGCACCCTTAATTTGCACAAATTTCTAAATCTCCATCACTTATCCAACGACTACAAAAATATTCTTATAATAGAAGGATCCTTATTTAATGTTATAATAATATTGGCAGAGCATTGAAGACACCAAAACGGACCATGACCCTTTCAAAATATGTGATCTTTCTATAATAGTTCTTAAAATTTTAATTTAGCCTTGAACCTTATTTGGAAGGGAGGGTTCATGGAACCCGACAATCCCCTCCTCCTAACAAAGTCTCCAACTCCTCAAATTAAGGGGTTAAGGAGAGGAGGGTTTATTCATTAAAAAATGGCTTTTAATTTCCTATCAACTAATTTCGTAATTTCGTAAATATGTTATTATTTTATTAGTTAAAATTTTAAAATATAAGATTTCATGTAACCAAAATATATAGTTAGCAAAATAAGATCAAAAGTTGCAAAATAATTAATTATAATAATCCAAAGGATTAAAAAGTTAATAATTAAATAATAACATAGTATGATAGATGGTATTGATTTTTATAGATTTTTGTAATATATTATTTTTTCGATATACTGTCAATTTTTGTTAGTATATGTATGTAATCTCAATTTTAAAAAAATCAATTTCCATAATAGTGAGATTAAATGACTAATTATATTTAATTACAAGATGAACAAAATTGGTTAATGGTAACACTTTGATTAATATCCATTAATCACTATATATCATGGTAAGCATCTACTTAATTTTATTTGTCAATTAATTAAAATAAATACTTTCTATTAGTATTTATTTTATTTTATTGAAATAAATAATTTAAAATTATAATTGTGAAAATATATAGAATAAAAACCGAGTAATGATAAAAATAATATTTAAATATTTTATTTTCATTGTATAAATAAATTAATTGATTAAATTAACCTATTAATAGTAGATAACTTTTTAATTCTAGTTATTAATTTCCAATTCCATGTATCAATTCTACTTTAATTTTGAAGTGTCGTATGTCAACACTATGTTAACTGTTGTTTTGCATCAATTTTATATTATACTAGTCTAGTGCCCGAGTGATGCGCGAGTATATTATTCATTAATAAAGAAATTAAAAGTGAAAAACTTAATGTAAACAAAATATATTATTAGCATAAAATTCATATTTTTTTTATAAATATTATGAAATCTTTATTATCTTAATATATGTATGCAATATAATCTTAAAATAATTAATTATAATAATCAAAGGATTACAAAACTAATAATTAAAAGATACCATATTATAATAATAGTTTTTTTATTTTTTTATAGATTATTTTAATATATTAATTTTTTTAGTGTATTGTCAATTTTTTGTTAGTATATGTATGTAATATAATCTCAATTAAAAAATAATACATTTTGATAATTGTGAGATTAAATGACTAATAAGATCGTCAAGTGCAAAATCGTTATATATTATTTTAATAATCTATTTAGTAGTAATAATTCTTTTTATTAATATTTATTTTACTATAAATAATAAGATGTGAAAATAAACATAATAAATATCGAATAATGATGAAAAAATAACATTTTAAGTAATCTATTGTATTAATCAACACTATATTAACTTTGATTTATCAACTTTACATTATATTATATATAGACATAAATTTGTTAAAACTATTTATCTATATCAATAAATTTACAGAATGATTTTTTTAATGAAAAATTACGTTTTAACCCATGGAATTTATAAAGATCAACGATTTGGAACGTGAAAAGTCTAAATTTTCTATATAAAGTAGATCTTGAGAGTAACTCGATCTCATATTTACATGCTGGAAAGCAAATACTACCACACAACAATGTAGGCCTCAACCAGTACAAGAGCTTTTTAATGCATCTTGCAAAACTTGGAACGTTAACATCGAATCGGATAATCAAAATTTGAAAGTCCCGCACTTCCCCACCATCCCTGTAACACTACTACATGCCTTTGCAGAGATTTCACAGATACGGGAGAAAGAAACAGATCTGCAACACACTTAGACCTGCAAGATTGATTTGACTGTACAGGAGAAGAAAACTAATGAAGGATAACGAGAATTCGTCTTTACTATCTTAAGAACATGAGCTGGGAATTAAGATTGTCTGTGGTATTGGTTAATTTGATCGAAGAGTTCTGTGGTTGGAGACAACCGCACTCTGGCAACGGGTATGTGTAGATTGAAGTCTTTCTGTTGATTTTTCGAACTCTTGGCACCATCATTCCCTTGCGATCACTTTCAGCTAGCATTGCTCGCATTTGATCCTTGAAGATTTTCCAACTGCAAATTCAAATAACACACAAATGAGTGACGCAATATTGTCCATGTTGAACACCATTGCATCACATTTCTGTTCCCTGCCTTGTATGTGTGTCCGCCAAAAGAAAATCAAGAATTGGATACATCCATACGAATCACCACCAGTGCAATAATCAAGAGTATAATGCAGCCGAGAGTTATCATACCTAATGCCCATGTCCTGCAGTAGAACAACAAGCTTGCTTTTATCTGGCTTAATGGTTTTGGCATGCCCACCAAAAAGGAATCTCCGGTGGCCCATCAAAAAATGTGGAAAGTTTCCACCCTGAGTAGTCACGAAAACCTCACTCAACAAGCACACAGAGTAATCCAAAGCTGCCAACCTTGACGAATAGCCCTACCAACAAGAGAAGGTATTTGGGTAAGTTGATAAGAACCGGGCTGAAATGGTGAGTATTAAGGATGGTAAAGTTGGTTCTTACACACTAAAGCTGAAACTAACTACCATTCTGGCCCTGGAAAGTCACTTTTGCAATTAGTTTTTCTGGTACAAAAGAGACCAGGCCTATGAACCCAACCCAAACCCCAAAAATCCTACATTCACCCTTCCGAGGACTCAAATCCATAACCTGCTAGCAGGGTGGGAGGTTAGATCACCATTAAGATGCTGATTGAATGTGTATTGATTAAATTGGTTCCTGAACTTTCCAAGAGCTCAATTGAACTAATATAACGCATCACACTAAGCCTGACAACCGAAAGGGATTTGAAAACAAAATATGGAACCAATTTCATATTTAATGGTCAAATCGACAATCGTAGAAAATCACTTTAACTTGATGCTGAACATAGTTTTTTGATGGGTGATTTTCTAGTAAAGAATAATGATGAAGCTTATCAGTAGAGTGATTACTGCCTCATAGGAAGAAGGAGAGAGCTAAAAGGAGCACAACTGAAATTTGCAAGCAAACTCTGCTGCTCTATCAAAATGTGCGTGCATTAGTAAGTGAGAAGGTATAATTAAGTGGGGGTCATGTTTTGGACATATATGGTCATGTGGAGTATTTGGCCATGCTAATAAATTTGTGAAATGACAGTGTCCAACAGACTCTACTGACAAACAATTATGTAATTTCGATACAGCTATCCTGAGTATTACCTCAAAAGGAGCAAGCTCATCTGGAGTTGCAAGAGATTCCTTGCTGTAAAGAAGGGGAAACATCTTCAATAATGGAGCTAGATGCCTTTCTGCCTTGTATATCTTCCCTGATGCTAAATAAATTGAAGTGTTATTATCAAATCCCATACCACGCAGCATCATCCCAACCTATGCTGACAAAGAATATAATGCAACAGAAATAGTTAATAATGGCCAAATTAGATGAGCATGTAAGAGAATTTGGCAATGTTTAGTTCCAATAAAGCACAAAACAAGTTAAAATCCGTAATTTAGTAACTATCAACAAGTACATTAGGTTTTATGTCATGTTACATAACATGCAATTGATTCTTTTTCTTTCTGGGAATGCAAAATAAATAAATTATTAGGCTATTAAGTAGGTTTAGTTAATAGATTGCAATATTATTCAATTAGTTATTAGCTCGATGCATTGCATAAAATCTGGGAATTCCAGAAAAAGAAGAAACTTAGAGAAAAGCTTTCAAGCGAACTTGTAACATCATGAAATGTATCACTGCGGAAGATGCTACAATGATACATTAAGGCCATAGAAATTTTGATGAGGCTACACCTAACAGTATCTAAGTCTAATGGAAGTATACCAGTTTAAAATAGAGAGCCAAAAGCTGAAATAAAAATGCCAAAAGTCCCCAAAACAACAGAATAAGCCATCATTTGAGGTACCTCCAAGGGTGTTAAAGGACATTTTCCATCAATACGATTAAGACCAGGAGTAATGACTCTTCTTTTGAATTTCCCTTTCCACCCTATTTCACGAAATGAATCCATTTCCAACTTTTCAGCAGCACCCCCATCATACACACAGCATGAGAATGCCAACATGTCCTAAAAAATAAAAAGAAATAATTAACAGTCATGTTAAATTGAGCTTTAACAACCAACAAGCTTGTAGCTTGGCAGCCAGCAACATCCCAATAGAGGCAAGAGGTGTTGGGTTCAGGTCTGAAAATAGACGAACATGAAATTCCCCCTTCCCCCCTAGAGAATTAGTAAAGTTGAGCCTTGATATTTAAGTATAAACTTTAAAAAATACACAACTTGGTTTTAAGAGAGGATATTGCAACAGTACCTCCTCAAATCGGAGGTGGACAGAGACATACTTTCCTCCAGTCCTTGAGCTCCTCTCAATCATTCTGTCAACAAGTTTTTGGGCGAGTGTTGATATCGGCGAAGAGAACCTCAATGCTTTATAATTTGTTATGCACCTTAGCAGTTGAATTTGTGGAGGGACATTCATCGCCAATCTATTGGCAAATGGTGCAATACGGATAACTCTGCTTTCAAGAAACAAATAGTCAGAAACAGCCTGGAAAATACATTTCTAACAGAATTTAGGAAAAATATAAGTGTTAGGAATTAGCATTAGTAGTAATTAGCAGATTGTTCAACCTCTAGTAGGTTCTGTCCCTCAATTCTCATGTGATGCAACATCATAAAATAAAATTCTAGCAGTGAGCAGAGTGAGCATTGAAAAGGGTGAAATTATCACATACCCTTCATCCTGCAGAACAGGGTGAACCGTGCGCAGGTAATAATTAGCAGGAGCCCAAGCATTCACATGGAAATTGGTTATATTTGTGATGTTGTAGTCATATCGTTTCATCAATTCATCAGGTAACTCTTTCACCACCTTCACATGATCCTCAAGTGCGGTTATGAAGTGATCCTGATCATATATGTCATGGAACTCACTGTACAACATACAAAAATAGAAGTTACAACCAGTTCACTATGAAGAAAAGAGTACTGTAGAAGAAAATCACTGTATTGTTTATCCAGGGGTCTGACTGTTCCCTCCTGCTACAAAGTTTTCACTTCATGTAGCACATTTATAGCAAGTTTTCAAATACGATTAGCAAACCACTTTAATGGTCACCACTTCTCATTGGCGGTTAGCAAACAAGCCTAAACATTGATTAGTGAAATGAAAAATAATTGGAACATACTCTACAATATGCAAAAAAAATTCAAATGCATTTGACTGAGAATATTGATGCCAAATTCAAAAAAATTATTATCATCAAGGCAAATGTACATTTTGAGAAAGTTGAGCCTATAGGATTGAGATGGTTGGGCTTGTTGCTTATCACCAATGTGGTTTGGCTAAACAAATAAAATCAATGGAAAGAAAAATTGATAAGTCTCCAACAACTATGAAATTGCAACTGGTGGGCAATTATCACTCTTACAGATAAACTCAGAAAGTGAACACACCACCAAAAGCTCTACGAAATTAAAGGAAAATATAATTACCAAGTACTCACTCCCAGATACAGTTTTATGATACCTAGAACAATTCTAACCTTTTCTACACTCAAACATCTTAAAATTGTTAGCATAATATGGCAACAGATGATTGACAACATATCAAGCTGATAAGATTGTGTTGGTCAAGGAAACACACGTGAGCAAACCAACTAACATTTTGCAGCTTACCTTGGATCCCTCCACACACTGTTGAAACCAAAGGAAGGTATCACTAATGCTGCATTCAAAAGTCCTGCCACGGCAACTGCATTGCAAATCTACATCAACAAAATAAATAAATGAAGGGAAAGATCAGGAACAACTTATGAGGAGATATTCATCATACATGTGTCTTTCACCACAGAAAACTCTGCACATCAGGTAGGCCCTAATGCACTGGCTAGTTTTTAAGAAGAGAACAGAGACATTGAATGTCTCCAGAGTCCAAACCCACTATAACTAATGCCTATAAAATATTAACAAAAATAATAGATAATAGTAACACACCGCAGATCGCTGTTGGTTAAGACCACCATTAGCTTCAACAATCAAGTAACCACTAGGTCCAGATGACTCTGCAATTCAACAAACAAATTACCAGTTTTAAATTCTTTACCAAACAGATTAATGTTCTTTTAAAATTCAATACTTTTTTCCTCAAAGGGAACGATCACATTCACCTTCATACACAGCATAATTTTGTCTAGCAGTTGAGTTGGGACAGGGTCTTTGCAGTTTCAACTTCTTCCTAAATTGCCATAGAGAGGCCAACTGAAAAAGAAAAAAACAGCAAAAATGTCAGACTAAATAATATTTTTCTTGGGTTTAATTTGAAAATTGGATTTATGTTGAACCCCATGATTAAACAAACAATCCCTCCGTTCAAAAAGAGAATAAATAATTAAATAAATAGACGGAAACCCTCTCTTCACTCGAATTGAGAACTTCACTTTTCCCCTCAAAAGATGGCATCCATCCAATTTGCTGACCAAAATCATTTCCCCTCCGGCCCCACGTCGCAATTCGGTGGTTGCAAACTTTATGTCTGTGTTTTTCTTTCCATCATTTTCGTTTTTTTCTCTTTCCTCTTCGACCATATTTTTGCTCAAGAACCAAATCAAACCTAAAAAAGGAACAAACAAGAGACAAAAAGAAACCTGAATAGCGGTAGAATTATCAGCTTCAATTTCCGGCCACAGCTTCCGAAACAACTCATGGCTCCGGTAGACAGCACCGGGATCACTGGACCGGCTCATCCAAGACGAGAAGGGCCCCACGCACATAATGAAACCCGATACATACAGCAAGCACAGCACCGACAAGTACCGGATATTCCTCCCAGGAAAGATCCCGGCGCTCAACTTCTCCCGCCGGAAATGAGCCTGGACCTTAGAACGGAGCCTCCTCCGGCACTGAGAGATCAGAGGGCGAGGCGGCGAAGGAGGCGGGCTGGGGGAGTTGCTGTCGCCGGCACTCCCGTCGCTGACGTAGCAACCATTGATCTTGTTGGCATTGAAACTAGTGGTTTTGATGAGTACTGAGGAGGAGTGCAAAGCCATGCAAGAATAGCGAGCTCAAGTAGTGGAATTGAAAGTGGTGCACTACTACACACTCCCCGCAAAGTAACAAAACTGGAAGATCTTTTTCCCGTTTTATTTTGCTAATAAAAAGGTTTCTACAGAGAGAGAGAGAGAGAGAAGGTTTGGAGAGAGAAAGAGGGGACAATAATGCTTTTTAACTTTTTGGGATTTGTTGTTATTGCTATAAATATTTTTTTTGGTGGTACTGCCACTGACTGCGTACGGCGTGGGTACTGCACATTGAAATTGTCCGTTACATTCTTTTCGGTATTCTCTCTACTTTTTTCGAGCACTCATCAATTAGTTTATTTTATTATTTTTTTAAATTTGAACACGAAATATGAATCGAAACAAATTACTTTTTTTACTGTATAGTTACAATTAAAAAAAAAAAATTATTATTCGACTTTAATATTTATTTTTAATAAAAAAGTGAGATCGGAATCCAAAAATTTGATTTTTGTAGTATTAAATCTGCACTAAGACTCACGATTTACTAATTTAGTATTTTATTGATATTGATTTAATAATTTTCCAGGTTTACTCATATTGAATAATTGGTTTATATATTTTTATTTATTTATTGTAAAATATTACAGATCGCATCCCAACCATGACAGGTGAGGTGGATCCAAATAAAAAATAATTAAAATCTTTATATTAATTGAGATTAGAGATGGTTTTTTCTTTTTTTTAAATGATTAGAGATGGGATTGTGAACAGTTGAGTGAGATTTCCCGCGCCGTTAAGATTTAGAATATTTGTTTAAATCTAATCTGTTACTTATCAGTTAACAGTCTCACGTAAACAACGTGATTTTCATCTATCTCAACAACAAATTATACCATCAACCCAAAAAAACAAAAAACAAAATTATCAAGAAAATTTTTTTTTAAAAAATCAAACAATTTTTTATTTTTTATTATTATTATTATCGTAGTTCCTTAGAGAATTTAAAGTTTAGAAATTTTACTTTTCACTGTACCACGAATTAAACCCTTCACTAATCTAATAAATAATAAGACATTTACTTACCATATGTGCAACAGTTTTGCGTGCCGGTTTTTAAAGTGTAAAATTGATATAAAAATAAAGTTAATATAATGTTGACCCGTATTATTTGAAAGTTAATATAGAATTGACATATGTCATTTGAAGTTAATAACTAGAATAAATAACTTATCAATTATTATTAGGTTAATTTAATCAATCAATTAATTTATACAATAAAAATAAAATACTTAGAATATTATTTTTATCATTACTCAATATTTATTCTACTTATTTTTTACATCTATAATTTTAAGTTATTTATTTCAATAAAATAAAATAAATACTAATAAAACCTTGTCAGTTTAATTTATAAACAAATAAAATTGAATAATTTTTTATTCATTTAACTTCAAAATAAGAATTTCATTTTAATCTTTATACAAATAATACTGAATAACTTTGATCTTATTATGCCAATAATATATTTATTATTACATGAAGTCTTATATTTAATTTTTTATTAATAGATTCTTGTATATTTCTTTGTTCGGATATTCAATATTAAAAAAAAACTTTAGTTTTGTTATTGATTAAAAAACTTTCTATTTGGTCAGTTTATTTGATTCGATTCGATTCAATTTTTAGTTTATGGTTTTCAGGTTTTTTTTATTGCTCTAGTTTGTGTCACCTATTCGTATCATTTTTTTAAGTGTTCTCCCAACTAAAACTAATTTTGTTTGAGTTCTGTCGCTCTCTCAAAGAATGATAATTCTCTTAGTATAATTTTTTCCATTTGAGTCGAACGCAAAATCTTAGTTAAAGGTGCATAAATTTCTTAGCTTTTGACCAATATTATTAATTAGTCGGTCATTTTTAATGTTACAGGAAGCTTTTTCTGAAGAAGAAAAAGAAAAAGAGGCAAGAAGAGAGGTGGATTACCAATTTGCGCGGCCCCCCCTTTTTTTCTATATATATATATAAACAAACATTTTTATTATTTATTTTAAAAAATATTAATTATATTAATTATATTATTATAATATTAGAGATCGAATTCATGACCTACGTCACAAAATCGATACGCATTAAATTCGGTAGAATAAACTATTTATAAAAAACCTCTCACATATTAGTAAAATGAACAAACTCACAAATTTATCAGTTAGTGCATTCAAGTGAAGAAAAATAAAATAAAATAAAATAAAAACTAAAAGAGTAGCCTATGTTGTTACTAGATCGATAAATCAATTTAATAGAAGAAAGCACCCCACAAATGGAGCATTAAGGGCAAGGCAAGAATAAGAGCCAAGCTTTTCCCTCTTCCAACCAGCCATTTTAACCCTTTTGTTCCACAGCAAATCAGCTTGTTGTTGTGATACGTGCAAACCGTTTGCTTCCTGCAAATCATCAACAACCGTTTAGTTTCGCTACAAAATTTATGAATCAAATTCGATTGATTGATATAGATTGATTTCTATTACGATAAATTGACGACAATATAGTCGGACCAATAGCTATAGATATAATGGAGAAGAGATGAAACTGACCTGGATGCACAAAATGTGACCACATAATCTGATGCAGAGCAGGTAAAAATACTGCTGGGATCATCATAAGCATAACTATAAGCAGTAGGGCATGCCTGCTTGAATTTCTTGGAGTAGTAAGTAGGCTGACAGGTTGCAGCATTACCGTAAGTTCCTCTACAACAATACTCATCTGTATTGAACACATCGCACGCACTTCTGCAAGCAATCACTTTCCCGTTAGACTTCACTGCGAGTTCCGATGGGCAAAAATCCCTCAAATCCGCGTCGCAGCCCGCGACGCTGCAGTTCCCTGTCCCGTTCATCGGGGTAACGGATATCGGCACGTTGAACCCGTTCACGAGGCTGACATCGTAGAAATTTAACGTCCTCAGGGTGAATTCGGCGAGCGAAGCTGGGGTTTCCCCTGAAGCTGTGCATTTTAGGGATGTCCTGCAACCAGTGTTATCAGAACCGGACCGGACAGAGAACCGGAAATGAAAATTTGGTGGTTCAACCGGGTTGAACCGGGTTCGACCGGATTGTAGTTGCTGGTCCGTCCGGAACCGTTCACACATTAAACCGGTAAATCTTAGACTATTAAACCGGATTAAACCGGATTGAACCGGCTGGTTTTTTTACTGTAGCATTTTATAATATATCAAAATAAAGTTATAATATATCAAAATAAATTATATCAAGTAGATCAAAAGTTGAAAATAAAAAAAAACTATCAAACATTCAAATGACACTTAAATATTCCAATTACAAAATAAAGAAACAATCCAACATTCAAACACACTTAAATATTCATACACACTTAATTATCCAAATTACCAAATAAAGAAACAATCCAACATTCAAATGAAATCATTCTCAAAGTTCAAACACCTAAATATTCAAATTACAACAAAATTAATTCCATGGATTGGTTTCAGGTTGAGAGGTCGAGCCACTAGTATTTTCGAAAATGTCTTGAACAAAAAATCCGCTTTCATTTCCTTCATCTTCATCATTGTCATCATCAAGCACATTTTGTAGGTTCAACTCTAGTATTATCAAATAAAACATAAAAATAAAGAATCAATAAATTAACAATAATAGTTTCATATCAACAACTTTTAAAATAAATAGGTATTTGTACTCTAACTTCTTCAGGAGCATCCTTACAAGACACTGCATCACCCCTAATACCGGCTAAATGTTGTTTGAATCGGAAAATACCCCCACCACTAAACACCTTATTGCAAAAATTGCAAATAAGTTTTTTCCTCTTACTTCCCACAAAATCAGCAACTTCTACACAGAAATTCCATGCAATATCGGTCTTTCCTCTTACAGGTACAGAGACACTTAAAGGAGCAGACGTTGAATCAGAATTAGAACCGGTGCCGGATGTTAAGATTTTATCTATTATGTGATCGGGGGGTTGACTTCCATTGGTCGGAGTTGCTGTAGTTGCCGTCGAATCCACCTGCAAGGCGCCGGAGGGGGGGCTCCGGCGTAGACACTCCGATGCTTAAGTTAGTAAGTGTTTCAAAAATAGCAGCGGTTCTAGTAAGTGAATTCTACTTACTTGATGTTCAAATTAAGGGGTATTTGTAGGCCACTGGAGGCGATAGCTGGACGAAAGGGCGATATCCAGGCGAGATGACGCTCCGGATGACGTCACGGGCGATACCTGAGGATGACGTCATCAGCGATACCCAAGGTAACGTCATCAGCGTTACCGATGTCTCCGAGGAGGGTACCGGGGGCGATACCTACGATCATGTCGGGGGCGATAGCTCTATAGGTCCCTAGGATGGGATGATGCCGTGCGTTAAGAGACGCGTGAGACCTCCCCCCCCGCTGAAGTCGACCATCCCAGTAAACGCTTCAAGGTCTGGTAGCGATAGCTTAGATGTCCGATAAGGCTTGTGGGACTCCATCTTCGGTAGGGGTCATAATTATAGAAATGCCCTTGGGATTGCCTTAATGGTTTTATGCCATCAACGGCCCACGATTTGTGCGGCTTTATGCCACTAGATACCTGCGATGTCAGCGAGGCTTTACGCTGCTATGAGCTACCTGTGACATCGACGCGGCCTTATACTGTGGATACCGACAATCGTATGGCTTTTACGTCATGGCCACCCGTAATATTGTGCTTTTTGGCATTTTTCAGGATTCAATCTCGTACTCCCTTTGAATGTCTGCATCGTTTGTAGTATACGAACGTCGACCTTGGTTTCCGTTTCAGGTCCATCGGCCTTCGAGGGTAATGGGACGGCTCGTCTTTTGAGGACCTTTTTTTTTCTTTTCAAGGCCCTTTTTCTTCGGAGCCTATAAATCTGGGGCTTTCTCCACCCACGCTCTTCTCATCTTTTGTAATTGGCATGATGGATCATTTGACTAAAAAATTCCTCCTTTCCAAGGGCCACACTCTCAAGAACCTCAATGATGGTGACGTCGGGTTCCTGGAGAACATGCTGGTCAAGACTTCCGAGGACATTCTGGAGCTGCAAGGGATGCTGACCCCACTCCATTCCAGGATGGGAGCTACGTCTCTGGAGGATTTCAGTCCTTTGGAGAGCGTGTCGAGGTTGGCCACCTCCATCGCTCGGATTCAGGTGGTAATCGCCATGCTGCAGCAGCGCAAGGACATGCTGGGGTGCTGCTTGAAGGGGATGAGGGTCACCTCCGCCGACCTGACTCTGGTCATGGACTCTCTGAGACATTCCCGAAGTTCCCGAGGACGCTGGCTCTGATGCCTGACGGCGGTGGCTCCCTTTGAGCCTTTTTTTCTTTTCTCCTAGTTATGCGGCTGTACCTTTCGACCATTAGGCCATAATAAATAAACTGTTTTTCGTTGTGCCCTTAATCACTGTTCTTCTTCTTTAATACGTCCTTTGTCTTTTTTCGATTGGAGGTATTCTTAGCCCAACTGAAAACGAGTCAATCACTGGACGGTTTCCCCACTAACCGTTCCATATTACTTTTGCGCCGCCAACTCCTTGTCCACCGATTGGGCTAATTTTTGGTTTTCCTCGATCTGGGGGACATTTCAATAGGCGTGACTGTAAATCTAGCTTTGTACTCCAGGTTGTACGCGTGTCAGTTCTCAAAAATCGTGTTGGGAGATCAAAAGCTTTTCTCCCTCTTTTGGCTATTTAAAGGGATCCTTTCCCTCCTTTCTGTTCATCTTCTTATTTACTTTTCCTCTTGGCAGATCGCCTGTGATTTTATGGCTGACTCTTATTTTTTGGATACAGTGGCGCGGGATTCTCCGCCAACTCCTCCGACTTCGCCGGACTCAGACAACCCTCCTCCGTGGCCTCCGTGGAGGCCGTTTGTTCGCCGGCGAGGGCGCAAGAGGCAGAGGAAAAATGCCTCAAAAGTATCTGCACCGCTTTTCAAGTGTCGTGCCCCTTCTGCTGAAAAGGGGAATGAACCCTCCCTTCCTCCCCGTGTCTTGCCAGAAATGACTTTCCCTTCCGTGAGCGCTGAAACGGCGATGTCGACCACAGAAGAGGAGCCCGACCGGTCATCGATATACGTAGGAAGGAGGAAGGAAGAGCCTTTTCCTCCCTTTAGCGGGGAGCCATCGCTCTCGGATGATGATGTAGTTTATTGCTATGGTATCTCTTGGTCTGAGGGCGATTAGTTTAAAATGTCTCGTCCCTTTGTAGATGCCGTATGGCTTCCCGAAAATGAATAAGATAATCTTCCCTTTTCTTTTGTTCCCCTATCGCCTTTCTAACTCACTTCTTCGAACGTCAAGGGTTACCGCAGGGGGGACCAGTGGCTGAGTGCAACTGTCGTTGGGTTTCTAACCGTCTTCCTGTGAAAGACATAAATGACTGTCCACGCGTCTCTTTCTGCTCCGCACGTGTTTCAATTCTACAGGCTGTCTTCTTCTTCAAGTTGAACCTTTATAAGGGAAACCCTATTCTCTTTTATCATTTTTGCTAATATTCTGCAATTTTTCACACTTTCTCTTTCTCCTGTGTTTCTTCTTGCTCGAGAAGAGAGTCTTCACAACTGCTCGCCGGTGACGACAGTCTGTTCTCCGGCTACTTTTTCCAGGTATTTTGTCCCTCTTTTGCCGTAGTTTATTTTCCCAATTCCTTATGTCTCATATTGGAGCTTCTGTGAGAGTTGAAAATCCCATAGATCTCGAGGCTAGGAGAGCTCGTAGTATTTTCGATTGTGATGAAGTTTTGAGGGCGGAGTTAGAGGAGAACGGTATCACCTTCCCCTTGGGCTGTTGCCCGTATATCCCTACGAAAGACATTCGGCTCCATGCCGCCATGTGGGGAAAGTTTCGGCTGGTTTACTTCAAGATGTTCCTCTATGGATTTCATCTCCCACTTCATACTTCTTTGATGAAGCTGCTAGACCACTACGATCTTAATCCGGTTCAAATAACTCCGCCTTCCTGGTGTGGGATTTACGCGTTCCTTCGGTCATGCGAGATGAAGCGTATTTTCACTCCATCCCTTGATCTGTTCCGTACATTTTTCAAGCTGAGCTGTCGCGCCTGCTTAGTGGATATCACTCCTAGATGGAATGACGACGTCGTGCGCTTTTTCTGGCGGAACTTCCAAGGTTTTGAAGAAAACGTGGATAGTTGGAAGAATGGCTTCTTCACCCTTCGACTACCGTCCCGCTGGTGGCGCGGAGGCTTTAATCAAAAGATTGTTAGTGCCGATTGGAAAAACCCAGAAGTGCTGTCTAGCACCGATGTGTCCCATGTTTCCGCTCTGTTAGAGATAGAAGGGCCTTTCCGCATTCGGGAATTTGCTCGGTTCAGACCCTTGAAATAATGTGTCGTTGGTGAGTTTTTCTTTTGCCGCGTTATCGCTTCACTTGACTTGCTATATTAATATATTTCGTTGACAGGCAGCGCGGAGGGTTGTTCTTCTGGTGGAAATAACACTCCTCTAAACGTGGTGCCGCTTCAGACGTTACCTCCTTCTCCCCCGCCTGAAAGTTCCAGCCATCCAATTATCCCGCCGAGAAAAAAGAGGATTAAGACTGTCGCAGCGCGCAGCGTTTTCGCCCAATCTTCTCGTTTTCATGAGAATTGGTTGCCACTTCGGGGTAGGGGAGTGTCTTCGAGTCGTCCTGTGACTGAATCGATTGACAGCGATAGCGAGAGTATGGATACTGGTTCCGAACTGCATCACGCCACCCTTGCCCAACGGATGAAGCTCAGGGCGAGGAAAAATGATCCAGTGGCGGAGTCATCCGAGGACAATAGTGAGGATATGGCTGCCGAAACGGAGCGTCTCAAAAAGAAAATCCGGAAAGAAAGAACTGGTCCCCCCATTCCTCCTTTGAAGGGAGTTAACGCAGTTCCCCCCACTAAGGTCGACACTTGTCCTATCGCGAGTACCTCGCAAGTGGCGGAGGTTGTCAAGACACCTTCCGTTGTTCTTTCCAAAACTGATAAGGTTTCCGCGGCGGTGGACCCACCTTTGCCATCCGGTGGCCCTGATTCTCCGATTTCCTCCTGTATTCCGGACGTGTCCGTGCCGATTTCAAACCCAAGCGTTCCTCCTAATCCTGTCCCGAAGAAACCTCAACCTTTATTCCTTTCGTCGATCTCGGGCGTGGGTAATTCCGTAAAGAGTTGCTCTCCTCCCTTTATCGTCAACCTTTCCCCTCAAGGTCCTCAAGGAAATGCTGCGTTTCAGCTGGATCTGTCGTCCTTCGGTACTGACGGGCTTCGCGCTTTAGGGATATCAGATCCGCTATCGCGAGATGAGCTGGTAGGGACCATAGTGGGCCAGATGTTCAGTTCTTTGAAGGACAAGGAAGAGTTCCTGCAGCGTCCTCCTGATGTTCAACATGCACGCCTCCTGAACGATATGCTGGCTAGCTTTCGCGAGCTGAACTATTTTCTCGAGGATCAGAGCGGCAAAGTTCGACGCTCTCCCGACTCGATGAAGCAATTAGATGCCGCTTTGGCGAAGGTAACAGAGCTGTCCACGCTTCAAGATCGTACCCGGGCAGAGTTGAACGAGTGTCGCGCTGACCTTGTACGAGAAAGATCAAAAGGGAAGGCTAAAGTGGAGCTACTGGAGGCGGAACTAGTGGCGGCAGACAAAAGGAACTCTCTCCTTCGTGAAGAGATATTGTCCCGTGACGCGGATTTGGCCAAAGTACCTTCGATGATAGCTTGGTGGCAAAATAAGACTACAGAGGTCTGTATCGCTGGCTTTACAGATCTTTACCGCCAGGGAGCAGTTGACTTGACCAAGCTGTCCGATTATACTTCCAAGAAGATAAAGGATTTAGGCGAAGGCGAGGGAGATTATCTCTCTCGGGGAGGAGTAGGCAAATGGTGGCAGCGATATCTGTGCCGGCCATCAACTGGTCAAGGCTGATTCTCTGGGAAGATTTTCCCATTTATTCACTTTTTCTTGTATTGTAATAACGCCTTTTCGCGCGAAACGATATTTGCACTTCATTTTTAAATAAAATCTGCTTTGCTTTTCCCCGTTATCCCGGAGGCTACCGGCTTGGTTAACGTCATTCCGCGCTATCTCCTTTAGTGTAGTATCGCTCTTGTCTTATTTCAAGAGATCCTTTCTGCTTTTCAGAGCATTTAATGCTTATGATCTTTTGATTGATGCGAGAGAAAAGTCTTGATAACTCAGGCACACGTGTCCATTTTTTAGGACACATAGGGTTAGCGTGCTTCAGAATTTTAGCAAAATCGAAGCGTTGCCGCATTTCTCTAGAATTGTACTCATTGCTTGAGACTTTTCCTTGTGATCCTCTCACGCAACGACTGCGATGTCCGTCGTTTCATTGACTACTAGGGTTATAAAACCCAATACTTATTTCTTTTGCTTATTTTTGTCGTTCTGCTTTCTTCATATTTTCTCTAGCCGTCTTATTTTCTTTTCACCGTTCAAGGTTCTCGAAGAGCTTTCTCTCTAAAGGTACCTCATATTTTCTTTCATCGTCTTCTTCATCTTTACTTTTTTATTTCTGCCATGGCTAGGACTCGCCGTTCTGAGTCGAAATCGGCCGATGAGAAAAAGATGGATGTTACAGTTAGTAGCATCACCTCTGAGGTTGCTCTTAATGAGCATTTAGCCGCTCACAATGCTGTTATCCCTGAGGGGTATAAGGCCATCGTTGCCCCTGAGACAGTACGCTTGAATAGCGTTTTGACGGACAAGCGTAGGGTTCTGTATACACAAATGTTCCGCTATGGTTTCCAGCTTCCCATCAATTCTTTCATAAAATAGTTGCTCATTGCCTGCGATTTGAATCCTGTTCAATTAGCTCCGAATGCGTATTGCTGTGTTTATGCCTTCTTAGAACTTTGTAAATATAAGGGGATCACTTCCCCCTCTCTTTTACTGCTTAAATCAGTTTTTAAACTGATGAAGTGTCGGGGAGTGATAATGATATCGCCCCATTTTGACGATGACTCACTCAAGTCCTTCACTTGGAAACTTCTCCACATTGAGTCCTCTGTCGATGCTTGGAAGAAAGAGTTCTTTGTGATAGATCTTCCTGAAGACCCCGGTTCCTGGTGGAGGTCTGGGTTTAACCAAGACGTCTGGGGTCGACCGGAGACTCTTCCTCAGCGCGAACAAGGCTGGTTAGACAAACTTCTTCAACTGGAAATCAGCGTTCATATCCGCTATGTGGCGTGCAGAGTCGATATGAAGGCCTGCGTTAGACTTGAGTGTCGAGTCGCTTCCTTCTTTACTATCATTGACACTAATGCTAATATTGTTTTGTCATCATGCAGCGACAGATCCCGACTACAAGCCTGAAAGCGTTAGGAGGCGACTGAAAAGGGCCCAGGACAGAGAAGAAAAAGAGAAGGCCATCTCTACGAAAGCTGCCGATAATTCCACTGTGCTTCCTGCCATTTCCGTGAGCCTTGCTCAAGTATCTTCTTCCTCAGCCGGTGAGGGGAATACCGACATTCCTTCAGGTATCCCTATCGTGACCGTCGCTGCCGCTCCTGCCCAACCGTCTTCTTCTAAGGTTCCTAAGGTCCTTGCCAAAGGAAAAAAGAAGAGAAGAACGAGAAGCGTTGCCGCCCTTACTCCTTCTCCGGACGCGGCAGGTTCTTCGGAAGCATCTCCTCTCAAGACTGTCGTTGTGAGTGTGCTTCCTTGTTACGATATGCTGTTTATCGGTGTTTATTGCCATTTCTCTTATTTGTGTTTCGTACTGGGTTCTTAGCAGGAGACCGTTACTGGTTCTACCTCCGCCTCTCCCACAGGCGAAATGGACATGAGTCATGTGCTGGGCGGTTCTAGGAAGAGATCTCGGCCGGAGGGTGAGGGTGGAAGCTTATCTTCTACCGTTGCCGAGACGGGAGTCGGACCGGACAACACCTTTGTTCCTATGGATGCTCCCCAGACTCACCCTTCTGGGTTTTTGGTGAACATGGGTACGACTGAGACTTTCGGGGCTTCTCCCAATTCCTTCGGTGGGCCTGTTCATGCATATGGTCCTGACTCGGGCTATCAAGAAGGTTTACAGGACTTTTCGGGCTACCACCCTCACGGTTCCTATGCCGTCCAAGGGGGTTCTTCTTCTCAAGTCCACCCTCCTGTCCCTCTGGCCTTTGTCCCCTCAAGCGTTCCTTTATCGCAACGTTGCGGCGAGGGGGCCTCCACCTTTAACTATGTTGCGGACCTAAGTTCCTCGAGTGTGCCTGGTACTGTGACTCACCAAGTGGGTTTATATGATTTTTGCAATACGGGCTTAGCGGCTCTCGGGGGCGATGGTTCAGTTGAGGTTTCGGCTTTCTTGGCAGCCCAAATACTGTCGACCCCTGCTGAGCGGGAAGCTTTCCTCTCGCAGACAGATGATGATAAGGTGAACTCGCTGTGCACTGGAATCTTTTCCAATTTTGTGAAATTTCAGTACTAGACAGAGCATGTTCAGCGTCAGGCTGCTTCTCTTGCTGTGTCCCTTTCTGAACTTTCTCAAGAGCGAAATGAGAAGAATAAGCTGTTGGAGGAACGCAATCGATTGTTACTAGCTCAGCAGGAGCTGTCAAGACAAGTGTCTACCCTTGATGCAAAGAATGCCGCGCTGGAAGGAGAGAAGTCATCCTTGGCAAAGGAGAAAATGGCCTAGGAGGAAGAGAGAGCCGCTCTGACGGAGGAATCAGCCGATAAGAGCCTGTGGCACGTTGAGCGGACGACCACTATCTTAGTCGAATGCTTTGAAGAGGTCCATGGAGCAGATGCGTATGAAGGTGACAAGGTCACAAAGGCCTTCAAACAGAAGTCCGCCGACCTTAACGAAGCAGGCTTTCGCCGAGCTAAGGCGGAGGGTGTGAGACGGAGGAACCCTGAGGGTTGACACATTCCCGAGCTTTGCCACCTCTTTTACTGCTATCAGGCTTTTTGTTTTTTGCCTCTGCAGCGTTATTGTTTTGGTTTCTGGAACTTGTGACTTTTCTAAGGCACCTTTACGCATTTGAACAGTTTATATCTTTGCTGCTGTCTTTTCCCTTTCTTTATTTCACTTTCTGAAATTCCCAGGGTGTCGCTACCATCCTGGCGACATAATATGTTTAATTTCTCGAGCAGACTCGTAGCGTTTCAGCAACAGATATCGCTTAGGTTGGTATCGGGTTAGCTTTCCCAGCGAGCCTCATAATATCGTCACTTTGTGCAGTCGTCAATCTTTCCGCCACTCGAAAGTTATTCTGCACATTCTTAATTGTAAACCATTAGTAGCATAATGGGTTACGAGAGATAGTGATTACCCGTAGGAGCTTTTCCGCTGCCGTCATAGGGCGTTTAGTCATGGAAGTCGCGTGAATCACTTTTTTCGTCAGCTCTACTTCACTAGGGATTACGCATCTAGTTACTAGCTGGAATTTCGCGATTCTTTGCGCTTCCATTTTTCCACGATCGGCCTGGAAAGTGCCCTCACTTAGTGAGCCGTCGGATCGGGACTGGCTATCACAAGGATAGGACTTTTCACTTTCAGGCGTTGTCCTCGCGTCTAGAATTATGCCCTTACTTGATGAACTGACTACGCTAGTCCGGTTACTAAGATAGGACTTTTCACTTCTAGAACGGAGTTACTATATCCTTGGGGCGTGCCTTGTCTTGATGGGCCGTCTCCGCGAGAACGGTCATTACAAGAAAAGGACTTTTCACTCCCAAGGATTCTGGGTAGTGCCCTCACTTAGTGAGCCATCTGATCAGGACCGACATTCACAAGGATAGGACTTTTCACTCCCGGAGGGCACTAGAGATCTTTCAATCCCCACGCTAGTTCAAGGAATCCTGGGTCATGCCCTCACTTAGTGAGCCATCTGATCAGGACCGACATTCACAAGGATAGGACTTTTCACTCCCAGGAGCTCCCTTTTCTATCTGCACAAAAAGCAACCACAAACACCCAAGGAAGCTCTCTCAGGGAGCGTTAGCTAAGGTTAGGGTTGGCATCAGTCAAAGGTGCAGATAGTTCAAGGTCTAGGATAATATAATTTCAAACGAGCAATATTCCAAGAGTTAGATAAAGGAGTACCATCGAGCGTCTCTAGATGATAGGCTCCTTTCCTGATAACTCGGGTAACGCGATATGATCCATCCCAGTTTGGGCTGAGCTTCCCCATACGTTGACCGGCCGCTCGTTTATCTCTGAGCACCAGGTCGCCTGCCTTTAGCAACCGTTCTTTGACGCGCCTGTTATGGTAACGGGCCATCTTTCGTTTGTAGTGTTGCGTTTTCAAGAGGGTTTCTACTCGGACCTCCGGTAACGCGTCAAGGTTAGCTCGTAACCTTTCCTCATTCAGCTCCTCTCGGAAGTGGGCCACTCGCAAGCTCATGGTCCCAATTTCTACCGGCGTAACAACTTCGGTACCAAAGGCCAATGCGAAAGGTGTTTCTCCCGTACTGGTTTTAACGGTCATGCGGTACGCCCACATCACATATGGCAGCTCGTCAGCCCATTTCTTTTTAGACCCCTCCAGATTTTTCTTAATGCCACTGAGGATGCTCCGATTTGTCACTTCTGCCTGTCCATTGGTTTGGGGGTGAGCCACGGAAGAGAATCGTTGCTCTATCCCGAATTCTGAGCATTGGTCTTTGAAGAATTGGCTGGTGAACTGTGTCCCGTTATCGCTGATTAGGATACGAGGTACGCCAAACCTCATGATAACTTGGTGCTTGAAGAAACTCCAAGTTTTTTCCGCCGTGATGTTGGCGACCGCTTCAGCCTCCGCCCACTTCGTAAAGTAGTCCACTGCCACTATTACAAATTTTAGTTCGGACCTTGCCTTTGGAAACGGACCCAGGATATCGATCCCCCATTTAGCGAAAGGACAAGGGGCGATGATCTCGGATATTTCAGTGGCGGGACGTCGAGGAATTTTAGAGAACTCCTGACATTTCGGGCAAGTTTGCACATAGTCGTGGCAATCTTTCCATATAGTGGGCCAATAGAATCCAGATCTGAAGACTTGTGCAGCCAGGGTGCCGCCCGATACATGGATACCGCATATCCCTTCATGAATTTCGCGTAGCGTGTGAAAACCCTCTTGTTCCGTTATGCATTTAGCCGTTGGGTGCGAAAAGCATCTTTGGACCAGGTCCCCGTCATAATACGCACAGCGAGCTGCCTGTCTCAGCACTTTTTTCTTTTCAGCGATATTCTCAAGCAGTTCTTCGTGTTTTAAGTATTTGATTATGGGGACTCGCCAGTCGTTCTCGATTTCTTCCACACACAGAGATGCTTGCTCTTCCATGAAGGAGGGTATAGGTAATTCTTGGTAATAAACGCCCTTGGGTATGGATGCTTCCGGGTTTGCAGCCAGCTTGGCAAGGTTGTCAGCTTCGGCGTTGTCCTCTCGGGGAATGTGCTCAAAACTGACTTGCATGCCTTCTTTCTTTATTTCTAATAGCTCCCGCATCACTTTGGCGAGATACTGGATCATGATGGGCTCCCGAGCTTGAGAGCGCCCTAAGACCTGGTCGATCACTAGTTTGGAATCACCGCAAATTTTCAGACGCAGGTCTTCTGCTCTGCCGGTATCGTGCCTACCTTTAGATGAAAGGCTTCTCCCTATCCAGAGTCCGGCCAGTAATGCCTCATATTCTGCCGCACTATTGGATAATGGCTGCAGGATTCGGATAGCGTATTGTATTCGCATATCGTTCGGGCCATTTATAAAGATTCCTGCTCCAGCTGATTCTTGATTTTTAGCCCCGTCTACATGAATGATCCAGAGGTCCGTATAAGTCTCTGGGAACGGGAGATCCAAATCACGCCATTCCTCTTCGGGTACGTCCGTTAATGGATCTTCGGTAAAGGTGCATTCCGCTATAAAATCTGCCAAGATTTGAGCCTTTACAGATGGCCGAGACTGATACCTTAGCCCGTATTGTTCGAGTTCAAGAGCCCAGATTAGCATTCTTCCCGAGGATTCAGGCTTTCAAAATATCCTTTTCAGCGGTTGATTTGTAAGTACGATAACGGAAAAAGACTGGAAGTATCTGTCCATTTTTCGAGTGGCCTGTACTAGCGCGTACGCTATTTTCTCAATTTGGGCATATCGCAACTCCGCATCCTTCAGAACGTGACTCACGAAATACACGGGGCAGTGCATGTGGCTATCGTCGCGGACGAGGACGGCGCTGACCACTTCGTCAGCAGCGCCGAGATATAGGTATAAAGTATCACCTAGTTCTGGCCTGGTCAGCAGCAGATCGGACGATAGGTAATCTTTTAGGCTAACAAACGCCTCTTCACATTCCGGGTTCCACCCAAAGGATGCTTTCTTGCGTATGACTTTGAAAAAAGGAAGACACTTCTCGCCTTGTTTGGAAATAAAGCGCCCTAGGGCGATAACGCGCCCTGTTAGCCTTTGTACTTACTTAACGGTTCTTGGAGATATCATGTCTTATATGGCTTTAATCTTTGACGGATTAGGCTGGATTCCTTTTTGGCTGACCACGTAGCCCAGGAATTTTCCGGTCTGAAACGCGAACATGCATTTTCGGGGGTTCAGCTTCATGCGGTGTCGTTTCATCAGATCAAAGACTTCCTTTAGATCCCGCAAGTGATCCTGAAAGCTAGCAATTTTTACCAGTATATCGTCAACGTAGGCTTCCACATTTCTCCCCATTTGTTCTTCAAATATCTTGTTTGCCATACATTGGAATGTCGCCCCTGCGTTCTTTAGCCCAAACGGCATCGCCGTATAACAGTAAGTGGCCGTAGGATTGATGAAGGAAGTCTTCTCTTCATCTTCAATGGCCATGGGAATTTGGTGATACCCGGAGTTGGCGTCAAGTGAACTCAGATATGCGTACCCGGCAGTCTGATCGACTAATTGGTCAATGCGGGGAAGCGGGTAGTAGTCCTTGGGGCAGGCATCGTTCAAATTGGTGAAGTCGATACACATACGCCAGTCTCCATTGGACTTAGGGACGAGGACTGGGTTAGCTAACCAGGTGGGGTACTGAACTTCGAGGATGAAACCAGCGTCCAGGAGCTTTGCTACTTCTTTATCAACAGCTAAGGCTTTCTCCTTAGAGAACGCGCGCCACTTTTGCTGGATCGGCTTAGCGCCAGGGTCAACGTTGAGTCGATGCTCGGCTATTTCTCGCGATATACCCGGCATGTCTGCGGGTTTCCATGCAAATTCTCCTCGACACTTGTTCAGTAACCGGGCCAACTGAAGGTTTTCTTCTGAACTGAGCCTTTCGCTAACAAGGAAGTCTGCTTTTTCTATGCCGATTACCGGTACATGCACCATTTTGTCAAGGGGTTGAGCGCGTTTCTCATCGCCTTGTTCATATGGGTCCGCTGTTATACATACCTATCACACCTCTTTTGAGTCATGAGCAGGTAACATTCGGCCGCTAATTTTTGATTGCCCTTTATCGTTACCACTCCGTCCCAGGAGGGGTATTTCATCTTCAAATGCTTCTGAGATATTACCGCTCCAAAGCGGTTAAGAAAAGGTCGTCCAAGTATAACATTGTAGGGCAAGTTTAGATCCACGACAAGGAATAGCAAGCTCTCCGATTGCTTGGAGGTGTCTTCCCTGAAGTAGACTGGCAGAGTAGTTACCCCTGTGATAGGGATTGGGACCCCGTCCACCCCAATTATGGGTTTTTTGCAAGGTATTAATTCGTTGTCGGGCCGTTTCATGAGATTGTACGCTTCCAACGAGAAGAGGTTTACTGCACTTCCATTATCTATGAGAGTTCTTCTGACTCCGTGACTGGCAATGATGGGCGTAACCACCAATGCATCATTATGTGGATAGACAACGCCTTTCTCGTCCTCTTCAGAGAAGGATAACACCATGCGGTCTAGGACGCTTATCATTTCACCTTTCTTTGTCATGCCATCTCGTTTGCGTTTTTCTCCTAACGCCGTCGTCGGTAGTTCTGGTTCATCCATGTAAGGAGTCCCTCCTGCTATGATGTTAATCATAGGGAAGCCCTCGTCATCTACTGCGAACGTTTCCTCACCTCTTCATCTAAGAGAATTATCCTTTTGTGGGACGCGAGGGGATATTGTTGGTCATCTGCGACCCTTTTCGTGGAATTATTTCTGGTGTCTTCCCTTACTTTGGTTGCGAATTCTCCCAAGTAGCCTTCTTCCACCAAGCGTTCTATTGCTGATTTTAAGTCCCTGCATACTTCTGTAGAATGCCTCCTGGCTTTGTGGAACTTACAATAAGCATTTTCTCTTCTCCCTAGGAGTACTCCGGGCTTGACGGGCGCAGGGTACTGGATGGGAAGGTTTTGCTGTTCCACTATCGCCAAAATCTCTGCCCTTGGTAGATTAAGGGAAGGGAAATCAGGATCGTATGCCCGACTTTTAGAGGAATCTCCTTGGCGCTGAGATGGGGAACTGCCAGGCTTTCCCTTTGAAGTGTTACCTTTCTGCCCACTGGAGGTTTTGGGAATATGATCTTTCCGCCGAGCATACTCGTCGGTGAGGCAGTCATCAAGAATGGTATTTGCAGGAGCGTTTGGAATCAGAGGTGCCTCAGGTGGCATGCCATAGGTTCTATCTCTGTTTTTCTCTTCTTCCATTTTCGCGTAATTATGGGCTTTAAGTCTTAAAGCGTCCAGAGTCGCTAGAGGGTCCACCATTAGTGCATCTCTCAATTTACTATAACGGCAGTTCCTCTTTAAGGCCTCTATAGCAAAATCAATGGTAACGCCCGACGTTAGTGATATTTCCAGATCAAATCGACTAAGAAATTCCTTCAGAGTTTCCTGAGGCCTTCGACGTAAGTCGAATAACGCGGCAGCAGATTTCCTAATTGGAATCGCTGTGCTGAAACGGCTCCAGAACTTGGATTCCAACTGTGCGAAATTGCTAATAGATCCGCCAGGAAGGCCCTCGAACCAGAGGCGCGCGACTCCTGATAATGTCATAACAAATATTTGGCATAACGCCGCATCACTGTGCATCTAAAACTGTACGAAATCCTTCACCTTATTGATGTGCAAAATGGGATCTCTGGTGCCGTCATAAGTCTCAGTGGGAAGCTTCACATGTCGACTGACCTTATGGCGTCTTATACGACGGCTAAATGGATGACCTGATGTGTCATCAAGAATTTCACGCTCCTGGCGTGGGGGAGACATTTTCGCAGGACGCCTCCGATTCTGTGGATCTGGCGTGGGATGTCGCCTAGGAGACCGACTGTGGCTTCTGGGCGAGCGAGTTCGATATCTCCTACTGCTGGATCTTTCATTGCGCTCAGGGGACAAATCCCTATTCGCTCCTTCCCTTCGACCGTCCCAACGATTTCTGGCCTCTTCCAGGTGCCGATCCTCCAGAGGGATGGGACCTAGAGGGATGGGACCTAGGGGCACTTGCGGAACATAAGGTTCCACTCGTCCTTGAGTGAGCTGCACAAAATTAATCGGGGGATCAGCTACGGATAAAGTTGGCCGGAGATTTCCCTGTAATGACGGTGACAAGGGCCGCTCGGTGATAATAGACGGCGTGAATATGACACGGGGAGGTACACTCGATTCGGAGATTCCAGGTGTCATTCTGGCAGCCATTTCAGTCAAATAGTCCAACCGAGAACGAAGGGCCGCTATTTCACTTGCAAAAGGGTGTTCTGTACTATTTAACACAAATCCCCTTGAAGCAGGAGTAGAGAAGCTGGATCCCACCATTTGGGACAACGACACGGTCGCCTGCGAGGAAAGGACTTCCCCTGCAGACCTGATCAAAGGGTTTAGGGATTTTGAAACGATTTGTTGCGCTGTCCCAGAAAGTTCAGCAGTAGCAAAAGGGAATAACTGTCTGCGAATCGAGAAGGGAACATTAGAAGATGGAGGTCGGGTCCGCTTCGACTCAGAAGTCATGATTGTTCCGATCTCTGGGTAGAACAGAGCTTGGCTATTAAGGATGCTCACTTAATACACCAAGGCTCTCAGTGAAAGCACCAATTTGTTAAGATTTTATCTATTATGTGATCGGGGGGTTGACTTCCATTGGTCGGAGTTGCTGTAGTTGCCGTCGAATCCACCTGCAAGGCGCCGGAGGGGGGGCTCCGGCGTAGACACTCCGATGCTTAAGTTAGTAAGTGTTTCAAAAATAGTAGCGGTTCTAGTAAGTGAATTCTGCTTACTTGATGTTCAAATTAAGGGGTATTTGTAGGCCACTGGAGGCGATAGCTGGACGAAAGGGTGATATCCAGGCGAGATGACGCTCCGGATGACGTCACGGGCGATACCTGAGGATGACGTCATCGGCGATACCCAAGGTAACGTCAAGGTGGATGTCTCCGAGGAGGGTACCGGGGGCGATACCTACGATCATGTCGGGGGCGATAGCTCTATAGGTCCCTGGGATGGGATGATGCCGTGCGTTAAGAGACGCGTGAGACCTCCCCTCCTGCTGAAGTCGACCATCCCAGTAAACGCTTCAAGGTCTGGTAGCGATAACTTAGATGTCCGATAAGGCTTGTGGGACTCCATCTTCGGCAGGGGTCATAATTACAGAAATGCCGTTGGGATTGCCTTAATGGTCATCACCGGATGATTGCATTGAAGCCATATAAAATGAAACCTGTAAAAGAAAACCAGCATTTACTTATATTATCAATTCCCAAAAACAATTCCAGAAAAAGAAAACCATGTAATCCACTTTTTAATGAATAAAAATGAATATAAACCATGTAATTCCCAACAGCAATTCCACTCAATAACCATAAAAGAAATATTTATACATGTCATTAACTTGGATCGGACAAAAAAATCAATTTTTTTAGCATGACAGTAATCAGAATTTTGTTTCAAAACTTCTCAACTAATAGTTTATATATATTTTAGAACAATAAACATTGTACTAAAATCAAATAAAACAACATTTAAGGAAACATTAATCTTATATATATTATCAATGACCAAGATGATGTCCATAGTGAAGCACTTGTTTTATTATTATGATGATGATGATGATGAAAACCTCGACGAGGACGAGGACGAGGACGACGATGATTTGCATTATTTTCGAACAATCGGTTTTAAAGTGAGTAAGATTGATATAATTAGCGATGATGATGGGGTGAAGAGGGTGGAAAGGAGGGAATTGAAAAGTTTGAATGATCAAGTTTTGTTTGTTGGAGACGGAGGAGGGGCAGTATTAGTTCCAGCAGATAAATGCATGAGCAGAGGATTCAAAGAGAACTGCATTTACTTTCTAGACTGCTCAGTAAAGTCTCACAAATTATTAATTTACATAGTATAATTAAACTGTAATTTATTAATTTTAAAACTAGAAAGTAGAAACCAACAACCTTAAATAATTATAAATCATATAATTAAATTTAATTCACGACAACAATAAAAAAACAAGGAAAAAGAAAGAAATTTGCTAAAGAGAACGGACCTGTTGCTGTCGCCTGCAGCCGCTCGCCGCCGCTCACTGCTGCTTGCCGCTGCTGCTGCTGTCTAGGGTTTGGGTTTTTCTTTCGTGGTGGCTGCTGCTGTCTTTCAAAACAAAAGAAAGGAAATTCAATCAAATACAAGGAAGGAAAAGAAACAATTCGAGAAAGAGAAGAGGGACTTAAGTGATGAAAGAAAACGACGGCGTTTTCTAGCCTCTGATGGGCTCAAGGCCCGTGCCAAAACGGCGTCGTTTTGGCAAGTGATCAAACCGGACAGTTTGGTCAAAAACCGGCCAGTTCGCCGGTTGGCTAAAAACTGGCCGGTTCGTCCGGTCCGACCTGGGTCAGTGGGCAATCCGGTCCGAAAGCTGAATCGGACCGGAAATATGAAAATGACCTGTTGAACCGGCCGGTCCTGTCCGGTTCTGATAACCAGGCCCGCAACGCCCCGTCTTGCACGTACCGTTACCGTCCTTGTTGAAATTGCAACCTGTTCGACCCCATATCCGGCCACTCCATCCGACAGGGGCGTTGAGAACGATGGACTGGCCTGACTTCAACTCGAATCCACCGCCTTTGAAGCTCTCGCCAGGAGTGATTGCAGGTCAAATTGTCTCTTTGAAGTAGTTTATCACGGTGAAAATTCGGGCACACTCGCTCTGTCTTGGACTTGCAATTGCACATGCCCCATGATAATATATAATGATGCCTCAGGATAGACCAGATCCTGGCCATGCTGGCTGTGGGATCCCCGCAACAAGCAAACTTGATGGCTGCTCCGATACAACCTGCTCCTCCTCCTCCACAACCTTTCCACAAAATGTTCCTCCATTTGTTAATTATCAGCCGGGAAACTCCGGAGTAGTTCCTCCGATCCTAGAGGGAAATCAGTATCGCCCCTGGCAGCATGTTGAATACCCTGTCTTTCCCGCATCGTATCATGCCCATCCTTCGGGGCCAGTGGAGGAATACGTACCGTTTACAATCCCCCCAAACATAGCGGGAGAGTACGTCGATAATCTATTCAACGATAATGATTTGAACTCCCGACAGCACGTGGCCCATCAGCCTTCCAGGGAGTCTAACCTAGGAGGACGTAAGGGGCGGAGGAGATGAGAGAGGTCTCCTACACAATGACAACCTACTCCAGGACACCGTCGAGATTATTAGGGGCGCGGCCCAAGGGAGAGAGAACGTGAACACCCCCGATCCGTTTCATCTAGCAATAGGAGGGAGCGAGACGGAAATTCGAAAAGCCCTTTAACCCATCGGGTATGGAGATACCAAGTCAGCTGACGAATCAAGGTCCCAACGGATGTTTACACTGGCCTAACAAACCCTATTATCCATATGACGCGGGTGAAGAACCAAGTCACCTTTTAGACTGCGAGAGATGAAGCTCTCTGTCAGATTTTCGTACTCTCTCTAGCCGGTATAGTCAACACGTGGTATGAGGCGCTGTCGCCAAGATCGATTGACAGTTTCGTAGAATTGGAAGGGAAATTCTTGAGCAGATCTAGCACAACGATTCATCTGAAGAAAATATTTGCGACATTGTTCGATGTCATTCGGAGGCATGATGAATCTCTCAAGGCATACTTGGACCGATTCAATTCTGAACTTGGTCTGACAGTCGATGCCACCATTGACTTTGCAACGGAGGCCTTAAGAAGGAATTGTGGGTACAGCAAGTTGGGCGACATGTTAACAATGGACCCCCCGCTAACTTTAGATCTTTTGCGAGCTAAAGCAAACAAGTATATCAAGATAGAGGAAGAAGATTTCCAATGGGGACACAGTGGAGATATCTCCCCTCAAGTAATAACGCAGGATGCGGCCGCTCCAACGGGAAGTATGAGGGAATATCCCCCCCCAGGATCTAAGGGCAGGAAGCCCGATTTTCGACAGAAGAGGCAGATGGAATTTCAATAGGGGAGGGAGATGAATCTCCAGCCCGATAGATAGACATACGTGGTGTCTCCCATCAACTCACTATTAGGGCGAAGAATGGAGATCCTTGCAATTATTGAGAGCAAGGGGTTGCCGGTCCGATATCCTTTCACCAGACCGGGTGAGATTATCGGGGGCAATAGAAGCCTGTATTGCCGTTTTCACAAGGCAAATGACCACGACACAGAAGGGTGCCGAATGTTGAAAGTGGCCATTTAACGACTGATAGAAGAGGGTTCCCAGAACACGCTACCAAGGGAAATGCGCAGTTCCCTGGTAACCAACCGAGATCAGTTCCTGGGCATAACGGAAAGCAGATCGCTACCGGCCTGTCGCACCCCCTTTTTCGTTGAAAATGAGTTTAAGGTTCGGGACGGATGCTAAGCATAAATGGATGCTTCGTATAATACAATGAAGTCGCCACCCTAATTTCTAAGGTTTAGGGAACCTAAGCGTCATGACATAAAAATAAAAAACTAAGGCTTGGTCTAAACCATTGAACAAAGGTTCGAGGTCGTATTGTGGACTTGGGAAGGTGTTAGGCACCCAAGTCACACCCTTAAAAAGGTTACCGGTAAAAAGGTGTTTGAATACAGTTTTGATATACAAAGATTTGTTTAATGATCGAAGCATGTCAACCAATTCTTCCCACGAACTCAAGTCACTTTCTAATCATTTACATAGGCCAATGATTGAATCATGTCAACAGAGTCCGCTTACCGAATTGGGACACTTTCCGATTATTTAAACATTTTTGACGTGATTTGGCCCTCAAAGGTGACGTTACATCTTAGCATTTTCGTAGGGACATGTTATTTCCGATCGGGACACGAAGGACGGGGTTACCGTTTGTTCGTTATGCTAGAGCGGACGTTCCCCCCCTTTATATCATTGGGCCATGCATGATTAATTAATTAATTACTACGTGATCCTAACATGGTAAAAAAACTAGCATAGTACCATTTTCGTGAATGCACATAACCGAGTGGGATTCGAAGCCACCATGCTCAATTATCAAATATAGCAATTAATCTCATGGCATAAAAAGAAAGTGATATAAACAAGTAAGCATATGGATTGATTTTAATCATGCATGCAATTATGTGTTTCTTATCATTTTTGAATAACATATACATACGTAATATTTTATGAAAGAAACATTGAATAAATAAAAAGGACTAGAGAGCGTACTTGCGTTGCGTGATCTTGATCTTCCTTGCAAAGTGAGAGTGTTAGCAACGCTTTTGAAAATAATAAATAATAAAGAGGGCATGCAAACATTTAATTAATTTATGGAAAAGTAAGTAATCAATTAAATAAAACATGGCATAGCAAATAAACAAATCATTTAAAACATGCAAGCATTTAATTAAATAGAACATGTCATAAACAAATTATTTAAATCATGCAAGCATTTAATTAAATAAAACATGACATAAACAAATTATTTAAATCATGTAAGCATTTAATTAAATAAAGCATGACATAAACACCTCCTTTAAACCATGAACACATTTAATTAATTAACACATGGAATGAACGCGTCATCTAGTCATGCACTTCAATGAATTAACATATATAAGCATATCATCTAATCATGCATTTAATTAATTAAGTAACGCATATAAGCATACATCATTTAATCATGCACATATAATTAAGAACACATATAAGCATACAAATTAAATAAAAAACATGATGCATACGAAACAAATTATCCATGTTGTATATGAAAAGGAACACGAATATTTCGTACGATTTAAATAAAGCATACGAATATTTTACACCACTTTAAACGCAAAAATGAAAGCATATGAACATTAATTGATTTAAACATGTTATAAAAGCATACGATCATTTTAATTAATTTAAACATGTTTTTAAAAGTATACAAACATTTTACACAATTGACAAAAAATAAATGAACGGGTCCCACGTTGGAAATTTGGGCATTAAAAAATGGGCTTGGCACAAGCCAAGCCCAAATTTTAATTTAAAACAAAAATGGGCCTAAGCCCACCACCTTTCTTCTTTCTTTTTCTTTCCCGCCATCACCTTCTTCTTCCTTGATAAGAGTCCGGGGGATACTGAGCAGGATCGGCTTAATCTGGGCTGGTCGGGAACACTGTACTGGGGTCTTCGTCACCTGCAAAGCGCCGGAGGGGGTCTCCGGCGTAAACACTCCGATGCCAAAGTCAGTGCAGGTAGTCAAAATGGCAGGGGTTCAGTACGCTATCTTAGGCTTACCCCCTTGTCTGAAAAGGTAGGGGTATTTATAGGCAAAGGAAATAGTGTACCGACAGGGGGTGGGAATAGTCCCTGGTAGGTGTCGATGGGGTGATAGATGCCGCTGGGGTGGCATTGAGTGATGTCATGTGGGATGACGTCATGCGGAGTGACATCATGGATGACCTGGGATGGGATGCCGCTGTGCGGATGCCGCATGAGAGCCCCCCCGCTGATGTCGACCATCCCAGGGTCGGTCGCCAGACTAAGGGCGGTAAGAATAGGGTCTTGTCTCCCGCGGCGGGTACAGTATGTTGGCCGGGTCACCCGGCGGGGTAGTGGAGATGCCGCTTCTGTGGTATCGTTAGTTATCATTCCTTACCTTTCTTCTCCAACCGAATCAGCCACCATGGCCAAAGGCCAAGCTTCAAACCTCCACCATTCTTACCCAAAATGGTTGCAATAATTAAGGTAGCAAAACAGTAGATCAAAGCCATAAAAACAGCAAGCAAAGCAAGCTCAAAACAACATCAATTTTGCATGGAAAAACAAGCTAATTAACATGCATATACATCCATTAATTACTCAAAGCATCATACAATTAAATTGGAGCAAGGAAGGCATTACTAACATGAAAACTAAGCATTTTAGACAAGTTTTAACAAGTTATTCATGCATTATAAAAAAAAACGAAATTTAAAGAAGCTAGGGAGGGAGAGAACTTACTTGTTCCGGGAGAGCTATTTTTCCAAGAAGGTAGTGCAAGAAATGGTGATTAAGAGGAGGTTTTGGTGCCCTTTTCTTGTTGATAGAAGCAAGCTATTTATAGGGAAAATATCAAGGTGGAGTCGGTTGGTTGCTTGGCCGAGAATCGCCGGGAAGAAAATATCTTGGGTGATGATGATGCTTTAGGCCAGAATAATGAGCTAGCTAGGGTTTCTTGTGGCCAATAATGATCATAGGGGGCTTGGTGATGATCCAATTGAGGTGGAACCGAGCTGGAGGGTGAGATTGCATTGATTGTGCATTAATGTGGTATTTATCCTATTTTTTGGATACGAACGAGATATTTTTGTACGAGCAAAATCGCTCGAAAATGAAAATAAATCCAAGCCTAGGGTACAACTATGTGTAGAAAAATAAGGCAAGAAAACTAATATACAGTGAAGAAATGCGAAAGTTGATTTAACGTATTTATTTTCTCTTTCGGAAGTGTCAAAACGTTCGTGCACAAAATAAATATCCTTACGACAAAAATTGAACAAAATTGAACGCGGTGGCGTGAAAGAGAAAATTAGAACATAATTATCAAACAAAGAAATTACGCGTTCGATCCGCGGTCCCGGGAAACTTATTCGGGACCGATAGAAGTTCGTGTAAAGACAGTTAAAAATACGAGAAACTAAAAAGACACGAGATGACACGGAATATTAAACAAACTAGCCTAGGACCAAGAATCGACAGAAATTTGACCTAGACGAGTTATTAAATGTGATAAGCGTAAAATTATGTAAATGTGACAAAAAAAAAGTGGTCAAAAATCGGGTAGCAACAGTTGCCCCCTCTTTACTGCCTGATCAAAAATACTGTGTAACTGAAATTTTTGATTAGCAGTAAAGATAGTTGCCCCTAAGTGCTACCACGGTTTTGTGAAAGGCATTGCAAAAATGTAAACGATGTCACTCAAGGAGGAGATTATGCAGAAATGTAGTCGCTCAAGGAGGAGGTTTTGCATGAATGTATTCGTTCAAAGAGGAGTATTTAGATATGTAGAATTGTAGAATGTAGTTGGGAATTTCATAAACAATGCCAACTTAGGAAAAATAAATGCAGACTACTCGGATATTGAGGGAGAATGCAGAAATGCAGAAATGTAAATGACAACTTTTCTGATAGTGAGAAAAAACGTAAATTGCAGAATTGTAAATTAGAACGTACCTTTGGTCTGATGTTGGTTGATAGTAACGTACCATTGAGGGAAATATTTCTGATAGTGAGGAAGATGGTTTTCTCGGATAATGAGGAGGGTTGTCTCTGATATTGAAGACGTTGATGATCTCTGATAGTGAAATCGATTGTCTCTGATAGTGAGGAAGTTGATGATCTCTGATAGTGAAATCGGTTGTCTCTGATAGTGAGGAGGTTGATTTTCTCAGATAATGAGGAGGGTTGTCTCTGATAGTGATGACGTTGATGATCTCTGATAGTGAAATCGATAATGATGACGTTGATGATCTCTGATAGTGAAATCGGTTGTCTCTGATAGTGAGGACGTTGATGATCTCTGATAGTGAAATCGGTTGTCTATGATAGTGATGACGTTGATGATCTCTGATAGTGAAATCGGTTGTCTCTGATATTGATGACGTTGGTGATCTCTGATAGTGAAATCGGTTGTCTCTGATAGTGAGGGCGTTGGTGATCTCTGATAGTGAAATCGGTTGTCTCTGATAGTGATGACGTTGGTGATCTCTGATAGTGAAATTGGTTGTCTCTGATAATGATGACGTTTGATGTAATGGTGGAGGAGATGGATCGCCACGAGAAATTAATTGGGGAGTGGTAACGTACTCCATTCGATGTTGATTGGATTTTAATGAAAATCCAAGGTGAGGGCATTACAATGATGTTGCATCGAAGACCCAAGGTTGGCGTGATTCCATCAAAGTGTATCTGTATCCTGCAAATGGGAAGGAAACAAACACGAAGCAGCAATAGATAGAAAAAGGAAAGAGCAATTGATAATGTGAGAAATATCAAATATTATTTAACCCATGGCTTGTCCCCAAGGTTTTTTTGAAGATGATTTCTTTGATTAAGAAAATAAATTCAAGCATTTTTTGTTTTGGATAAAATGTTTGTCCAATTTTCGTTATATAAACATGATTGATTCAAGTCTAGATAACGTCTGCGTCTTGTTCAGGAAATAACGACCTCAAGAACAAGACTTTCCCATGACATATAAACGTAAGCAATCCTCACCAGATATTAGTGTTTGCGCTCACGCTTAGAAAACTAGGCTATGTGTTTACACTCCTAAAAATGCAATAAACATAGCACAAAAATTAAATTTGTAATGCCAATCCGAGTGAATGGACTTCAAATGAAGATGTACATGCATGGGCCTTCTAAGAATCCAGAGGACTTTGCAAGAGATAAGAAACGAGAGATTTTATGGAAAGGGAAAGTTTGTGGTGTTGTTGGTTTTTTTGTTTGAGTTTGCGCTCATTGACTGATTGTGATGAAGGAAAATTATGGTGAAAGATGTTTTGGCAATTTGATGGTGGAGAAGGGCAACGTACACGAGTTCTTCTTCTTTTGTTGGGAAATTCTTTCTCATGGTCATCTTTGATCGATCTCGATTCACTTGCTTCCATTTTTATGAGGTTGGTGGTTCTTGAGACACATTCTCTTTGTATTCCTTTTCCTTTTTCTTGTTTTATTTTTCTTTTTTTCTTTTTTTCTTTTTTTTCTTTTCTTTGTCCTTTTTTCTTTGTAGACACTAACAACAAGTGAAGTAAATGCGATTTCCTTTGTTTCGGTTCTTTCGGGCAAAGGCCTTTGATTGATTTTTCTTTAGCCGCCTTTTTGCAAACCGTCATCCTTTGAGGGTTTCCTTGTCATCCTGCTGATCCGTTGTGGTGAGCTTAATATGTTTGGTTGCCCACCTCAGTCGAGCACTTGCTTATTTGTGAGGAGTTTAGAAGAAGGCTTTGAAGTGTTTAGGTGGAATTGTACATGGTGTATAAAGTATGTATTTTAAGGGGAAAAAATGGGGAAGAAGAGCAAAAACAAAGTCCAATGTCATCTTACTGTTATCCCATGTCTGATTGTTCATGTACCCTGGATATTATGCAAATCTAACTAGCACCTAGTTTAGCATTTACACTCATGAAAGAAACAAGGCGCGAAGGCCCAAAATACTCACAGGGATATATTTCGTGACTGCTTACATCTAAACATGCCATGGATATAAGAGTTAACAGACAAGATCTCATATGTTTATACAACTTCTAATGAACACACAAGTTAAACGTGAATTAATGATGAATATGCTTGATCTAAGGAATGTTAAAAAATGTAGGATTTTCATCAAGTGAAGTTTTATTTATAATCGCAAGGACCAAAAAGTTTTTAAAGATATCAAAAGTTGCCCCCAAAAAGGACTTACATAAGGATCGTACAATAGTTAAAATAGAAAGCAAAAGAAAGGAAATAGACTTCCGTTGATAGCATGCAGTAGGGGCTGCCAAAGAGGATTATTCAAAAGTTGGTAGGAGTAGAATTGGCGGTCGTGCTAGATCCTTTGGCTAGTTCTTCGAAAGCGAACCGTTCGCATTTGATCAATTGTCTAACCTTCCCTTTAAATGCCAAACAGTCTTCTAGAGTGTGTCCCTGAGCCCCAGCATGGTGCTCGCACGTAACACTAGGATTGTACCACTTCGGGTAAGGAGGTTGTGCTGGTGGAGTGGGGATGGGCGTAACTTGCCCAGCCGCTAATAGATGCTCGTAAACCTCCCTTGCAGGGACGGAAAAGAATGGTTGTGACCCTTGGTCCCCATGGTCACCTCATTCATTTTGATTGCTTGGGTTATTTGGCGGGCTACCCGGTGGGGTGAAAGGTTGTTTGTGACCAGGTCGGTGTGAGACTGAGTTGACATCTTCCTTTAAATGAGGTGCTTTCTTAGGTGTTATTTCTAGTGCAGAAACAACGATCCTCCCAGACTTGATTCCTTGTTCTACCCTTTCGGCCACTAGAACCATGTCGGAAAAGTTACTCGATGGATTGGAGATAAGATAGGTGTAGTAAGGAATTTTGAAGGTGTCCACAAAAATTGACAAGAGCTCTTTGTCATGCAAAGGAGGAGACATCCTGGAAGCTAGTTCTCTCCACCTCCGAGCATAAGTTTTCACCGATTCTTCCATTTTTTTCTCAAGATTTTGGAGATCAGAACGGTCTGGGGCTACCTCTATGTTGAATTTGTATTCCTTGAAAAAAGCATTGGACAAATCCCTCTAATTCTTTATCTTGGCTCTGTCTAGGCCCATGTACCAAGTCAAGGCATGCTTGGCCAAGCTCTCTCTAAACAAATGGATCAACAAAGGTTCATTATGTATCACATCGACCATTTTGTTGCAATAGGCCTTGAGGTGAGTCTTCGGGCACTCGACCCCAGTATATTTTTTGAAATCTGGAACCTTATATTTTAGAGGCATTATGATTTCTGGGACCATGCACATGTCGGCGGGACCCGTAGGGTCAAAGGGGTCTGTTCCTTCAATGGCCCTGAGCCTTTCTTCTAGTAAGCTCAATCTATCTGTGTTCGGTCTCTCTGTGACGACCGTGTTAGGACCAAGGGGTTGTAGAGGTATTGATGTAGAGGGTGGTTGCGTTGGATTGATAAGAGGAGGTTGAATTCCCGTGGGATCGGGGACTACGATTTGAGTAGAGTGGCATTGAGGTGGGCGAAAGCCCTGGGATTCCTGAGGAATCGGATTTTGACCAGGGTCTAAGGAGAGGTTGACCAAGGAATGTTGTAAGTTTGAAATGTTTTCTCCCCCAGTGTTAGGGTTGGTGTTGGTCTTGATAGATGCAACGAAGGGATCAACCCACTTCCACTGACCCCCAGGAATAGTAAATGCTTGGGGTCCTGAAGGCCCGGAGATGGTGGACGAGGAAGGTCTCATCATTTGGCTTGGATCAAAACCGGGTGGGAATTCAGTGGCCTCATCTCACTCTTTTTCGGCTCGAGCGACCCTTTCCGTGGCAATTTTGACCTGTTCCTCCAACTCGGCTATCCTAGCGGCCAACCTTTCGTCGGTTTTAGCTTGTTCGGCCATCTTTCTTGCTTGTAATCTTGTTAGGGGAAGGTTGGGGGAAGCGATTCGCTTGCGAGGAGCTATTGTCAATCTGAAAAAAGTAAGAGAAAAAAAACATAGTGGTAAGTATAAGTGTTTACATATGTATGACGTGCAATCGCGAGGCCTCCATGCTGCTTTGATCAATCTCCCGGCCACTCTTTTGCTTGATACTTTTAGGGGAAGCGGGAAACGGGCGCATCTTGGGTTAGCGTTTTCGGTGGAGATGCGAAGGGAGCTTTCATTCATTCCAACGACATAGCATGATCTTGGGTGTTATCAATGAAAACCCTTGAAGCGACCCGAAGTAAGTAGCTAAAGTCATCATGCTCAGAAAATCTCTAAATTGTTTGTGAGAGATCTGTTGCCCCAAAAAATTTGATTTTTGGCATGAGCATACTTCAATCTGTTATCAACATCTTTCGTGTTTTGGCCGAGCGGAAATTCTGAGTCCATCGTATCCGTATTGGCCCAGGTAAAAGATCGCGTGGCTGAGACCGAGAAAAACTGTCATCCTTACGTCCAATTTTTTTGCGAGCTATGTACTGCTCGGAAAAATCCCATTTTTGGTATGGGAAATACTCAATGTGTTGTTAACATCTTTTGTGTTTTGGCCGAGTGGAAATTCGGAGCCCATCATGTCTATTTTGGCCGAGGTAAAAGATTGTGCAGCTGAGACCAAGGAGAGAAGCTATCCTCACGTCTAAATTATTTTCGAGAGATTTGTTGCTCAGAAGGTTCTCAAATTTGGTGTGGACATACTTCAATTTGTTACGAACATCTTTCATGTTTTGGCCGAACGGAAATTCTGAGCCCATTGTATCGATATTGGACAAAATAAAAGAGCATGCGACAGGGCAATATTTGAGAAAAGGGATTTGAAAGGGTCTGGAGCCGAAGCTAGCGACATGTCGCTAGGGGCCAGGCGGCATGCCGCCAGAGATGGCTTTTCGTGGGCCTTACTTTTGGCTGAGGTGTACTACTCCAAAAATTCCAAAATTTGGCAGGGACATACGTTAATGTGTTACGAACATCTTTCATGTTTTGGCCGAATGGAAATTCCGACCCGAACGTATTTATATTGGCCGAGAAAAAAGATCGCACGGTTGAGACTGCGAAAACTGTCCTCCTTATGTCCAAATTATTTGCGGGCGATGCACTACTCGGAAAAATCCCATTTTTAGCATGGAACTTTGTTAAGGTGTTATAAACATATTTCACGTTTTGGCCAAGTGGAAATTCTTAGCCGATTGTGTTGATATTGGCCAAAACAAAAGAATGTGCAGCTGAGACCGAATAGAGTAGCTATCCTCACGCCTAAATTATTTTCAAGAGATGTGTCACCTTGAATGCTCTGAAATTTGGTGTGGACATACTTCATTGTGTTGTGAACATCTTTCATGTTTTGGTCAAACGGAAATTCGGAGCCCATTATATCGATATTTGCCAAAACAAAAGAGCGTGCGGCAGGGCAATATTTGAGAAAAGGGATTTGAAAGGGTCTGGAGCCGAAGCTAGCGACATGTCGCTAGGGGCTAGGCGGCATGCCGCCAGAGATGGCCTTTCGTGGACCTTACTTTTGGCTGAGGTGAACTGCTTAGAAAATTCTGAAATTTGGTAGGGGAGACCTTTGACGTGTTACGAACATCTTCCGTGTTTTAAGCGAGAGGAAATTCTAAGTAAATCATCTCCATTTTGGTCATGACAAAAGATCTCGCAGTTGAAGCCGAGAGAACTGTGCTCCTTATGTCCGATTTATTTGTTAGCGATGCACTGCTCGGAAAAATACCATTTTTGGCATGGAAATTATTCAAGGTGTTATGAATATCTTTCACGTTTTGGCCAAGAGGAAATTCTTAGCCGATTGTGTTGATATTGGCTAAAACAAAAGAACGCGCAGCTGAGACCGAATAGAGCAGCTGTCCTCGAGTTTAGATTTTTTTGTAAGAGATTGACTGTCCAGAACTTTCTGAAATTTGGCATGAGTGAACTTCAACATGTTGGGAACATCTTTCATGTTTTGGCCGAGTGGAAATTTCAAGTAAATCACGTTGATATTGTCCAAAATAAAAGATTGCGCAGCTGAGCGGATGATTTTGGAGGCCAAACAAAATGATCTTGATGGGATTTGGAGCGAAGATAGCGACATGCCGCTAGGGGCCAGGCGGCATGCCGCCAGAGACAGGTTTGGGAGCCGATTGCGGCCTCCTTGGATGGAGCTACGCTGCTCCGAAAAATCTGAAATTTGGTATGGATGAACTTTAACATGTTGGGAACATCTTTCGTGTTTTGGCCAAGTGGAAATTCCGAGTAAATTACGTTGATATTGGCCAAAACAAAAGATCGCGCAGCTGAGACCGAGGAGCATCTGCCCATGCGTTCTAAATTTTTTTGTGAGAGATTTGCTGTTCCGAAAATTCTGAAATTTTGTGGGGGTGGATTTCTATGTGTGATTAACATCTTTTGTGTTTTGGTTGAGTGACAATTTGGAGCCAAACGTATTCATATTGGCCGAGATAAAAGAGCGTGCAACTGAAGCCAAAATAACTACCTCTTGCGTTTTGAATTTTCGTGAGCATGTGTTTTTTTCTTATTTCCAAGGTCAGTCCTTCGTGTGTTTTTTTTGGTGGGTTTTATATGTGGTTTGTTTTGGGGAGAAGGTTGATTTGATTGTAGGTGATGGCCGTTCGATGTCTTTTGGATGTGTGGGAGAGAAAAACGCATTTCGTAATTATCCGAATAACTACGAATTTTGTCATTGATATTTTTTTTCGTCCAAAAGGGGTTACAACCATTACAAGTTGTTTAACTATCTAGATTTATCTAAAGGCTAGTAGACAAAGTCTAGGAACATTGTTACATGGGGTAAAAAAAAAATAAAAAATCTAAGCAACAGATGCTTGATTCTGAAGGCGTCAATCTTGGAGGTCGGGATCCGTTTGCTCATCAAAAATATTCTAATGACGCAATCTCTCCTTTTTGCATCACCACTTTCTCCATCCCAATCTTGGCCGCAATATCCGAAATGAAAACTGGATTTCAACATATCCCCTCGTGCAACTTGATTCCCAAAACTTCTTACCCCAAAAAGTATCAAGTGAAAGTGGCGCAGGCACTGTCATTTGAACAAGCAGGATGGGTCCTGGGGAAAGTAAAATAGAGTTCCTATATTAGTAATCTGCAAAAAATGTGTTACTAGGTTCTTTACATGCATTACTAAAAATGGTGCGGAAGAGAGAAAAAACGTAGAAAACGTGGTAAACCAAGCCACGATAAAACAAGTATGATGCACGTGATGGGGGCTTTTGACGTCAACTAAAGTTCTAACGGCCTAAAGGTTCCCGATGATACCATAGAATGGTCCAAAAAGTGTCGTAGAGCGACTACCAATTCCTTCCCACGAACTCAGGTCACTTTCCAACCATTTACATAGGCAAATGGTTGAATCATGTCAGTCGAGTTCGCTTACCAGAATTGGGCCACCGTCCGGCTAGCTTTAAGGGTTCAAACGGGTTGGGTTTTGTGAACATTACCCAGGACTTGAGTCCCAGGGTGTCATTAATCCCCCTCCTAAACTTATTTGGTATGGCGGCCCCTGGGTGTAGGGCCTATGCATGCAATGCGTGTGACAGTTGAACAAAGCAATAACAAATAGTCACGAAAATAGTTTATTAAAGCAAGTAAAAAAAAACAAACACCTTAAAAAAACCGGCTTCGACCCTACTAGTCCCCAGTGAAGTCGCCAAACTGTCGCACCCCCTTTTTCGTTGAAAATGAGTTTAAGGTTCGGGACGGATGCTAAGCATAAATGGATGCTTCGCATAATACAATGAAGTCTCCACCCTAATTTCTAAGGTTTAGGGAACCTAAGCGTCATGGCATAAAAATAAAAAACTAAGGCTTGGTCTAAACCATTGAACAAAGGTTCGAGGTCGTATTGTGGACTTGGGAAAGTGTTAGGCACCCAAGTCACACCCTTAAAAAGGTTACCGATAAAAAGGTGTTTGAATACAGTTTTGATATACAAAGATTTGTTTAATGATCGAAGCATGTCAACCAATTCTTCCCACGAACTCAAGTCACTTTCCAATCATTTACATAGGCCAATGATTGAATCATGTCAACAGAGTCCGCTTACCGAATTGGGACACTTTCCGATTATTTAAACATTTTTGACGTGATTTGGCCCTCAAAGGTGACGTTACATCTTAGCATTTTCGTAGGGACATGTTATTTCCGATCGGGACACGAAGGACGGGGTTACCGTTTGTTCGTTATGCTAGAGCAGACGTTTCCCCCCTTTATATCATTGGGTCATGCATGATTAATTAATTAATTACTACGTGATCCTAACATGGTAAAAAAACTAGCATAGTACCATTTTCGTGAATGCACATAACCGAGTGGGATTCGAAGCCACCATGCTCAATTATCAAATATAGCAATTAATCTCATGGCATAAAGAGCAAGTGATATAAACAAGTAAGCATATGGATTGATTTTAATCATGCATGCAATTATGAGTTTCTTATCATTTTTGAATAACATATACATACGTAATATTTTACGAAAGAAACATTGAATAAATAAAAAGGACTAGAGAGCGTACTTGCGTTGTGTGATCTTGATCTTCCTTGCAAAGTGAGAGTGTTAGCAACGCTTTTGAAAATAATAAATAATAAAGAGCGCATGCAAACATTTAATTAATTTACGAAAAAGTAAGTAATCAATTAAATAAAACATGGCATAGCAAATAAACAAATCATTTAAAACATGCAAGCATTTAATTAAATAGAACATGTCATAAACAAATTATTTAAATCATGCAAGCATTTAATTAAATAAAACATGACATAAATAAATTATTTAAATCATGTAAGCATTTAATTAAATAAAGCATGGCATAAACACCTCCTTTAAACCATGCACACATTTAATTAATTAACACATGGTATGAACACGTCATCTAGTCATGCACTTCAATGAATTAACATATATAAGCATATCATCTAATCATGCATTTAATTAATTAAGTAACGCATATAAACATACATCATTTAATCATGCACATATAATTAAGAACACATATAAGCATACAAATTAAATAAAAAACATGATGCATACGAAACAAATTATCCATGTTGTATACGAAAAGAAACACGAATATTTCGTACGATTTAAATAAAGGATACGAATATTTTACATCACTTTAAACGCAAAAATGAAAGCATATGAACATTAATTGATTTAAACATGTTATAAAAGCATACGATCATTTTAATTAATTTAAACATGTTTTTAAAAGTATACGAACATTTTACACAATTGACGAAAAATAAATGAACGGGTCCCACGTTGGAAATTTGGGCATTAAAAAATGAGCTTGGCACAAGCCAAGCCCAAATTTTAATTTAAAACAAAAATGGGCCTAAGCCCACCACCTTTCTTCTTTCTTTTTCTTTCCCGCCATCACCTTCTTCTTCCTTACCTTTCTTCTCCAACCGAATCAGCCACCATGGCCAAAGGCCAAGCTTCAAACCTCCACCAAAATGGTTGCAATAATTAAGGTAGCAAAACAGTAGATCAAAGCCATAAAAACAGCAAGCAAAGCAAGCTCAAAACAGCATCAATTTTGCATGGAAAAGCAAGCTAATTAACATGCATATACATCCATTAATTACTCAAAGCAGCATACAATTAAATTGGAGCAAGGAAGGCATTACTAACATGAAAACTAAGCATTTTAGACAAGTTTTAACAAGTTATTCGTGCATTATAAACAAAAACGAAATTTAAAGAAGCTAGGGAGGGAGGGAGAGCTATTTTTCCAAGAAGGTAGTTCAAGAAATGGTGATTAAGAGGAGGTTTTGGTGCCCTTTTCTTGTTGATAGAAGCAAGCTATTTATAGGGAAAATATCAAGGTGGAGTCAGTTGGTTGCTTGGCCGAGAATCGCCAGGAACAAAATATCTTGGGTGATGATGATGCTCTAGGCCGGAATAGTGAGCTAGCTAGGGTTTCTTGTGGCCAAGAATGATCATAGGGGGCTTGGTGATGATCCAATTGAGGTGGAACCGAGCTGGAGGGTGAGATTGCATTGATTGTGCATTAATGTGGTATTTATCCTATTTTTTGGATACGAACGGGATAGTTTTGTACGAGCAAAATCGCTCGAAAACGAAAATAAATCCGAGCCGAGGGTACAACTATGTGTAGAAAAATAAGGCAAGAAAACTAATATACAGTGAAGAAATGCGAAAGTTGATTTAACGTATTTATTTTCTCTTTCGGAAGTGTCAAAACGTTCGTGCGCAAAATAAATGTCCTTACGACAAAAATTGAACGAAACTAAACGATGTGGCGTGAAAGAGAAAATTAGCACATAATTATCAAACAAAGAAATTATGCGTTCGATCCGCGGTCCCGGGAAACTTATTCGGGACCGATAGAAGTTCATGTAAAGACAGTTAAAAATACGGGAAACTAAAAAGACACGAGATGACACGGAATATTAAACAAACTAGCCTAGGACCAAGAATTGACAGGAATTTGACCTAGACGAGTTATTAAACGTGATAAGCGTAAAATTATGTAAATGTGACAACAAAAAAGTGGTCAAAAATCGGGTAGCAACACGGCCCAAACGCCATACGCGTACCAACTTTTAAGGGTAGAGAGGTGCTACTGATGTCCGAAGACGGGGATCGGATGATCAACTTTATAGCCGGAGGCGCGATGAATCTCCCAAAACCTCCTATCGACGACAAGCGGAAGCGCGAGCAGCCCCCACCAGAAGATAGTGGATTCAGCCTCCTTGACCGAATGACGATATCCTTCTTGGAAGAAGACTGCAAAGGGGTGAGATACCTGCAGAATGATGCCCTTATAATCACGACGTTCGTCGGGGATTTCGGGGTAAGAAGGACTCTCGTGGACAACGAAAACACCATCAACTTACTTTCGCTCGGGGCGTATGAGATCATGAGGAGACGAGAATCAGAACTAATGTCGTGTCAGAAGCCCATCATCGGGATAGATGGGATTGCGATTCCGATAGTAGGGATTACCTTTCTACTGATATTCTTCAAAGAGGACGCTTCAAGAAGATCAAAGCAGCAACTGTTCATGATAGTTGATCTTAACTTACCCTACAACGCCATCTTGGGGCGTCTATTCTTAAACACCTTTAGAGCAGTCATCTCCCAACGGCACCTAAAGCTGAAATTCCCCTTTTGGGATGGTGTCATCACAATCAGAGGTGGCCAGAAGATAGCGGCAGAGTGCTACCTAACCATAATAGGGGACAGATGCGATGAATACGTCTATGTTGCCAACAATCCCTTAGAGTTAGAAGATGAGAGGCACACCTAGCCATTAGAAAATATGATATCTGTGCCTGTGGAGGGAGTGCCCACCGAAAGTTTCCTTGTCAGTGAAAGGCTAAATCCGGAAGAGCGCTGACAGCTGGCGCAATTACTAAGCAAATATGAACGGGAGTTTGCGTGGGCATCCACAAACATGCCCGACATCCCTAGGGAGATAGCCGAACACCGGTTGAATGTTGATCCGGAGGCCAAACTAGTGCAACATAAACGTAGGGCTTTCTCGAAAGAAAAGGTTGATGCGATCGATAAGAAGGTGACTAAACTTCTACGGGCAAACTTTATTCGAGAAGTTCAATATCCGTCATGGTTGGCCAATCCGGTGGTTGTTCCAAAGCCTAACGGAGAGTAGAGAATGTGCATCAACTTCACTTCTCTAAACGAGGCATGCCCGAAAGACTGCTTTCCACTCCCCCAAATCAAGCAGTTAGTGGATCGAACAATAGGCTATGGATTCTTAAGCTCTCTGGATGTGAATTCAGGCTATCACTAGATACCCATGGTAGTAGAGGATGATGAAAAGATGACTTTCGTCACTCCGACAAGAACATATTGCTACCGCGCCATGCCGTTCGGATTGAAAAACACTGGAGCCACCTTCCAACGAACAACAAACAAAATCTTCAAGGCTCAGCTAGGCAGTAACCTTGAAGTTTATGTCGATGACATGCTAGTAAAGAGCAGGAGCTTTGAGAGCCATCTGGCCGACTTGGCTGAGACTTTTCGAACCATGCGCACATTCGGTATGAAGCTCAACCCTAGGAAGTGCATGTTTGCATTCCAAACGGGAAAGTACCTAGGCTACGTCGTTAGCCACGAAGGCATCCTACCCAACCCTGTCAAACTGAAAGCCATCCATGACATGATATCCCCGCAGAACATTAATGAGGTCCAACGACTCACTGGCAGGGTGATAGCCTTGAGTCGCTTCATCGCCAAACAAGGTAAGCGATGCCTCATATTCTTCAAACTCATTAGGAATAAGGGGTTTTTCGGATGGATGGAGGATTGCGAGAAAGCCTTCTCGGACCTAAAGGAATACCTCACATCCAACTTACTGGTCAAATGGCCCAAACACGGAGATACCCTTTTCCTGTACCTTGGAGCAGTCGAAGAGGTAGTGAGTGCCATTTTGGTACGGGATGAAGATGGCATTCATAAGCCCATCTACTTCATTAGCAGAGTCTTGAAAGATGCAAAACTGCGGTACAACCGTATCGAGAAAGTAGCTTTCGCCCTAGTGCAAGCAACCCAAAAGATGGCACACTATTTTCAAGCACATTCGGTTATCGTCTTAACAGACCAGTCGCTACGAAAAAAATTCAAGAGGCCAGAGACATCAGGAAGAATGGTCATCTGGGCTATCGATTTAGAACAACACGGCTTGCCCTTAGCCGATTTTATCGCCGAATGCACATTCTTAGGGGAACCATCCATCGAGCTGAGGAAGGCTGACTTGGAGGATACGGATCCACCTTATCCAGAAACATACGGGGATAAATGGGTCATTTTTGTCGATGGGGCAAAGAACAAAGAATCTGCTAGAGCTGGCATCATCGCTTTCAGACCAGAGGGAATTAAGTTACGTTATGCATTGAAAATCTCAAAATTGTTGTCTAACAACGCGGCAGAATACGAGGCGCTTCTGGGCGGCCTACGTATCGGAAAAGATCTAATGGCCAAGAGGATCCGCGAGCAAGGAGAAATGGAAGAGCCACATCTAGAAATACATGGCGACTCAAAGCTGATAGTGGACCAAGTCAACGACCATGCGCAAGCAAGGGACCCCATAATGATTCGATACCTTGCGAAGGAAAAATAGGAGCTGACGGCTATCAAAAAACAAGGAATTCGTGTGACTTATCGATCACATTCCGAGAGAGGGAACGTCGAAGCTGATGAAATTGCAAAACTAGCCACCGACCCCGATGCTATCATGCCAAGAGACGTTATGATTGGTTAGATCCTAATGCCATCTTTCATGGAGGAACAACTCACTCTATGCATCGAGGAAGACGAGAGCGATTGGTGCACACCGGTGATCAAGTATCTGAAACACAACATTTTACCGACAGACCCTACGGCGAAGATAAAAATCCTCAAACGGGCAGAGAGGTGCTCAATATTTGACGGAGAGCTCATTCGTCGTTGCTTCTCACATCCAGCGGCGAAATGTCTATCAGAGGATGAAGGGCTTTACACCTTGCGAGAAATCCATGAGGGTATCTACGACATGCATGCTTCCAGAGGAACAATGGCTGCGCAAGTCCTCCGCAATGGATTTTACTGGCCCACCATCCGGAGGGATTGTGATATTTTTGTAAGAACTTGTCAAAAATGCCAGGAGTTTGCAAGGATTCCCAGACAACCAGCCACGGAGATATCGACAATGGTTAGTCCTTGTCCGTTTGCCCAGTGGGGAATCGATATCATGGGACCCTTCCCGGTAGCCCATCCCTAGCTCAAATTCGTTATACTTACGGTAGACTATTTCACTAAGTGGTTGGAGGCAGAGGCCATTCCAGAAATCATGATGGAGAAAACATGGCAATTCTTCAAAAACCAAGTAATCCTGCTGATATGGATCCAAGAAGGGAACTTTCCATAATCAAAGTTCAAGCATTCGACTTCTATGAAGACACATTCCTTATTCAATAAGAGAAGTCCAATACACGTAAGAAGCTTGAATTATAATTATTTATTGGTGTCTTTAATTCTAATGATTATTTCCAAGATATTCCTAAGTGGCAAGAATCACACAAGACTTGGAAAAGAAGATTTGATGGAGAGAGCTATGGATGGAGTGTATTCAAGTGTTCGCAGATTGTGTGTTTTATGGCATATAGTCTTAGGAAACTAAGGAAGCGAAAGAGATGGAGGTCAAGATGAAGAAGATCAGAATTTCGATTGAAACATAAGGAATGCGCCAGCTTGTTTGGATGCGCATTCTTGCTGTTTTTGCATATCAAGACTTAGTTAAATTTCAGATTTTATTTGGTATTAGTAGCTGGATATTTAAATAAGTTAATTAGCTTAAAATTAGGTCTAATTAGAGAAGGAAATTCGTTTTTCTTATGTAATTAGAAAGCTGATTTGTTTCCATTCTAATTAGCATAGGATTTCTATTTCTATTTGTACACAAAATTTTTCCTAAAATAGGAGAAAATTACACGTGTCAAATTACAAATGTTGAATGTAGAGTAAAAGTGGGTCTTCTTCTCTTGATTCCTCTGATTAATGAATCAATCTTCAGTTCGGATTTGGATTTGAACTTGAGTTGGATGGTTGACGGATTGGCCTTGAATCAGCTTGTAATCTGCGGTTGATTTGAGAAGAAACCGACCTTAAATCAACTTGTGGCTTCTGCGGTTGATTTGGGAAGAAACCGGCCTTGAATCAGCTTGTGACTTCTCCTTGGTGGTTGAGAGAGAACCGGCCTTGAATCAGCTTGTGGCTTCTCCTTCTTTCTTGAAGTTGATCTGCTTCAATTCTTGATCTTCGCAGCACTTCTTCTCTCCAAGAATCTCCTCCCTTCACCTTCTAAGGAGGCCTCTATTTATAGGCTCATAAGGATAATTTTGGCATTAGGAAAATGACACGTGTCTTCATCTCATTGGTCTTACATTGAATACTAATTAATTTTATATTTAATCAAAATTAATAAGTAAATATGAGATGGGTTTTGATTCATTCAAATGTAAACTTGCTAATGGGCCTCAACCAAATAAGCTTCATGGATTTCGGTGAATGTTGGGCCGAATATTTTAAGGCAAGCCGCAATTTTGATGTCTACAAATGCTCCCTCAAGATTATTTTACTTGATGAAGTAAATTAATCTTGAACATTTTCCCTTTCGAATGAGCTTAATTTGTGTCGAGGACTGAACTTGAAATCATGTTTGATTGTAGGTCTAGATTAATCAAGGAACTATTTTGACTTTAGAGAAGTTGGCTACGCGTAATCTTTTTTAGAACTTATGCCAAGGAATTTAATCTTGCTTCCAAGAGCAATATGGACCAATGATCAATATGGCTTCTTCACGGGCCTTGGCAACAACCTTTTTCTTTCTCTTTTTCTTTTATTCCAAAAGGAAGCCACATTCATGGGCCTACCCCTGCGCTGACCCTTGATGTCTTTTTATTTTTATTTTTATAGAGAATATCCAACAGCAAAATATTCTTCTTAATTGAGCATATTTTCTCCTTAATTGAGCAACATTTATTTCTTTTGAGCAAAATCTTTCCCTTAATTGAGGAGAATTTTTTCCCTTAATTAATCAAAATCTTTTTCTTAATTGAGCAGGATCTTTTTCCTTACAAATAAAGTTGCACTCATGCTCCCTTCTTTATTTGATTTTTGAATCTTTCTTTTCCTTCTTACTGCCGCTATCCGAAAGAGAGGAAAGGTAATGCGTTGACTTTTGATTTTTTTTCTTCGTGCTCCATTGTTTCCGTGCTCCCTTTTTTTTCATTCATAGAATTAATTGTGCAGGCTTGGTTTATATTCCTCTTTTTTTCCTGTACAAGACGCCACTGGTAACACCCTTTCTTTTCTTTTTCTTGCAACTTTATACACACACCTTTGTTTAATTACATGGTGATAATCTCTCTTTTTTTCTGCACCTTCAACCTTAAATCTTCAATCGTTGTTGCCGCGTTAAATATGAAAGGATCGAAGGTAATTCTTTGATTTCCTTTTTTTCTTTTCACGATGTTACTTCATCTTCATTGCTTCTACATATGCATGCCGCCTATTTTCTTCGTTTGCACGTAATTCCCTTTTTTCTTGCTGCAGGAACGACTACAAGAACAATCAAGCGTTTCCTTTCCTGCGATTTCGTACAGGACGCCGTTAGTAAGTAACCAAGCACCCTTCTCTTTTTTTTCTCTGCTTTATTGTTGTTGTCTCTTTATTTTGTTTCTATATATATATGTGTGCGCGCGCTGCTGGCTTGGTGATTTTCAATTCCTGGATATATATATACCACCATGCCGCCCCCGCTGCAATTTTTTTTTCTCGTTTCCATGCTTTACTGCTTTTGCTGATGCTTCACTTGTGCTTTTCATGCATACTTTATAACATGCATGCCACTATGTATATGCACGTCGTTGCACTCCTTCTTTTCTCTTCTTTATTTGCAATGTTGTGCCTTTAATTTTGTGCTAATCCAATTTTTTCCTTGCTGCAAGAACGCCATCAGAAGAGCAACCAAGCATTTTTCTTGCAATTTTGTGCACAAGCCTCTAACGCAAACCTTGTACTTTGCTCTTTTTTCTTTTCCTTTTTCTTTCTGCGGTTTTTTTTTTGTCAGATTGGTTGGTCGGTTATAGGCTGCTAGTCCGGCTGCAGACTGCTGAGCCGCTGCTCGCTGGAGTTGCAGACGTACCGGTAGTGGCACCGGTGCTGGAGGTTAAAGACAGAGTTGGTTCTGTCTTGGTCTTGGGTAGTGGGCCGAATTTAACTCCTGGCCCATCAGGCAAAGGAAGGGAAGGAAGGAGTTGGTTTTGTTTTGGCCCACTTATACTCAAACCCATTTCTTTACTACAAATTTTTTTCTTTTAAATTTGAATTTAATCATGCCACAATTTTATTGGCTCATTTTTTTTCTTTTTCTTTTTATATTATTTTTTTTAATACACACGCCAATTCTCCTTTTGCATCTTTTTTCAGATAACGTCATCTTTGTCACGATTCGTTGGTGTCGTTCTGTTACAACCTTTTGATATGGACTGGATCGGCGAGAGCTCAAGTCAAGAGCAAAGAGGACGATTTCTTTATTTCCCGAAAACCGAAGTGAAGCATCGTTCGCAATCCGGAGGGAAAGGAGTATTGAAGCTCGCCATAGTGAGTCGGTCAACGGAGGATCCCAATATAAGCTCTATCGAGGGTCTGGATCAGTGCTTTTTAAGCACTGTATCCCACCTAATTGATGTAAAGGCTTCAGGATTCTATCCCACCAATACCGACGTTAACCTCATCGAGGGTCTTGATCAGCCCTTCTCAAGGACTACATTACACCTAATTGATGTAGAAGCTTCAAGATGTCGCTCCACCAGTTCCAGGATTAACCACATCGAGGGTCTAGATCAGTCCTTTTTAAGGATTGTATCTCACCTAATTGATGTAGAAGATTCAAGCTTTCGCTCCACTAGTTCCAGGATTAACCACATCGAGGGTCTAGATCATTCCTTTTTAAGGACTGCATCTCACCTAATTGATGTAGAAGCTTCAAGATTTCGCTCCACCTTGCTTATTCCTTCCTTTTGCAACATTGAAAACTATATTCCGCATCCTGAGATTTGCTGAGAGGATCAAGGAGAAGCGTTATAGATAGGGATCGCCACTTGTCGCTCAAGAAGAGATCTCTTATCATCAAGACCTTCGGGATTGCTTGCTTCGGACTCAGAAGCGCCTTCAGAACAAAAGCTTCATGAACTCAGAGGCGTCTTCGGAACAAAAGACCTCGGACTCAGAGGCATCTTCGGAACAAAAGCTTCAGACTCAAAGGTGTCTTCGGAACAATAAGCTTCGAGCTTAGAGGCATCTTCTATTCTTCAGGAGGTCATCAAGGACATATTTACGTCTGACGCCGCTCCATTGAAGTTAAAGGCTGGGGACTTTCTGACTCAAGTTGACTCTTACCTCACAAGGAGAGAGAAATACACGAGTCGTCTTCCTTCACCTAAATTTGAGCTAGTTGCAAGGTGATCTTCAAGGTACTAATGAGAACATCTAGAAGCTTTCGGCAGAATAGGAAGAATGAAAAAGGAAAGAGACTGTCACTGCAGCTGAAGTTAAAGCGATTGATCGTGAGAGGGAAGAGCTTAGGCATACTCTCTTTCAGATGGCAGACTTGGAAGACATAGTGACAGCCTTGATGTAGTCTCTTTCTCTTCTTCTTCTTTTTCTGAGAACATATTTATTTTGTTTATTTATTTAGCCGTACACAGTTTATACTCTTGTGGGCCAGGAGTGTTGCAATGATTTGGTTTTCTTTTTGCCGTACACAGTTTATACTCTCGCGGGCCAGGAGTCATGTGATGATTTTTTTGATGTGACTGCACTTGAAATGTGTCAAGTTGCCTACGTACCTTCAAAGAAGAAGGATCAAGTCATGACATAGTTCAATTATTATTTATTTATTTTGGCCGTACACATTTTATACTCTTACGGGCCAGGAGTAGTTTTTCTTCTTTTTTTGTTTGTTTGGCTTTGCAGTTTACCCTCTTGCAGCTATGAGTATTGTGATGGTTTTTAGGCATAAAAGCGCTTCAAGACCCTTCCGTTGATGGGTCCAATGTGTAATCCATTGACTTCTTGCAATGTTGGCGGAGCTAGCTCTAGTTCATCTTCATCTGACACTTCCTCAACATAAGCACAATTAGCATCCTCAACCTCCATGTCTTCAGCATTGTAGAAGAATCGTCGTGCGACACTTTTTCTCTTCTGTTTCTGCCTTTTGGACTTTCCTTTTTGGTTCAGGATATTAGGTCCTAGCCGTGTGAAGATGGACTTATTCTGTGGCGGTGTCGGAAGTTCAGGCTCTAAGGAAGCTTTGTCTCCTAACCTGTCAAAAATAGAGACCCTAACCGCTTCTCCTTGGATACAGCTACATATAGAGAGCTTCTCCTCCTTAGAGGTCTCTTTGTCAACTTCGCATATTTGTATCATAATTAGATTCGCGGAGGCCTTTTTGACTTTGATCTTGGCTGGAGGATCTTGTAGAAAATCGAGCTCGAACCTTTGCCTTTTTGTAGATGGTTTTCCGCTAGAAAGGACCGCATCCAAGTCACCAAGTTGGCGAGGTTCCCCTTTTCTGTACCCAGCATTCTCGAAGAGTCTTTCGACTTTTGGGTCATACCATCCTCGACTGCGTCCTTTTGATCCTTCGCTTTTTATATCTTCGAATCTTTTCTCTTGAGGAGTTTCCAGCTTGAATGGTCTTAGGACTAATGTTGAAATTATGGGGATGGTGAGATTCATACTCTTCTTTAAGACCTCTACTCCCTCAGTGATAGAGGTTTTGGAAAGCGAAGCCTTTATGAACACAGGTGCTGCCCTTGTGGCGGAAGATGATCTTTCTTCATTCCTCTTACATTCTGGTGTAGAGATGGGAAAGGCTTCTGAAGGAATCTTTTCTTCTGATAAGAATTTGGCGTCCGCGAAATGTGATTCTTCCTTGTCGAATGGATTGGTTTCTCCTTTAACGCATTTTATCTCTCCATTACAAACGTATTTGAGGCACTAGTGCCAGCTTGAAGGGATAACTCCATTTTCATGTAACCAAATCCTTCCGAGGAGCAGCTGGTAGGATGTTCTGGCGTCGATTACATGAAAAAGGACAGTAGATAATAATTCTTCGAGTTTTAGTTTCACTCGGATCGTGCCAATGACTGCTTGACCCTTTTGATTGAAACCTTGGATAACCAACTTACTGTTGGAAAGCTCAGACATAGCGATTCCTAGTTTCTTCATTGTATGGATGGGCATAATACTGACCGCTGACCCTTGATCCACAAGTATCCTTCTAGCCTTTTCTTCTCGAATGTAACCTGTAACATAGAGAAGCCTGTTGTGCAAACGAGATCCCAGTAGCAAATCATCGTATGTAAAGGTGATTGCATTAAAGCACTCAGTGTAAGATGGTTGATCAACAACTTTCAACTTTCAACTTACTGTTGTGCCAGCTTGTTTGGATGCGCATTCTTGCTGTTTTTGCATATCAAGACTTAGTTAAATTTTGGATTTTATTTGCTATTAGTAGCTGGATATTTAAATAAGTTAATTAGCTTGAAATCAGGTCTAATTAGAGAAGGAAATTCATTTTTCCTATGTAATTAGAAAGCTGATTTGTTTCCATTCTAATTAGCATAGGATTTCTATTTCTATTTTCGTTAGGATTGTTATTTCCTTTTTGGGCAGGATTAAACCTAGCCATTTGTAACTCTATATAAACTCACTTAGAGCTTCATATTATGCAAACATTATTTCGATAAAAATACAGTATTTGTAAGGAGTCTCAACTTTAGTTCTAACGAAGAACTCTTGAGCAAAACTACTTGGAACTAGTTTTGATTAAGTAAAATCATTGCTTCCCTATCGTCTATTTCGCTCTAGGGTTCTAAATACATGTCGGTTAAGGAACTTAGAGGTCTTAAGTGGAGATCCTAATTGATTTTGAATTAGGGTTCTAACCACAGGTTGGGTTAGGAACTTAATTGTTTCGATTAGTTATTCGTTTGCTGTCCGAAGAGGTTCTTTGAGCAAGATCAGTAACAAAACATTTCCCAGACACACCGGAAACGTATTACCTGCGTTTCGGCATCCCTAGGATTTTTGTTAGTGATAACGGTACACAGTTCACTAGCGCCTTTTTTAGAAGACGATGCGAGGAATTTAGGATAGAACAGAGATTCTTCTCCGTTGCTCACCCACAGAAAAACGGCCAAACAGAAGTCACCAATCAGACCATCTTGGGCGGAATCAAAAGAAATTTGGAAGGAGCTCGCATGAAGTGGACGGAGGAGTTACCATACGCCATGTGGGCATACCGAATGACAATCAAGGCGAGTACAGGGGAGACTCCCTTCGCACTAACATACGGTACTGAAGCCGTAACCCTAGTAGAGATTGGGGCCCTCAGCTTACGCATCGACTATTTCAATAAGGAGCAAAATGAAGATAGGTTGCGAGAACAACTCGACCTACTACTGGAACTGCAAGAGCAAGCTCTACTAAAAACACTACTCTACAAGTGCAAAATGGCCAAGTACCACAACCGACGTGTTAAACAAAGGCTGTTGAAATCGAACGACCTAGTACTACGCAAGAGAGAAGCTACCGGGCCAAAGATAAAAAAGCTCTGCCCCAACTGGGACGGACCCTTTCGGGTAGTCCGCATTATCGGAAAAGGCGCATATCATATAGAAAAGCTTAACGGTACGCCTTTACCCAACTCTTGGAATATAGCCAACTTAAAGTTGTATCACTTGAGAGCGGATGTATTACTTATAACATCTACATAAATAAACAACACCATGGACGTAGGCTTTTAAGGGCCGAACCACGTTAAAAAATAATGGCGTCAACATTTCATCATGTTAGAAAGCACTAGAAAACCCATCTCTGTTTCCTCAAACAAATGTATGGAGAGAGCTACCTTGTCAGCTGACGGTATGCCTTTCGGCCCAAATTCAGTCATGCATCGACACACGATCATGCACGGACAAACGGTCATGCGGCTTAAGGATACGCGTTAAGACATATCCCACTTCTCCGTTTCCTCAAACGGATGACTAGAATAAAGCCATCTCCATTTCCTCAAACGGGCGACTAGAAAACCCATCTCTATTTTCTCAAACAGATGTATGGAGAGAGCTACCTTGTCAGCTGACGGTATGCCTTTCGGCCCAGATCCAGTCGTGCATCGACACACAATCATGCACGGACAAACGGTCATACTGATACGATCCTAGGTGGCTAGGATGCGCTTTCTGACGATCTTGTTGAAGTCTGGATTTCAATGCGGAAATAATAACTCTCTTGACACCTAACCCTCCTAATAACTTGTATTAGGCAAACTAGATCCTATCAATAGAGGTTCTTGAATTTAATCCTTAACCCTCTAATCAACCTGTGATTAGCAAACTAAGGCGAATGATCAATGGGGTTTTGAACTTTCGGATTTTACTTGTTTAATCGAATGTTCCAACTCAATTAAAGACAAGGTTCTTCATAAGAACAATTTGGGAGAAAACTCTCTGGTTTTAATTATCAAAATCGAGGTCTCTTTACAATGAAAGTGAGCGCTCCTTTATATAGGCTATGCGCTAAATACTAGTTTAACTATAACTAGAAAACCTATTTTAACTAGAACTCCTAAGTACATTCGAAATAGAACTTCTACTAGTCTAATAACTGTAAAAACTAATTAATATATACAAATAAATCTTTCTAGAACATCCTAGAAGGATTCGCATCATCAGGCCAAGGTTTGGGCCGAATTCTCTAAGTTGCGGGTTGCTCGCGTTCACACTGCGCGCCAAAATGTCGACCCATGCTAGCTCTCGATCCACTCATCCATTTGGGCTGAAACTTGTCCCATTCGAAATCTAACATCTTAAAATAGTGTACAGGGTCCTCTCTTCTTGGTCCAGGCTTCACTGGTATGAAGAATTGTTGTTGGCATTGACGGACGCGTTTTGAAGTCCTCGTCCGCGTAGGATTGCTGTCAGCGAACATGTAACGAGCCATAACAAACAAACAGCTGGTCCGTTTGACCTGAAATGTGGACCGCCTCTTGATAACATCTTGAAGTTTCAGAAACATTCTTTATCGCATGATTCTGACTTGTGATGATCGAGATATGGTCCGACGAAGTTGTCCGTCACGTTTGCGCTTAGGAGACTTGTGCATGCAAAAGTAGCAACGGACCTTCTTGCAAGTTGCTCGTTCAAATGTCGTCAAACTTGGCAGAGGCTCTCCTAAGATCCCAATCAGTCTTATATTTATCTTGGAACCCAATTTGGAACCTTTCGTCCATGAATTGGCTCGTGTAGATGTGCAACCTCGCACTACGCGCCTCCAAGCCACCTTCCATGTCATCCTTCGCCTAAGGACTTGATCCAGCAACGTTCCTTGCCTAGTTTCCATGTCTAGAGGTTGTTGTAACCTCCCTTGGAGCTTTACAACGTCTTGGGCTTGACGCTTTGGGTTGATTGGCCTTGGTCGCAAGGCGTGTGCGCGTTGTGCGTGTGCTAGGGTTAGCCTCGGGGCTAGGATCGTATCATTCCCTTCCCCTTCAAAAATATTCACCCTCGAATCTGCATCTAGACCTGCACCACAATACTTTAAGTTAGTAATATCAAAGTAAGCATAAAGTGAACCATACCAACCTCGCAAATTCAACTTGGCGGCTATGTCTTTGAATATGTCAATGCATCGGGTAAGACCATCGCCCCAAGCAGTCTTCTTCACTTGAACTTGGATTGGAACCCATCCTTGGTGTAAGCACTGCCAAATACAAGCTCCTAACTTGAAGGATTCGCTCATCCTTCCTTGATATCTCAAAATTCCCATCTTGACATGCAAATGCATACCGTAGCGTTTGGCTTGCTTGTGTGGTATCTTTGCCATCACCAAGTCCTTGTCAACACTTAAGCTTGCATAATAATTTAAAGAACAAGGAGTTAATGGTACCACAAATATAAATCCATATCCAAAAGAATTGCAAGTAAATAACAATGATAAATCATCAATAAACGCAAATTTGCACACAATCGGATACCAAACGAAACCAAGAGTTCGTTTGTTGTCATCAAACGCATAGACCTTACCCTTCGGCTTTTGCATACTCACATCATTAATTAAATTAATTTTAAACTCAGAATGATATAATTTAATGATGTTCAAGAATGAACTAGGTCTAAGAAATGAAAAGTATAGCAAACCGTTGCAACTAGGGTTAGCCGCTCTAGTCTCCATCTTTGCACAATACTTTTCATGCTTATTTGTCATGGCTGATCGTCATTCTACCACTACCAATGACTCTCTCTTTTGCTGCACATGAGGAAAAACAAAAGTAGAAGAGAAATTAAATGGTTTAAGGTTAGTGAAATCAAAGCGCAAAGGCCAAAAACTAGGTTTTTGATGGCTCCCGCCAAAGCAGAATTTTCGCATGACCAATGCGTTCCTTACTTTCTTCTCTCTAGCATTATCACTCATCTCTCCTTTTGTATAAATGCTACTCTCAGCATGCTCTCTATTTTCATGCAAGTGTTTTCCTTTCGCATGCTCACTCTTTTCATGCGTGTTGTTTTTCTCACTCTCTTTCTTTTCAATATCACTAGCGACTTCCCATTCAGCATGAGACTTCTCTAGGTATTGTTGATCTTTAAGGATTTGAGTAGGATTTAATGGCGCAAGTGTAAACCCTCGACCATTCTTCACTAGTTTGTACCGATTGCTCCTTCCTTCGTGATTGGCCTGTGTATCATACTGCCATGGCTATCCAAGTAGTATGTGACTTGATCGCATAGGCACCACACATCACAAAGGATCTCATCCTTATAATTCCTAATAGAGAAAGAAACCAAAACTTGCCTTGTTACCTCAAACTCTTCACCGTTGATCATGCATTGCCGCAAGTAAGGTTTTGGGTGGTTCATAGTTGGAAGACCCAACTTATGTACAAACAAGGTGCTTGCACAATTCACCGAACTCCTAGTATCAATGACCAATGAACACTTTCCCCCTTCGACTCGACAGTGAGTGTAAAATAACCCTTCTTTTTGTTCACTCATTTCTACCTCTCCTTGCACACTCAATTGACGCTTAGTGACTAGCGTCCTAGCATTATCATGCTCTCTGGATTCTTGTGTACAAGTCGCTTGACTATCATGCACCATATCGCGCATTAGGGTTTTGTTCGGTTGCACGCATCTAGGGTTTGCCTTGGTAACCTTTGATTCACATGCACGCCATGGTACTTCCTCTCCTCTGCCTTTATCTCTCTCGACTAGATCATCAAGTAAACTCTTATTTTTATTATCTAATCGTGGCATACCAAATGCGGAAGAACTTGAGACACGTCTAATGTTAGCGCTTTGGAACATGCGCTCCTTTAACGTATGGACCTCGATCGAGTTAGCACTACTCAATTCAATCAAGCTGTCAAGTTGATCATTAAATTGGTTGAGAATTCTCATCACTTCTTGCTCCTCCTCTTCGCGTAAAAATTGGTTCGTCATATTACCCGGTGAGTGATTCGACATGATTCCTTAAAGTTACAACACACAAAACAAACAAAGCGTAAAGTTGTCCTAAGCTAGTACTCCCTCACGTGTTTAATCTCTCTATTAAGCTCACCAGTTATCTCTCAAATCTCTTGTGTTTGTTCCTATGAGAACCGATTAGGGTAGACTCGAGAGTTTTGAAGAAAACGCTTCCAAGGAAATTTCAAAGACAACTCGGTTAGAAAGAATTTAGATGCTTAATAAGCAATATAGTCGCAAAGATCAATCAACCAAATACTTACTAGCTGGAATGGAAAAGCTTATAATTCATAATCAAAGAAAAGCTCAAAATAATATAGGAAGACTCAAATAAATTCACAAAAGGATTGTGTAAGTGTGTGATTCTCGGCTTTGTGAAATTAGGGTTTGTGTCTTGCAAACTTGATAACTTTCAACTCCGAACTCCAAATCGATTGATTCTTTTTGCTATGGAAAGATAACACCTTAAAGTATCTTGTATTTTTTTTTTCTTTTGATGATTTTGACTTCTGCTCTTTTTGTTATTTGAAATCGTTTCTGTTTTCGAATATGTTTTTTTGACTCTTTTGAATGAGACGAAATAATAATTAACTAATTGACACTTTGGATTTTTATGACTTTTTGTGACTCAAACAGTACTGAAATTAAAGACACTTTGGGGACTATTTTTGTTTTTAAATCGACACAAAAATAAAAGACACACACAAGACGCAAAACTAGATCTAGGGTTTCTAGATCGACTTGACACACTAACACAACGGGACTCAAGGAGATTGATATAGATCGGATAGAAGAAGATCAACCTCAACAATTGAAAACTAAATATAAACAGTAAAGATAGATAGGATAGTTACCAAACGTTGAACACCTTTGCTCCGCTACCAACTGATACGATCCTAGGTGGCTAGGATGCGCTTTCTGACGATCTTGTTGAAGTCTGAATTTCAATGCGGAAATAATAACTCTCTTGATTCCTAACCCTCCTAATAACTTGTATTAGTCAAACTAGATCCTATCAATAGAGGTTCTCGAATCGAATCCTTAACCCTCTAATCAACCTGTGATTAGCAAACTAAGGCGAACGATCAATGGGGTTTTGAACTTTCGGATTTTACTTATTTAATCGAATGTTCCAACTCAATTAAAGACAAGGTTCTTCATAAGAACAATTTGGGAGAAAACTCTCTAGTTCTAATTATCAAAATTGGGGTCTCTTTACAATGAAAGTGAGCGCTCCTTTATATAGGCTATGCACTAAATACTAGTTTAACTATAACTAGAAAACCTATTTTAACTAGAACTCCTAAGTACATTCGAAATAGAACTTCTACTAGTCTAATAACTGTAAAAACTAATTAATAAATACAAATAAATCTTTCTAGAACATCCTAGAAGCATTCGCATCATCAGGCCAAGGTTTGGGCTGAATTCTCCAAGTTGCGGGCTGCTCGCGTTCACACTGCGCGCCAAAATGTCGACCCATGCTAGCTCTCGATCCACTCGTCCATTTGGGCTGAAACTTGTCCCATTCGAAAGCTAACATCTTAAAATAGTGGACAGGGTCCTCTCTTCCTGGTCCAGGCTTCACTGGTACGAAGAATTGTTGTTGGCATTGACAGACGCGTTTTGAAGTCCTCGTCCGCATAGGATTGCTGTCAGCGAACATGTAACGAGACATAAAAAACAAACGGATGGTCCGTTTGACCTGAAATTTGGAAAGCCTCTCGATAACATCTTTAAGTTTTGGAAACAGTCTTGATCGCATGATTCTGACTTGTGATGTTCAAGATATGGTCCGACGAAGTTGTCCGTCACGTTTGCGCTTAGGACACTTGTGCATGCAAAAGTAGCAACGGGCCTTCTTGCAAGTTGCTCGTTCAAATGTCCTCAAACTTGGAAGAGGCTCTCCTAAGATCTCAATCGCTCTTATATTTATCTTGGAACCCGATTTGGAACCTTTCTTCCATGAATTGGCTCGTGTAGATGTGCAACCTCGCACTACGAGCCTCCAAGTCACCTTCCATGTCATCCTTCGCCTAAGGACTTGATCCAGCAACATTCCTTTCCTAGTTTCCATGTCTAGAGGTTGTTGTAACCTCCCTTGGAGCTTTAGAACGTCTTGGCCTCGACGCTTTGGGTTGATTGGCCTTGGTCGCAAGGCTTGTACGCGTTGTGCGTGTGCTAGGGTTAGCCTCGGGGCTAGGATCGTATCACATACGGCCTAAGGATACGCGTTAAGACATATCCCAAAAACCTTCTCCCTTTCCTCAAACGAACGACTGGAATAAAGCCATCTCTGTTTCCTCAAACAGGCGACTAGAAAACTCATCTTTGTTTTCTCAAACAGATGTATGGAGAAAGCTGCCTTGTCAGCTGAAGGTATGCCTTTCGGCCCAGATCCAGTTGTGCATCAATAGACGATCATGCACAGACAAACGGTCATGCGGCTTAAGGATCCATTCGTCGTCGTTCATGCTTGATAATATATAATGGCGCCTTAGGGGCATTTTAAACCTCAAAACCATAAACAAATAAAATTGAATAACTTTTTATTCATTTAACTTCAAAATAAGGATTTCATTTTAATCCTTATACAAATAATACTGAATAACTTTGATCTTATTATGCTAATAATATATTTATTATTACATGAAGTCTTATATTTAATTTTTTATAATAATTTTTTATTAATAGACTCTTGTATATTTCTTTGTTTGGATATTCAATATTAAAAAAAAACTTCAGTTTTGTTACTAATTAAAAAACCTTATATTTGGCCAGTTGATTTGATTTGATTCGATTCAATTTTTAGTTTATGGTTTTCAGGTTTTTTTTATAGCTCTAGTTTGTGTCGCCTATTCGTATCATTCTTTTTTTTTTTGGGTGTTCTCTCAACTAAAACTAATTTTGTTTGTCGCTCTCTCAAAAAATGATAATTCTCTTAGTATAATTTTTTTCATTTGAGTCGAACGCAAAATCTTAGTTAATAGTGCATAAATCTCTTAGCTTTTGACCAATATTGTTAATTAATCGGTCATTTTTAATGTTATAGGAAGCTTTTTCTGAAGAAGAAAAAGAAAAAGAGGCAAGAAGAGAGGTGGATTACCAATTTGCGCGCCCCCCCCTTTTTTTCTATATATATATATAAACAAACATTTTTATTATTTATTTTAAAAAATATTAATTATATTATTAAATATCATTACAATATTAGAGATCGAATTCATGACCTACGTCACAAAATCGATACGCATTAAATTCGATAGAATAAACTATTTATAAAAAACCTCTCAAATATTAGTAAAATGAACAAACTCACAAATTTATCAGTTATGTGCATTCAAGTGAAGAAAAATAAAATAAAATAAAAACTAAAAGAGGAGCCTATGTTGTTACTAGATCGATAAATCAATTTAATAGAAGAAAGCACCCCACAAATGGAGCATTAAGGGCAAGGCAAGAATAAGAGCCAAGCTTTTCCCTCTTCCAACCAGCCATTTTAACCCTTTTGTTCCACTGCAAATCAGCTTGTTGTTGTGATACGTGCAAACCGTTTGCTTCCTGCAAATCATCAACAACCGTTTAGTTTCGCTACAAAATTTATGAATCAAATTCGATTGATTGATATAGATTGATTTCTATTATGATAAATTGACGACAATATAGCCGGACCAATAGCTATAGATATAATGGAGAAGAGATGAAACTGACCTGGATGCACAAAATGTGACCACATAATCTGATGCAGAGCAGGTAAAAATACTGCTGGGATCATCATAAGCATAACTATAAGCAGTAGGGCATGCCTGCTTGAATTTCTTGGAGTAGTAAGTAGGCTGACAGGTTGCAGCATTCCCGTAAGTTCCTCTGCAACAATACTCATCTGTATTGAACACATCGCACGCACTTCTGCAAGCAATCACTTTCCCGTTAGACTTCACTGCGAGTTCCGATGGGCAAAAATCCCTCAAATCCGCGTCGCAGCCCGCGACGCTGCAGTTCCCTTTCCCGTTCATCGGGGTAACGGATATCGGCACGTTGAACCCGTCCACGAGGCTGACATCGTAGAAATTTAACGTCGTCAGGGTGAATTCGGCGAGCGAAGCTGGGGTTTCCCCTGAAGCTGTGCATTTTAGGGATGTCCCGCAACGCCCCGTCTTGCACGTACCGTTACCGTCCTTGTTGAAATTGCAACCTGTTCGACCCCATATCCGCCCACTCCATCCGACTGGGGCGTTGAGAACGATGGACTGGCCTGACTTTAACTCGAATCCACCACCGTTGAAGCTCTCGCCAGGAGTGATTGCAGGCCAAATTGTCTCTTTGCAGTAGTTTATCACGGTGAAAATTCGGGCACACTCGCTCTGTCTTGGACCTGCAATTGCACTTGCCCCATGTTCGTAACAACAAAAAAGATCGAAGCAAATACGAATACTTCCACTTAAAGAGACTGAAATTCAATGCGTAATCTTAGCATTCATGTGTATTCCTGAATAATTTCTTTTTTCAATTATCCAAATACTCAGATTATATGTTTCCATACAACAACAGGATGTTTACCTGAACAAAGAAGGAGTAGAATGAATATGAGTGGTGAGCAATGGAGCAGCCCTGCAAGATGTGCCATTTTTGGGGAGTGTTTGGATTATATTTTTGTGCGGTAGCTATAGATGGAATATAAAGGAATTGGTGGTAGAAGAATACGTGTGGAAGGAGGGATGGTAAAACCAAAACCTTAATTAAAAAAGCTTTACACCAAACATGCATTAGGATGATTCCTTTCCTAATCCTTTCTTGCAAGTTTATTCAGGTTCCATTCTTTCTTTCTCGCTTTCCTTCCATTTTTCTTTTCCATCTACTTTCAATTCCATATGAATTAATCACACACATGGCAACGTACCACTGGTTTGCTGTTTTCTTCCAAAAATAAATAAATTCCCTTGATAGTTTCATAAAAAAAAAACAAAAACTATACCGCTGTTAGACGCTTCCGTCCCTACACAACTCAACGTTATTCAAAAGAGTCCCACTGTCAATTTAGTCTACACTGACCCGTCCAAGAAAGAAGGGAAAAACCACGGGAGTGCTAAAAAGTATTTTGGGGACTAAAATGTAGATTTACAGACACGCATGGATTAGACTGGGCCAAATGTGTTAGATGTGCAAAAATTGATAGCATGAAGTAAAGTCCTGGAGTAAATGGTGCTAGATTTAATTAGATGTTAAAACTGGATAATACAAAGTACAATCCTTATGGGCAGCATGTGTTTAAACCTCGCCCTTCTACAACAAATTCCCATACTCTTGTCGCCCGAACCGGTCTCTCCCATTCCAATCCAGAATATGTCAACAGATAAGTGAGCAGGAGAATCTTGATCACTACATCAGTCAAGTGATCGATTGATCAGCTCCTCTGTCATCTACATTGGAAACCAAATCCCCAAAACTGGAACATGGATGATCCTTTCTGAAACAAATTTATCTTTATTGCTATCAGTAGTGTATCTTTGTAGTATAGAAAATTGTCCAAACAGAACAGCACAAGTTAGTTTTCTTGAAGAAGCAGAATTTAACCATCTAAAAGATCCAAAGTGAAAAAAAGACACTCATCTACTAGACAGACTGGAAAAAATTGAAAAGAGCGCATATATGAATCAAGGTATCAAACCAAGAACGTAGTATGAACTAATTTAAAGAAATAATGACACGATTTAAATTTCCACCGATAAATCTAGAGAGATGCAAGATGACAAAGAACATAGATCATAGATCATAGATCACAGATCACAGATCATAGATATGGAAGCATCAGGTTCTCTTACAGTAACCCTTTTGATGTTGAACTTGAAGGTAGATGACTGTGCATTATGATCCAGTAAGACCTCAGACAGTTGTGGGCATTGCACATCAATTTCCATATAAGCAACGGACTGAATTAAGCTGATCAACCAAGGAACTGAAAAAGAGGAACAAGGAAGCAAAAGGCTGTCACTCTGCTAGCAAAAACAGTGAGAAATAAAATGTTATGTTAAAATACTATTTCTCAAACAACTTCAGTTCTCCACCAGAAGCATTAGCCCTCCTCCGCAACCTAGATATTATTACATTCATGTAGTGTACCAATCTAATATATATTCTTAATTGCTAGTAAATTTAAATTAACAGATGACATTTTAAACAGAGCCAAAATGGCACATTCTTAAGTTTTTCATTGGTGATCCACATAATTTGAGGAATTAAACTTTTCAAATGCTTTTTTGTCAACACCTACATAACTCTCTCATGCAAAACCGGTGCATGTTCTTGGCTGCCAGAAGAAGAGATGACAGTTGAATCAATTGAACAAGAACTATGAGCAAAAAGTACAAGTGCACACAGAAAATAGCTACTTGGTTCAACTGAGAAGAAAACAGGTTAGTTAATTCTTCTGAATATCAGTAGAGACATCCCTGTGACATAATTGCACATTGCATTCAATGTATGAGCAACCGACTCCAAAAGGGGCGACGCCAAAGAGGAGTTTTAGTGCTGCAAAAAGAAAAAAAAGGATGAAGGAAATAAGCACGATGTTAAAGTTCATTGAAAAAATATACCATATATTAAGATTGGAATTGTTGTGCTACCTCTAGTCCAGGCTATTGAATTTCTTCTAGAGTCATCACCCATTCCTTCTAGGGAGAAATGCTCTCAACTCTTTAATCGCTCCTCCGTGAATGGAGAACAGCCTGGGCATGAAGCGAGGAATCTGTTGATTTTAGTGAGGCAATTAGCTAATGGAGGAAAACTTTTGCAGCTTCTAGACACATAATTAACATCAAAGAATGTTCAAAATATGATCGGGTAACAACTTCATAGTCATATCTAATATGAGAGACGCACCACCGGAAATATGACATTTAGTTATGTTTTTGTAGCAAAACGCAGGAACATGTGCATTTTACAAGACTAACTTTGTTATTCTTTTACGCAGTGTTTTAAAACATACCTTATTTGTAGCCTTCCAATACACATTTGAATGGAATTTAACACTAACTCTCTTAACCATGGATAAACAAATCAACGTCAGAAGTATAGTTTTCTTTTATCAGCATTGTTAAATCTTTCAAAATTGCATGAATTTCTGCTGCACAAGGATGAGACTTGTCTCCTGTCACAAACAAGTTTGTTTCTTGTTTCACCATAATCCAACTACCACCGGGAAACTTCTTCACTCCTTTCACTTTCATCTCCCTCCTCAGAGAGTTAACTTCATCCCAGTTACCCGAGGCGGCATATATGTTAGACAGAAGCACATATGGTGAAGAACTCTGGGGTTCAAGTTGAATGAGTTTCTGAGCGGCTTGTTGTCCCCTTATCTCATCGCCATGTATTCTGCAAGCTCCAAGCATTGTAGCCCAAATCTTAGAATCAGGTTCAAACTTAAGTTTGTTGATGAACTCTTCAGCTTCTTCTAGAAATCCCCACCTGCCCAAAAGATCAACCATGCAAGCATAATGATCTATCTTAGGCTGCACCCCATAGCAGTTAACCATAAAGTCAAAGATCTGACGGCCTTCAGATACCATCCCTGCATGACTACATGCAGTAAGAACACCAAGAAAGGTGAAATATGTGTTTGCTTCATCATATTGAAGATTCTTAAAGCCTCTTTTGCATATCCATTTTTAGCAAATCCAACGATCATCGAGTTCCAGGAAGTAACATCATTTTTGTTTTTCATCTCCTCAAAAACATGCAGGGAACTCCTAACATCCCCACATTTAGCATACATGTCAACAAGGGCGCTACATGTCACCTCATCTAAGTCAAAACCAGTATGGAAAATGAGAGAGTGGATCTCTCTGCCAATTCTCATGGAAGATAAAACAGCACATGCTCTAAGCACACTGACAAAAGTGGCTTGGTCAGGTAAAACATCATAGATACGCATTTCTTCATAGAACTGCAAAGCCTCAGTACTGCAATCATTCTGGGTAAGACCAGAGATCAGCGCAGTCCATAATATAGCACTTTTTGGATTCAAAATCTCTGAGAATAAAACAATTGCATCTGTTTTTCTGAAGGAGTTCATATACATGCCTAAGAGAGAGACCCAAAAATTCATCATCAAGGTGATGGCCCCACTTTAAAATAAGACAGTGGATTTGCCTACCTAGAATTAATGTTTGAGGCCCATCACATGCATCTAAAAGGCTTGCAAATGTTATTTCTGAGGGTTTTAGCCCTGCAAGTTGCATCTCTTGAAACAGCATTATTGACCTCTCCACATCAAATGCAGCATATCCTGCAATAAGCGCATTCAGAGAGACCACATTATGCTCAAGCATGCCTGCAAGAACTTTATGCGCAGCCTCAACAGCCCCACACTTGGCATACATTCCTACAAGGGAGCTTCCAGCATAAAGGCTTGTTTCTAGACCAGATATAACTAAGAGACAATGAGCTTGTTCCCCATTTTCAAAAGCTTTAATATTTGCGCAGGCACTCAGTATACTGGCCAAGGACACCTCACCAGACAGATTCCCTAATGAATTCATTCTTCGAAACAAATGGAACGCTTCAACTTCTTCTTCCTCCTGCACATATCCAACAATAATGGCATTCCATGAAACATGGTCTCTATTTCTCATGAGCTCAAACTGTTGCCTTGCGTCCTCAAGAGCCCCAGATTTAGCATACATATCAACCAACACATTTCCAACAAATACATTAGATGAAAAAAAATTCTTAATAATAACCGGATGCAGTTGTTGATCCAGTTCTAGATGTTGCAAGCAAGCACAAGCACTCAGAAGGCTGCTATACGTAAATTCATCTGGATGAAAGCCACTGCTTTTCATTTTAAAGAACAATTCCATAACTTTATTCGCAAACCCATTTTGTGTATATCCCTGAAGCATTGCATTCCACAAGACAATATTTCTCTCATTTAAATCATCAAAAACTTTCTTTGCTGCTTCCATTTTTTCACATTTAGTATACATACTAATTAAAGAACTTCCAACATAGACATTGGAGTGCAGCCCTTGCTTAATCGCCTCTGCATGAACTAGCAACGCAGAGTCAGGAGCTGCTAAGCTTGCAATTGCACTTAGTACACTTCCTAACGTGGACCTAGTAGACTTAATATCTTCTTTCCTCATATTTCCAAAAAACTCAACAGCTTCCATGACGTTACCTCTGTGAGCATTGCCTGAAATCATCATATTCCATGCCACAACATTTTGGCTACGCATCTGGAGACACAGATCAGACGCATCATCAAGCCTTCCAAGGCGAACATATGCATTCAACACGGTAAAAAATGTTACCTCATCCAGTTCCCGACCAGCTTTCTTCATCCTCTCAAATAAATTTACAGCCTCCTCAGGCAAACCAGCTCGAACATAACCGCCAATCATTGATGTCCAGGAAACAGTGTCCAAGTCTATAGCTCCATCAAATATCATTCGTGCATCACTCACAAAACCACACTTGGCATACATATTGGTAAGAGCACCATTACAACGAGAACTCCATCCAAATCCCAGCTTAACGATGCCACAATGAAGTTGTCTTCCATACTCAGCAGTCTTCAATCTCCCACAAGCGGATAAAACAATGGCAAAGGTGAACTCATTTGGCCACTCCCCACAATTCCACAGCAAGCCGAAATTTTCGAGGACCAAATGTGGGAATCCATGCTTCGAATACATGGATAAGATGGAGTTCCAAGACAATACATTTCTGTTTTGAAGCCTACGCAACGTCTTTCCCGCAAAATCCAGATAGCCACACTTCGCACAAAGGTCGAGAATGGCATTCCCTAAAGACCCTTCTGACCAAATTCCAAGTATAAGGGAGTGGGAATGGACAAGTTTGGCAACTTCTGAGACATGAGAGGGTCTTTGAGGCATTTCCTCGAACAGGGAACGGGTTCTGAGCTTCTTGCATTGCTGCAAGCAACCATTCAAGAGTAGTTTTATGTTCAAGAGCCGGTTACTTGAGAACTGCGGATTTGAGGAATGACACGGTTTCAAGAGAAGTCTACGGCTCATTAGTCCTCACCCGGTTACTTGCTCTCATATGGTTCTTGCCCTGATCAACATAAGTCATAAGTATCATGCGCTGGACCATTACCGGAGATAAAACAAAGTATCCTGTGGATTGGAAAAGAGAAAAAAAAAACTACTTAGAAAGGAGAAAAAAGAAACAACATCATGATATATATGGCAAATTCTATTTATAATGTGGTTATTTGAGTAATAAATTTCGTATAAAATAGGATATTAACATATATTAATCTATTTAGAAATATAAAAAAATTTACACAAGTTCTAACAGATTAATCGACATTTAAATTGCCAACACCTTATTACATTTGGAATTCATTAATTATGGTCAGTGGACATTTATATTACCGATTATACATATACTTGATATTTATTATTTTTATTATTATATATATTCAAACTATTTTATTCTATTATATATATTCAAACTATTTTATTATTATGCTAATAACATATTTTAATTATATGAAGTTTTACACTTTAATTTTTTTATTAATAATATATGAAAAGATTTCGAATATCTTCAAATTATTTTATTCTTGTATTTTGTGATGATAAATCGTATTGTTAAGCATAAATTTTGTATTTAACAAAAATACTAAATATATACTTAAAAATACAAAATCCAGGTTAGATTATGTGTTGCTAAATGTATCTTATACTTTTTTTCTAAAAAAATAAATAGATTTAGTGCCACATTTCGTATTTTTTGCGTTATATTTCATATTTTGATAAAAATTGACTATGGTACTAAAAAAATACGAAATCATTCTAAAATTATACATTTCAAAATTTATTACATATTTTTTATCCAATTTAAGTATATTGTCAGACACATTTCGTATAATTGAAACTACATTTTGTATTTTTCATAGCACAACCAATAATGTACATTGATAAATCAATATTGTATTTTGAACACAAATTTTTTTTATTATTTTTTAAACGACATTACTTTTTAAAAATGAAATAATGTGATTTTTTTACCAAATGATATGTGTTTTTAAACTCAAAATATAGGCCATGATGTTAATTTTCCCTAAAATCTTAAAATTTACCATTTTGTTAATATATATGGAATTGATCTTTTAACATATGAAAAATCTTTGAATATCATCTAACTATTTTGTTCTTGTATTTTGTGATGTGAAATGTTAAGTATAAATTTTGTTTTTTTTAGAATACCAAATTTATACTTAAAAGTACGAAATCCGTGTTAGATTGTGTATTTCTAAATGTATCTTGTACTTTTTTTTTAAATTCAAATAGATTTAGTACTACATTTGTATTTTTTGTGTTACATTTCATATTTTGATATACGAGTATGGTATTAAAAAATATGAAATCATTCTAAAAATTATGCACTTCAAAATTTATTACATATTTTTCATCCAATTTAAGTATTGATAACTATCGATACCACAGAAGCGGCATCTCCCCTACCCCGCCGGGTGACCCGGCCAGCATACTGTACCCGCAGCGGGAGACGAGGCCCTATTCTTGCCGCCCTTAGCCTGGCGACCGACCCTGGGATGGTCGACATCAGCAGGGGGCTCTCATGCGGCATCTGCACGGCGGCATCCCATCCCAGGTCATCCATGGCGTCACTCCGCATGGCGTCATCCCGCATGACGTCACTCAAGGCCACACCAGCGGCATATATCACCCCAGCGACACCTGCCAGACATTATTCCCACCCCCTGTCGGTACACTCCTTCCTTTCCTTATAAATACCCCCACCTTTTCAGACAGGAGGGTAAGCCTAAGATAGCGTACTGAACCCCTGTCATTTTGACCACCTGCACTGACTTTGGCATCAGAGTGTTTACGCCGGAGACCCCCTCCGGCGCTTTGCAGGTGACGAAGACCCCAGTACAGTGTTCCCGACCAGCCCCAATCAGGCCGATCCTGCTCAGTATCCCCCGGACTCTTATCAAGTGGTGCTTTCATTGAGAGCTTTGGTTAATTAAGTGAGTTTTCCTTAGTGACCAAGCTCTGTTCTTTTTGAGAGTCGAAGGATCATGGCTTCAGATCCAGAATCCACACCCCCTCATACTCGTGGGGTTCACGCGCGTAGGGAACTTTTTTCCACGTCTTCGTCAAGTACATATGTCACATCACGTGAAACTTCCTCTGTGCAGACAGACTTTCTTTTTGGGCTGACAGCTGGCACTCCGTTTCCTCAAATGGGCACCCCGTTTTCCCAAACCGGTACCTCGTTTCCACAAATGGGGTTCCCTTATTTCCTCAATGGGCGCCCCGTTTTCTCACACGGGCGGATCCAGTCACTCCGTCCCTCCACTTGTAAGCTCTAGGATGGATGACCCTACTACTCCCTCGGTAAGCTCGATGTTAGCTCTTCGTGCCCACTTGGACTATTTAATTGGGATGGTCGCAGGCTCCACTTCTAGTGCAGCGACATCAGGTGTGTCTCCTCGAGTTATTTTCACTCCGTCTATTGTCGCTGATCGACCAGTATCACCTCGTCGCTAGGAGAGCGTCCCTCTGACCTCACCAGGGATAAGTATGCCATTCAGTTTTGTGCAATTAGAAGACGGACAGGAGGAGCACTACATACCGCGGATACCACGGATTCCTGTCTCCCAAGTGGAGCGACCAGTAGATGAATACAGAGAGCGTTGGGACAATAGGAGAGAGGGAGCCGGTAGGGAGGTATCTATGGAGTGGAGTGAGAGATCAGGCAGTAGGAGGCGACGATCCCGTTAGCCTAGGAGTCGTAGCCGGTCTCCCAGGCAGCAACGCACCCCGGAGCCTCGAGGGCACAGGCGACACTTATACATGTCTCCTCCTCGTCATGATCGTGAGATCTTGGACGACACCGCTGGTAATCCTTTCACCCACCGTGTAAGGCACCACAGGGTCAGCCGACATGTTAAGCTCCCCACGGAATCATACGATGGCACCAAAGACCCCATCTCGCATCTTAATAAGGTGAAGGATTTCGTTCAGTTTCAAACGCACAATGACGCGGCGTTGTGTCAAATATTCGTCATGACATTGTCAGGAGTAGCTCGCCTCTGGTTTGAAGGACTTCCTGCTCGGTCAATTGATAATTTCCCGCAACTGGAGGCCAAGTTTAAGAGTCGCTTCAGCACAGCTATCCCCATTCGAAAGTCTGTAGCAGCCTTGTTTGATATATGTAGAAAACCAGAAGAGTCTTTGAATAGTTATCTTGGTCGTTTCGATATGGAAATGCCGTTAACTCCGGGTATTACTATTGATTTCGCCATAGAAGCTTTGAAGCGGAATTGTGGATATGGGAAGCTGAGAGATACGCTGATGATGGATCCCCCAACGACTTTAGACGCGTTAAGGTTAAAGGCTCACAATTATGCGAGAATAGAAGAAGAGGAATACAGAAACAGGATACGGGATGCGCCCCAGAACGCCCCTCCTGCTCCTACGGCTCAAGGCAGTATGACCTACGACACCCGTTCGGTTGACGAATACACCCAGCGGAAGGATTTTATTCCCAAGGCGTCGAATCGCCAGAAGGGTAATTACTCTAGAGGAAGGGGCGGCGGCATGAATGTTCAACGACATGGGGATCCCCCTAAGGGTCGAACGTACGATCCCGACCTTCCTCCCCTTACACTCCCTCGAGCGGAAATCTTAGCCATCATTCAGCAGCGGAACCTGCCGATCCGCTATCCAGCCCCTGTGAAGCCAGGGGTGGTTATGGGAGGAAGGGAAAACGCTTTTTGTAAATTCCATAAGGTTAAGGGGCATTCTAGAGAGGCATGCAGGGAATTGAAGTTAGCAATAAAGCGCCTGTTGGAGGAAGGCTATCTTGGAGAATTTGCAACTCGTATGAGAGAAGAAACCAGGAGCGACCCTCCGCACGGGGCGTTAGGTGACCATCAATTGCCTCCTCCCCTTGGGGGCAGCGGAACTTCTGAGGCAAAGGGGAAAGAAGCGCTAATGATGTATGACGAGGACATCCCCATTATTAACATTATCGCTGGGGGCGCATCGTTCCTGGATGAGATTACCCTAGCAACACTCGTGGCAGGAGAGAAGCGGAAACGGGAAGGGCAGCCTGCAAAAAAGGGAGTGATTGATGCACTGGACAGGATGGTAATATCTTTTTTGGAAGAAGATGAGAAGGGCGTTGTCTTTCCTCACAATGACGCGCTAGTAGTCACACCGGTTGTTGGGAGTCATGACGTGCGAAGGACCCTCATTGATAATGGCAGTGCGATGAACTTATTTTCTTTGGAAGCGTATAATCTCATTAAACGCCCTGCTGGCGAACTGGCGCCTTGCAAGAAACCAATTATTGGAGTGGACGACATCCCTATACCTGTAATTGGAGTCACAACGCTGCCTGTGTATTTTAGAGAAGACGCGTCGAAACGATCAGAAGAGTTGATGTTCTTGGTTGTGGATCTCATCCTACCATATAATGCCATTCTAGGGCGGCCATTCCTCAATCGTTTTGGGGCGGCGGTATCTCAGAAACACCTCAGGATGAAATACCCCTCTTTGGAAGGGGTAGTATCGATCAAGGGCGATCAAAAGCTAGCCGTCGAGTGCTATTCGCTCATGATTCAAAAAAGTTGTGATCAATATGTGTGTGCGGCAGCGGATCCCTATGAGCAAAGGGATGAAAGGCGAACCCAGCCAGTGGATGTGATGGTGTCCATCCTCGTCCAAGGCAATGATAAGGCGAGCTTCCAGGCCAGTGACAAGTTGACCCTTGAGGAGAGAGCACAATTAGCCCGGTTGTTGAACAAGTGCAAATGAGAGTTCGCGTGGAAACCGGCAGACATGCCTGGCGTGTCTAGGGAAGTGGCTGAGCACCGACTCAACGTTGACCCACGCGCCACCCCAGTTCAACAGAAGTGGCGAGCATTCTCCACGGAAAGGTCGGTGGTGATTGATAAGGAGGTAGTAAAGCTGATGAACGCAGGATTCATCCGAGAAGTTCAATACCCCACTTGGTTGGCCAACCCCGTCTTAGTCCACAAGCCCAACGGAGACTGGCGCATGTGTATTGATTTCACTAACTTGAACGACGCTTGTCCTAAGGACTGTTATCCGCTTCCTCGGATTGATCAGTTGGTCGATCAAGTGGCAGGGTACGCATATTTGAAATCCCTGGACGCCAATTCTGGATATCATCAAATTCTTATGGCCAAGGAAGATGAGGAAAAAATGGCATTTATAACTCCGAAGGCCACCTACTGCTACACGGCAATGCCGTTTGGCTTAAAGAACGCAGGGGCGACCTTCCAGCGTATGGCCAACAAAGTGTTTGAAAAGCAAATTGGGAGAAATGTAGAAGCGTATGTAGATGATGTATTGGTCAAGAGCAGAAGTTTCAGTGACCATCTGGCCGATTTGCAGGAAGTGTTTGATACATTGAGGAAGTACCAGATAAAGTTGAACCCCCGCAAGTGCGCGTTTGCATTCCAAACGGGAAAATTCTTGGGGTACGTGGTAAGCCAAAAGGGCATCCAGCCGAACCCGTCAAAGATTAAGGCTATCCATGATATGGTATCGCCGCGAACCCTCTAGGAGGTTCAGAGGTTAACAGGACGCGTCATTGCTCTGGGGTGGTTCATCTCTAAGCAGGGCGAGAAGTGCTTGCCGTTCTTTAAAGTCATACGTAAGAAAGCTTCTTTTGGATGGACACAAGAGTGCGAAGAGGCGTTCGTGGGTTTGAAAACATACTTGCCGTCCGACTTGGTACTAACACGACCGGAACTGGGCGACACCCTATTCTTGTACCTCGGTGTCGCGGATGAAGTGGTCAGTGTCGTTTTGGTACGGGAGGATAATCACGCCCACCGCCCCGTGTTTTTTGTTAGCCATGTGTTAAAAGATGTCGAGGTGCGATACATCCACATTGAAAAGGTGGCATTTACCCTGCTACAGTCCACACGGAAGATGGACAGGTACTTCCAGGCCCATCTAGTCATCGTGCTCACGGATCAGCCTTTGAGAAGAATTCTTAGGAAACCAGAATCCTCGGGGAGGATGTTGATTTGCTCAATTGAGCTGGAACAATATGGATTACAGTACAAAGCCCGGTCATCCGTAAAAGCTCAGATTTTGGCCGATTTTATCGCTGAATGTACATTTACTGGGGACAAGGCGGCGGAGCCGCTCGAAAAGAAAGAAAGTGATGCAAAGGTCCCACCCTCAGAAGCCCCCGCGGACATATGGGTCATCTATGTAGATGGCGCCAAAAATCAAGAGCTGGCGGGAGCTGGCATATACATGATCGGGCCACACAATGTGCAGGTGCGACACACTATTAGAATCCTACAACCATTGTCCAGCAACGCAGCAGAGTATGTAGCGTTATTGGCGGGGCTTAGAGTAGGAAGGAGCCTCTTCGCTAAAACTGAAAACGACCGGGTAGCAGGAGCCCCACGGTTGAGAATACGAGGGGACTCCAAATTGATAATTGATCAAGTCTTGGGACATTCCCAAGCTAGGGAACCGATCATGGCGCAATACCTCTCGAAAGTGAAAAGGGAATTGGCAGAAATGGAACAAAGTGGCGTATGTGTTACTCTCGAACACATTCCGTGGGAGGACAATACAGAGGCGGATAATCTTGCCAAGGCAGCAGCTAATCAGGAGGTTGTCATACCAGAAGGCGTGTACTATGAGGAAAGGTCATTACCGTCCTTCATGGAGGAATAGTTGTCGCTATGTGTGGAGGAGATTGAAAAGGACTGGAGGGTCCCTGTGATAAAATTTTTGAAGCACGACGAGTTGCCCAGCGACAGTATAGAGAAGAAAAAAGTGCTGAAGCAAGCGGCAAGGTGCACTTATTATGATGGGGAGTTAATTCGGAGATGTTTCTCGCACCCGGCCGCAAAATGTTTAACGGAGCAAGAAGGCCTCCATACCCTGCGCGAGATTCATGAAGGCATCTGCGGCATGCACGTGTCGGGTGGCACCATGGCCGCGCAGGTGTTTCAGTCAGGATTCTATTGGCCCACTATTCGCAGGGATTGTAACAACTTTGTGCAATCATGCCATAAATCTCAAGAATTTGCCAAAATCCCTCGACGACCTGCCATTGAAATATCTCAGATCGTGGCACCTTGTCCTTTTGCCAAGTGGGGAATCAATATTTTAGGCCCTTTTCCTAAGGCCAGGTCTCAACTGAAATTTGTAATTGTGGCAGTGGACTACTTTACCAAATGGGCAGAAGCGGAAGCGGTAGCCAGTATTACGACGGAGAAGGTATGGCACTTCTTTAAGCACAAAGTGATCATGCGTTTCGGGGTACCTCGTGTGCTAGTTAGCGACAATAGGGCACAGTTTACCAACCACTTCTTCAGAGAGCAATGTGAAGAATTCCAGATCGAGCAGAGGTTCTCCTCTGTGGCGCATCCTCAGACTAATGGCCATGCGGAGGTAACCAACCGAAGCATATTGAGCGGTATTAAGAAAAATCTTGAGGGGTCGAAAAAGAAGTGGCCAGACGAGCTACCCTATGTAATGTGGGCTTACCGCATGACCGTCAAAACTAGTACGGGGGAAACGCCCTTTGCGATGGCCTTTGGTATCGAGGCGGTAACGCCTGTTGAAATTGGCACCCTAAGCTTAAGGGTGGAATATTTCAAGGAGGAGATAAACGTGGAAAGGTTACGTGCTAACCTTGATATGCTGCCTGAAGCACGCGAGGAAGCCCTCTTGAAAATAATGCACTACAAAAGAAGAATGGCGCGGTATCACAATAGACATATTAAGGAGCGGCTGCTCAAGGCGGGAGACCTCGTGCTCAGGGACAAACGAGCAGCGGGCCAACGAATGTGGAAACTCAACTCAAACTGGGAGGGCCCGTATCGCGTCACTCGTGTTATCGGAAAGGGAGCGTATCACCTCGAAACGATTGACGGTACTCCCTTACCTAACTCTTGGAATATTACTCGATTAAAATTATATCATGCTAGAATTTGACATGCTATTGAATTGAACTGAAATTGAAATAGAAATGGTCTTGAAATAGAAATTGAATTGAAATAGAAAATAAAAGTGACATGCCGGTGGGCATGGTCTAGAAATTGAAATGTGACATGCCGTTGGGCATGGTCTAGAATATAAAAGTGGCATGCCGTTGGGCATGGTCTTGAAATAGAAATTGAAATGTGACATGCCGGTGGGCATGGTCTAGAAATTGAAATGTGACATGCCGGTGGGCATGGTCTAGAAATTGAAATGTGACATGCCGTTGGGCATGGTCTTGAAATAGAAATTGAATTGAAATAGAAAATAAAAGTGACATGTCGGTGGGCATGGTCTAGAAATTGAAATGTGACATGCCGTTGGGCATGGTCTAGAATATAAAAGTGACATGCCGTTGGGCATGGTCTTGAAATAGAAATTGAATTGAAATAGAAAATAAAAGTGACATGCCGGTGGGCATGGTCTAGAAATTGAAATGTGACATGCCGGTGGGCATGGTCTAGAAATTGAAATGTGACATGCCGGTGGGCATGGTCTAGAAATCGAAATGTGACATACCGTGGGCATGGTCTAGAAATTAAAATGTGACATGCCGGTGGGCATGGTCTAGAAATTGAAAGGGACATGCCGTGGGCATGGTCTAGAAATTAAAATGTGACATGCCGGTGGGCATGGTCTAGAAATTGAAAGGGACATGCCGTGGGCATGGTCTAGAAATTAAAATGTGACATGCCGGTGGGCATGGTCTAGAAATTGAAATGTGACATGCCGTTGGGCATGGTCTAACAATTGTTGTGGAAATATTTCTTGTTCCTTGTTGGTTGTCTGTGTAATGTGCAGATAACAAGGAAAGGAGGATGTCGGGGGTGAAAAGTCCTAGCCTTGGGGCAGAACGGGCTAATGCAGATGGGTCGTCAAGAGGAGGCATGCCCCGACGATCCTGGAAATATATGGTGCTGGAAGTGAAAAATTCTAGCCTTGTGAGGCCGGCCTTGATCAGGCGGCTCGCTAAGACGAGACACGCTCCAGCACTGTCGGGAGTGAAAATCCTATCCTGGGGAAACCCAGAGAGGGCACGCCTCGACTCCCCTGGGGGTGTAAAGTCCTATCCTTGTGACAGCCCGTGCTCACATAGGCGGATGATCATTAAGTGAGGCACGACCCTAGGGAAGATAAAAACTCCACCTCGCAAGTAAAAATCCTATCCTTACATTTTAAAGAAGGGGCACGTTCCGAGGTGCGAGGGCAACGCTGAGGAAGTGAAAAGTCCTATCCTCGTGATGGCTGGACCTGATCAGGCGGCGCACTGAGAGGGGGCACTTCCCCGGCCGATTGAAGAAATGCGGGAAGTCACGGTACCCCAGCTAGTAACCGGATGGGACAAACCCGGCGAAGTTTGGCTGGAAGAGTACGTGACACGAGCGACATCGGGTTGAATTGCACCAAGTGAGTTGGGGAAATACGCGCCCACACCCCAAGGTAATTAAGATATTTTAGTAGATGTCGCTACTAATATAAATGATAAGTGAAAATGTGCAGAAAATTCGACACAAGCGATATCTCGGAAGGATCGCGCTGAGAAAGTGAGGAGCGCGCGCGGCAATGGCCCAAGGTAACTAAGGCTTTTCGGGAATATGTCGCTACTAACAAAAGTTATAAGTAAAATGTGTAGAAAATTTAGTAAAGTGTCAAAGTGATGGAACACTTGGAAAATAATGACGCCGCGGAGCAGCAGAGCGTCTAAAGGGGAGATCCAGTCGTCTCAGGCATGGTACGAGATAACGGCGAGGAGCGGATCTACCCTATTGCGCGACGAGAAATGCACGACGACATGACGTGTTGTGACCCCGCAAGGGAAGCTCGAAGGCGCAGGCCACATCAGTTCAACGGTGGCAAACCAGTTTTGGAAAGAAGGGCTAACGAAAGTAAAGTGAGAAAGATCATCGATAAAGTAAAATGATGGCAAATTGTGCAGACTATTTGTACAAGAGGGGATACTTGTTTAAACAAAAGGCCCCAAAAATACAAAAAGGACAAAGAAGTCGGGGCGCCCGATGAACCAAAAGAGAAGTGACATTTACGGCCTGGGCATGCTACCATCCCCTTCGCTATGCCACGACCTCTTCGCTTGACGGTAGCCCTCTTCCGTGAGGAACCCGGACTTCTGCTTGAACAGGCGGATAATGGCATCAACGTCGAAGAAATTGCGACCGTGACGCTCAATGAAACAGTCGGCCATGAGGCCTGCAGTTTGTTCCATAAACCATTTACACTTGTCCGTCGTTTCCTCCGTAAGAGCGGCATTCTTACTTTGCTCCGCTTGAAGAGCGGCATCCCTCGCGGCCAGGTGTCCTTTGGCCTCTTCCAACTCTTTCCTCGCAACTCCCAAACTGGCTTCCACACATTACCGCTCTTCAACACTCTTCCTCAGCTCCTCTTGAGTTTTATGAAGTTCCCTTTGGTACTTGCTGATTTCTTCCAAGAGCTGGTGATTAGTGTTGCGCCATTCCTGGGAGGAAGATTGGAGAGAGCTCATTCGTCTCATCACATTCCTAGACCAGTAATGGAAACCTTGAAATCTAGAGAACAACTGGGTCCTTATCTGCTGCAGTTGCTCACCCTCGGCAATAGAGAGGAAGGCCTACTCCTCCTCAACCGACATCAGATGCCCTGCCAGATAGGCGGATGTCGCTAGGGAGTTGTCGCCCCCCAATGCTAGGAACCCGCGCTGTCGAATGTTGCTTAAATCAACTTGATGGGTGGCGGCTCCGCTAGAGAGTATAGTGCTTAGGTCAGCCACCATGCGCGGAGTGTCCACCGGGGGAAGAGAGGGAGAGACTGTCTGAACAGTAGCAGGAATGAAGAAGACATCAGGAGGGGACGGAGGGGAACGATTAGATGGTCCAGCGTCAATATTGAAACCGCCGGTTGGTAGGGAAGGAAAGTCCTCCTCTGCAAGATGCTCTAGGAAGTCCTAGTGATTGCCAGGTGGAGGAGATGACGCGGCAAAAGAAGAGTGAAGCGGCGCAGAGGTAGCCCCGTTCCCTGCCAGACCAGAGCCTTGATGACCCGCCAAGGGGCCGGTATTGGTGACGCTGCCTTGCTTTTCTTGACCAGCGGCAATGTCGTTCGCTGAAGCTGAGTCCTCATTAAGACGCTGTCGCTTGGGGTCAAGAATACCCGACAAATCCATGCCGTCGCGCGAAGGAGTAGCAGAAGAGGCAACAGAAGCGGTATCCTACGAGCAAAAGAAATAGGAGAATTAAGAAGCGGACACAAAATATATAGACGGAGAAAATCTTGTGAAAAAACCACCTAAACAGGGGGATGAGCAGGAGCGATAACGCGAAGGCGAAGAGTTCTTTTCTTCTTTCTTGCAAGGGGAGGATGAGAAGATGACGCTCGAGTAGGAACAACGCTAGGGGAGGAAATTGGCTCAGCAGTTGATGTGGCAGTAGCCTCCGCCCGAGGAAGAGAAGAGGACTCAGGTGCAGAAGTGGACGCGTGCGTGGTGTCAGTCACGGCACCAACCTCGGTGGCAGAAAGAGCCCTTTTTTCTCTCTTCTGCTGAGCTCTTCTCTCTCTTTTCTTGATGCAGTCAGGTTTTCACCGGCGGGAGGATCTGTAGAAGTAAGAAATAAATGTTAGAGTTAGTATTGGCATGGAACAGTGAACAAAGGGACGATGCTCACTTTGAATGCAACCCTGGACGTCGCTCTGGCACGCGAGTTCGCGAGTGCGAACACCGAGAATCCCCGACAGGTTGAGCAGCTTGTCCAGCCAGCCTTGGTCAACTGGCCCTAGCTCTGGCCTGCCACCCCAGGCAGCGTCTCTGACGACGAGATTAAACCCACTCCGCCACAAAGGCTGGGGCAGATTGATGATGAAGAATCCTTTCTTCCAAACATCAATAGAAGATTCAAGCAATAACAGCTTCCAGGTAAAGGGGTTTAGAGCTTTAACATCATAGCGAGGCGATATCGCTATGATGCCGTTGTTATGGTGGTACAATTGAAAAATGGAGCGAAGTAACAACAAGGAAGAAGATTCATTCCCTATATATCTATAGAGGGCTATAAAAGCATAAATGCCGCAGTAGGCGTTGGGACTCAATTGGGCAGCATTCAGATCAAATTCAGAGAATAACTCGGCAATTAAAGGATCTAGAGGCAACCGAAAACCATAATGAAACATTTTGGCATAAAGAACCCTACTGTTGCCAGGTAATTCGCTATTAAGGCGAAGGGACTTTGGGGAAACTTCAGTAGAATACCCCTCTAGCTGGTCGAGAGCAGCATTATAGCTCCGTAGGCGCCGTCGAAGAACGACGGTGGAAGTAATGGTGGAAGCAGTAGTATCAATATCCCCCTCCCCAGCAGAGCGGGGATAGCGGCGATTACGAGCCATGAGCAAGCTTAAAAGAAGAATAGAGAGGAAGGTACCTGTGGTGAGGAGAAGATCGAAGCACCCGGGCGGCGGCGGATCGTAGGAGGAAGAAGAGGGGTTGTCTTTTCTTTTCTTTCTTTTCGTCTTCGAAAGAGAAAGGTAACAAAAGGTAAAGAGAAAACACGTGGGGGTTTTATAACCCTAAGGACTAAAGGGAACGACGGGTCAAGTGATTGTAGTGTGTGACGTGTCAAGGCCAAAGAGACGCGGGAAGCGGGTGCAATCCCTGAGGAGCGAAAAGACATGCTCAGCCCGCCAGTCTTTTAGCGTTCCCCTTTGATGACACGTGGGCTCAAAGCATCATGACTGTCTCCCTCGTATCAAATAAAAGAAGTCAGAGCATTAAATGCTCTGAAAAGGGCGCAGTCAAACCCGGCGAAAAGGAGCGGCAAGATGTAATGCCGCGGCATGCAAGGGGCAAAGTGCGAAGAAAATGTAGTCAAACGGCATGAGATAAAGGGCGACATAGTTAAGAAGAACGCATTATTTGGTCAAGATTACAAGATCTGTTAATTATTACAAGCAAGGAGGCGAAGTCAAAGTCCAAATGGGAAAAATAATACAACAAGGGAGTAAGTAAAGGAGCGACACCAGCAATCAAGCGGCATCAAATGAGCCCTTCCCAGACACTGACCCACTACTCCTCTTCGGAGGAGAGGAAGCCCTCTTGGCTCTCATCAATCTCTTTCATCCTGGCAGAGGCATACTTGGCGACCTCAACGGGATCAGCAGATCTGCTGCGGTGCTGATCTGTCACCCCGGCGATAAAGGCTTGTTCAGTTTTCTTCTTCCACCATGTCACCTTCTTGAAAGCTTTCGACAGGTCCGCATCGCGGGAGGATACCTCTTCAAGAAGGAATGAGTTTTTCTTCCTCTCAGCCACCAACTCAGCCTCTAAAGCTTCAACCTGGGCTTTTCTTTTACATCTTTCCCGAGAAAGGTCAGCGCGGCACTCGCGCAGTTCGGCCTGAGCGCGTTTGTGGAGTCGCGACAGCTCCTCTACCTTTGCTAAGGCACCAGAGTGTTGAGATTGGGCACTGCGAGCCTTGATGAAATAATGAAGCTGTCAAAAGGCAGCAAGGCAGTTGTTCATGACGCGCACATACTGAACTTTGGGAGGAAGTTGCAGTAGCCTACTCTCCTCCTCGGAGGCGCGAAACATCTCACAGGCCAAGATAGCCGTGGGGGTCTGATATACCCAGGGCGCGGAACCCGTCAGTCCCAAATTTTGACAGATTTAGCCGGTGAGAGGGGGCCCATTGAGGCCCGTCGCGGGAAAGATCAGCAACAAAGCAAGGGGTGGAGATACCGCCTGAGCCCCCGATGTCTCGAATTGAAGTAAGGAACAACGGGCAAGGGGACTTCGGGGGAGAGTGAGAAAAGCCAGGTCCGCTTGGGACTGAGGGACACACGTCAGGAATACAGGGGCCAATGGGCGAATGTGGACGCTCCATGACAGGAGTGGAATCTGCAGCGGATGGCAGCATCGTCGCGGCAGGGGAGGTCTTGCTGGGGGCAGCCAAACCCAGAGTCGAGGAAGCGCCACCCAGTGAAGCGGCACCCTCCATAGTGGTGTCGGGACAAGCGGCAGTCTAGAAAGCAACAGTAGTGGCGGCGTCGCTTGGTGGAGATTGAGCAGCCATCTTGGTCACTTGAGCTTCGCTTGCTTTCCCTTAGTTTCTTTTGTTGAGCGGAGGAAGCCGGGCGGAGGCTCAGTTCCGTGTCCATGTCCTCCATGTCCTCGACTCCGTAGGAGAAAATCTTTGTCTCAGTCACTGGCAAACCAGACCCGGACCTCTTCTTCCGACTGGGTAACCAGTTCTCCACGAAGCGGGAAGTGCGGAAGGAGGAACCGCTTTCCCTAGAAAGAATCTCGTCTAGAGCTCTTTTCTTTATGGGCATACGGTGATCAGCTCGAGCCCCAGCGGAAGTAGAGGGAGCAGTCGTTGAAGGGGCGGCAACCTTGTGAGGAGCGTCACCTTCGGAGAGCGGTCGAGCGATGGTCTCCCCTGTGAAAAGTTATGTTAGTAAACAAGGGGTAAGCAAGGCAGCGGGGAAGCTCAAAAGCTCACCTATGGTACACTCAGTTAAAAGCCTGTACAAGGCAAAGTTTCGGATCTGGAAGGAGGACTCCATCTCTAGTAAGGCGTTGGCCTGATCCAACTCTTCCCTAGATAGAGGCGCTGGTCTCGCGCAATCAACCACCTCCAGGTTGAAATCAGGACGCCACAGGCGAGAGGGTAATTCGACAACGAAGAAACCGCTCTTCCAGTTTTTGACGTTCCCCTCAAATCCTCGAAATTTATGCCAAAAAGGCCTCACCAGAGCATCATCCCATCTTGGAATAATATTAATGAAGTCGTCGCGAAAAACCAGAGTCAAGAACTTGCGAAATAAAGCAATAGAGGGAGCAAGAATATCTTTTAATTCGCAAGCACGAAGGAAGGCGTAGATGCAACTCCATGAGAAAGGGGTAATCTGCGCAGGGTTAAGCCCGTGCTCGCACAACACACGATCTAGCGTGTCATGAACTGGGAGGCGGAACCCATATTGAAACATTTTAAAATAAAGAATCCTATGAGTTTTCTAGAGCCGGCTATGAAGCCTCATAGTGTTAGAAGGGATAGTGGGGCGATAGCCGCAGGGGAAGGTAATATTATTGCTTTCCAGTTCGAGGCGTAAGACAGTGGGGCAAGTAAAGATGCTAGGGGTGTTTTCAAGCTCGGGATATCGAGAAATTGGCCTAGGGGTAGCTAAAGAGCTATATTGAGATCTCGTACGAGACATGATAGATAAAGCAGCAAAGGAAAATCAAAAACAAGATCGAGCAGAATACCTTGAAAGAGAGAAGACTGAAATTAATATGCGAGTCGTCTGGATGCGAACGAGAGAATTTCCTCGGAGCGAGCGAAAATGAAGAGAGTTCTGAAGTATAAAAAGGAGAAAAAAGGTACGAAGAAGGAGTGTTTTTCCTTTAAAAAGAGACGGTGGAAAAGTCAGACAGAAGGGCAACCTATCACAGCAAGAAACGTACGGGACAAATGGGACACGTGGAAAGACCCTAATAGAAACTTAAAGTCAAGCGCTCGCCTCGAAGGTCGTAAAAGAAAGACTCGTTAATTACAAGAAACCCTACAAAGATAGTCGTATGAAGCGGCAATTGGCTGACCAGCGGCAGTTATCCTATGGGGCGGCGATTATAATAAAAGCAAAAAGAAAAAGGCAAATGACATTTCGTTTCATTTCATTCTGTTTTATTAAAAGAGAAAGCCAGCGGCATCTACAATAAGTGCGACATCATCAGTCTTCGTCCGCCCAGTGTATGTCATAAACGTAATCATAATCTTCCGGAGACGATGGCGACCCACTGTTATAGAAAGGAAAGGGCTCGCCAATCTCGAAAGGTCTTTTACCAAGCCCAGTCGCGGAACCTGTCATAGGCACAGTTTCCTCCTTTGAAGCGGCGTGGGAGCTTTCCCTCAGGGTCGGGGTAACCAGTCCTGTGGTGGCATCTCGTATAGAAGTCCCATCCTTGGGAAAAGGACAAGGGACGGATGGTGGCGCTTCATCTTTTGGCCGCAGCGAAAGGTAGTGAGGTTCAAAGTCGGCAAAGAAGGATTCGAAAGATTGTTTCTTTGTTTTCTTCAATCTCTTGCGACCCCGGTACTTTACGGAATGTTTGGCAGGCCTCCAGGGGGTGAGAGCGGAGGATTGTCAGAGTCGGGAGAAGTCAGAGGGGTCGGAGGAGAATCGCGAGCGGCAGTATACAAAAAACGGGAGTCAGCCATGGAAATATCAGTAAGAGTGAGAAGCAAGAAGGAAAAAGATGAACAGAGAAGGAAAGGAAGAGCCCCATTATATAGCCGAGGTGAGGAAGCGTGCCTGCCTTTTCGCGTATTATCGAGGACAATTAATGCTATCAGAGATAACGTCTGTTGGGGGGAAAGATCTGACTCCGCAACTGTCAAAAGGCTGCACCAGCCAGGAGGCACCGAAATCGTTGCCCAATCCGTTAACACTGAAAAACGGCGCAAAATATATTCAGAACGGATGCGATATGGGAAAATCGTCATAACGAGCCAGGTAGGCAGACAAAGTTACGGGATCCCAAGGAACACCAAGCCCACAATAAGTGAGAAGAAAAGTTGTTTTCTGAGAAAGACGATATGAGAAAGAAGAAAAACATTGACAGCGCGGCAAGCGAATAAGGGAAAACATATTTATTTATTTAAAGGGCTCAGCGGCCCGGGATTACAAAAGGCCTAACGGCCCGGAGTTACAAAAGGTGGCCCTAGAGGAGCACAGAAAGACACGCCAAGAGGATCCCCATCGCTGGTCAGGCATTCGACCTAGCGTCATCATCTTCCCACTCCAGGAAAGGAATTTTCCTCAAGGCATCCGCAAGAGCCGTCAGTTCAGAGGAATAGGCCCTCATGCTCTTCAGACAGCATCCCAGCAAGTCCTTCCTATGCTGTAGCGTCGCCATTAGCAGTTGAATCTGAGAAACAGCCACTGACAGCTTCACCGCTTTCTCCACGTGACTGAAATCCTCCAGGGTAACAGCAGCCTGTCTAGCTTACAGGGGAGTCAGCATCCCCTGGAGCTCCAGTATATCCTCCGAGGTCTTAACGCTCAGCGAACCCAGGAAATCAGTATCTGCCTGAGTTAGGTTCCTCAGGGCATGGGTTTTGGAGAGCAGGAAGTTTTTGGTGACTTCGTCCATGAAAAGAAGAGAGATAAAGAAATTTGAAGAGAGAGGTGAAAAAGTCGTGAGAGTTATGAGGCAAGTGCAAAATGAAAAGCCTATTTATAGACTTCGGAAAAAGGCATTTCGAAGATGTACCTTTATCGATCGTCGAGCCCACATTAGGGGGGAAACCTCTGAAGGGGCAGGACCGGAGACGCTGTGATAGCCCTTGGTGAATGCTCGGGCTAGTTTTCGTTTAGGCATATGATAACTATCGATACCACAGAAGCGGCATCTCCACTACCCCGCCGGGTGACCCGGCCAGCATACTGTACCCGCCGCGGGAGACGAGGCCCTGTTCTTGCCGCCCTTAGCCTGGCGACCGACCCTAGGATGGTCGACATCAGCGGGGGGGCTCTCATGCGGCATCTGCACGACGACATCCCATCCCAGGTCATCCATGACGTCACTCCGCATGATGTCATCCCGCATGACGTCACTCAAGGCCACACCAGCGGCATATATCACCCCAGCGACACCTGCCAGGCATTATTCCCACCCACTGTCGGTACACTCCTTCATTTCCTTATAAATACCCCCACCTTTTCAGACAGGAGGGTAAGCCTAAGATAGCGTACTGAACCCCTGTCATTTTGACCACCTGCACTGACTTTGGCATCGGAGTGTTTACGCCGGAGACCCCCTCCGACGCTTTGCAGGTGACGAAGACCCCAGTACAGTGTTCCCGACCAGCCCCAATCAGGCCGATCCTGCTCAGTATCCCCCGGACTCTTATCAAGTATAAGGTGAGACACACAAAAAATTAGAGTTTTGGTTTCATCCCATCGAGATAGAGATGAGAAAAAAAAGAATATGCGTCGTTTGTGGGTCATTCGTATAAATATCGTAATTCGCAAGAATACAATATCTCAGGACAGAGCTTCCAGTAAATTAACTTCAATTCTCTTTCTTAATTTAATTGAGGTGGAAATCTAGTTAGGTGAACAATATCATACAAGATGCTTAAATAAACTACTGTACCGCGATTTTAAGTATTACTTATTTTCAGTATAATTGGTTACAACACAATATTTCAAAATTTATTTCGAGTGAGCATTCCGTATAATTGAAACAACATTTCGTATTTTCTATAGCACAACCAACAACATACATTGATTTGTCAATATTGTATTTTGAACACAAAAAGTTTATTGTTTCTTTAAACGACATTATTTTTTTAAAATGAAATAATGTGACTTTTTTACCAAACGATACATGTTTTTAAACTCAAAACATAGGCCATGATGTTAATTTCCTCTAAAATCTTAAAATTTAGCACTTTGTTAAGATATATAGAATTGATCTTAGAACATATGAAAAATCTACGAATATTTTCGAACTATTTTATTTTTGTATTTTGTGACGTGAAATTGTATTGTTAAGTATAAATTTTGTATTTTTTAGAATACAAAATTTATACTTAAAAGTACGAAATCCGTGTAATTAAATTGTGTGTTGATAAATGTATCTTGTACTTTTTTAAATATTTTTTGCATTACATTTCATATTTTGATAAAATATGAGTATGGTACTAAAAAATACGAAATCATTCTAAAATTATGTACTTCAAAATTCATTACGTATTTTTTATCCAATTTAAGTATATTGTGAGACACATTCCGTATAATTGAAACTACATTTCGTATTTTTTATTGCACAATCATCAATGTACATTGATTTGTCAATATTGTATTTTGAACAAAAACTGTTTATTATTTCTTTAAACAACATTATTTTTTTAATTGAAATAATATGTCTTGTTTATCAGATGATATGTATTTTTAAACTGAAAACATAGGTAATAATGTTAATTTTACCATAAAATCTTAAAATTTAGCACTTTATTAAGATATATGAAATTAATCTTATAACACGTGAAATATTTTCGAATATCTTCAAACTAATTTAGATTTGTAGTGGCACTCACGTCGCTAATTAGGAGCTTGTGAGGTTGGTAACGGCGGCTCCGCTTCTCTCCCTGGCCAAGCACTCCTCTTGGTTCACACCGTGTGGCTTTTCCTGCTCGGCTTCTCTTTGCTTTTCGGCCTTTTCTAATTCCAGAGCTTTGTCTTCTTCTAATGAGTACTTTTGTTGTCATGACACTTATTCGGGATTTTCACGTGTAAATGAGATTCTTTGTATTGAGTATACAATACAAGAGACTGGTTATTTTTGTTGTCTTTTTCTGATGGTATAGCCGGATTGATTTTGTTGGCTGTATAAATGATGCAAAATGTGGAAGAATGACAGTAACACAAATAGCAATAGCATCATGTTCAGAATTGTCTTCGATCATATTCTGCATTGTGAGCAAAAATGTGAACCATCTGCATTTATCACAGATGAAACCCAACAACTTTTAGATAAGAACCACATGCATCTGCTAACTGGATTATGACTAATCTTGTTCGTACATAATGCTTTAATGGCACCAATTTGATTTTTGGACGACCCAACCTAACTCGGATGGGGAGGGACGAATGCGCCGAGTGAGAACAGTTAGGTAGCTGGCGGTGAGGTGGTACAACAACCCCAACTACTTACTCCAAGATGAGTAGGAGGTTGTTGAGCTAGCTCCACCAATATGTGAGGCTACTCCACATCTTCATCACAGTTGTAGCAGAGATTATTCCCTCTTCTTCTCCCACCAGGCATTCACAGTTTTTCAAATTCGAAAACCGGAGTTTTGAGAGCAGCTTGGATGGTACTGGCTTGAGAACTAAGAAGCATGGGATTAACAACACCTGCAGCAAAGTTTAAAAAGATCAAATTTATTCTACAGATTCAATGCATCGAGTGATGCAGAAAACAGAAGACCATATACCAGCATCTTCACTTTTAGCGCACAAAGGTTCTTTCATACTAAGCAACCTGAACTAGAAAATTATTATTGGTGACCCAACAGTCTTGATCAAGTACCGTGACTTACAGGTTCTAATGGCTATAATTTTACATATTCTGAAACGAAAACGAAGCTCATGAATAAGAATAGAAAATTCTTCGGCTAAATAATTAACCATCTAGCTCTGCACGTACCGTTGTCATGATCCAGTATGGCATAATCTAATGCAACTTTGTTTTAATACGTAATAAAAGGAAAGTGGCAAGCACAAATGTGAAAGTAAGATGTCCAACCTAATAAACCTCCATCTCTTCACCTTGATGCATGATTGGCGTTGAAAAAACAGGAGGCACATCCACTTGTACTGTGTTCTACATTGTGTGGCTCCGTCCAGGTCATATATGACCTTAGTTTAGCAACCTAGCATATGACGCAAGAACAAAAGTTTATGAATGATAATGAGATTGCACCTAATCAGCTCCATACATGAAACTCAATCCAACCTTCAGGAGTTCTACCATGTAAGCATTATAAGTGAGTTATATTCAATTCAAAATGACTCACCTTGCACCACCAAACTTAAGGGTCCAACTAGGGCACCATGCCTTCAACAGTCTCTCACTAAGATGGCACCTGATACAACCCTTTTGGTCAAAAGCTCAGTCACTGAGGAGCATTGAGGATCAGTGAAGGGTGGGCTGTTCTCCTCTGTTGAAGCAATGATCCTTGAACCAACAAGATGAGCAGTGAAGTCTACTTTAAGAAGTATCATCTTTCTTCCGCAAAATTGATGCCTTTTGGTACCTTAATTTTTCAAGTTCTTTAGCAAGGATGTCCAATGTTGTGTCAGTTACATGATTGGGTAAGCAGCCTGCATCCAGCATCATTCTTAAGAATTTGTATGCATCTTTCAGTCTGCCTGCTTTGGTATGAACTTCAATCAGAGTATTATAGGTAACCACATCAGGATTCAATCCGTTAGCCTTCATCTGCTTAAGAAGCTTGTTAGCTTCATCAATCCTTCCTGCTTTCCCTAGTGCATTAATCAGGGTGTTGTACATAACAACATCAAGGTAACCTCCATGCTTCAATAACTTATCTAGAATAGAGCTGGCTATATCAGCTCTTCCCATCTTCCCTAATCCTTGAATTATCACATTGTATGTTGCTATGTCAGCTGGGCAAAGATTCTCACCCATTTCATTAAGAACGTCCCATACCTCATTAAAATAGCCTTTTTTGACAAAAGAACTCATGATAGAGTTGTAAGTGTAACTCACAGGGCCCCCCCTCATATCACTGAATATTTCAAACAACTTGCAGGCCAAACTCAGTTTCCCTTTTGCCAAAAAGATAGACAAGAAAGTATTGACCATATCAATATCAAATGAGTCTTCGCCCTTACCTTGAACTCTTTGCCCCCCTTGCTAGCGAAAATAGCATAGAAGACCGGTCAGTGGGCTTCACTTGATTAGCCAAGTGATCCATATATGGGGATGATGACCGCTGATCAGTGCCTGCTGATGAACTATTCTTCTCCTCATCTCCATCATCTAAACCAAGGTTCTCCATATCAACAGAATTTATCAAACTCATAATCTCACTGAGGTTACCCTCTGTTGAAAACATAGGTGTATAATCCTTCTTGCTTTGTGTTTTTTTCAGGGAAGCCTCCAAATCTGCTTTCCACTTGAGAACATCTGGCAGTAAATTACCATCCCTAATGTGCTTCATCAACCTATCTGTCCAATCCCACCTGCCTTGTTTATGAAAGCTAATCAATAGGGAGGTAATCGTAACCAGATCAACAACAAAGCCTCTTTCCTCCATTTCTTCCACCAAGTGTAGTGCTTCCTCAAAATGGTCTTCTCTGCAAATTAGCAACACAACAATGCTGTAACTAACTGCATCCACAAACTGCCCTTCTTCAGGTCGCAAAACAAGTTGTACGCAGCCTCAGACCTACCATTCCTGCATAACCCATCAATCAAAATATTGTATGTCCAACATGATGCCCTTACTCCGTGTTGAACCATCCTCTCAAACAACTGGCAAGCTTCCATAACTTTCCTTGCCTTGAACATTCCATCCAAAAGAGCATTGTACACAGGAGTATCTGGGAGGAACTCATTATACTGCATCTCAGTAAAAATCTTTGTAGCGTCATCTATTCGATATGATTTACAACACCCTTGAATAAGTATGCGATAAGTAAAGGCATCGGGCTCATGACCGGACACTTTCAATTCCTTGTATACAATCAGTGCATCCTTCACCTTCCCAACCAGGCACATTACATGAATCAAACTATTATAGGTGCACAAGGCAGGACCAAATCATCCAGAACCCAAGCTGTTTTCCTTCATTTCTTTGAATAGCCTCAAAGAACTACTCAACTCACCCCAACAACCAAATGCGTGAATGCAAATATTATAACCCCATGTGTCGAATGCAAAGCCCTTCTTCTCTCTCAGTTTATCAAAGACCTTTCTGAATTCATCCTTCATGTCTGCATTTCTAAGTGCAGCCAACAATGCATTACATGCAATAGAGCCAGGAAGCATATGATGAACACCATTCCCATTACCAGCAACACTAGAATCATCTAGAAGTTTTAAGAATATAGTTACAGCCAAGATTACCTGGTTTTTCTTAGCCAACGCAACAATAATGGAATCATACATTTGAGGGTTCAAATTAACACCCCGTTCTTCCATGTAATCAAGAATCCCAAGAGCAAAGTCAAACTTCCCTGCTCGAAGAAACACACCAAGTAGGGACTTAAAAGTATTAGACCCAACTACAACACCCTCAGCCTTCATCAACTTCAGCAAACTGACGACCTCTTCGAGGTATCCAGCGCGACACAGCGTGCGGAACATGTGTGAGTAAGTGCGCGCAGAATGTTTGTAATTATGCCTGAATGAACACCACTTGAAAAAATCAATTTTCTTCGAGCAGTCTAGTGATTTTCTCTTTATGATTTGAAGAAGAAGAGATTCTGAGAGGGGAATAGCATCTGGGTCGAGATTGCGAGTGCCGGACTGAGACTGGGTCTTGGTTAGAAAGGCTACTAGGAGGATATCTCCCATTTGGGCTGGTGACGAAGACGATAGAGAAATTCTTGTTTGGTGCAATGTGGGGAGCGGGTTGAAGGGTTTCGTTGTGATTACAGAATGTGAATATCTGATTGTTTTGATTGTCGTTGTGCATCTTGACATTGATGCACTGAGCTCTCTCGCATAACAGAGGATGCTAAAGGTTAAAAACAGAGAAGTTGGAAAGATACAATTTTGGCATTGAGGGTGTTGTATTAGAGAAGAGAGCAGTGAGATTTGAAGAAAGTTGAAGGATTTGGAGTTCTCGATTGACAAGGAAATGAGCTAGCTAGAGCAAGCTTCTTTAGTTTGCTAGTGCTAGTGAAGAACAAGAAGAATGCAGGCTCAGCTCTCAATTAGGAATTTATATTCATTCGATATCTTCCTTTTTTTTAGAAAAGGAATTTATATTCATAAAAAGGTAGAAATTTATTGTCCATTTTTATTTTATTTTTGTTTTTAATACCATCGCTTATTATTATTGGGCATGATATCTAGCTCTTTCTACATCATACGAATTATGAATATAAATTAATTGACGCGAGAAATATGTGTAAAATATTGAATAAAACAGCTTTTGGTCAGGGTGGGCCGCAAGGGGCAGACGAGCAGCAGACACGAGCAGACGGACAACTGACAACGCTAGAAAAGTTACTTTTTTACACACTTTTCATTAGGGCGTCAATTAAAAATACACCAAAAATTTTGGGCCAAAATGTCAATTATTTTAACTCGGAGGGAGTACTATCTACTAATAAGGTATTTACGATGACTTAATATTATTTTATGACTCATACTCACCAAAAATTTAGGTTGAGGTTGAATCAACCTAAAAAAAAAACTTTAGATTTAAGTATAGAAGTTGTAGCTTAGTGGTTAGGGGTAGATTTGCTAACTGGACGGATCGTTCATAGGGTCAACCCGGGCCTGAACCTGTTTTAAATGGACATACTTTGGCCGCCAAATTTCAGGCCCAATCTGACCAACCAATGTAAAAGGGTCGGGTCTGGGCTCTTCGATTTTAAGCCCTCAGCCCAGCCTGCGTCACATAATTATACGTTATATATATATACATATAAATATATAATATAATCTGATAATTTTTAATTTTTAAATAAATAAATAAATAAATAAATTGTAGAGGTGTGACATGGGTTTCTATTATTAATGTCATGCACTCGCTATATTCTAGGATTATTCCGTTGAGTTTGATACTTTTTTATTTTATTTTGTTTCATGAGTCGGTAATGAGTTGTACGGAGAATAACAACATACTTGCCATTATTGGTTAAGTATTAATTGAGATTGAAAGGTTAAAGTACTCAATTTATAATTTTGAACTTGTGAAACTCAGCTTTTGCGAATATTTTGATTTAAGATTTCTAGTTGATATACAAAAAGTCATTTTCTCTAATTACATAAAATTAAACAGGCCGACCCGTTAGGCCCGCCTCAATTTTTAGAGGGTTTACCGAAATTAGACCCAAGTCCGGCCCGACCCGTCCAATTAGCAGGTCTAGTCATTATGTTAATTTACCATTTTGTTAAGATTTACAGAATCGAACTTTTAACATATGAAAAATCTTCGAATATCATCAAACTATTTTATTCTTGTATTTTGTGACGTGAAATTGTATTGTTAAGCATAAATTTTGTATTTAATAAAAATACTAAATATATACTTAAAAATACGAAATTCATGTTAGATCGCGTGTTACTAAATGTATCTTGTACTTTTTTTTTGAAATTTAAATAGATTTAGTGCTACATTTCGATTTTTTTGCGTTACATTTCATATTTTGATAAAAAAAAATGATTATGGTACTAAAAAATATGAAATCATTATAAAATTATGCACTTCAAAATTTATTACATATTTTTCATCCAATTTAAGCATATTGTCAGACATTTCGAATAATTGAAACTACATTTCGTTATTTTCCATATCACAACCAACAATGTACATTGATTTTTCAATATTATTGTATTTTGAACACAAAAGTTTATTGTTTCTTTAAACGACATTATTTTTAAAAAATGAAATAATGTGACTTTTTTACCAAATCACACATGTTTTTAAACTCAAAACATAGGTCATGAATCATGATGTAAATTTCCCCTAAAATCTTAAAATTTACCATTTTGTTAAGATAAATGGAATCGATCTTTTAACATATGAAAAATCTTTGAATATCATCAAACTATTTTATTCTTGTATTTTTTGATGTGAAATCGTATTGTTAAATATAAATTTTGTAATTTTTTTAGAATACCAAGTTTATACTTAAAAGTATGAATTTCCATGTTAGATTGTGTGTTTCTAAATGTATCTTGTAATTTTTTCTTAAATTCAAATAGATTTAGTGCTACATTTGTATTTTTTGCATTACATTTCATATGTTGATAAAATACGAGTATGGTATTAAAAAATACAAAATCATTCTAAAATTATGCACTTTAAAATTTATTACGTATTTTTCATCCAATTTAAGTATAAGATCAGACACATTCCGCATAATTGAAACTATATTTCGTATTTTTCATAGCATAACCAACAATGTACATCGATTTGTCAGTATTGTATTTTGAACACAACAAGTTTATTGTTCCTCTACACGACATTATTTTTAAAAAATGAAATAATGTGACTTTTTTACTAAATGATACTGTTTTTAAACTCAAAACATAGGTCATGATGTTACTTTCCCCAAAATTCTTAAAATTTAGCACTTTGTTAAGATATATGGAATTGATCTTATAACATATGAAAAATCTATGAATATTTTAAAACTATTTTATTCTTGTATTTTGTGATGTGAAATTGTATTGTTAAGTATAAATTTTGTATATTTTTAGAATACCAAATTTATATTTAAAAGTACGAAATCCGTGTTAGATTGTGTGTTTATAAATGTATCTTGTATTTTTTTTTTAAAACTCAAATAGATTTAATTCTACATTTCGTATTTTTTGCGTTACATTTCATATTTTGATAAAATACGGGGATTGTACTAAAAAATACGAAATTGTTCGAAACTTATGTACTTCAAAAATAATTATGCATTTTTCATCCAATTTAAGTATATTGTCAAACACATTCCAAATAATTGAAGCTACATTTGGTATTTTCCATTGCACAACCAACAATGTACATTGATTTGTCAATATTGTATTTTGAACAAAAAAAGTTTATTGTTTCTTTAAACAACATTATTTTTTTAAATGAAATAATGTGACTTATTTATCAGATGATATGCATTTTTAAACTCAAAACATAGGTAATGATATTAATTTTGCCCTAAAATTTTAAAATTTAGCACTTTGTTAAGATATATGGAATCAATCTTAATTAAAACATGTGGAATATTTTCGAATATCTTGTCCGAACCGCGTCACGTAAAAAATCCAAAAGGGGGTGCGACGAAATTGGACTCATCTCACATAATGGAATGAAGTCGCCACCCTATTTTGTTTTTAAGGTTTAGGAAAACCTAAAGTCATGGCATAAAATAAAAAAAAACTAAGACACAAAGGGTCTAAACCTGAGAATAGTGGTTCGGGGTCGTGTTAAGGTGTTAGGCACCCGAGTCATATCCAAAAAGGTTATCGGATAAAAGAGGTTTTTATGTCATGCTTGAAAAACATAAAAAGTCCTAATTTAGTGATCAGGCCCAATAAGCGAATTAAATTCTAACAATTCTAAATATTCATGCATACAATTATATGCGAAAAAGCGGTGAAATAAATAAAAGGGTGAGAGAGGTATACTTGTGAAGGAATACTGGTTATTTTACCCTACAAGATCGAGATTATTAGTACGAGAAAAAGGATAATTGATAAACAAATATTTAGCAATTTATCGCATGTGAGCAAAAATAATTAAATTTAGCAATTAAATGCGAGCAAAATAATTATTTAAACATGCAAAAGCGTACGAAAATAATCAATTACTCAGTACAAGCATACGATTAATCAGCACAAAAAAATGTGATGGGCCTAAAATGGGCTCGGCCCACCAGCTGGGTCCACTGCAGGCCCAAGACAGACCAGCCCAACCCAGCATATGGGCTTGCTGCTTCTCCTTTGTGGCTGGCCCAACTCTCTTCCTCGCTTGGGCCAAGCCAAGGCCAACTCTCTTATTTCCTCCGCATGGGCCAAGGCAAATGCTTGGCCCAAGACCAAACCAAACCAGACCCAACATTCAAAAACAAAAGCAACGACTACATCCACAGTGTTGTCTTCAACATTGGCTCGCCGGCGATCAAGGTTCACCAACGTCGACGAAAATAAGAAATTTTAAGACCAAAATGATTATCTCAACCGCAAAAATTTAAACACGTAATCACAACAATATAATTTCAACAAAACAAGGCTTAATTAATTAAAAAAATGAATTAAATTTAATTAAACAAAAAGCTCGAAATTGGATCAAAATGGCTAGATATTTGGCGAATTAAAGCAATGTGATTAATCTAGAGATTAAATAGAGTTTATTTGAAAACAAAATAGCAATTAATTTCATCAAAACACGAGCAAACAATTCCTTGAAAATAATGCAGAGAAACGCTTAAAAATAACAAAAATTTCAATTGAGAGCAGCTGTTCGTGATAGAGAGCAGTGCTAGAGAGGTTTGAGAGATAGTTCGTGAATTGGCGAGTAAAAATGCTTGAGCTTTCTAGCTATTTATAGCCATTTTCGCGAGTGAATTTGGAGCAGTTGCTGCGCGTGATCGTCATGGATGTGAGGCTCGAGGCGAGAGTGGCGATGAGTAGTGATCGACGATGGGAGGTTGATGATGTTGATCTGATAGCCGAAGGTGAGAACATAGTGTATAAATGGTTGATGGTAAGGGTGGTGAGAGAGTGAGGAAAAGATGGTAGAGAAGATAGACATTAAATGAAACTTGAAGGCCAAGGGGAGATGGCTAGAGCCGTTGGATGGGTTGAAAAAAAAATTTCATGGTGATCAATAGTGATGATGAGAATGAGAGGGGAAAATGCTTATTATTTGTTTATTTGGTTCGAGCTAAAGGTATGAGAAATCTGCCTCGAAACCGATGAAAGTTTGAACAAAAAATACCGATATATGAAATAAAAAGGAATAAATGAAATGATACGAGACAAAAATGTAAAATACAAAAAGAGATGGAAATGTTCGATCTTGGGTCCGAGGAAACTTGCTCGAAACTGATAGAAGCTTTAACGGGAAAATTGCTAAAAATGCGAACAAAAATGAAGGTGACACGAAATGAAATAATAAATAGTAAATAAATAACAAAAACATGATGAATATTAAAAAGGTTAGTAGTAGGACGAAAAAATGATAAATTGCAGATACGCTATGACGAAATGTCAAAAATTGGGTGGCAACAGTTGCACCCTCTTTACTGTCTTATCAAAAATAAGGTGTAACCAAGATTTTTGATGAGCAGTAGAGACAGTTGCCCCAAGTACCACCAATGTTTTGAAAATGTAGAATGCAAATGTAGACTTCCCTTAGAGTGGGGCGAACTGTAAATTCTAATACGGGCGAGGGTAGTACTCGTAGTTCCAATGTTGGTGTGGAAAAGTAAATTCAGATCCGGGCGAGGGTAGTACTTGTAGTCCTTTTTCTGATGTAGAAAAGTAAACTTCACGTCCGGGCGAGGGTAGTACTCACAACCTTACGCTGATGCAGGAAAATACAGATCTGGTGAGGGTAGTACTCGTAGTCCTTCACTGTTGATGTAGAAAAGTAAACTCAAATCCGATGAGGGTAGTACTCGTAGTCCTTCACTGATGATGCAGAAAAGTAAATTCAAATCCGGCGAGGGTGGTACTCGTAGTCCTTCACTAATGATGCAGAAAAGTAAATTCAGATCCGGCGAGGGTAGTACTCGTAGTCCTTCACTGATTTTTGGATGTTGTCTGATGATGATGTAGCTTTGCTCGGAAGTCGATGACTCTCGGATGTGAGATTTCGCTGGAGTTTCCTTCCATACCTGTATTATGCAAATAGGAAAAACAAACATAGAGTAATATGAATGGAAAAGAAAAAAGCAATTGATATATGAGACAAAAAAAAGAGATCAATCATATATGTCGTATATGAAAGTATTCTCATACTACCTGTTGCTACCCGAATTTTGATTTTCGTCATAATTTTTTCGCATTTTTATCGTTTATCGCACTATCAGCCCATCTAAGTCAAATTTCTATCGATTTTTGATCTTTGGCTATTTATTTTAATATTCCGCTCTATTTCGTGTCATTTTAGTTTTTTGTATTTTTTACTGTCTTTTCGCTCGAACTTCTATCGGTCTCGAGCAAGTTTCCTCGGACCATAGATCGAAAGCTTTATTTCTTTAATTGAAAATTATCTACTATTTTTCTCTTTCGCGTCATCTCGTTTTGTTTCGTTCATTTTTTATCGTTATAGAATTTATTTTTCGTTCGAACTTCTAACGATTCCGAACAAGTAAATTCGGACCTTCAACCGAACATTTTCTTTATTAACTGCCTATTGTTTATTTTGTCTCATTTTTCTATATATTTTAGTCCTTTCGGTTCTGGTTTTTTTTCATTTCAAACGAGGTCGCTCGTGTCGTAGCTTGAACAAAAAATATCCCGTTCATGTCGCATTAATGCATGCATCCTCATCTTCAATCTTGTCACCTTTCCTCCAACTGGCCTCGCCGACGATCGATTCATCATCACAAACCTCCCATCAAGCATCCTTGGCCACACAAGCTCAAACTTCCTCCCTACTCCGGTCATGATCATCATCACCGAGCCTCGTCATCTCCTTCCAAATCGTTCAATCATTCTCAGCCACACAACCTCTCAACCACCTCCAATCTTTCCGTATAAATACCCAGCTCAAGGCAAGGGGTCAAGGGCACCAAAATTCACTCTCACTCTAGCCAGTGCCAAGCAAAGTGAGCTTTCTTCCTTGTTTAATTAATTTCGTTTTTAGCTTAAACTTGCTTCAATCGCTTTGTTTTTAACTTATAATTGTTGTTCTTACCTCAATTTAATCATTTACTGCTTTAATTAATTAATGGCTTAATTGTTAGTTTAAATTTCTATTTTCATTTTTATTAAAATTTGCCCACTGTTTCTTAGTTTTTACTTGCTGTTTTGCTTTGTTTGAATTGCTGGTGTGCTTGGGGTTTTATTCGGGTCAGTTTGTTTGTGTTTCGTGAGGTTAGCTCTTCCTTGGTCGTCGGCCATGGCGCCGACGACTCAAGGAAGAAGAAGAAGGAAGAAGAAAAGGGTGAGCGGGAAAGGTGATGGGCTTGGCTTTGTCCAAGCCCATTTGTTTTTAATGAATTTCTGGGCTTGGTTTTATTCCAAGCCCAGCTGTCTTTTTAATTAAATTCTTGGGCCCGACCCATTAAGTTTTTCGTAACTTTCGTGTTTAAAATCGCAAACTATTCGTATGCTCATATGATGATTTGTTTACTTTTATTTCGCGTTTAATTATCGCAAATTGTTCGTATGTTTGTATGCGATAAGTAATTTATTTACCATGTTTAATTATTTATCAATTGCTCGTATGCTCGTATGTGATAAATAATTTGTTTGTTTATTTGCCATGTTTAATTAATTAGTTATTTGCTTGTTTAAAATTAAATAAATATTTATTTACTTGTTTATTGTTTATTATCATTCGAACTATCGCTAATATCGACCTTGTAGGGTAAAATCAAATCTTCGCTCGCAAGTACACTTTTTTACCCCTTTTATTTATTCAACGCTTTCTGTACATATATACATATTCGTATGCATGACATTTAGAATTGTTAGAAATTAAAATCAATTCACATGGATAACTTGTTTAAATCACTCACTTTGAATGCCATGATTAATTGTTTTTATTCCCGTTCATATTAATACATGTATTTTGATGGCTTCAATCCCACACCTCGTTTTTTTCCCCGCATTCATTAAATTGGTACTTTGATAGTTATGCATGATAGATCACGTAGTAATTAATTTAATCATGTATGACCCAATGATAATAAAGGACGCATACTTTAGCAAAGATAAACGGTAACAATCCTGTTAAAGAAAAAATTGTCCCGACTAGTCCCGATCAGTCCCGACCAGTCCCGAACAGTCTCGACCCAACGAAAAAAATGCTAAAGCAGCGAATCCCTATGAAGGCCAATTACGTGTTTTTTAAATATTTTATTTAAACACCTCTTTCTTTTTTACCGGTAACCTTTTCAGATGTGACTCGGGTGCCTAACACCTTCCCGAGTCCATAATACGACCCCGAACCATCGTTCTTGGATTTAGACCCTTTTGCCTTAGTTTTTTTTTTACTTTTATGCCATGACTTTAGGTTCCCTAAACCTAGAAATAAATAGGGTGGCGACTTTATTTGCATTATGCGAGGCATCCTTTTATGCTCCGCATCCGTCCCGAACCTGTTCGCGTAAAAACTGAAAATGAGGTGCGACAGTTTGGTGACTTCACTAGGGAACTTGTAGGGTCGAAGCCGGGTTTCTTTATTTTTGAGGTGTTTTTTTTATTTACTCGCTTTAATAAATTGCTTTCGTGATTGCTATTTGTTACTCGCTTTGATAAATTGTTCATACGCATTTCACGCATGAATGCCTTATCGCTGGGCTATTTTTCCAAATAAGAATTGGGAGGTTAGTAGTGGCGCCCTGTGGACCTAGTGTCTCAATATGTGTCCACGAATTCCAACTCGGACTAGAACCGTTAAATGGATCGAAAAGTGGCCCGGTTACGTTAACAGATCGGTTGACGCTTTATGATTCGTTTATTGAGGGACAACTTCTATGGTATCGTCTGGGAACTTTTCAGCCAGTTAGAATTAGTCAAGGTCAGAGCCCCAGCATATGCATCATAATCATATATCTACTTTATCGTTGCTCTAATTATCCTGTTTCCACGATTTTCATATTCCTTGCGATTGATTCTACTTTTATCATACATTGTTCATACGAATTTTAGAAATTGTAATCTTTGAGATATACGTGTAAATTAAAAAATAATTAAATTATTAGGATTAGTAAAACTTCATCCATTCAATTTACTAACACTTGAACTTTGTTTTTTTTCCTTTCACTTATCTATTTTTTTCAAGTTAACGATAACTCCTAGAAAGCAAACTATTCCCCACGAGCTCCCCGTAACCAGACTTCAAGCACGTAAAATGGCGGAGCAAACTAAGACAGAAGAGACATTAGCGGCAAGAATAGTAGAGTTAGAAGAACAAGTTCGGGTTACCGCCGAAAGGGCAATACAGGCCGAGAAACAAAGAAACGAGATGACTACTGATTTCCCACCTGGTTTTTATCCATCTCAAACAATGGGACCTACCTCTTCATTTGCCATCGCTGGTTCTTCGATACCCCAATCATTTTCCGGTCACAGGGGTCAATGGAAATGGCATGATCCTTTCATCGCACCTATCATCACAAACCCTGTGATTAACATAAGTGAAGAAAAATGATGCACCACTTCATCACCCTCAGGCTAAACACGTTTTGAATTTCGGCAAGACTCAGGTCCATCCAGAATCCCAATATCTCCACCCATCTCAGGGCCATTTTTCTCAAGTCACAATCCCTGGACCTTCGGGAACCCGACCTCATGGCGGCAATCAGACACATCTGCAATTCTCCTTTGATTATCTGTTAACCACTAATCTTGGCGCCGTTAAAATAGAAGGGCCAAATATCGATAGGTTGAGCCTATTGGAAGAAAGATTAAGGGCAGTCGAAGGAACTGATCCCTTTGATCCTGTGAGTCCCGCTGACATGTGCATGGTACCAGGGATTACGATGCCATATAAATTCAAGATCCTAGAATTTGAGAAGTATACCGGGATAGAATTCCCTAAAACTCATCTCAAGATATACTGCAATAAAACGTCAGAGGTGATACATAATGAACCTTTGCTAATCCATTTATTCAGGGAGAACCTAGCCAAGAACGTATTGACTTGGTACATGAGTCTGGATAGGATCAAGATCAGGACTTGGAGAGATTTGTCTGACGCCTTCTTTAAATAGTACAAGTTAAATTTGGAGGTGGTGCCAGACCATTCTAATCTCCAGAATCTTGAGAAAAAAATAGAAGAATCAGTGAAAACTTATGCTCAGAGGTGGAGAGAACTAGCTGCTAGGATTTCTCCTCCTTTGAGTGACAAAGAGCTTATATCCATTTTCATGAACACCTTCAAAGCTCCCTACTACTAGGGGTGTAAGAAAACCGGATTGAACCGGAAACCGAACCGGAACCGGAGCATTTTGCACCGAACCGGACCGAATTGAAAAGTTATGGTTCAGTCCAGTTCTACTTGAAGCAGAACCAGAAATTTCCGGTTCTGTCCGGTTCTACTCCTCCCAAAATCCGTAAACCGAACCGTAGAACCGGAAGAACCGGTATATATATATATTTAATATATATAAATATATATATATGCAATAATTATCAGATGTTTCCTTTGCTTCAGTGGTTAAAATTCTAGGTTGTAAGCTAAGGAGAGGGGGTTCGAATCCCCTCCCAAGCAGTTTTTTTAACTTTTATTTTGTTAGGTTTTTACCAAAACCTAAAATCAATTTTCCTTTCATTTCATTTTCTCACTCCTTCTCCCTCCTCGCGCCGCTCCTCCATCTCAGATTCTCAGCCAAATTTGAAGACTGAAATCCCTCTTGGCCGTCGCATCGTTCCCTCTGCGTCCTTCATTTCATTTCATCTCCCTCAGTCCCTCGCTCCCTCGCAGCCGGCGTCGTTCCCTCCGTCTCTCCCTCGCAGCCGCGTCGTTCCTCCATCTCCGTCGCTCCCTCGCCGCTTGCCGCCGCGTCGTTCCCTCTGCCGCCACCACGACAACAACCCACGATGAACTCAAACACTGAATCAATCAATGTAAGCCATTAGATGCATGTTTTAAATTTGCTTCCTTTTGCAACTAAACCCTGAACAGACTTATTCCTTGTATACAACATTTCTCTTATAATTATTTGTATTTGGCCTTTCAGATTCTGGTAATTGGTTTGTCATATGAGACTCCCATGGATGAATTAATTCATCTTGAAATTTATGTTCTCAAACCCTCAACCAGGATTTTCTATATTTTAAATTCTGGTAGAGAAGATATGTAGATTAGTTTGGTTTTCTAGGGTTATATACAATTTCATGAAGAGGAAATTGTTCACAAAAGGTGCATAGCCTAGATAGCTAAATGGCAAAAAATGATGTCTTTGCGTGTGTGAACCTTTTTTTCTCTTTTGTGGGAGCAACTACATAGTTCACGTTGGTAGCCATGGTTTTTGAGGGTTTACTATGATTATATTAGCTGTTTTTTAACTTGCATATCTGAAGTTTTTGCTTACTGCTGGGTGCATTTTACTTGAAAGACAGTATGTACTTCTGCTTTCATACCAAGATTATCAATGCCATAATGCTAGCATCTCCTATGCTGCAGCAGACTTCTTCCTCTTTGTCAAAATATATTGGTCCTTGGTGTATCTGCAAAAAGTATATCCTTAACGTGGCTGTTTGTCTTATTTTTTGTGGTTGTTTGTCTTATTTTTTGTATAGATAGTGGAAGCAGATGGAGTGCAAGCACATACTGAGAATTCATCTACACAACAAAGTCAGATACAAGGCAGCCAAGAGGCACAAGCAACTGTGGGGGCAGATGGAGTGCAAGGCAGTCAAGAGGTAGAAGCAACTGAGAGAAAGAAAAGAAAACAGAGGTCATTCGTGTGGAGTCATGTCACGGAATTTACAACTCTTAATAACGAAACAAAGGTACGATGTAATTTTTGCAACAAAAATGAGTATAAGTGTGATCCTAATAATGCTGGCACAACTGCAATTAGGAAGCAATTGTTTAAGTGTAAGAAAGGGCCATTTTTCAAATCAGCTATAGTCAATAGTGATGTGTCACCGGGTCAATCTCTGTTAACTTTCAATCGGAGTAATGAGAGTGTGTTAGCTACATGGAAATTTGATCAAAACATGTGTACGAAGGCATTGACATACATGATTATTGTTGATGAAAAACCTTTTAAAATGGTTGAGGGTTTAGGTTTTAAGCACTTTTGTTCGGTACTGCAACCGAGGTTTGTAGTGCCTTCACGAGTTACTGTAGCGAAGGATTGTTATGAGATGTTTGTGGAGGAAAGATTGAAGCTAAAAAGTAGCATGTCATTTAATTGTAGGAAGGCTTGTCTTACTACGGACACATGGACATCTAATCAAAAGATTAATTATTTGTGTCTGACTGCTCATTATATTGACTCAAATTGGAAGTTGCAAAAAAGAATTATAAATTTCTGTCCAATTTCTAGTCATAAAGGTGAGGTCATTGGTAAATTGATTGAGAAGTGTTTACTAGAGTGGGGTATTGATAAAGTTATGTCTGTGACTGTTGATAATGCTAGTTCGAATGATGTTGCGGTGGGGTATTTGAAAAAAAGAGTAAATCATTGGAAGGGTAGTGTTTTGAGTGGGGAGTTTCTACATATGAGGTGTGTTGCACATATAATGAATCTAGTAGTTAGCGATGGGCTAAAACTTGCTACTCCTTCAATTATTCGAGTCCGAAATGCAGTTAGATATGTGAGGCAATCCCCGAATAGATATGAAAAATTCAAAGCATGTATTGGGGAAGAAAGGATAGACTGTGAAGCTATGTTGTGTCTTGATGTGTGCACCCGATGGAACTCGACTTACTTGATGTTAGAAACAGCCTTAAAATTAAAAACTGTGTTTGATAGATATGCGGGGTTGGATTCTAATTTTTCAAGTGAAGTTGGTCATGATGAAGAACTTGATTGTAGAAAGGGTATTCCCTAGGAAGAAGATTGGGTTCATATTAAGAACATGGTTAGATTTTTGAAATGTTTCTACCAGCTTACTTTAAGTGTTTCGGGTACAAAATACACAACGTCCAACATTTGTTTGAATAAAGTGAGTGAGGTTGATTTTAGGTTGAAAAAAATGTGCAACAATGTTGATCTTGAGGTGGCTGGAATGGCCTTGCAAATGAAGAAAAAGTGTGACAAATATTGGGGAGATCTAGAAAAAATCAATGTGATGTTGTTTATTGCTGTCGTGTTAGATCCAAGGTACAAAATGGGTTACACGAATTATCTGATTAACAACATGTATGAGTTTATCAGTGCAGTGGTGTTAGTTGAAAAAGTTGGAAGTAAACTTATTCAACTATTTGGAGAGTATGAAAGGGAGATTGGCAACCTGAATGGGGTTGCAGAAGCTTCTTCTGTTGGTGTTGCAGCAGCTCCTTCATTAGATTTAGATGATGATATTGATGGTGAATATGGATCAGCTGCATGTGCCTATGAATATAAGTATCGACAAGAAATGGCAGCACGAGAGGTAGGACAAAAAAAAACAGAGTTAGATCGTTATCTTGAGGAAGAGGTGATACCGAATTCAGAATCTTTTGACATTTTGGAGTGGTGGAAGGTTAATAGTGCTCGATTTCCTACTATCTCGTTGATAGCACGGGATGTGTTAGCTATTCAAACTTCTACCGTCGCATCAGAATCTGCATTTAGTTGTAGTGGTCGCATCCTTGATGATTTTCGAAGCTCTTTGTCCGCAAAAATTGTAGAGGCGCTGGTTTGCACTGAAGATTGGTTGAGAGCACCAAGTTATGAATATCATTCTAAGAATGAAGAGACAGACAAAGAGGTTGATGAGCTTGAGAAAGGTAATATTTAAGTTGGTTATTTAAAATCCTTATGAGATAATTTTTTTAGCTATGAATTGGTTATTTATCTTGTGACTGTGATTAATTTTAATCATCTGTAAATGACAGCCCTTGCGAACATTACATTTGCACCTCCAGTGATAGATATTATCTCATAAGGATTTTAATTGAGGGTTGCAGGTTAGTCAAGTTCTTAATAGATCTTTCTTTCTATTCCTCTTCCTTTCTTATTTTTATCCCTGTGACCCATGTAACTTGCTTCATTGGTTTTTAAATTCTAGCTACATCCTTGGATACGTGTATTATGCAATTTGAGATATTATTTATGCATGTTCCTTTCCCTAAAACTCTAAGCAGTGGTTTGTCATGGTGGATTTCCATTTTGATGTCATGCCCTGACATGGAAATTTTGTCACAGTAGCCATGTTTTTTTCTGAACAATGCGTAAATCTTGTTAATATTGAAGAATAGCGTGTTATCAGTGTTGCTGCCTGACTTGTCGATCTCAGATATGGTGGCCGTGTGCATGACTTGATTGATGTCATCTTTCCATGCATCTGTAAAATTTTAATGTTTGTACACCTTCTTTTTAATGCGGTAACATCTGTTTCTTGAATTCCAGTAATTTTGACATCTTCCATTCTCTAATTTCAATGAATGTGTTTGAGTTCAAAGGGATTATGTGCGCCTTCTCATTTAGTTAAACAACTTTATCATGATTATAAGGTCACTATTCATAATTATATGCAGTGAAAGTGTGATCTATGGATGAGACTCACTTCTGTGCGTTCTTGAATTATTTAATGTGTAGAATATTTGTTTCCTTGCATCTACTTGGTATCTGGAACGACACCTGCTTTGGCAGCTTATGAGTTCATAAATATATAACTTTTGGCATGCATGATATTTGACGGATCCACAGAAGAGGTCCACCTTGTCTGAGTTCTGAATAGATCTTTCTTCCATTTGCAGGAGTGACACAATCCATCTTGCATTATAGAACAACCATGATCACATTGATGGTGAGCTTGTCCTCTCCGTTGAGAAGTTGCAAAAACTCCAAGACTACCTCAAAAAAGTCTCTGTTTTGTTGTTTTTAATTATGGATATTTTTTTTAGATTGTGGCTTTGAGTTCAATTGGGACATTGCATGCTGCTCCTTAATTTAATTATGGATTTTGCATGCTGCAGCAATTATGGATGTTTTTTGGATTATGGCTGAGTTCAATTGGGAATCTGGGATTATGGGATTGAGTTCACGGTTTTTGTTGGTAAATTCATTATGAATGTTTTTGTTGGTAAAAAATTATGTTTGTTTTTTATTGAATTTTTTTCTATACTGTATTTTTTAATTTAAAAAAAAAAAAAAAAAGAACCGGAACCGGACCGAACCGCCGGTTCAGTCCGGTTCCAGGCCGGACAGAACCGGAAATTTCCGGTTCAGTCCGGTTCCAAGCCCAAAACCGGACCGGTTACACCCCTACCTACTACACTTATCTTATCTCCAATCCGTCCAGTAGCTTCTCTGACATGGTCTTAATAGCCGAAAGAGTTGAGCAAGGAATCAAGTTTGGAAGAATCGCCATTTCCGTGTGAGAAGCAGCACCTAAGAAAGCACCTCCCACGGGGAAGGATGTTAGTTTGGTTTCCCTCGACATAGTTACGATCAACCTTTCCCGCCACCTTCTATTATATCACCACCATAATACTCTTCATCCCATCAACCTACCTTTTTTCCTGCCCCACCAATGCCCATCGCTAATGTGGCTCCTCGATACTCTGCATCATTTCCACCTTTCCCATCACCTCCATCACAAATACTACAACCCGCACAACCTAGACCCTATAACCCACCAAAGAATCTGAACAACCAAAATAACCAAAACAATCGTTGGAATTAGGAGCCGCTGCCACCTATTCCCATTCCTTTGGGGGAAATCTACAAGCATCTCTTGGCAGCCGGGCAGATCGCGCCAATCCCAGCCCAACTTCAACAACCTCCCTACCCAAAGTGGTATGATCCCAATGCTAGATGTGAGTACCATGCCGGAGTTCAGGGCCACACAATAGATAACTGCAGTGCCTTTAAAGCAAAGGTTGGCCACTTGCTTCGGAGCAGATGGATATCTTTTGAAGGGTTAGCCCAAGGACCTAACACAAACACCAACCCTCCTCATATCAACTTTTGAATGATCCTCCTTGGCGGCCCCTGCTGCACGTATCAAGGGAAGTCCGTTTCCTTTCTTTTGCTTTCTATTTTAGCTCTTGTACAATCCTTGTGTAGTCCTTTTGGGGGGCAACTTTTGATGTATCTTTAAAATCTTTTTGGTCATTGTGATTGTAGATAAAGCTTTGCTTGATGAAAATCCACCCTACCTCTCTCTCTCTCTCTCTATATATATATATATTCAAACCTTCCATAAATTGAGCATGTTCGTCATTTTATTGCGTCACGGATGACTTGCATATTCATTTGCAATTATATGGCATGCATGATCTCGTCTATTAGCTCTTATATACATGACATATTTTAGAAGTAAGTAGTCACAAATATATCTTTGTGAGCATTTTGGGCCATCGTGCCTTATTTATTTCATGAGCGTAAATGCCTAACTAAGTGCTAATTAGATTTGCATAATATCCAGGGTACATGCACCATCAGACATGAGATAACAGTAAGATGACATTGGACTTTGCTTTTGTTCTTCTTCCACATTTTTTTTATTTTTCATACCATTGTACGACTTTATCAACCACCCAAAAGTCTTTTATTTTTCCTAAACCAAGTGAGTAGTGCTCGACTATGACCACTAAACTGGAGTTGCAAATACACATCGAGGAAGGGAATGACAAGGAAGCCCTTAGGGAATCGCTGACGAATCAACATCAGAAGAAGGCCGAATAAATCAAGACTTGAAGGCCTCTACCAAAGACAGAAATGAGGACAAACCAAACAAAAATTGTACTTGCTTTGCTTTCTAAAAAAAGAAACAAAAAAAAAAGAAAAAAGAAAAAAGAAAAAAATCAATCAAAAAGAAAAAGAAAAAAATCAAAAATAAAAAGTACACAATCAACAAAACAACAGCTAAATAAAGTACAAAAAAATGGTCAAATATCAACAAAAAAATGATCTCAAAAGGAAAAGAGATCATTCCCTGCGAATATTGAAGAAGTTGGGCACAATACCCTCAAAACAATTGAGAAGGAACATCTCCAGTGAAGATTCAAGAATTTGTGCACTTTGCCCTCGCCACAATCAAATCATCGAGCATTGTTCACCGTACTTTTCCCTCATCGCAATCAGTCATCGGGCACAAACTCACTAAAACCTTTTCCCAAAAAAAGCAAACTTTTCCTTTTCTTCTACAAATTTCTCCTTTTTTCTCCCTCGTAAAGTCCTCTTGATTATTAGAATGCCCATGAATGTGCATCTTTCACTCGGATTGACATTGCGAATTTAATTTCTGTGCTATGTTTGTTGCATTTTTTTGAGCGTAAACACGTAGCCTTGTTTCTGAGCGTGAGTACAAACACTAATATCCGGTGAGGACTACTTATGGCTACATGTTGTGGGAAAGTCTTGTTCTTCAGGTCGTTATCTCCTAAGCAAGATGCAGACGCTTTCTAGACTTGTATCAATCATGCTTATATGACAAAAATGAGATGGCATGTTTATTGAACTGTCTCTTGATAAGGAAGTTGTTTTCATCTTGATAAAACGCTTGGGGGTAAGCCTTAGGGTAGTGTGGGAATAAATTTGACATTTTCTCCCATATATCATTTGCTTTCTTTTTACCGCACATTATGGATTGGACGTCGCTGCTTCGTTTTTGCTTCCTCCTTACTTGCAGGATAAAGATATGGAAGACAACTTCGGTCGAATCTCGTGCAATTTAAGTGGGCCTCGATGAAAAATCATCGTCTTATCCTCATCGTCAAACAAGAACGATTAGCATAGGAGTGGAGAATGAAAGGTTATCACGCCAAAGCATCTGCATTTTCACAAAGCTTCCAAATCAACTTCATGCGGTGGATCATGCTACCTCATGGCCAATCAACTTCGTGCGGCGGATCACGCTCCCTCACAGTCAAATCAAATTCGTGTGGCGGTCAATTTCCTCCATCATCAAATCAACATCCGAATGGACTTATGTTATGCGGTGGCTTTCAACCACTCTCCAGCTCAATTTATGCAGTGGCTTTCAACCACTCTCCAGCTTAGTTTATGCGGTGGCTTTCAACAACCCTCTAGCCTATGTTATGAGGTGGCTTTCAACCACTCTCCAGATAGAATTATGCGGTGGCTTTCAACCACTCTCCAGCTTAGGTTATGCGGTGGCTTTCAACCACTCTCCATCTTATGTTATGAGGTGGCTTTCAACAACTCTCCAGCTTAGTTTATGCAGTGGCTTTCAATCGATCTCCAGCTTATCTTATACGGTGGCTTTTAACCACTCTCTAGCTCAGTTTATGCGGTGGCTTTCAACCACTCTCCAGCTTATGTTATGCGGTGGCTTTCAACCAATCACCAGCTTATGTTATGTGGTGGATTTCAACCACTCTCCAGCTTATGTTATGCGGTGGCTTTCAACCACTCTCTATCTTATGTTATGCGGTGGCTTTTAACCACTCTCCAGCTTAGGTTATGCGGTGGCTTTCAACAACTCTCTAGATTATGTTATGCGGTGGCTTTCAACCACTCTCCAACCCAGTTTACGCAGTGGCTTTTAACCACTCTCCAGCTTATGTTATGCGGTGGCTTTCAACCACTCTCCAGCTCAATTTATATGGTGCTTTCAACCACTCTCCAACTTATGTTATGCAGTGGCTTTCAACCACTCTCCAGCCTATGTTATGCGGTGGCTTTCAACCACTCTCCAACTCAGTCTATGCGGTGGCTTTCAACAACTCTCCAGCTCAGTTTACGTGGTGGCTTTCAACCACTCTCCGGCTTATGTTATGTGGTGGCTTTCAACCACTCTCTAGCTTAGTCTATGAGGTGGCTTTCAACCACTCTCCGGCTCAGTTTATGCAGTGGCTTTCAACCACTCTCTAGCTCAGTTTATGCGGTGGCTTTCAACCACTCTCCAGCTCAGTTATGCGGTGGCTTTCAACCACTCTCCTGCTCAGTTTATGCGGTGGCTTTCAACCACTCTCCAACTCAGTTTATGCGGTGGCTTTCAACCACTCTCCAACTTATGTTATGCGGTGGCTTTCAACCACTATCCAGCTCAGTTTATGCGGGGCTTTCAACCACTCTCCAGCTTAATTTATGCGGTGGCTTTCAACCACTCTCCTGCTCAAATCATACGGTGGCTTTCAACCACTCTCCAGCTCAGTTCACACGGTGGCTTCCAACCACTCTCCAACTTATTTCATGTGGTGGCTTTCAACCGCTCTCCATCTCAAATCACACGGTGGCTTCCAACCACTCTCCATTTCAGTTCGCACGGTAAGTTCGAGGTAAGACCTTCTTTCCCTTTACACCCTCTTTCAAAACATATCATTCTACATCGTCGAAATTTGGATACGTGGTAATATTTGGGGCACCCGTCTTTACTACTTATCAAAAATTTCAGTTACACTATATTTTTGATCAGATAGTAAAGAGGGGGCAACTGTTACTACCCGAATTTTGATTTTCATCACAACGTTTTTGCATTTTTATCGTGTATCGCACTATCAACCCGCCTAAGTCGAATTTCTATTGATTTTTGATCTTTGGCTATTTATTTTAATATTCCGCTCTATTTTGTGTCATTTTAGTTTTTCATATTTTTTACTGTCTTTTCGCTCGAACTTCTATCGGTCCCGAGCAAGTTTCCTCGAACCATAGATCAAACGCTTTCTTTCTTTAATTGAAATTTATCTACTATTTTTCTCTTTCTTGTCATCTCATTTTGTTTCGTTCAATTTTTATCGTTATAGCATTTATTTTTCGTTCGAACTTCTAACGATTTCGAACGAGTAAATTAGGACCTTAAACCGAACTTTTTCTTTATTTACTGCCTATTGTTTATTTTGTCTCATTTTTCTACATATTTTAGTCCTTTCAGTTCATTTTTTTTTCATTTCAAACGAGTTCGCTCGTGCCGTAGCTCGAACTAAAAATATCTCGTTCGTGTCGCATTAATGAATTAATGCACATTAATGCATCCTCATCTTCAATCTCGTCACCTTTCCTCCAGCTAGCCTCGCCGATGATCGATTCATCATCACAAGCCTCCCATCAAGCATCCTTGGCCACACAAGCTCAAACTTGCTCCCTACTCTGGCCATGATCATCATCACCGAGCCTCGTCATCTCCTTCCAAATAGTCCGACCATTCTCAGCCACACAACCTCTCAACCGCCTCCAATCTTTCCCTATAAATACCCAGCTCAAGGTAAGGGGTCAAGGGCACCAAAATTCACTCTCACTCTCCATTTTCTCACGCTCTCTCTAGCCACTGCCAAGCAAAGTGAGCTTTCTTTCTTGTTTAATTAATTTCATTTTTAGCTTAAAATTTCTTTAATCGCTTTGTTTTCAACTTATAATTGTTGTTCTTGCCTCAATTTAATTATTTACTGCTTTAATTAATTAATGACTTAATTGTTAGTTTAAATTGCTATTTTCGTTTTTATTAAAATTGCCCATTGTTTCTTAGTTTTGACTTGCCGTTTTGCTTTGTTTGAATTGCTGGTGTGTTGGGGTTTTATTTGGGTCAGTTTGTATGTGTTTCGTGAGGTTAGCTCTTCCTTGGTCGTCGGCCATGGCGCCGGCGACTCAAGGAAGAAGAAGAAGAAAGAAGAAAAGGGTGAACGGGAAAGGTGATGGGCTTGGCTTTGTCCATGCCCATTTGTTTTTAATGAATTTATGAGCTTGGTTTTATTCCAAGCCCAGCTGTCTTTTTATTAAATTCTTGGGCCCGACCCATTAAGTTTTTCGTAACTTTTGTGTTTAATTATCGCAAATTATTCGTATGCTCATATGATGATTTGTTTACTTTTATTTCGTGTTTAATTATCGCAAATTATTCATATGCTCATATGATGATTTGTTTACTTTTATTTCGTGTTAAATTATCGCAAATTGTTCGTATGCTTGTATGCGAGAAGTAATTTATTTGCCATGTTTAATTATTTATCAATTGCTCGTATACTCGTATTGTGATAAATAATTTGTTTATTTATTTGCCATGTTTAATTAATTAGTTATTTGCTTGTTTAAAATTAAATAAATTCTTATTTACTTGTTTATTATCATTCGAACTATCGCTAATATCGGCCTTATGGGGTAAAATCAAATCTTCGCTCACAACTACACTTTTTTACCCCGTTTATTTATTCAACGCTTTCCGTAAATATATACATATTCGTATGCATGACATTTAGAATTGCTAGAAATTAAAATCAATTCACATGGATAACTTGTTTAAATCACTCGCTTTGAATGCCTTGATTAATTGTTTTTATTCCCGTTCATATTAATACATGTATTTTGGTGGCTTCGATCCCACACCTTGGTTTATTTTCCGCATTCATTAAATCGATAATTTGATAGTTATGCATGATATATCACGTAGTAATTAATTTAATCATGCATGGCCCAATGATAATAAAGGACGCCTGCTTTAGCAAAGATAAATGGTAACAATCCCGTTAAAGAAAAATTTATCCCGATTAGTCCCGAACAGTCCCAATCCAACGAAAAAATGCTAAAGCAGCGAATCCCTCTCAGGGCCAATTACGTGTTTTTTAAATATTTTATTTAAACACCTCTTTCTTTTTTACCGGTAACCTTTTTGGATGTGACTTGGGTGCCTAACACCTTCCCGAGTCCATAATACGACCCCGAACCATCGTTCTCGGGTTTAGACCCTTTTGCCTTAGTTTTTTTTTTACTTTTATGCCATGACTTTAGGTTCCCTAAACCTAGAAATAAATAGGGTGATGACTTTATTTGCATTTTGCGAGGCATCCTTTTATGCTCCTCATCCGTCCCGAACCTGTTCGTGTAAAAATCGAAAAGAGGGTGCGACACTACCCTAAGGTTCCCCCCCAACATTTTGTCAAGATGAAAACAACTTCCTTATCCAGAGAAAGTTCAGCACGTTTAAGCATTTTTGGATAACATGTCATCCAATTTTTGTCATATAAGCATGCTTGATACAAGCCTAGAAAAGCATCTGCATCTTGCCCAGGAGATAACGACCTCAAGGACAAGACTTTCCCACAACATGTAGACGTAAGCAATCTTTACCCGACATTGGTGTTTTCACTCACGCTCAGAACAAGGCTAAGTGTTTACACTCATAAAAATACAACAAACATAGCACATAAATCAAATTTGCAATGTCAATCTGAGTAAAAGATGCACATGCATGGGCATTCTAATAATCAAGAGGACTTTGCAAGAGTCTGTTTAGAGAAACAAATGGGTGCTTTTTAGTAGAAAGAAAAAGGTTTTGTGAGCAGTGCTCGTTGCTTGGTTGTAGCGAGGGCAAAGCGCACGAGTTCTTCAATCTTCGCTGGGGATGATTTTTCCCAAGATCATTTTTATTGGCGAAGCGCACCAGTTCTTGAATCTTCACTGGGAATGCTCCTTCTTGAGATCATTTCTTGTTGACTCTGGACCATTTTTTTTGCACTTGCTTCTACTTTTGTTGATTGTGTTCTTTGAATTTTTTTTCTTTTTGTTTCTTCTCTTCTTCTTTTTCTCTTTTTCTTCTTTTCCTTTCCTTTTTTTTCCTATTTTTTTTCTTATTTTTTTCCCTTTTTTTTTTCTTTTTTTGGAAATGTAAATACAAACAGTGAGCAAAGCAATTACGGTTTTCGTCTTGGATTTCCTCCATTCCTATTTTAGTAGAGGTCTTCGTTTCTTGATTTCCTCGGCCTTCTTCTAGCGTGGACCATCAACAATCCTCAGGGGTTTCTCTTTCCCTTTTCCTTTGCATCCCCTCTTTCGTAAACTACGTTCGAGGTGCCCCTTACCTCCGATTAGCAAACTCAATTGAGCACTGCTCATTGTCTAAGGGGTAGTTCAAGTGGAAATAAAAGGCTTTGCGAGTGGATTATAAAAGAAATGAATTGAGTTTGTGCAAGGATGAGTGTTTGGAGGCAAAAAAGTTGAGAAGACAAAAGAATGAGGAAGCAAAGAGCAAAGTCCAATGTCATCTTAGTGCTATCCCATGTTTGATGGTACATGTACCCTGGATATTATGAAAATCTAACTAGCGCTTAGTCAGGCATTTGCACTTATGAAAGAAATAAGGCGTGAAGGCCACAAAATGCTCACAAGGATGTATTTGTGACTGCTTACGTCTAAGGCATGCTGCAGATATAAGGGCTAGCAGGCGAGATCATGCATGTCATATAATTTCAAATGGATGCATTAAAATGATGAACATGCTCAAATTATGGAAGGTTTGAAAATTTGAGGGTAGTGTGGAATGAATGCGCAATGACTGTACAATGGCTAAATTTTAACGAGGTAAAAAAAGAAAGTAGACTTCTCTGGATATGTGCAGCAAGCGGCAACTAATGATCTGATAGGTTCACCAGCGGGGAATCAACTTTGTGATTTTGATCCATCATCGTCCGCACTCAAATTGGATAATAGTATTGTTGTAGACATTTCTAACAGTTTCATCACAGCCAATCGCAACATCTCAAAGAATGGTCATTAAGTTCTTAAATAGCATTCTAGACGTAGATGGCCTCCTAGATGATCGGATGATAACTTCTTGCTAGAACGTTGAATGCACGATCTCTTCATGTTGATTTCATCTCAGAAACAACTAAACCGATTCTGGACTGGGTTGAATTGCCAAGGAAAGATGAACTCAAAATAGATTTTGAGACTGGTTGTTTGCAAATGCAAGGTGTTCTGCAAAGAAATCATCTCATTGTGGCGAATGAAGAGCCATCTTAAAATCTTTCCCGACTCGCTCCTTGACTGCTCTGGACGAGGAGACATCTTCTATGCTGGGGGATGGACAATTGTTGATGATTTGTTCAAGAAGTATGGCTTGAACATCATTTTGAGTGACGGAGAAGACTCCTTGGTCAGCTAGAGATTCAGGTTATCACTGGGGAATCCAGTCAGTTATTTCTTTGCGGGGAAGCTCCAACACTTCAGCTTTTGTAGCAGGGGATTGCAGATGCAATCCTACCAACATCCGTACTTACTGGCCCACAAATTAGAGGATTGATCTTCTCCGTATGATCATTGCGTGCGTACACGGAGAGATCTTGCTTATGATGATCAAATTCAAAACATGAAAGATTTGATCATGGTTGAGTTTTGAATTTGCAGTCGAGGGTCGTGTATGGCATAAATGTCGTCATATCACAGAATAAGCCGCATTAAGCATGTTGATTGGCATCCCTACTGCAACAATGTGAATGCAAGGTGTTCAAGATCATAAAGTGTTCTATTCCTGCAAAACTAGCATTGGTTAGTGATGTTAGTTTAAGCGCAGTTTGTATGACTCGAACGGTTCTCTAGAGTTTACTAGTACCGTATTTTCTTTTGTTATTTCAGAGAATAGGACAAAGAAAGAATTTTGAAAAATGCAAATTTTTTTATAGAAAAATCTCATTTTATTGATTCAAGATAGACATTAATTTGTTCGCCCTGAGGAAACCCTATGTCTTTGATTGAACCCGTCAATATCTAGGTAAAGTACATCTTGACAACATCGGCGTTCACTGGTCTTGGTAAGTCATCTCCATCCATATTGGTGAGCGTTAGAGCACCTCTTGAGAGTGCGTTCTTGACTACATATGGACCTTCATACCGTGGGGCCCATTTCCCTTGACCTTCCTCCTGATGAGGAAGAATATTCCTTAGCACCAAATCCTCAGCTTTGAACTCGCGAGGCTATACTTTCTTGTTGTATGCATTAACCACCCTCTTCTGATACAATTAGGCGTGACACATGACAGCCAATCGTTTCTCTGAGATTAGATTCAGCTGTTTGTATCTGAATCTTGACCAATCAGATTCTTCTACTCTAGATTCGGCCAAGACTCTGAGAGAAGGAATTTCCACATCGAGAGGAATCACCACTCCCATACCGTAAACAAGGGAGTAAGGAGTCGCTATCGTAAAGGTACGAATCGCAATCCGATAAGCGTGTAAAGCGAAAGGAAGCATGTCGTGCCAATCCTTGTGAGTGATTACTGATAACAATTAAGGCAATCCCAAGGGCATTATCGTCCTTGTACCAGTGTTAAGGCCGGAACCCTACCGCGCCTGCCAGGGGTTAGCCGCGGAAGGTTGACGCCCCTTAGCTAGCAAGGAATCCTGGGATGGTCGACATCGACGGTGGGGGGGAAGGGGGGGGGGAAGTCTCACGCGTCATCTATCCGCACGCATGACGTTATCCCATCCCAGGATAGCCATGACGTCACTTGAAGCTGCCGCCCATGATGTCACCTAAGGCAATATCTCCCCCAATAACGCCTCCCCCTAGAGGTAACGCCCTCGCGTGGCCTATAAATACCCCACCATTTGAAATGCAAGGTAAGCCTAAGATCGCTACTGGAACCCCTGCTATTTTGAACAGCCATACTAATTTAAGCATCGGAGTGTTTACACCGGAGCCCCCCCTCCAGCGCTTTGCAGGTACATTTGACGGCAACTACAGTGACTCTGAACGGCCATACCCCCATCCCCGATCCTCCAGAACTCCGAATCTTATCAAAGTGGTGCTCTTGTTAAGAGCTTTGGTTGGTTAAGTGAGCATCCTTGACAGCCAAGCTCCATTTTTTCTTGGACGATCGGACCAACCATGGTTTCTGACTCGGAGTCCACTCAACCTCCATCTTCTAGCATTCCCTTCGCGATCCGTAGGCGACTCTTTCCTTTCGCCACTACTGATGATTCTACTATAATGCAGGAAATCACTCGGGAGCCTTCAGATCTCTTCTTTAGGTCAGTAGGAGGAACACCTTCCTTCTAGATAAACATCCCCCTGTCTCAGATGGGGAGATCCAGTTCTTATACTCCTCATTCTAGGGGACTCACGCTTGACGGTGTAAGCAACCCCCTCGTGAGTGAAATATCCGCCCTTCGTGCTCGGCTGGATTACTTGACTGAGCTGGCCGCGAGGATCACAGCAGATGCTTCTGGGTCGAGTATTCCTCCCCAGGCTATTTTTACACCATCTATTGTAGTCGAACGACCCTTATCGCCCTTACAACACAGAAGTATTCCGTTGACTATGCCCGCGACGGATGCCCCAATTAGCCTTGTGCGACTTGATCAGGGACAAATAGAGTCTTACGTGCTGCAAGTGCCACAATTTCCCATCCCTCAAGGAGAAAGGCGGCTCGACGAGTACAGAGACCGTTGGGACGGTCGACGAGAAGAAGCGAATAGGAATGTATCCCTTGAACGTAGTGAGAGATCCAACAGTAGAAGATATCAAACCCGCTCGCCTAGGAGTCGCAACCAGTCCCCACGGAGACATCACACTCCAGATTCGCGTGATCGGAGGCGTCATTTGGAAGTGTCACTCCCTCGCCATACGCGTGAAATCCTTGACGACACTTCAGGTCACCCGTTTAGCCATCGTGTAAGGCGTCATAGGGTCAGCCGACATGTGAAACTTCCTACAGAATCCTACGACGGTACCAAAGATCCCATTTCTCACCTCAACAAGGTGAAGGACTTTGTACAATTTCAGACCCACAACGATGCAGCTTTGTGCCAAATCTTTGTCATGACGTTGTCAGGGGTTGCCCACCTCTGGTTTGAAGGTCTTCCCGGCGGATCTATTGACAGCTTCCCACAGTTGGAATCTAAGTTTCGAAGTCGATTCAGCACTGCGGCCCCCATCAGGAAATCTACCGCGGCCTTATTCGATATACACCGAAAGCCTTAGGAATCTTTGAAGGATTTCCTTAGTCGTTTCGACTTGGAAATGTCGTTAACGCCGGGCGTTACCGTCGACTTCGCCATAGAAGCCTTGAAGCGGAACTGCTATTACGGGAAGCTAAGAGACACGTTGATGGTGGACCCCCCCGCGACTTTGGATGCGTTATGGCTGAAAGCCCATAACTACGCAAGAATGGAAGAAGAAGAAAATAGGGACATAACCCGGAACGCATTACAAGACGTACCTCAAGTCCCTAACGCTCCTACCACCACTACTTTGGAGGATCACTTTATTGACAAATACGCACAGTGAAAAGATCACATTCCTAAGGCCTCCAATCGGCGAAGAGGCAACTCCTTAAAAGGAAAGTCTGGCAACTCCCCTACTCGACGGTAGGGAGATCCTCCCAAGGGCTGAATTTACGACTCGGACCTCCCTTCCCTCATTTTACCAAGAGCGGAAATATTAGCGATTGTGGAACAATGGAATCTACCCATTCATTACCGGGAATAACGCTGCCCCCGCCGGAAGAGGTAGAGAGACACTCATGGTGGATAATGACGAGGTCCCTATCATCAACATCATAGAGACGTGTGTGTAAGACTCAACTGCTTCGGAGCAGCGATGTCGCAAAAACATTTGAGGATGAAATATCCCTCCTGGGATGGCGTAGTCTCAATAAAAGGCAATCAGAAATTGGCGCCCGAGTGTTACCTCCTCATGACTCGGAAGAGTTGTGATAGGTACATGTGTGTAACAGTAGATCCGTACGAACAGAATGATGAGAAACGCACTCAGCCAGTGGAAAAAATGATAACTATGCCAGTTAACGGGATCAATGAAGCAAGTTTCCTGGTAAGCAAAAAACTTAGCTCAGAAGAAAGTAAACAGCTAGCTCGGCTATTGAATAAATGTAAAGGAGAATTCGCATGGAAACCCACAGACATGCCAGGTATCTCTCGAGAGGTAGCGGAACACCGACTCAATGTTGAGTCCAACGTCAAGCCGGTCCAGCAGAAACGACGCGCATTTTCTGCGGAGAAAGTGTTAGCCGTCGAGAAGGAGGTGATAAAGCTCCTAGATGCAGGCTTCATCTGGGAAGTTCAATACCCAACCTGGCTAGCTAACCCAGTGCTCGTTCCGAAGCCCAACGGAGATTGGCGTATGTGCATCGATTTTACTGACCTGAACGATGCTTGCCCCAAAGACTGCTACCCACTTCCTTGAATAGATCAGCTAGTCGATCAGACCGCCAGATATGCCTATCTAAGTTCATTAGATGCTAATTCGGGATACCATCAAATCCCTATGGCAGTTGAGGATGAGGAGAAAACTGCTTTTATTACCCCGAAGGCCACTTATTGCTATACGACGATGCCGTTCGGACTAAAGAACGCAGGAGCGACTTTCCAGCGTATGGCAAATAAAATATTTGAGAAGCAAATCGGAAAGAATGTAGAGGCCTACGTTGACGACATACTGGTCAAAAGTTGAAGCTTCCAGGATCACTTGTCCGACCTAGGAGAAGTTTTCAATGTGATGAGAAAATACCAGATGAAGCTAAACCCTTGTAAATGCATGTTCGCGTTTCAAACGGGTAAATTTTTGGGCTATGTGGTCAGCCAGAAGGGTATTCAGCCCAACCCTTCGAAAGTGAAGGCCATACAGGACATGATATCTCCTCGAACCGTCAAAGAGGTGCAAAAGCTAACAGGCCGCGTTATCACCTTGGGACGGTTTATCTCAAAACAAGGTGAGAGATGCCTCCGCTTTTTCAAGGTCATATGCAAAAAAGCTCATTTTGGATGGACAACAGAATGCGAAGAAGCGTTTATGGGCCTGAAAGCTTACTTATCATCGGACTTGGTGTTGACAAGACCTGAACCGGGAGACACCTTATATCTATACCTCGGCGTGGCTGATGAAGTAGTCAGTGTCATCCTCGTTCGAGATGACAACCATCAACATCATCCAGTCTACTTCGTGAGTCATGTTCTGAAAGACGCTGAGCTGTGATACGCTCGCATCGAGAAAATAGAGTTTGCGTTAATTCAAGCCACGAGGAAAATGGACAGATATTTCCAGGCTCATCCTGTTATCGTGCTTACTGATCAACCTTTGAAAAGGATATTTCGAAAACCTGAGTCTTTGGGAAGAATGCTGATTTGGGCCATTGAGCTTAAGAAATATGGGTTGCGGTATAAAAACCGACCCTCCGTGAAAGCCCAAGTCCTAGCAGACTTCATAGCCGAGTGCACCTTCACAGAGGACCCGTTAACGGACCTACCGGAAGAGGAAAAAGATGACTTGGACCTCCCGTTCCCTGAAACCTACACTAATTTGTGGGTCATCCATGTGGATGGGGCCAAGAACTAAGAATCCGCTGGAGCGGGAATCTTCATGATCGGACCACGTGACATACATATACGATACGCCATCAGGATTCTACAGTCGTTATCTAATAATGTGGCAGAATATGAGGCACTATTGGCTTGGCTCAGGATCGGAAGAAACTTCTCCAGCAAGCCTATACACGATACAGGAATGATGGGAGACTTGCGACTAAAGATTTGTGGAGATTCCAAGTTGATAATAGACCAAGTCTTGGGACACTCCCAGGCTAGAGAGCCTATCATGGTGCGATATCTCGCTAAGGTGAAGCGCGAATTATTGGAAATAAAGAAGAGTGGCATGCGAGTCAGCTTCGAGCACATCCCTCGAGAGGATAACGCTGAGGCAGACAACCTTGCCAAACTTGTGGCGAACCCGGAAGAACCCATACCTAAGGGCGTATACTACCAAGAAATATCGGTACCTTCCTTCATGGAAGAGCAAGCGTCGCTTTGCATTGAAGAAGTCAAAAATGACTGGCGAATCCCCGTAATAAAATATTTAAAACATGAAGAGTTACCTGCAGATAACGCTGAGAAAAAGAAAGTGCTGAAACAAGCGGCACGGTGTATATATCATGACGGGGAACTGGTTCGGAGATGCTTCTCTCACCCAGCGACCAAGTGTATAACAGAACAAGAAGACCTTCACACCTTGCGAGAAATCCATGAAGGAATATACGGCATGCACGCATCAGGCGAAACCATGGCCGCACAAGTGTTCCGGTCAGGATTTTATTGGCCAACCGTTCGAAGAGATTGCCACAATTACGTACAGACTTGTCAAAAGTGTTAGGAGTTCTCCAGGATTCCTCGACAGCCCACCACGGAAATCTTTGAAATTGTGGCCCCTTGTCCTTTTGCGAAATGGGGGATTGATATCCTAGGACCGTTCCCAAAGGCAAGGTCTCAATTGAAATTTATAGTCGTGGCGGTAGATTACTTCATGAAATGAGCAGAAGCAGAAGCGGTAGTGAACATTACGACAGAGAAAATTTAGCGTTTCTTTAAACACCAAGTTATCATGAGGTTCGGTGTACCCCGTGTGCTGGTAAGCGACAACGGGACGCAATTCACCAGCCGATTCTTTAAAGACCAATGTGCAGAATTCCAGATTGAACAAAGGTTCTCTTCCGTGGCCCACCCGCAGACCAATGGTCAAGCGGAGGTGACAAACTGAAGTATCCTTAGTGGTATCAAGAAAAACTTGGAAGGGTCTAAAAAGATATGGGCAGACGAACTGTCGTATGTGATGTGGGTGTACTGCATGACCGTCAAAACTAGTACTGGAGAAACACCGTTCGCGTTGGCTTTCGGCACGGAGGTCGTCACGCCGGTGGAAATCGGCACCGTGAGCCTACGAGTTGCCTACTTTCAGGAAGAATTAAATGAGGAAAGGTTACGAGTTAACCTAGATGCGTTACCAGAATGGAAAGAGGAAACCCTTCTGAAAATGCTGCATTACAAACAGAAAATGGCGCGATATCACAACAAGCGCGTCAGAGAGCGGTTACTGAAAGCAGGTGACCTGGTACTCAGAGACAAACGAGCAGTTGGTCAGCGCGTGGGAAAGCTCGGTCCGAACTGGGACGGGCCATACCGCATTACTCGTGTCATCGGGAAGGGAGCATATCACTTGGAAACACTTGACGATACTCCCTTACCTAACTCTTGGAACATAGCTCGTTTGAAATTATATCATGCTAGACTTTGATATGTCTCTGCACATTTCGCTAACGCCAACCTTAACTGCACTAACACTTGAGTAGAGAATATTCTTGTGTGTTTTGTGGCTGACTGTGTGTAGATAATAAAGGGTGCCAGGAGTGAAAAGTCCTATCCTTGTGATGGTCGGTCCTGATCAGACGGCTCACTAAGATGAGGCACGCCCTAGCACACCTAAAATTTAGCATCGGGAGTGAAAAGTCCTATCCTTGTGGTAGCCACGCTAACATAGGTGGGCCATGAAGATGATGACACGTCCCGACGCCCCCGGGAGTGCAAATCCTATCCTTGTGGTAAACCGGGCTAACATAGACGACCCACTAAGACGAGGCACGTCCCAGCATCCATGGGAGTGAAAAGTCCTACCCTCATGTCGACCATGCTTGTGAAGACGGCTCGCCGAGGTGAGGCACACCCTAGAGAGATAGTAACTCCATTCGGGAAGTGAAAATTCTATCCTTGTGATAACCAGGCTAATACAAATGGCTCACTAAGACGAGGGCACGATTCTGGGATGTAAGGACAACGCCTGAAAGTGAAAAACCTAGCCTTGTGATGGCCAGTCCTGATCCAACGGCTCACTAAGATGAGGCACTTTCCAGGCCGACCGTGGAAATATGGAAACGCCAAGAATTGCGAAATCCCAGCAAGTAACCAGATGGGAAATCCCTGGTGAAGATGGCTGGTGGAGAAAGCGATATGAGCGACATCGACAGCGGTACCCTGAGACGGAGGCGAGAAGGCTCCCATGGAGATATTGTTCGGATGACGAAGAGATTGACCCCCATGCAGACAATCTTGTTATCGTAACTAGAAAACTATGGTCTGAAGGGCATATGCATTATGTCTCTATTGGGCGACCATCTCTACGGAAAGGGATATATTGGAATCTACCTATATGGCATCCTTGGCCATCGACTGAGAACATCTACAACAATGCGATTATACGCTATATATTGCGGGAAGCTGGAAGTAGCGGATATCGCGCTTCTTTTCTATAAGTTTGTTATCTCGGCGGTTATCTACTGAGTGATAATTGAAATGCGCATATTGAGGTCATGTCGCGATATTTCCCGAAGCACCCATCATCACAATCCACGATTTTATCAAATGGGTAGCCAAGGGATAGTTGGCATACTCCTATGGAAATCCGTTATTCTGCGGCAGTAAGCACAGACTTGTCAACATTTTCGTAGCGATAATGATGCCACTATCATATGGAAAGAGCTCGAAGAAGAGTCAATAAGGAAAGGAAATCAGCAGCAAAAGAAATTATGAAGCTGAATATATGGTTGTTCACAAATACCCTTGAGGGGTTACAAAAACAAAAATCCAAAACTTTAAAGTTCAAGAGACAAGGATAAAAATGGACGACTCTTGATGATCAAGAAAAAGAGCAATAAAGCTCGGAGTATGTCGCTCCTACGAACTCCTCCGACTCTTGTAGCCCTTTGCCTTGGCTTGGCGAAAGCCCTCGTCCGTGAGATCGGCAGACTTCTTCATGAAAGCATCAGTAAGGGCGGCACCGCAATACACCTCTTCTCCGTGAATCTCTATAAAGCAGTTGGCCATAATAGCAGCAGTGTTCTCAATGTACCACATGCATTTCTCTGCCGTCTCTCCATCCAGTGTCGATTTCTCTTCTATCAATGCTATTTTTTCCTCTTCTAACGCGGCACTCATAGTTTTCTCAGCAAACGCCTGCTCCCGCGCCTCTCTCTGGTCCTTCCGGGCCATCGCCAAGGCCAGTAACAAATTCTGGCATTCCTCCAATAACCTCTCCTTTTCCTCTCGCTCCTTAGAAAGCCCGTCTAAGGAGGCGGAAAGGGAAGCGACCTTATGCGACATATGCTCCTCCCAGTAATGAAACTCAGAGAAACAAGTAAAGAGCTTGGAGCGCAATGAATTTACCTGCTCGTCCCCGGATCGAGAAAGGAATACCTCCCGCTCTTTAGGGGATGTTACTGTATAAGCAGCCAAGAGAGAAGAAACTTCGACGGAACTGTCGCCCCCAACAACCGGAAACCCAGAACTACGCAGTTTGGTCAAGTCAACCTGATGAGTGACATGACCAGATTCACCCATCGAGCTTAGATCGGCCATAAGGTGAGGTGCGACAACCCCTCCCCTAAAGCGCCGAAGCATCGGGGCGCTAGAAGGAACAAAAACCACGGTAGAGTGAGATGTCAGTTGGTGAGAAGAAGTACCCCTATGAACCCCAAAGGAACCATGAGGCGAGAAACCAGACAAATCTTCGCTGAAACCCAAACCACTAGAAAAGGGAGGAACCGAGGTGTCAAAGGAATGCAGTGAGGACTCGAAGGGCCCTGGAACACCAATGCCCCCAAGAAAATCAGAAGATTGATCCGCGGGAGGTATCGTGGAATCAAAGGTGACATTGTGTTCCCCCCCGGTATCAGCGCGACCGGTCAGCGAACTCGCGCCGCCCACGTCAGGTCGCGCCCTCTTCGCAGGACGATCCAGTATGTGGCCCAAGTTCGTACTGTTTGTTGGGGATGCGAGAGTGGAAGCAGTAGTGGTGTCCTACAAAGGAAAACGAAATGAGGGATAAGAAAGTAAAAGAAAAATGCAAAAATAACACTAAAAGGCAATGGGTGAGATAACGCATTTATGAAAGAAACACTTACAACAACAATATCGTTAACAGGCGCTTCTGAGGAAACCACCGCGTCTGAAGACGGAGTGAGAGCGGCAACGCTTCTTGTCCTTTTCTTTCTCTTTCCTTTCATTGGAACCCTGGAGGAGGATGCCTGAACAGGGTAGCTAGCAACAGACACGGCAGGAACACCAAGAGGAATAGTGGTAGACTCCTCACCAATTGGGGAAGAAGACGCCTGGACGAGACTTACGGTAATGACAGGCGGTACAGTCGGATTAACCGCGACAGTAGCTTCTTATTTTTCCCTCCTTTGTTGAGCCCTTCTCAGCCGTTTCCTGACGCTCTCGGGCTTCCGGTTGGGATCAGTTGCTACATAATCATGAGATAACGTTAGCGTTAGTACCGACTACGATGATGAAGAAAACAACACAACACTCACGTCTGATGCAGGTTTGGATGTCCATCCCGCATGCCAGATCGCGAGTATGAACGCTGATTTCCAACTGGAGTAGTTTGTCCAGCCAGCCTCGCTCAGGCTGGCGAAGTGTCCCCTGCCGACCCCAGGACTATCCTTGATGCCTTGATTAAAACCAGATCGCCACCAGGGGCTAGAAAGGTCAGGAAAGTCAATAACAAAAAAATCATTTTTTTCTAATCTTCAATAGAAGACTCAAGGTGAAGGAGTTTCCAAGTGAAGTTTTTAAGCGAGTCATCGTCATAACGGGGCGATATCGCTATCACACCCCGACGACTGTATAGTTTGAAAAGGGATTTAAGCAGCAAAAGGGAAGGAGAGTTAATCCCTTTGTACTTGCAAAGTTCTAGAAAGGCATAAACACAACAGTATGCGTTTGGGGTTAACTGGACATGATTCAAATCAATAGCAGTAAGCAACTATTTTACAAAGGGATCAACAGGAAACCGGAAACCATAACGAAACATCTGGGCATATAGAACCCTACGTTTACCGGTTAAAATACTATTCAGGCGTAATGATTCAGGGGCGACGGAGACCGTATAACCCTCAGGAATATTAGCATGATGATCGGCTAGATGCTTATTAAGAGCGGTTAAAGAAGTAATGCTACTAACGGTATTCTCAATCTTTTCCTCATCAACGGATTTAGACTCAGAGCGACGAGTTCTAGCCATGGCAGAAATAAAGGGTAAAAAGATGAAGACGACAGAAATAAATGAGAAATACCTTTCTAAGAAGAGGAGCTCTGAACACCCAGACGATGAAAAGGAGAAACAGGAGCCGACTCAGAAGGATATGGAGAGGGTAAAATGACAAAAGTGAAAAAAAGAAACAAGTGTTAGGTTTTATAGCCTCAGAAGCTGAGTAAAACGACTGTTGTAACAATCGTTACGGCGTCTCAAGGAACAAGCGTAGGTAATGAGTACGATTCTTGAGAAGCGAGAAGATGCTTTGATCTCACCAATTCCTAGGGCACGCTAACTCTTGGCGCCCTTACGAGTTGACACGTGTCTTTTGGATCATCATGACTCCTCTTTTGCATTAATGAGAAAATACTGAGCATTAAATGCTCTGAAAAGTAGAATCAATTTTTCAAAACAAGACAGACGCAATGGCGCGATGACGCGATGATTGAGATAACGCGACTGGGCGATAATCGAACTAGTAGCTGACAAGATAACACAAAAAAGAAGAATAAAGATTACTTGTTGTTCAAGAAAGAATTACAGACAATAATACATGACAAGCGTCATCGATTATTACAAACTGAATCGAGCCAATGATCGATGGGAGAAATACAAGAAGTAAAGTCCTCTCTGGTGTCAACCTTATCTGATTATGGGAACGCCTCGGTTATCTTGGAAGTAACCTTCGCCAGATCTGCATCGCTAGGCGATATCTCTTCATGAAGAAAAGAGTTTCTTTTGTCAGCCGCCACCAACTCAGCCTTAGCCACCGCCAATTTCGCTTCCAAAAGTTCTACTTTGGCCTTCCCCTTTGATTTTTCTCTTGCAAGCTCGGCGCGATAATCGTTCAGCTCTGCCTGGGTACGACTTTGAAGCCGAGTCAACTCTGTCACCTTGGTCAGAGCCGCATCTAACTGCTCCTTTGAGACGGGGGAACCCCGAAGTTTGTCACCATGAGCCCCGAGAAAATAATGCATTTCGCGGAAGCTAGCAAGAGCGTTATTCAGAACCCGCGCATGTTGGATATCAGGGGGAAGCCACAATAATTCCTCCTTATCTTTGGGAGAGCCAAATATCTCACCCACCAGGGAGCCTACCGGCTGGTCTCGCAATAACGGATCCGATATCCCTAGAGCACGAAGTCCGCTAGTACCAAAGGTGGACAGATCTAGTCGGTAGAAGAAACTACCCCTTGGGAGCCTTGAGGAGAAAGGTTGGCGACAAAAGGAGGAGAGCAACTTTTGACGGAATCACCGATGCTAGAAATGGATGTAAAGAGTAATAATGGTTGGGGACTACTTGTGGGAGGGTCGGAAGGAATGCTCGTGTCGGGAATCAGCACGACCACGTCAGGAATATAAAAGGAAATGAGAGAGTCAGGGACACCAGTCGGCTGAGGCGAGTTTGACACCGACGGGGTTCCAGCGACCTCGGGGGGAATGACAGTTGACACCTCAGTGACCTTTGTCGCTTGAGAAGTACTTTCCACGGTAGAAGTGTAGACGCTTGTGAGTGGGACTTCATCAACTTTCTTCGAGGAAATCCCAGCAGCTTGAGCGGTTTTCTCAACTCTGAGTTTCTTCCGTTGAGTTGCGGAAGTATGAAGAAGCTCTATCTCGATGTCCATGTCCTCGCTGTCACTCTCAGCTATCTTAGTTTCGGGTCGGCTCGTGGTCATCTTCTTGCTTCGGATCGGTAGCTAATTGTTAAGAAAACTAGAGGCCCGAGCAGGAATATCACGCCCTCTCGCGGTAACTATTTTAGTCCTCCTCTTTCTTGGCAGAATAGTTTAACGGTTGGAACTCTCGGGCGGTGGAGAGGCCGGTAGCGTTTGAAGCGGTGTCACATTTAAAGGAGCGTCATCCCTTCCAGGTGGTTGATCTTCAGTATCATCTGCGAACAAGAAATGTTAGAGTAATGAGCAAGTCAAAACGATAACACAAAGAAAGAAACTCACCTATAATACACTCCGTCATAAGCCGGTACAGGCAAACTCTCGGACGCGGAAGGAGAAATTTATTTCCAGCAAGGCGTTGGCCTGACGTAACTCATCCCTAGACAGCACTACTGGGTTTACCCAGACGGAATCGACAAGCCCGCGGTTAAAGCCCCTAGGCCAAGGGCGGAAAGGCAGTCTAACAATGAAGAAGCCACTTTTCCAATCCGCTACAGTCCCCTCATAGCCCTGAAACCTCTGCCCGAATGACTGCACGAATGTGTCATTCCACCTCGGGGCGATATCAACCAAACAGTTGCGACACTTGAAGCTAAAAAATTTGCAGAATAAATTGACGGACGAAGTAAATACAGCCTGCAATTCGCAAGCGCGAAGAAAGGCATAAATTCCGCACCAGGAGGAAGGGGTTATCTGAGCTGGGTCGATATCGTACTGACGCAGCAACTTCTTTAAAGACTCATGAATGGGGAAATAAAAACCATAAAGGAACATCTTAAAATAGACCATCCTATGACTCTTGGACAAGGGGCCATGAAGCCGCTGACCCACCTCAGGAACTTTAACGGAATAACCAGGAGGAAAGGAGATACCCTGACCCTCCAACGCAACTTTCAGAACAATTTCACAAGTAAAGAGACTGGGTGTTCTCTCAATTTCTGGGTCTATAGGGATCTGAAGACCCATATGATCTCTAGTCATACGCATAATGAACCAATGAGAAGAAAATCTGAGGAAGATGGAGCAAAATACCTGGAATGAGAAAGCAGTGTGCAGACCGCCGGCGCCGATGAGCAGTTGAAGAAATTTTCTTCGAGTAAAAGAAGAAGCAGAAAAGAGAGGATGATGGGGAAGAATTTCAAAGCGCAAGCAAAAGTGTTAAAAGAAAACAGTTGTTCCCTTTTAAAGGTTGACCTGAGAATCCAACAGCATGTAAAAACGAGACGCGTGCAAAGCAGAAAATGACACGTGGAAAAAACCGCAGAAGGATATTTATGACTAAGCATTTATATCTTCGAAGAAAGACAGCTACTGACTGGAGGCTAACAGAATGGTTACATCAAGCGGCAGCCAGCTTCTCAGCGATAACTAACCAAATACGGAAGGAGTTAACGCGGAAGGGCGACTAAAAAAGGAGAGAAACGAAAAGCGTAATTTCATTTCATAAAATCCATACGGCATCTACAGAAAGACAAAGTATGAAAAATTAATCATCGTCAGGCCAATAGGACGACCAATAGTAGTATTCCCCATCCGAGGACGGAAACTCCTCGACAATAGGCGGGAAAGGTTCCTCAACGTGCCTCTTCTGACCCAGTTTTAGCGACCTTGGCCCTCCTGTGGCAGTAGAGGCCGCAATATCAGCACCGATATCGCTGGTGGAACTCCTTTCCATGAAACGATCGATATGAGGAAACAGTGCGTCACCCTTCCGAACAGGTGGGATATAAAAGTGAGGAGATGGGTCGACTGTCTTCGAAGTCCTTTCCGTATTCGACCTCTTACGACTTTTACGGCGAGGAAGTCGCCTCTTCAGGTATGAGGGTGAAGGAGGATTACAAGAATCCGGTGAGGCTGGAGGAGTTGGGGGAGAACCGCGTTCAGCAAGGTCTAAAGAGTATGAATCGGCCATGAAACCACAAATGATTTTAGGAAAATATGAAGAAGAAGATGAACAAAAAAAGGGAGAGAAAATCCCATTAAATAGCCGAGGAGAAGGAGCTTTTCCATCTTCTCGCACAACTTTTGAGAGAATTGATGAACAATCTGAATCTCAGAATCGGATCTTGTGATCACGCCTATTGGAAGTTCTCCCTGATCGATAGGCACCAAAAAACCACCCAATCAGTTGATACTGAAGAGGCGACGCAAAATTAATGCAGAGCGGTTCGCGAGGATAACCTAAAGTTCAACTAAGGACAAACTCATTTTTAGTTGGGTTGTTGTGGCAATCAACCGAAATGTCAACTGGCACATTGCAAAAAGAAACTGCGACTCCAATAAAGAAAGATGTTTTATTTATTCATTTATGGCCTAACGGCCTGGGCATACATTCATACAAAGAGAAGAAAAGATAGGATGGCGACGGCCGACAATCAAGCCTGGGATCCAGCATCATCATCCTCTGGCAGAGTAGGGACCTCCCTCAAAGCGTCCGCCACAGAGGTCAGCTCGGCGGAAGAAATCCTCATGCCCTTTAAGCAGCAGTTTAGTAGATCCTTCCTCTGCTGCAGCATGGTGATCACCACCTCGATTTGGGAGATAGCAGCAGCCAACTTTGACACACTCTCCAGAGGATTGAAATCCTCCAGAGAAGCCGCACCAAGCCTGAACCGAAGGGGAGTCAGCATCCCTTGAAGTTCCAGAACATCCTCGGACGTCTTGATCAGTACATTTTCCAGAAAGCTGACGTCACCGTCGTTGAGGTTCTTCAAAGTGTGGGTTTTGGAGATCAGAAAGTTCTTGGTGAGACTGTCCATAATGAAAATGCTAGGAAGAAATGCTGAAAAGATGTGTAATTGGCGCGGGGAAAATTCGAATTTATAAGTCTCAAGAAAAGGCGGTGAAAAGACGTACTCCTCAACGACCGAGCCACCCGTTATCGTGCGAGTCGACAGGCACAATCTGAAAGGAAGCTGAAACGGTAGCCCTTGGTAAACACACGGGCTCATTTTTAGTTGGGCTTATGATAACAATTAAGGCAATCCCAAGGGCATTACCGTCCTTGTACCAGTGTTAAGGCCGGAACCGCCCCTTAGCCAGCAAGGAACCCTAGGATGGTCGACATCAGCCGGGGGGGGGGGGGTATCCCATCCCAGGACAACCATGACGTCACTTGAAGTTGTCACCCATGACGTCACCTAAGGCGAGGCGATATCTCCCCCGATAATGCCTCCCCCTAGAGGTAACGCCCTCGCTTGGCCTATAAATACCCCACCATTTGAAATGCAAGGTAAGCCTAAGATCGCTACTAGAACCCCCGCTATTTTGAATAGCTATACTAACTTAAGCATCGGAGTGTTTATGCCGAAAACCCCCTCCGGCGCTTTGCAGGTACATTTGACAGCAACTATAGTGACTCTGAAAGGCCATACCTCTATCCCCGATCCTCCAGAACTCCGAATCTTATCAATTACCATTTTATGGATGATCTTCTTCAAGTTTTTATTTACGGCCTCAACTGCGCCATTCATCTTTGGACGGTACGGTGAAGAGTTTTGATGCTTTGTCTTCTACCGCTGGCAGAGATCGTTGATCAACTTTCCATTTAGATTAGTGCCATTATTCGTAATAATCATCTAAGGGACCCCATAGCGACAGATGATGTTATTCTCAATGAATTGCATGATTGTCTTAGTAGTGATGTTCGAGTAGGAGGCAACTTCCACTTATTTGGTGAAGTAATTGATCGCCACAAGGATGAAGCGATGACCGTTAGAAGCTTTTGGATGGATTTGGCCAATAATGTCAATTCCCCATATTGCGAAGGGCCAAGGTGACGTCATGTTGAAAAGAGGAGCTGGAGGTACATTGAGATGTTCGAGTAGGAGGCAGCTTCCACCCATTTGGTGAAGTAATCGATCGCCACAAGGATGAAGCGATGACCATTAGAAGCTTTTGGATGGATTTGGCCAATAATGTCAATTCCCCATATTGCGAAGGGTCAAGGTGACGTCATGTTGAAAAGAGGAGCTGGAGGGACATTGAGATGATCAACATAAATTTGGAATTTATGACATCTTCTGAAGTAGTCGATGCAATCTTGTTCAATGGTGAGCCAAAAATAGCCTCGCCTCATGATTTATCTTGCCATCATGTGCCTACTAGCATGCGTGGAGCAAACTCCATCATGGATTTCTGCTATGATCTTTTTGGCCTTTGAAATAGTGACGTAGTGGAGTAGGACCCCATCTGGCCTTATTTTGTACAGAACATCACCATCAAGGTAGAAATCTAACACCAGACACTAGAGGGTCTTCTTGCTACTCCGACTTGCCCCCAGTGGGTATTCCCGATACTTGATGAAACGCACCAAATCATGGTACCATGGCTTCGCATCAGGCTCATCTTCTAAGGTAGCGCAACATGTCGGCATCTCCCTCACTTCTACCTTTAGCGGTTGAAGTATTATTTCGCATTCCAATTTGAACATTGAAGCCAAAGTGGCTAATGCGCCCGCGATTCTTTTTCCTATCGATTCGATCAAACTTGGTTTCTTCAAATTCTTCTATGAGTTTGGTGAGCAACCTCTGATAGGGTATCAACTTTGAATCCCTTGTTTGCCACAAATCTTGGGCTTCATAGATGACGAAGACTTTTAACTTTTTCACCTTTAACTCAATTGCGGTCATTAGCCCGCTAGCGCATGCATCATACTCAGCTATGTTATTCTTACATGAGAAGTTCAATTTGCAAGCTATGGGGAATTGACGACCATCCGTGGCTATGACAACAGCACCTACTCCGTTTCCCGAGAGGTTCTCCGCGCTGTCGAAGAACATGGTCCACCAATCATCTTCCTCGATATCCTCCATGTGCTCAGTGTTGATAATCACGATATCTTCATCAGGGAATTCAAACTCTAGAGCCTCATATTCATTCAGAGCATGGCCAGCCAAGTGATCAGCGAGAGCGCTCACTTTAACCGCCTTTCGCGTCACATATATGATCTCGTATTTAGCCAGCAAGACTTACCATCTGCAGATTCGGCTTGACAAGTAAGGCTCCTCGAAGATGTACTTCAGGGGATCCATGCGGGAAATCAACCATGTCGTGTAATACAACATGTATTGTCTGAGTCTTCGAGCGCTCTATGCCAGGGCGTAACAAGTTCGTTCTAACATGGAGTAGCGCATCTCGCACTCGTTGAACTTCTTACTCAGATAGTAAATGGCTTACTCACGCCTCCCAAATTCATCATGCTACCCCAACACACATCCCATAGCACTAGCTGTGACTATTAAATACACTAGTAAAGGACGTCCTAGTGTAGGAGGGACTAAAATCGGAGGACTCTACATATATGTTTTGATCTTCTCAAAAGCTCTTTGGCAATCCTCATCCCATTCAGCATCTCCATTCTTTCTCAACATTTTAAACATTGGCTTGCAAGTGAGCGTCAACTGGCTGATGAAGCGGGCTGATGAAACTGGCTAAGAAAATCCGTACCTCTTTTTCAGTCTTAGGAGAAAGTAGCTCCTGAATCACCCTTATTTTGTCAGGGTCTACGTCTATCCCCCTGCTGCTGACAATGAACCCTAATAATTTCCCGAACGTTACTCCGAAAGTGCACTTGGCCAGGTTCAACCACAATTGAAACTGCCTCGATTTTTTGAAGACTTTTCTCAGGACGTCCATATGATCTTGTGCTCCACGAGATTTGGCTATCATATCGTCGACATATGATAAGAATTTTTCTTCTGCTGAAGGGTATATGGAGAAATTGGTCCTCTCAGATCAGTGCCCATGGCGGTCCGCAGTACCTGCAATACGCCGGAGGGGGTCTCCGGCGGAAACACTCCGATGCTTAAGTCAGTATATGTAGTGAATTTGGCAGAGCTTGGGCCAGTAATTCGTGCTTACCTTCCTCCTTTGTAGGGGAGGTATTTATAGATGAAAATGGAGCGTTTCTGAGTGATCTGGATCATAAGGGGCTAATGCTCCCGTTGGAGGGGGTTAGAATTCCCCGTTGGTGGAGTGAGCTATCGGGGTAGGTGTTACCTAGGTGAGGCAATGCCTACACCCCAAACGAGAAGCTTGTCTTGGACTGGGATGGGGTAGCGCCGTCTGTTATAACAGTGTTGAGTGTAAGAGCCCCCCCCGCTGATGTCGACCATCCCAGCGTTAGTCACATAGAGGGAGGCGATAGCCTCGATGCTGTCTTTGCGGTAAGAATAATAGTTGTACCCTCTTCTCAGGGTGTAAGACGAAAATGCCCTTGCCATTAGGCGGATTGTTATCATAAGCCCAACTGAAAATGAGCCCGAGTGTTTACCAAGGGCTAACGCCCTCTTCCCACGAGGTGCTCTTCCGTATATCGGAGCGTTTCCTCATCAGAAGGTAGTTCGGACGGTTTTTGTCAGGGCCTATAAATTGAAGTTTCTTCTGCGTAAGTTTCTTCGCATTTTCTCGTCCCTTTCTTTTTCATATTTCGCCATGGATGAGCTGACCCGAAATTTCTTGATCTCCAAAACTTTGACCTTGAAAAACCTTACTGAAGGGGACATCGGCTTCCTGGAGAGGATGATCACCAAGACCTCAGAGGATGTCCTGGAACTGCAGGGGGTACTGACCCCTCTTTTGTCTAAACAGTTGGGGGTATCTCTGGAGGACTTTAGTCCTCTAGAGAGTTTGGCGAAGCTGGCCACCACTACTGCTCACCTTGATGTGGTTGCCTCGATGTTGCGGCAGAGGAAGGACTTACTGGCCTGCTGCCTGAAGGGCATGAGGGCCTGCTCTGCTGATCTGACCTCCGTCGCTGACGCTTTGAGGGATATTCCCGTCGTGCCAGGGGAAGATGATGCTGGGTCCAATGCCTGACCGCTGCCTTTGTTTCCTCTTGTTGCTTCTCTTTTATGCTTCCATGTACATATCTGAACACTAAGGCCGCTTAGGCCATAAATAAATGGTTGTTTTTACCTTTTCCCGGTCTTCTTTTTTCTAGTTTATTTTCTTGCTGCTTTGGCTGAATATGCTGGTGGCAAGCCCAACTGAAAATGAGTTTTCCTCGGGATGCACCATTTCAGTGGTTAGATTCCGGGAATTAGCAATGAATGTTTTGACTCAACTGTTTCCAGAGCCGCCTCTCCAGGGGTAAGTGGTTGGGTGGTTATTTGGTGCCTTTTGATTGGCGCATTTAATGAGCAGGTATGCTTGTGCCGGATCAGATTCTGCTATTGCGGTTATTTTTCCCAGGCATTTTAATTGATTTCTCAGGATCTGCTTGAGGATCGGAGCGCTTCCTCGGCTATTTAAGGGAAATGCTCTCCACTTTCCCTGTTCATCTTCATCCTTTCCTTCTCTTTGCTTTTTGCAGGTTGGAATGAGAGTTTTTACAGGCGTGATTCCTCGCCAACTCCTCCGACCTCGCCGGATTCGGATGATTCTCCTCCGACACCACCATGGAGACCTACCAAGTGTCTTGCTAGATGCCAGGGTCGCAAGAAACTAGTGAAAGTGAAGAAGCAGACCCTTGAGTCCTTCTTTGCCGGCTTTGTGCCCCACTACCTGATGCTACTGAAAGGTGATGAGACGTCACCGTCTACCCCTCCTCCTCCTTTCGAGAAAGAGGTTCTTACTCATGGCACTGATCTGAGGCCAACAGCTTCTACCATTGGGGAGAGTTCTCGTGCCTGTTATGACAAGATGGTAGCCCACGCGACAAAGCTTGTGCCTAAACCTGCCGAGTATTCCTTTTCCTACAACAGTGGATTACCATCGTCCCCGGAGGACTATGATTACTGCAATGACGCGGACTGGGCTGATGAGGATTAACGCCTTTGTGTTGTATATGCCTGTTAGGCATTTTATGAATGAGATGATGTTTTCTGCCTTTTTCTTTTGTCGTTATTTTCCGTTAGCCTGCTGGTCTTGTTGACAGCCAACGCAAGCGGTGGGCCTTGCCGAGGCAATCGTTTCGTAGTTACTTTGACTGGGTCAACTCTATCGCCCTTTTGGGGAATCACGACGAATAACTTCTCTTTTTCAACTTTCTTTAATGCGCTTCCACGTGGCCAACTTCTTTTTACACGCGTCTCCGCGCGATTGGTGGCTCAATTAATGCGGTGGCATTTTAATCCTTTAAGAAGGGCCATTTTCTTTTTTCAAAACTTTTTGCCCTTGCTTCGAATTTTTCCTCTTATCTTCCTTCGTCTTCTTCCCCGAATATCTTTCCGGCCGCCTGTCATCGCCCGTCGATTCCTCTGTAAATCTTTCCTTTCAAGGTACCAATTCAATCCTTCTCAGATTTCCTTTTTGCTGGTTTATTATGGCTAGAAATAGACCTCGCCAGGTTATCTGGAAACCCATGGATCCAGAGGTCGCGCAATCACCCAGTATTTTTACATGCGATGTGGTTCTGAAAGCCGAACTGGAGGAACATGGTATTACTTTTCCTCCTGGGTATGAGCCTTTTGCCTCTGGAAGTGATATGCGGCTCCATAATCCGGCGTGGGGTTACAGTAGGCTTCTTTACTTTAAGATGTTCCTTTACGATTTCCGCTTTCCTGTTCATGAATCGATACTAACGCTCCTGCGGGAGTATAACCTTAATCCTGCCCAGATAACTCCCTCTTCCTGGTGTGCGGTTTATGCTTTTCTTCGCGCTTGCGAGTTGAAGAACATTTCTACCCCATCTCTCAATTTATTTCGCAAATTCTTTAGTATGAATTGCCATAATTGTTTAATCGAAATTACTCCTCGATGGGATGACGCGTTCGTGCAGTCATTCTGGCAGCATTTTCACGGCTTTAAGAAGGGTGTAGCTGATTGGAAAAGCAGTTTCTTTGTTCTGGAGCTACCGTCCCATTTGTGGCGTCTTAATTTCAACCAGGAACTGATAGGCCCCATTTGGTCGAATCCCTCGATATTGACCAGGGCTGAGTTAGAGCAAGCTAACGCCCTATTAGACAAAGATACTCACTACCGCATCCGCGACTTTGCTTTGTTCAAGCCTCTGGAGGAGTGTGCTATGGGTGAGTCTGCCTCTTTTCGCACTCTCTTTGCTTTTGTCTTTGCGCGTTTCTTTTGTTATAAGATGCTAACGGTTAACTCCCAGGTGACGTTGGCGCTCCTTTAAATGTAACGCCACTTCAAACTTTACCAGTCTCCCCCCTGCCGAGGGCTCCAATCAGGGTAGCGTTCGACCCCCGAGGAGGAGAGTCAAGACGGTTGCCCGGGGAGGGCGGAGGCCCGTCAGCTCTGCCCGAGCTTCTCGCTTTGTGGAAGATTGGCTACCAGATCGTCGCAAGAGGACGAACTCCAGCCCAACCGCAACGAGGGTGATTGCTAGTGACGATGAGGATGTGGATGTCAAATCGGACCTTTGTCACGCTTCTTCCTTGCGCCGGAAAAAACCTCGATTGGCCACGAACGAGCAGGCCACCGGGACATCTTCTGTAGATGCAGCAACTGCTCCTATCCCTGCCGTTTTGCCTGAGACGAGTGCCTCCCAACCGGTGAAAGTTACTGAGGCGCCGGTTGCCACTTGCTCTACCGAGGCGGAGGTCCCACCGACGGCATGTCCTCTTCCTACAATTGACGCTCCCGATTCTCTGATTTCTCATTGCATTCCTGACGTAGTGGCCACGTCTTCTGTTGCGGATTCGGCTGCTGGGCTACCGCCTAAACCCCTTCTACAACTGTTCTTTTCTCCCATCACGAATGTTTTTTCCCAGAGTTCTTCTCCGGCTCCCTCAATCAATCTTTCTTATGGCGGCCCTAACGAGACCCCGTCCTATTGTATGAATTTGAAGGGATTCTGCTTTGATGGTCTTCGTGCTGTCGGGGTTCCCCAACCTTTTTCCAGAGACGAGTTTACTGCGCCTTTGATAGGGGAGATGCTGGGCTCCCAGAAGGAGAAGGAGAAATTTCTTCAGCTTCCTCCGACGGCCCGTCTCCGCCATGTGATGAATGATTCTCTGGATTTCTTCCGTCATCTGAACTATCTGTTCGAGATTCATGATCGCGAGTCACACAATTTCTCCAACGCGCTGTGTGTTAAGAAAGTGCAGCTTGAAAAAACGGTAGACCAGACAAGGTTGCTAACACGTCTCTGTGACGAGTCGCAGAAAGAATTGAATAGAGAGAGGTCTGTCGGGAAAGCAAAGATGGAAGTTCTAGAGGCAGAGTTTGCGCTGGAGAAGAAGAAAAATCTCCTTCTTCGCGAAGAGATATCAGCTCGAGACGAGGAGCCCTCTAGGACATCATTAAAGGAGGAATGGTGGAAGAAGAAGGTCTTGGAAGTCTTCGTTTCTGGATTCACAACCCGTTTCAAGGGTGATTCTTCTGACCCTGCCCAGGTTGGTGATTATATTTCTACCGTGATGGATGAGGTTAGCAAAGGCGGGATTGGTTCTTCTGCCCCAGAAGGGGAAATAGGCTAACGTCAACGATTGGGGCGTCGCTTTGCTTTTCGAGAAGTGCCACAACGGGTTTCTGGACCCTCCCTTGTTATTCTTGTTGTTGTCTGCCTCCTTTTATTTTTTCCTGAAAACCATTTGACATTATTCCTTCTGTAATAATGCTGACGCTCCGTAGCCTTTATCGCACTTGCGTGAATCATTGTGATGCTACCGTTATTTCTTCACTATCTTCCTTGTGTCGTCGCGCCGTTTGGCGAGGCCAGCACTGCTTTTTAGGTCATTAAATGCCGCAGTCCATCCATTTAATGCACTTTGAAAAGTAATGATGGAAAAAGACACGTGTCTTTCCACAAAGAGCCGCTTGAAGCAAGCATCTTCTAGGGAGACGCGAACGCTGAAGCGTTTCATTATTGCTTTTAAACTTGTACCTTCTTGCGCGTGCCCTATTTCCCGACGCGCTGCTTTGCCATGTGCCCATTGTTGATTGGTCACGTCCTTTCAGGGTTATATATGATGTTTTCTCCTCCTCCTTTTTCTTTTTTAATCTCCTCTCTCGCACGCTGCTGCCTTTTGGACAAATAACTCGCGCCGCTCTCTCTTTCTGGTCTGGGACTCCTGGTGTTCTCTTTGCGAAGGTACACACCCTTTCTTTCCTCGTCACTTCTCTTTTATTGGGCATGGCTAAAACTAAGAAGTCTTCCGAGGAAGGGGATCCTCAAGGGTCCGCCGGGGAAGAAAAAATTAATATTACCCCCACTTCTCTCTATACTCTGCCCTTAGTTAATCGCAAGCTTGCTGAGTACAATGCGCGATTTCCCAAAGAATATCCCGTGCGCGCTGCTTCTGAATCACTTCGCCTGAACAGCGTTCTGCCCGGTAACAGTAGAATATTGTATGCTAAGTTGTTTGATCATGGGTTTTGTCTTCCTCTTGACCCGCTTGTCAAGTTGCTGTTGGCTGATTCTGATTTGGCTCCGGCTCAGTTGAGCCCTAACGCGATTTGCGTTGTTAGTGCCTTTGCCGCACTGTGCCGTTTCAAGGGGATCGAGTCTCCCACTTTGGCCTTGCTTCATGACATTTTCCAATTGTATTCTCGTAAGGGGGTGATATCAATATCCCCTCGTTATGAAGATGGCTCATTGAAGCCCTTTACCTGGAAGCTTATGGCCATCGAGTCTTCTGTTCCTCATTGGAAAGAAGAATTTTTCATTATTGATTTGCTCGAGCCGTTATGGAGGGTCGGCTTTAATGAGAAAATTAAAGATGGAGCTTGGGGCCATCGAAAACCCCTTTCTGATCCAAAAGATGGCTGGTTGAAGATGCTACTTCAACTAGATTTCAGCGTTGATATGGAATGTGGCTAACGGTCTGGATATGGAACAGTGCATGAAGGGTGAGCGTTTGACCTTTTTCTTTTGTATTGCCAAGAGGTACTAACGCTAACGTTTCTATAACTGTGCATTGCCTCTGCCTGGTTGGGAGCCCGAGTATTTTCGGAGGAAAAGGAAACAGGAACAAAGGAAGAAAGTTGTAGCCGAAGCCAAGACTGTTGCTGCCGTTGCCGCTGCGGAAGGAGAAAACACTGCTACCGCTACCGCTACAGGCACTACCCAATCGCCGCCTCCTCGCACCCTTGTTGCAAGAAAGAAAAGGGCGAGGAAAACATGTGCCACGCAACCCGTTTCCTCCCAAACTGTTGTTTCTTCAGGGGCGACAACTGATCCCATTCCTATCGGAGTACCTCTAGTTTCTTCAGTCACCCAGGTATGCATTCATTTCTTTCTACGGTTTTCTTCTATTCTGCATAATTTTCTTATCATACTCTGCGTTTTCTAGGAAGCTGCCACTGTTTCTGCTCAGTCAACCTCTCAAGGTGACATGTCTGTCGCTGAGATCCTTCGAGAGCGTCAGAAGAGGGCTCGCTATGAGCTTCAGCACAACCCCTCTTCTTCGGCTGCTAATCCTTCTCTGGACATCCCTGAGGGCGAGGGTATTCCTGCTGACCAATCGCAGGGTATTGATTTCGGTGGTGGTCCTCACATTTTAGGTGGTTCCTCAATCTTCTCCACCACGACAGGCTATAACCCGAGTGCCCTTAATCTTGAAGCACTTGGGGGAGACGGGTCCCCTGTGCCTAACACGGGAGGTTCCAGCAGTCGACCTCCTTCTCCTACCGCTCTGCTCTTTGTCCCGATGTCTCCTCCCCCTATCGCGGGAGGTGGCCCTGCTCCCGCCTTGATAGCCGGTGTCTCTCATTATAGTCCTCCCCGCATGCCTACTCATCATCTTAGTTTGCGCTCCTTCAGGGACAACATTTTGCAGTTTCCTGCCGAGGCTGATCACGATACCATCCTCGCGTCTACCTCTTATCTGGCAGCCGAAATTATGTCTCTTCTAAGGGAGAGGGATGCCTTCATGGCTAGGAGCGAGCAGGAGCGTATAAACTTTCTTCGCTCCCAAGCATTATCTATATTCTGCCATCTCCATTACATGGATGAGGAGAATGCTAGGGTCGCAGCAAACGGACAGGGAGAGATAAACAGGTTGCTGAACGAGCGGCAGAGTTTTGCGGATTCCCTTAACGTTGTTAACCAAGAAACAGAGACTGTCCGATAGGAGGTGACGACCGTTAAGCAAGAACTGGAGGCTGTCAAGCTCGCTCTGGAGGAGGAGAAACAGAAGAGTGCCAATATGACCGAACGCCTTTCTCGGGAGGAGAATGAGTTGCGTCAGGAGAGGCAGAGGAATGCCGAGCTATCTGCCGATCTTTCTCTAAATGCTGAGAAGAACCAGTGGTACTTAAAGGAAGGCGGAGGGCTCATGTCGGAGGCTTTGATGCATCATTATGGGGTAGAAAAACTCCGTATTGATGATCTCTCCGCGTATTTTGATAGGAGAATTCCCCACTGTTACTGATGACGGCTTCTATCAATGGAAATCGAAACAGCAAGGAGGAATCAATGCACCGCCCGCTCCTTAGGCTTTTGAGTTTAGATGTATTCTAATTTTTGCGGCTGATGAGCCCTTCCTTGTTTTGTAATATTGACAATATCACTCCTTGCCTTGGTTAGGCCACCCATTTTGAACGGAATTTCCTTGTCTGCTTTGTTTCATAATACTGCTTGCGCGATTATTCACCCATGTCGTTTGCTGCCGCGTTTCAGTAGATATGCCCATTTTGCTCTCGCATGTCTTTTCGTACAGGTTCCTCAGCCGCCTTTTTGATGGCCTTATCATTGCCTTCTGATAGCATTTCCAAGAATGAATCGGCGTTGCTCACATTCATGCCGCTCTCTGTTGTTAGGGGAAGCTTTCTTGCCCCGTTAGGCCTGCTGCGACGGTGTTGTTGCAGTATGGATGCCTTTCCAGCCTTACTTCACTGGGTATCGACCGCTCAGTTACTAGCTGGGGTATCCTTTCCTTCCTTTCGTCGAAGATTGGCTTGGGGAGTGCCTCGTCTTAGTGAGCTGTCTGATCAGGACCAGCCATCACAAGGATAGGATTTTCACTCCCAAGCGTTGAAACCTCGCGTCCCTGGAACGTGCCTCGTCTCAATGGGCCGTTTGTGTGAGCACGGTTACCACAAGGATAGGATTTTCACTTCCAAGACGGAGTTGGTCTCTCCTTGGGGTCGTGCCTCGCCTTAATGGGCCGTCTATGTGAGCACGGTTGCCACAAGGATAGGATTTTCACTCCCAAGGATACCGGGGCGTGCCTCGTCTTAATGGGCAGTCTATGTGAGCACGGTTGCCACAAGGATAGGATTTTCACTCCCGGGGACGTATGGGGTCGTGCCTCGTCTTAATGGGTCGTCTATGTGAGCACGGTTGCCACAAGGATAGGATTTTCACTCCCAACGCTTAGCCATGCCAGGGCGTGCCTCGTCTTAGTGAGCTGTCTGATCAGGACCAGCCATCACAAGGATAGGATTTTCACTCCTGGCATTCTTCACTATCTGTATTTTATCAACTACAAACACACAGGAAAATATATCTTGTTAGAATAGCATTGATATTACCAGATAGGATGAGCTAGTTCCTGGCGTGGTATAGCTTCAGCCGAGCTATATTCCAAGAGTTCTGCAGGGGCATTCCATCGAGCGTTTCCAAGTGGTAAGCTCCTCTTCCCACGACACGGGTGACGCGATACGGTCCATCCCAGTTTGGGCTGAGTTTTCCCATGCGTTGCCCTGCCGCTCGTCTATCTCTGAGCACTAAATCTCCAGCTTTGAGCAATCGCTCTCTCACTTGCCGGTTGTGGTATTGTGTCATTTTTCTTTTGTAGTGCAGAGTTTTCAGGAGAGTTTCCTCATGTGTTTCCGGTAGGGCGTCAAGGTTAGCACGTAACCTTTCCTCATTATTTTCTTCTTTGAAATGAGCCACCCGAAGGCTCATCGTTCCGATCTCAATCGGTGTGACAGCTTCGGTTCCGAATGCTAACGCAAATGAGGTCTCTCCAGTGCCGGCCTTGACAGTCATGCGATAGGCCCATAGTACGTATGGCAGTTCGTCTAGCCATTTCTTTTTGGAACCTTCCAGGTTTCTTTTGATGCCACTAAGGATGCTGCGGTTGGTTACTTCTGCCTGGCCATTGGTTTGAGGGTGCGCCACGGAAGAGAACCTTTGTTCGATCTGAAATTCCGCACACTGATCCCTGAAGAATTGGCTTGTGAACTGCGTTCCATTGTCGCTAACCAGTATGCGTGGCACCTCGAATCGCATAATGACTTGGTGTTTGAAAAAATGCCAAATTTTTTCAGTGGTGATGGTGGCTAACGCCTCGACTTCGGCCCATTTTGTGAAGTAGTCTACCGCCACGACCACGAATTTCAACTGAGATCTAGCCTTTGGAAACGGGTCTAAAATGTCAATGCCCCATTTGGCAAACGGGCATGGAGCAATTATTTCTGAAATTTGCACGGCCAGTTTTCGAGGAATCTTAGCATATTCCTGACATTTCTGACAGGTTTTCACGAAGTTATGGCAATCTCCTCGTATGGTGGGCCAGTAGAATCCCGACCGAAAGACTTGGGCTGCCAGTGTATCGCTGGCGATGTGCATGCCGCATATCCCTTCGTGAATTTCTCACAACACATGCAAACCTTCTTGTTCCGTTATGCATTTAGCGGCTGGGTAGGAGAAGCACCTCCGTATTAACTCTCCATTGTAAGATGTACATCGCGCTGCCTGTTTCAGGACTTTCCTTCTTTCCGTAATTTCTTCCGGTAGCCTATCATGTTTCAGATATTCTACCACTGGGATTCTCCAGTCACTTTCTATTTCCTCCACACAAAATGATGCTTGCTCTTCCATGAAAGAGGGTGTGGATAACTCCCCATAGTGCACTTCGTTGGGTATGGAGGCTTCCACGTTGGCTACCATCTTGGCGAGGCTATCAGCCTCTTTATTATTTTCTCTGGGGATATGTTCAAAGGTGACCCGAGTGCCTTTTTTCTGCATCTCCGACAGCTCGCGCTTTACTTTGGCCAAGTATTGAATCATGATGGGTTCTTGGGCTTGGGAGTTTCCTAGGACTTGATCCATTATCAATTTAGAGTATCCTCATATTTTTAGGCGCAAGCCGCATTCCTCCTCCGCAAAGGTAATGGCTTCAACGGAGAAGCTGTTCCCAATTCTGAGTCCTGCCAGCAGCGCTTCATATTCAGCGGTATTGTTGGATAACGGCTGCAGGATTCTGATGGCATATCGCATTTCCATGCCGTTTGGTCCCACCAGGAAAACACCTGCGCCTGCTAGCTCTTGATTTTTTGCTCCGTCTACATGAATAACCCATGAGTCCGCTAACGTTTCCAGGAACGGTAGGCATGAATTTTCTGGTTCTTCCTCTGACAGGTCTACCGGCACATCTTTGGTGAATGTGCATTCCGCTATGAAGTCTGCTAACGCTTGGGCTTTAATTTCCGGTCTGGCTTTGTACTGCAGCCCATATTGTTCGAGCTCGATTGCCCAGATCAACATCCTCCCTGAAGACTTAGGCTTTCTAAAGATTTTTCTCAGCGGCTGATCAGTGAGTACAGTGACAGGGTGGGCTTGGAAGTATCGGTCCATCTTTCGCGTTGCCTGTATTAGGGCAAGCGCTATCTTCTCGATGCGAGCGTATCGCAGCTCAGCATCTTTCAATATGTGACTCGCAAAAAATACAGGGCGGTGTACATGCCCTTCACTTCGCACAAGGACGGCGCTGACTACCTCGTCAGCTACTCCCAAGTATAGATATAGCTCATCGCCGGACTCAGGCCTCGTTAACACTAGATCGGATGACAAGTAAGCTTTCAGCCCTGCAAACGCATTTTCACATTCCTCTGTCCACCCGAATGGGGCCTTGTTTCGAATGACCTTGAAAAAAGGCAAGCATCTCTCGCCTTGCTTAGATATGAACCGTCCTAACGCGATGATGCTGCCGGTGAGCTTCTGTATTTCTTTGACGGTCCGAGGGGATATCATGTCCTGAATGGCCTTTATCTTTGAAGGGTTGGGTTGGATACCCTTCCGGCTTACCACGTAGCCCAAGAATTTACCCGTTTGGAATGCGAACATGCACTTTCGTGGATTCAGCTTCATTTTGTACTTTTTCATCACATTGAAAACTTCTTCCAAGTCAGCAAGGTGGTCTTTGAAGCTTCGACTTTTGATCAGGATATCGTCCACGTAAGCCTCTACATTTTTCCCGATTTGATTTTCGAAAACCTTATTCGCCATGCGCTGGAACGTTGCCCCGGCGTTCTTCAGCCCAAACGGCATTGCGGTGTAGCAATATGTAGCCCTAGGGGTGATGAAGGCAGTTTTTTCTTCGTCTTCTATGGCCATAGGGATTTGGTGATACCCGGAGTTGGCATCTAGGGAGCTTAAATAAGCGTATGCAGCAGTTTGGTCGACTAGCTGATCAATTCGAGGAAGGGGATAGCAATCTTTGGGACAAGCATTATTTAGATCAGTGAAATCGATGCACATGCGCCAATCTCCGTTAGGCTTTGGAACTAACACCGGGTTAGCTAGCCAGGTTGGGTATTGGACTTCTCGGATGAACCCCGCATCCATGAGTTTTAGTAACTCTTTCTCGATAGCTGCTACTTTCCCTGATGAAAAAGCACGTCGTTTCTGCTGAATAGGCTTGGCATCAGGGCTAACGTTTAGTCGATGTTCCGCAATTTCTCGCGAGATTCCGGGCATGCCCGCTGGTTTCCATGCGAATTCTCCCTTGCATTTTCTTAACAGCCGGGTTAGTTGCACGTTCTCTTCAGGGCTCAGTTTCTCACTGACCAAGAGATTCGCTTCACTGTCCCCACCGATAGGCATTGACATCATCTGATCTAGCGGTTGAGTGCATTTTTCTTCTTTATCATCGAAAGGATCATCTGCCACGCAAACGTAGCGGTCACAACTCCTTTGAGTCATAAGCGAATAACACTCGGCTGCCAGTTTCTGGTCTCCTTTGATTGAGACCACGCCGTCCCACGAGGGGTATTTCATCCGCAGGTGTTTTTGGGATATCGTTGCCCCAAAACGATTGAGGAACGGTCACCCCAGTATGGCGTTATATGGTAACGTTAGGTCCACGACCAGGAATAATAGCTCTTCAGATCGCTTGGAGGTGTCTTCTCGGAAGTACACTGGCAAGGATGTTATTCCGGCTACCGGAATCGGTATCTCATCAATCCCAGCAATTGGCCTCATGCATGGCGCTAGCTCGCCGTCAGGGCATTTCATCAAGTTGTATGCTTCCAACGAAAATAGATTTACTGCGCTCCCGTTGTCAACAAGGGTTCTTCTCACCCCGTGACTTCCAATGACGGGTGTTACTACCAATGTGTCGTTATGCGGGAAAACAATGCCTTTTTCATCTTCTTCTGAGAAGGACAATATCATTCTGTCTAAGGCACTGATCGCTTCAATTTTTACCTGCGCGTTCTCTCGCTTGCGCTTTTCCCAGGATTGGGCGTTTGTGGTATGGCCTCCTCGAAGTAGGGTGTTTCCCCGGCGATGATATTAATCATAGGCATCTGATTGCTATGAACAACGAGAGCTTCTCTATTTTGTCCAAGGGGAATTGCGTTAGCCCCCGTGGCGTGTGAAGGCGTTTACCTCTGATCAGTTGTCATTCCAGTTGGGTTGTTCCTGGCCCCTTCTCTTGCCTTGGTGGCAAATTCTCCAAGGTAGCCCTCTTCGACCAATCCCTCTATGGCCAATTTCAGTTCTTTGCATACATCTGTCGAATGTCCCTTGACCTTGTGGAACTTGCAATACGCGTTCTCCCTTCCTCCCATGATCACTCCTGGCTTCACAGGAGCTGGGTATCAAATGGGCAGATTTCGCTGTTGGACTATCGCTAGGATTTCCGCCCTTGGGAGTATAAGAGATGGAAGGTCAGGATCATATATTCAGCCCTTTGGCGGATCTGCTTGTTTCCGAGTGGGGGACCCTCCGGGTCTTCCTTTCAAGAAATTGCCTCTCTGCCGGTTAGAGGCCTTGGCAGTATGCTCTTTTCGTTGTCCATGATCATCAGTGGGTCGTGTGTCAGGGGCGCTGCTATGCGGGGCGTTAGGGGCCAAGTATGGGTCCGTTGGCATGTTTCGGATCCATTCCCTATTTTCCTCCTCTTCCATCCTCGCATAATTATGCGCTTTTAGCCTCAGCGCATCCAGGGTTAACGGCGGGTCCACCGTTAACGTGTCTCTCAATTTTCCGTATCGACAATTGCATTTCAGGGCCTTAACCGCAAAATCAATAGTGACCCCTGGCGTTAGGGACATTTCAAGATTGAATCGACCTAAAAGGTCGTTCAATGATTCCTGCGGTTTTCGATGAATATCGAATAGTGCAGCTGCTGACTTCCTGATAGGAATAGTCGTGCTAAATCGACTTTTGAATTTTTTTTCCAGTTGAGAAAAATTATCAATAGACCAGGCCGAGAGTCCCTCAAACCAAAGACGTGCCACTCCTGACAGCGTTATTACGAAGATCTGACATAATGCAGCATCACTGCGGGTTTGGAATTGCACAAAGTCTTTCACCTTATTGAGGTGAGAAATGGGATCTTTCGTGCCATCATATGATTCTGCAGGGAGTTTCACATACCGATAGACCCTGTGGTGCCTGACACGGTAACTGAACGGATGGCCAGCGTTAATATCAGGGACCCCACGAGGCTGATGCGGGCGTGGAATTTCAACATCATATCTGGGATTCTGAGGGTCATATTCTTGATGCCGCCTGGGAGATCAGTTGCGGCTTCTTGGAGTTCGAGCTCGTCGACCTCTGCTGCTAGATCTCTCACTGTATCTAGGAGATTGTTCTCAGAATATCTCCCCTCGCCGATCATCCCAGTGTTCTCTGTACTCATCACGTCGGCGGGCCACCTCAGGGATAGGGATTTCTCCCCTGTATTGTCCAAAATGTTCAACAGTCCACGCGTGAGCGGCGGGACACTTATGGGGGCCGATGAGAAAGGTAAGGAGGACGGGAGTCCCCTAGATTGTCGGGGCGATAATGGTCGTTCGTTGACAATGGACGGAGTGAAAACTACTTGGGAGGACACACCAGGTCTCGAGGCATGAGGAGTAAATCCAGCAGCCATCTCTGTCAACTGATCCAATTGAGCTTGGAGAGCTGCTATTGAGCTTGCGAAAGGGTTGTCTGCTTCGCCTATCGCGGATCTACTTGCTTGGGGGGTAGAATGACTGCTTCGCCTATGTGGGAAAAAGGGGAACAAATCTGGAATGTAATTTCTTCCGTACTTTGCCCAGGAGGAGGATCTGATTCTCCCGCAGTGACATCTTGCACTGGGGTAGAGATATCAGAGGTAGCGAAAGCAAAAAGTCGTCGGCGGGTGTTGTAGGGGATGTTGGAGGATTGAGACAGCGCGAGATCTGACTCCGAGGCCATAACCCTTCTAGCTTCGGGGAGGAAGGAGCTTGGTTATTAAGGATGCTCACTTAATAGAACCAACACTCTCAACGAAAGCACCAATTTGATAAGAATTTGTCTTCTGCCGAAGGGTATATGGAGAAATTGGTCCTCTCAGATCAGTGCCCACGGCGGTCCGCAGTACCTGCAATACGCCGGAGGGGGTCTCCGGCGGAAACACTCCGATGCTTAAGTCAGTATGTGTAGTGAATTTGGCAGAGCTTGGGCCAATAATTCGTCCTTACCTTCCTCCTTTGTGGGGGAGGTATTTATAGATGAAAATGGAGCGTTTCTGAGTGATCTGGATCATAAGGGGCTAACGCTCCCGTTGGAGGGGGTTAGAATTCCCCGTTGGTGGAGTGAGCTATCGGGGTAGGTGTTACCTAGGTGAGGCAATGCCTACACCCCAAACGAGAAGCTTGTCTTGGACTGGGATGGGGTAGCGCTGTCTGTTATAATAGTGTTGAGTGTAAGACCCCCCCGCTGATGTCGACCATCCCAGCGTTAGTCACATAGAGGGAGGCGATAGCCTCGATGCTGTCTTTGCGGTAAGAACAGTAGTTGTACCCTCTTCTCAGGGTGTAAGACGAAAATGCCCTTGCCGTTAGGCGGATTGTTATCAACATATATCTCGACCTTTTTATGCATCATGTCATGGAAAAGAGTGACACCGGTACGCTGGTAAGTAGCACTCGTATTTTTTAGTCCGAAGGGCATCACCTTGTAGCAGAAGGTTCCCTAGGGCATGATAAAGGTTGTTTTCTCTCTATCTTCAGGAGCCATCTTGATCTGATTGTATCTCGAGAATCCATCCATAAAGGAGAACATGTCGTTATGGGCAACATTGTCTATCAGGGTGTCGATATGAGGGAGCGGGAAATCATCTTTGGGACTTTCTCGATTGAGATAGCGGAAATCTACACACATGTGAACCTTCTCGTCTTTCTTTGGCACGAGCACGATATTAGTGACCTATTTTGGGTATTCAACCACTCTCAGGAAACCCGCATCTAGCTTTACGACTTCCTCTTTGATCTTCAGAAGGGTGTCGGGGTACATCCTTTGGAGTTTTTGCTTTACCGATTTGAACTCGGGTTTCAATGAGATGCGATGCTCAACTATACCATGATCGAGGCCCGACATGTCTTCGTACGACCATGCGAACACATCGGCATACTCTGCGAGGAGGGTGATTAACCTCTCTCTCTAAATAGAGTTTAAGGTTGTCCCGACCTTGACTCTCTTCTGATTTTCATCGCTTGCCCCAAGTTGATCTCTTCCAACTCTTCCTGATGAGGGACTATCTCTTTCTCTGAATTTTCCACTAAATGAACTAACCCGTGTGGAATCTCAACCTCATTTTCCGTTGCAGCGGTAATCTCCTCACCTGAAAAGACATGGGGTTTTTCAAGACAATCCAATTTAACATTCATCCTCAAAATAAAGAATGCGAAAAGTAAAAGACATTTGAAATGATAAAGGAACTGCATATATTCATATTTTGACAAAAAAGAAATGTGAGTTCCTACAAAAGAGTTTTTTCAAAATTTATTTTTCGAAAAATAAGAAAAACATGCATGTCTATTACAGAGAAACATCAGGAATCACAGTGGTTGTCCAGTTGCACACTGGCCTCTCTGACTTCTTCACGAGCTTGAACGAGCTCTGAGATGACACCCCCCCCCCTTCTTCAAAGGTGCATATATGGAAGTCTAAAAACACATCGACCAAGGTAGGACTCTGGTTGATGGTTTCTGCCATAAAAGGAAATGTGGTCCTGATGTGGGGGATTTGCATTCGATTACTCAATAACTTGGCTAGTTGCTTTTCTTTCTTCTCCTTGGTGATCCTATCAAAATCAGCCTTGCTCGGCCGGTACCCCAAACCAAAGCGGTCCCTAGAGCTTTTGGCGGATCCCAATTCTTTCATCCCTCGCAGCTCGGCTCCGAGTTCTTTCCTTAGCCGAAAATCGCCCTTCGGCATCATCTTGGTGGTCATTACAACAGCTTCAGCAATCTCGGGTTCAGGAATGGGGGATCCCTCCTTTATCCAGTCTGTATTTACGATCTCAAAAGCTTGGAATGAACTCTCCAAGGTTTCGGCAGTCTCGATGTAGGGTACAGATGAATGCTTTCCCAGAATCAAAGCTTCTTCTGCTTTTATTGTGATGAGAACTCCGTCCTTTACATACTTGATGCACTGGTGGAGAGAGGAAGGAACGGCTCCCGCTGAGTGAATCCATGGTCGCCCTAGCAACATGCTGTAAGTAGGGAAGATTTCCATTATCTGGAAGGTCAATGTAAAAGTGTGGGGCCCAATGACCATATCCAAATCAAAAATTCTGATGATTTGCCTGACAGTTCCATCTAAAGCTCTGGCCATCACCCCGTTGGGTCTCTAATAAGCTATATCAACTGGCAACTGTTCAAGGACATGTTTGGGCATGATATTTAGCGTGGACCCATTATCAATCATGACCTTTACATTCCACAGTGATGTACAAAGCCTTATTATGATTTGTCCCGGCTGGGTCAACTTCTTCGTCAGAAAAGGTAATACTACTAAGAGCTTGAATCCTTCTAATAAGGTTCTCCACCCCTTATACAGTGATGTCTTTAGTCACCAAGGCATGATTCAATATCTTCAGGAGATCTCGGCGATGAGGCTCGGAGGTGAGGATTAACTCCATTATGGAGATGCGAGTTGGGGTCTTCTTCAGCTGTTCGATGATGCCGAATTCACTCTGCATCATAATCTTCAGGAACTCTGTCGCATCATCCTTTACCGCAAGTTTGTTCACCTCTGGCACTTTGTCAGCCAACTCTTCGGGAACCAACAGACTCTTTCCCTTGGCTAGCCTCTGCTTCTCAACTTCATCCTAGATGTAGCACCTTCAGCTATGGGTCATGTCCCCAACATTAGATGTTTCGCCCATAAGTGGGTTCATCGGTGTAACAGCAGAAGGAGTAGTGATAACCTCGTACCCATAGTTAAAGGGGACCGCGTGTAGATCCTTACTGGGAATGTTCTGGGCGAACTTGAAGATCAACTTGGACGGTGTTGTAACTAGGCTCCTGCCTGGGCCACATACTCAAATGAATACGGGGTGGGAGAACTATCCTCGATAGCATCGACTTTCTCTATTCCCCGTGCCCTCTTTTTGACCTGAATAACCCCAAAGTCTGTCAAGTGTCTCAGCTTCCGTAGGAATGGCCTACAATCCTAGATCCTGTGTCCAATTGCCTCAGGGTGGAACAAACAACTACAAGAACTATCCTCCGAATGTCATAGATGGGCTTTTGCCAAAGCAAAGAAAAGCCTTTCTCTAGACAACCCCATTATTGAAGGGAAAGCATTTGTAACCTCCTCGGTTGAGATGACGTTCACTCCTCCACCACCAGGAGTATGGTTCAGCAGCGAGTTAGTGGTTGTATTGGGTCCTTTGGTCAGCCTTTCAAAGGAGACCCATCTGCTATTGATTAAGTGATTTACCTTCAGTTGAAGGCAAAATAATTCTCCAATGTGTGACCTTGAGCTCCTGCATGGTACTCACATCTTGCGTTAGGGTCGTACCATTTAGTGTATAGAGGTTGTTGAGGTTGGGCGGGGATCGACACAATCTGCCCAGCGGCGAGGAGATGCTTGTAAATTTCCCCTGCCGGAAGGGGGAGAGGTGGCACTAGTTCCCAATTCCAGTAATTATTTTGCGTACCTGGTTCTTTGGCAGATTATTTGGTCTTGGTGGTGTGGGATGGGGCGTTTGTGGTAGAGGCGGTGGAAATAGTGGAAACTGAGGTGCTATGTTAGCAACGGGAATTGGTGGTGGAGGGAAAAAGGTAGGTTGATACGACGACGGTGAAGGATATGGGGGTAGAGGAAAATAAGACGGCTTGTAGCTTGGTTGGTGAGATATGAAGCTGACTTCTTTCTTCACATGAGGTGCTCTTTTCGGTGTTACCTCCGGTGCCACAACGATCGTTCCAGACTTGATGCCTTGCTCAACTCTTTCCGCTACCTAAACTATGTTAGATAAACTATTCGATGAGTTGGAGATGAGATAGGTGTAATAAGGAACCTTGAAGGTATTTACGAAAATGGATATAAGTTCCTTATCCCTTAGAGGGGGAGAAATTTTTGCAACGAGTTCTCTCCACCTTTGAGTATACACCTTTACTGACTCGTTGGCCTTCTTCTTGAGGTTCTGTAAAGCAGAACGATGTGGTGCTACCTCCATGTTAAACTTGTATTGCTTAAAGAAGGCATCCGACAAGTCTCTCCAAGTCTTGATCCTCATCTTGTCAAGACTCATATACCAGGTAAGAGCATGCTTGGTTAGACTTTCCCTGAACAGATGAATCATCAGGGGCTTGTTTTGTATTACCTTTGCCATTTTGTTGCAATAAACCTTGACGTGAGTTTTGGGACACTCGATCCCAGTATACTTCTCAAATTCTAGGATTCTGAACTTTGATGGCATGGTTATCCCTGGTACCATGCACATGTCCATAGGCCCTGTAGGATCGAAGGGATCAGTCCCTTCGATAGCCCTCAATCTCTCCTCTAACAGGCTCAATCTGTCAAAACTCGGCACTTCTGCCTTAACAGTGCCAGAACTAGCAGCTAGCGGATACCCAATGGAGACCAGTGGCTGTGTCAAAATGCCACCAGGAGGTTGAGTTCCTAAAGATAAAGGAATCGTGACCGGGGTGGAATGGCCCTGAGGAGGGAGGAATACTAAAATTCTGGGTGGATGATGGAAAGACCCTGAGGTGGGAGGAAATACTGAGATCTGGGCGGATGATGGAATGGCCCTGAGGTGGGAGGAAATACTGAGATTCTGGGCGGATGATGGAATGGTTCTGAGGCGGGAGGAAGTGTTGAGGTTCAATGTGGCTCTCTTTCCCACCGAGGTCAAAAATGGGACCAGTCAGTGTAGGACCAACATTGTCTTGTGGTGCCAACTTTAGAGGTCAGGATGGTCGTTGTGTTGTGCTGAAGGGGGTTGGTATTTGAGGCAAGGGGCTGCCATTTCCAATGGATTCCTTCCCCAGTAAATTATGGTGGCATGGAAGAACCAACAAAAATAGATGAAGAGGACGACTCCCCTGTTTGAGCAGAAAAGGGGTAAAAACTGGGTGGAAAATCAATCGTTGCTTATTCTTTTTCAGCTTGTTTAGCCCTTGTCGTAGCAACCCGAACTTGTTCTTCCAATTATGTTATCTTTGCTTTCAATTTCTCCACTATTTTATCGTGCTCTGTCATCTTTCGAGTTCGTAGTCTAGTCCCGTGGATTTTGCGAGGAATAGTTCACTTTTTGGGAGATATATTTTTTTAATCTGAAAAATAAAGAAGTGAAAATAATTATAAGTTTAAGCAATGACTAATATATATGTGAAATGCTATCTCGAGGCCTCCACGCTACTTATTCACTGCTTCGGCCACACTTTCGCTTGATACTTTTGGGGTGAAGAGATGGCGGCATTTTCGTACGATCACGACTCTTTCAAACGATCAGGTTGACGATCTTGGCGAAGATGTGGAAGGAGCTTTCATTCATTCCCAGGGTACGAAAGAGAGGCTTTCAGGAAGCAAAGGTTAGTTGATCGTAAATGGTAGTTAAAGGTGACTTTGGACCATAAGGGGATAAACATTTATTTATGATGATATCTATGTAAGTAAACATAAGCACGAATTGGATCTAAAACATCATATAAACACTGGTCCGATTCGGTTACAGTTATCCTTCAAGTATTTCAAGCCGTAAGTGGCTTGTTAGGATTACAAAAAGGATCAAATAGTAGGTGTTTCAGTAGAACAACAGGTTAGCGGGCAACTGATCTTCAGGGATTCGTAATTTAAACTCTTTAAATGATTCGACCCAGGAATTGAAGATAGTTCGCTTGCTCTCTAATTGTTCTTGCAATATCTAGATCTCGTGTCCAAATCTTATCCTCTCGTTCTCCGATTGTTAGAAGAGTTTCAACTCGGCCTATTCTAACAACACTATTTATGCTTTCTGCTTTTCCACCTCGACTTGCAAGGATGCTATCTGAGTTTTCCTTTTCTGGTCCCTCTTGGTCGCTTTACTGGCGCGAACCATCAACATCTTGATTGTCGCGTCCCTTTCCTTGATCGCGACACTCAGAGCCTCTTTCTTACTGATCTATGTTGTCATCTTCTTTTCGAATTCACTGCTAGCCAACTCCTGATTCCTTAAGATTATTCGTACATTATCCTGGTTGTGCCGCCCTACTTTGCATAGCTTGAATTCTAGCTCCATCTTTTCCATTTTCAAACCTTCCTTTTCTGATGCAATCTGATCCCTCTGTCTTACTACCCTTTGTAATTGCTACAATAACCGGGCGCAGGTCACTCTATTTGCTCCTTCATTTACGTAGGATTCACCCACTTCTTCCATTGGCCTTTGATTTTTTGGGCGGGGCAAGATGTTCCCATTGGCCATATTCCTTCTCCATTGTAAGTATTCATTCATTGGCGGAGTAGGAACAACGTGCCCTTCTAGGCAGAATGAATTGATCCAATCGCGCGCGTAGTCTTGAGGTGTCAGGTCTGCCCTTGTGTGCAGCAGACTTGAGTCTGTTATACCGTATGTGGCGGGAATGATCTACTTGATGCAGAATTGGTTCAGTACCAGCGCGGGGCAATAAGGAACACATCCTCTTGCTCCAATTAGAGGGACCCATGGTAGATACCCACACCTCACAATGGGGTTGACTGACCGCAACAACTTGGCATGTCGATTGATATCCTCTTCTGAGAGGTCCAGGAATCGTCTCATCCATACATCTTTGTCCTCCATTTGCCATTTGTCCCCGGCTGCCCAGGTGCCTATAGCTTCGATGACCTTTACCAACAAATTCATACCCAGAAAGTTTGGAAGAAACAAAGACTGATATGGTGCCTGTTTGAAATGGCTCATCAGCCGTATTGTCAATAATTGGGCACAACAAGCGAGCTTTCCTTTCCCTTTTCTTCTGCAGGAGTCCAAGGAAAGAAAAGTTCCTACTAAGATGGCGGTTGTGGGGTTGATTCTGTTCGCCTCCATTTCATAATAAACGTTGGCCACCTCAAAGTCAATATAATCCTTCGCTTTTGGAAACAGGATGAACCCTACCAGAACGAAGGCCAAAATCCTCAAGCGTCTGCCCCCTTGAGATGAATGAAACTTCTGTGCGATGTCTTGCCAGCACCAAAAGTCATTTCCATCCTTATACCGTGTTGGGATTCCTAGCCACTTGTCAAGCTTTGTCTTGACACTTGAGGACTTAAAATGGATATTTTGGTGTATAGTTGAAATTTGTGGAGTGAAAGACAACAAGGTGACATATTCTTCCAAGGTAGGCATCAGATCGATCCCTCCGTCGAAAGAGAAACAACGGTAATAAGGATCCTAGAATTTTAGGGCTGCTGATACGATCCTGGTTCCTTAGGATGCGTAGCACCAATTTTGATCTTTGTTCAAAGACGGATTTCCTGCGGAAATAGATAACTCGACGAGTACGAGCTTAGACCACTTAGCTAACCTGTGCTAAGAGCCCTAATCGATTTCAAGTCAAGGGTCTTGAATCGGGTTCTTAGGACTAGACTCAACAATGTGAGAATCACACTAAGATAAACGACACAATAATACAATTCCAAGATTTACTTGTATACGACTCAAGTATTGCGGACTCAAGAAGAACAAGGTTCAACCAACTTGAACAAGGGGCGGAGATTGAAGAGAATATCTCAATTTATCAAATAACAGCCAACTTAATAAAGTAGCCAAGTGGTTCCTTATATAGGTTACAAACAAACCCTAATAGTAAACCAAATAGGAATAGAAGTAGGACTTCTAAAATAGGAAGATAACTTAACTAATTAAAACTGTCTAATTAACTAATTAAGCTAAAATAATTAAAGTCAACAACTTAAACTTCAGTCAACGCGAGCTTCTGGACACGCGAAACGGGCAGGAGCCGTTTTGAGCAATCGGCACGCGAGACAGATGAGTGAAACGGCAATGGCTGAGTGAGACGGTCAAGTGCCGATTTAAGCGAAACGGACAAGGGCCATTTTGAACGAATCGGACAAGAGCCGTTTTGGTGACAAACGGTCAAGTGCCGTTTCTGGCAGAATCATCTTCGGGCATTGTGAATGTAAGGAGATTCACAACTCTTGGTGTCTTCTCTCTAAGCGCAGCTTCCTCACTTGTCCTCTCACATTCCAGCTCCTTGTGAATGAGAGATGACAAACGGTCTTGAAGCTTTCTAGCTCTGGCTCGAGTCATTGGACCAGCTGGTGGTAACGGTAGTTGGATGCGTGGATTCGCATCAGCTGCTCAGATATAATCCCAATCCACCTTAATGTCTATGAGGGTTAACAACCTTCCGTAGTTACAACCAAATTGCATTTCCTCATCAACAGTCAACTTGGCCCTCAATGCCCTGATTCCGACCATGTCAAAGTCCGTGATCTCTAGTCTGACCCTGGTCATAATGTCGGGGACAAAACTAGGTCTCAACATATCTCCCCGGAGTGATTGGTCTTCATAAGTTCTTCCCCCAAAAGTATCAAGTGCAAGTAGCGTGGGCGTTGCCATTTGAATAAACAGGACAAGTATTTTAATATGTTAGTAAATTGAAAGGACGTAATATGTGTATGTCCGCATTTGTATAAGAGAACAGAAGGAGTAAAATCAATAGTGAAGATAGAGTATAAAAATCACAAATATGGAAAAATTGCAAAAATAATTGAAACAAAATTGCGAACATGGAAAAATTGCGAAAATAAATAGAAACAAAATTGCAAACACGGAAAAAATTGCAAAAATAATTGAAACAAAATCGCAAACAATGGAAAAATTGTGGAAATAATAGAAACAAAATTGCAATATATGCATTTTATTGTGATGCATATGCTGGGGTGACAAACTATTTCTAACTGGTTTGAAGGCTCCCGGACGATACCATAAAAGTAGTCCCTCAGTAAATGGATACGAGAGTGTTTACCGAATCATAAAAGGATCTGGGGCGCCCAATCCATTTAGAGGGTTTGTGAAAGCTTACCAAGGCGTGGGCCCCAGGGCTTCACTACTACCAACCTAATCTTATTTGGAAATGCCCGACAATAGAGATTATGCGTGAAAATGCTTATGCAACGACAATTTATCAAAGCGAGTAAAAAATAGCAACGAATCATGTATAAAAAACACAACAATTTATCAAAGTGAATAAATACATGAAAAATGATAATCATGCAAAAAAATCATACGATAATACAACAATTGGTCATATCAAGTAATTACATGAAAAACAATTAATTATCTACAAAAAATCATATGAGAAAAATTCAACATTTTATCGAATCAAGTGAATAAGACAATTGTCATGCATAAAAAGCATACGAAGAATATAACAATTTTTTGAAGCAATAAAATAAAAATAAACACCTCAAAAAAACAATTCTGGCTCCGACCCGATTCCCCAATGAAGGAGCCAAACTGTCGCACCCCCTTTCGGATTTTTTACGCGACGCTGTTCGAACGGATGTGAGACGAAATCGGACTCATCTCACATAATGCAATGAAGTTGCCACCCTATTTTGTTTTTAAGGTTTAGGGAAACCTAAAGTCATGGCATAAAATGAAAAAAAACTAAGGCTCAAAGGGTCTAATCCCAAGAGCAGTAGTTCGGGGTCGTGTTATGGACTCGGGAAGGTGTTAGGCACCCGAGTCACATCCAAAAAGGTTACTGGATAAAAGAGGTGTTTATATCATGCTTGAAAAACATAAAAAGTCCTAATTTAGTGATCATGCCCAATAAGTGAATTAAATTCTAACAATTCTATATATTTATGCATACAATTATATGCGAAAAAGTGGTGAAATAAATAAAAGGGTGAGAGAGGTGTACTTGTGAAGGGATATTGGTTATTTTACCCTACAAGAGCGAAATTATTAGTACGAGAAAAAGGATAATCGATAAACAAATATTTAGCAATTTATCGCATGTGAGCAAAAATAATTAAATTTAGCAATTAAATGCGAGCAGAATAATTATTTAAACATGCAAAAGCATACGAAAATAATCAATTACTCAGTACAAGCATACGATTAATCAGCAAAAAAAAAAGTGATGGGCAGAAAATGAGCTCGCCCCACTAGCTGGGCCTACTGCATGCCCAAGACAGACCAGCCCAGCCCAGCAGATGGGCTGGTTGCTTCTCCTTCTCTTCCTCTCCTGGGCCAAGCTATGGCCAACTCTCTTATTTCCTCCGCATGGGCCAAGGCAAATGCTTGGCCCAAGACCAAACCAAACCAGACCCAACATTCAAAAACAAAAGCGACGGCTACATCCACAGTGTCGTCTTCAACCTTGGCTCGCCCACGCCACTACAAGCGACCAAGGTTCGCCAACGTCGACGAAAATTAGAAATTTTAAGACCAAAATGATTATCTCAACCACAAAAATTTAAACACTTAATCACAACAATTTAATTTCAACAAAACATGGCTTAATTAATTAGAAAAAATGAATTAAACTCAATTATACAAAAAGCTAGAAATGGCAAGATATTTGGCGAATTAAAGCAATGCGATTAATCTAGAGATTAAATAGAGTTTATTTGAAAACAAAATAGCACTTAATTTCATCAAAACACGAACAAACAATTCCTTGAAAATAATGCAGAGAAACGCTTAAAAACAACAAAAGTTTCAACTGAGAGTAACTTCAACCTTTTGGCGAAGTAAGCAGTTGTTCGTGATAGAGAGTAGTGCTAGAGAGGTTTGAGAGATTGTTCATGAATTGGCGAGTTGAAATGCTTGAGCTTGCTCGATATTTATAGCTATTTTCGCGAGTGGATTTGGAGCAGTTGTTGCGCGTGATCGTCGCTTACGTGAGGCTCGAGGTGAGAGTGGCGATGAGCAGTGGTTGGTGATTGGAGGTTGATGATATTGATCTGATAGCCGAGTGCATTAATGGTTGATGGTAAGGGTGGCGGAGAGAGTGAGGAAAAGATGGTAGAGAAGATAGGCATTCAATGAAACTTGGAGGCCAAGGGGAGATGGCTAGAGCCGTTGGATGGGTTGACAAAAAAAATTCATGGTGATCAACAATGACGATGAGAATGAGAGGGGAAATGCTTATTATTTGTTTATTTGGTTCGAGCTAACGGTACGAGAAATCTACCTTGAAACTGATGAAAGTTCGAACAAAAAATACTGATATATGAAATAAAAAGGAATAAATGAAATGATACGAGACGAAAATGTAAAATAAAAAAATAGATGGAAATGTTCGATCTTGGGCCCGAGGAAACTTGCTCGGAACCGATAGAAGCTCGAGCGAGAAAGTTGCTACAAATGTGAACAAAAATAAAGGTGACACGAAATGAAATGATAAATAGTATATAAATAACGAAAACATGATTAATATTAAAAAGGTTAGTAATAAGACGAAAAAATGAAAAATTGCGAATACGCTATGACGAAATGTCAAAAATCAGGTAGCAACACATCACAATGACTTCTATTTAATCGAAGCATTACAAAATCATTGTACATAGGACGTTTAAAACAATTAATTTTTTTTATAAGCAATAATTTTTAATTTAGTTTTTTCAAAACAACTCTAGTGTTAGTTTTTATTAATATTTTTTTGACTGATATTTTTATTAATAGGTACTCTATTTTTTTCAGTTTAAGTATTACAATTTATGTTAGTCTATCTTACTCTATTCTGTTGAATGAGGTCCCAATGTCACGAACGAATCCTTGAACCCAAAATGATTGCGCTTATACGACTCTCGTGTGGTCTCGTTACACGAACCAACCTTTTAATCCCACTTTAGATCTGCATCCATAAAGGACCAGATAGTTTAATAGCCATCACAAGGCAATTTATAAGTATTTCATAGGCACAACATCACATAAGCACATAATTGTATAGGCATAACAAGATCAACATAAAGACACAAATGATAATGAAATGCATCTCTTTATTAAGTAAATATTTAATAAAGGCAATACCATAAGGGGGCTGCCCGCATGACCGGCTCAAAACTTCCCTTTCAATAAATAACCGAGCCCATGACATAAGAGATTGATTACTTACTCCCCCAACCCGATTACAAAGATTAGAATGTAAGCTCTCGTTAAGGTTAAGTGGCTATAGGGTTGAACAATGCCTTAGATAAGTTTAAACCTTAACTCCCGGAGAGGGGTCTTTAGTAGTGAGATCCCATGTCCCCATACCCATTTATCTTATGTGTTGAGGGTCTGTCAGCTATGTTTCAGGCTGCAGTAACATCCAAGAGTATCCAAAGACCCCATTTCCCATCTAAACAAGGTAAAAGATTTCGTACAATTCCAAACTCACAATGATTCGGCCTTGTGCCAGATCTTTGTTATGGCGTTATCAGGGGTTGCACGTCTCTGGTTTGAGGGGATCCCAGCGGGATCAATCGACAGTTTCTCACAACTGGAAACCAAGTTTCGTAGCCGTTTCAGCATAGCCATTCCCATTAAGAAGTCCGTCGCAACCCTATTTGACATACATAGGAGGCCCGACGAACCTCTGAGGACTTTCCTTACTCGTTTTGATTTAGAAATGTCATTAACTTCAGACGTCACCGTTGACTTCGCCGTCGAAGCCTTGAAGTGAAATTGTCGTTATGGGAAATTACGGGACATGTTGATGGTCGATCCGCCGTTGACTCTAGATGCATTAAGGCTGAAGGCCCATAATTACGCAAAAATGGAAGAAGAAGAGAGTAGGAAAACAACTCAAAACCCTCATTTGCCTCACAATATTCATGTCAGTGCAGCCCCGGATGCTCGCCCATCTAGTGACTACGCCCTACGGAGAGATTATATTCCACGGACGTCGAACCGACAGAGGGCCAATTTTCCCAGAGCCAGGCCAACGAATCCACCAACCCAGCGGCAACTAGACCTTCATAAAGGAAGGATTTATGATCCAGATCTTCCTTCTCTTATCCTTCCAAGGGTCAAAATCCTTGCTATCGTCCAACAACGTAAGCTGCCCATTCGTTACCCACCCCCCCATGAAACCTGGGGTGGTCATAGGAGGAAAAGAAAATGCCTATTGCAAATTCCACAAAGTCAAGGGACATGCTACTGACGTATGCAGAGAACTGAAGTTGGCGATAGATCATTTAGTAAAAGAAGGTTACCTTGGAGAATTCGCCACCAAAGCTAGAGAAGAAGCTAGGAGGATCCCGATAGATAGGGTGGCTGATGACCGGCAGATGCCCTCACGTGTCTTTGGAAATGACACTACTTTTGTGGAGAGAACCAGAGAAGCTTTGATAATTCATGACGGAGACATTCCCACCATTAACATCATAGCTAGGGGCACTTCGTACCTTGATGAGCCTACACAGCTAGCATCCACAACGACAGAAAAGAGGAAGCGAGAAGGCGCGTTAATAAAGAATGAAGGGATAAGTGTTCTAGATCGAATGATATTGTCTTTCTCCGAAGAAGACGAGAAAGGTGTCATTTTCCCGCACAATGATGCGTTAGTGGTTACACCCATTATTGGCAACCATGGGATTAGAAGAATTCTCGTTGATAACGGTAGCGCGGTAAACTTATTTTCACTAGAGGCTTACAACCTCATGAAGTGACCGGCTAGTAAGTTGACACCTCACAAGAAGCCGATAGTTGGGATGGATGGAGTTCCTATCCCAGTAACCAGAGTTACCCTTTTGCCGGTATACTTTAGAGAAGACACGTCTAAAAGGTTAGAGGAATTGTTGTTTTTGGTGGTAGACCTTGCCTTGCCCTATAACGCCATACTTGGGCGCCCCTTTCTCAACCGCTTTGGCGCAGCAATCTCTCAAAAGCACTTAAGGCTGAAATATCCCTCGTGGGACGGAGTAGTCTCCATCAAAGGCGACCAGAAACTAGCAGCCGAGTGCTATATACTTATGACGCAAAAGAGATGCGACAGATACGTATGCATGACGGCTAATCCCTTCGAACAGAAAGAGGAAAAACATACCCAACTAGTGGATAGGATGGTGCCCGTCCCGGTTAGTGGGGTTCATGGGGCAAATTTCTTGGTTAGTGAAAAGCTAAGCCTAGAGGAAGGCACGCAGTTAACTCGATTACTAAATAAATTCAAAGGAGGATTCGCTTGGAAGCCTACGGACATGCCGGGCATCTCAGGGGAGGTGGCGGAGCATCAACTCAATGTCAACCTGTGCATCAAACCAGTTCAGCAAAAGCGATGAGCATTTTCTATGGAAAAGGCGGCAGCCATTGACGGGGAGGTGTCGAAGCTCTTAAACGCAGATTTTATCCTAGAAGTTCAATACCTGACTTGGCTAGCTAATCCCGTCCTTTTTCCAAATCCCAATGGAGAGTGGCGCATGTGTATTGACTTCATTGACTTGAATGACGCTTGTCCCAAAGATTGCTACCCGCTCCCTCGAATTGAGCAATTAGTAGACCAGACTGCCGAGTATGCTTACTGAAAAATGCTAGGGCGACTTTCCAACGCATGGCAAACAGAGTCTTCGAGAAACAAATCGAAAAGAAAATAGAAGCCTACATGGATGATTTATTAGTCAAGAGTAGAAGTTTTGAAGATCACTTAGCAAACCTGGAAGAAGTGTTACAACGTAATAAAGGAGTATGGGATGAAGCTGAACCCTTGTAAATGAATGTTTGCTTTTCAAACAGGCAAGTTCCTGGGTTATGTGGTGAGCCGGAAAGGCATTCAGCCCAATCCGTCAAAGATCAAAGCCATTCACGACATGGTATCTCCTCAAACTGTCAAAGAAGTGCAAAAGCTTACAGGGCGCGTTATCGCTTTAGGACAGTTTATTTCCAAACAAGGTGAGAGATGTCTACCCTTCTTCAAAGTCATACGTTAAAAGGCTCCCTTTGGCTGGACGGAAGAGTGCGAGGAGGCGTTTATCAGCCTAAAAGCCTACCTTTCATCTGATCTAGTGTTGACAAGACCAGAGCCAAGTGATACTCTATGTCTGTATCTTGGTGTCGCCGACGAAGTGGTTAGTGTCGTCCTTGTATGAGACTATGACCATGTCCACCGCTCGGTATTATTTGTTAGTCATGTCTTGAAAAATGCCAAGTTGCGGTATGCTCGCATTGAAAAAGTAGCGTTTGCGTTGATACAGGCCACGCGAAAAATATTCTCGTATTTTCAGGCTCACCCTATCGTCGTACTTACCGATCAACCCTTGAAAAGGATTTTCAGAAAGCCCGAGTCTTCGGGAAGGATGTTAACTTGGGCCATTGAACTCGAGTAGTTTGGGCTACAGTATAAATCCCGACCATCCGTGAAAGCTCAAATCCTGGCGGACTTTATCGCTGAATGCACTTTTACGCAGGACCCATTGACGGGCCTAACCGAGGAAGAAAGAAATGACGTGGATCTCCCATTCCCTAAAACTTACACCGATCTATGGGTTATCCACGTGGATGAGGCAAAGAACCAAGAACTAGCCGGAGCAGGAATCTTAATAACGGGACCACAAGATATACAAATACGATATGCAATCAGAATCCTGCAACCTTTATCTAACAACGCGCCAGAGTACGAGGCGCTACTAGCAGGACTCGGGATAGGGAAGAATCTGTCCACGAAAATCATACATGACGCTGGAGAAATGGGAGACCTGCGACTATTGATATACGGAGACTCCAAGCTAGTGGTAGATCAAGTTTTGGGTAACTCTTTAGCTAAAGAGCCAATCATGATGCAATACCTCTCTAAAGTAAAACGTGAGTTGACGGAAATAAGAAAAAGAGGTATACAAGTCAGTATCGAGCATGTCCCTCAAGAAGATAACACTGAGGCAAATAATCTCGCCAAGATAGCAGTTAACCTAGAAGAATCCATACCTGCTGACATATATTATGAAGAAATCTCTGTGCCCTCCTTTATAGAAGAACAAGCGTCGCTATGCGTCGAGGAGGTTGAGGAAGATTGGCGAAACCCTGTAATAAAGTTCTTGAAACACGAGGAACTACCTGCGGATGACGCTGAAAAGAAGAAAATCTTAAAATGAGCCGCCCTATGCACATACTACGATGGGGAGTTGATCTAAAGATGTTTCTCTCACCCTGCCGCCAAATGCATTACAGAGCAAGAAGGCCTCCATACTTTGTGGGAGATTCATGAAGGAATCTGTGGCATGCACCGCGCAGGTTTTTCGTTCAGGATTTTATTGGCCCACCATCCATAGAGATTGCGATAATTTTGTCAGAACATGCCAAAAGTGTCAAGAGTTCGCCAAAATTCCCCGAAGACCGGCCACGGAGATCTCAGAAATCATATCCCCTTGTCCTTTCGCTAAATGGGGAATTGACATTTTAGGCCCATTTCCAAAGGCTAGATCTCAAATGAAGTTCGTAATCGTATCAGTCGATTACTTCACAAAATGGGCAGAAGCAGAAGTCGTGCCCATGGTCACGGCGAACAGGGCATGGCGTTTTTTCAAACATGAAGTCATCATGCGATTTAGAGTTCCGCGTGTGCTAATCAGCGACAACGGGTCACAATTTACCAGTCAATTTTTCAAAGACCAGTGTTTGGAATTCCAAATAGAGCAGAGATTCTCTTCAGTGGCGCATCTGCAGACCAACGGACAGACAAAAGTAACCAACCGAAGCATCCTTGGCGGAATCAAGAAAAATTGAGAAGGCTCTAAAAAGAAGTGGGTAGAAGAGCTACCGTACGTAATGTGGGCGTATCGAATGACCGTCAAGACCAGCACAGGGGAGACCCCCTTCGCATTGGCTTTTGGCACTGAAGTCGTCACGCCGGTGGAAGTAGGAACTTTGAGCTTACGGGTAGCATACTATAAAGAAGAATTGAACGAAGAAAGATTACGGGCCAATCTCGACTCGTTAGCAGAATTACACGAAGCAACCATTTTGCAAACGCTGCATTACAAGAGAAAGATGGCACGATATCACAACAGGTGCGTTAAGGAATGCTTGTTCAAAGCGGGAGACCTAATACTTAGAGACAAGTGAGCAGTCGGACAACGCATGTGGAAACTCAGCTCTAACTAGGATGGCCCATACTGTGTCACTCGCGTTATTGGAAGGGGAGCATATCACTTGGAAACACTTGACGGTACCCCCTTACCAAATTCCTGGAATATAGCCCGTTTAAAATTATACCATGCTAGAACCTGAAATACTTCCGTAAGCTTTTGGCTAACGTTGATAATATGTTTTAACGATCAAATAAAAAATATCTTCGTGTGTTTTGTGGTTAATAACGCGCAGATAATGAAGGGTGCCAGGAGTGAAAATCCTATCCTTGTGACAACCGCTCCTGATCAGACGGCTCACTAAGATGAGGCAAGCCCTGGCATACTTAAAGATTCAACGCCAGGAGTGAAAATCCTATCCTTATGAAAACCGTGCTAATACAGACGGCTCACTAAGATGAGGCACGCTTTGGCACCCCCGGAAGTGAAAATCCTATCCTTGTGATAACCGTGCTAACACAGACGACTCACTAAGACGAGGCACGCTCCGGAGAAATGAAGACTCAACACCTGGAAGTAAAAATCCTATCCTTGTGACAACCGATCCTCATCAGACGACTCACTAAGATGAGGCACGCTCCAGGCCGACCGTTGAAACTCAAGATAAAAGAAATATCCCAGCAAATAACCGGATGGCAAATACTCGGCGAAGTGGCTGGATGAGTAATGCCCCGGCGAGGTCGGATCCAGCAACCCTGGATGAAAAAGTAATACCAGTAATGCCCTAGCGAGGCTGGATGAAAAAGTAATACCAGTAATGCCCCAGCGAAGCCGGATCCAGCGAGGCTGGATGAAAAAATGATACTAGTAATATCCCGGCACACCCGGGTGAATGCCTACAGACGCGATTGATGCCTACTATTACATGTCATTTTGCTAACACGGTAAAGCAATATTTGAGAATTTGCAGGAAAAATTGCGGAAATATTGAAATAATAGAGGGACCAATGTCCACGAAGGCGGCGAAATCATAGAGGTATTTTTGACATATCTGTCTGCCATAGATCTCTCAAATTATTGGTTCCTTTATCCATTCAATTTTATCATGGCATGTTTCTCATTGGTAATTCTATCGGCAATTGAAAATATGATATTAACAACGGATGCTCAGGAATCTTGATATATCACATTCAAGAAATTTTGTCAGGAATTTCTATCGTCAACTCTAGCAATCTTGTCTATGGAATTCCTTGTGGTTAACCATTGAACATGAGCCTCGCATTCCAAAACCTATGTGGTGGAAAGTTGACAGGATACAAGGAAGCATACAGGAAATATTGAAATATTCTCCGAAGATCTGTGTGCAAATGACATTACAAAATTAATTATAAGGGGCCTACCAGGAAGATATCTTCTCAAGGATATGGTATCTCCTATCTGAAGAAGAAACAAAAATCTACGGTTATCTATAAGATATCTTTCACCCTTAACGAGGGAATGCATTTCAGCGGTAATGGCAACATTACAGTATCTTCTGCTCCTGGTATTGGGGAAAATTCTTATTTATAGTCATATTATTCTCTCCTTGGCACGGGAGCATATATTCTGCAATATTACACCACCATGATATCTCTAAACAAAGAAGGAGACATCTACATTTATTAAGATGGCGTCCTCTATTAGTGACGAAAAATATCTGCAACAATATAGCATTATCGTGAGACCTCGTGTTCCTAGAGTTATCTCTTGAACGACATTACCTCGCCGAAGAAATAAGAGTAATATCCAGAACAATGTCATTATAATGTTATTTTTGGCTTGGAAATACATACGGCTATATCGTCACAATATCTCCTTTTACCGATATGGAACATATTCTACTTACTGGGGGAAATATCCAGTTATCGCGAGTTTGCATTTTTAGAGCTATCCGGTGAACAACGTTATCTCATGAGGACATTCTATCTTCAATATTGTCACCTCGTTATGGATATATTATTTCTCTGAAGCAAAGAAAATGCTTATATTCTTCATCAAAGCATAACACATCCTATCTATCTCGGGAAATATTTATCATAATTGCAAGACTGTGATCTTGAAGTTATATGAAGAATAGCGTTATCTCTAGCAAAATTCTACCCCTGATACTGTTATCACATTATGGAAATTCTACGGTTAATACCTTGATTCATCTCTAACATCATCATCTTAGTGTGGTGCCATACCTTTAGCATCGTCACACTATAATCTCTTTGAACGTGGTATACGGCCGCAGAAAGTTATCGGCGATAAGGCTGCCTTGCTAGCATAATCTTACTCTAAAATTCAGCACATTATTAAGGCAATCTATTGTTCATATCGCTTCGATATGATAAACTATCTTCAATTGATTTATGGTAACCCTACCTCCGAATTCGGTGTACCGATTATGATAACCTATCCTCTACATTGTTGTCTCATCATGACGATTTATCTCTCACCAGGATATTCAGAGGTGATATTTGATCTTCAGTAATCATTATTTTCTAATTACGATATTATTCGCAAAAAAAAATCGTTATCGCAGAATGAGAAATGGCATAAAGAAGATTAACAGGAAAAAGAGATGGTAAACAAAATAGATAACTGTCCAATACCTCCAAGGGTTACAAAAGGTTAAAAGTTTTTTAGAAGAGAGACAAAAAGGGGGCGATATCCAAGATTAGGAAGGGACGGCTGGAGATGCCTATGAAGGCGTTATCACCCTACTATCTCTTTGCCCCTCACGAGCCCTCGCTATCTCCCTATGAAAATTCTCGTCATTAATGGACACGGACTTCTACCGAAAGAGAGCAAAAACGTCATCAGGATAAAATTCTTCCACCCCGTAGCGCTCCATGAAAGAGTCAACCATGGCAACCGTGGTTTCCTGCGAATACCACTAACATTTCTCCCAGACAACCCTAATTCCTTTTCTAACGCTGAGCTCCTATCCTTTTCTGCTTCTAATTTCGCGTCAAGAGCAGCGACCCTAGCAGCATCGTCAGAAGCTTGTCTCTTCATATCAACTTCCTTCTTAGTAGCATCCTCCACTTCTTTCCTAGCAGTCACTAAGGTCTCCACCAGCTCTTGATGCTCCCCCGTTAACTTCTCCACTTCTTCCTATTTTCTAGCATGCTCTTCTGAAATTCGGTGGTGGGCGTTAAGTAGTTCATTGGAGGAAGAAGTAAGAGAAGCAATTTTTCCCACCATATGCTCCGCCCAATAATGAAGATCACATAAAGAAGAGAGCATCCCAGAGCGAAGCAAGTTCAATTACCCCTGAGGAGTCTAAGATAGAAAAGCTTCCCTTTCCTCCCGAAGTGATAACAGGTGAGCAGCTAGAAGAGAAGAAGACTTTGAGGAACCATCACCACCCAAAGCACGGAAGCCCACTCTACGCAGATCATCCAAGTCGATCTGATGAGTAACAGGCCCCGAAGGGGCTAACGTACTTAAGCCAGCGATAAGATGGGGGACGACAACCCCCCCTTCAGAAGATGGGAGCACAAGAGTATTCGAAGGAACAAAGAACAGAGTGGTAGGAGATGGAGGTTGACTGGAAGAAGCTCCCATAACGGGCCTAAGGGAACCATGAGAAGGGTAGACGGGAAAATCAGACTCCATGAGGTCGGAAGCGAACTCCACGGCAAGAGAAGTGGAATGAGGACGCGACGTGCCAAAAGAGCCAGGGGAAGTATGAAAAGGCCTGGCAGCACCTGTATTTCTTAGTAATTCAAAAACCTGACCACCGTCAGAAGGCACTTCAGAAAGAGAAATGGTACCGTGTTCCCCTTGATCGGTGACGCGGTTCTCCGATACCTTTGCAGCCTCATGCTCATGTCGCGCCCTCTTCTGGCGCTCTTGGAAGAGTCTTGACAAATCCATGTTATCGCCTACAAGAGTAGGAATGAGAGTGGTGGCAGTTTCCTAGAAAGAAAAAATGTATCAGGAAAAAGCCAAAAAACAAAAGAGGTCATTGGAAGGCGTTAAAGAATATACCTGAGATGACGGAGGGATTAAAGGAACGCCTATGGGGATTGCCTCATCAACTGTTACCTCTGTAGAGATAACCACACCAGAAGGCAGAATATAGGCAGTTGCGCTTCTCCTTTTTCTTTTTCTTTTGACGCGGACTTCAGAAGAAGACGCTGGAACAGTGGCGGCAGCAGCGGCGTTATCTCTCTCTCTCCTTTTTTGAGCCCTTTTCTCCCATCTTCTCACACACTCAGGCTTCCAGTTACGTGAGGGTACTGCAAAATCACAAAATAACGTCAGCGTTAGTGCCCTCTGGAACAACAAAGAAAAATGCTGCAATACTTACCAACAATACAGTCGACACTAAAGTTCAGCTGGCTAGTTTACGGGTGTGGACACTAAAGTTCAGTTGGAGTAATTTTTCCAACCAACCTTGTTCAGGTGAAGGAAGAGGCTTTCACTTACCCCCAGGGGTTAATCGAAACGACTGTTGCAACGACCGTCATTTGGTAAAGGACGCGTTAAGCACGCGCAATGAGTATAATCTTGGGGAACGAGAAGACGTTTCAATTTTACTACTCTCTAGGGGGCACCAACCCCTAATACCTCCACAAAGAGACACGCGTACCCTAGCCATCATAACTTCCTCCATCTCATTAATGGGAGAATCTCAAGCATTAAATGCTCTGAAAAACTGGATCAATTCCTGGCTTAAAATATTCTGAATAGATGTAGTAACGCGTCAATCGGGATAACGCGAGACGGAGCATTAAGTCAATCAATAACCGTTAAGGCAATAATGATCGAAACCCACTTGAAGGAGGGAGGTAACGCTACAATGATTAATTATTCAAAAGAGTCTCAGCGTTATTACAAAGCAAGTGCCGTCAACATTCAAATTACGTGGAGAGAACAACACATCGAAAGGAGAAAACAATCATGTGGGGGGAGCGGAAGTTTCCACGTCTTTCACGACGTCCAGATCATCTAATAACGGGAATGTCTCATAATCGCTATCATTGCTCATTCCTTCTTCTCCTGAGGAAGGAAGACCTTCTTTGCTCTCGTCAATCTCACCCATCCTTTTGGAAATATAATCTGCTATCTTAGATGGATCGAAGTTGTTGCGGCCGCAGTAATCTTTAAACCCAGCATTAGCGGCCCACATGGTTTTCCTATTCAACCACTCTATCTTTAACGGGACTTTAGCCAGATCCTTATCTCGGGCCGATATCTCCTCGTGAAGAAGAGATTTTTTCTTCTTTTCAGCTACCAGCTCTGCCTCCAGAGCTTCAACCTTAGCTTTCCCTTTGGATCTTTCTCTTGCTAGGATGGCACGACAATTATCCAGTTCTATTCGGGTCTGACTCTGACGCTACGTCATCTTCCTCACTTTGGTCAGTGCACAGTCGAGCTGCCCCTTTTGAGCACTCGTCGTACTGGACAAATCTTGCAATTTGCTATCGTGAGCTTCGGCAAAGTAATGTAATTTACGAAAGTTGGCCAATGAGTCATTCATAACGCGTGCATACTAAGAGCCGGGAGAAAGCTGCAAGAATCTTTCCTTATCCTCAGGAAGACTCAGCATTCCATCCACTAAAGTAATGTAATTTACGGAAGTTGGGCAATGAGTTAATTGATCTCCTGAAAATGGGTCCGACACCCCTAGGGCGCGAAGCCCGTCAGATTCAATTTATGGGAAGGAGCTCCTTGAGGCCCTTGAGAAGAAAGATTGACGATAAGAGAAGGAGCAGAATCACCAATAAAACCGCTAACACTCGGAACTGAGGTAAAGAACAATGGTTGAGGAACCCTCATTGGCGGTTAGAAAATGCACCCGAGCTTGGAGCCGTTACCGTCACGTCAGGGATATTAGTATAGATGGGAGAATAGGGGACCTCAACAGTTGGAGAAGAACTCGTTACCAATGGGACTTCAGATGGTGCCATGAGAACCTCGACAGGTGTAAAAGGCTTTACTGTTGGGGGAACGTCAATTGACGGCGCGGGAACTTCAGCAGCCGAGAAAGAATTCACCATCGGTGAAACGTCAGTCTCTACGAGGGAAACCTCAGTAGTATTACTAGAAGAAATGGTAATATCAAGGAAGTTAGGGCCCGTCATCGACACTAGAGGAGGACACACGGCAAGCCCAGCTACTCGCATCTCCCTCTCCTCCCTAAGTTTCCTCCGCTGAGCCTTGGAAATCTAGCGAAGGCTAGTCTCTGTATCCATGTCCTCAGATTCATAAGAAAATACTTCGGTCTTGATTACTGTTGAGCTCGAATTAGATCCTCTCTCCCGAACAGGCAACCAATTTTCAAAAAAACGAGAGGCACGAGTAGAAATGTTGCGCCCCCTTTTAGGAGCCGCCCTAGAGGTCCTTCTTTTCTTTAACGGGATACTCCGATGAAGTGAGGCCCTAGATAACGAAGAGGATGGTATTGTTGGAAGTGGCACAACTTTTGGAGGAGCGTCTTCCCCTCTAGATGGTTGACCGCCAGCGTCTCCTGCGAAAGAGACGTATCAGTAAATGAGAAAGAAGAATGATAACGCTAGAATACAAAGACTCACCCACGAGGCACTCGGACAGAGGCTTATTCAAAGTAAAGTTTCGAATGTGGAAAGGTGTCTCCATTTCTAACAAGGCGTCAGCTTGAGCCAATTCCTTCTTAGACAAGACTACCGGTTTCACCCAATCAGCATCAGTAATGCCCTGGTTAAACCCCGTGCACCATAGATGGGAAGGCAACTCAACAATGAAAAAACTATTTTTCCAGTCATCAACAATCTCCTCAAACTCTCGAAAATTTTGCCAGAATGACTAGGCATATGCATCATTCCACCTCGGAGTGATATTGACCAAACCGTTGCGACAATCGAGGCTAAAGAATTTATGAAGCAAATCGACAGACGGAATAAAGATATTCTTCATTTCACAAGCATGAAGGAAAGCATAAATACCACACCACGATGGGGGAGTTATCTGCGCGGGGTTAATCTTATATTGGCGCAGCACATTTTCTATAGAAGTATGAACAGGAAGACGAAAGCCATAAAGAAACGTCTTAAAATACAACATCCTACGGGTTCCCCACAGTCTGTCGTGACGCCTCATACTCCTATCTAGAAGCATAACGGTGTAACCGCTAGGGAAAGAGATACCGTGATTCTCTAACTCGAGCCACAGCACAGTCTCACAAGAGAAAACACTAGCAGTATTTTCGATCTCAAAATCTAAAGGCCCCCGAGAGCCTGTTCGAGACCTCGTGCGATGCATAATAAAGAGACAGCGAGAGAAAAAACTAAGGAGGAAGAAATAGGGTACCTTAGAGAAGAAAATAGCTGACAGATCGACTGAGCTAACGAACAGTTGAGAAGTTCTTCTTCGACTAACAAAGAAAGCGAAGGATAGTAGGGAAAATTCAAAATGCGAGTAAAAGAGTAAGAGGAAAGAAGTTGTTTCCTTTTAAAAGGTCGAATATCACAGTGTTGACCAAGCGACCTATCAGAATGAAACACGTGTAGAACAGAAGATGACACATGGAAGGGAATTAAAGAAAATTGAAGGCTAAGCAGCTACATTTCTCAAAGGGGCGGTTAACCACGGGAAGTTAAAAAGACGATTACGCGGTGTCCACAATCAAAGAAGTAATTAACCGCTCGGCATTAACCACCCAGTGATCGCGAGGTTAACGGGAGAGCGCGGTGAGAAAAGAGAAAAATATGAAAGCATTTCTTTATTCGCATAAAAGCCATGCGGCATCTACAAAGCACATGACATGCATATCAATCCTCGTCAAGTAAGCTAGAAGGCCGATAGAAATCCTCTCCCTTCGGAGGTGGCAGTTCTTCGTTTAATAGAGAAAAAGGTTCTTTAGGCATCTCCTCTTTGCCTTGCTCTAATCGTAGAACCTCTAGAGGCCTTTTTCCCTTCAAAGGAGACACGTACGAGTCCCTCCAGGCGGCAGGGGCTGAAATTTCAGGATCGTTATAACGAGCTGGGATTCCCTCTCAAGACACAAAACACCTGATATGAGGAAGCAGTTCATTATCGCCCTGCATGATTTCTTCTTCAACTACCATTGGCGAAACAGGAGCCGTAAAAATAGGAGGCATTTTTGGGGAAGTACGCTCTGCAACCTCCGAAGAGTACGAACCAGCCACTATATTTCAGGTAGTCTCTGCGGACAAATGAACGAAAGAAGGTGAATAGGGTAAAGTGAGAAAAATTTCATTAAATGGCTATGGTAAAGAGGCGTTCTTACCTTTTCGTATGCCACGACAATTGATACACCTCAAGAGCACAAGTCAGGATTGGAAAATCTGATTCTTTAGCCACGCCTATTTGAAATTCATGCTAATCAAGGGGCATCGAGAAAATTGCCCAATCGATTAGCATTGGAAATAGGGTGTGAAGTTAATGCGAGGAACGGTCAGGATGAATATTTACCATCACCAGTTAGATTCAGTGACTAAGAAAGCAAAAGTAGCGAAAGCTCGACCGGTGGCAGACCCGTTTTCGGTTGGGCTGAGAAACGTTAGTCTCAATTGGTGCATCATTTGCGCATCCCGAAAGAAAACATCGCAGGAAAGTTAACGTGAAAGCCACTTTATTCATGGCCTAAACGGCCCAAGCATACATACATGTACATATATATAAAACAGAAACAAAAAAGCATAAAGGCGGCTACAAGTAGTCAGGCAGCGGACCCGGCGTCGTCATCCCCATCCACATGGGGAATCTCCTTCAAAGCATCAGCAATGGAGGTCAGTTCAGAGGAGGAAGCTCTCATACCCTTCAAATAACACCCCAATAAGTCCTTCCTGTGTTGCAGCATATTGATGGCCACATGGATACGAGAGACAAAAGTGGCTATCTTCGACACATTCTCCAGGGGGTTGAAATCCTCCATGGAAACCGTACCTTGCCGGGCCAATAGAGGATTTAGCATCCCCTGAAGCTCCAGAACATCTTCAGAAGTCTTGGTCACCATGGACTCCAAGAAACCAATATCAGCCAGGGTGAGATTCTTCAAAGTATGAGCTTTTGAGATCATAAAATTTTTGGTCACTTCATCCATAGTAGAAATACTGAGAAAGATGCAGAAAAGATGTGAAGAATTAGTTCAAAGAAAGATTCAATTTATAGGCCTAAAGGAATGCCGATTTGAGAAGACGCGTCTCTAGAAAATTGAACCACCTTCGTCACCTCGCAGACCATTAAGTAGACAAGGCCGAAAATGGAATGGTAGCCCTTGGTAAACACTCGGGCTCATTTTTTGTTGTCCTTATGATAACTATAGAAGTGATTTCAAGGGCATTTTCGTCCTTACACTCGATGACAAAGCCGGAGTACTGTAGTTGTCACCTGGACTGAACTACTGTAGTTCTTGCCTTTCTCTTCTTACTCGCAATCCCGGGATGGTCGACGTCAACGGGGGCGTCTCACAAGATATCTGTTCACGCGGACAGCGTTATCCCATCCCTGGCGTTATAAGGCGTCATCTGAGAGCCTTGGGCATTATCAACTTAAGATAACACCCCCCCCCCCCCCCCCACCCCCCACCCCCCCCCCCCCCCCCCCCCCGCCTCTAGGTAACATCCGCTTCTTGCCTATAAATACCCCAGCATTCAAGATAAATAGGAAAACCTAAAATAGCTAGCCGAAGCCCTGCCATTTTGGAACCTCTATACTAACTTAAGCATCAGAGCTTCTATGCTGGAGACCCCCTCCGACGCTTTGCAGGTACATCAGACGGCGAAAATAGTAATCTCAGGAGGCCACTTTCCTCACTTATCCTTCTCCAGAAGATCAAATACTATCAGTAATGTACTTCATTCGAATATTGTTTTGATGGTGGGGGTGTGAACCTCCACACAAAATTGATTAGGGAGTGGTAACGTACCTCCATTCGAATGTTGATTTGATGGTAGGGGTGTGAACCACCACACAAAATTGATTGGGGAGTGGTTGGAAGCCACCGCGTGATTTGAGCTGGAGGGTGGTTGCAAGCCACCGAGTGAATTGAGATGGAGAGTGGGTGAAAGCCACCGCGTGATTTGAGTTAGAGAGTGGTTGAAAGCCACCGCATTCGGTTAAACTAGGGAAGTGGAGGATCTGAGTCGCCGCCCAAGATGTACCGGAAGGTAGGGGAACTGAGTCGCCGCACAAGATGGACCGGTCTTTTCATAACTTGATTGGATTTGTTGGTGAAAATCTATGACGAGGGCATTATAACGATTTTCTCATCTAAATCCATCCGATAGCGTAAGATTTCCCCCAAAATATATCTGTATCCTATAAATAGGGAGGAAACAAACACGAAGCAGCGACATCCAATCTCTAATGGGTGGAAAAAGAGAGAGCAATTGATAAATGGGAAAAATATCAAATATTTCCACACTACCCTAAGGCTTGCCCCCAAGTATTTTATCAAGATGAAAACAACTTCCTTATCAAGAGAAAATTCAATAAATTTAAGCATTTTTTGGAGAACATGTCATCTCAATTTTGTCATATAAGCGTGCTTGATACAAGTCTATAAAGCGTCTGCATCTTGCTCAGGAGATAACGACCTCAAGAACAAGACTTTCCCACAACATTTAGACGTAGGCAAACCTCACCGGACATTGGTGTTTGCGCTCATGCTTAGAAATAAGGCTAAGTTTTTACACTCATAAAAATGCAACAAACATAGCACAAAAGTTAAATTTGCAATATCAATCCGAGTGAAAGATGCACATGCGTGGGCATTCTAACAACCAAGAGGACTTTGCAAGGGAAAGGAAGTGTGTATTGTGGGAAGAAGGAAAGGAATAATTTGTTTAGAAAGAGGGGAAAAAATTAGCAGAAAGAAGAAGGGGTTTTGTGAGCAGTACTCGACGATTGGTTGCAGTGAGGACAAAGCGCACAAGTTCTTCAATCTTTGCTAGGAATGCTCCTTCGTGAGATCATTTTTGTTGACTCTGGGCCATTTTCTGTACTCTCTCTCTCTCTCTCTCTCTCTCTCTCTCTCTCTCTCTCTCTCTCTCTCTCTCTCTCTCTCTCTCTCTCTCTCTCTCTCTCTCTCTCTCTTTTTGTTTTGTGTTTTTTTTAACACCTTTAATTTTTGAATTTTTTCCTGTTTTTCTTTGTTCTTTTTTCTTTTCTTTTTTTCATTTCTCTTCTTTTCTTTTCTCTTTTCTTTTTCTTTTTCTTCTCAAACGTAAAATACATCAGCAAGCAAAGCAAGTACAGTTTTTGTCTTGTCTTTCCTCAGTCTTGGTTTTGGACGATGACCTTCAATCCTCATTTTCTTCTGCCTTCTTCTGGCGCTGATTATCAGCAATCTTCTAAGGGCTTCCTTTTCATCCCTTTTTTTACAAACCACATTCGATGTGCCCCTCAAAGCTTCGACTCTTAACCAAGAAATCGTCCACATAGGCTTCTGCTTTCTTTCCGATTTATTTCTCGAACACCTTGTTTGCCATACGCTGAAAGGTTGCCCCAGTATTTTTTAGTCCAAACGGCATCGTCGTATAATAGTACGTGGCCTTTGGGGTGATGAAGGCGGTCTTTTCTTCGTCCTCGATGGCCATGGGAATTTGATGATATCCGGAGTTGGCGTCTAGAGAACTCAAATAAGCATACCCGGCAGTCTGGTCGACTAATTGGTCGATTCGAGTGAGCAGGTAGCAATCCTTAGGACATGCGTCATTTAGATCAGTGAAATCAATACACAGGCACCACTCTCCGTTGGGCTTTGGAACGAGGATGGGATTGGCTAACCAAGTCGGATATTGGACTTCTCGGATGAAACCTGCATCTAAAAGTTTTGACACCTCCTTGTTAATGGCGATTGCCTTTTCTATAGAAAATGTTTGTCGCTTCTATTGGACCAGTTTGATGCAGGGATCAACGTTAAGTCAATGCTCCGCTACCTCTCGCGAGATACCAGGCATGTCCGCGGGCTTCCATGCGAATTCTCCTTTGCACTTGTTTAATAACCGACCTAACTGCATGCTCTCTTCTGGGCTTAGTTTTTTGCTAACCAGGAAGTTTGCCTCCCTGACCCCGTTAACAGGGCCGGGCACCATCTTATCCATTGGTTGGGTATATTTTTCTTCTTTCTATTCGAAAGGATCCGCCGTCACACACACATACCTAGCGCAACTCTTTTGCGCCATGAGTAGATAACACTCGACTACCAGCTTCTGATCGCCTTTAACTGAGACCACTCCATCCCAAGAGGGATACTTCAACCTCAAGTATTTTTGGGATATCGCTGCACCGAAACGATTGAGGAATGGGTGCCCTAATATGGCGTTATAGGGCAAGGTAAGGTCTACTACTAAGAATGACAATTCTTCTGATCTTTTGGACGTGTCTTCTCTGAAGTATGTAGGCAGTAAGGTGACTCCAGTCACTGGGATAGGAACTCCATCTACCCCAATTATCGGCTTTCTACAAGGTGTCAGCTCGCTGGCGGGACATTTCATGAGGTTGTAAGCCTCTAATAAAAATAAATTTACCGCGCTGCCGTTATCGATAAGGGCTCTTCTGACTCCATGTTGCCAATAATGGGTGTGACCACTAACGCATCATTATGCGGAAAAATAACACCTTTCTTGTCCTCCTCGGAGAAGGACAATACCATTCGATCTAGAACGCTTATCGCTTCATTTCTCGCTAACGCACCTTCACGTTTCCGCTTCTCTCCTATGGTGGGCGTTAACGGCACAGACTTATCAAGATACGGTGTGCCCCCAGCTATGATGTTGATGATGGGAATGTCCTCATCATGAATCGCTAACGCTTCCCTGACTCTCCCACTAGGAGTAGTGTCATTTCCTGGAGTGTGAGGAGACGCTTGTCTACCGTCTGAGGCCCTATTCGTCGGGTTATTCCTGGCTTCTTCTCTCACCTTGGTGGTGAATTCTCTGAGATATCCTTCTTCCACTAGACGTTCTATCGCCAACTTTAACTCTCTGCACATGTCAGTGGAGTGTCCCTTGACTTTATGGAACTTACAAAGGGCATTTTCTCTTCCTCCCATGATTACCCCAGGTTTCACAGGGGCTGGATAACGGATAGGCAGATTCCGTTGCTGAACAATTGCTAAGATTTTCGCTCTCGGAAGTATGAGGGAAGGAAGATCAGGGTCATAGACTCGGCCCTTGGGCGGATCTGCTTGTCGTTAAGTGGGGAAGTTGCTGGGTCTTCCCCTTGAAGAGCTGCCTCTTTGCCGGTTTAAGGCTCTAGGGATATGATCTTTTTGCTGGGCGTAATCGTCGATAGCGCGAGTGTCAAGGGCCATGCTGGTAAGTGCGCTAGGTGTGTGGGGCGCGTGTTGTGGCGCACTTCGAATTTTATCCCTGTTTTCTTCCTCCTCCATCCTTGCATAATTATGAGCCTTCAACCTTAGCGCGTCCAAAGTCATCGGGGGGTCCACCATTAACATGTCCCGTAATTTTTCATAACAACAGTTTCGTTTCAAGGCTTCTACAGCGAAATCAATAGTGACACCTGACGTTAACGACATCTCCATATCGAAACGACTAAGGAACTCTTTCAGAGATTCTTGGGGCCTTCTGTGTATATCGAACAAAGTTGCAGTGGACTTCCTAATGGGAACAGCCATGCTGAACCGGCTTCGAAACTTAGCTTCCAGCTGCGAAAAACTGTCTATGGATCCGGCCGGGAGTCCTTCAAACCAAAGACGTGCGACTCCTGATAATGTCATAACAAATATCTGGCACAAGGTCGCATCACTATGAGTTTGGAATTGCACAAAGTCTTTCACCTTGTTAAGGTGAGAGATGGGATCTTTCGTGCCGTTATAAGACTCTGTGGGGAGTTTCACGTGTCGACTGACTCTGTGATGCCTTATGCGATAGCTTAACGGATGACCTGCGCTATCATCGGAGATTTCACGAGGATGACGGGGAGGAGAAATTTCTAGATGATGCCTCTGGCCTCGAGGACCAGATGTGTGGTGTCGCCTGGGGGACCGATTGTGACTTCTCGGTGAGCGGGTTCGATATCTCCTACTACTCGATCTTTCGCTGCGTCTGGGGGACGCATCCCTAACCATTTCATCTTGCCTGCCATCCCAACGATCTCTATATTCGTCATGCCAACGTTCCTCTTGAGATATGGGGATTTCCCGCGCGTGCGACGTGGGAGGTTCTACCCGTCCATGAACAAGTTGCGCAAAGTTGACGTGGGTCGTCGTCATGGGCAATGTTAACGGGATGCTCCCGTGTTGCTGAGGTGATAACGGCCGATCAGTGACAATAGACGGGGTAAAAGTAAATATCAAATGAGGGAGAATAGTCGATCCTGAGGCATTGGGAGTCGATCCAACAGCTAATGTGGTCAACTGGTCTACTTGGGCACGCAGAGCTAACAAAGAGTTCGCCCAAGGGTTGTTTGCGCTATCAATTACAGATCCCCTTGGTGGGGGAGTAGAAAAACTAGATCCAGCCATTTGGGAAGGTGGAGTAGTCATCTGTGGGAATGATGTTCCCGTTGTTGGTCCAAAGAGGAAATCTGTTTGCCCAGAAGGAGTTCCCTATCCTGCGGTAGAAATATTGACAGAAGTAGAAGGAAAAAGTTCCCTATGAGGGACGAAAAGAACGTCGTGGGGCTGAGGAGGTGTAGATTCTAAATCAGAAGCCATGATCCTTCGATTTCCAGAAAAGGCAGAGCTTGGTTATTAAGGACGCTCACTTAATTGAACTAAAGCTCTCAATGAGAGCACCAATTTGATAAGATTCGGACTTCTGGAGAAGGACTGGTGAGGAAAATAGCCGTTTGGAATCTCTGTTCTTGCCGTCCGGTGTACCTGCAAAGCGCCGGAGGGGGTCTCCGGCGTAGGCACTCCGATGCTTAAGTCAGTATGGTTATTCAAGATGGCAGGGTTTCGACTGGCAATCTTAGGTTTACCTTTTCACCTTGAGTGGTGAGGTATTTATAGGCAAAATGTAAGTGTTATCTCTAGGGGGTGGGCGTTATCTAGGGAAGATATCGCCCAAGTTCCTCAAGTGACATCATGTCCTACCTGGGATGGGATAACGCCATTAGTGTCCCCCCCCCCCCCCCCCCCCCCCGCGCTGATGTTGACCATCCCAGGGTTTCGTGTGAGGTGAGAGGCGGACTTCCGGTGGGAGCTACAGTGTTCCGGCCTTAACGCTGGGTGTAAGGACGAAAATGTCCCTAGAATTGCTTCTATAGTTATTAATACTATCCTCTCTTTTTTTCAAGTAAGAACAACATCATGATCACATACAAAGAAAATAGTTTTAATTTCATATTTTCATCATAATTTTTAGTAAAGAAAGCTTAATTTATAATGATAGAGATACTAACTTTTTAATACTAGATTATTGGCATGTATTTATTCGTTATTAGGTTACAACTAGGTTTGTACTCGCCTAATGGACGGGTAAATCTTTTATGAAGATACCTTTAGCATTTTATTTTGAAGACGCGCAAATCTTTTTAGTTATTTTCATTAACATTTTCATTATGCATTTTTTTTTTGACATGTAGTGCTAAATTAAAAAAAAATCTTTGTAAAGATTGGATTGGATTATGTTCAGATTATTCTCTCGTCGTACCCCAACTTGCGAGATTGCCCACTTACTTCCTGAGCAACATGATACCAGGAACTGGAAAACTCCAATTTGGGTGAGTTGTGGAGGATCAGGTCAGCGAAGATGGTGGTGGTGATGGCAGTTTCCACATTCAAACAACGGAGTTTGACTCCAAATTGAGATTTCCTAGTTCCAAATTTCCAATTGGAGTGTCAACTCCTGCAATGGATTGATTTGCTTGAAAGATATATTAGCTACTCTTGTTCTTGTGTGCAATCCGATCCTTGGTGAGTGGATCAATGTTCCATACCCGCTCCCCAATCGATATTGTCTAGCTTTTGGATTCAGTTCCATGAGCAATCAATACAAATCGCTTGGCATTACTTATTCCTGAAGCGGCATAGATGAGGCTGAAATACATACACTTGGTACAAGACAATGGAGAAGCATTGGAGAAACTCCTTGGTCCGGTAAGGGAATATGGCTAGACTTCAATATTTTTTCTGTAAAATCTTCACTCCGAACATAAATCTCCATGGATGCAATTGATGAAGTGCACAGAAAGGAAAGACACTCCAACGCCCAAATTACGGATTTGCCATCCTGTTTCGTTGGGGATATACTTTCTTGACTGCCGATTACGACTCTGTCTAGTTGCATGTATGTTTGTAAAGATTGGTTTAGTTTATGCTCAGATTCTTCCCTTGTTGTTTCAATTGCTTTACTAGTCGATAACGACTTGCAACGAAAATAAGAAATTGAACAAGAATTAGAGATTATCCAAGAGAGGATTCAAGACAGAAGAAACAACAAGTGCATACATATATTTGCAACAGGCCCAACACCACAAACCTAACAACTAAGTAACTAAGTGGGCTTGGGCTAAACATTTGAACATGTAAATACACAAAATAAGTCATTCTAATAACAAAACTAGAAGAGTACATCTAATGCTAAACATCAAAATTAGGCACGTAACAATACTCCCCTCTACAAAAAAATGCTCCACCCACCTAGTAACATTAGGATAGGCTGACTTGAGCAAACTAGCTTAACTTTATTGAATTATGATTCACTAATCATAGTTTTTGGTAATTACAATTAATAAATAAAATTATTATTAATGTAATTTTTGTGAGCTTATTTTTAGGTTTGCAGTCCATTTTATGGAGCTTAAAGAAGGAATACTTCAAGATCATTTAAGTGGTTAATTTCTAGAAATTATTTGTATAAGTATATCTCAACCTAAAGTCCAATTTAAGTTGCATTTTAACCTAAAAAAGATAGCACAGAAATGGTATTTTTTAGAGTATATTTTTGGATATTCAAAATATGAGAAAACACATTTTTATGGACTGAGCGGTTCAGAGGGCGGTGCACCAGTCTGGTAAACCGCTACTTAATGCTCAACCGGTCTACCGCTCTATGTCGAGCGATGCACTAGTCACGGACTCAAAATAGCAGTTGTGGTTGATTCTAGATCTGGAGTAGTACACCGGTCGAGCCAGAGCGGTGGACCGGTTAGACGCTCCTCTTGTTATCTTTTACCTCATTTTAAATTCCCTTTGAGCCATAAAATATCTCAAACGGTCATAATGCTCTTTAGATTATAAATACCAAGTGTCCAAAACTTTGGAAACTTAGAAAAGCTAAACCTAAAGTTGTATTTATCTTTTCAAAACTTTCTCATGCAAAACTAAAGTTTTCAAAGTTTTTTCTCTTGTTTAAGAGTTTTTGCTTCACTTGGTTGAGTAAGTGCTTTCTTCTTGAGGCTTAATATTTTATCATTTTGATTATAGATTGTTATATATCTTGTTTAGATTTCTTGTAATCTGCTGGTTGTTGCTACCCGATTTTTGACGCGTTTTTCGCACTTTTTTTTATTTATCGCATTATTAGCCCATTTAAATCGAAATACTATCGATTTTCGATCTTAGGCTATTTATTTTAATATTTCGTACCATTTCGTGTCATTTTAGTTTTTTCGTATTTGATTGCGTGTCGAGAGCATCAAATTTAGTTGTAAAAAAGATATAGAAATGGGGTAGGAATACAACTTATCACTCGTCCACAAGGGACTCGTAGGTCATGATAAGAGGTTCGTCCACAGAGATCTTATTGGGGTTTCGTAGTCTTGACTCGACTTCCTCGTCACTGGAGTTGAGGGGGTTTTGTTCCTCCAATTAAAGTAAACAAAGCATAAAAGAGAACAAGCAATAATAAAATGAATAGGCGATCTTAAGCAAAAGGTGATCTTAGCTAAGATTGCAGATTGAGGTCGGTTGTGAACTGTCTTGAGGTAAACTCCTGGCAAGGGTGAATTCATGAGCGCATTCCTTGTTTATTTGATCATTGACCTTAGATTTTCTCCTTCTCTTTCATAACTCTGCTATAGATTGGGAGGAACTCCTTTCCAATCCTGCTCTCCTCCTATTGAAACCACCTGAGAGAAACTCCTTTCCAAGTGATCCTAGCCAGTGGACACCTTGCTGGTTAAATGGTTTATCCAATTAGTTGCTGACTTGACGCACATGCATTTTCTCAATGGCGTAGGGAAAGACAGAGTCTAGGCCAAGCTACTCCCAACTCGGAGCCTTAGGCTGTCAATCTGGTTAGGCCTATATCGATTCAAGTTCACTAACCCCCGCGAGGTTAGCTGCCTACTTCGTCACTCCGGTTTTGCTCGTCCCCTTCGTGACTGGCTATAAATTCATCGTCTTGCCTAAGATTGATCGAATCTTAGCCTACACGGGAACCGGTTTGTTAAAACAGAACTTGAATCAATTACAATCGAGAGGATAATAAGAACAGATCGGTCTCACGAATCACAAGCACGCTCACTCAACCCCTACCAAGAATTAGGTGTTTAGCTACTAGACATAATAATCAAGAAAATAAAGAAATATTTGATGAACATGAAAATAGAATTAAATGCGATATTCCACAAGAATTATCGCAGCAAAGTGTTTACAAGAACCAGAAGAAAAGAAGATGGAAGATCCCGTAATTGACAGCCTTCCCTAACCTTTTATAAGGTTAGAGTCCCCGCCCATCACGTTCCTTTCCAAATTCAAAACTTCAAAAGATAAAGATAACATTATTCAAATTCGAAATAAATAAAATACAACTAGGAATAGATTTGTTTGTTCAAATAGAGGATAATGCTTAAAGGATGCAATCTTGGATCACGTCTGATCTTCTCTAGCTGTCTCTAGCTGTCAAATCCACTCTTTTAGCTCAAAATCCCGTGACTCCTATTTCATCACATTTCTTGGCAATCTTGCCAATCTTAGCTAAGATTGGTTTGTCTTAGCTAAGATTGGTCGTTTGTCTGATTTTTGCTCCAGAGATAGATTTTCTCTTATTTCCTCCAGCACAAATCCAGCTGTTATCCACACTCCAACAACAGCGTTCCAAGACTCCTAGCTCTGCACGTCTTTAGAACGGCAGTCTTAGCCAAGACTGCGCCCAAGATTGCTAGTTTGTGCTAAAAGCTGATATTTCCTCCATTTCCTTCTATGCCCAAGATTTCTTACAAAAGAAGACAGATTGACGTGAAAAAGACTATTTTCACCATAACCAAGGTGGTTTAAGATGGTGAAAATGCATGAAAATAAACGTCAATCAGTATTTTTACTGTCTTTTCGTTCGAACTTCTATCGGTCCTGAATAAATTTCCTCGGACCATGGATCGAACGCATTCTTTCTTTAATTGATAATTATCTACTATTATTTTCGTTCGCGTCATCTTATTTTATTTTATTCAATTTACTTTGTTATGGCATTTATTTTTCGTTCGAACTTTTAAGGATTCCGAGCGAATAAATTCGGACCTCAAATCGAACTTTTTCTTTATTTACTGATTACTATTTATTTTGTTGCATTTTATTGCATGTTTTAGTATTTTTGGTTCTCACTTCAGACGAGATTCCTCGTGTTGATAGTTCGAACCAATTAAATAAATATTAAATATTTCCCAAAGGTCAACTCATCTCAACCATTGATCATCTTGACCCTTTCTTTTCTCCTCATCCAACGGATCCCAATTTAAGCATGAGGATGCATGCATGTTCCTCTTCCCCTGACACCAAATGCAAATTCATTTTGCAAGCAACATGCCACCTCACTCCATTTTACGTTTTTGCTGCTGCTCTTCATTTGCATCCTGTAGCACAATTGGCGTTTTTCTCTCCTTAAACCCTATAAATGGCAAGCAATTTCACACACAAAATACACAATTAACACTCTCTCTTCCTCTCTCTCGGCAGAAGTAACAAACCAAGGCAAGAACCTCCTCTCCCCTTTTAGTCTTCTCATTTAATTACCTTTGCTTGCACTAATATTCATTTTTGTTCTGTTTTTTCCCTTACTTTTGCCTGCTGCTTGGTGTCGAGTGGAGGAAGAGGAAGCTGCTGCTACGTCGCCACCGTTCGCCGCTGCTAGACTGCTGCCCTGTCGCTGCTGCGCTGCTCAGATGCTGCCATGGTTGTGCGGCTCCGTTGCCGAGTTTCTCACCTCGCCGAAGTCACCGCTGTGCTTCCGGACTGCTCCGTTGCCGAGTTGCTCACCCCGCCGCGCTCCTCCACTCTGCCGCTGCCGCGCCGCCACTTCCACTACCGTGTGCCGCCACAGCTGTCATGTCGCCGTTGCCTGTCACGTCGCTATTTTCCGTCGTGTCGCTGTGTTGTTTGCTGTCTTGGTTGATAAAGAAGACGAAGACGACGGGAAAGGAGAAGAGAAGGAGGCTTGGCCTCATTTTAATTAACATTGTGCCAAGCCCAAATGGGAAAGGAAAGAAGAGAAGATGGCATGCTCATTTTAATTAGTCATGGGCTTGGCTTGTGCCAAGCCCAAATGGAAACTAGTGGGCCTAGTCTAATTTATTTTCATCCATCGCATTTATTTTCGTACCGATATTTCCGTATGCTTGTACTGTTTATTTAATTTTTCGTATGCTTATACTGCTTATTTAATTTTCCGTATGCTTGTACTAATTATTTATTTTTGTATGCTTGCATGTTTAATTATTGATTTTCATATGCTTTTGCATGTTTAAATTATTTTGCTTGTGCTAGATTGTCAAAAATAATTATTTCATTTACGTACAATAATTTTGATGTTGATTATTCGAATGCTCGTATTGTTTAACTAATTATTTTTGCATGCTCTCGAATGCCTAAGTAATTATTCTACGCGCGTTTAATTGCTAAATTAATTATTTCGCTTGCGTACGATAATTTTGATTCTGATTATTCGTATGCTCGTACTTTTTAATTAATTATTTGCATGCTTTCGAATGATTAAATAATTATTCCGCTTGCATTTAATCTCTAAAATTAATTATTTCACTAGCGATAAGTCATTAAATATTTATCTGTTTCAATTATCATTTTTCCGAATTAATAATCCCGTCTTTGTAGGGAAAATCAACCCGTGCCCTTCACAAGTACGCCTCATACCCTTGATCTAAAAGGGTAAAACCGCCCATACCCTTTATCAAGTAAACATTGCTCACCCTTTTATTTATTTCATGTTTTTTCGCACATATATATATATTTGTATGCATGATATTTAAAATTTAATTTATCCATTGGGCATGGTCACTTAAATTATGACTTCTTCTTTTTCTAAGCATGATAAAACACCTCGTTTATCCGGTAACCTTTTTAGGATGTGACTCGGGTGCCTAACACCTTCCCGAGTCCATAAATCGACCCCGAACCACCGTTCTCGGGTTCAGACCCATTTTGCCTTAGTTTTTTTATTTTTTTATGCCATGACGATAGGTTCCCTAAACCTAGAAACAAAATTAGGGTGGTGACTTCATTGCATTATGTAAGATGAGTCCAATTTCATCTCACGTCTCGTCCCAAATCCGCGTCGCATTAGGAAAAATAAAAAAAGGGGGTGCGACAGTTTAGCGACTTCACTAGAGAACAATAGGGTCGAAGCCGGAATTTTTTGAGGTGTTTATTTTTCAAATTGTTGAATTTATTTCATATGATTTTTTGTACATGATTAATTATTTTCCATTGATATGATAAACTGTTGTATTATCACATGATTCTTTATACATGATTATTACTTTTCATGTATTTATTTTGTTCACATGATTGGTTAATTGCTTTGATAAACTGTCATTCATATGCATTTCACGCATAATGCCCTATCACCGAGCCTTTTTCCAAATAGAAATAGGTGGGTACTAGTGAGGCCCTAGGGCATGTGTCCTGGGTAGTTTTCATGAACCCCAAACTCGGACTCGAACCCCTAAATGGGTAAGCGCCTAGAACTTTTGATGGTTTGACAGGCAATCATTCATTTACTGAGGGACCATTTTTATGGTATCGTCCGAGAACCTTCTAGCCAGTTAGAATTAGTAGATGTCACCCCAGCATATGCATCATGATAATATGCGTTATTGCGATTTTGCTTCGTTATTATCGTAATTTTCCATATTTGCATTTTTATATTTTGTCTTTATTATGGCCATTATTTTCCACATTTTACTCTTCTAATCTATTAAATCTTTATCTAAATTTTCCATCCATTCAAGATCTAGATGCTACTGATTAGTTTCTTTTCTTTCCTACTTGCCTCGCACAATAGTCGAGCCTACAACTGAAAACAAGGGCGTTTCGTGGGAGGCAGCCCACATGTTCTTTCCAAATATTTTAATTTTTGTCGGTTTCAATTTTTAATACAGGATTTTAGGATATCCTTCCCTCTAGACTTATTATTTAATTACCTCTTTATCTTAGGAACAACGAAACTTGTGAATTGGAGGGGGTAAGCAGGTGAATGATGACCAGAAAAAGTCAATAATCCACCACATTTTCACTAGGGGGTAAGGCATAGGGAGCGAAAATTCGCAACAAAGAGTTCTCTACGTCCATCTTATCCTTGCCTCTAGATCATCGGGAACCCCCTCTCTTTCTCGCAGCATCGAGACCTCGGGATATCATTTCACATACATATCATGGCTGAAACTCATGACTATTTCCTTTCATTTGTTTTCAGGTCAAAAATGGCTCTTGAAAAGTAAATGGCTCCCCATAGGCTCCCATAACCAGACTTCGAATACGAAAAATGGCTGAAAAGGTTAAGGCATTGGACACAAGGATGGAGAAACTAGAAGAACAAGTTCAGGTTACCACATAACAAGTATCACAAACCAAAAAGGAACAAGATAAGAAGACACTTACCTCTTCATCTAGCGCTCCAGACCTATCTGTGCCTCGACCGTCGTCCGTTGCTGGGATTTTATGGTCGTGGCAGGATCCTTACAGTAGCTCCGCACACGCCTCAGGCATTGTAATTAGACAGCGTATCAACGCTCCAATTAGCACGCCCCTTAATTATCCACCAGCTGACCCCACTCTCGATCTTGGTGAAGAGGAGACCTACTCAGAACCCTAATATTTTTACCCATCTTGAGGTTGTTCTATTCAACTCATATGGCCTAGATCATCAAGAGTCCAGCTTCCTGAGCATCATCAGACTCAGCCGCATTTCTCTTATGGTAGCCTTTCTAACATGATGGTCGAACAACGAACCGAGTTAGGAAAGTTCGGTGGTTCTACAACGGTAACAACACCTCTGAGCGCTCTCCCTGGCAAGGAAGACGGCAGCTTCGTCTCTCACCCACCTAGCCACAGGGCGCCATTTTCACCTGTTAGCCCACTAGAGAACCAAAATACTCATTGGAACCGGAAACCACTGTCACCTCTTCCCGTTCCATTAGGGGAAATTTACGAGCATCTCTTGGCGGCAGAGCTAATCGCGTCCACTCCAATCCAGCCTATACGACCTCCTTATCCCAAAATGACATGATCCTGATGCTCAACGCACGTGCTATGCAGGAACTCAAGGCCACACCCTGGAAAACTGCTCTGCTCTCAGAGGAAAGGTTGATCACTTGGTCAAAAGCGGACTGATCTCTTTGGAAGGACCTCACATGATCACCAATCAAGACAGGCCCTAGGCAATGGAGGAGAGAATGTTACTTTGAGGGAAAAGGTCATTGACTCCTTAGTGTCAAAACTATCCAAGGAAGTGCTATCCATTGCGCTGGCCAAAAAAGGGTACTTACAGCACTCATAAACCATCAACTTAAGTCTTACCCTGGTCGAGGCTACTTCAAACTTCCATTTTGGAGAAGAAGGATCGACTCAAAGCCCGTAAAGAAGTCTGGAGAGGGACTTGTGTACAACCGGACAACCTCCGTGCATTCCTGATGTTTCTTTGTAGTACATATGCATGTTTTTGTTATTCTCCCAAAATGGATTTTGCAAAACTCATTCGTAGGACCTTACATTCCTTTTTGAAAATATGAATATATGCGATTTTATTTATCATTTCAAATGTCTTTTACCTTTCACATTCTTTATTTTCAGGATGAATGATAAATTGGTTTGTCTTGAAAAACGCTATGTGTTTTCGGGAGAGGAGATCGCCACCGAGACTGAAGACAAGGTTGAGATCCCACACGGGTTAGCTCGTCTAGTGGAAAATTCAGAGAAAAAGTGGTCCCCCATCAGGAATAGTTGGAAGAGATCAACTTGGGGGCAAGCGACGAAGATGAGAGGATAGTTAAGATCGAGCAACCATAAACTCTATCCAGAGGGAAAAGTTAGTCACCCTCCTCACAGAATATGTAGATGTGTTTGCATGGTTGAGCATCGCATCCCATTAAAACCCGAATTTAAGCCGGTAAAACAGAAACTTCGAAGGATGCATCTTGACACCCTTCTAAAGATCAAAGAGGAAGTTGCGAAGTAACAAGACACAGGTTTCCTGAGAGTTGCTGAATACCCAGAGTGGGTCGACAACATCATTCTTGTACCCAAGAAAGGCGTGAAAGTACGCATGTGTGTTGATTTTCGTGATCTCAATCGAGTGAGTCCTAAGGATGATCTCTCGCTCCCTCATATCGACACCCTGGTAGACCATGTCACCCATAATGACAGTTTCTCCTTCATGGATGGTTTTTCAGGTTATAATCAAATCAAGATGGCTACAGAAGATGGTGAGAAAACAACTTTCATCATGCCCTAAGGGAACCTTCTACTCCAAGCCACGGCCAGCGCCATGAGATGCGTTCTAAGGCAGCACGATGAATCCGGGAGACGTGAGCAGGCCATTTATTACCTGAGTAAGAAGTTCAACGAGTGCGGGATGCGCTACTCCGCATTAGAACGAACTTGTTATTCCCTAGCATGGAGCGCTCAAAGACTCAGGCGGTACTTATTGTATTACACGACGTGGCTGATTTCCTGTATGGATCATCTGAAGAACATCTTTGAGAAACCTTACTTGTCAGGCCGGATCTGCAAATGGTTGGTTCTGTTGGCTGGATACAAAAATTATCTATGTGAAGCAAAAGGCGGTTGAAGCAAGCACTCTCATCGATCACTTGGCTGACCATGCTCTCGAGCCTCTAGAGTTTGACTTCTCTAATGAAGACGTCATGATTATCAATGTTGAGCACATGGGAGATGCCGAAGAAGATGATCGGTGGACCCTATTCTTGGACGGCGCAGAAAATCTCGCAGGGAAAAGGAGTGGGTGATGTTGCCATAGCTCCCAATGGTCGTCAATTCTCCATAGCATACAAACTGAACTTCTCATGCACAAACAACATCACCAAGTACGAGGCCTGCGTCAGCGGACTCATGAATGCAATTGATTTGAAGGTGAAAAAGTTAAAAATCTTCGGGAACTCGGCCCTCGTCATCTATCAAGCCCAAGATTTATGGCAGACCAGGGATTCAAAGCTGATACTTTGTCAGAGGTTGCTCACCAAACTCATAGAGGGGTTTAAAGAAATCAAGTTCGATCGGATCGATCGAAAAAAAGAATTCTTTCGCAAACGCATTAGCTTCGATGTTTAAATTGGAATGCGGAATAATGCTTCAGCCACTGAGGGTAGAAGTAGGGAAGGCACTAACATGTTGCGCTGCCTTAGAAGATGAGCCTGATGAGAAGCCACGATACCATGGTCTAGGGCGCTTCCTCAAACATCGGGAATACCCACTTGGGGCAAGCCAAAGTAGTAAGAAGACTCTTCAACGTCTGGCAATCCTACCTTGATGGTGATGCTCTATACAAGAAAAGGACGGATGGAGTCTTGCTTCGATGTGTCACTATTTCCAAAGCCAAAAAGATCATAGCAGAAATCCATGATGAAGTTTACTCCAAACACGCTAGTGGGCACATGATGGCAAGATAAACCATAAGACGGGGCTATTTTAAGCGCACCATCGAAGAGATTGCATCGACTACTTCAGGAGATGCCACAAATGCCAAATTTACGTTGATCATCTCAACGTCCCTCCAACTCCTCTTTTCAACATGGCGTCACCTGGGCCTTTTGCAATATAGGGAATTGACATCATTGGTCAAATCCATCCAAAAGCTTCTAACAGTCATCGCTTCATCCTTGTCACGATTGATTATTTCACCAAATGGGTGAAAGCTACCTCATACTCAAACATCACTGCTAAGTCGACCATGCGTCGTTATGGGGTCCCTAAGACAATCATCACAAATAATGGCACTAATCTGAATAGGAAGCCGGTCAATGATCTCTGCCAGCAGGGGAAGATAAAGCATCAAACTCTTTACCGTATCGTCCAAAGATGAATGGCGTCGTTGAGGCCGCCGAAAAAACTTGAAGAAGATCATCCAGAAAATAATCACTCACAAGGATTGGCACGACATGCTTTACACGCATATCGAATTGCGATTCGTACCTCTACAAAAGAAACTCCGTACCCCTGGGTTTACGATATGGAAGCGGCGATTCCTCTCAAGGTGGAAATTCCCTCTCTCAGTGTCTTGGCCGAATCTGAAGTAGAAGAAACTGATTAGGTAAGATTCAGATATGAACAGCTGAATCTAATCTCCAAAAAATGGTTGGTTGCCCAACTGTATCAAAAGAGGATGGCTAATGCCTACAACAAGAAAGTACAGTCTCACGAGTTCAAAGCCGGGGATTTGGTGCTAAAGAAGATTCTCCCTCATCAGCAGGAAGGTTAAGGGAAATGGGCCCCACGGTATGAAAGTCCGTATGTAGCTGAGAACGCATTCTCAGGAGACGCTCTAATGGAGGGGGACAAAATACCGAGATCAGTGAAAAGATATACATTCACTTAGAAATCAGCGGGCTCAATCAAAAGACATAGGGTTTCCTCGTGACAAAACCATTTGATGTCCATCTTGAATCAATAAAATGAGAGTTTTCAAAAATTGCATTTTTTCAAAAATTCTATTTTGTCTTATTCTTTGAAATGACAAAAGAAAACACAGTACTAACAAGTTCTGAAAAATCGTTTGAGTCATACAAACTGCGTGTAAACTAACATCACTAACCAATGCTAGTTTTGCAGGGATAAAATATTTTGATTGTTCATCATGATGAACTCCTTACACTCACGTTTTTACAGCAGGAAGGCCAATCAACGTACTTAATGCAGTCTTGTTCCGAGATATGACAACATTTACGCCCTCCACGATTTCTGACCGCAAATTCGAGATTCAACCATTTGATCATTACAAACAAGATCTCCCCACATGCACAACAATTATACGGCAAAGATCAACCCTCTGATTGGTGAGCCATTAAGCACAGATGTTGATAGGATTGCATTCACCTGTTTCATCCACAATCCCGTGTTGCAAAAGCTGAAGCGTTGGAGCCTCCCCGCAAAGAAACAACTAGTTAGATTCCCCAATGGCAACCCGAATTTCTAGTAGACCAAGGATTCTTTTCCATCCCTCAAGATGATGTCTACAATATACTATTGGCCATCCCTGGCAAGGAAGAAGTCTCCTCACCAAGAGCAGCCAAGGAACGAATCAGGAAAAGATTTCAAAATGATTCTTCGTTCGCTACGATGAGCTGGTTTCTTTGAGGAACACCTTATATTTGCAAACAACTAGTCTCAAGGTTTATTCTCAACTCATCTTTCCTTGGCGATCTGACTAAGAGCAATTGAGTTGATTCTAAGGTTGGATCCACATGAAGAAATAGCACATCCACTTCCTAGCAAGGAGCTATTGCCCGGTCATCTAGAAGACAGTCTAAACCCAGAACACTATCCAAGACTTAATGATCATCCTTCAAAATGCTGCGATTGACTATGAGGATCCGTAATAATACCATTATCCTATTGGAGTACACACGATGCTGGATTAGAATCATACCGCCGATTTCCCGTTGTTAAACCTATCGGATTGTTAGCTGCTGCTTGCTGCACATATCTAGAGAAGTCCACTTTCTTCTCTGTCTCTTTAATTTTTTGTACAATCATTTTGCATTCATTCCCGCATTGGGGGCAATTCTTTTTAATTATTCATGAATTTTCTTGAGTTGTCATGCCCTCACATTTTTGTCTATAAAATTGCTAAAATTGTTAAGATTTGTTGTAATTGTAAACAAAATTCTTTGAATAAAATCCACACTACCCTCAAAATTTTCAAACCTTCCTTAAATTGAGCATGTTCAACATGTTACTGCATCATGGATAACTTGTGCATCCATTTGAAATTATATGACATGCATGATCTCGCCTGCTAGTTCTTATATCTGCAGCATGCTTAGATGTAAGCAATCATAAACACATCCCTGTGAGCATTTTGGGCCTTCACGTCATACTTCTTTCATGAGTGCAAATGCCAAACTAAGTGCTAGTTAGATTTGCATAATATCCAGGGTACATGCACCATTAGACATGGGATAGTTGTAAGATGACAGGGGACATTGCTCTTTGCTTCCACCTTTCTTTGGTCTTCCCATTCTTTTGTCTTCAAACACTTACCTTTGCTTTCTATCCGATTCATTTCTAAGCCGCTTGTAAAATATCTTGCATCCACTTGAACTCCCTAAATAATGAGTAGTGCCCAACTGAGGTTGGTAACAGAAGAAAAGGTGCACATCAAAATTGGTTTGCGCAAGAGGAATTGCAAAATCTCAGAGGATTGCTAATGGTCAACACCGGAAGAAGGCCAAAAATCAAGACTTAAAGGCCTCTGCCAAAGACGGAAATGATGATGGACAAGACGAAAATTGTACTTGCTTTACTCTAAAAAAAAATGGTCAAAAGTCAACAAAATGGTCTCAGAACAAAAGAGATCATTTTCGATGAAAATTCAAAAATGGTCCTAAGTCAACAAGAAATGGTCTCAAAACAAAAGGAGATCATTTCCAATGAAAATTTAAAAATTGGCGCTTCGTCAACGACAAATGATGGTCTCAACAGTAAAAGAGATCATTCCCTGCAAAGATTCAAAAACCGGTGCGCTTCATCAACAACAAATGGTGATCTAAAAAAAGGAGCATCCTCAAGAAAAGCTAAAGAACTTGTACACCTTACTTCCGGCTAGCAACCTCAGTTGTGCGCTGCTCATTAAAACCCTATTTCCTTCTGCTAAACAACATTCTCCTTTCTAAATAGACTTCTTCTTTCTGTCTACACACTTTATTTCCTTTCTCTTGCAAAGTCCTCTTGATTATATGAAGGCCCAAGGATGTACATCTTCATCTGAAGTTTATTCACTTGGATTGACATTGCAAATTTGACTTTGTGCTATGTTTGTTGCATTTTTATGAGTGTAAACACGTAGCCTCATTTCTGAGTGTGAGCGCAAACACCAATACCTGGTGAGGATTGCTTACGTCTACATGATGCGGGAAAGTCTTGTCTTTGAGGTCGTTATCTCCAGGGCAAGATGCTTTTCTAGGCTTGTATCAAGCATGCTTATATGATAGAAAATTGGATGACGTGTTCTCTAGAAATGCATAAACTTATTGAACCTTCTCCTGATAGGGGATTTATTTTTATAAAATACTGGGGGCAAACCTTAGGGTAGTGTGGGAATACTTTCATATACAACGTACATGATTTGATTTCATTGTTTCCATTTATCAATTGCTTTCTCTTTTTCCACACATTGCCGCTTCGTGTTTGTTTCCTCCCTATTTGCAAGATACAGATATGCGTCAGTGAAATCTCACACTGTGATCAATCTCCGCCAACAAATCCATCCAATAAACATTCGAATGGAGTACGTTACCACTCCACAATCAACTTTACGCGGCGAGTCACATTTCCCCCACCATTCACCAAGCATCCGAATGGAGCACGTTACCACTCCCTAATCAACTCGTGCGGCGGATCATACTCCCTCACCATCCGATAAAATCCGATTGGACAGCGTCCGGAAGAATCTCAACATCAACCTCCTAGTAGACAGCAGCGTCCGAGTGGATTTTCATCTTCAATATCAATCTCCCAGTGGACAGCAGCATCCTAGTGGAGTTTTCATTTTCAGCATCAATCTCCTAGTGGGCAGCAACGTCCGAGTGGAGTTTTTATTTCATTTTCAGCATCAATCTCCTAGTGGACAGCAGCGTCCGAGTGGAGTTTTCATTTCATTTTCAGCATCAATCTCCTAGTGGGCAGCAGCGTCCGAGTGGAGTTTCCATTTCAATTTTCAGCACCAACCTCCAAACGGGCAGCAGCGTCCGAATGGAGTTTGCATTGCTATTTTCGCATCAGTACCTCAGGGGGCAACAACCCCCAAGTGAAGTTCACATCTACCTTATTTACATTTCTAGCATTTCATTTTCTCCTAGAATGACGTTAGCATGTGTCTTTTTTTTAAATGTTTTACTCCCTATCAGAGAAGATCCAGTCTCACTACCCGAGATCATCATCTGTCCTCACTACCAGAGTGACATCTTCCTCATTATCCGAGAGGTGATCCTCGCTATCAGAGAAGGCAACCCATCCTTAAAGATAACCCCCCTCATTATCAGAGAAGGTTAGTTCTGCATTATCCGAAAAGACTAGCATTTCCCCAACATTCACGCAAAGGTACATTATCAGAGCAAAGGTATGTCCTGATTTACTTTTCCTGCATGAATTCCCCTCCTCCCAGAGCGACTTTATTTATTTTCCTACAATTTATCTCCTCCCAGAGTAACTTTAGCAACATGTGTCTTTCTAAGTCGCGTAAGCGGTTCGTCCCCACGCGATGTCTTTTTAAATGTTGTAAGCAGTCACGTCCCCACAACATGTTTTTTTAAAAGGTGTGAAAGGTCACGTCCGTTTTTTTAAAAGGTGTGAAAGGTCACGTCCCTCATATCATGTCTTTTTAAATATTGTAAGCGGTCACGGCCCCACAACATATTTTTTTAACAGGTGTGAAAGGTCACGTCCCTCACATCATGTCTTTTTAAATGTTGTAAGTGGTCATGTCCCCACAACATATTTTTTTTAAAAGGTGTGAAAGGTCACGTCCCTCACATCATGTCTTTTTAAATGTTGTAAGCGGTCACGTCCCCACAACAATTTATATATTTTTTATTTATTATTAAAGGTGTGAAAGGTCACGTCCCTCACATCATGTCTTTTTAAACGTTGTGAAATGTCACATCCCCACAACATGTCTTTTTAGTGGTGTGAAAGGTCACGTCCCTCACATCCTGTCATTTTTCAAACATTTAAATTTTCATAGTTGAGTCAGAGTTACATCAACCTCAGACAACACTTAAGCAAACAGCAACAGACTACGAGTGCTACCCTTGACGCTGCTGAATTTACTTTTTTGCACAAACAGCAACGGACTACGAGTGCTACCCTCGACGCTGCTGGATTTACTTTTTTGCACAAAAAACAATGGACTACGAGTGCTACCCTCGACGCTGCTGAATTTACTTTTTTGCACAACCCGCAACGGACTAAGAGTGCTACCCTCGACGCTGCTAAATTTACTTTTTTGCACAAACAGCAACGGACTACGAGTGCTACCTTCGACGCTCCTGAATTTACTTTTTTGCACAAATAGCAACGGACTACGAGTGCTACCCTCGACGCTGCTGAATTTACTTTTTTGCACAAACAGCAATGGACTACGAGTGCTACCCTCGACGCTGCTGGATTTACTTTCCTGCACAAACAGCAACGGACTACGAGTGCTACCCTCGATGCTGCTGGATTTACTTTTCTGCACCAGTGTAAGGACTGCGAGTGCTACCCTCGCCCTACCTGATTTCCTTTTCTGCACCAGCGTATGGACTGCGAGTGCTACCTGATTTACATTTCATCATTTGCATTTCACCCCATTATCAGGGAAGTCATCATTTACATTTTTCCTCATTATCAGAGAAGTTTGTCATTTACAGTTCTGCAATTTGCATTTCACCCTATTATCAGGGAAGTCGTCATTTACATTTCTGCCAATTTACCTTTCACCCCAGTATCAGGGACACGTCATTTACATTTCTGCATCCACATTTCATCCCATTATTAGGGGGACTGTATTTACATATCGCACAAAACCAATGTTTGGTTCGGTAGCAACCATCTTTACTGCTCATCAAAAATCTCGGTTACACCGAATTTTTGATAAGACAGTAAAGAGGGGGCAACTGTTGCTACCCGATTTTTTAGGTGTTTTTCGCACTTCTTTTTGTTTATCGCATTATTAGCCCATTTAAATCGAAATTCTATCGATTTTCGATCTTAGGCTATTTATTTTAATATTTCATACCATTTCGTGTCATTTTAGTTTTTTCATATTTTTACTGTCTTTTCGTTCGAACTTCTATCGGTCCTGAATAAATTTCCTCGGATCGTGGATCGAACGCATTCTTTATTTAATTGATAATTATCTACTATTATTTTCGTTCGCGTCATCTTATTTTATTTTATTCAATTTACTTTGTTATGGCATTTATTTTTCGTTCGAACTTTTAAGGATTCCGAGCGAATAAATTCGGACCTCAAATAGAACTTTTTCTTTATTTACTGATTACTATTTATTTTTTTGCATTTTATTGCATGTTTTAGTTTTTGGTTCTCACTTCAGACGAGATTTCTCGTGTTGATAGTTCGAACCAATTAAATAAATATTAAATATTTCCCAAAGGTCAACTCATCTCAACCATTGATCATCTTGACCCTTTCTTTTCTCCTCATCAAACGGATCCAAATTTAAGCATGAGGATGCATGCATGTTCCTCTTCCCCTGACACCAAATGCAAATTCGTTTTGCAAGCAACATGCCACCTCACTCCATTTTACGTTTTTGCTGATGCTCTTCATTTGCATCCTGTAGCACAATTGGCGTTTTCCTCTCCTTAAACCCTATAAATGGCAAGCAATTTCACACACAAAATACACAATTAACACTCTCTTCCTCTCTCTCGGCAGAAGCAATAAACCAAGGCAAGAACCTCCTCTCTCCTTTTAGTCTTCTCATTTAATTACCTTTGCTTGCTCTAATATTCATTTTTGTTCTATTTTTTCCCTTGCTTTTGCCTGCTGTTTGGTGTCGAGTGGAGCTGCTGCTACGTCGCCACCGTTCGCCGCTGCAGGACTGCTGCCTTGGCCCCGCTGAGATGCTGCCACGGCTGTGCGGCTCCGTTGCCGAGTTGCTCACCTCGCCGCTGTCTCGCCGAAGTCACCGTTGCGCTGCCGGACTGCTCTGTTGCCGAGTTGCTCACCCCTTCCGCGCTCTGCCACTCTGCCAATGTCGCGCCGCCACTTCCACTGTCGTGCGCCACCACAACTGTCACGTTGCTGTTTCCGTCGTGCCGCTGTGTTGCTTGCTGTCTTGGTTGATAGAGAAGACGAAGACAACGGGAAAGGAGGAGAAGGAGGCTTGGCCTCATAGCCAAGCCCAAATGGGAAAGGAAAGAAGAGAAGATGGCATGCTCATTTTAATTAGTCACGGGCTTGGCACAAATGGAAACTAGTGGGCCTAGTCCAATTTATTTTGATCCATCGCATTTATTTTCGTACCGATATTTCCGTATGCTTGTACTGTTTATTTAATTTTTCGTATACTTATACTGCTTATTTAATTTTCCGTATGCTTGTACTAATTATTTATTTTTGTATGCTTGCATGTTTAATTATTGATTTTCATATGCTTTTGCATGTTTAAATTATTCTGCTTGTGCTAGATTGTCAAAAACAGTTATTTCATTTACGTACAATAATTTTGATGCTGATTATTCGAATGCTCGTACTGTTTAACTAATTATTTTTGCATGCTCTCGAATGCCTAAATAATTATTCTACGTGCGTTTAATTGCTAAATTAATTATTTCGCTTGCGTACGATAATTTTGATTCTGATTATTCGTATGCTCGTACTTTTTAATTAATTATTTGCATGCTTTCGAATGATTAAATAATTATTCCGCTTGCATTTAATCTCTAAAATTAATTATTTCACTAGCGATAAGTCATTAAATCTTTATCTGTTTCAATTATCATTTTTCCGAATTAATAATCCCGTCTTTGTAGGGTAAATCAACCCGTGCCCTTCACAAGTACGCCACATACCCTTGATCCAAAAGGGTAAAACCACCCATACCCTTCATCAAGTAAACATTGCTCACCCTTTTATTTATTTCACACTTTTTCGCACATATATATATTCGTATGCATGATATTTAAAATTTAATTTATCCATTGGGTATGGTCACTTAAATTAGGACTTTTTTTTTGAGCATGATAAAACACCTCGTTTATTCGGTAACCTTTTTAGGATGTGACTCGGTTGCCTAACACCTTCCCGAGTCCATAAATCGACTCCGAACCACCGTTCTCAGGTTCAGACCCATTTTGCCTTAGTTATTTTATTTTTTTATGCCATGGCAATAAGTTCCCTAAACCTAGAAACAAAATTAGGGTGGCGACTTCATTGCATTATGTGAGATGAGTCCAATTTCATCTCACGTCTCGTCCCAAATCCGCGTCGCATTAGGAAAAATAAAAAAAAAAGGTGCGACAGTTTGGCGACTTCACTGGAGAACAATAGGGTCGAAGCCGGAATTTTTTGAGGTGTTTATTTTTCAAATTGTTGAATTTGTTTCATATGATTTTTTGTACATGATTAATTATTTTCCATTGATATGATAAACTGTTGTATTATCACATGATTCTTTATACATGATTATTACTTTTCATGTATTTATTTTGTTCACATGATTGGTTAATTGCTTTGATAAACTGTCATTCATATGCATTTCATGCATAATGCCCTATAACCGGGCCTTTTTCCAAATAGAAATAGATGGGTACTAGTGAGGCCCTGGGGCACATGTCCTGGGTAGTTTTCATGAACCCGAAACTCGGACTCGAACCCCTAAATGGGTGAGCTCCTAGAACTTTTGATGGTTCGACAGGCAATCATTCATTTACTGAGGGACCATTTTTATGGTATCATCCGAGAACCTTCTAGCCAGTTAGAATTAGTAGATGCCACCCCAGCATATGCATCATGATAATATGCGTTATTGCGATTTTGCTTCGTTATTATCATAATTTTCCATATTTGCATTTTTATATTTTGTCTTTATTATGGCCATTATTTTCCACATTTTACTCTTCTGATCTATTAAATCTTTATCTAAATTTTCCATCCATTCAAGATCTAGATGCTACTGATTAGTTTCTTTTCTTTCCTACTTGCAGAACAAGGATATGAAAGAAAGCTTCGCACAATAGTCGAGCCTACAACTGAAAACAAGGATGATTAGTTTCTCACCCTTTTATTTATTTCACGCTTTTTCGCACATATATATAATCGTATACATGATATTTAAAATTTAATTTATCCATTGGGCATGGTCACTTAAATTAGGACTTTTTTTTTTAAGCATGATAAAACACCTTGTTTATCCGGTAACCTTTTTAGGATGTGACTCGGGTGCCTAACACCTTCCCGAGTCCATAAATCGACCCCGAACCACCGTTCTCGGGTTTAGACCCATTTTGCCTTAGTTTTTTTTATTTTTTTTATGCCATGACGATAGGTTCCCTAAACCTAGAAACAAAATTAGGGTGGCGACTTCATTGCATTATGTGAGATGAGTCCAATTTCATCTCACGTCTCGTCCCAAATCCGCGTCGCATTAAGAAAAAACAAAAAAGGGGTGCGACACTGGTGTTAAATTTAAGTTTCAATACTTGTGAAGGTTTAAGAAGAGACATATAGTTCTTTTTGGGTTAAGGGTAGTGTCCTCCTTGTAAGTGGACATAAGATTGAATCTAGCCTTGAATTAAGCTGTGATAGGTTAAGCTTGCGTTTAGAGTAAACAACTTATGAAAGGTTTGAGCTGAGCCTTAGTAAAAAGCTTGGTTGGGTTTTTAGTGAGCCTTGATAAAAGTAGTTGTAAAGGTTATTAGTTGAGCCTTTAGAAAAAAAGTTAGGTTTTTGTGTGAACCATTAGCCCACATAATGGAGGTTAGAAATCCTAGAGATAAGTGATCTCTAGGTAGAGAATCTACCTTACCGTTTGTAAGGGAACCACTATAAATCTCTTGTCAAATTTTTCTTACTCTAGTCTTTAGTTTATTGCCTTAATCATCTATTTCCCATCAAGTGTTTGTATAATTGTTTGTGAAAAAAGATTAGTTTACTTGGTGATCTATTCACCCCCTATAGGCTATTTTTCAATTGGTAGTGGAGCAATGTCACTTGTAGAAGACTTAATTGTCTCAAACGAAGGATCTAAAATGGCTAGTGAAGAGTATGCACTCAACAAACCACATTTCCTCAATGGTGTAGATTATCTACATTGAAAGACTAAGATGAAGGCTTTCATTAGGTCGATTACATATGAGGTTTAGGATTGCACAGAAAGTGGATATTTGGTGCCCTTGGAGGAAGTCACTTCATCACGGCCAAGCCTCTACCATATGCCAAATAGAGTGATGAAGATAAGAGAAGGAGGATGGCGGAAGAGAAAGCAAAAAATATGTTATTTTTTTGGCCTATCCTCTTATGAGTTCAATAATATAAATGAATGTCAAAACTCTAAGGATATTTGGGATTCACTTGCTATTGCTCATAAGGGAACTTCCCAAATTAAAGATGTGAGGCTTAATGCAATGAAAAGTGAGTATGAATGATTTTTTATGGGAAATGAGGAGACTATCTATGAGCTTAGCATTAGGTTTCAAAAGCTAGTGAATGTTATGGCCAATCTTAGGAAGGTGACTACGGAAAAAGAAATGATCTTGAAATTTTTTGGATTCTTCCAAACTCATGGGAAACCAAGGTGATGGCAAGGAAGAAGTGAATGCCAAGATGTCTTATAGTCAATTAATTAGCTCATTGATGGCATATGAACAAAAGGTCAAAATCAAGGAAGCTATGGAAAAATCCTCCAAGAAGAAAGGTGTAGGTTTTTAAGGCCAAGAGGAAGAACAAAGTGACGCAAATTTGAAGGAAAGTAATGGGGACCCTTTGGCTCTCTTCACTAAGAAGTTTCACAAGTTTGTAAAAAGTGACATGAAGAGATGAAGAGTCATAGAGGTGAAAAGGGAAGTTCATTAAGACCAAGAGGGAAGAAAGATGTTTATGTGTGCATTGAATGCAACAAGGGTGGTCATATGAAAAGTGAATGTCCTTTACTTGAGAAAAAGAGCAAGAATGAAAGAAAGAGCTTTAAGCCAAGGAAAGAGAGAGTAGGAGAAAGGAAAAGTGCCATGAAAGCTACTTGGAGCGATTATAGTGAAAGCACCATCGACAGTACTCCATCAACATCAGACTTCGAAGTTGAAATCTCCAACCTTTGCCTTGTTACCAAAATTGCTAGTGATGCTTCTCAAAGTGCACCTTCTTCACCAAAGGCATTATCTCTTGACAATGAAGAGATTATTCTCATGTCTTACAAGGAAGCAAACAACGACAACGATAAAATAAACTCTTATTTTACATCTAATAATGTAAATTATTCTTTTGATGAATTGCAAGATGCTTATGATGAACTTGCTAGCTACTTTGATGAATTAAGCATAAGAAATAAGAACCTCACTATAAAAATCAATGAGCTTAAGTTAAAAATCAATGAACTTAAGAAGTTAACATTAGGGTTGTTCATCGGAATTTCGGTTACATTCCGAAGTTCGGTTTTTGATTTTCTGAAATTCCTAAAATCTAAAACCAAAACCGAACTTTTAAAAGTTTTTTTTTTGAAATTTGAACCATAACGTTTTCATGCTTCAAATCGGCTCCGGAAAACCTAAAGAATAGCATAACAAAATTCTTGATTAACACTACAATCTTCTAATTATTCTCTAATTTCTACTTAATTGACCAATGAAAAGCAAATTACCTGATGAAATCTAAGGAGAACATTTTTTCACTCTATTGTTTTCGCTATTTTCTCCGCCCTGCAAGATCTGCTCCTCCTCCTATCTCACCAGAAACACCACTCCCTTCGCTCCGCGACCAAGCGGCCGCACCCCTCATCTGCTCCAAAGTTAGAACATGGTGGCGGTGGTTGTTGGTGTTTTCTGCTGCTAGTTGATGATGGTTGCTGGTGCGTGGTGCCGGTGGGCATGGCTGGGGTAAATTTGGAAAGTGAAGCTCTGATCTATCATGGCCAGATTGATTTGGCTTTTTGGGGCCGAGAGAGAGAGCGAGAGTCGGAAGTTCAGTAAGGACGAGGGAGGGCGAGAGAGAGGAGAGAGGAAAAAAACCTTATATATTATTAGTAAGAAAAGTTCGGTTATTTCGGTTAACTGAACTTTTCTTACCAATTTTAGTTTCGTTCCGTATAAAAGTTCGATTTTAGAAATTTCGAAATCGAACTTTTCAGTAACTGAAATTCCGAAACCGAATAAGCGAAATTTCAGTTTCGGAATTTCGGTTACTGATAACCGATGAACAACTTTAGTTAACATGGAGTTGCTAAGAAAGTATTGATACAGTATTTTTATGATGGCATGAATCAAAAGATAAGGATAGATACTAAAGCATTAGAACCTCCTTTGATTCTTATAGGGCTTGTAGCAATGAATTTATCGTGCTTTACACATCTATTTGATAATTTCACTGTTGGTCATGTTTGTAGAAAGGCAAACAAAACATGCATGAGCTTACAAATCAAGTCATGGTTCGCAAGAAATTTGGACGGGGGAATTTTACTGCGTAAATATGTCTTTTTATATATGCTAATTTCTTCTATTATAATGATAAATCCTCTTCAAACCAAATAAAAATATATTCCTTTCGGTCTATTTTATTTCTCCTACTTTATTTTTAATCTGTCCCGAAATACTTATTTAGTTACCTTTTCACTTTTACAATTTCCAATGTTACCCATAACTAACACATTAATTATTGTACGTTTATGTTAAGATTGCTTGAATAAATTTAGTATAAAAAATCTAACCTTTAGCTCTATTTTAAATATAATAAACATGAACTAAACGTAAAAATAAATTTATTAAATTAAATTATTTGTTGTAAAAGTAGTTTAAATTTAGAAAAGTAGGAAACACACGACTAGGATTCTTTTATCAAAAAAATTATTTTCCCTCAAATATGCTAGAATTCTCTTTTAGTGGTGGTACGTTCCTTCCTTGGAAAAGTGGTGCCCAAATGGGTGGGCGGGCAAGTAAAAACAAATTGCCTCAAAATTTGTGACAAATAGTTAACTTTAGCATGGCGCCAATATTACGTAATTTTGGTGCGAAAACATAACATTATTTGGAAAATAAGTAAATTTTCGTGTGTTTGCCAACTTGAACCATTGATTTCTAATTTATAAATGCAATTATTTATCCATCTATGAATATAATTTTTTTATAGATAGTTAATTTTATTTCAATTATAAGTTAATAGTAAAGAGTACAAGCAATGGGTTAATGACAGTTTTGATACCTGCAGTCTAATTGATTGATTTATTTCATCCCTCAATTTTTAAAAAATAGTATTTGATCCTTCCACCGTATTCTTTTGTCGGATTTCATCCCTGACCCTGACGACATCCAAAGTTGCCGTCAATTTGCCCACGTGGCACGCCACGTCAAGAGACACGTCACTGGACGTTGACGTGTCATGCCACGTGGCAGTAACCCACGGGTCAGCCCATTTTGCGTGAAACGACGTCGTTTCGCAACGAAGGAGCGTAAGCTCCGTCGCTTGGGCCGCGTGACACGTCGTTTGAAACCTAACTAACACTTTCACTTTCACTCCATCGCGATTTACCACACCATTTTCACAACCAAAAACCCTAGACCATTTCTTCAATCCCGTTCTTCTTCACTCTCCATCCATCCATCTCCCGCTTAACCCTAAATCAAACCCTAAATTCCCAATACCCTAACCCTAAACCTGTTCGCTAAATTCCCACTACCCTAAACACGTTGCTAAATTCCCAATACCCTAACCCTAAACGTAGTTGCTACCGCAAACGCGATGGTGAAGAGCGAAGAAGATGAGAAATTCAGTTCTGTTTTGAAGCAGCGGCCAAATTTCGAATACAAGCCTCCTCTTTACTGTCGTTGTGGGGGAGAAGACGGCGAGATGGATTTCATGGACGCGGAATAATCCTGGGCGTCGATTCAACAAATGCAAGCTAAGCATCGCAGAAGGTGGATGCGGCTATTTCCATTTTGTTGATGATCCTTTCCCGGACAGAGCTAGCGCCATTATTAGAGGTCTCTGTGTTAGTGAGAAGGAAAAAGCCGATAAGATTGAGAGATTAGAGGCAGAAATGAGGGAGTTGAGGTCGCGTCAAATGGTTTTTAACGGCGTGGTGGATGAGATGTTGTGTTTGAAGGATGAAAAGCAGAAAATGTCTAAGCTGATTTGGAAATTAAGGTTTTGTTTAGGGCTGTTTATATTGGTTGTTTTTGTATTTGGTTTGATTAATTCGAATGGTGCAGCATAATTGGAATGATGTCGGTGATGTGTTTTTGTTTTTGTATTTGATTATGTTAGTGGTTGGTTTGAAGATTTATGTTGGAAGATATTGATGGTGAATGTTGAAGTGTGAAAAAATAGAGCAATCGTTCATGTTTTAGTTGTAACAGTTTGTTGTTTTTGTGTTGTATTAAAATCGTTATGGTATAAATGTTGTTTATTGAAGGAATTTTATCATGTTTTAGTTGTAATTGTTTGCTGTTTTTGTGTTGTATTTAAAATCATTTTGGTTTTTGTTCATGTTTTTGTGGTGGAAGATATTTGATTTGGGAATTACTGGTTTATTGAAGGAATTTTTTCATGTTTTAGTTGTAATTGTTTGCTGTTTTTGTGTTGTATTTAAATCGTTTTGGTTTTCATTCATGTTTTTGTGGTAGAAGCTATTTAATTTGGGAATGACTTGTTTATTGAAGGAATTTGTTCATGTTTTAGTTGTAATTGTTTGCTGCTTTTGTGTTGTATTTAAATGGTTTTGATTTTCGTTCATGTTTTTGTGGTGGAAGATATTTTATTGAAGGAATTACTGGTTTATTAAAGGAATTTGTTCATGTTTTAGTTGTAATTGTTTGTTGTTTTTGTGTTGTCTTTAAATCGTTTTGGTTTTCGTTCATGTTTTTGTGGTGGAAGATATTTGATTTGGGAATTACTGGTTTAGTGAAGGAATTTGTTCATGTTTTAGTTGTAATTGTTTGCTGTTTTTGTGTTGTCTTTAAATCGTTTTGGTTTTGGTTCATGTTTTTTTGGTGGAAGATATTTGATTTGGGAATTACTGGTTTATTGAAGGAATTTGTTCATATTTTAGTTGTAATTGTTTGCTGTTTTTGTGTTGTATTTAAATGGTTTTGGTTTTGGTTTTGGTTCATGTTTTTGTGTTGGAAGCTATTTTATTGAAGGAATGAATTGGAGTTGTATAAATGTTGTTTTGCAATTGAGCAAAATGTACAGTTTGGAAGAGAATAAAGCATCTCATTAGGGTATGCTTCACCAAAACAACTTCTCAATTAATATATTATGTAAGAGAATAATGCAACATGATGATGCAATATATAACAAGTTCTCAAGTTATATATTTTGTAACCATTTTCATAAGCACAAGGTAATAGAATGTAACCATTTTCAGCCGGTACTTTGCAAGATTATAAACAAATAGTAAGTACTTAAACTGAAAAGCATCCATCCAACCCAAATAAATTCAAAAGCAAATTACCATAAAATCCCAACTTCTACAACGACTTAACATTCTAGCGTGTAATTAAACCATCCTACACAAATTTGTGCAAAAGCTATCATCCTACACAAATTTGTTCAAAAGCATATCATCCTACATATCATCCTTCAAAAGCTAATTCAAACAAGTCTCTGTTTTCTTCAAAAGCAAATTAATCCATAATACATTCTACTTTGGTGTTGGAAGCCATATACTGCCCAGTACACTGCTTTCAGCTCCGAGTGTGGATTTTTGTACGGGTCTCACAGCAGCATCCGTAGATCGTTTCCTTGTGCCAGGGACGTCAATAACCTTTTGTTGTGGAGTGTTAGGCTGCAATGGAGAACAAAGCAACAATAGTTAAACAAAAAATAATGCAATTTCTTTTATCAAGGACCCCAAAACACACACCATAATGACCACAAATTAAAATCAATGCGGCACCCACATTGTAACATGTCCACCCTGATTCAGCAACAAAGCAGCCAAGACCTTGTGGGAGTTTACTCTTTTTTTTCCCTTTTTTTTTCCTCCCTATGGCAGGTTGTGCAGTGCCACACTCTTGCCTAAGTTGTTGCAGGAGATGTTTGGTGAAATCAGAAGCTTGAGAAGCTTGAGAAGCTTGAGAAGGTTGAGAAGGTTCCACCTGTGAATCCGATACCTGAGAGCTTGATGTAGGTTGCATGTGTGCAAGAGGTGGGAGTACATCTTGAGAGCTTGATAAATTAGTAAACCCCTACAAAATTTTAGTTTTAAATTACCATACTTTGTCCATAAATTTCTCCTTCACATTTATCAAAAGAAGTTACCTTGCTTGCAGGATTGGAGGTGCAGGTAGATTTTTTGTGGCCTTCCCGTTTGCACAAAGAGCATTTGTGTGTTCTCCTTGTAGGTGGTTTGCTGGAAATTGATGGCTCATCCACATGTTCAGCATGAGAAGGAATTGATGGAATTGATGGCGCATCCACATGTTCAGTCACAGGTGGAATTGGCCTTTGTCCTACATCCTGCAATTTCAGCATGGATATTAAATAAAACATCTCACCATAATACACTGACCAGCCTATTTCTTTAACCATAAAATTGCAATAATACATTACCTGGTTAGATGGATTGTTCTTGCAAGTAGTTGACTTGTGTCCTACAATCTTACATATCGAGCAAGACATTCTCCTTCCTTTTTGGCTCATCTTTGTTCCACACTGAGCAGGTTCCCAGCCTTCTCTTCGCCTCATTTTCTTAGGTCTACCAGGAAATTTCGTGAATATTGGTGGTTTAATTCTGGTGACTGCAACTCTTGGCCAAAATCTCATTCCTTGGACAGGCAATATGGGGTACTTGTAAGTAAGTTCAAACATCTCCTTACTATACCAGTTTGACACAAATGGAGTGATATCTGAAATTTGTACCCCACTTTCTAGGACACAGAATGCATGTTCACATGGTAAACCATTCAATTGCCACTTCCTACAAGTGCAAGTTAATTTTTCTAAACTGACTACCCAGCTACTTTCCTCGTTTAGATGCACTTCATAACCATCATCCCCATTAGAGTCAACATAAAAAATTCCACTGTCTTCCCTGTTTTTTTTCAGTTTCTTCCAAATCTTTGGACCTAGACCATCTTTGAATCGGTTCAAGAAATTCTTCCTTTCTTTGAATCTCTTGAAAACAGTCTTACGAATTGATTCTAGAAGTTTTATAATGCTTTTATCACGAGAGTCCCAAATCATGCTATTGAACGTTTCACTCATATTGTTATCTACCGCATCACAACAACTTGATGTATTTTGAAAGGCTCTACACCAATAAGTGGGTGAAATCTCCAAGAAATCAGACATTGCAGGAGGTGACATACCTTTCAACACCTCCAGTTCATCTAGAAAGTCAGCTTGAGTTGAACTTTTGCAAGTCTTCCAAAATTGTTGATGCAAATCATCACTTTTGTGATCCTTCCTCCATTTTGCAAATATGTGTCTAGCACACCTTCTATGCACAGCAGCCGGCATCAGTTCAGAAATTGCTAAGATCAGTCCCTGCACATATGTATAGGCAAATATCATAATGTGAACATATTAATTTCAGCAATGGACACAAAAATTTACCAAGATGTGATTACATACCTTCTGTTGGTCAGATATGAAGGTGAATCCTTCACCACGAGCATTCACAGGACCACCATCTGCTGCGTACACAAAGTCCCCACCAGCTACATCCAAATCCAGCATGAGCAGTTCCAAAAACCACTTCCAAGTTTCCTTACACTCATAACCAACGACAGCCCATGCTATTGGGTATATTTGATCACTAGGATCCCTTCCTACAGCTGACAGAATTTCCCCCTTAAATGGTCCTTTCAAAAAACACCCATCTAATCCAATGACCTTCCTACAAGCCTCATTAAACCCTTTCCTAACTCCAGCAAAGCACACATACATCCTTTTAAACACTCCACCTTCCTCCTCCATGACAATTGTACTACCAGGATTACTCCTCTTCAACTCCTCAACATAATCCTCAAGCCTTGCAAATTCCACCAATGGATCCCCAATGTAATGAGTAACAATCTTCCTCTTGGCATGCTCACACTGCGCTCTAGAGATTTTGATCTTAGTTTGGGTAGTGAAGTGGTCTTTAAGTTCAGCCACATTCATCTTCAAACTTAACTTCTTCAAATTAGTAATAAACCACTGAGCTAAAGTTTTGTAGCTTAAACAAGAGATGTGAAAAAGTTGTGGACAACTATGGTTATCAACTAAAGTTTTGACCATCCATTGACTAGATCTCCCATCAATGGAGCACAAAATTTTCCAGCCACAGTCACTGTTTGTACACACAGCCCTACACCTTACTCCATCATTCTGCTTAAACCTAACATCCCTCCTTAAGTGTATAGCATGCCGCTCAACAGCTTTCTTAAACTCAGACTTATTAGGGAAAACCATACAAAGTGAAAAACGGGGAAAGTCCTCACCTTTTTGGAATCGAGGTCTTCTACATGGAATTCTTCGGCCTTCTTCTTCCTCACTGCTAGAACTCAAGAAGCTTCCCTCAGAATCTGAGTCAAAACACACCTCATTGTTTTCTACATCAGCAGGAGCAGTGATAGGGCAACCTCTATCTCTTCTATCCATTTCCCTAGTGATTTCTTCAACAAAATCATCACAATTACCAAACTGCCCATTTGGGCCACAAACCCCACTTGGGCCTTCTTCTTCTGTTGGGCCACGCACCTCTGGACCACCCACCCCACTTTTGCCACTTCTCATCTTCTTCTCACGGGAGTTAATTAACTCCTCATCCTCATCAACAGACAGGTATGGACAATCAACCCAGTATTCATTACCCGTTTCATATCTATCATCAAACTCCCCCTCCTCAACAACACGTTTACCTTTACTGGACCCACCTTGCGCACCTATACCACCTACCATACGTCCATGTTCAGATATGCCCAGCCTATCACACATGGTCTTCGGATTTTTACCACCAAAATAAGGATGCAGTAAGGAGCCATGCTCTACATATATGTTCACAACAGCATTTTCAAGTGCATACTTAAGGAAACCCCCGAAAGAACTGTCCCCATCTAAAACTTTAAGGGTTTCTCTTAACCTCATACCAGGACAGTGTTCAACATACCACAACTTCGTAATGTTAGTAAAATCAAGCTCACGACATCGATCCAGAATTGTAAAAAATGATACAATATCAGCATCAACTACATCCTCAACTTCAGTCCCACCAACATACATCCATTCACTCAATGTCCTAACAAATCTCCCACCAATATGATATCTAAAACCAGTCATTTTAAGCCCCACACTGTTCCCCTGACAAGCCAACCAACACAATAAGACAATTCAATATAGTTGCCATTTACAGTAAGTATATACAGAAAAATAATTTTAAATGAAATGCATGTACGAAGTTAGCAAAAGAAACCAGTTCTTCAGGGGTCATTTAAAGCACGTATTTCATTTCATTGGTAAATAGGGTAAAGACGGTGGGTTAATACAGATAAAATTATTAACAGGGAACACATACCCGTGATTCAATTTGCATAAAACACCTTCTTCTTCCTTGGAACTAATAACGAGAAAGGGATTGCGATTGGGAATTTAGCTGGAGAAACCGAAAATTAGTTAGGTTATTGGAAATTAAGCGGGAGATGGATGGATGGAGAGTGAAGAAGAACGGGATTGAAGAAATGGTCTAGGGTTTTTGGTTGTGAAAATGGTGTGGTAAATCGCGATGGAGTGAAAGTGAAAGTGTTAGTTAGGTTTCAAACGACGTGTCACGCGGCCCAAGCGACGGAGCTTACGCTCCTTCGTTGCGAAACGACGTCGTTTCACGCAAAATGGGCTGACCCGTGGGTTACTGCCACGTGGCATGACACGTCAACGTCCAGTGACGTGTCTCTTGACGTGGCGTGCCACGTGGGCAAATTGACGGCAACTTTGGATGTCGTCAGGGTCAGGGATGAAATCCGACAAAAGAATACAGTGGAAGGATCAAATACTATTTTTTAAAAATTGAGGGATGAAATAAATCAATCAATTAGACTGCAGGTATCAAAACTGTCATTAACCCAATAAATTTAGTATAAAAAATCTAACCTTTAGCTCTATTTTAAATATAATAAACATGAACTAAACGTAAAAATAAATTTATTAAATTAAATTATTTGTTGTAAAAGTAGTTTAAATTTAGAAAAGTAGGAAACACACGACTAGGATTCTTTTATCAAAAAAATTATTTTCCCTCAAATATGCTAGAATTCTCTTTTAGTGGTGGTACGTTCCTTCCTTGGAAAAGTGGTGCCCAAATGGGTGGGCGGGCAAGTAAAAACAAATTGCCTCAAAATTTGTGACAAATAGTTAACTTTAGCATGGCGCCAATATTACGTAATTTTGGTGCGAAAACATAACATTATTTGGAAAATAAGTAAATTTTCGTGTGTTTGCCAACTTGAACCATTGATTTCTAATTTATAAATGCAATTATTTATCCATCTATGAATATAATTTTTTTTATAGATAGTTAATTTTATTTCAATTATAAGTTAATAGTAAAGAGTACAATTTATCAGTGTGTATAATATATATTGTCATAAATAGTAAAATATATTTTAACTGAATTTTATTGCGGTTGATTTTAAAGTTTTTTTAGCTTTTTAAATTGTTTTTGTAAATCTAGATCTTGGAAGTATTTTTTTTTTAAATTAAAAGGTTTGTTTCTTTCGACAAAGATGTACATAGATTTATATATCTTTTTGTTCCTTTGTGGTTTTAATTCACAAAACGTGTAACCACTTACTAGAATTGAGGTATTACTATTGGAAAAAAAGATTGGATTTTTTCCTTTTCTATTCTCTATTTTTATTTTTATTACTACTATAATTTGCTACTTGCCAGTTGGCAGGACCACACTTCAATAACTTGTTATTAATTTAATGGCTCTTTTTGACTGGATATCACATCAACCTCATTGTGAGGAGCAGATTTTTTTTATTTTTTTTATTTTTATGTCACATAAAGAAGTGGAATAAAAACAAAAGAAGTTGGTGGAGGTGGCTCATTCTACGGATGCGAAACTGAAAAGCGAAACCGAGCGAAACCAAGAACCAAGAATGGCTCAAAGTTTCACCAAAAGCCAGAGCTGTTTTTCCCTAATTTTGGCCGCCACCATATATTACCGCAAACCCATAGGCCATTTGATTGATATCAGTTGGCGCACGCAGATGACAAACAACTCGGCCATTGGGGCTTCCCATTCGCCACTTCTCAAGCTTATATTTGTCCCCCCACTGTTTTTTTACCATTATCTCTCCATCTATGCATCATACCATTGATTGTTTGAGATAGTTTCCTGCAATTTCCAAGAATCTTCCTTATCGGTACTTTTATCATATTCAACTTCCTCAACTGAACTTTCAGAAAAACAGACCTTCACTCACAAAAAAATATTGGAGTATTATTGTGTTAATACTATAGTTTTTTTCTTCGAGATGTAACTCTCTCGGTATGTAACTTTCCTAAAAAGGAGATTTTCATAAAATTTATATTCTTCTGTTTAGTTGATAATTGTAAATTTGAAAAAAAAAATTGTTTAAATATTGCGAAATTTAATTATAAATATTATAAATAAAATAGATACAAGAATATTTCACATATATAAGTCATGTTTATATGAAGAATTTCAAATAAGTACACAATTAGAAAAAGAAAAGTATTTTGCAAGCATTTAATTACGAATAATATGAAATATAGGTTGACATGGTTATTCGCTACTTAAAGTGCCTAGCTACTTTTGCCATATCTCAATCCCCATCATTCATTTCGATTTTGTAATTTACTTTTTGTAATGCTAATTTTTTTTTTTTTTGTCAATACCATCTTATAATAAGGTAGCTATATTGCCTGCCGTCTATTCTGAATTTTAACTAGGTAGGACTCCGAAGAGTGGTAAAGTTCCCTCTCTCAAGTTTTAACACAACTGTATATTCGTGGCTCAAACTTGAAATCTCTGGTTAAGTTAAAACAACTCTCAACTTATTGATCTACGTGTTTGTTGATTTGTAATACTAATTTTGTAATTTGTAATATGTTTTTCTTTAATATGTTTTATTACGATGGGTAAAAATTTTGTGTAACATATTCATTAACACCAACCTATGAATAAAAGTTAATCACATCATAAGTGCCTAACCACTTTGATAGTTTTTATTATATAGGATTTCACATGACTCTTTATTTTTTTTTATATACTCAAAATTTAGATACATGTGTACGGCACTTGATAAAATCTTTTGAAGAATGGCCTAGAGTGTAGTGAATAGGCCACAAAGTATATAAATTTATTTTTCTCACAATTCCATAAACACTTGGTGTGCATTATATGGCAAAGGCAATAAATCAAGAATAAAAAGTAAGAAAAGTTTGACAAAAGATTTACAGTGGTTCTCTTACAACTGGTAAGGTACATCCACTATCTAGAGATCACTATTTTTAGCATTTCTAACCTCTACTGTGTGAGTTTATGGTTCACCTAAAGCCTACATTTTCCCAAGACTTAAGCTAACAACCTTTACACTAGTTTTACCAACGCTCACTAGAAACCCAACCAAATTTTTTATCAAAACTCAAGCTCAAACATATCATAAGGTTTTTACACTAGGCATAAGCTTATAACCTAACACAAATCTAATTCAAAAGTCTATATTTAATCTTATGTTCGCTTACAAGGAGGATGGATACTACCCTTAACCCAAGAAGAATTATGGTTCTTCTCAAACCGTCACAAGTATTGAAACCTGTATCTAACATAAGTGGATTATAAGGAATCTAAACAAGATATATAGCAACTTATAATTCAACAAATGCAAACTAAGCCTCAAGAAGAAAGCATTTACTCAATCAAGTGAAACAAGACTCTTTGAACAAGAGAAAACCTTTGAAAACCTTAACTTTGTTGGAGTGAGTTTTGAAAAGATGAATACAACTTTAGGGTTCGCTTTTTTAAGTCTCAAAGGGGTTGGAAATTTGGTATTTATAGGCTAGAGTGTGTCTATAGTCGTTTGACACAAGTGGGGCTCAAGGAAATTCAAAATGAGGAAGAAAATAAAATTATGGAGCGTCTGGGGGTTGTACCATCCGACGTGGCACGGTGCATCAGTTAGACTCAGTTGAGGCATCAATAACTAGTTTTAGCCTTTGGGTGATATACCGCCCTAAGGTTTAAAGTTGGTTTTGCAGCGTCCCCATGGACTGTCCTGTATTGAAAAATGGCAAAAAAAAATCTCTTCACCTTTTAAAAATACCAGAAAATGTACTTTCAAAAATACCATTTTGTGCTATCTTTTTTAGGTTAAATTGCAACTTAAATTGAACTACGAATTGAAATATACTTATAACCAATATTTTATAGCAATTAACCACTTAAATGATCTTGAAATAATCCTTCTATAAGCTCCATATTTTAGACTTCATGACCTAAAAATATGCTCATAAAAGTTACATTAACAATAAATTAATTTGTTAATTGTAATCATCAACACTAGGATTAGTGAACCCTATAGTCCAGCAATCTCCACTTTTTCAATGATGACATCTACAAATTAAATTAACTATAAAATTTCAACCAATTTATATGATTTTTTTTTAATAGGATGATTTTTTTAGAGATAACTCCCTTAGCTCCCCCTATCAAATGCGTTTCATACTCCCCCTATCTAAAACCAGAATATGCATAGTTGAAAAAACAAAATTCTCCCTATATATACAAGCAATTTATTGAACAAGTATAACAAAGCATTCATATAGTCTTCTCCCCTTTGTCATGAACATAAAGACATAAAGGAGCATAAACGAGGGGAAGACTATGACAATTATCTCTCTCAAACGAGGAGATAACTCAATGAACCCACAAGATACTTAATTATCATCAAATAACATTGACGAGTTCAAGCAATATAGATAAATAAGTACCTAGAGTTTAAAATTATTACAAATCACATTAAAAAAAGTCTTAAAAACTAAATAGTTTAAAAGCGAGTAAATGTGCAAGCAAGAGATTTAAAGAGTTCATGCTGCATATGGAACGTAGTGTAATTGATGGTGGAGATCATCATGGTTGTAGTGGTGGAAAGTTGCCCGAATTGAGATTGAAGCCACGACGGATGTCATCTTGTATTTTTTGAATCAAGACATTGGTTTCGATTAAACGCAAGTCAACATACTCAAAGTATCCTTGAACGTCCTTGAACGCGATTCTCAAAAGAGTCTAGTTGATTCTCTAAATTTTTATGATCACTAATCAAATCATCAATTTTGTAATCCATATCCTGCACCATAACTTCAAGATCGAAGTCCTCACTATCAATATGAGGTTGTGAAGTACACGCTCTGTTAAAACGAATTGAGATTGAAGCCACGACGGATGTCATCTTGTATTTTTTGAATCAAGACATTGGTTTCGATTAAACGCAAGTCAACATACTCAAAGTATCCTTGAACGCGATTCTCATAAGAGTCTAGTTGATTCTCTAAATTTTTATGATCACTAATCAAATCATCAATTTTGTAATCCATATCCTGCACCATAACTTCAAGATCGAAGTCCTCTACCAAGTCCTCAACCATAGCATTTGGTCCATAGGGACGAATTGTCCTATAGACTTTCTCTTTATGGACCCTTGATCTACGGAAAGTTGGCGTGTGAGAAGTTGGATCAACAATTACACCAATGCTTTTACTCATCTAATTTGCGTCGAGAGACTTTGCTTTAGGAGATATTCTTGAATGGGAGGAATGGCAAGACCATAAGATGGAAGAATTCTATGATGAGAGTTGCATATAGTAGCTTGTACTTGTGGTTGGCTTGGGTTGGAGGGATTCGAGCATTCATCAATAGCACTAAGATGAGATGATCCAAATTAATTGGATTCGAGCATTTAAGAATGCTCATTCTTTTTAAATCTTGATGTTTTTCTCAAAGAACCCTCACTTTTTTTTATTCATGATACCCTCACATTTTTAAATATTTTATAATTTTCTAAAAAAATTCAGCATTTTTTATATTTTTATTACCTAATTTTTACAATTTATTATACCTTATCTGATTTTTTTTACTTTTTTTAATATGATACTCCCTCCGATTTTCAATAACTGTCATATTCCTACTAAAAATGCAGTTCAAATTAACTGTCGTTATTTTCCTACTAAAAATGTGGTCTAAATTAACTGTCGTTTTGAATCATAATTATGATTTCTACCCTTTGTTTTAATTTTTTACCCAACCAATTAATCTAGTATAATGGTATTATTGTAATTATACTATAAAAAATGGATAAATTGAAAACTACAGTTAAGAAAATGTGGTCTAAAAATAATTATTTTAAATTTGTCTACTATTTTAGAAAATCAATTAATAAAAACTGGAGGGAGTATATTTTTAAAATTTTAAAATTTTAAATATAGTTGAGATAATTTGCTTATGATATATGTATATATATAAGTCATTCAAATATCACACACTGGACAATATTTTTCCCAAAATATAATAGTGTTATATTTTTTTTTAATCGGTGAAGGTAACATTCAAACCATAAACAAAAAAAATACTATTAGTTTTACGTAGCCACCACTAGTATGCTACATCGAGTGGGCCCCTCCGTTCCTCATTGATCACGTCACCCCAACCTCATTGGGTCCTATATAAGTCCTCACAACGTGCAGATTCATTTTCGCCTTCCAATATCAAGTACTAAACCATTCAAACTGGTGAAAAAGAGGAAAAAGAGAGAGGCCGAGAGGAAAGAAAGAAAAGGTTCTTTCACTCGGTCATTTTCTCAAACACATCAACGTCGGTCTGGTCTCCAATGGCGGCATCTGTTGAAAACCGCCAATTCCCCCTTAAGCCCACCATCAATGGCGTCGTACGCCCCTTCAAATCCACCCCAGCCCGCCGGTCCGACTCCCCAGTTCGTATTAAACCGGTTCCTGTAGTGGAGGAAGATTCGTCGAGTGATGACGAGGCTGATTACAAGGATCTAATCCGCAAAATCAACGCCGACTTAGAGCCGTCGGTTCATGACCCTCGCGATGAAGGAACCGCCGATAACTGGATCGAACGCAACCCTGCCATGGTCCGACTCACAGGGAAACACCCGTTCAACTCGGAACCGCCGCTGAACCGGCTCATGAACCACGGGTTCATCACCCCGGTCCCGCTCCACTACGTCCGCAACCACGGACCGGTTCCCAAGGCCAAATGGGAGGATTGGACTGTCGAGGTCTGCGGGTTGGTTAAGAAACCGACCCGGTTCACGATGGAGCAGCTGTTGACCGAGTTCGCGAGCCGAGAGTTCCCGGTCACTCTGGTCTGCGCGGGCAACCGACGGAAGGAACAGAACATGGTGAAACAGAGCGTTGGGTTCAATTGGGGGGCAGCGGGGGTTTCCACTTCGGTGTGGCGCGGCGTACCTTTGCATATGCTGCTCAAGCGGTGTGGGATTGTGAGCCGGAAGAGTGGGGCCCTCAATGTTTGCTTCGAAGGGGCTGAGGATCTGCCAGGTGGTGGTGGGTCCAAGTATGGGACCAGTATCAGGAAGGAATATGCAATGGATCCCGCACGGTATATCATCCTAGCTTACATGCAAAACGACGAGGTTTTGACACCGGACCATGGGTTCCCAATCCGGGTCATTATTCCCGGGTTCATTGGTGGAAGAATGGTCAAGTGGTTAAAGAGAATCGTGGTTACAACCGCTGAGTCGGAAAATTATTACCATTACAAGGACAATAGAGTTTTACCTTCTCACGTTGATTCCGAGTTGGCTAATGCAGAAGGTAAAAATCGTTGACTAAGTTTCGATCTTTTCACATGTCTCTTCTTCGTTTAGAAAAGTTAATTTTACAATGAGTCTGATTAAAGCAATGGCTCTATGAGCTGAGTGATTTTATCTACTTTTTATTAGGAATAGAATTCGAGATATGAGCTTTTAGCGGATAAATCTTTTTATATATTTTTTGCTTAAAGTATGAATATTATTAATATTGTCATTTTTTTCTATAGGTTGGTGGTACAAGCCGGAGCATATTATCAACGAGTTAAACATAAACTCGGTGATAACTTCGCCGTGCCATGAAGAGATAGTGCCGATTAATGCATGGACAACTCAGATGCCGTACACGTTAAAGGGTTATTCATATTCCGGTGAGTTACAAGAATATATAATGAATCAGTCGAAAAATTATATATTGCATCAATTAATTCGTAATTAAATATTAGATTGAAAATTCCAGCATGACGTGATGAGTTGGATCTTCCAAACTAAGTTTTATATGGGATTTAATGCCAAAAATTGAAAGATAATGGATGATTTTAAACGTTTAAAAAAAATCACTGAAATAATAGTTTATTAATTTTATTTTTTTATAAAAAAATATAACTACTGTATGGACTTTTCATCTTTTATTAATTTGAAGTAGTTATAATTTACGGTTGTCAAATACATATTATTATGATATATGAGTGATGTAGATAGTCTTGAAGTACAAGTTGTACCCTATTTTTTGCATTTTTTAAATTTGGTAATTTTTTGCATTTTAAACTTATTTTTATTGAATTAAGTTATAAATAATATTAGAGACAGTAACATTTTTACTTAATTTACACGTACACATATATATCGTTTCTAAATCAATTTGATAATTTTTTTTCATTAATCAAATGCTTAAAAGATAAATTACAATCATGTAACTATTTATTATTAAAATTTAGTATTTGTGCTGCTATTATTCTAAATAAAGTTTTTATTTATTGGGGAGGATAGGTGGAGGGAAGAAAGTGACACGTGTGGAGGTGACAATGGATGGAGGGGAGACGTGGATGGTGTGCAGCTTGGACCACCCAGAGAAACCCAGCAAGTATGGGAAGTACTGGTGCTGGTGCTTCTGGTCGCTGGAGGTGGAGGTGCTGCAGCTTCTTGGTGCCAAAGAAATTGCTGTTCGAGCCTGGGATGAGACACACAACACCCAGCCGGAGAAGCTCATCTGGAATCTCATGGTACATCCATTTTCTTATTCTTTTTCTGTCCTTTTATGTTTGGAAAATTATTAGTTTTGAATTTATCCATTAGTTAGTGATTTTTACTCTATTATTTATAATTATATTAATTATAGAAAATAATCACATGATAAATATTTATCAAAAATTAAAAATATAATCGAAATTATCTATTTTATTAATACGTATAATCTGGATCTACAGTAAAATTGCTTACAGAAAGTTTGTGGTGGAGTCCACATGTCATTGTCGTGCTACTTTGCAAATAGATTCCCCTACTTTTCTTTTTCTAAACAATAGATTCCATAAAGATTCCGTCTACGGAATTTTAAAAAAAAATAACTTTACTTAATTTACGAAAAACTTACAATCTAAATGTATACTTCTTGGAAAAATTCAACAAAAAAAAAACAAATAAATTTACAATCTTAATTACACTTTTGATTTAAATTACACTTTAAATCTTTGGTCCTTTTTCTTTATATATATATAATTTATTTTTTAAAAGAATTTAGTACTTCTTCCAGATTTTTTTAAATAACGCTTTAGGTTAAAAAAATTGTCTCAACAGTTTTCTAAACACTTTATGATTATTTTATTCAATATAAAAGAAAGAGATGAGTGTTTATTGATCAGTTTATTTAATATAGAAAAAAAAAGATGATTATTTAATATTAAAAATACTCTCACTAATTATTTTCTTAATTCTCGTATTCGAATTCAAAACATCATAGGGTGTATCAAATTAAGGTCAACTTTTCATTAGAGGGAACCTTAAATAAATAATTACATTCTACAGCTTGCTATTGTAAGTAATCTACTAATTACAGCAAGATGTTGGACAACGACACTCATCTTGTTTCCTCCTTAATTACATCATAAACACTGTAAGCACAAGATAATAGTATTAATTAGGGATCCTAACTGTTGATTTTTTGGGGTGCTGACGGAGATCGACACTAACTTTTCAATGTATGATATAAGATTGACTTAGTTTGCAAGCAATTCTCTGTGAATAGGTCCTTAGATGCTCTGTGTTGCATCAATCCAATTAGTAGAAAAACAATAAAATGAACTAAAAAAGTGGTACTGGAATATGTAATAACTTGAGTTTTCAATCAAATTATGCAGGGAATGATGAACAATTGCTGGTTCCGGGTCAAGACAAAAGTGTGCAAACCGCATAAAGGTGAGATTGGGATTTTGTTTGAGCATCCAACCCAACCAGGCAATCAATCCGGTGGCTGGATGGCGAAGGAGAAATATCTCGAGAAATCGTCGGAGAACAACCAGACCTTAAAGAAGAGTGTTTCAACACCTTTTATGAACACTTCCTCAAACACCTTCTCAATGTCCGAGGTCAGAAGGCACAACTCCCCTGACTCCACATGGATAGTAGTCCACGGCCATGTTTATGACTGCACTCGCTTCCTTAAAGATCACCCTGGCGGTGCTGATAGTATTCTCATTAATGCCGGCAGTGATTGCACCGAAGAATTCGATGCCATCCACTCTGACAAGGCCAAGCAATTGCTTGAAGACTATCGAATCGGTGAATTGATCAGCTCTAATTCATACACCTCAGACTCCAACGCGTCATCGCCTAACAACTCTGTTCATGGCACCAACACGGCACTCCGACATTTGTATTCTATCACAGAAGCTGTGACAGTGAGAAGCGTTGCGCTCATTCCACGCGAAAAGATCCCGTGCAAGCTTGTTGAGAAGAAGAGTCTTTCCCACGATGTCCGCCAGTTCAGGTTCGCACTACCTTCGGAGGACCAGCTGCTGGGGTTACCATTGGGGAAGCACATATTCCTGTGTGCTGTTGTTGATGACAAGTTGTGCATGCGAGCTTACACGCCCACCAGCTCGGTTGATGCGGTGGGATACTTTGAACTTGTGATCAAAGTGTACTTCAAGGGCGTGCATCCAAAGTTCCCAAATGGAGGGACAATGTCACAACACCTTGACTCTCTGCCAATAGGGTCTGTGGTTGAAGTGAAGGGTCCTTTGGGGCACATCGAGTACGCTCAGCGCGGCAGGTTCTTGGTCCATGGCCAGCCCAAGTCTTCCAAGAAGCTGGCGATGATAGCCGGTGGAACGGGGATCACACCGATTTACCAGATAATTCAGGCTGTTCTGAAGGATCCAGAGGACGAAACGGAGATGTTCGTGGTGTACGCGAACAGGACGGAGGAGGATATTCTGTTGAGGGAAGAGCTTGATGGGTGGGCTAAAGAACATGGTCATAGGTTAAAGGTTTGGTATGTGATTCAAGAATCTACCAGAGAAGGGTGGGAATACAGTGTGGGGTTCATCACAGAGAGTATCCTGAGGGAGCATATTCCGGAAGGATCAAACGATACTCTGGCGTTGGCTTGTGGGCCACCACCTATGATTCAATTTGCAGTGCAGCCTAATTTGGAGAAGATGAACTATGACATTAAAGATTCCTTGTTAGTGTTCTAGGGAAAGTATATATAGATATCAGAATAACATGATGAGGCTGTGTATATATATATATAATATTAATTCCTTGTATTTTTCTTCTTTTATTAAAATTTTTGCTTTTAATTATTATTACTTCAATTTTAATGGTTTAAGAGACATTAGTCCATCCTTGTTCATTTGGCTCAAGGGTCCAAATCATGTCCATATGAGTTTATAGGAAATGTTGTTCCCAATCCTATTCAAGGGTCTGGTTGCAACAAGATGCAATGATTATGTGTGTAAATGGTGAGCTCTTGAAGTGACTCTGGCTTCATTCATACAAAAATGCCATGATTATGTCTGTTCAAGGTTAGAGGAGATTTGATGCACACTAGTTGCAATAGGCAGACCCATGTTTGTGAATGACTTTAATCTCTACGTGCCTAAGAGATTGAATGACGAGTTTTAAAACCACATTATCATACTAAATTCACCGTTAGAACTCGATCATTTCTTAGAGCTTCTCAACCGATATCTTAGTCACGACCAAGAAAAACTTGTTACTATAGAAGATCCGATCCTTCCAACAACGATCGTGCATAGTTGTGCATATTTTGATTGCATCATGTCTTCTCCGTTAATTGTGTCTATATTGTCAAATTGCACATATATGAACCATTGTGATACTTTTGGCATATTAAACGCATAGTCTTTACAGCTTGTTTCATGTAGACGTCAATGTCCCATGACCCCTATAGGTATTAAGAGGTCCTTATCACATTGATAATGAAAACATCCACAATGTCTTTCACTCCAACTTCTTGTGTATATTCTTTCCCTTTTTTATTTTATTTAATGGCTTCTTTGCCATCTCTGCTTTGTAACTTTTCATTTTTTTTTCTTTCCTTTTTAACACTTTTTTCTTTTTTCTTTTCTAAAAGTGTATGTTAATTAGAATTTGATACGCACACCGATACTTTAAAATGGAAAAATTAAAAATTATAAGACAACTATATATTCTAAAAATAATGCAATTGAAACGTTAATTTCAAATTAGTTTTAGTCTTATAAATATTCTAGCAACTATAATTTACGTTAAATGTCTTTTTGACACCAATAATTGCTTAAATTATAAAAATGGACATAGAAGGTGGTGTGGGTGTCCATCGTGTATTAGTGTCGAGTATTATTAGTTAATGTAGCTCATTGGTTGTCTTACTGGTGGCAAAAATACCAATCGAAAGTCAGAAGCAGGTTCAAATCTCAACCCCACCTATAAAAAAAAATTTAAATTACCATAATATTATTAATTAGTATATATAAACATATTGATTTGTAAATTAATTAATTTAAAGTTTTAATATATAAGTTTGTTAAATATCATTAACTTTAATTTTATTCCCTAAGCCCTAAATCCCTAACCCTATACATATCATAAACCTAAAATCAGAAATCAAAATTCATTAAACATTTGTTCTAATAATTAGATATTAACAATTAAATATTAAGACCAATTGATCCCCTAAACCCCAACTTAAGTAATGCCAAAAGCCTCAAACTTCATACATTAAGCCTAAAATCAAACCTCGAATTTGAACCCCAAATTCAAATCACATATTATGGATGCCTAATTCTACATGAGCACTTATTAATTCCAACTCTCAAACTTCATACACTAAGTCCTAACTCTAAACCCATACCTCAAACCCCAATCCCGATCCCGAACCTAAAACTAAAAACCCAAACCACATATGAATAACATTCTTGGGATCAAAGATAAAAAAAATCAACATAAGAAATAGTAGTAACGACATTAAAAATGTGACATTGAGTTAAAACGTTGGGAAAATCGCCTTTGGCTTTCGTATGTCCATGTAGAATTAAAAATGAGATTCAACGAAAAAAATTCACCTCAATCAGACACGTAAACACAAAGTTATAGCCGGTCAAAGTTTATGTTGACCGACCATTTTTCGCAAATTATTAAAATAATATTTGCGACTGAATTCCTGTCGCAAATTGAATAACTTTTCGACAAAATTTTTATCGAACATTACTTATTTATATAATTATTTATTTATTTTGTATTTAACACATTGATTTATATATTTTTAGTTTAAATAATATTAACACGTTAATTAATTTAAATTATTAACTTATAAATTGAATGAATATATTAAATTTTATTAGTTAATTAATAGTAATTTAATATTAACTATTATATTAAATAATTAAATTAGTATATAAATTTAATAATATAAAAAAGTAGTATGTTTTAAATCTTAGTATAATTTAATATAATATTACCTAACGAAATAATAAATTACCATACAATTTAATATAATATTGATTTGTCAATTATTGTTTTATTATTTATAAAATTTTAATTAACTAATTCAAGTTAATTCTTTATAAGTGTAGGAGTGAAACCTCAATTTTTTATGTCCTAAAATATTGACTTTAAATTAATTTTATCCTAAGCTTGCTAAATAATCACAAAAAATAATGCATAAAGAACTTGCTTTGAATATATTCAAACTTGTCTATTATTTAGTATTTTGAATTCTTAATTATTTTCTTATTATTTCTAAAATTTTAATTAACTAATTCAAGTCAATTCTTTATAGACGTAGATGTGAAAACATCAATTTTAAAATGGTAAGGATCGATGTAGAAATCCTAATTAGTATATATTTGAATAGAATTCAGTTTCGTGTATTAGACCAAACCAACTTGGAGACATTACAAGTGTGTTAGGTCATTTTTTTTTTACTATGTGAAAATTTTAAACGAAAGCAACTAGCAATGAGACTAACTGCAAAAATGAATTAAGGTAAGCGTTTGGTTGATGAAATTAATGCCGAAAGTGACTCGGGAATCTGAGATTCTAAGTTTTATTATGTTTGGTTGACATAAAAAAAATTGGACTTTTTAAGATCCAACTTCCCTTGACCCCTCCACTTTCCTCCAAAATATGGGAAAGTGAACATTTTCTCAATTTTTTTTATTTTTTTTAATTTAATTTTTATCAAATATCTTATTTCCACAATATTATTTTTAACTGTATTATATTTTAGAATAAATTAAAAATATTCATTTTGTATTATATTTAAAATAATTAAATAGTTATTATTGTTTAAAGATAAAGTAATAATTTTAGGATTCCCGAATACAAAACAAACACAAAAATAATACTTTTCTATGAATTTTAAATACTAACCAAACGCAAAAAATTAACTTTTCATTCAATCACTCTTCTAGGTATCATTCTTCTGAAAAATGACATTTCATCTAGCAAACGCTATTTAAATGTGTAAAAGTCCTAAAAAAGCCTAATTTCCAATTTTTGATTCATTTCCAATCAATGATTGATGCAAAGATGAATTTTTATCTCTCCTACGTACAAATCACCACCTATAGAAGTTAAAAAAATATTAAACTTTCTTGTTTCTCTTAAGTGTGATCACTCAAAATAATTCAAGAAGTGCAGATCCACATCTACCGCCGCGTTCAAGAGGTAATTAACACCTGCACCGGACGCGGTGAGCCAAAAACCAGCGAATGCCTGGCCCTGTTGTATGGTGTTTGGAAGGGTCATCTCATCTCATCTCATCTAACAATCTTGTTTCCACACACAACTATTTTGGCCCCTTTCTTCTTTTTGTCTATTCCTAGCTAATTTAATTTGCGTGCATGTATGTTCTATCTATTTTAAAACAAAAACAAAATCTCTACAAATTCCTTTTCCTGTCCAAGTATGGAATCCTAATCCTAACAAAACATATCAATGTCACGGGATTTGGGTCACACATGCTTCCCTTCCCCGTACCCTATTAAATGATTCTCTCATATCATTTCACCTTATAGTCGGTACATTTCATCCTAATATTAAAAACGAAATACAAAATATATCATACTATCTCAGTTTCTATTTTAGTTTATACCGACAATACCGGTTAAATACCGACGGGTATAGATGGTATGTCCTATCTCAATAGTAAAAAATATATAATAAATTTATTGAATCTAATAAATTTGTATGCAATATACATAAGCAAAATAAAATACCGAAATGCCAACAGAAACCGGTATTTTAACCGGTACCGCCAGTATATCCAGTACTAATGACATAATCTAGACGCTCACTAGTACGAGATTGGCAATCCTAATGGTGACTTAACAACATGGTTTTTTCCATTCTCATAACTCGAATTCAATACTTTAGTTAATAGTGGATAAGATGTTTGTAGTGTTAAATAATCCTAACTCCCGAGGAAAATATATCGTAGATATTTTAGTTAAAGGAAAAACAATTTTTTAGTCAATTAACAAATAGTTAAATGTCCTCAATTATAAAACTTTGGTATGACCTCAATACTGTTTTTTAGTTGAAATGTCCTCAAGGAATTGGCTTGGCGCAAGTATACCTTCGCACTTGGAGTCGTGGCCATATTCGTTTACCGCTTTGCCTCGCGAGCCTTATCTTATTACTAGTAAAGTCAAGCTTTGGCTCCCTAAAGAAATGGATGAAAAAAGGGGAGACTTCTGCAACAGGCTATGCCACCCAAACCAATCGAGGGAAGCCGCATCCATTCCATCGCAAGCACCTACAATGTCATGATCACATTGGTCACAAGGCCCTTTTCTCAAAGGCAAAAGCCTAGCCTAGTCATACATTTTCTTTGAAGATGCGAGGAAGGGCTATCAACGCGAAGAAAGAAGACGAAACCGGCTAAGTTCACAAAAGTGTTAATTATTGTATACATGTGTGTGTTTGTAAATAAAAACTCATAGTAAATATAACACTATTCTTATTTATGTATCATCCTGATTATTTACGAGAATAAAAAAAAAGTTTTATTCTAAATAAATCAATTATTTAAAAATGAATAAATAGTAGGTAAATAACAATTATAACTCAATAGAACGCAATATTAAAGTATTTATTATAAACATTTTTCATGAAAAATGTAAATACTTAATTACTAAATAATTTTAAAATTAAGTGCTGGTTTAATAAATGTGTCATTTTTTTCTCCATACAAAATAATTAAGGTCGCTTTGACTTTATTTTTTTGTTGTGCTTTTGTTCATTTTATGGGTTTACTTCAATCAAATTGAAATAGATTTATCTTTTGATTGGTTCAGTTCAAATTAATCGATTATTTTATACTTCCCAATTGAATGTCCAATATCTAAAGAAAACTCCGGTCCTATTATGAATTAGACAAAATTTCATTTTGTCAGTAATGATAATCTAAAACTACAAATAAAAAAATAATATAAGAAAAAATATTTTGTATATGCAAGCTTAAAATATATAATCAGTTGAACTATAATAACACGTGCTTACTTTTCGCACTTTAAATAATAAACATGAGTAAATAGTTCAAATTATTATCCGAATAACTTAAGATGTTCATGTAGATTTTTTTTTTTGTGGCAGTACAAAGGATGTGATGTTCCAAACAAACATATTTTTTAAGATATGTACAGTAAATATTCCTAAATTTCAACCTATTAAATTATAACTTATTTTGTTTGCTGCATGTTGATAAAAGATATATCATAGGTATATATTGTAGCATATATTATTAGGCCCCAAATTATTTATTATCACTATTTTTATTATGATTACATCTCTTCTTTTCACCCCTTATTCTTAATGCAGATAATATTTCGAATATTACCTACTTCCGATCCTTGTTGGTTTTCTATTTCGAATATTGTTTGTTTACCCCATCTAGTGAGAGCTCCTGTGGATCCCCTATTTGAATCAACTACAAATTAGAAAGGGTCCGTTTGGCGTTTCGGTTCTAGTTGGAGAAATGCTGTGAGCAAAAATGTTGTGTGAAAATCACTTCTGCGAAAAGCAGTATGCTGTTTGGTAAATATTTTTTAAAAGTGTTTGGTAAATATTTTTTAAAAGTGTTGTGAAATACCTGAGGTGTTTGGTAAAACAGCTTTTTAAAACTATGGTTTGGATGTAAAATGACAATAAAGGGCATAATTTATTTCAAGTGTTATAATTAATTTTTTTAGTATCTTTATATATATTTTTAATCAATTTATTTATAATCTAACTTCTACCATGTAATATTTATATAATATCATAAATAAATTAAACTTATGTAAATCATAAATAAATTAAAATTTATTAATTACATAAAAAATTTAAATTATTAATACCATAACTAAATAAAAGATATTTATCTAATATAATAGAAAAATAAAATATATTTGGAAACTACGGTTTGAATGTAAAATGGCTATAAAATGCATATTTCTATTTCAAGTATTATTTATATAAATTATTTAAATTAATCTGTTTTTTTAAATAAATAATTAACAAAAAAAGTAATTAAATGGTATAAAACCCATTTTTAAAAAATTAATAAAAATACTTTATTAAATACTGAACACTATTTTAATTATTATTTATGCATTCACATGTTTATTTATTGAACACTATTTTAATTATTTATGCATTTATATGGTGTTTGGTAAAAGCTACTATAAATTAAAAATCATTTAATAATTAATTTAATTGCTAATATATAATAAATTGCTAAAATCTAAATAAAATCAAGAACAAACAGAAAAAATTCCATAAATATTACATTTTATAAAAAAAAGAAAAAAATCAATTGTTAAAAAAGAAATAACAATAAAAAAATTATACATTGAAAATTACTTCTAGTAAAAATTTATAGTGGTGACATTGACAAGAACGATAATGCATAGTTTGTATTTAAAAAATTAGGCAGCACAGCGCACGGTCTTGGAATGGATTCCTATCTTGTATGATAACGATACAATGATGGAGTTCAAACAAACCCAACAAAATATTCAAATAGTACTCCATTCTGATTTACTTTACTTTTCTTTTCTTTTTTAAATTGAGTTTCTAATTTACTGCTACAACGATGTATATTTTTATTTTTTTTCAATAAAACAAGATATGAGGATAATCACACATTTTATTTTTCATTTTGTTGTACTTTAATTTATAATAAATTGATTAATTATATATATATATAAACAAGAGAAATGGCTGGTAATATAAAGGCCCATGTCCTTGAAAGTTTTGACATTTTAAGTTCAAGCCTGACCCATTGACAAGCATTCATAACTGCTGGTAATTACAAAAGCAGGGAATTTGATACTATAGATTGACAAAATCTCTTCTACAAAGTATAGGGAAATTTACATTATAAAAATGACTGTAACAAACAAAATAATGATACAGAGAAGTATAGGGAATAAATAAATCAAAATTCAAATGATCAAGCCAGAGAAATGAAGACAGGATTAAAGATAAGACTCACTTTTTCCCATCTACATTCGCATGAGCTGCAGATGCTTATGTTGGCTTGTTGAGTTCACCCCATGCTTCAATCCAAGTAACCATGGCGTCTCCGAGTTTCTGAAAGTAAGGATCTACGTGGCCTAGCTTTTCTTTAACCAGTTTGGATAGCTCGATGTAACAATTCTGCACGGTTGTGCATTCTTTTGGCAGGACAACAGATTGGAAGAAAGGGATGATCTCTTCTTGCCAGTATATGCCCTTGTATTCCTTTTTCAAATTGACAAATGGGTTGCTTGCCTTGCTGTGCCAAACGTAAGGCAGCCCTGTCTTCACCCCAAAGCCTAGGTGGTCACATATAACCTGAATTTCACAACCAATAAGACAGACGAAAAAGGTCAGCTTGTAGACGGGAGCGGTAAGGTAGAGATTATAATCCTGTCGCGGCAGCAGGGTTATCAGTAGAAATCATTGAACAAGAAACATAAGTGATTTCTATTTCAAGCATAGAAATGGAACCATCATTATGAATCTCAAACGCATTGAACCAACCAAAAATTGTGCAGCAAAACTAGTGCAGTATTGCAATGCATATGCATGTTCCCATTCATACAATTAAGTTCAGTAGTTATAGCTGCCTTTTGTTCTAGTCAAGAATAAGACTAAGAAATAGAACTCACAGTGGACTACATGAAAAAAATATCACCATGACCTATGGCAAGCAAATTACAATCCTAACTGCATCTGATCAATTTCCAACACTTTTCATGCAATTGGGAGTTGGCAGAATCATGGAAATAGTGCAGCATGATACTTTTGAAGTCTAACTTCAGGGAACAAAAGATAACACTCTCTTTCTGGCATCAAGATGATCTCGCTTGACTAAACAAGGAAGAGAATTGGATAAATTGTTGCATGTTTGTGAATGGAAAAGAAACAAGGCACCATTGCCATGGTCATTAACACAACAGCAGAAATGAGGGAAAAAAACTGGAAAAATACAGCTGAAATGGTTACAAAATCCATTTTCCTACCCTCCACTTTTTAGATGCTATGCACATTACATTAAGCAGCAAAATTTGTGATCCCAAACCCTTGTATACGAGTGATATTCCAGCACTAGATCACCATCATATATAACAACTACATGGATAGAATTGTTCAAAATTTTATGCTTTTAAAAGAAATACCATAACAACTACATGTAACATGTATATTCCAGCAATGAAATGAACTTCAATTAAATGTCATCCCATACATTATAAAAAGAAAGAATAAATTCATTCCAAAAAAGAAAAATGTAAAATATCAGCTGGGTCATTTTCCTAATTTATTTCCTTTCCATGTTTTGTAAAAACAATCATTTAATTTGTGTAACCCAGAAAAAAAATCAGCTAAATGCACTAAACATCACTTCTTTCTAAGCCTTCTCTTACATGGGATTTAAAATTCTACAACCTATACATTTTCTATGTCGTTGATTTTTTGAAGAGCATATAACTGTTGGAGTCCAGCTCATATTGGCTGAAAGAGAGATTTGTTGTGGGCCTAGCCCAATTGGGGCTATTTGTTTTAGTTTGATTAGAAAAAGGAAAGATTGGAATATGACTTGGAGTAGCATTGTGTAACCTAATTAATTAGGTTGTCCACTAATATAAAAGGTGGGTGGTGGCTAGGTTGTGAAAAAGAGAGAGACAAGAGAGATTGTAAAAGGGATTGTTGTTGAACATCCTGAGAGATTGTGAGAGATTTGCTGTTGAGCATCCTGTGAGAGAGGAGAGAAAACAGATTTCGCCAAACTCTGTGCAGCTGCGGGAGAATAGTCGCAGTGACTTCGTTCACCGTCGGATCGGGGTGAAATTTGGACAGCAGGTGCATGACTTCTGGTTCTTCAATCTGAACGGTTGGATCGGTGAGAAGTTGTCTGGTGTGGTAGAAATCCTGTCCCGATTGAAGCAGTGGAAATCTGGTTTTGGTTCTCTTTTCTCATGTCTCTTGTTTTTCTCGGATTGATTGATTGATTGGATTGTTTGATTGGTACTATTGGTGATAGTGGTGTATTTCAGATTATTCCTATAGTTGAGATAGGGATTTTGCTTGGTTGTACACATTGATCATCATATAGTGGATTGACTGGCTTGTGCCCGTGGTTTTTTACCTGTTGAGGTTTTCCACGTTAAAAATCTCTATGTTATTTTCTTGATTGCTTTTGATTGGTTTGATAGCTAGGGGTTATTGATTCTTGGGATAAGATTGTTTGCTGCGCAAAATTGATTGTCGATTGGAAATAACCCCAACAACTGGTAGCGGAGCTTAAGGTTTGAAAGATGACCGACAACGCAAAGATTGAGCTTTTTGATGGACAAAATGATTTCGCAGTGTGGCAGACAACTGTGATGGATTTGTTGACTATGAAGGATCTCGACGTCGCTCTTGGTGATAAGAAGCCAGAAGGAATGAAAGATGGTGATTGGGCAACTGCCCTGAAAAAGGCGACCAGTCAGATCAGGCTAGCATTAGCTCCATCAATAAAGTATGCTGTGATGGGGAAGCAGACACCAAAAGGAATGTGGGAGAAGCTAGAAAGTATTTATGCTTCCAAGTCTGTGACAAACAAACTTAGTCTGAAGTTGGACTTGTATTCGTTGAAGATGGATGAAGGTATGAGCATCCATAAGCACTTGTCGGATTTCAATCGGATGTTGACGAAAGTGCTTAATACAGGGGAGAAAGTAGAAGATGAGGAGCAAGCGATACTTCTTCTTTCTTCATTGCCTATGTCATACAAGTCACTGGTGCAGTCCCTTACAGCAGGGAAGACAAGTTTGAAGAAGGAGGATGTGACGACTTTCCTAATAGATAATGAGAAGCTGTTAGGAGTGGAGAGCAAGAATAGTGGTGACAGACTGTTAGCTTCAGAAGGGTCATCGAGTGGGCAGGATCATCGTGGTAGAAACAGAGGAAGAGGTGCTTCTTCCAGCTATGGAAGAAACAGATCCAGTTCAAGACCAATAGCAGACTACAGTGAGAAAGAATACTACTATTGCCACCAGAAGGGTCACATCAAAGCATACTGTCAGAAGTTGATGACTGATTTGAAAGAACTGCAGAAGAGTAAAGAAAAGATTGGTGATGCTGCAACTATTCAGGATGATGATGCTGAATTGTTGGTAGTGCAGAAAAGTGAGGAACAGGTAAGAGATTCCTGGATTTTAGATTCTGCATGTTCTTTTCATATTTGTGCTAACAAAGAATTGTTTAGTACATTTGGTGATTGTGATGATAAATCTGTCACATTGGCCAATAACGAAAAACTAGAGGTTGAAGGTATTGGCAATGTGAAGATTAAGATGCATGATGGATTGGTGAGAACTCTCGTCAATGTGAGATATGTGCTGAAGTTGAAAAGAAATTTAATCTCTCTTGGAAGATTGGATTCTCGCTGGTATAGATACACAGCGAGAGACAGATTGATGAGGGTAAGCAAAGGAGCAGCTGTAATCATAAAGGGGGAGCTTGCTTCCAACAATGTTTACCGATTGATTGGAACCGCGGTTAAGAGTAAAGTACAAGGTACTTACAAAAGATTGAATGATTGTGATGGCCAGGTAGAGTTACCTAGGAGAAGAGTTAGCTTTGCGGTGTTGACCGGTGAGAAAGCGAACTTGACTCCTACTCAGATTGCATGAAGATTGATGATTCCCCCATGATATGAGCTGGAGGGGGAGAATGTTGGAGTCCAGCTCATATTGGCTGAAAGAGAGATTTGTTGTGGGCCTAGCCCAATTGGGGCTATTTGTTTTAGTTTGATTAGAAAAAGGAAAGATTGGAGTATGACTTGGAGTAGGATTGTGTAACCTAATTAATTAGGTTGTCCACTAATATAAAAGGTGGGTGGTGGCTAGGTTGTGAAAAAGAGAGAGACAAGAGAGATTGTAAAAGGGATAGTTGTTGAACATCCTGAGAGATTGTGAGAGGTTTGCTGTTGAGCATCCTGTGAGAGAGGAGAGAAAACAGATTTCGCCAAACTCTGTGCAGCTGCGGAAGAATCGTCGCAGTGACTTCGTTCACCGTCGGATCGGGGTGAAATTTGGACAGCAGGTGCATGACTTCTGGTTCTTCAATCTGAACGGTTGGATCGGTGAGAAGTTGTCTGGTGTGATAGAAATCCTGTCCCGATTGAAGCAGTGGAAATCTGATTTTGGTTCTCTTTTCTCATGTCTCTTGTTTTTCTCGGATTGATTGATTGATTGGATTGTTTGATTGGTACTATTGGTGATAGTGGTGTATTTCAGATTATTCCTATAGTTGAGATAGGAATTTTGCTTGGTTGTACACATTGATCATCATATACAGTAGAAACTCTATAAAATAATACACTTGGGACGACCAAAATTTATTAATTAAAAGAGTTATTAATTAATCGATAAATTAATAATTATTAATTTATATATTAATTAATATTTTATTAATTTATAGTAAAATACTTAGTTTACAAACACCTTTCAAGCTTCCACTTACTGTAATTATTGTATACAATGCATGTACTGTATATCAAATGAAGGGCCCAATTTGAAAGAAACCTTCAATCTCCCACCTTATTATGCTTCTTGTGTTCAATGTATCACTTTATGGACATTAAAAATATTTTCTATATAAACAAGATCAAAATACTGTAGGTTAACACAAACAAATCATACACACAACATGGCTTCCCATCTTAAAGGTGTGAAAAAAACAACAATGACAGATGAGATTCGAAGAGCATTATGCAAGCACAACAAGGATAATCCAAGTCTCACTCAAAAGCTATATATAAATCATTCATGTAATATGCTATATATAAGGAATTATTAATTTATATTTTATATGGGGTCTAAAGAAATTATCAAAAATGTATTATCTTATAATTTTAGCGAATTATTAATTTAGCACCCTATCCCCGAGTCGGGACCGGCCAAAAATATTATCTTAGAGAGTTTATTAAATAATCGAGTATTAATTTATCGAGTTTCTACTGTAGTGGATTGACTGACTTGTGCCCGTGGTTTTTTACCTGTTGAGGTTTTCCACGTTAAAAATCTCTGTGTTATTTTCTTGATTGCTTTTGATTGGTTTGATAGCTAGGGGTTATTGATTCTTGGGATAAGATTGTTTGCTGCGCAAAATTGATTGTCGATTGGAAATAACCCCAACAATAACAACACTGCTATAATCACACTACGAAACTAAAACTAGAAGACGAGAAGAAAGACAGAGACATACCAGTAACCGGAATTGATGAGAGACAAGGAGGAGAGAGTCGTTGCTGCTGCTGTTGATGGCAGAAACCTGCACAAAACACAAAATGACATCTCATGACTTTTTATCATAAGCAGTGTAGAGTGAAATTGAAAGAACCCATGTTACGAAATTGCAATTGGAAGAGAGGGAGAGAAGCAAAACCCTTCCTGGTGCTATAGAGGGAGAGAGAGTAGAGAAGAGAGGCCAAAGGAGTAGATGGTAGCAGATCCGAAGTTCTTCGTTTACCTTTAAACCGAAACACCCTAATTTTGCAGAAAAATTGTCAGATTTGGTAAAAATTGAGGTTGAATGAAAGAAAAAACAATGTTTATTATTAATTGATGAAAGCATAAAAAAATTAAAAGAAGAAGGATACTCGAACAATGTTATTTGTTGCTGGGAGGATTTGAGAGAAGATGAATGAGGTGGTGTTTGAGGAAAATGAAGCTTGCCTGAGGAGATGAAGGAAAATGAAGCTTGCGTGAGGAGATGAGTGTTTTATTCCCACCTTTTATTAGCTGGTAAATGTGTAAATAAATAGAACTTGGGTTAAAAAATTTGTCCAAATATTTCAAAGGATCAGCTTCCCGCAAAATGTAAAATGCTTGATTCTCAGAAAGGCTGAAATTGGGCCAGTGAAAAAAAGAGAAAAAATGGGGTTCTCAGAACTTGGCTTCTCAAGAAGCCCACCAGTGTTGATGTTTGCCAAACACCAAATGTTAGCTTTTCTATATAGAAACCAGTTTTTTGGTATAGAACCTGAATACCAAAGGGCACCTAATAAGTGGTACAATTGAGTATTTCAAAATAATTGCTTCCCCTAAGACCTGAACTCAAGACTTTCAGGAAAGCCAGTCCGTTAGTAGTTGAGCCTTGTTTAAGGCCTAAATGAACAGAAATCTCTCATCCAATTCGACCAAGCCGCCTCGTAGAATCACAACATAATTAGGGCTGCCTCATAGAACCCATCTCACACTATTCACTTTACACAGATTTTGAAAGGAAACAATTTTTGAACACCAGAAAAAGTGGATTCTTGTTTTAGAAAACCAGAAACAGAAACTGATACCAAACATACCACCTAGTTAACTGGTTCAACCATTTACCATTTGGACCAGCCAATCTAATCTCCTTGTAGTAATAACCATGCACAACTGTATTTTCACTATGCTGAAAAACAAACAATGTGTAATACATTATTCTCTCCTGAATCAATTCACCCTTCCATCAAAATGGTAGACAACCACGTGTTTACGATGTCAGGTTACCCACTTCCAAACAATGATCACGGGGGCCAGAACTGCGTTTCCACACCAGAATCATATCAGAATCATGGGAACATAACATGAATTTTGAAAGATGACTCATCTCTAACGAACACCACTTTCTTCAAAACAACCATAAAAAATGAAGCAACACATGATGGCACAAATGGTTCAAGAACAACCACAAAAATGAAGGAAAAGTGAAGTATCAACTTCAAAATGTCAAGAATGTTTCTGCTCACTACATCCCCACTGAAATGAGTATTCATGATTGAATGAAGGTCAATTCCTAAACAAATTAAGGAACTGACCAATAAAATGCTTTTAGCCCTCCTTATCATAACAAATCACCTACAAATCAATAGGATTCCTCTCCTCTACACTACTATTACAACCATTTTGTAGAAAATACTTACCTGTTGCAAATCACATTATGCCACATCAGGGTACATGGGCAACCATCACTCGTGGCATATGATTGCATTAGAACGAACCAGGCAAACCAATTTGATATGCTTGAGATGTCTGTAGTCACTCACATCAATCACATTACCTTTCAAAAGTTTATAGACTTCTACCACCTCTCCTATACCTCTGCCGCTGCCTCCGCCGACTACTCAATGCTATCCTCTGGAGACCACGTCCCAATGCTGCAGAACCAGTAGGGACAAACCGGGGGATCCCGTAATTATCTCCGTCCAGTAGGTCATATTCAAGGCGATTATTGCGATAACGGATACCATTGCTAAATCCCAGATCGAATGGCTCAAAAGGAAGGTATCCATCATCCAAAGAGTCATCAGAAGTATAATCATCATAATCACGAGAACCTGGTTCGATGACATAATCACCCACCACCATCGCTCCTGGTGTTGATGAAATAATGGTGCTGATTACATCACTTCTCTCTCTTTCACGTTCAAGCTTATTCCATTTTTCTTCAAGTACAGGGTCCACGGCTCGTGGCCGTGCCAGAGGGTGCTCTGCTCTAACATGCTTCCGCAACTGTTTATAAGATCCAACAAATGAACAGTCATCCTCCATGCAGGTTCTTTTCTTGGCATTGAAGTACTTCCTTGCTGTTTCCGCCACTGTCCAACCCTTCACCTGTCCTCGACAGAGTGGGCATAAAAGCTCTGGAACTTCTATCTTCTCACTTGCCTGCTCCAAGCCAGAACTGAAAGATACATTCCCAGATAAGTTGTCTCTTTCAATTGAGGTTACCTTAGTATAAGCTTTCTTGTATTGGTCAAGACAATTGGAAAAGCGACGACTAGTGGAACACATGTAGGGACGGCAGCCCTTTTTATAAGATGAACAAAGGAGGAGGACAGCATTATGAGGATACTCCAGACAAACCGAACAGGTTGCACGATCCCAATCTTCCTTCTCTGAAGGTTTAAAATGCTTCTTCTTTGACTTCAAATCCTTAGAACACTTCCTAGAGCATGATGGTAGTGTAGAACGTGCCACTTTGTTATGCTGAGAAACCGCCTTGCATCTTACCATATTAACTTTTGTCATCCACAAAATAAGCCTGAAATGAGAGAATTAATGTAAAGTTATCTGCAAAATACAAACATACCTTAAAATCATGTGAAAGAAAGCTCACAATAGCTTCTTATATCATATTCAACAAGTCAAAAATGTAGGCCCATCAATGGCATTCAACAGTTGGTTTATCAAAAGCTTATGGGCATTTTGCGACCCCAACAAAATAGTAATTCGCAGCCTTGCCACTGGCTACGGCAAGGCAGGTGAATACATCTAAATTTAGAATGACAAGTGCCGAGCCTAATATTGAAGCAATGCAAAACAGAACATTTTTCTTTTCTAAGCTTTTCTGTGAAAAACGTTATAATTGTGTGTGTGAAAAACGTTATATATAGCGCTTCACAAGGTATTTTAACCAAAGAGTGAGTGTCTGTAAACAGATAAACACATGTTACTAGAACTCTATAAGAAAAACAAAACAAAAGACTATTTCAAAGTGTATATGTTCTTCAATTGAACCTGCTGCCAAGAACTTCCTAGAAAACCCACAAAATATCCAAGGACCGAAAACCCTGTGTTTTTTTGTGTAACCAAAAGAAATTTTTGTAAGAAAAAAAAAATATGAATACTTTCAATTGAAGAAAAAAGTATTAAGAATACTTTCATGAATTGCAAAATGTTTGACACAACAAGATTCTGTGTTTAAAAGATAAAAAGAATCAGCTGGAGCGCTAAGCTGGAATCTGTACAAACAGCAGGAGCAACAATAAATTCAGAAAAAGCATGCCATGAAATAACTACAAGAGATCTGTGCAAAGCGAAAAATCATTAATCGTTGTACTAACATTTCTAATCCAGCAAACAACATGAGATTCACATTTATTGCTGAGAATTGAAAGCGTGTGTTCATATTGTGAAATAGGCCTTCAAAGGTCTGTCATTATTCCCTTTCTGTCCTTTGTATGTTCTAAATGATGACACCTACCCAAACCCTTCCCATGGCATCTGTTTACAGGAAGGCACCTGATCATATTCTACCAACAAGACTCTGAAGGTCAAACCTCTTTTGTGAGGTTCTGCCAATGCTCCAATAAAATAAATGGCTGTTTTGTTTAACATGCATGGATCACCATTTTCCTGCCAGGAAACTACTCCAAGAAACACTTGGAAGAGTGCAGAAAGCAAAATTCAAAACATTTCAAGCATTACAGAAATTAATAACACTTGAAAAGAACGACTACTAATAAATTATGAGTTACACTTGTAAATAAATTCACAAAACCACAAGCAAATTGTCAATGCCAGTATTATAAAGCTCAAAAGTTACAACAACCAAAATAGATAAACTGTTTCTCCTCAGGAGACTGTTCACTATAGCAAGGCCTATAAGTGTCACAATACCCAAAAGGTTGCAAAAAATATAAATGACATGGGTAATATTACAGGCCAATTAAAGTAAACTAAATGAAAGTAGAAAAGGCAGAAAGTAAAGCACAACTCTCTGATTCATACATGCAGTGATATATATAACATACATACATACATATTCTTGATTCTGAAAATTCTAGGACTACTATTGGATGAAAGCAGTAGAACATAAATGAAAACAGACAACCAAAACTAAGCCTGAACCCTAATTCGCCAATTCTGGGATGATGCACTACTGCAACATGGGATGCATCAGTTCTGTTAAATAGATAAAACATACGTTAAATTCGAGATCATTGTTTCAAGTATTAGAATCTTCAATCGCCATCAACTATTATTTCCAGTACTCACTCCAAATTTCGGATCGTCCGAAGTCAACAGATTATTTTGTGATTAAAGGGTTTGTTGTAAAATTTACCCATTCCTATTCATGAATTAGAAATGGCCTTTCGTGAAAGCGAGGGAAAAAAAAAAGGAAATTTCAGACTAACATACGCGCACACAATAAAGGGTTAAAAATCGAATCAAATGGAAAAGAAATTGAAACACGGTCAGACAATTGATGATGCGACAAGATAAGAAAGCAAACAATAAAACCCTAAAAATGAAAGATTGGAAAGAAAGTGATGGGAAAGGTTACCTTAGGCGGGAGAGGGGAGAGGGAATGAATTATTAATTAAAGAAGGAAAAGGAGGAGAATTTGTATCGTTCCGTGGAAGAGGGTGGCGGAGAAATAGCACCCGATTTTCGGCGTTAGGGAGGTGGAGGTGGTGGTGGCGAGTGGTGGGTGCAGTTTGGGATGAGGGATATGGAGGGTGCGTGTGGGAGTGAAAAGAGGGAAACGTGTTTCATTTCTTTCATTTTATTTTTATATGTAAATCTTCACTCTCAATGGTGCGAAGGATCCTTTTCTCATTTTAACGCCACGGTGACGACACTAATATCAATCAAAAATCTTTTCTTTAGATTTTTTAATATATATATTTATTTTCTTACTATTTACTTAAAGATATGAAACTATTTTATTTCTTTGTTTTTAATTTAATTTTGGCGTTAAAATTTTTAAAAATAATTACAATAATTTGTTAAATTATGAAATATATATAAATTTATACCCTAACAATTGATTCAAACGCAGTTGGGATGCAAACGCAGTTGGGATGCAACGCATTGAAATTCCAACTCTACAGAAAACGAACCAATGCATTGCAACCGTTGCAACCCCTATCAACCAATGCTTTTCAGTTCGTAAGAATTGCAATGCATTGGTTCAAAAAACTATAGATTGCACAAGACGCAACAGTTGCAACTCCTATCCATCTCCTATCTAATTTTAAATAACCAATGCATTACCCAAAACTACCAATGAGATCAACGATGCAAAACAGAACCACCAATGCATATAACAGAAAGCCAGACTAAAACATAAACACTCAACACACAGACTTAACAGGCCAATACTCTCAATGGTTCACTCATAAACACTCTTACACAGCCGAAACAGGACAATACTCATAATGCAGTACTCACTTACATTAACACTCAATCAAAGCAGCATAATTTATAAGTGGACTTAAGTAGCCAAAATGCAATACCCCATAATATGTGAGTAGTATTTGTAAGACAGAGCAAACTCTGCTTGCCTAATGACTGTTAGTAATGTGACATTAACCACCAATACTAACAGTTGCAAACAGATGCTACTTTCAAAAAATTACAATGAGTCCTACGAAAATATCTTCAATCCTAAGTCAAATTACTAGAGTTACCACCTAAAGTAACATACTACGTATCTAAATATGTCCAATAACTAACCCAAAAAAGTTGCCATCCATCGAATAAAGCAATCTTCCACCCAATTTTCTGCATAACAATTACAAGAAAATGTCAATATACATTCAACATTACATTTACTAAAAATGACAAAAACACTCAGATTTACAAGGTAATGGAGGAAGATTAGCAGCAGCAGTTGCTAACAGAATTGGATCACATGACAAGCTGTGAGGAAGCAATCCTTGACTAGCCAACTGTTCTTTCTTTATATGAGGAATTCTATAAGTATTGGAACCTATAATCCTCATAATTTCAATCATGCATGACTGTAAAGTGATGAAAATACTGTCTGCCTTCACCTCAGAAAACTCCAAAAAAGATTTACTCACTACTTCCACTAATTGATTTAGGTTATTTGCACATTTCTTCTCTTGCAAGGATTGAATAGCTCTAAAAAAACCCTAAATCAAGTACATTTAAATCAAGGGATTTTGGTGGCTGACACAACTGTGTAATGTTCAAGCCTAGACTCTCTACTGCAGCTAGGAAATCAATATCATCCTCATGTATATGTGTTTTAGCATTATCTTGCTGGATGATAATTGTTTGCATGAGGCTATCCCTCGGCCATTTATCCTTAATAGCTAGTAAAATATGTTCAATCATGAAGTGCCTAATTACCTGCCTATCAATTTTTTGAATTGGCTTAACTTCTAAAGTTCCAGCCATCCTATTTGAGTTGTTCCTAAGAGCAGCAACCTCTTGCACAAGTGGAAACACTCCTATTTTACCATCAAAAGTACAATTACCATCACAGTCAAATCTAGGCCTAGCAATAGCTGTAAGGAACATTATTGGTACTCTTAATGATTCTTACAGGTTCATCTTCATCTGCCAGGAGGTAATACGTCTGCACCTTCCTTGTTGTTTGAAACCACTTTTCATCAATATGGATGATATTTTGCATATCAGAGAAAGTGTTTCCAGCTGGAGGTGAGTTTGGATCCACCATTGAAAGACAGTGACGAACCCTTTCAACTCTGTTTGCCTCTGTCAGTGTTGGTTTTATGGTGTTGCTGTGGCGCCTCAACTCTCCAGATTTCAACTTCAAAATCAAATAAATCTTCGAAACACCCAAGGCAGTTGCAAGAGATTTAAAGGTTGTTCTATCCCTTAAAGGAATATCTCGAATTCTGTTGAAGTCAAATTCTACCATTTTTCTGCCACAATTCTTGACTCTACGTTGCGAGACATTGTGGTTGTCGGACTCCTGCCTCTTTTCCACAGCCGCTGAATTGAACGAATACCAACTTGAAAATAATCAGCAACTTCATGTGTTGTGTTCTTGCGCAACTTTCCATTCACACTCCTTTCAAGAAGCATACTGTAGGTTGCGATTCTCTCCTCATTACAGAGCTCTTTTTTTTTCCTTCTACCACCTACAATTATCACAACACAACATCATTGCAATTGTGCAAAAGTTTAACAACTTCAAATGAAAAGTTTAAGTTCGAATTACACTTAACTTGGAAGCCCATCGTCAGGTGTTGAGTTTTCATTTTGCCCAGTAGAACCTTCATTGATATCGTCGAGATTTAGCGCGTCGTGGCCCATACCTTCTTCCTCTTCTACTTCGGCATCCTCTCCATTTCGGAGGTTCTGCTCAACTGCTGAATCATTTACATGAAATTGGTCTGCCACAGGTAATGGATTGTTGTGGAACAAATGGATAGGGTCGAAATCGTTGACAACCATTGTTTCTTACGCTTGCCAAATCGAAATAGAAATGTTGCAGCGGTAGAAATAGAAAAGGATGGGTGGGAAGCGAAACGGAGGAAGTTAGTTTGCATTGTGCCCTGATAGCAAGGAATTAAGGGGGGAAATTGAAACTTTTAGATGTGAAAAATTTCAAATTTAGGAGGGGTTAGGGTTTAGGAATGAAATTGGGTGAAAATTTGGGAGGGAAGTGGGAGGAGAATTGATGAAATGGTCGCGAGCTGAAAATGGTGAGAGGAAGAACACTGTAGCAGAGGACGCGCGTTAAATGAAGGGCAGCATGGTCATTACACACCCACGCACATTGAATTCTTAATCAGTGTGCCCGGTCGCGAAACGGACTTTTGCGACCGGAGGGAGTACAATTTTTGTATATAGTAAAATATTTTAGTCTAGCTCCACCCCTCACTAAAATAATGTACGGAAGAGTGATAATGGAACATCATCTTGGATAAAACAGCAACATTAGACCAACAAATAATATTGTTTTTTCATCTTTTTTAATTTCTCATTAAATATAAATATAAATATAAATAAATAAAAGGAAGAGTGACTACTACAACAAGTTGTTTACAGTTACAAACAATGGGGATATCAGATATGTACAACAACCTAACTGTTCTCCGATTATACAACAATTGCTCTCATACCTAGCTACCTTAGCTCCTACACACACTTACACATCTTTGAACTACAACTCCAGACCAGGAAATTGTATTGACCACAACAAACAAGCAAATACAATGCAATTTAAGAACCTTTTACTCTTCTTCGATGCTCAGTTAGCTACCCAATCAAGTGCCAAGCAAGCATACATAGCTCTGTTATGGAGGTTAAGACAAAAGGTTGCAAATTGCTTCTTCTAACAAGTAGTCTACATGGAGAAAAGCACCAAACAGCTCTTCTGCCTGTTACATCGCCTTGACTAAGACGAGTAGGTCCTGCACGCTCTTCGTGGACAGAACTGTTTTCAGGAGAGCAAACCTCCATATACCCATAATAGAATACTGCAGAAAATAAAAAGGTCAACTTGAAAACAATTCCCAGATGCAGCACAAGCACCAGCATAGATGAACCGCTCTTGAGAATCTTTCCACGAAGATAATGGAAGTAATGTATCATTACTCGTAACATATCACATATCACGTCTGTAACTAAGAATGGAACCTAACCGTATCATTTTAAATAAACTGCACCAACTGATTATTTTTTGCCCTCAGAAAAATGCGAAGAAAGTAACCACACCTGATTATCTCTCAGAATTGATGTGACGGGAAAACTTCTACGACCGTCTACCAATGTAAGGAGATGCAGAACCCGAATTCGTTGGAAGCGGTCTCTTGACAAATGCATGGAGCAAGAGATGAGCAGCAGTGGGACGATCATCAGGATTAACTCTTAGGCATTGCAGGATAAAATCCCGTGCATCAGGTGAGAGAGAATCAGGCACAGGTGGCAGTTCACCTCTACCAATTCTAAACAGAGCTTGCATCTACAGTTACAAAAAGTGAAAAAGAAGTTAATACTTGAAGGGTTTAAGGTAATACTGCAATGGCATATGTCATCGCCCATGGAAAAACAAAAACTAACAGTTATATACTGAATGCCTAACTTTTTATAAAGATTATTTGTAAGCAAACCAGAACAAGAGCACCAAGAAACAGGTTTACCAAATTTTCACACGACACGCATCCGAGATATTGTAATTGTTGTACAAACTTATAAGAACTTGCCACTTACACTTTCCAAATGAGAATATGGAAGTTGGCGGGTTAACATCTCCAGCACAGTGCATCCAAGGCTCCATATATCTGCTGGAAGGCCATATCCTTGGTTTTTTCGATTGACAACCTGCAAACTGAAAAATATTAGAAACATACACACCAAAATATTTGAAATGATACATCCCAATAGTCTTAGGGAAAAATTACACAGGAAAATATCTTGCAATTAACCTCTTCTCTTCTTTTTTTAAGGCGATAGAAGTGCCAATGTACCACATATGAACAGACTCAATCCATCTGATTACCAAGCAAAAGGATCCAACAACTAACCGGATAGTTTCAGTATGAAAAAATGGAAGGACAACAAAGACTCAACCAGCAGTAATGACTATCCTCAACCATCTGTCAGCCCTAAGATTATTAAGACTGAGTGTGATAGAGCGAGAAAACGTGAGAAAATCCCATGGATTAAGTCACACTCCACCCTCATACACTTGTTAAATTCCAGTATTTGAATTTCAGCCTTATGTGTCTCTGTTTTTGTAACTTTCTGTTTGATGCATGCAGTTCGAATATATAACTTTTGCTCCACACTAAATGGCATCAGGAACTTGGTATTCTTTCATTAACATATGCTTCACAATTCAGGAACTAAGAAACACATCTGAAAAACATCATCCAAATTTAACCACTCAAGATTTACCAAGAGAATAAAATTCCCTCTAAAATACATCACAAGCGTTTGCTCCACACTAAGTGGCATCAGGAACTTGGAATTCTTTCATTACCACATGCGTCAAAAATTCAGGAACTAAGAAACACATCTGAAAAGCATCATCCAAATTTAACCACTCAAGATTTACCAAGAGAATAAAATTCCCTCTAAAAGACATCACACATACCAATCAGCTTAAGCCAGCAAAATCATACTGTTAACCATCTTCACTAAATTAACAAGTGCCATAAAGCTCATGACGGCTTGCATAAGTGATGTATTATTTTGATAAGCTTAATGTGACAATAATTGAATTTTTCCAAACCAAAAGGCACAGAAGCAAACCTCAGGAGCCATCCACAATGCAGTCCCCTTGCAAGATTTAACATCGTTAAATTTCGTGGCCTGGAACGAGAAAACAGGAAAATATTAAGAACAGCCAAGGCTATCTTGAATCTCTGATGATTTATGATAAGAGAATATCAGCTGAATAAAGATGGTCAAACCTTGGCTAATCCGAAATCTGCAAGCTTAACAGATCCACTTGCATCAACTAATATGTTTGCACATTTGATATCCCTGAAACCCAGAAAAAAGATGGTCATAACACTGCAGAAAATAAGTAACACAAAATATGTGCTGGTGTGTACACTTGGAACTCATGCATTCACATGTATGCATCATGATTCAAGTATATGCAGAATTACATTTGACAACTACCAACAGATCTAATGCTTCAATTGTCAGTACGTAAAACCAAACTTCTCCAACAAGAAATTATTATGACTAGGCAAATGCGCATAAGAAGTGTCTGTGTGTGTGTGTGTGTGTGTGCGCGTGTATCTCATAGATGACTCCTTTGTTGGCTTCTCTTAACTTGCATTTCAGATCGTAAGATTACAGTGTCAAATGTTTTGCTAGTAGAAGCTACTCATTCAAAAACTGTAGCAGTGGGAGTAGCCCTACTAGAAACCATAGTGCTCCTAAAGTTAACCGAGAACCATGAACAATGAACTAAAAGGTGATAGATTCGATCTTCAATGAGCATGATGCTTCAGAAATCTTTCTGGAAGGCAAAAACAATGAAACTATAACAGGAGAACAACACATGGAAGACCAGCACGTTTTTGAGTTATGAAGATAGAATAATATGTCAAACTGCAATAAAACAAATATCTTATCCGATATAACCCATCATAAATAAGATACACGGAATAAAACTGCCATAGGCAAAGTATATAAAAAATGGCAGTCAATTCACTCATATCACCTGTGCACTACATTTCGGTCATGAAGATATTTCAAACCACGCAAAATCTGCCTTGTGTACGCAGAAACTTGGGAATCTCGGAGGTTGTATCTTTGATAGAGATTTAAAAGGGAGCCTTTAGTTACAAGCTCTAGAAAGATGTATAGTTTTGATTCATCCTGCAAAAAGTGAAAACACGAAACAAATCAATAAACAAACCTATGCACTGACAGTGACAACATAACGATCTAAAATGAGAAAGAAAGCTACGAAAAATGAAATGTCCCTATAAAAATGTGATTTTTTCATACTAAGTCCCACTCAAGTCGTTGTATCAGTATGTATTCTATTACTCATTATTCCCAAATCCCAAATCCCAAATCAACTAATCGTTTAGCAAGTCCCTAAGGAGATTGAGAGATTAACCATTTCCAATCTTGGGCCCCAGTCAGTTAATAAGTACTATTCAGGAAATTTCTTTCCCTATAAGGTAGGATATTAGAATTATAAAGTGCTTTTTTTCCCATTAGACATTTGTTTCCTTCCTATATGGATAGAAAGGATTATGGATAAGGACACCTAAACCATGCTTCAATTGGCCATTGAAAAATTGAAACTGACAGTTTCTTCTTTTCTTCTTATGCTGATTTAAGAATGTTTTTATTTCTTCTGCATATTTTTTCCTATTCCAGGAAAAAACCGATTGAAGCTGCAGACGTCAAGTTAGAACCTAGTGTCTATTCTAGGTTGATGCATCTTTTCCTTCCTTTCTCCAAATGACAGACTTTTCACGTTGAGTTCCATCATCACTAAAATATTATCACAAGAGAATAGACTGTGTAAACTCACTCTTTCTACCAGCTGGGTGGAATTGTAGTCTTTCAATCTAACAACTTTTCATTTCCATATACTACATTGCATCAGAAATATCTATCATGAAAGATGGAAACTCTTTTGTATTGGGAACAGCTAAAGACATTATTTCAGTGACCAATTTCAACTTTTATCATTGATTAACTAGTTCCACTTGTGTGTCAAACAACAAAATCATTCAAGGCTTTTTCTCCAAGCTCATAGCATGCTCCTAAAGATATCATCCCCTCTCACAGGAACTTAACACCCTCTGTAAAAGAATTACAAGAGCATAGTTTGGCCCTTCAGTGAATACATATATGATAAAGTATCTAAACGCAAACAGATAACTGTCAGAGTAGCTATTTAAAAAAAGAAAAAACTAAATGCACTGACAGTTTATTTCCTTTTGCGTCTCTCTCCCAAAATTGTCAAAAGAGTTGGGTATAATTTGTGTCTCCCAGTTAAACAAAGCATCAAATTGACAGTGATTAGGTGCAACAATCACAAGGCAAAACAGCCCAATGCTCCTTTGGCAAATTTTTGAACCATTGATTTTTAGCTTTACCAAAGATGGCCTGGTTTTTACAGTGTTGTTTTATATGGCTCTAATTAACAAGTACTTAATGTTGTCATCAGCTGTGTTATGATGACCTATAAACTTCTATAAAATGCTAGTCGTGAGGATCAAACCATGATATAGTGGCAAAGAAGTTCCTTATTCACTGTCAGGTTTGAACCCCATAATTCCTCTGCCCTAGAGCAAGCTCTAATATTGAATACAGAAAGAAAAAGAATAGTAAGGTGTCTCAGGAAATAGAAATTCCAATCAAGAAAAAACTATAACTCAAAATATGGAAGTTACAAAGTTACCAGTTAGCAGGTACCAAGGCCTCAATAGAAATGTCTTCTGCGCTTCATGCATTTCAAACATTTATATGGTGGATAGATAATTTTCTCATAATAATAACCAGATTAGCTCATTATACTAAGGTATAAATTGTTTGAAAGGCATGCTATCTATACTATTTATAATACTCCATACTATATTCCTTCATGAGGGAAAGGTGTAAATTGTTTCAACACATACTATCTATACTCCATGCTTCTGAAAAACAGAGAGAAAAATATATGCTCTGGTTCTAAAATTTGAAGCGATTCAAGATAAAATACAGAAATATCATACTCAAAGCATCCTTTCCATCTATAATCCAAGATTAAGGTTCATTGAAAAAATTTGGGCATTCAATTAGTTAAAATGGAAGCTACAGTTTACACCCTGGAGTAACACCAATCCCATCCCAATCATCATATGAAGATTTGCTGAAGTCCACCACAGAAGATGTTTAACAAAATAGGCATATGTAAAAAGAGCACAAAAGAAACATAGTGTGACGTCACTTCCTTTAGATGCAATCAAAGTACTTAGTTTTTTTACAAAGAAAGAAACCAGTACCTTATCAGTGCCATAATACTGAACTATGTTTTCATGCTCGAACTGACTTAAAAGAGCAATCTCCTGAAAACACACGAGCATATTTCATCAAGAGAAACACGAGAAACATTAAGGTGTCAAAAACCATATTCACGGAAGAGAAACATAATCAAACGATGCTGCTATGATTTGGTACGAGATAAGCATGAATCACCTGCTCGAGTTGATAAATACTTTGCTTCCCCTGACTTCCTTGATCAAGTAAGGAGACCTCCTTGACAGCAAAAAAGAACCCATCGCTGCGATAGACAAAAAATTAATTAACCACAGCAACATAGAAATGTCTTTCAACGAAAGCTCATCTTTAAACAATAACTTATAGATAGACCCACTAATAGGTTTCGCCTAACGAGACAGAAAATCATGCATCTCTTGTTTCACATCCAAATACACTTCTTAAGGGAAAGAGCAAACTATCAAAGACATTAGTAAGGAGAAATCCTTTAGAAGTTAAGTATAGCCTAAGAGACTATAATGGCTTCATATGAACACCAAATGATCACCAAAAAAATACAATCTGTAATCTCTCTCTTCCCAATAGAAAAGCTACTAATCGAAATGTACATCCGGGATCTTGACTGATCCAAGACATCTATTATGTCATGATTCTACAGCCAACTATATTTGGAGCCGGAAGATCTCAACTTTCAGAATATCACTTAGTTACCTACACAGCATTAATACCCTATCATATTAATGCAGGAAAGGTGAGCAAAAACACTTATCTCTATTGAACTGCAATGGCAGACCTTAAAACATCATCAAGGGTTAGAGCAAAAGTGCAAGGATTTTAAGTTTCTAATAGCTTCATGTACATCACAGTCTACTTAAAAATAAATGATCAAAGAATCCCGCACATCAGGTCTGATACTCATTCCTCACTTAAATAGGGGTGGGGCAGATATAATTCCACAATGCTACAATTAAGTCAAAACTAATCCTAAATTCAGCAGTTTGTAACTTCAGACTTTCAAAAAGTAAGCAAACTCACCCACTATTAAAGCATGTTAGAAGAAATTTTGAACATAATCAGAGAGATAGAAATGACAACACTAATCAAAAACAAAGATACCAAACTATAATCAGGAGAGATGCATATGCATACTAACAAAGGGGTAAAATAATGACAAAATTAACAACACTAGTTCAGTACTTACTCAGAGATTCCTTCATACACCGATCCAAATGACCCACGTCCCAAAAGCTCACCCTTTTCCCAATAAGTAATATTCCTTCTAAACCTCACGTTGGGTGAAATATTAGTTGGATCCGTGGTGGTACTGGATGAATCGTCATCATTAGACGTGGAAAATGAACATGAGCCCTCCGATAATAACAAATTTTCCTCCACCACTTCCAGCCTCCCATTTAACGCAGCCCCTACAGCTTGAGCACGCCCTTGTCTTTCTTCTCCAACTTCACTTCCTTGTATTTTGTCTTCTTCATCGTCAGAACTGAAATCTCTGTTAACAATTTTAAAAGATGCTCTCTCACTTTCTGGCGCAAAATCTCTCAGTATATCCCAAGTGGAACACTTATCATCCATCAGTGGTAGCGACATTGATGGGGGAGGCTTTAGTAATGGAGGCCTAACCCCTTTAATCCCTCCTCCTAATAATACAACCTCTACAGGGCAGCACGTCTTCAACTCAGCTGACTCAGTAGCCTCACCCTCCTCGATTCTAAGGGTATCCAAAACCCTAGCACACAATTTAATTTCTTGTTGCTCTTGATCCTGCTCCTGCTCCTGAAGTATGACTTCCTTTACCTTGCGACTATTGGACCCATACCTGGACCGGGGCAGGATGTCGGAAGCTGAGCGAACCTTCATCGCCTCCCACGCGGCCGTCGGGATAGCGAAATCCTCGGGTCCAGAGAGGCCCAGGCTCCGACAAATCCGGTCGAACTCGCCTTCAGTTCCTTCAATCCGGAAGCTAGTCCGATCCGATAGGTCAAGCGAGCGCGTGACTAAAGAAGAGGACGAAGAGGAGTCGGTGAGGGACGAACTGCAAGACCCTGCCTCGTAGTCAATGTGCTTAGCCGCATTCCGGCGTTCCAGCCTCCGCCCCGGCCGTTGCCTGGGGTCCATGGTGCCGGTCCGCTTTCTACGGGTAAAGATTTGAGGTATGTGATGCATAGAGAACTAAATCCATCAAAATATAATCGACAACAAAATCTCACAAACAACAGCAACAGCAACAGCAACAACAACAGGTTTTCTGTCACTTGACCGGCGGAAAATCGGAGATTGAGGTGAAGTGAATTTGGTTGAGATATTTTGCTGACCAAATGAATCGTCAAGGTTGAACTGAGGTGTAGAGAGAGAGGGGAGTAAAACGCGGTGCCACGTGGCGAGAAAGAAGAGGGTTAGTGGGATTGCTGAGTTGGAATGCAAAGATGTGTGTTTGTGGTGTTTGTCTTGTACTTATTGTCGACTTTGTTTCCTCTCTTTTGTTTCTATGTGAAACGTACTTCTTTCTCCGTACAGAATTCGCAGCTGTTTTTTCCTTTTTTCTATACATAAAAATGCATGTCACACAGGATATTTAAAATTTTGAACTCTTTTTTTTGTTGGTAAATTTGAGATTTAGTTCTACTTACATTATAAAAAATGTTATTAATATCACTAATTTACCGGCTCATTTATAAATCTTATTAGAGTGTTAAAAAATTAGAACAAATTGAAAACCAAAACGAACCAAATCGGTTTCGAAAAATTGTATGCGTGAAAACAAAATCAAAACAGTTTGAAATGCTTTTGTGTGAAAAAAAAATTTGACTGCAAATCAAACTATAAAGCAGACTGTTAGATATTGCTACAGGAATAATTGACGACCCAAGCCCACTACGAGAAGTCAGCCCGGGCCTAGGGTTACAAACGTTAATCGTCGCGAGAAGAAGCATTTTTGGGCTGAACCAAGACTGCTGGCCTAGGCAGCACCAGGCCCGGCCAGGCTTGCTAGCCTGGTCAGGCAAGCCGGCCTAGGCTGCACCTAGCTTGGTCAAGCCACGCTAGATAGCTACAGACACGAAATGACCGAAGCGATTTTTTTCTCAATGACGAGCACGTGTTTCACATTCTTGTACAACTATTAGAGTTGATCAACATGATCTTCTAGGAAGAACCGTCACGGCAAATGATACGAGCCTGAGTAGGAGCCCAGCCGCACCTACCGCATCCGTGCCCTTGCCGCCCGCCGGAGCCATCACACGCTCTCGCGCAAGGACCCTGCAAGCGAGGCTAAGCTCTCTGATCCATGCGGAGCTGAAGGCCGAAGCCTCACTGGAGTCAGCCATCCTGCGCGCGCCCCAGCCGCGCCTTGTCTCGCTCGTGTACGCTAGATTCACAACGCCCGAAGATGATTCTGCCAGAAACGGCACTTGACCGTTTGTCACCAAAACGGCTCTTGTCCGATTCGTTCAAAACGGCTCTTGTCCGTTTCGCTTAATCGGCACCTGACCGTTTCACTCAGCCATTGCCGTTTCACTCATTTGTCTCGCGTGCCGATTGCTCAAAACGGCTCTTGTCCGATTCGTTCAAAACGGCTCTTGTCCGTTTCGCTTAATCGGCACCTGACCGTTTCACTCAGCCATTGCCGTTTCACTCATCTGTCTCGCGTGCCGATTGCTCAAAAACGGCTCCTGCCCGTTTCTCGTGTCCAGAAGCGCGCGTTGACTGAAGTTTAAGTTGTTTGACTTTATTTATCCAGGTGGATTTTATTGTTGTTAATTAAGAGCACTTTTAAGTAGTTAAGCGCAAGTAAACTTCTTAATTAGGGTTTTGCGCATCTCTTTTCTTATAAAGAGCATGGCGCTGCTATTGTTATTTCTTAGACGTTATTTGATAAACAAAACCAGAAGAGTTTTTCTTCAACTGATCTCCAAGATCCTTGACTCGCCGTCGAAACGGGTCAAAAATAATATATTTCCTGAGGCCTAGATGCACAAACTAATTTGTGTAAAGCGGTAACAGGGTCGATCCACAGAGATTGTGAGAACTGAAATCAAGCCCTCGATTGTATGACAGAGGTAAAAATGCACAAAATCACAACAACAAAAGGAGGGGGGGGGGGGGGGGGGGGGGGGAGGTTTATAGGTTAATCAAGTTAACCAAGAGAGTGATCAGAGCTAACAATTCTAACTACTAAAAATGGCAATCGAGGTCACGACGAGTAAACAATAATAATAAAGATCAGAGATAAAATAAAACACAAAATAAACAATTAGATTAATAAGCAAAGATAATAAGTCAAGGAGAAGGGAACTTGGTAAAGGGCTTTCTTGGGTTGCGTCGAGGGCTCGATTGTCATCAGCGCAAAGATTTTCCGTTCTAACGTTACAGACGTGCTATAGGGGTCATGTTTTCACGTAGACCCCCTGCTTTCTTTCGTAAGGAGCCACCCCTCGTTTTCACGGTTAATAAGGTGGCCTCGATCCTTTGATATCCTCTCAGCCACCTATCTTGTCATCAAAAGACAACCTTTTTCACTTCAGCTTGTCACTAGCACAAAGCGGACAGAATATCAGAGCATCGATAAAGAACAAGAAAGACACATCTAGGGAGCGATGCCTCGATTTGTCAGGATCACGACAGGACCCTAACCAGCTGCGTGCCCTAGACTAATGAACCCAGATCTACCCGAGAACACTAATCTAGTTGTCTAGACCTACCCAACAGTCTCACGCTAGTTATCACTGCAGATTCACGACAATAATCACAAAGGGAAGATTAAAAGTTGATCAGGCCTCGAATCACCCTAAGCAAAAATGGAATTAAAATGACAAGCAACCAGATATAACAAAGAGAACATGTTAAGAGCAATCAGGCCTCGAATCTACCCAAGCAACCCTCGATACACCTTTACCAAGAACGTGGGTTTTAGCCACTCATGTTAAGAGATAAACAAATAAAAGATGGAAATAACATAATAAAAGATAAAGGAAGAGTTAAGGATAAAACTTGATTAATGATGCTTGTTACAAAGCTTGGATCCAGCAACTATGGAGAGAAGAGGAAGGAACAAGCCCCAAAACTACTAAACTAGAAGAAAGCTACTGAAATTAGTTTAAGAGTAAAAATATCTAAAGTGTCAAGAGGTGCTGAAACCCTAGCACATAAGGTTGTATATATACACCAACCACCCACTAAGGGACAAAATTCCAACTAAGGGGAGCTCAACACAAGGTGCCCACGCTCTGGCAAAAGGGGTGACCCACGATGGCAGAAAAGGGGAATATTCCTCGGGATCCTCGCAGAACATCTGACATGCACCAGGGGGGACACGTGGAGTGATTGGAGTAGAGCCACGTGGACTTGGCGTTTTGCACTTGTGGAGGCCTCGATAAGATTGTCGAGGTCTCGATGGCATGTCGAGGGCAGATCAGCATCTTCGGGAACCTTCTAGAACGTTCTGGAATGTTCTGGGATGTTCTGGAATGGGTCTCGATAAGAATCTTCATGGAATATTCCTTTCGGGCGAGACCAGCATCTGAGGGAATATTCTAGGAGACATCCGCATCTGAGGAAATATTCTGGGGGACGTTCGAGGGGACACGTGGAAGCACAACTGTGAGGACACGTGGATTTAAGGCTCTTGATCCGTCGAGGGCTCGATGACAGGCCTCGATGATAGGCCTCGATGAGGAAATTGGTCCTTGGTCTCGACGATGGTCTTGAACCTTGAAAATCACCCAGAAAGCATATCTTTTCGCACATTTCTCCTTCTTGGCTTTGATCTGTGATAAAGATGGAAATACAAGTGGATTAGTAGTATCAAGGCCTAAATCAAGGCAAAAATAGAAGGAAAAATATGCATAAAATACATGCTATCAAATATCCCCACACTGCCCACTGCTCGCCCTCGAGCATTCACAAAATTTAAAACAGCCCCAAAACATAAACACAAACAACCAAAACACTGGAATGATCAAACCAATCAATTGTCGAGGTCTCGATAAGATGCTTCCTGCCTAGATGCACACCTGCATTAAACCAGAGGGATAACGACCCCAAAGGTAGAACTTTTCCACACCAAGCCTGGCCACAAGCAATCCTCACCAGATATGTGTTTGCACTCTCACTCACAAACAAGGCTATGTGTTTAGTCATTCAAAATGCAGATAACACAGCACAAAACAGAGTTTGCATATCAATCCGAGTACATTAATCCACATGCTTGGGCAATCTAACAATCGAAAAGTAACTTTGCATCATGAAAAAGAGACGAAGAGAAATGAGGAAGAGTTGGGTTTAGAGAAATGGAGAAGAGATAGAGCAAAAGAGAAAATAAAAGGAAAAGGAAAAGAAACAAAAGGATGGAGAGGAGATAACCAACTGGTTTGAGGGATTCCTTGGCCGAAAAAAGAAGAGGCGGTGAGTAAGCACTTGCTGGAGAGGATGCAACAGCGAGGGCTTGATGATAATTTCTTCATTCTTCAGTGGGGGAGGTCTCGATCTGCATTCTGTGTCGAGGGCTCCATACTTGTGATATTGGCTGCTTTTGTGTGTGGTCTGCTTTTATTTGAATATTTTTTTGTTTTTTTTTTGTTTTTTTTTTGTTTTTTTTTGTTTTTTTTGTTTTTTTTTTTAGGATACAGACCTTGAAAATTTAGCTTGCCTTTATACACTTTAGGGGCTGCAGCTGGGGACCCTTGCCTCTTTCTTGCTTTGAGTGATCAGCGTCGAGGTCTCAATGATTTGACCTTGATTAGGGTCGAGGGCTTGATATTTTGATTCTGCTTCCCCACACTTGTGTTTTGCTGTGGAGAGGAAGCAGTCTCGATTTACTGGTTTGCCCTCGATCTTGGTCTCTCCCCCACTTGATCTTTCGCACCTAGCCCTTGCTGTTCTTTTGAAGAGTGCTACTCACCTGCCAAGGAAAGATCAAGAAAATGGCTCAAATGGTTAGAAGAGAACAAAGGACGTCGAGGTCATGATGGAGGAAAAGAAAAGAAAGAAGAGAGAAATAAAGAAAAAATAAAATGATGCAGAGGCTTTCGTCATATCGCTGCTTTCCCAAGTCTAATGGTGCCTACACCCAGGGATATCATGCAGACCTAGCAAGTGCCTAGCTATGCATTCACTCATGAAAAAGATATGGCATGGATGCTCAATGTGCTCACAAGATGCTAAATGTGACTACTAATGTCCAGGCATCGATGTAGATATAAGGGCCAACAGGCAGACAACATGCTTCAAAAGATTGGTCTAATCATGCAAAATCAGTGCTCAAGACATGTGCTCATGCAAATGGGGTTTCAAAACAGGGCAGCGAGGTCATGCAAAAAACTTAGAGAAAACCGATAGTGAAAATTCGCAAATATTTCACAAAACAAGCAAACATGCACCAAGCGAAAAATAAAACATGCAGTCAAGCAATTGCAATTAAAACAAACGCACATAAAACCCTCCCCATACTTAGGTTTCGCATTGTCCTCAATGTGAGAAGGGGGAACACACATAGAAATTAAAAAGTAGTTCAAATGGAATAAAAATGAGAAGAGTATATAGACAGAAATGAAAAAGAATTTTTTTTTGTTGGGGGGTCAAGAGGGAGGGAGGTTGCGTCGGGCCACTTTGGTTGCCAAGGCCTGAATTTCCGGAGTGCCGGAATCTTGCTCTTGCTGCTTTTGGAGAGCTTCTTCGTCGGACACCAGAGACGCTCCCAAAACCTCATCCACCGTGAGTTCCTTAAGAATTTTTGGTGCTTGCTTGCCCTTCATCCTTTTCGGCTCTGGTTTGGCGGTGGTTTAATGGTTTTTTCGGTGGCGGGGGCGGTTTGAGAGGAAGAAGAATCAGAGGTTTCCGGCGAGTGGTGTATGGCTGGCGGTCGCGCTCCGGAGGTACGCTTGTGTGCCACTTGCTTCACCATGGCCGGGATGGTTGGTGCGTTTGAGAAGATGAAGGTTGGAGAAGATGATGTTGGTTGAAAGGGATAGGAAAAGTATTATTTTGGTCTTTTTCTTTGGGGTGGGGAACGGTGAAAGTGATGGAGGAACCGTGGAGAATTATTAAAATTTTCTTTTCTTTTTTTTTTTTTTTTTTTTTTTTGGTGTTCTGAAGGGGAGGGGGGCTGACGTGTGGCGCGAGGGGAGAGGGCGACGGTGGATGACTGGATAAGGGGACGAGTGGCAGGCGCTGGTTGGGCGCCGCGGATTGCGAGACACGTGGCGCAAGGGGAGAGAGCGCGCTGGGATTGCGCGTTGACTGATAAGGGGACGCGTGGCACGCCTTGGTTGGCCGACGCGGATTGCGCGACACGTGGCGCGCGATGAGCGGCTGACCTGGGATTTCGGATAAGGCGCTTGATCGATAAGGAGGACGCGTGGCGCGCGCTGGGTGGGCGGCCGGATTGCGCGACACGTGGCGCAAGGGGAGTGGCCGAGCTTGGATTTGGATAGGATGAGGGAGGACGGCTGCCACGTGGCGCGCCCTGGTTGGACGCGGATCCCAACCTGCAAAACAAAAAAAAAATCAAAAAAAAAGAGGGGGAAAGGGGGAAGCGGGAAAAATAAACAAAAAAGGAGGAAAACAAATTTAAAAATCGGCAAAAAGGGTATGCAATGTTTAAATAATAAATAGACATGCAATGCTTAAATAATAAAACGGACACATGCAATATTTAAAAATCAAAAAGGACATGCAATAATTAAATATTTAAAAGGCATGCAATGTGGGGATCAGCCAAAAGGGATCGAAATAAATTAAAAAGGCATGCCACAATTAAATAATAAAAAAGACAAGCAATAATTGAATATTAATAATGCATGCAATAATTTACGAAATGAATTAAAAAGGCATGCAATAATTAAATAGGAAAAAAAAAAGGTAAGCAATATTTAAATAATAGAAGGTATGCAAAACTTAAATAATAAAAAGGGAATGAAAAACAGATAAAGAGGGAAAAGTGAAGGGTAGTTCGACGACTCGTGGCATTCTCCACGGTTGTGGCCTCGTTTAACGTCGAGGCCTCGACGTTGGATACTCAGATTACTTTGGGTCTGGTGGCTCTGCCATGAGGGGGTGGAAACCTTCATGGAACAGCTCCAATCTGTGGTCTTGAATTTTAGAAATAAGGCCCGTGCCTATACTTTGAATCTCAACTACACCATGGGCATACACCTTCTTGACGAGGTAAGGGTCAGTCCATCGAGGCTTCAACTTTCTACAAAAGAGCCTAAGCCGAGAATTATGGAGTAAAACTTTCTGTCCAGTAGCAAAGGTCTTAGGAGAGAGCAACTTATCACGATAAGGCGTCTTGCCCTTGATCGTGTCACTGGCAGGATATGGAGCTGGATTGGCATTAGGCGTCTTGCCCTCGCTTGTCAAAATGGTGTCGGTATCAGTAGAGGCGAGGGTTGGTGTCATGGCTTTGGGGACATCAGGAGTGGGTACGAAAGTTACCGGGGCTAGTTGAGGAGCACATAGGGCTGGTAAGAGTGTCGTGACCTCGACGGCGGTCCATCCAAGGGCCTCGCGATATCCTTTGAGTGTGGAAATTAGATCGCGCTCTGCAGCAGGATCGAGCTTGCTAGAGATGATCACCGGGAGTGTGTCATGCTTGCCAAGGTAGGCGTACTTGAGGTGCGAGGGCAAGCTCTTCAACTCCAACTTAGGGGCCAGTGCATTAGTAGTGATGTTCCCGTCGAGGGCACGATGTGCGGAGTTGTCAGCGTTAAGATCGGAGACTTGTGTAACAATGGGGTCAATAGCATCAACAATTGAGTGCTCTGAAGTAACAAGTGTCAAAGTGAAGGTGTCCAGCATGGTGGGCGGAATACTCCTGTCGAGGGCAAGCTGTAGAGAGTCATCAACAGCAAGTGCAGAAACTTTCTCAACAATAGGATCAATGATATCAACAAAATTAACACTAGAGAACCCAGTAGGGTCATGCATAGCGTTAGGCATATTGAACTTGATGGTCTCGCCATCGAACTCAAGAGTAATCGAGGCGTCATGGACATCGATCTTGGCCCTTGCTGTCTTAAGGAATGGTCTGCCTAGGAGCATGTCTGAGGCCTTGACAGAATGCCCATTCTCCATGTCAATCACGTAGAAGTCGGTTGGGTATATGAAATCGCCAACTTGGATCAAGACGTCCTCAACGACCCCCTTGGGATGGATGACGGATTTGTCAGCTAGTTGGATCGAGGTCTCAGTGGGCTTGAGGGGTCCAAGGCATAGACTGTTGTATAACGTCAAGGGCATGACGTTCATACCTGCACCTGAATCACACATAGCTCTACCAACATCAGTAGTACCAATTTTGCAGGGGAGGGTGAACATACCTTTGTCTTTGCACTTGGGCGGTAGCTTTCGCTGGATCGAGGCCGAGACGTTCGCACCTACACAAATCTTGTTCACACCTATCATATTACATTTGTTAGCACACCAAGTTTTCAAAAATTTAGCATACCGAGGAACATTTTTAATAGCCTGCAGCAAAGGAATATTGACTTGGACTTTGCTGAACATGTCAAAAATCTCACGATCCTCACTTTCCTTCTTGGTCTTGACCAGCCTTTGAGGGAAGGGTGGCTCAAGAATTTTGTGGATATACTCTTGGGAGAACTCAGGAGGACTTTTATCATTACGCGGGGCCATTCCTCTAGGAGAGCGGATGCGATCTTCCATACATTCTGGTATCTTGGCCTCCTTGTGCTTAGGAACTTGCTTCTTCTTGGTCGAGGGCTCGACAGATTCATCGTCGAGGCCTGGAAGAGAGGAGCTAGATGGGTTGCCATCGAGGTCTCGACTTTCCCGAGAAGGCAATTCGAGACCGCTCCGAAGAGTCATAGCACACACACTATGCTTTGGGTTGGCCTCAGTCTGCCCAGGAAATCTACCTTGATTTTTCAACTCTTTCATTTCAGCTATCATGATGCTCACTTGCTTCTCGAGGTCTGCTACCTTTTTTTCATGAGCTATTTTCTTTTCATGATCTATTTCATCAACCGGTGGTACGGTGAAGGTCTGACCTTGAGGGGGTTGATGTTGGTACTGATTGTTGTGGTAGCTAGGCATGGGCATAAAGTTCTGCATGTTGAAAGGAGGAGGGTGATTGCCATAGAGGTTTTGTTGCTGTTGTCGAGGCCCCGATGATTGATGGTTGTTCACCCATCCGGGATTGGGCTGTTTCCAATTCTGATTGTAATTTTGGCCATATGGGACATGATACCCTCCCGCTGCATTTACTTGTATCTCGTCAGGAATGAATGGGCACGCATCGGTGGCGTGATCTGAGAATTGGCAAATTTGGCAGGCTTTCATTTGGACAGGCTGAATCGAGGCCATGCTCTGTAACATACTCGTGATGGTTGTCAACTGATTTTCCATCGCTGCTGAGCGGGCGTCTTGATGGCTGGTGTCGATCAAGGGCACTGCATTCTTTGCCATGAGCTCGATCGTGGCCTTAGCAGCAGCAGGAGTGAGGCGGGTGAGAGAGCCATTTGCGGCGGCATTTAGCAGGGCCTTGTCGTGGGCTCGCAGACCTTCACAAAAATATTGGATCAAGGCGTGCTCGGTGAGGTTGTGGGAAGGGCATAATGCTTGCAACTTCTTGAAGCGCTCATAATACTGATCGAGGTTCTCCGTATCCTTCTGAAGAATCGAGACCAACTGCTTGCGAGTGATCATGGCCATGGACGCCGGATAATACTTGTCCGTGAAAACCTTGGACATTTCTGGCCATGATCGAATTGATTTAGGAGGGAGGTCGTAGAACCAATCGAGGGCATCGTCGTTGAGGGACCACATGAAGGCACGGAGCTTAGCTTGCTCTATGCTGACATTGGTGGGCTTCATGGCCTCGCAGATATTGTGGAGCTGCTGGAGGTGTCGATGAGAGTTTTCCTTGGCCATGCCACGAAAAAGGGGGAGATGGTGCATGACTGCTGATTTGAGCGTCCAGTCATAGGCAACGGTAGGCCAATCAATGCAGGTGCTTGGTGTTTCAGGGGCAGCATTTAGGTCATCGATGGTTTGGATGTTTGGTGGCTGATCGGGACCAGGAGGAGGGGGAGGAGGAGGAGGATCGTGTTCCATAGTGTGTAGAACTGAGTTGTCGAGGTCTTGATGAAACAGAATACCGTGATTATCCGAGTGAGATCGATGACTATCGAGGGCAGAACGTGAGGCTTCCCCACGACTAGTAGATGGTCCTTTGGCCTGTCTTCGAAGTCCTTTCTCAGTTCGAGTAAGCTCGTGATCGAGGGGTAGTAGGTCTGGTGCAGATCTCCTGGTCATGCAAACAAAAGAGAAAAAATCAGTTTCTTCATAATCCCCGGCAACGGCGCCAAAATTTGACTCGCCGTCGAAACGGGTCAAAAATAATATATTTCCTGAGGCCTAGATGCACAAACTAATTTGTGTAAAGCGGTAACAGGGTCGATCCACAGAGATTGTGAGAACTGAAATCAAGCCCTCGATTGTATGACAGAGGTAAAAATGCACAAAATCACAACAACAAAAGGGGGGGGGGGTTTATAGGTTAATCAAGTTAACCAAGAGAGTGATCAGAGCTAACAATTCTAACTACTAAAAATGGCAATCGAGGTCACGACGAGTAAACAATAATAATAAAGATCAGAGATAAAATAAAACACAAAATAAACAATTAGATTAATAAGCAAAGATAATAAGTCAAGGAGAAGGGAACTTGGTAAAGGGCTTTCTTGGGTTGCGTCGAGGGCTCGATTGTCATCAGCGCAAAGATTTTCCGTTCTAACGTTACAGACGTGCTATAGGGGTCATGTTTTCACGTAGACCCCCTGCTTTCTTTCGTAAGGAGCCACCCCTCGTTTTCACGGTTAATAAGGTGGCCTCGATCCTTTGATATCCTCTCAGCCACCTATCTTGTCATCAAAAGACAACCTTTTTCACTTCAGCTTGTCACTAGCACAAAGCGGACAGAATATCAGAGCATCGATAAAGAACAAGAAAGACACATCTAGGGAGCGATGCCTCGATTTGTCAGGATCACGACAGGACCCTAACCAGCTGCGTGCCCTAGACTAATGAACCCAGATCTACCCGAGAACACTAATCTAGTTGTCTAGACCTACCCAACAGTCTCACGCTAGTTATCACTGCAGATTCACGACAATAATCACAAAGGGAAGATTAAAAGTTGATCAGGCCTCGAATCACCCTAAGCAAAAATGGAATTAAAATGACAAGCAACCAGATATAACAAAGAGAACATGTTAAGAGCAATCAGGCCTCGAATCTACCCAAGCAACCCTCGATACACCTTTACCAAGAACGTGGGTTTTAGCCACTCATGTTAAGAGATAAACAAATAAAAGATGGAAATAACATAATAAAAGATAAAGGAAGAGTTAAGGATAAAACTTGATTAATGATGCTTGTTACAAAGCTTGGATCCAGCAACTATGGAGAGAAGAGGAAGGAACAAGCCCCAAAACTACTAAACTAGAAGAAAGCTACTGAAATTAGTTTAAGAGTAAAAATATCTAAAGTGTCAAGAGGTGCTGAAACCCTAGCACATAAGGTTGTATATATACACCAACCACCCACTAAGGGACAAAATTCCAACTAAGGGGAGCTCAACACAAGGTGCCCACGCTCTGGCAAAAGGGGTGACCCACGATGGCAGAAAAGGGGAATATTCCTCGGGATCCTCGCAGAACATCTGACATGCACCAGGGGGGACACGTGGAGTGATTGGAGTAGAGCCACGTGGACTTGGCGTTTTGCACTTGTAGAGGCCTCGATAAGATTGTCGAGGTCTCGATGACATGTCGAGGGCAGATCAGCATCTTCGGGAACCTTCTAGAACGTTCTGGAATGTTCTGGGATGTTCTGGAATGGGTCTCGATAAGAATCTTCATGGAATATTCCTTTCGGGCGAGACCAGCATCTGAGGGAATATTCTAGGAGACATCCGCATCTGAGGGAATATTCTGGGGGACGTTCGAGGGGACACGTGGAAGCACAACTGCGAGGACACGTGGATTTAAGGCTCTTGATCCGTCGAGGGCTCGATGACAGGCCTCGATGATAGGCCTCGATGAGGAAATTGGTCCTTGGTCTCGACGATGGTCTTGAACCTTGAAAATCACCCAGAAAGCATATCTTTTCGCACATTTCTCCTTCTTGGCTTTGATCTGTGATAAAGATGGAAATACAAGTGGATTAGTAGTATCAAGGCCTAAATCAAGGCAAAAATAGAAGGAAAAATATGCATAAAATACATGCTATCAATCCTTGTCCTACATCCGGTTTGATAAGCCGCATATAGTTGCAAGTAAAGCACGAAGTCTATCATTCCATTCTTTAGTCTCGTCGGGGTTGTCTAGGTATTGCACCTAGGAGGGTCCGAGTCCTACTGAAGATCCTTGAAGGATTTCGTCCAGGTTGCCTAAGTATTGCACTTAGGAGGGTTGGAGTTTCCGACGAGTTAGTTTTCCGCATTCAAATCCTTGTCGCTGAGCAACGATCCAACATTGGAGGGTTTCCGAATTAGGAACCACATCAGCTGGTAGCGGAGCAAAGGCTGCTCACCGAATAGGTATCTATCCTTTTAATTATTGTTTTCGTTTGTTGAGATTGGTTTCCTTGATTTCCTTAGCCAAAATCTATACCAATCTTGTTTGTTTTCCCGTTTGTGTTAGGAGTCGAAACTAGTAACTAGTTGCGTCTTGTTAGGTATCAAATCAAGCCCTTTGATTTGCTATCTTCTTTGAGTCATAAAACAGAAAAGAAAGTTCCACAAAGTGTCAGTTTAGTTTGTTTCAAGTATTTGCAATTTCTATTTACAAAAAAAAAGAAAAAAAGAAGAAAGAACACAAATTCGCACAAAAACAGAACAGAAAGCGACTTCAAAATTATCAGTGTGTTAACAAAAGAGGAACCTTGCGATCAAAACAGAATCAAAATCAGCAAGAAAAGAGTGTTCCAACGCAACAAGGATCATAGAAAACGGAGTTGTAAATCAAAAGTTATCAAAGAAACAAATCGGACACCTAAAACCCTAGTTCTAAAACAAATCCGAACTAGTTCAAATATCTTGTCTTTCTTTGAGCTCTTGTGATACATGACCTATCTATTCTGTGATATAATTGATTGATTAGTTGATAAAGTAATCTTCAATTATATCCCATCAATATTCTTTCCAAGCTAGAGTTTTCTTTGCAAATTATTGGAAGCGTTCCTTGACATTCTTTGAGTCTACGGATCTTGGATTGATTGGAGCAGATTTTTAGAGTGATTTGTGAGCGCATTAGAGTGATTTAAACACGAGGATTTAAACACGTGAGGGAGTGTTAGATAACGTAATTTTACGCTTGTTCTTTGTTGGTTGTTTGTGATTTCAAATGTCGGACCATTCAGCCAAGAGCACAGGGACGAACGAAGAAATACGCACACTATTGCACAATCTCAACCAGAGATTTGACGCAATAGACGCATGGCGAGTAGAAATGGAAAGGGGAAAGGAAGCAGCTGCAAACGCTGCAAAACAGCACCCCATCCAGTTCCACCAAGTCCTAAACCCTAAGAGTTCCCCGTACGCCTATGGTATGCCACCATCCGGAGATGGATTAAACCCTACTGGCCGAGTCGCTAGGAGGATGACTAGGAATGCACCTCGCGGAGAGGAGGATTATGAGGAGGATGATCCCGGACCCAATCCCGATGGGTACGAGGAGGGGCCTGAGTATGAGGAGGAGGAGGAAAGACCTAGATATAAGAGACCTCCACCAAGGCAACCTAGGGGAGAGGCCGGAGGCGAGGAACGCCTAGTAGGAATTAAACTTAAAGTTCCCGCATTCAAAGGGAAAGAAGATCCTGAAGCGTTCTTTACTTGGGAACGCAAGATGAGGGCCATTTTCTTGTGCCACAATTACTCAGAGGAGAAGAAGGTTAGGATTGCCTCTGTAGAGTTCTTTGGGTATGCTGCCCATTGGTGGGATCAGCTACACATCACTAGGCAACGCGTAGGCGCGGGTCCAATTGATACTTGGGATGAGATGATTAGGGTTATGAAGGAACGATTTGTTCCCCGATACTTCCACCGAAGTCTCCATGCAAAATTGCAGACCCTTACCCAAGGATCGAAGAGTGTTAATGAGTACTACAACGAGATGGAGATGGCCATGGCACGAGTGCAATCGGTAGAGACCGAAGATGCCACCATGGCACGGTTCTTGAGTGGATTGAACAAAGAGATTGCTAATACCGTTGAGGTTATGCAATACCGAACCATCGAGGACCTCCTTCACCTTGCTATTATGGTGGAGAAACAGAAGAGGTTCCGCAGCCCAAACACCACCCATATTACTGCCCAAAGCCCGAAGCCAACACCTTGGAAGAAACCTTGGAACAAACCTACCAATTTCACCAAAACACCACCAAAAGTAATACCCCCAAACTATAACCCTAAAGGCCCAAACACCACACCTTTTACACCAAAACCTACTGCCCAAAACCCCCAAACCACTGACCGCCAACCATCGCGGGAGATAGTTTGTTTTAAGTGCAATGGTCGTGGCCATATTCAAAGGGAATGCCCGAATCGGCGTGTTGTTATCATGCGCGATAATGGTGACTTAGACTCCGAGGAGGACCGAGATATGGAGGAAGAAGAGGAGATAGAAGGGGAAGCCGAAGAAGAGAGTGACGGAGAGGAGCGAATGCCCATATCGGCTAATTGTGTTATCAGGCGCAACTTGAGTGTCGCGCCAAAAATAGAAACTTGTGATGAGGAGCAGCGTGACAACCTTTTTCACACTCGTTGCATCATAGCAACCAAGGTATGTTCAGTGATTATAGATAATGGCAGTTGTGCTAACTGTGCGAGCACACTTTTGGTTCACAGGCTTGGCTTGACCGTTGTTAAACACCCAAAGCCGTACACGTTGTCTTGGATGAATGACGGCAACACTTTGAAGGTTACCAAGCAGGTGCTGATCTCGTTTGCCATAGGGAGATATAAGGACGAGATCCTATTTGATGTAGTGCCTATGCACGCCAGCCACATGTTGTTGGGAAGGCCTTGGCAATTCGACCGAAACGCCAACCATGAAGGGCGCACCAACAAGTACCGATTGGAGAAAGATGGTGTCAAGTACACCCTAGCACCACTAAACATAAAAGAGGTCGTGGAGGACCAGCTGTGGCTTGAAAAATCTAGTGCCGAGTTTGAGTTATTGCGATCAGGGGGAGAGAAAAGAGTTGAGGGTGAAAACAGCCCCCGAGAAAAGAGTGAGCTCGGGTTAGAGAAAAATAAAAGTGAGAAGAGAGTTGCGAATGGGAAAAAGGGGAATAAAAAGAGCCCGTGTGAAAATAGAGAGCACACGTTAAAATTAAACATATTCGCAAAAGTGAGGCATGTGAGACAAGCATTGACGGTTCAAAAGTCTTTGGACTCATTTTTTCCTCTCATTCTTCTCCGTTTTAGGTCGTTCGCCTTGAACGCCGCTAACCCTAACCCTACGGATTCCTTGCTTCCTTGTTTTAAACCTCTTTTGCAGGAATTTAAGGACGTTTTACTTGAGGAGATGCCGCCAGGACTGCCCCCAATCCACGGCATTGAGCACCGCATAGACTTTGTGCCGGGCTCGTCAATACCTAATCGCCCAGCGTATCGCAGCAACCCCGAGGAAACCAAGGAGTTGCAACGCCAAGTGGACGAGCTGCTGTCCAAAGGCTACGTGAGAGAGAGCCTCTCACCGTGTGCGGTTCCTGTCATCCTTGTGCCGAAGAAGGACGGGTCTTGGAGGATGTGTGTTGACTGTCGCGCAGTCAACAAAATTACGGTAAAGTATCGACACCCCATCCCACGTTTAGATGACATGTTAGACGAACTTAGCGGTAGCATTATGTTCTCTAAAATTGACTTAATGAGTGGGTACCATCAGATTAGGATGCTAGAGGGTGATGAGTGGAAAACGGCATTTAAAACTAAGTACGGACTATACGAGTGGTTAGTCATGCCGTTTGGCTTAACCAATGCGCCAAGCACATTCATGCGTCTAATGAATCATGTCCTTAGGCATTTCATAGGCAGATTTGTAGTTGTTTACTTTGATGATATCTTAGTCTACTCTAAATCTGTTGATGAGCATGTTGCGCACTTAAGAGAAGTTTTCCTAACCTTGCGCCAAGAGAAATTATTTGCTAAACCTTCGAAATGTTGTTTTGCTTTAGAACAGGTTTCTTTCTTAGGTTTTATTGTGGGCCGAGAGGGCGTGAAGGTTGATGAGGAGAAGATCCGAGCGATCCGCGAATGGCCAACTCCAAAATCAGCAAGCGATATCCGTTCCTTCCACGGATTAGCAAGCTTTTACAGACGGTTCATTCGTGATTTTAGTTCTTTGGCCGCACCACTTAATGAACTAACAAAGAAAAATGTTCTTTTCAGGTGGACCGAGACACAGGAGGCTGCTTTCCGAGCGCTCAAGGACCGACTGTCCAACGCGCCTGTCCTTGCCTTGCCGGACTTCGACAAGCCCTTTGAGCTCGAGTGCGATGCGAGCGGTATAGGGATAGGAGCCGTGTTGATGCAAGAGAAGTGAGCCATTGCCTTCTTCAGCGAGAAGCTCAAGGACGCCCAGTTGCGATACCCTACGTATGACAAAGAGTTGTACGCCTTGGTACGCGCGTTTGAGGTTTGGCAACATTACCTAATGCCGAGGGAATTCGTGGTACACACGGATCATCTCAGCCTCAAATACCTGAAGGGCCAGAGCAAGCTCAACCGAAGACATGCAGGGTGGTTGGAGTTTTTAGAAGCTTTTCCATACCACATCAAGTATAAGGAAGGAAAGGACAACGTCGTGGCCGACGCCTTGTCCCGCAGGTATGCTTTGATCTCTTCACTATCCGTAAAATTCCTAAGGTTTGCACAAATAATTCCTATGTATGCTGAAGATGCGGATTTTAGTGAAATCTATAAAACCTGTGATGCACAAGCTGATGTGAGATATTTTACGCATGATGGATATTTGTTTAGGCAGAAACGCCTATGTATTCCTATTTGTTCCTTGCGTGATTTACTTGTGCATGAGTCGCATAGTGGCGGTCTCATGGGTCATTTTGGAGTCACTAAAACTTTTGACTTGTTGAAAGTGCATTTTTATTGGCCTAAAATGAAACGTGATGTCATTCGTGTAGTCGCTAGATGTCTTACTTGCCAAAAAGCCAAATCGCATGCATCTAACCACGGAGCCTATATGCCACTACCCGTACCATCCCACCCTTGGACTGATGTGTCCATGGACTTTGTAGTCGGCTTACCTAAGTCGTGGGACGGCCATGATAGCATCTTTGTTGTAGTCGACCGATTTTCGAAGATGGCACACTTTTTGCCATGTAGAACCACACACGACGCATCTAAGGTTGCTAAGATTTATTTTAGGGAGGTAGTCCGCCTCCATGGCATGCCGGTTAGTATTGTAAGTGATCGTGATAGTAAATTCTTGAGCCATTTTTGGCGGATTTTGTGGAGCCGCTTAGGGACTAAGTTGTTGTATTCTACATCTTGTCACCCTCAGACGGACGGTCAAACCGAGGTGTTTAACCGAACGCTCGGGTCACTACTTCGCACATTAGTTACCAAGCACACGTCCAAATGGACGGATCATTTACCCTTTGTAGAATTTGCATATAACCGAGCTGTTCACTCTACTACAAATTGTTCTCCATTTGAGGTTGTTTACGGTTTTAATCCTCTTACTCCACTTGACTTGACACCTCTACCTTTGAGTGATGTAGCTAGTTTAGACGGACAGCAGCGTGCGGACCTTGTCCAACAAATGCACGCTAAGGCCAAGCAGAATATTGAGAAGGCTAACGAACGCCTTGTGCGCAAGCGCAATGAGGGCCGAAAGATTGTTTCTTTTCAGGTTGGGGATTGGGGGTGGTTACACCTAAGACGTGAGCGTTTCCCTGAGAAGAGACGCGAGAAACTTTCCCCGCGAGGAGATGGACCATTCCGAGTGGTTGAAAAGATCAACGATAATGCCTATCGTTTGGATCTGCCTAGTGAGTATGGTTCAATACATGGTACTTTTAATATTACTGATTTGCGTCTGTTTGAAACAGGTGATGAGGACGATGCTGACCTGGATTCGAGGACGAATCCATCTGAAGAGGGAGGGGATGATACGAGCCTGAGTAGGAGCCCAGCCGCACCTACCGCATCCGTGCCCTTGCCGCCCGCCGGAGCCAACACACGCTCTCGCGCAAGGACCCTGCAAGCGAGGCTAAGCTCTCTGATCCATGCGGAGCTGAAGGCCGAAGCCTCACTGGAGTCAGCCATCCTGCGCGCGCCCCAGCCGCGCCTTGTCTCGCTCGTGTACGCTAGATTCACAATGCCCGAAGATGATTCTGCCAGAAACGGCACTTGACCGTTTGTCACCAAAACGGCTCTTGTCCGATTCGTTCAAAATGACTCTTGTCCGTTTCGCTTAATCGGCACCTGACCGTTTCACTCAGCCATTGCCGTTTCACTCATCTGTCTCGCGTGCCGATTGCTCAAAATGGCTCTTGTCCGATTCGTTCAAAACGGCTCTTATCCGTTTCGCTTAATCGGCACCTGACCGTTTCACTCAGCCATTGCCGTTTCACTCATCTGTCTCGCGTGCCGATTGCTCAAAAACGGCTCCTGCCCGTTTCGCGTGTCCAGAAGCGCGCGTTGACTGAAGTTTAAGTTGTTTGACTTTATTTATCCAGGTGGATTTTATTGTTGTTAATTAAGAGCGCTTTTAAGTAGTTAAGCGCAAGTAAACTTCTTAATTAGGGTTTTGCGCATCTCTTTTCTTATAAAAAGCATGGCGCTGCTATTGTTATTTCTTAGACGTTATTTGATAAACAAAACCAGAAGAGTTTTTCTTCAACTGATCTCCAAGATCCTTGTCCTACATCCGGTTTGATAAGCCGCATATAGTTGCAAGTAAAGCACGAAGTCTATCATTCCATTCTTTAGTCTCGTCGGGGTTGTCTAGGTATTGCACCTAGGAGGGTCCGAGTCCTACTGAAGATCCTTGAAGGATTTCGTCCAGGTTGCCTAAGTATTGCACTTAGGAGGGTTGGAGTTTCCGACGAGTTAGTTTTCCGCATTCAAATCCTTGTCGCTGAGCAACGATCCAACATTGGAGGGTTTCCGAATTAGGAACCACATCAGCAAAGAACTGTCTAGATAAGAAACTATAAATAATTCTCTTAGAAGTAATTGCTTGTAAACTAGACCTATGAAGACTCTATTGCTACCCGATTTTGGATTTCTCGCGTCACAACTTTACATATTTAGCGTTTATCGTATTAATAGCTCGTCTAGGTCAAATTTCTATCGATTCTCGGTCCTATGCTAGTTTGTTTAATATTCCGTGTCATTTCGTGCCTTTTTAGTTTTTCGTAATTTTGACTGTCTTTACGCGAACTTCTTTCAGTCCCGAGTAAGTTTCCTCGGACCATGGGCCGAACGCGTTTTTTCTTTAGTTGATAATTACCTGCTATTTTTCTCTTCCACGCCATCTCGTTTGGTTTCGTTCAATTTTTATCGTAAGGACATTTATTTTGTATCCGAACTTTTGACATTTTCAAAAGAGAAAATAAACACGTTAAACCGAGTTTCGCATTTATTCACTGTATACTAGTTTTCGTGTCTTATTTTTCTACACACCGTGTTTCCCTCGGTTATTTTCATTTTCGAGTGATTTCGCTCGTAGCAAAAATATCCCGTTCGTACCCAAAAATGGGATAAACTCTACATAAATGTCATTTAATTCATCCTTACCCTCCAACTCAACGCCAACTTATTTAGATCACCACAACCTCTCATCGGATCATCCTTGGCCACATACCAACCTAGCTAGCTCACTATTCCGCCCAAAAGATCATCATCACTTTCTCCTTTTCTTCCCGTCGGTTTGCAACCACATGTGCAAACCGACTCCAATTTTTTCTTTCCCCTATAAATAGCAACATCCAAGCAAGGTATCAAGGGCACCTAATTTCACTCTCACTCTCCATTTCTTGCATTACCTTCTTGGCATTTTGCTCTCCCGGCGAGGTAACTCTCTCTCTCTCTCTCTAGCTCTTTTCTTTTGAATTTTCGTTTATGGTCTTAATCAACTCATAAATTGCTCAAACTTGTTTGTAATGCTTTTTTTTCATGTTAATTTCATTTCCCCTTCATCAATTTAAATGTATAATGTCTTGGTCAATTGATTGCATAAAAACCGTTTAAAATTTTTTTTTTTTTACTTGATAAATTTGTCCACTGTTTTGAGTTGATTTGCTTGCTGTTTTGCTTGGCTTGAGCTACTGTTATACTATTGTAATTATTGGTTCTGATTTGGTGGAGTTTTCGTGGTTAGTTAACCTTGGTCGCCGTGTTGGGTATGTGGAGTCTGATATACCACATCGCTAACATAGGGAATGGAGGTCGGCCCTTTCCCTATAAATAGGCTCTCTTGTAATTGTAAAAATAACGAATATTAAGACTAATAATATTTGTGCGGTTTGTGGAGTGCGGCTAGACCGATACCACATTAATCCCTTGTCTTGTTTCTTGTCGTTTATCTTTCTCAATCTAGGTTATCTTTCGGTCTCCTACTCAGGTAATTCCTAACAACTGGTAGCGGAGCAAGGTTAGCAAGTAGGAGCGATGGTAGACGATGGGAAGATAAAGATCGACAAGTTTGATGGGACAAACTTTGGATTTTGGAAGATGCAAGTCTAGGATTTGCTGTATCAGAAGAAGTTGCACGAACCGTTAGAGGAGAAAAAGCCAAAGACGATGAAACAACAAGATTGGGACTTATTGGATAGGCAGGGTCTGGGTGTGATACGGTTGACACTGGCAAAGAACGTTGCTTACAACATCGTTGGTGAGAAGACTACACAAGGACTGATTAAGGCATTATCAAATCTATACGAAAAGGTATATTTGATTCGTCTATTAGTCAATACGAGGATGAAAGAAGGTGGTTCTGTTGCTGATCATGTGAATGAATTTAATTCTATACTGTCGAGATTAGTATCCGTTGAGATTAAATTCGATGATGAAGTACAGGCCTTGTTGTTGTTGTCCTCGTTACCTGACAGCTTGTCAGGGTTTGTCACAGTAGTTAGTAGTTCGTCTGAGACTACTAAGCTAACATTCACAGGAATTCGCGACTCAATTCTTGGAGAAGATATTCGTAGGAGGAGTTTTGGGGAATCATCGGGCTCTTTGTTGAGTATGGATGGTAGAGGCAGACAAGTTGGGTAGGGGCAGAATCAAGGGCGTAGCAGATCGAAGTCCAGGAAGAGAGGGCAGTCCAAGAATCGCAAGGATATTGTGTGTTGGAACTGTCAAAAGACTGGTCACTTTAGGAATCAGTGTACGGCTCCTGCAGTTCCTAAACCAAAGAAGAATGATGGTAACTCAGTTAACACAGTGGAAGAAGTTAGTGATGATGCGCTGATTTGTTGTGTTGAGTGTTCTATTGAATCTTGGGTCATGGATTTTGGTGCATCATTCCATGCCACTCCAAGCAAGGATTCAATGTTAAATTTCAGATCTGGAAATTTTGGCAAAGTTCATCTTGCTGATGACGAGACTTTGGACATTACAGGTATGGGAGACATCAAAGTCAGAACTTCTTTTGGAACAATCTGGTTGTTAAAAGATGTTAGATACGTTCCTGGACTCAAGAGGATGTTGCTCTCTGTGGGTCAGTTGGATGAGGAAGGGTATCGTGTTATCTTTGGAAACAGACAATGGAAGGTTGTGAAGGGGAATTTGGTTGTTACTCGTGGTGATAAGGTTGGAACTCTTTATACTATGGAACAATCATGTGACGAGGTTAATGCAGTTACTGATGATGTTGGTCCATCGACTCTTTGGCACCAAAGGCTTGGGCATATGAGTCAGAAGGGTATGAAGTTGCTAGTTTCTAAAGGTAAGATTCCATAACTGAAGAATGTGGAAGTTGGATTTTGTGAACCATGTGTGTTTGGGAAGCAGAAACGAGTTACTTTTGCAAAATCAGGGAATGCACCCAAGTCTGGGAAGTTAGAACTAGTTCATACAGATGTGTACGGACCAACTACAGTTACCTCCTTGGGAGGATCATGCTACTATGTCACTTTCATTGATGATGCCACTAGAAAGGTATGGGTTTATTTTCTGAAAAATAAATCTGACGTGTTTGAAACCTTTAAGAAGTGGAAGGCAGAAGTTGAAAACCAGACAAGGTTGAAGATTAAGAGCCTGAAATCAGATAATGGGGGTGAATACAGTAGTGATGAGTTCAAAGCCTATTGTGTAGAACACAAAATTAGAATGATAAAGACTATTCCTGAGACACCGCAGCAGAATGGAGTTGTAGAGCGAATGAATAAGACTTTGAATGACAGAGCCAAGAGTATGAGGATACATGCAGGATTGCCAAAGATGTTTTGGGCAGATGCAGTTAGTACAACGGCATATCTCATTAACAGAGGACCCTCAGTCCCTTTGGGGTTCAAGATTCCAGAGGAAGAGTGGCAAGAAAAAGAGGTAAATCTCTCGCACCTGAGAGTTTTTGGCTGTGTTTCTTATGTGCGAGTTAAAGATTCTGATAGGGACAAGCTTGATCCTAAAGCAAAGAAGGTTACTTTTATTGGCTACGGTTCAGATGAGATGGGGCACCATTTTTGGGATGCGTCGAACAGGAAAATCATTAGAAGCAGAGATGTCACCTTCAATGAGAATGCAGTGTATAAGGATAAGCTTGCGGCAGATTATGAAACTACAAAGAAACAAGAAATTAAGGAGCAGATTGTGTTGGAAGACATTACGAAGGATGTTCTTGCAAGGGACAGTGGGAGTTTGGCAAACAGAGATGCTGAGGAGGCAGTCCCAGTTGCCCCAGATGTTGCAGTAAGAAGATCAAACAAAGTTTCATGACCGCCACAAAGATACTCTCCTTCAACTTATTACTTGCTTTTGACTGAGGATGGTGAGCCTGAGAGTTATTCAGAGGCAATGCAGATGGATGAGTCAGTTCAGTGGGAGCTAGCCATGAACGAGGAGATGAGTTCGCTTGAGAAGAATGAGACTTGGTCGTTAACTAAGTTACCAGCAGGAAAGAAGGCTTTGCAGAATAAATGGGTGTTCAAGATTAAAGAAGAACTTGATGGCAGCAAGAGATACAAGGCAAGGTTAGTGGTGAAAGGTTTTCAGCAGGAAAAGGGCATTGACTACAATGAGATTTTTTCTCCGGTTGTCAAGATGACTACTATCATACTTGTTTTGGGTATTGTGGCTGTAGAGGAATTACATCTAGAGCAGCTAGATGTGAAGACCGCGTTCTTATATGGTGATCTTGAGGAGGACATCTACATGATACAGCCAGAGGGATTTTCGGTAGCTGGGAAAGAGGACATGGTTTGCAAGCTGAAAAAGAGCTTGTATGGTTTGAAGCAAGCACCAAGACAGTGGTACTTGAAGTTTGATAGCTTTATGATGAGGAGTGGGTACACGAGGAGTACTATGGATCATTGTTGCTATGTTAAGCAATTTGATTCATCTTATATTATATTGTTGTTGTATGTTGATGACATGTTAATCGCAGGATCTGACATAAGGAAAATCAACAAGTTGAAGAGACAGATGTCTCTAGATTTTGAGATGAAGGATTTGGGTCCCTCAAAGCAGATACTTGGTATGAGCATCATCAGAGATAGAAGTGGAGGTACTCTGAAATTGTCGCAAGAGAAGTACATTGGGAAGGTGTTAAATAAGTTTAACCTCCAAGATGCGAAGATTAGAAGTACGCCTTTGGGAGCCCACTTCAATCTCACAAAGAAGCAGTCACCTCAAATAGATGAAGACAAGGAAGAAATGGCTAATGTTTCGTATGCATCTGTAGTTGGTAGTTTGATGTATGCTATGGTGTGCACGAGACCAGACATTACTCATGCAGTGGGAGTTATTAGCAGATTCATGTCTAATCCTGGGAGAGAGCATTGGGAAGCGGTTAAGTGGCTGCTACGCTACTTGAAAGGTACCTCTAAGGTTGCATTATGTTTCCACAGGAAAGATGTAATCTTGGAAGGATTCACTAATGCAGATTTGGGTGGTTGTGAGGATACAAGAAAGAGTACTACGGGATATACTTTCACTTTGGGTGGCACAACAGTTAGTTGGATGTCTCGACTTCAAAAGAGTGTTGCTCTTTCAACCACGGAAGCAGAGTACATGGCTATTTCAGAAGCCAGCAAGGAAATGATTTGGTTGAAGAATTTTCTTGAGGAGTTGGGCAAGAAACAGGAAGACAACGCTCTGTACAACGACAGTCAGAGTGCCATTCATCTTGCAAAGAATCCTGTGTTTCATGCTAGGACAAAACATATCCAGTTGAGATATCACTTTATCAGGGAGTTGATTAGTGATAGTACTTTGTCCTTGAAGAAAATCCTTGGTTCAAGAAATCCAGCAGATATGCTGACCAAGGTGGTTACTAAAGAGAAGTTGAAGTTTTGCATAGCTTCAACTGGCCTTCATAACTGACTGTTTGAAGAAGGCTCAGCACATATAGAGTTGTTTAATGCTGTTGGGTTTTACTAGAGTTACATGAGTGAGAGTGGACCTGTGATCAGTCTCCAAGTGGGAGATTGTTGGGTATGTGGAGTCTGATATACCACATCGCTAACATAGGGAATGGAGGTCGGCCCTTTCCCTATAAATAGACTCTCTTGTAATTGTAAAACTAATGAATATTCAGACTAATAATATTTGTGCGGTTTGTGGAGTGCGGCTAGACCGATACCACGTTAATCCCTTGTCTTATTTCTTGTCGTTTATCTTTCTCAATCTAGGTTATCTTTCGGTCTCCTACTTAGGTAATTCCTAACACGCCGGCCTTGGGAGCCGGCGACGTGAGGAAGAAGAAGGTAAGGCTGGGCGGAAATCTGGAAAGGAAAGGTGATGGGCTTGATTTTATCACAAGCCCATCTTGATTAAATGAATTGGCTGGGCTTGATTTCATCACAAGCCCAACCGTGGTTTTGGAAAAAGTGATGGGCCCGACCCATTTATTTTTCGTAAGCTTTCGTGTTTAATTTTTGTGTTATGCCTCACATGCGATAAATTGCTTATCTTGCTTTCGTGCTTAAATTTCCTATGCAATTGCTCACATGATGACTTGCTTTCTTTATGACATGATAATTTCGAAAGGAATTATTCGTATGCTCACATGATGATTTACTTGCTTTATGCCATGATAATTTTGTATGAAATATTCGTATGCTTGCAAGTTATAAATGATTTGTTTATTTGTTATGCCATGTTTTATTTAATTAAATTTCTTGTTTGTCATAAACTGAATAAATGTTTGTGTGTGCGCTTTTATTATTTATTATCTTCGAAACATCGCTAACACTCTCACTTTGCAAGGTAGATCAAGATCACGCAACACAAGTACGCCCCTTCTAATTCTCTTTTATTTATTCAATATTTTTCGCAAATATTACTTATATGCATGTTATTTAGAAATGTTAAAACTCATATCATAATCGTATGCATGAATTGTGGGAAAATAAAATCAACGCACATGTTTACGTGTTTAAATCACTCGCTTTTATGTCATGAAATTAATTGCTACACATTGATATATGAGCATGGTGGCTTCGATCCCACGCGGCTATGTGCATTCATTAAATCGGTATTATGCTAGTCCTTTCCATGATAGGATCACGTAGTAATTAATTAATCATGCATGTCCCGATGATAGAAAGGAAGGAACGTCCGCTCTAGCATACGAAAGAAAACGGTAACCCCGTCCTTCGGTCCTGATCAGAAATAACAAAGTCTCGATGAAAAATGCTAAGATGTAACGTCACCTTTGAGGGCCCACATCATTTGTAAAAACTATTTAAATAATCAGAAAGTGGCCCAATTTTCGTAACAGGATTTCGGTTGACACTCTACGATCGTTTACCCTGTAAATGATTAGAAAGTGGCCCCATTCCGTGTGCGGGATTGGTTGACATGCTGCGATTATTCATTCATTTTCGTATAAAAAAATTATTTAAGTAATCGGAAAGTGGCCCAATTTTTGTAACAGGATTTCGGTTGACACTCTACGATCGTTTACCCTGTAAATGATTGGAAAGTGGCCCGTTTTCGTGCGCGGGATTGGTTGACATGCTGCGATTATTTACTCATTTTCGTGTTAAAAATTAAACATAGTAACACCTTCCCACTTTATAACCGGTAACCTTTTTAAAGGATGTGTCTCGGGTGCCTAACACCTTCCCGAGTTCATAATACGACCTCGAACCTTCGTTCTTTGGTTTAGACCCAAGCCTTAGTTTTTATTTTATTTTATGCTATGACGATTAGGTTCCCTAAACCTAGAAAATGCTTAGGGTGGCGACTTCATTGGCATTATGCGAGGCATCCATCTATGCTCTGCATCCGTCTCGAACCTATATTCGTTTTCAACGAAAAGGGGGTGCGATAGTTTGGCTACTTCACTGGGGACTTTAGGGTCAAAGCCGGTTTTTTTTAAAGGTTTTTATTTATTTATTTACTTGCTTTAATAAACTGTTTTCGTGACTATTTGTTATACGCTTTGATAAACTGCCATACACATCTCATGCATACGCCCTACACCCAGGGGTCACTTACCAAATAGGTTAGGAAGGGGATTAGTGACACCCTGGGACTCGAGTCCTGGGTAATGTTCACCAAACCCAACCCGTTCGAACCCCTAAAGCCAGTCGAAAGGTTGCCTGGTTCCACAAGGAATCGGTTGACACTGGACGACACTTTAGGGACCATTCTATGGTATCGTTGGGAACCTTCAGGCCGTTAAAAATTAGTCAACATCAAAAGCCCTCATCATGTGCATCATACTTATTTTATCGTAAGCATTGTTTATCATATTTTCTACGTTTTTCTTGCACCATTTTAGCAATGCATGTAAAGAACCTAGTAAAACATTTCATTCAATTTACTAATACTTGAACTCTATTTTATTTTTTCCGCAAACTCATTTTGCTTGTTTAAATGACAGTGCCTACGCTACTTTCACTTGATACTTTTGGGGGAAGAAGTTTTGAGAACCAAGCTGCACGAAAGGATATGTTGAAATCCGGTTTCATTCCCTATATTACGGCCAAGATTGGGATGGAGGAAGTGGTGATGCAAAAAGGAGAGATTGCGTCATTAGAATATTTTCGATGAGCAAACGGATCCCGACTTCCAAGATTGACGCCTTTAGAATCAAGCATCAATTGCTTAGATTTTTTTTCTTTTACCCCCTTGTAATAATGTTCCTAGACTTTGTCTACTAGCTTTGGGTAGATCTAGATAGTCAAATCCAACTTATAATGGTTGTAACCCTTTTTTGACGAAAAAATCAATGACAAAGTTCATAAATTATTCGGATAATTATGAAATGTGTTTTTCTTTCTTTCACACATCCAAAAGATATCAAACGGCTATCGCCTATAATCAAAACGACCTTCCCCAAAAATAAACCACATATAGAGCCCACAAAAAAAAAAACAAAAGGCTAACCCTTGAAATAAAAACACTAAAAAAAAAAAAAAATTTAATATAGACCAAATGATGATAATGCGAGGATAACTGTTTCTTCTCGGTCTCAGCTGCGCGCTCTTTTGTTTTAGCCAATATGGATACGATTTGCTCCAAATTTCCACTCGGCTAAAACACGAAAGACGTTCATAACATGTTGAAATTTGCCCATACCTAAACTCAGATAGCCGCGCACTCGTTTGTTTTGGCCAATATGGACACGTTCGGCTCGGAATTCCCTCTCAGCTAAAACACGAAAGACGTTGATAACAGGTTGAAGTATTCCCATACACCAAATTTTAGAATTTTCTGGGCGGCGCATCTCTCAGAAAAAATTCCGAACGCGAGGATAACTGTTCTTCTTGGTCTCAGTTGCGCGCTCTTTTATTTTGGCCAATATGGATACGATATTCTCGGAGTTTCCACTCGGCTAAAACACTAAAGACGTTGATAACAGCTTGAAGTATGCCCACACCAAATTTAAGAATTTTCTAGGTGGTGCATCTCTCACAAAAAATTCCGAATGCGAGGATAACTATTCTTCTCGGTCTCAGCTACGCGCACTTTTGTTTGGCCAATATGGATGCGATTTGCTCGGAGTTTCCACTCAGATAAAACATGAAAGATGTTTATAACGGGTTGAAGTATTCCTACATAAAATTTCAGAATTTTCTGGGTGGCACATCTCTCGCAAATAATTCAGAACACAAGAATCTTATGGTTATTACAAAACAAGGCTGAAAAACCCTTTAAAAAAATGTTGTTTTTGCGCGAGCTGACGATTTCTGGCGTCATCACACCCTAATCTTGGCATTATCATGCCACCCTCAGCGTCATTACATTTCTCCACAACATCATTACGCCAACATCAGAAGCCTCGAGTCCTCTCTCGACGTCATTACATCGCAGCACGACGTCATCACGCCTACATCAGAAGCCTCAGGTCCATTTTTGACGTCATTACGTCATGCCATGGCTTCATCACGCCAACATCAGAAGCCTCAAGTCTGCTCCGACATCATCACGTCGCCCATGGCGTTATTACGTTGTAACTCCAGCGTCATCACACCCAAAACGCGCAGTTTCATCGGAAATGCGATTTGTTGCCTCTCCTCGCACCATATCGGTTCCTTTGCTTTTAACATGATTTGAAGCCATCATTAAGACCCATCCTTCATCAAGAGATAGGTACTGATTGCGGGTTGAGGGCATCAAATTTAGTTGTAAAAGGATATAGAAATGGGGTAGGAATACAACTTATCACTCGTCCACAAGGGACTCGTAGATCATGATAAGAGGTTCGTCCATAGAAACTTGTTGGGGTTTTGTAGTCTTGACTCGACTTCCTCGTCACTGGAGTTGAGGGGTTTTATTCCTGCAATTAAAATAAATAAAGCATAAAAGAGAACAAACAATAATTAAATAGAAAAAGGCAATCTTAGGCAGAAGGAGATCTTAGCTAAGATTGCAGAATGAGGTTGGTTGCGAACTGTCGTGAGGTAAACTCCTGGTAAGGGTGAATTTGTGAGCGCATTCCTTGTTTAATCGATCATCGATCTTTAGATTTTCTCCTTCTCTCTCATAACTCTGCTATAGATTGGGAGGAACCCCTTTCCAATCCTACTTTCCTCCTATTCAAATCACTTGGAGGGAACCCCCTTTCCTAGTGATCCTGGCCAGTGGACACCTTGCTGGTTAAAGGGTTTATCCAATTGGCTGCTGGCTTGAGGCACATGCATTTTCTCAATGGCGTAGGGAAAGACAGAGTCTAGGCTAAGCTACTCCCAACTCGGAGCCCTAGATTGTCAGTCTGGTTAGACCTATATCGATTCAAGTTCACTAACCTCCGCGAGGCTAGCTGCCTACTTGCGTCACTCCGGTTTCACTCGTCCCCTTTGTGACTGGCTACAAATTCGTCGTCTTGCCTAAGATCGATCAAGTCTTAGCCTAGACGGGAACCGGTTTGTTAAAATAGAACTTGAATCGATTACGAATGAGAGGATAATTAGAACGATCGGTCTTGTCGCACCCCCTTTTTCGTTGAAAATGAGTTTAAGGTTCGGGACGGATTCTAAGCATAAATGGATGCCTCGCATAATGCAATGAAGTCACCACCCTAATTTTCTAAGGTTTAGGGAACCTAAGCGTCATGGCATAAATAAAAAAAACTAAGGCTTGGTCTAAACCATTGAACAAAGGTTCGAGGTTGTATTGTGGACTTGGGAAGGTGTTAGGCACCCAAGTCACACCCTTAAAAGGTTACTGGTAAAAAGGTGTTTGAAAACAGTTTGATATACAAAGATTTGTTTAATGATCGAAGCATGTCAACCAATTCTTCCCACGAACTCAAGTCACTTTCCAATCATTTACATAGGCCAATGATTGAATCATGTCAACAGAGTCCGCTTACCGAATTGGGACACTTTCCGATTATTTAAACATTTTTGACGTGATTTGGCCCTTAAAGGTGACGTTACATCTTAGCATATTTCGTTGGGACATGTTATTTCCGATCGGGACACGAAGGACGGGGTTACCGTTTGTTCGTTATGCTAGAGCGGACGTTCCCCCTTTTCATTGAGCCATGCATGATTAATTAATTAATTACTACGTGATCCTAACATGGTAAAAAAAACACTAGCATAATACCATTTTCGTGAATGCACATAACCGAGTGGGATTCGAAGCCACCATGCTCAATTATCAAATATAGTAATTAATCTCATGGCATAAAAAGTAAGTGATATAAACAAGTAAGCATATGGATTGATTTTAATCATGCATACGATTATAGGTTTTTTTGGCATTTTTAAATAACATACATGAAAATAATATTTGCAAAAAGACATTGAATAAATAAAAAGAGACTTAGAGAGCTTACTTGCGTTGCGTGCTCTTGATCTTCCTTGCAAATTGAAAGCATTAGCGATGGTTTGAAAATAAATAAATAATAAAGAGCGCATGCAACAATTATTTAATTTCAACGAGTAAATAATTAAATAAATAAACATAGCATCGCAAACAAGCAAATTATTTAACACAAGCAAGTATTTAATTAACTACCACACGGCAAAAACTCAACAAATTATTTTACTCATGGCATACATGCATAAATTATTCATGGCATACTACATGTAAATTGTTCATGGCATATACGAAGTAAATTATACATGGCGTATATGAAACAAATTATATATGTAATATACGAAATAAATTATACATGGCATATACGAAACAAATTATACGTTGCATATACGAAGCAAATTATACGTGGCATATACGAAATAAATTATACATGGCATATACAAAATAAATTATACATGACATATACGAAACAAATTATACGTGGCATATACGAATCAAATTATACATGGCATATACGAATCAAATTATACATGGCATATACGAAGCAAATTATACGTGGCATATACGAAATAAATTATACATGGCATATAAGAAATAAATTATACGATTTTTTGGGAAATAAGTGGGCCCCACAAGGGATTTTTGGACATTAAAAAATGGGCTTGGCTTGTTTTAAAACATAGATGGGCCAAAGCCCATCACCTTTTCTTTCTCTTTTCTTTCCCGCTCAACTCCTTCTTCCTTACCTTTCTTCTCCAACCCGCCAACCACCATGGCCAAAATCAAGTTCCAACACTTCAATAAAACTTACCCGAAATAGCCCCCATAATTATCATGGCATAACGGTAGATCAAAGCAAGAAAAACAGCAAGCAAAATAACCCTAAAACAGTGGCAATTTCATACGGAAAGTTTGAGCTATTTAACATGCATATATAGTCATTAATTAGCTAAAGCATTATGCAATTAAATTGAGACAAGGAGAGCATAAATAACATGATATCAAAGCATTCTAAACATGTTTAAGCATTTAAATCATGCATTAAAAGGAAAAACGAAATTTAAAGAAAGCTAGAGAGAGAGGGAACTTACTTGTCCGGGAGAGCAATTTATCCAAGAAGGTAGTGCAAGAAATAGAGATTATGAGGAGGATTTGGTGCCCTTTTCTTGGTGAATGAAGCTTGCTATTTATAGAGAAAAAATCAAGGTGGAGTCGGTTTGCACATGTGGTTGCAAACCGACGGGGGATATTTTTGGGAGGGTGATGATGAGCTAGGCCGGAATAGTGAGCTAGCTAGGGTTTCTTGTGGCCAGGAATGATCATAGGGGACTTGGTGATGATCCAATTGAGGTGGAACCGAGCTGGAGGGTAAGAAGGCATTGAATGACATTTATGTGGTATTTATCCTATTTTTGGGCACGAACGGAATATTTTTGTTCGAGCGAAATCGCTCGAAAATGAAAATAAATCTGAGCCGAGGGTACAACTATGTGTAGAAAAATAAGGCAAGAAAACTAATATACAGTGAAGAAATGCGAAAGTTGATTTAACGTATTTATTTTCTCTTTCGGAAGTGATAAGATTCGATCTTCGAGACGATCGGGACGATGTCTACTGTTGGTCGGAGTCGCTGTAGATGACGTCGGACCCACCTGCAAAGCGCCGGAGGGGGGGCTCCGGCGTAGACACTCCGATGCTTAAGTCAGTAAGCGGTTCAAAAATAGTAGAGGTTCTAGTAGGCAATTTTTCGGCTTACTTGATGTTTTAAAATGAGAGAGTATTTATAGGCCGCTGGGGGCGATATCTGGGTGAAAAGGCGATATCCAGGTGAGGTAACGCTCTGGATGACGTTATGGGCGATACCTGTGGATGACGTCATGGGCGATACTTGAGGTGACGTCATGGGCGATGCCTCTGAGGAGGGTGCCGGGGGCGATAACTCCATGGGTCCCCTGGGATGATGCCGTGCGTCCAGAGACGCGTGAGACCTCCCCCCTGCTGATGTCGACCATCCCAGAAAACACCTCATAGTTTAGTAGCGATAGCTTTAGGTGTCCGATAAGGCTATAAGATTCTGCCCTCGGCAAGGATCATAATTATAGCAATGTCCTTGGGATTGTCTTAATTGTTATCATAAGCCCAACTGAAAACGAGCCCGAGTGTTTACCACGGGCTGTCATTCCCTGTCCATGTCTGGTATCTTAGGTGAGGGTGATTAGTTTAGTGGGTCTTGTCTCTTTGTAGATGTCGTATGACTTTTCGAAAATGAATAAGATAACGCTTCATTTTCCTTTTGTTCTCCTATCGCCTTCCAAAGTCATTTCTTTAAACATCAAGGGTTGCCACGGAGGGATATCTGTCACTTTCTGCTCCGTACGTGTTTCACTTTTACAGGCTGTCTCTTCTTCAAGTGTGACCTTTATAAGGGAACTGCTATTCTCTTTTATTACTTTTGCCAATATTTCAAAAAAAATTCACACTTTCTCTTTCTCCTGTGCTTCTTCCTGCTTAAGAGAAGTTTCTGCAACTGCTCGCCGGCGCCGACGACCTATTTACTGGCTTTTCATTCCAGGTATTCTGTTCCTCTCTCGTCGTAGTTTTATTTTTCTGGTCCCTTATGTCTCATATTAAAGCCTCTGCGAGTGCCGAAAATCCCATAGATCTCGAGGCTAAGAGAGGTCGTAGTATTTTTGATTGTAATGAAGTTTTGAGGGCAGAATTAGAGGAGAACGGTATCACCTTCCCCTTGGGCTGCCGCCCTTATATCCCTACAAAGGATATTCGACTTCATGATGCCATGTGGGGAACGTTCCGGCTGGTTTATTTCAAGATGTTCCTCTACGGATTTCATCTCCCAATCTATACTTCTCTGATGAAGCTACTAAATCATTACGATCTCAATCCCATACAAATAACTCCACCTTCCTGGTGTGGGATTTATGCCTTTCTTCGGGCATGCGAGATGAAACATATTTTCACTCCATCCCTCGATCTGTTCCACACATTTTTCAGCCTGAGCTGTCGTGACTGCTTGGTGGATATCACCCCAAGATGGAATGACGCCATCGTGCAATTTTTCTAGCAGAACTTTCAAGGTTTTGAGGACAACGTGGTCAACTGTAAAAATGGCTTCTTCACCCTTCGCCTGCCGTCCCGCTGGTGGCGCGGGGGTTTTAACCGAGAGATTACCAGCGCCACTTGGAAAAAACCAGAAGTGCTGTCTAGCATTGATGTGTCCTATGTTACCGCCCTGTTAGAAATAGAAGGGCCTTTCCGCATTCGGGAATTTGCTCAGTTCAGACCCTTGAAAGAGTGTGTCATTGGTGAGTTTTTCTTTTGCCATGTTATCGCTTTGATTTGCTCGCTGTATTAACATGCTTCGCTGACAGGTAGCACTGAGGGTCGTTCCTCCGGGGGGAATAACACTCCTCTAAACGTGGTACCGCTTCAGACGTTACCTCCTTCTCCACTGCCTGAAAGTTCCAGCCGTCCGATTATTCCGCCGAGGGGAAGGAGAGCTAAGACCGTCGCAACACGCAGTGCTTCCGCTCAACCTTCTCGCTTTCTTGAGAATTGGTTGCCGCCTCGGGGTAAGGGAGTAACTCCGAGTCGTTCTGCGACTGGAATAGTTGACAGCGATAGCGAGAGTGTGGATGCCGGTTCCGAACTACGTCACGCTACCCTTGCCCAACGAGTGAAGCTTAGGGCGAGAAAAAATGATTCCGCGGTGGAGTCAACCGAGGACGATAGCGAAGAGATGGCTGTCGAGATGGAGCGTCTCCGAAAGAAAATCCAGAAAGAGAAGACTGGACCACCGATTCCTCCCTTGAGGGAAGTTAATGCAGTTCCTACTGCCGAGGTTGACACTTCTTATGTCGTGAGTACCTCGCAAGTAGCGGAGGTTGTCAAGGTGTCTTCTGCCATTCCTTCCAAACCTAATGAGGTTTCAGCGGCGGTGGACTCACCCTTGCCGCCTGGTGGCCCTAGTTCTCCGATCTCTTCCTGTATTCCGGATGTGACCGTGTCAGTTTTGAACCCAAGTCTTCCTCTTAATCCACTCCCGAGGAAGCCTAAACCCTTATTCCTTTCTTCAATTTCGGGCATTGGTAATTCCGCAAAAAGTTGTTCTCCTCCCTATATCGCCAATCTTTCCCCTCAAAGTCCTCAAGGAAATGTCACATACCAGCTGGATCTGTCATCTTTTGGGACTAATGGGCTTCGCGCTTTAGGGATATCGGATCCGCTATCGCGAGATGAGCCAGTAGGTTCTATAGTGGGCCAAATGTTCAGTTCTTCGAAGGACAAGGAAGAGTTCCTGCGACATCCCCCTGAAGTTCAGCACTAACGCCTTCTGAACGACATGTTAGCCAGTTTCCGCAAGCTGCACTATTTTCTCGAGGATCAGAGCGACAAAGTTCGGCGCTCTCCCGATTCAAAAGAACAACTATACGCCGCTTTGGCGAAGGTAACAGAGCTGTCAAAGCTTCAAGATCGAATCTGGGCAGAGTTGAATGAGTGTCGCGCCGAGCTCGCGCGAGAAAAGTCAAAAGGGAAGGCTAAGATAGAACTGCTAGAGGCGGAATTGGTGGCGGTCGACAAAAGAAACTCTTTCCTTCGCGAAGAGATATCGTCCCGCGACGCGAATTTGGCCAAGGTACCCTCGAAGATAGCCTGGTGGAAAAACAAGATCCCCGAAGTCTGTATCGCCGGATTTACGGATCTCCATCGCCAGGGAACTGTTGATCCATCTAAGTTGGCTGATTACGCCTCCAAGAAGATAAAGGATTTAGGCGAAAGTGAGGGAGATTTTCTTTCTTTCAGAGGGGAGTAGGGGAATGGTGGCTGCGATATCCGTACCAACCAATGAATGGTCAAGGTTGACCCTTTAGAGGATTTTCCTCTTTATTTGCTTTTTCTGTCTTGTAATAACGCCTTATCGCGCAATGATATCTGTACTTTATTCATAATAACTGATCTTCGTTTCGCTTTCCTGCATTATCTCGATTGTTGCAATATCGCTCGTCTTATTCCAGAAAATCATTTCTGCTTTTCAGTGCATTTAATGCACACGATCCCCTTATTAATGCGAGAGAAAAGTCGTGATGGCGCAGACACACGTGTCTATTTTTTATGATGCCACGGGCTAGCGTGCTCTAGAATTTTAGCAAAATCGAAGCGTTGTCGCGCTTCTCTAGGATTGTACACATTGCTTGAGTCTGTTCCTTGTGACGCTCTCACGCAACGACTGCAGCGTCCGTTGTTTCCTTTGACCACTAGGGTTATAAAAACCAACACTTATTTCTTTTTCTTACTTTTATCATCCTGCTTTCTTCATACTCTCTCTAGCCGTCTTATTTTCTTTCCACCATTCAAGGCTCTCGAAGTGCTTTTTCTCTAAAGGTATTTCTTATTTTCTTCCATCGTCTTCTTCGTCTTTACTTTTTATTTTCTGCCATGGCCAAGACTCGCCGCCCTGAGTCGAAATCTGCCGATGAGAAAAAGATGGATATTACGGTTAGCAGTATCACCTCTGAAATCGCTCTCAATGAGCATTTAGCCGCACATAATGATGTTATCCCTGACGGTTATAAGGCCACCGTTGCCCCTGAGTCGATACGCTTGAACAACATTTTGACGGGCAAACGTAGGGTTCTGTACGCACAAATGTTCCGTTATGGTTTTCGGCTTCCCATCGACCCTTTCATAAAACAATTGCTTGTTGCCTGCGATTTGAACCCCATCCAATTAGCCCCAAATGCATATTGCTGTGTTTGTGCCTTTCTGGAACTTTGTAAATATAAGGGGATTACTTCCCCTTCTCTTTTGTTGCTTAAGTCGGTTTTTAAGCTGATGAAGTGTCGGGGTGTGATAACGATATCGCCCCGATACGATGATGATTCACTCAAGTCTTTTACTTGGAAACTCCTCTACATCGAGTCTTCCATCGAGGCTTGGAAAAATGAGTTCTTTGTGATAAATCTCCCTGAAGCTCCTGGTTCCTGGTGGCGATTTGGGTTTAACCAAGACGTCAAGGATAACGTCTGGGGCCGGTCGGAGAGCCTTCCTCAACGGGAACAAGGCTGGCTAGACAAATTGCTTCAACTGGAAATCAGCGTTCACATCCGTTATCTAGCATGCGAGGCTGATATCAAGGGCTGCGTTAGACGTGAGTGTCGTATTGCTTCCTTCCTTATTACCGCTGATACTAATGCTAACGTTATTTTGCGATCATGCAGCGACGGATCCCAATTACAAGCCTGAAAGCGTTAGGAGACGACTGAAAAGAGCCTAGGAGAGAGAAGAAAAAGAGAGGGCCGCCTCCAGGGGAGCTACTGATAACCCAACTGTACTACCTGCTGCTTCCGTGAGCCTTGCTTAAGTATCCTCTTCCTCAGCTAGTGAGGGAAATACTGACATCCCTTCAGGTATCCCCATCGTGACCATCGCTGCCCCTCCTGTTCAACCATCTTCTTCCAAAGTCCCTAAGGCCCTTGCCAAAGGAAAAAAGAAGAAAAGAACGAGAAGTGTTGCCGCTCTCACTCCTTCTCCGGACGCGGCAGCTTCTTCGGAAGCGCCTCCTCTTAACACTGCTGTTGTGAGTGTGCTTTTTGGCCGCGATATGCTGTATATTGATGTCTGTCGTTATTTCATCTGTTTCTCTTATCTGCGTATTATACTGGGTTCTTTGCAGGATTCTATTATTGTTTCTACTTCCGTATCTCCCATAGGTGATATGGACATGGGTTATGTGCTGGGTGGTTCCAAGAAGAGACCTCGGCTGGAGGGTGAGGGTTGAAGCTTATCCTCTACTATCGCTGCGACGGAAGTGCGACCTGACAGCCCCTTTGTTTCTACGGACATTCGCCAGAATCACCCCTCTGAGTTTATGGTAAACATGGGTACGGCTGAGTCTTTCGGGGCTTCGCCCAATTCTTTCGGTGGGCCTGTTCACTCATATGGTCCTAACTTGGACTATCAAGAGGGTTTACAGGACTTTTCGGGCTACCATCCCCACGGTTCCTACATCGTCCAAAAGGGCCCTTCTATACAGGTTCACCCTCCCGTTCCCCTAGCGTTTGTCCCTTCGAGCATTCCCTTGTCGCAGCGTTCTGGTGAAGGGGCCACCGCCTTCAATTTTGCTGAGGATCTAAGTCCAATGGGCGAGTCCGGCACTGTGACTCACCAAGTTGGCTTGTATGATTTTCGTAACACAGGCTTAGCGGCTATTGGGGGCGATGGCTCGGACGAGGTTTCCGCTTTATTGGCTGCCCATATATTATCGTCCGCGACTGAACGGGAAGCTTTCCTCTCTAAGGTTGATGATGACAAGGCGAATTCGCTACGCTCTAGCTGCTTTACCAATTTTGTGAAGTTCCATTACTGGACAGAGTACGTGCAGCGTCAGGCTGCCTCTCTTACCGCCTCCCTGTCCGAACTTTCGCGAGAGCGAAATGAGAAGAAGAAGTTGCTGGAGGAACGCACTCAATTATTGCTGACCCAGCAAGAGCTGAAAGGGCAAACGTCCACTCTTGACGCGGCCTTGACAGCGGAAAGAGCCAAGAATGCGGTTCTGGAAGAAGAGAAGTCATCCTTGGCAAGGGAGAAAGCTGCCCTGGAGGAAAGGAAAACCGCTCTGGAAGAGGAGTCAGCCGATAAGTGTCTGTGGCATGTCGAGCGGACTGCCACTATCCTGGTTAATTGCTTTGAGGAGGTCCATGGAGTGGATGCGTATAAAGGTGAGGAGGTCACGAGGGCTTTCAAACAGAAGTCTGCCGACCTCAATGAAACGGGTTTTCACCAAGCTAAGGCAGAGGGCTGGAAATGGAGGAACCCCGAGGGCTGACGCATCCTAACACTTCGCCGCCTCTTCCGTAGCTATCGGGAATTGCCAGGCTTTTTGTTTTTTGCCTCCGCGGTGTTATTGTTTTGGCCTTAAAACTTGTGACCCCTCAAAGGCATTTTCATATGTTCAAACAGTTTATATCCTTATCGCTGTCTTTCCTTTCCTTTAGTTTTCACCTTTTGAAACTCCCTTGGCGCCATTGTCGCCCTGATAACATAATGTGTTTACTTTCTCGAGCAGGCTCCTAGCGTTTCATCAACAGAAATCACTGAGGTCAGTATCGGGTTGGTTTTCCCGGCGAGCCTCATAATATCGCCACTTATGCGATCGTCAATCTTTCCGCTGCTCAAAAAGTATTCTGCACATTTCTAATTGTAAACCATTAGTAGCATAACGGGTTACAAGAGACAGTAATTACCCGTAGGAGCCTTTCCGCTGCCGTCATAGGGCGTTAGTACGGAAATTGCGTAAATCGCTTTTTCTATCAGCTCTGTACTTCTCTAGGGATTATGCATCTAGCTACTAGCTGGGATTTTGCGATTCTTTGCGTTTCCATCTTTCCACGATCGGCCTGGAAAGTGCCTCATCTTAGTGAGCAGTCGGATCAGGACATGCCGTCACAAGGATAGGACTTTTCACTTTCAGGCGTTGTCCTCGCGTCTAGAATCATGCCCTCACTTGATGAACCAACTACACTAGTCCGGTCACTAAGATAGGACTTTTCGTTTCTAGCACGGAGTTACTATTTCCTTGGGGTGTGCCTTGTCTTGATGAGTCGTCTCCACGAGAACAGTCAGTACAAGAAAATGACTTTTCACTCCCAAGGATTCCGGGTAGTGCCCTCACTTAGTGAGCCATCTGATTAGTACCGACCATCACAAGGATAGGACTTTTCACTCCCGGGGGCGCTAGGGATCTTTCAATCCCAATGCTAGTTCAAGGCATGCTGGGTCGTGCCCTCACTTAGTGAGCCGTCTGATCAGGACCGGCCATCACAAGGATAGGACTTTTCACTCCCAGGATCCCCATTTTTTATCTGCACAAAAGCAACCACAAACACCCAAGAAAGCTCTCTCACCGAGCGTTAGCTAAGGTTAGGGTTGGCATCAGTCAAAGGTGCAGATAAAATCAAGTTCTAGGATAATATAATTTCAAACGAGCGATGTTCCAAGAGTTAGATAAGGGAGTACCATCGAGTGTCTCCAAATGATAGGCTCCTTTTCCGATAACGAGGGTAACGCGATACGGCCCATCCCAGTTTGGACTGAGCTTCCCTACACATTGACCAGCCGCTCGCTTGTCTCTAAGCACCAGGTCGCCTGCCTTTAACAACTGTTCTTTGACGCGCCTGTTATGATAATGTGCCATCTTTCGCTTGTAATGTTGCATTTTCAGGAGGGTTTCTTCTCGGACCTCCGGTAACGCGTCAAGGTTAGCTCGTAACCTTTCCTCATTCAGCTCTTCCCGAAAGTGAGCCACTCGCAGGCTCATGGTACCGATTTCTACCGGAGTAACAACCTCGGTCCCGAAGGCCAATGCGAAAGGTGTTTCTCCAGTACTGGTTTTAACGGTCATGCGGTACGCCCACATCACGTATGGAAGCTCTTCAGCCCACTTCTTTTTAGACCCCTCCAGGTTTTTCTTAATGCCGCTGAGGATGCTTCGGTTGGTTACTTCCGCCTGTCCATTGGTTTGCGGGTGAGCGACGGAAGAGAATCGCTGTTCAATCCCGAATTCTGAGCACTGGTCTTTGAAGAATTGGCTGGTGAACTGTGTTTCATTATCACTGACTAGGATACGGGGTACGCCAAACCTTATGATGACTTGGTGTTTGAAGAAACGCTAAATTTTTTCCGCCGTGATGTTGGCAACCGCTTCAGCTTCCGCCCACTTCGTAAAGTAGTCCACTGCCACTATCACAAATTTCAGTTGAGACCTTACCTTTGGAAACGGGCCCAGGATATTGATCCCCCATTTAGAAAAAGGGCAAGGAGTGATAATCTCAGATATTTCGGTGGCGGGACGTCGAGGAATTTTAGAAAACTCCTGACATTTCGGGCAAGTTTGCACATAGTTGTGGCAATCTCTCCGGATGGTGAGCCAGTAGAACCCAGATCTGAAAACTTGTGCAGCCAGGGTCCCACCCGACACGTGCATATCGCACACCCCTTCGTGAATTTCGCGTAGGGTGTGAAGACCTTCTTGCTCCGTTATACATTTGGCGGCTGGGTGAGAAAAATATCTCCGAACCAAGTCCCCGTCATAGTACGTACAGCGAGCCGCCTGTTTCAGCACCCTTTTCTTTTCAGCGATATCCACAGGTAGTTCTTCGTATTTCAAGTATTTGATTACGGGAACCCGCCAGTCATCCTCGAGTTCTTCCACACACAGAGACGCTTGCTCTTCCATGAAAGAAGGTACAGATAACTCATGGTAATACACCCCTTCGGGTATGGACGCTTTCGGGTTTGCTGCCAGCTTGGCGAGACTGTCAGCTTCAGCGTTTTCCTCTCGGGGAATGTGCTCAAAGCTTACTTGAATGCCTTCTTTCTTTATTTCCAACAGCTCTCGCATTACCTTGGCGAGGTACTGGACCATGATGGGCTCCCGAGCCTGAGAGCGCCCCAAGACCTGGTCGATTACTAGTTTGGAGTCACCACAAATTTGTAGACGCAGGTCTCCTATTCTTCCGGTATCGTGCCTACCTTTGGAAGAAAGGCTTCTCCCTATCCTGAGTCCGGCTAGTAACGCCTCATATTCTGCCGCATTATTGGATAATGGCCGCAGGATTCGGATGGCGTATTGTATTCGCATATCGTGCGGCCTATTTATGAAGATTCCTGCTCCAACCAATTCTTGGTTTTTAGCTCCATCTACATGAACGATCCAGAGGTCCGTATAAGTTTCCGGGAACGGGAGATCCACTTCGTCCCATTCCTCTTTGGGTACATCTATTAACGGATCTTCTATAAAGGTGTATTTCGCTATAAAATCCGCCAGGATTTGAGCCTTCACAGATAGCCGGGACTGATACCTCAGCCCGTATTGCTCGAGTTCGAGGGCCCTAATTAACATTCTTCCTGAGGACTCAGGTTTTCGAAATATTCTCTTCAGAGGTTGGTCTGTAAGCACGATAACGGAGTAGGACTGGAAGTATCTGCCCATTTTTCGAGTGGCTTGTATTAGTGCGAACGCTATTTTCTCAATTCGGGCGTATCGCAGCTCCGCATCTTTCAGAACGTGACTTACAAAATATACAGGGCGGTGCGCGTGGCTATCGTCGCAAACGAGGACGACACTAACCACTTCATCGGCAACGCCAAGGTATAGATATAAATTATCACCCGGTTCCGGCCTGGTCAGCAGTAGGTCAGACGATAGGTAATCTTTTAAGCTAATGAATGCCTCTTCAGATTCTGGGGTCCACCCGAACGGTGCTTTCTTGCGTATGACTTTGAAGAAAGGGAGGCACTTCTCGCCCTGTTTGGAAATAAATCGCCCTAAGGCGATAACGCGCCCTGTTAGCCTTTGTACCTCCTTAATGGTTCTTGGAGATATCATGTCTTGTATGGCTTTAATCTTTGAGGGGTTAGGCTGGATTCCTTTTCGGCTGACTACGTAGCCCAGGAATTTCCCCATCTGAAACGCAAACATGCATTTTCGGGGGTTCAGTTTCATGTGGCGCCTTTTCATCACATCGAAGACTTCCTTCAGATCTTGCAAGTGATCCTGAAAGTTCGCGCTCTTTACCAATATATCGTCAACGTATGCTTCCACATTCCTTCCTATCTGCTCTTAGAATATTCTGTTTGCCATACATTGGAACGTCGCCCCTACGTTCTTCAGCCCGAACGGCATCGCCGTATAACAGTAAGTGGCCTTATGAGTGATGAAGGCAGTATTTTCTTCATCTTCAACGGCCATGGGAATTTGGTGGTATCCGGAGTTAGCGTCAAGTGAGCTTAAATATGCGTACCCGGCAGTCTGATCGACTAGTTGGTCAATACAGGGGAGCGGGTAGCAATCCTTAGGGCAAGCATCGTTTAAATCAGTAAAATCGATACACATGCGCTAGTCCCTATTGGACTTAGGAACGAGAACTGGGTTGGCTAACCAAGTAGGGTATTGAACTTCGCGGATGAACCCCGCATCAAGGAGTTTCGTCACTTCTTTATCAACGGCTAAAGCTTTTTCCGTAGAAAATGCGCGTCGCTTTTGCTGGACCGGCCTGACGCTAGGGTCAACATTGAGCCGGTGTTCTGCTATTTCGCGTGATATACCCGGCATGTCTGCGGGTTTCCATGCGAACTCTCCTTGATATTTGTTCAATAACCGGGCCAATTGAAGGTTTTCCTCTGGACTGAGCTTTTCGCTGACTAGGAAGCTCACTTCCTCTATGCCTATCACTGGTGCGGGCACCATTTTGTCCAGAGGTTGAGCGCGCTTCTCATCATCCTGTTCGTATGGGTCCGCCGTTATACATACATACCTATCGCAACTCTTTTGAGTCATGAGCAGGTAACATTCCGCCGTCAGTTTTTGGTTGCCCTTTATCGATACCACTCCGTCCCAGGAGGGGTATTTCATCTTCAGATGCTTCTGAGATATCACCGCTCCAAAGCGGTTGAGAAAAGGTCATCCGAGTATGACATTGTAGGGTAAGTTTAAGTCCACTACAAGGAATAATAGATCCTCTGATCGCTTGGAGGTGTCTTCTCTGAAGTACACTGGCAGAGTAGTTATCCCTGTGATAGGGATTGGGACCCCGTCCACTCCAATTATGGGTTTCTTGCAAGGCGTTAACTCGTTGTCGGGTCGTTTCATGAGATTGTATGCCTATAACGAGAAAAGGTTCACTGCATTCCCGTTATCTATAAGAGTTCTTCTGACTCCGTGACTGGCAATGATGGGCGTAACCACCAATGCGTCATTATGCGGATAGGCAATGCCTTTTTCGTCCTCTTCTGAGAAGGATAATATCATACGATCTAGGATGCTTATTGCTTCACCTTTCTTTATCGTGCCATCTCGTTTGCATTTTTCTCCTAACGCGGTCGTTAGTGGCTCTGCTTCGTCTATATAAGGGGTCCCTCCCGCTATGATGTTAATCATAGGGAAGTCCTTGTCGTCTACCGTGAAAGCTTCTTCACCTCTCCCTCCGAGAGTATTATCCTTCTGTGGGACGCGAGGGGGTATTTGTCGATCGTCTGCTATCCTTTTTGTGGGATTATTTTTGGCGTCTTCTCTTACTTTGGCTGCGAATTCTCCCAAGTAACCTTCTTCCACCAAACGTTCTATTGCTGATTTTAATTCTCTGCATACTTCTGTAGAATGCCCCCTGGCTTTGTGGAACTTGCAATAAGCATTTTCTCTTCTCCCTAGAAGCACCCCGGGCTTCATAGGCGCAGGGTAACAGATGGGAAGGTTTCGCTGCTCCACTATCGCTAAATTCTCCGCCCTTGGTATATTAAGGGAAGGGAAATCAGGGTCGTACATCCGACCTTTAGAAGGATCTCCTTGACGCTGAGTAGGGGAACCACCAGGCTTTCCCTTCGAAGTGTTACCTTTCCGCCCACTGGAGGTCTTGGGAATATGATCTTTCCGCCGAGCATAATCGTCGGCGAGGCGATCATCAGGAATGGTAATTGTAGGAGCGTTAGGAATCAGAGGTGTCTCAGGCGGCATGTTATAGGTTCTATCTCTGTTTTCCTCTTCTTCCATTTTTGCGTAATTATGGGCTTTAAGCCTTAATGCGTCTAAAGTCGCTGGAGGGTCCACCATCAGTGCATCTTTCAATTTACCATAACGGTAGTTCCTTTTCAGGGCTTCTATAGCGAAATCAATGGTAACACCCGGCGTTAGTGACATTTTCAGATCAAATTGACTGAGAAAGTCCTTCAAAGTTTCTTGAGGCATTCGACGTATGCCAAATAACGCGGTGATGGATTTTCTGATTGGAATCGCTGTGCTAAATCTACTCCGGAACTTGGATTCCAATTGTGCGAAATTGCTAATAGATCCACCCGGAAGGCCCTCGAACCAGAGACGCGCAACTCCTGATAATGTCACAACAAATATTTGGCACAACGCCGCATCACTGTGAGTCTGAAATTTAACGAAATCCTTCACCTTATTGACGTGGGAAATGGGATCTCTGGTGCCGTTATAAGTCTCAGTGGGAAGCTTCACATGTCGACTGACCTTATGGCGTCTTATACGACGACTAAATGGATGACCCGATGTGTCATAAAGGATTTCAACCGCCTGGCGCGGGGGAGATATTTCCACGTGACGCCGCTGGTTTCGCGGTTCAGGCGTAAGATGTCGCCTAGGAGACCGGCTGCGGCTCCTGGGTGAACGAGTTCTACGTCTTCTACTACTGGATCTCTCGCTGTACTCAGGAGATAAATCTCTATTCGCTCCTTCTCTTTGACAGTCCCAACGGTTTCTGACCCCCTCGAGGTGGCGATCCTCTTGAGGGATGGGACCTTGTGGTACCTGCGGCACATAAGGTTCTACTCGTCCTTGAGTGAGCTGCACAAAATTGATCGGGGGATCTGTTGTAGGTAAAGTTAACTAGAGGTTTCCCTGTAACAACGGTGACAAGGGCCGCTCGGTGACAATAGATGGCGTGAACATGACACGGGGAGGGACACTCGATCCAGAAATCTCAGGTGTGATTCTGGCAGCCATTTCAGTCAAATAGTCCAACCGAGAACGAAGGGCCGCTATTTCACTCGCAAAAGGGTGTTCTGTACTATTTAACACAAATCCCCTTGGAGGAGGAGTAGAAAAGCTAGATCCCGCCATCTGGGATAACGAAACGGTTGTTTGCGAGGAGAGGGCTTCCCCTGCTGACCTGGTCGACAGATCTGGAGATTCTGAATTGATTTGTTGCGTTGTCACAGAAAGATCAGCAGTAGCAAAAGGGAATAACTGTCTACGAATCGAAAAAGGGAGACTAGAGGTGAGGGTCGCGTCGGCTCCGATTCAGAAGTCATGATCGTTCCGATCTCTAGGTAAAACAGAGCTTGGCTATTAAGGACGCTCACTTAATGTACCAAGGCTCTCAACGAAAGCACCAATTTGATAAGATTCGATCTTCGAGATGATCGGGACGATGTCTACTGTTGGTCGGAGTTGCTGTAGATGACGTCGGACCCACCTGCAAAGCGCCGGAGGGGGGGCTCCGGCGTAGACACTCCAATGCTTAAATCAGTAAGCGGTTCAAAAATAGCAGAGGTTCTAGTAGGCAATTTTTTGGCTTACTTGATGTTTTAAAATGAGAGAGTATTTATAGGCCGCTGGGGGCGATATCTGGGCGAAAAGGCGATATCCAGGTGAGGTAACGCTCTGGATGAGATTATGGGCGATACCTGGGGATGACGTCATGGGCGATACCTGAGGTGACGTCATGGGTGATGCCTCTGAGGAGGGTGCCGGGGGCGATACCCATGATGATGTCGGGGGCGATAACTCCATGGGTCCCCTGGGATGGGATGATGCCGTGAGTCCAGAGACGCGTGAGACCTCCCCCCCGCTGATGTCGACCATCCCAGAAAACACCTCATAGTTTAGTAGCGATAGCTTTAGGTGTCCGATAAGGCTATAGGATTCCGCCCTCGGCAAGGATCATAATTACAGCAATGTCCTTGGGATTGTCTTAATTGTTATCAGGAAGTGTCAAAACGTTTGCGCGCAAAATAAATGGCCTTACGATAAAAATTGAACAAAACTGAACTTGATGGCATGCATGAGAAAATTAGCACGTAATTATCAAACAAAGAAATTACGCGTTCGATCTATGGTCCCGGGAAACTTACTCGGGACCGATAGAAGTTCGCGTAAAGACAGTTAAAAATACGAGAAACTAAAAAAGACACAAAATGACACGGAATATTAAACAAACTAGCCTAGGACCAAGAATCGATGAGAATTTGACCTAGACGAGCTATTAAATGTGGTAAACATAAGAATACGTAAACGCGTTGACGAAAACCAAAAAATACGGTTTTAGTCGAAAATACGAGAAAAATACGAAAAATTTAAAAGACATGAAACGACATGAAATATTAAAACAAATAGTCCTTGATCAAAAATCGATTGAAATTTGGCGTAAACGTGCTATTAATGTGACGTGCAATGAAACGAAAAAGTTGCGACGTAAGTCAAAATTCCGGTAGCAACAGTTGCCCCCTCTTTACAGTCTGATCAAAAATACAGTGTAATTGAGATTTTTGATTAGCAGTAAAGACGGTTGCCCCGGTTTTTTACCCCGTTTTGAATACATCCTAACTAGTTTAGGCATGAACTGAAAGATAGTCACTTAAGTAATAATTATGCAGAAATGTAGAATTATGTAAAGACATGGTTGCTCAAAGGGGAGATTATGCAGAAATGTAGTCGCTCAAGGAGGAGATTTTGGTTGGCAGAAAGGTAGTCGCTCAAGGAGGAGGTTTTGCATAAATGTAGTCGCTCAAGGAGGAGATTTTGCATAAATGTAGTCGCTCAAGGAGTCCTTGAGATTTTTCATAAATGTAGTCGCTCAAGGAGGAGTAGTAATTAGACATGAATTAAATGACATGAATTGAAAGATATAGTCGCTCAAGGAGGAGTAGTAGATAGACATGAATTTAAAGACAGAATTTTGTAAATGAGATTTGGGACGCACCTTTGGTTCAAAGCAACATACCTTTGGTTGGATATTGAGGGAAGTGTTACAAAAAGTGAGGAAGATGGCGAGTGGTTGGAAGCCGCTACATTGTCGAGTGGTTGGAAGCCACCGCATTTGTGAATGTACGTCCGTGTGAGGCTATCGCTCTTCGGACGTTGATGAAGAGACAAGATCCGAGCAAGGATACTGCAAACTTCGGATTTTGATGAAGAAAATGTAAATTTGACATCCAAACGGGGATACCGCAATTGTCAGAGGTCGATGCAGAAAATGTAAATTTGACATCCGAACGGGGATACCGCAGTTGTCGGAGGTTGATGAAGAGATGAGATCCGAGCGGGGATATCGCAATTGTCGGAGGTCGATGAAGAGATAAGAGATCCGAGCGGGGATACCGCAATTGTCAGAAGTCAAGGAAGATAAGAGATCCGAGCGGGGATACCGCAATTGTCAAAAGTTGATGAAGATAAGGGATCCAAGCGGGGATACCGCAATTGTCAGAGGTTGATGAAGATAAGAGATCCGAGCGGGGATACCGCAATTGTCAGAGGTTGATGAAGATAAGAGATCCGAGCGGGGATACCGCAATTGTCGGAGGTTGATGAAGATAAGGGATCCGAGTGGGGATACCGCAAAATTCAGATTTTGAGGAAGTGGTATGATCCGAGCGGGGATACCACAAAATTCAGTTGATTTGATAGTGGGGGAAATGGATCGCCGCACGAAATTAATTGGGGAGTAGTAACATACTCCATTCGATGTTTGATTGGATTTTGATGAAAATCCAAGATGAGGGCTTTACAATGATTTCTTCATTGAAGACCCAAGGAGTGGCATGATTCCAACGAAGTGTATCTGTGTCCTGCAAATAGGAAGGAAATAAACACGAAGCAGCAACAGATGGAAACAAAGAGAGCAAATGATAATGTGAGAAACATCAAATATTCCTACATTCAACTCATGGCTTGCGCCCAAGTTTTTTTATTTTGGAATGAAAATGATTTCTTTGTTTAAGAAAATAAATTCAAGCATTTTTTGCTAAATGTTTGTCCAATTTTCATTATATGAACATGATGAATTCAAGTCTAGATAACGTCTACATCTTGTTTAGGAAATAACGACCTCAAGAACAAGACTTTCCCATGACATGCAACTGTAAGCAATCCTCACCAGATATTAGTGTTTGCGCTCACGCTCAGAAAATAAGGCTATATGTTTACACTCCTAAAAAAATGCAATAAACATAGCACAAAAATTAAATTTGCAATGTCAATCCGAGTGAAAGATGCACATGCATGGGCCTGCTAATAATCGAAAGGACTTTGCGAGGGAGGAAGAAAGGAGGAATTTTTAGAAGAAAGTATTGTGTTTTTTGACGAAAGATTTTAATGAGTTTTGTGCTCGACGACTGATTGCGATGAGGATAAATTGCTGTGAACGATGCTTGACGACTTGATCGTGGTGAAAGCAAAGTGCACAAATTCTTGAATCTTTTACTGTAGATGTTCCTTCTGGTTTGTTTAGAGGGCATCGAGCCCAAGTTTCCGATGATCTTTTTGAGATTATTTTGTTGTTTTGATGTTTGACCATTTTTGTAAGTGTTTGCTTCTGCTTTTGTTTTGTTTATTGTGTTCTTTGAACACACTTTTTGTTTTTGTTTGTTTTTTTTTTCCGTTTTGTTTTTGTTTTTGTTTGTTTTTGTTTGTTTTTTGGTTTGTCATCCTCTCTATTTTTTGCAGAGGCCTCCAAGTCTTGTTTTATTTGGCATTCTTTCGACGTTGATTTGTTAGCGGTCCTCTAAGGGCTCCCTTGTCATTCCCTTACTTGATGTGTACTCCAGTTTAGCGGTCCTAATCGAGCACTACTCATTTGGTTTAGGAGGCTTTTGGGTGTTTGATAGAGTTATACATGGTGTACAAGTATGTATTTAAGGGGAAAAGGTTGAAAAATAGAAAAAAATGGGGAAGAAGAGCAAAAGCAAAGTCCAATGTCATCTTACCGCTATCCCATGTCTGATGGTTCATGCACCCTGGATATTATGCAAATCTAACTAGCACCTAGCATAGCATTTACACTCATGAAAGAAACAAGGCGTGAAGGCCCAAAATACTCACAGGGATATGTTTTGTGACTGCTTACATCTAAACATGCCATGGACATAAGAGTTAACAGACAAAATCTCACATGTTTATACAACTTCTAATGAACGCACACGTTATTCGTGACGTGATAAAATGATGACATGCTCAATTTAAGGGATGTTTAGAAAACGTAGTTTTTTTTTCTTTTTCCTTTCTTTCTTTTTCTTTTCTTTTTTCCTTTAAACCGAGTGATATATGTATTTTTTGGCAAAACTAAGAAACTTAACAGTCATTACACGCACGCTCTTGCAGCCCGTAAATTGTGGGAATTTTAAAATTATGGAAATGTAAATTGCAAAAACATAAATTACGGAAACGGAAATTGCGGAAACGGAAATTGCAAAAATGTAAAAGGACAACTTTCCTGAAAAATGAGCTTTGACATTTTTCGACACCTCCTTTTGGTCGTCATTCAACTTGCTTGCCCCCAAGTTTACAAGTCTCGTTGCACCTGAAATGTAAAACTGCGGAAATGTAAATTGCGAAAACATAAATTGCGGAAGGGGAAATTGTAAAAATGTAAAGGACAACTTCCTTGAAAAATGAGCTTTGACATTTTTCAACGCCTTCCTTTGGTCGTCACTTCATTCGCTTGCCCCCAAGTTTACAAGTCTCGTTGCACCTTTTTGACAGTCCCCTCATTGCATTTTGAAGAATAGCCATTAAGTTCTTGGATAGTGTTCTAGATGAGAATGGCCTCTTCATCACCCTCGCTCGTGTGTATGGAGAAAATCTAGCCTGTTTTGAACCATGTGAGAGCACACATCTATCATTTGTTCCTGTAAAACTTAGCTTTGGATTAGTGGGGTTAGGTCAAATGAGGTTCGTGTAACCCTTGTTAGCCCAAGGGCAACTTACTCTTGTTTTGATGATTTTAGACACACAAACTAATTAATAATACTAATGCAATTTGAAGTTAAAGTGTGTGTAGTTTGCGATGGAACGTATAAGAGGCAACAAATCAAGATATCGCAAGCTAGTAGATCAAGTGTACTCTAGGACTTTAATCATGTAAGTATGATTCTAATTAACACTTGATTTATGTTCAAGATACCTCAAGGAAAGTTTTCAAAAAGGTTTTGTGCGAAAACGTTTTTGGAATGTCGAGTTATGGAACTTTTTGTTCCTGGCGGCATACCGCCAGGAATGGGTTGTGTCTGGCGGCATACCGCCAGACATGGGAATTTAATTTCTCTCCGAAGCGAAGCTAGCGGCATACCGCCCCAGCTCGTTGGTGTCTGGCGGCATACCGCCCCGTACTGCAGACAGGCTCCAACAGCTAGTTTTCCCACTAAAAACGGCTAGTTTTAAACCCATACTCCCATGTCCGAACCTCTGCACTTTCTACACTATATATACTCATCTTAGATGAGTCTATAAACAACAAGGAACAACAAGAAAACACAAGAAACCTTTTTACACAAAATCACATTTTACAAGCTTACAAAAATCAGTTTTTACAAACGCAAGTATTTTCACAACGATTTCAATCCTTCTTGCGTCACTTTGTCCAGCTTGTTTTGGGTTTCTTCTTGAGGTAACTTTGAGGTATTCTTGTTCATTTATTGGTGTTGATTATTGAATCATATATAGATTATTTGTACACCAATTTTGTGTTGCTTATTTAACAATTCTCTTCTTGAGTATCTTACTTGTTAGGGTTGTGGTTGAGCCTTTGCAAAAACCATTGGTTGTAGTTGAGCCATTGAAAACTACTTGATAGGTTGTGGTTGAGCCTTGGAAAACCATAGGTTGTAGTTGAGCCTTGGAAAACTACTTTTAAGGTTGTTGGTGAGCCCGGTAAAACCAATTGTAAGGTTGTGAGTTGAACCAGTAAAAGCTCAAGTGAATAGCAAGGTTTGCATTCGAAAATCCTAAGGGTGAAGCTCTTAGGTAGTGGAGTACAATTCGTTGAGGAATTGGAACCACTATATATCCTTGTGTTTTTACATTCTATTTCCGCACTCATATTTCCTTACTATTTGTGTTAGAATTTTATTTGCCTATTCACCCCCCCCCCCCCCCCCCCCCCCCCTCTAGGCCAGGTCATTGATTTATCAACCCTAACTACTCTTAGGTGCCGCCGACGCCACACTTCCTTTTGTCGTTTAAAACTTAACAATTTTGACACGTAAGTTTTACGAAAAAGTTCTTATTTTATTGATTTGACATAGGGTTTATCAAGACCAAGTGAATTAACGTTTATCCCGAGAACAATAAGAGATGTTTGGAAAAAGGTTAAATATATTTATTTATTTTTAAACCGAAGGGGAACGCGAGTTCCTATAAAAGACAACAAAACACGCATACATATATTTTTTGCTTTGTTTGTGTTTTTTTTTCTTTTTAACCGAAGGGGAACGCAAGTTCCTATAAAAGACAACAGCACATGCATATATATTTACAGGTGGACATCAGGAAGCGTGATGGTGGTCCAATTGCGCACGGGCCCCCCTCCCTAGGTTTATTCACGAGCTCTATATAAAACCCCCATTGCCTAGGGCCTGGTTCGGAAGTGGATTGGCGATCACGTTAGGCCCTTTGGCTAACCCTTCGAAAGAAATCCATCCGCTCTTGAGTAAGTGATTAACCTTTCCTTTAAAGGCAAAACAGTTTTCTAGAGGATGGCTCGGTGCTCCAGAATGGTACTCGCACTTTACGTTGGGGTCATACCACCTTGGGTAAGGAGGTTGGAAAAGGAGGGGTGGGATCGGCGCAATCTGCCCGGCTGTCAAGAGATGTTTGTAAATCTCCCCTAGAGGAACGAGAAGAGGTGGCAGTGGATCCCGGTTCCAACGATTACTTGGGTTATTTTGGTTGTTTGGCGGGTTATATGGAGGCGGTGGGAATAGTGCAGGGTATTGTGAAGGTGGCACGAAAGGTGGTCTGTAGGTAGGCTGGTGAGAGGCAAAGTTGACATCTTTCTTTATGATAGGCTCCTTCTTAGGTGTTACTTCTGGTGTGGGAATGACGATTCTCCCTGTCTTGATCCCTTGCTCAACTCTTTCTGCTATTAGAACCATGTCGGAAAAGTTGTTTGATGGGTTGGAGATAAGGTAGGTGTAGTAAGGGATTTTGAAGGTGTCCACAAAAATTGATAAGAGCTCTTTGTCATTCAAAGGAGGAGACATCCTGGAAGCTAGTTCTCTCCACCTCTGGGCATAAGTTTTCACAGTTTCATCGGTCCTCTTCTCTAGATCTTGCAGGTCAGAACGGTCCGGTGCTACCTCCATGTTGAACTTGTATTGCTTGAAAAAAGCATCGGACAAATCCCTCCAAGTCTTGATCTTGGCTCTGTCTAGGCTCATGTACCAAGTCAAGGCATGTTTGGCCAAACTCTCTCTAAACAAATGGATCAATAGAGGTTCATTATGTATCATATCTGCCATTTTGTTACAATAGGCTTTAAGGTGAGTCCTTGGGCATTCGACTCCCGTATATTTCTCAAAATCCGGAACTTTATACTTTGGAGGCATTATGATCCCCGAGACCATGCACATGTCGGCCGGACCTACAGGGTCAAAGGGATCCATCCTTTCCATGACCCTGAGCCTTTCTTCTAGTAGGCTCAATCTATTGATGTTTGGTTTCTCCGTAACGACCGTGTTAGAACCAAGAGGTGTTGGCGCGCCTGGTGGTTGTGTTGGGTTGGTAAACTGTGGTTGGGTCCCCGTAGGATTGGGGTTTGTGATCTGAGTGTAGTGGCCTTGGGGATGGCGGAATCCTTGGACGTCTTGCCGGATCAGATTTTGCCCGGGGTCCAAAGCGAGGTTAACCAGGGAATGTTGCAAGTTTGAAATGTTTTCTCCCCTAGTGTTAGGGTTGGTGTTGGTGTTGGTAGGTGCAACGAAGGGATCAACCCATTTCCACTGACCCCCTGGAATAGTAAATGCTTGGGGTCCTAAAGGCCCGGAGATAGTGGACGGGGAGGGTCCCATCATGTGGCTTGGATCAAAATCGGGTGGGAATTCAGTGGCCTCATCTCGCTCTTTTTCGGCTCGAGCGGCCCTTTCAATGGTAATTTTGACCTGTTCCTACAACTCGGTTATCCTAGCGGCCAACCTTTCGTCTGTCTTAACTTGTTCGGCCATCTTTCTTGCGTGTAGTCTAGTTACGGGGGGCCTTGGTGGAGTAGTTTTCTTTCGAGGAGCTATCGTTATCCTGAAAAGAAAACAAAGTGAAGAGAAATAAGTATAAGTGATAATGTGCGTGTTATGTGCAACCTCGAGGCCTCCACGCTGCTTTGATCAATCCTCCGGCTACTCTTTTACTTGATACTTTTAGGGGAAGTGAGAAACGGGTGCATCTTGGGCTGTCTTTCTTGGTGAGGACGTAAAGGGAGCCATCATGACGACGCAACATGTCCTCGGGTGGAACTTTTCAGAACAAATGTGTGCGAGGGGCTAGGTTTCATTTTGTTTGGAATTTTTCTCTTTAGCGATGGGTTAATGGGCCCATTTATTTATTTTTTATTTTGAAAGGGAAAGGTGATCATGCCGGGAGGCTCTATGTATTTTGGCTGAACGGAAGTGTGGAGTCGAACACATTTATACGGGTCGAGGCAAAGGGACCATGTGGTTGTGACCGAAGAACTGTCCCCTTTGCGTCAAATTTATTTGTGAGTGATGTGCTGCTTGGAAAGTTCTGATATTTGGTGTGGGCATACTTCAGTGTGTTATGCACATCTTTCGTGTTTTGGCTAAACGGAAATTCTGAGCCAATTGTGTTGATATTAGTCAAAACAAATGAGAGCGCAGCTGAACGGATGATTTTGGAGGCCAAAAAATGATTTTAGAGCCGAAGCTAACGGCATGCCGCTAAAGGTCAGGCGGCATTCCGCCAGAGATAGTTTTTCGTGGGCCTTACTTCTGGATGAGGTGCACTACTCCAAAAATTTTGATATTTGGTAAGGACACACTTCAATGTGTTACGAACATCTTTCGTGTTTTGGCCGAATGGAAATTCTGAGCCTAACGCATTCATATTGGCCGAGACAAAAGATCGCACGGCTGAGACCGAGAAAACTGTCCTCCTTATGTCCGAATTATTTGTGAGCGATGCGCTGCTCGGAAAAATCCCATTTTTGGCATGTACATTCTTCAGGGTGTTATGAACATCTTTCGCGTTTTGGCCAAGTGGAAATGCCTAGCTAATTATGTTGATATTGGCCAAAACAAAAGAACGCGCAGCTGAGACTGAGTAGAGTAGCTATCCTCACGCCTAAATTATTTGCGAGAGATGTGTTTCCCTGAATGCTCTGAAATTTGGTGTGGGCATACATCAATGTGTTGTGAACATCTTTCATGTTTTTATCGAAAGGAAATTCTGAGCCCGTCGTGTTGATATCAGCCAAAACAAACGAGTGTGCAGCCGAAACTGCTTGGAGAAAATGAACTTGAAAGGATTTGGAGCCGAAGCTAGCGACATGCCGCTAGGGGCCAGCGGCATGCCGCCAGAGATGGCCTTTCGTAGGCCTTGCTTTTGGCTGAGGTGTACTGCTCCAAAAATTCTAAAATTTGGTAGGGGAGACCTTTAATGTGTTACGAACGTCTTTCGTGTTTTAATCGAGAGGAAATTCTGAGTAAATCATCTCCATTTTGGTCATGGAAAAAGATCGCGCAGCTGAAGCCGAGAGAACTGTCCTCCTTATGTCAAAATTATTTGCGAGAGATGCGCTACTTGAACAAATCCCATTTTTGGCATGGAAAATCTTCAATGTGTTATGAATATCTTTAGTGTTTTGGCTAAGTGGAAATTCCTAGCTGATCGTGTTGATATTGTCCAAAACAAAAGAACGCGCAGCTGAGACTGAGTAGAGAAGTCATCCTCACGCCTAAATTATTTGCGAGAGATGTGTCGCCCAGAATGCTCTGTAATTTGGTAGGGACACTTCGTGTTTTGGCCGAACGGAAATTCTGAGCCAATCGTGTTGATATTAGCCGAAACAAACGAGTGCACAGCTGAAACTGCTTGGAGAAAATGAACTTGAAGGGATTTGGAGCCGAAGCTAGCGACATGCCGCTAGGGGCCAGGCGGCATGCCGCCAGAGATGGCCTTTCGTGGGCCTTGCTTTTGGCTGAGGTGCACTGCTCCAAAAATTCTGAAATTTGGTAGGGGAGACCTTTAATATGTTACGAACATCTTTTGTATTTTAATCGAGAGGAAACTCTGAGTAAATCATCTCCATTTTGGTCATGGTAAAAGATCGCGCAGCTGAAGCCGAGAGAACTGTCCTCCTTATGTCCAAATTATTTGCGAGAGATGCACTACATGAAAAAATCCCATTTTTGGCATGGAAAATCTTCAATGTGTTATGAACATCTTTAGTGTTTTGGCCAAAGGGAGGTTCCGAGTCCATCGTATTGATATTAGCCAAAATAAAAGAACGCGCAGCTAGGGCCAAGTAGAGCAGCTATCCTCGAGTTTAGAATTTTTTTGCAAGATATTAGCTGTCTAGAACTTTCTGATATTTGGCATGGGTGAACTTCAACATGTTGGGAACATCTTTCATGTTTTGTCCGAGTGGAAATTTCTAGTAAATCACGTTGATATTGGCCAAAACAAAAGATCGCGCAGCTGAGCGGATGATTTTGGAGGCCAAAAAAATGATTTTGATGGGATTTGGAGCGAAGCTAGCGGCATGCCGCTAGAGACAGGTTTGAGAGCCGATTGTGGCCTCCTTGGATGGAGCTATGCTGCTCCGCAAAATCTGAAATTTGGTATGGATGAACTTCAACATGTTGGGAACATCTTTCGTGTTTTGGCCAAGTGGAAATTCCGAGTGAATCACGTTGATATTGGCCAAAACAAAAGATCGCGCAGCTGAGACCGAGGAGTATCTGCCCCTGCGTTCTAAATTTTTTTTGTGAGAGATTTGCTGTTCCGAAAATTCTGAAATTTAGTAAGGGTGGAGTCTTATATGTTACGAACGTTTTTCGTGTTTTGGTTGAGTGAAAATTTGGAGCCAAACGTATTCATATTGGCCGAGATAAAAGAGTGTGCAGCTGAAGCCAAAATAACTACCTCTTGCGTTCTAATTTTTTTTTTGAGCGCGTTTTTTATTTCCAAGGTCAGTCCTTCGTGTGTTTTTTTTTTGTGGGTTTTATATATGGTTTATTTTGGGGGGAAGGTTGATTTGATTGTAGGCGATGGTCGTTCGATGTCTTTTCGATGTGTGAGAGAGAAAAACACATTTCGTAATTATTCGAATAACTACGAATTTTGTCATTGATATTTTTTCGTCCAAAAGGGGTTACAACCATTACAAGTTGATTAACTATCTTGATCTACCCAAAGCTAGTAGACAAAGTCTAGGAACATTGTTACATGGGGTAAAAAAATAAAATCTAAGCAACAGATGCTTGATTCTGAAGGTGTCAATCTTGGAAGTTGGGATCCGTTTGCTCATAAAAAATGTTTTAATGACGCAATCTCTCCTTTTTGCATCACCACTTCCGCTATCCCAATCTTGGCCGCAATATCGGAAATGAAAATCGGATTTCAACATATCCCCTAGTGCAACTTGATTCCCGAAACTTCTTCCCCCAAAAAGTATCAAGTGAAAGTAGCGCAGACACTGTCATTTGAACAAGCAGGATGGGTCCTGGGGAAAGAACATGAAACAGAGTCCCTGCATTAGCAACTTACACAAAATATGTTACTAGGTTCTTTACATGCATTACTAGATTAGTGAGAAAGAGAAAAAAAATGTAGAAAACGTGGTAAACCAAGCCACGGCAAAACAAGTATGATGCACGTGATAGGGGCTTTTGACGTTGACTAAAGTTCTAATGGCCTGAAGGTCCCCGAAGATACCATAGAATGGTCCAAAAAGTGTCGTAGAGCGACTACCAATTCCTTCCCACGAATCTAGGCCATTTTCCAACCATTTACATAGGCAAATGATTGAATCATGTCGGCTGAATCCGCTTACCAAAATTGGGCCACCGTCCGGCTAGCTTTAAGGGTTCGAGCGGGTTGGGTTTTGTGAACATTACCCAGGACTTGAGTCCCAGGGTGTCATTAATCCCTGTCCTAAACTTATTTGGTATGGCGGCCCCTGGGCGTAGGGCCTATGCATGCAATGCGTGTGACAGTTGATCAAAGCAATAACAAATAGTCACGAAAACAGTTTATTCAAAGCAAGTAAAAAAAAAAAAAACCCCTTAAAAAAAACCGGCTTTGACCCTACTAGTCCCTAGTGAAGTCGCCAAACTGTCGCACCCCCTTTTTCGTTGAAAATGAGTTTAAGGTTCAGGACGGATGCTAAGCATAAATGGATGCCTCGCATAATGCAATGAAGACACCACCCTAATCTTCTAAGGTTTAGGGAACCTAAGCGTCATGGCATAAATAAAAAAAACTAAGGCTTGGTCTAAACCATTGAACAAAGGTTCGAGGTTGTATTGTGGACTTGGGAAGGTGTTAGGCACCCAAGTCACACCCTTAAAAGGTTACCGGTAAAAAGGTGTTTGAAAACAGTTTTGATATACAAAGATTTGTTTAATGATCGAAGCATGTCAACCAATTCTTCCCACGAACTCAAGTCACTTTCCAATCATTTACATAGGCCAATGATTGAATCATGTCAACAGAGTCCGCTTACCGAATTGGGACACTTTCCGATTATTTAAACATTTTTGACGTGATTTGGCCCTCAAAGGTGACGTTACATCTTAGCATATTTCGTTGGGACATGTTATTTCTGATCGGGACACGAAGGACGGGGTTACCGTTTGTTCGTTATGCTAGAGCGGACGTTCCCCCTTTTCATTGAGCCATGCATGATTAATTAATTAATTACTACGTGATCCTAACATGGTAAAAAAAACACTAGCATAATACCATTTTCGTGAATGCACATAACCGAGTGGGATTCGAAGCCACCATGCTCAATTATCAAATATAGTAATTAATCTCATGGCATAAAAAGCAAGTGATATAAACAAGTAAGCATATGGATTGATTTTAATCATGCATACGATTATAGTTTTTTTTTGGCATTTTTAAATAACATACATGAAAATAATATTTGCAAAAAGACATTGAATAAATAAAAAGAGACTTAGAGAGCTTACTTGCATTGCGTGCTCTTGATCTTCCTTGCAAATTGAAAGCATTAGCGATGGTTTGAAAATAAATAAATAATAAAGAGCGCATGCAACAATTATTTAATTTCAACGAGTAAATAATTAAATAAATAAACATAGCATCGCAAACAAGCAAATTATTTAACAGAAGCAAGTATTTAATTAACTACCACACGGCAAAAACTCAACAAATTATTTTACTCATGGCATACATGCATAAATTATTCATGGCATACTACATGTATATTGGTCATGGCATATACGAAGTAAATTATACATGGCGTATATGAAACAAATTATACATGTCATATACGAAACAAATTATACATGGCATATACGAAATAAATTATACGTGGCATATACGAAGCAAATTATACATGGCATATACAAAACAAATTATACATGGCATATACGAAACAAATTATACGTGGTATATACGAATCAAATTATACATGGCATATACGAATCAAATTATACATGGCATATACGAAGTAAATTATACGTGGCATATACGAAATAAATTATACATGGCATATACGAAATAAATTATACATGGCATATACGAAATAAATTATACAATTTTTTGGGAAATAAGTGGGCCCCACAAGGGATTTTTGGACATTAAAAAATGGGCTTGGCTTGTTTAATTTTTAAAACATAGATGGGCCAAAGCCCATCACCTTTTCTTTCTCTTTTCTTTCCCGCTCAACTCCTTCTTCCTTACCTTTCTTCTCCAACCCGCCAACCACCATGGCCAAAATCAAGTTCCAACACTTCAATAAAAGTTACCCGAAATAGCCCCCATAATTATCATGGCATAATGGTAGATCAAAGCAAGAAAAACAGCAAGCAAAATAACCCTAAAACAGTGGCAATTTCATACGGAAAGTTTGAGTTATTTAACATGCATATATAGTCATTAATTAGCTAAAGCATTATGCAATTAAATTGAAGCAAGGAGAGCATAACTAACATGATATCAAAGCATTCTAAACATGTTTAAGCATTTAAATCATGCATTAAAAGGAAAAAACGAAATTTAAAGAAAGCTAGAGAGAGAGGGAACTTACTTGTCCGGGAGAGCAATTTATCCAAGAAGGTAGTGCAAGAAATAGAGATTATGAGGAGGATTTAGTGCCCTTTTCTTGGTGAATGAAGCTTGCTATTTATAGAGAAAAAATCAAGGTGGAGTCGGTTTGCACATGTGGTTGCAAACCGACGGGGGATATTTTTTGGAGGGTGATGATGAGCTAGGCCGGAATAGTGAGCTAGCTAGGGTTTCTTGTGGCCAAGAATGATCATAGGGTACTTGGTGATGATCCAATTGAGGTGGAACCGAGCTGGAGGGTAAGAAGGCATTGAATGGCATTTATGTGGTATTTATCCTATTTTTGGGCACGAACGAGATATTTTTGTACGAGCGAAATCGCTCGAAAATGAAAATAAATCCGAGCCGAGGGTACAACTATGTGTAGAAAAATAAGGCAAGAAAACTAATATACAGTGAAGAAATGCGAAAGTTGATTTAACGTATTTATTTTCTCTTTAGGAAGTGTCAAAATGTTTGCGCGCAAAATAAATGTCCTTACGACAAAAATTGAACAAAACTGAACTTGATGTCATGCATGAGAAATTAGCATGTAATTATCAAACAAAGAAATTACGCGTTCGATCTATGGTCCCGGGAAACTTACTCGGGACCGATAGAAGTTCGCGTAAAGACAGTTAAAAATACGAGAAACTAAAAAAGACACGAAATGACACGAAATATTAAACAAACTAGCCTAGGACCAAGAATCGATGGGAATTTGACCTAGATTAGCTATTAAATGCGGTAAACGTAAGAATACGTAAATGCGTTGACGAAAACCGAAAAATACGGTTTTAGTCGAAAATACGAGAAAAATACGAAAAATTTAAAAGACATGAAACAACATGAAACATTAAAACAAATAGTCCTTGATCAAAAATCGATTGAAATTTGACGTAAACGTGCTATTAATGTGACGTGCAATGAAACAAAAAAGTTGCGACGTAAGTCAAAATTCGGGTAGCAACAGGTCTCACGAATCACAAGTACGCTCACTCAACCCTTACCAAGAATTAGGTGTTTAGCTACTAGACATAATAATTAAGGAAGGGAATAATTGAAGAACATGAATTAAAATAAAATCTGTGATATTAAAAACTGAATTATCACAGAGCAAATGTTTACAAGAACCAGAAGTTGGAAGAAGGAAGATCCTGTAATTGACAGCCTTCCCTAACCTTTAACAAGGTTAGAGTCCCCACCAATCACGTTCCTTTCCAAATTCCAAACTTCAAATAGCTAAAAGATAGGGATAAAAAATCCCAATTGTTCAAATACGAAAATAAAATAATAAGATACTAAAAGATTGTTTTGTTCAAATAAGATTACATCCGAGATATCATCCAAGGGATGTAACAGCCAGCTGGCTTCCTGATCCGAACCCGCCTTCCGTGAATCCATGATGAGCACGCCTCTATCTCTACAATCTTGGCCAAGCCTGCGGCCAAGATTGCCATTTTGTCGCTCAAGGCACTCGTTTCCTTCAAATCTTCTCTTGCCCAAGACTTCCTCCAAAAGAGACCAAATTGACGTGAAAGAGATTGATTTTAAACGTCAATCAAACCTCACCACACTTGAACAATGCTTGCCCCCAAGCATACTGGACTTTTAACTAAGAAAAAGAAAAGACAGACTCAAAACAGAGGAAACAAACAGTGGCAAATTTCTGGACAGACAACCCTTAACCGATTCCCTTATACCTTCATACCTATGATAGCCAGCATACTTCTCAATGGATCCCAACCCTTATGAAGAAGGTCTATTCAACACCCCAAACATCCAAATTCCACATGATCATAACATCTTTGCATTCCACAACAGACTCAACAAGACAAGACATCCACCTACTTGGGTATTCTCCTCTTAATTTAACTACTCAACATCAACATTCAAATACCTTGTCTGAAAATTTCCTATGCCAATATTGCTAATAGTTTCTTGAATATTAATGCTTGTGAGGTAGAAATATCAAGACAAATACAAATATATTTTTTTCATTGCTCTGCTGAAAGTTTCTTGAGTATTTCCACTTAGTGAGGCAGAAATATCAAGACAATTTATTTCATCATCTTTTTATTGCCTTTTTTTTTTAAGAGTATGCAATTACTGGGCATAAAAGTAGTTCTCTGAATTAGAGCAATTCAGGACAACACAAGGCAACAAACTCCGTTATCCACTAGCAGTTTTCCTTAAGGGGATATTAAAAATATTTGGTGGGAGCTTGCCTATTTGTTGAGTTTGTTACACAATCCTAGACCTCATGATCATGTACAATATGGATGCTTAATGGATACCAGGACCCGTATCCTTACTGGTGTTGAATATGTTAACCCATTAAAATGCCTTAATCAAAATTTACGGGGTCACAAGGTGAAGGATGCTAAAGGTCAAGGTTAAGACATTAGGGAAAAGGTCTTAAGCATAGTCTAGATTTTTGCCGACACTCGCATAAAACACAAAACACACAAGCCTAAAAACAGTCATGAAAACAAAGAAAATCATGCATCAGACTCTAACTAGACAATCTAGGCCAACTATCTTAGCCTAGATTCACAAAAAAATTCATGCAAGAAAAGAAAATCACAGAAAAGCATATAAAAAACATGTATATATAGACACATCACCTAAAAATACCCTCACCACACTTAAAGGACACATTGTCCTCAATGTGTAGAAGAGAGCTAAAAAGAAAAATAAAAAGACACAAAAATAAAAAGAAAGAAAAGAAAGACTTGGGCTGCCAGGGTGTCGCTGGCGACGTGCATGCCGCATATTCCTTCATGAATTTCTCGCAACACGTGAAGGCCTTCCTCCTTCGAGATGCACTTAGAGGCCGGATGGGAGAAACATCTTCGAATTAATTCTCCATTGTAGTACGTGCATCATGCCGCTCGTTTCAGGATTTTCCTTTTTTCCACATTTTCCACCGGTAGCTCGTCCTGCTTCAGATATTTTATCACTGGGATTATCCAGTCGTTCTCTGCTTCCTCCACGCAAAGCAATACTTGCTCTTCCATGAAAGAAGGTGTGGATAGCTCCCCGTAGTGCACATCCTTGGGTACGGAGGCTTCTAGGTTGGCCGCCATTTTGGCGAGATTGTCAGCCTCCGCATTATCCTCCCTGGGAATATGCTCAAAGGTGACTTGGGTGCCCTTTTCTTGTATGTCCAACAGCTCACATTTTACTTTGGCCAGGTATTGAATCATGATAGGCTCTCGGTCTTGGGAGTTCCCTAGGACTTGGTCCATTATTAGTTTAGAATCCCCGCGTATTTTTAAGCGTAGGTCGCGCTCCGCTCTTGTGGTGTGCGCAGCTTCGATAGAGAAGCTGTTTCCTATTCTGAGTCCTGCTAGCAACGCTTCGTACTCAGCCGCATTGTTGGACAGCGGTTGTAAAATTCTAAGGGCATATCGTATCTTTATACCGTTTGGTCCAACCAGGAAAACTCCTGCGCCTGCTAACTCTTGATTTTTTGCTCCATCTACATGAATAACCCATAAGTCCGTATATGTTTCCGGGGGTGAGAGGTATGAATCCTCTGACTCCTCTTCTGACAGGTCTGTCAGCGCATCCTTTGTGAATGTGCATTCGCTATGAAGTCTGCTAACGCTTGGGCTTTAATAGCCGGTCTAGCTTTGTATTGTAGCCCGTATTGTTCGAGTTCGATTGCCCAAATTAACATCCTTCCTGAGGACTCCGATTTTCTAAAGATCCTTCTCAAAGGCTGGTCGGTGAGTACTGTAACGGGGTGGGCTTGGAAGTATCGATCCATCTTCCGCGTTGCCTGTATTAGGGCAAGCGCTATCTTCTCGATGCGGGGGTATCGTAGCTCAGCGTCTTTCAATATGTGGCTGAAAAAAAATACGGGGCGGTGTGTATGCCCTTCACTTCGTACGAGGACGACACTGACTACCTCGTCAGCTACGCCCAGGTATAAGTATAGCTCATTGCCAAATTCGGGCCTCGTTAGCACTAGATCAAATGAGAGATAAGCTTTTAGCCCTGCGAATGCCTTCTCACATTCCTCCGTCCACCCAAAGGGGGCCTTATTTCGAATGACCTTGAAAAAGGGTAAGCACCTCTCACCCTGCTTGGAGATGAACCGTCCTAACGCGATTACGCGCCCAGTGAGCTTCTGTATTTCTTTGACAGTCCGAGGGGGTATCATGTCTTGGATGACTTTTATCTTCGAAGGGTTAGGCTGAATACCCTTCCAGCTAACCACATAGCCCAGGAATTTACCCGTTTGGAACGCGAACATGCATTTTCGCAGATTTAATTTCATTTTGTACTCTTTCATCACATTGAAGACTTCTTCCAAGTCAGTTAGGTGATCTCTAAAGCTTCGACTTTTGACCAGGATGTCGTCTACATAAGCTTCTACATTTTTCCCGATTTGCTTTTCAAAAACCTTATTCGCCATGCGCTGGAATGTTACCTCGACATTTTTTAGCCCAAACGGCATCGCAGTGTAGCAGTAAGTGGCCTTCGGGGTGATGAAGGCGGTTTTCTCTTCATCTTCCACGGCCATGGGAATTTGATAATACCCGGAGTTTGCATCTAGAGAGCTTAGGTAAGCGTACCCAGCAGTTTGATCGACCAACTGATCGATTCGGGGAAGGGGATAGCAATCCTTGGGGCAGGCATCGTTCAAGTCGGTGAAGTCGATGCACATGCGCCAATCTCGATTAGGCTTGGGGACTAACACAGGGTTAGCCAGCCAGGTCGGGTATTGGACTTCTCGGATGAACCCCGCGTCCGTGAGTTTTAACAGTTCCCTCTCGATAGCTACTATCTTCTTTGGTGAGAAAACGCGCCGCCTTTGTTGAACAGGCTTGGCGTTAAGGTTAACGTTCAGCTGGTGTTCCGCAACCTCTCGCGAAATTCCAAGCATGTCCGCTGATTTCCATGTGAATTCTCCTTTGCATTTTCTTAGCAGTCGAGCTAACTGCACGTTCTCTTCAGGGCTTTGCTTCTCGCTGACCAAGAGATTTGCTTCACTGTCCTCTCCGATAAGTATTGACATCATCTTATCCAGTGGCTGAGTGCACTTTTCTTCCTTATCATCGAAGGGATCGTCCGCTACGCATACGTAGCGATCACAGCTCCTTTGAGTCATGAACAAGTAGCATTCGGCGGCTAACTTCTGGTCTCCTTTGATTGAAACCACGCCGTCCCACGAGGGGTATTTCATCCGCAGGTGTTTTTGTGATATCGCTGCCCCGAAGCGGTTGAGGAACGGCCGTCCTAGTATGACATTATAGGGCAGAGTCAAGTCTACAACCAGGAATAATAACTCTTCGGAGCGTTTGGATGTGTCCTCTCGAAAATACACTAGCAGTGATGTGATCCCTGTTACCTGGATCGGGACCCCAACAACCCCAATAATCGGCCTTTTGCAAGGTGCTAACTCACCGTCAGGGCGCTTCATCAGGTTGTACGCTTCTAGCGAAAATAAATTTACCGCGCTCCCATTGTCGACAAGAGTTCTTCTTATTCCATGGTTGTCGATAACGGGTGTTACTACCAACGCATCGTTATGCGGGAAAACAATGCCTTTCTCGTCTTCTTCTGAGAAGGACAATACCATCCTGTCTAAAGCGCTTATTGCCTCGATTTTCACCTGTGCGCTTTCTCGTTTGCGCTTCTCCCCGGGACCGGGCGTTTGCTGTAAAGTTTCATCAAATTAGGGCGTCCCACCCGTGATGATATTAATCATAGGCACCTGGTCGCTGTGAATAATGAGTGTCTCCCTATTTTGCCCGAGAGGGATCGTGTTAGCTCCCTTGGCATGAGAAGGTGTTTGCTTATGGGCAGTTATTCCTTCAGCCGGGTTGTTCCTGGCCCCTTCTCTTGCCTTGGTGGAAAACTCTCCAAGATAGCCTTCTTCAACTAGGCGTTCGATGGCCAGTTTTAGTTCTTGGCACACATCCGTCGAATGTCCTTTGACTTTGTGGAACTTGCAGAATGCGTTCTCTCTTCCTCCCATAATTACTCCTGGTTTCACAAGAGCTGGGTAACGGATGGGTAGATTTTGTTGCTGGACTATCACTAAGATTTCTGCTCTTGGGAGTATGAGGGAAGGAAGGTCAGGGTCGTATATCCGACCTTTCGGCGGATCCGCTTGTTTTCGGATAAGGGAACCTCCAGATCTCCCTTTCGAAAAATTGCCTCTCTACCTATTAGAGGCCTTGGCGTTATGCTCTTTCCGCTGGCTATAATCATCGCTTGGTCGCGTATCGGGAGTGTTGCTAGGTGGGGCGTTAGAGGCCAGGTACAGTTCCGACGGCATGTCCCGCATCCGCTCTCTATTTTCCTCTTCTTCCATCCTCGCATAATTATGAGCTTTCAGTCTTAGTGCATCCAGGGTCAATGGTGGGTCCACCATTAATGTGTCTCTCAATTTTCCGTAATGGCAGTTACGCTTTAAGGCTTCCACGGCAAAATCTATAGTGACCCCTGGCATCGGGGACATTTCGAGATCAAATCGACCTAAAAATTCATTCAACGATTCCTGCGGTTTCCGATGAATATCAAATAACGCAGCTGCTGACTTCCTGATAGGGATTGCGGTGCTAAACCGACTCCTGAACTTATCTTCCAGCTGGGAAAAGTTATCAATAGATCCGGCTGGGAGTCCCTCGAACCAGAGACGTGCCACTCCTGACAGTGTCATAACGAAAATTTGGCATAGCGCGGCATCACTACGGGTTTGAAACTGCACAAAGTCTTTCACCTTGTTAAGGTGAGAAATAGGGTCTCTCATGCCATCGTACGATTCTGTAGGGAGTTTTACATATCGGTGGACCCTGTGATGCCTCACGCGGTAACTGAACGGGTGACCAGCGTTACCGTCAAGGACTCCATGAGGTCGATGTGGAGGGGGATTTTTGACATTGTATCTTGGGTTCTGGGGATCATATTCATGATGCCGCTTGGGAGATCAGCTGCGGCTTCTAGGCGTTTGAGTTCGGCGCCTCCTGCTACTTGACCTTTCACTGTATCTAGGGGATGGTTCCCTGAACATCTCATCTCGCCTGTCATCCCAATGTTCTCTATATTCATCACGTCGGCGACCTTCTTCAGGGATAGGGATTTGTCTCATATATTGCCCAGGATGTTCAACATGTCCATGTGCAAGTTGCAGGACATTCATGGGGGCCGATGACAAGGGTAGTGAAAGTGAAAACCCTCTGGATTGCCGTGGTGACAACGGTCGCTCTTTGACAATAGACGGAGTAAAAACCATTTGTGAGGACACACCAGGTCCCGAGACATGAGGCGTAAACCCAGCAACCAATTCTGTCAACTGATCCAATTGGGTTTGAAGGGCTGCTATTGAGTTCAAAAGAGGGTTGTCCGCACCTCCTCCCACGGATCCCCTCGCTTGGGGGGTAGAATAGCTGGGTCCCGCTATCTGGGAAAAAGGGGAACAGATCTGGAATGCAGATGTTTCTGTCACTTGTCTAAAGGGAGGATCTGATCCCCCTATGGTGATCTCTTGCATTGCAATAGAAGTATCAGCAGTAGCGAAAGGAAAAAGTCGTCGGCGGGTGGAGAACGGGATGCTGGAGGATTGGGACAACGCGGGATCTGAATCTGAAGCCATAATCCTTCGAGCTTCGGGAAGAATGGAGCTTGGTTATTAAGGATGCTCACTTAATAGAACCAAAGCTCTCAATGAAAGCACCAATTTGTTAAGAATTTGTCAGCTGTCGAAGGGTGGAAGGTAGAAGGGCTCCTCAGATCCGGTGTCCGCGGTGGTCCGACGTACCTGCAAGACGCCGGAGGGGGTCTCCGGCGTAAACACTCCAAAGCTTAAGTTATTATCAGTGGTCAAAGTGGCAGAGCTTGGGCCAGTCAAAATACTGCTTACCTTCCTTCTTTGTGGCGGAGGTATTTATAGGCAAAGAGGATCATTTCTGGATGATCTTGGTCACAAGGTGCTAACGCGCCCGTCAGGGGGTTAGGGCTCCTTGTTGATGAAATGTGTTATCACTGTGTTAGATATAGGTATGGGGGGGGGGGGGGGGTAGACATTACCTAGGCAAGGTAACGTCTAGACTCCTCTCGAGAAGCCTGACGTGACCTGGGATGGGATAACGCCCTGTGTTATGACTGCGTGATGTGTGGGACCCCCTCGCTGATGTCAACCATCCCAGCATCAGTCAGATAGTGGGAGGCGATAGCCTTGAAGTTGCCGGGACGGTAGGAACAGTATCCGTTTTTCTCTTCCCGCGGGGTATGAGACGAAAATATCCTTGTCGTTAGGTATATTGTTATCACATTTGAATTGTCTTTTGTAACGAATTTACTGGAACTGTTCTTTCTGTCATTTCTATGACGTAGTCGTGAAATAGTTTAAGAGATCCTATTTCGTATGTCTTTCACCTTTTCTTTAGGTATTGTCCAATTTCTAAGTTGTTGTTCTATTCTTGCAATGTGAACTTCTTGCCTATTATAGTCATCTAAATCATCTTCTTCATGTTTATTATTATTATTATTATTGCTACTAGAACTTCCAAAGAGACTACTAATTCTTTCCATGATGTCAGAGATCAACAACTATCTTTCTGCAGAGGTAAAGATAAGGTTATTCTAATCCTTCTTTTCCCCTTACTACAGTTGGTTTTTTGGGTAAATTCGTCGGGACCACCACCGGGACCACCTACCACACTGGGTTTTACTGCTAAACCAACGGATTTAACAGCTGACCAACGCCGAAGTTACCTAAAACCTCCTGTGGTGAGAGCTTGGAAGAGTTTGAACTTCCTTACCCTTACCCCCTCTGGAAAGAGAGCTACTTGGCTCCGCTACCACTTCTGAACCAGATCGTCTTCTGAGATAAGTTTCGTACATTCGAAAGATGGAGGAACTTGGTCCTTAATTGCAAAGAAAGGATTAGTGAGTCATCTTCAATCGACATGTGTGTCCAAGGCATGTATTGGGGACTGCTCTACAACTTGCAGGCGAGCATGCCCCGTACATTCGAAGAACTTGCAACTAGAGCTCATGATTTAAAAATTCAGATCCAAAGGCACATGAGTTACTTGCCAAATGGCTCTCGTGAAAAGGAAGAAGTAAGTAAAGACCCGTAGACCAGTAAAGGGAAGGAAAGTATGGTAGTCACCGCGGCACCTGTGAAAATATCATTCAAAGAGATCCATAGAAAAGAAGAGGCAAAATAAGTTAAGACCGAGTATAAGCCTTTCAAAGCTCAAAGAAGGATCCTAAAGGAACGTAAAGAAAGAGGATATCCCTTTTTAGACTCGGAAGTCTCCGATATTCTGGACCAGCTTCTTGAACAAAAAATGATCGAGCTTCCGCCATCAAAGCGCCCAGAAGAAGTGAACCAGATCGATAACCCCAGGTATTACAAATATCACCAGATCATCAGTCATCCGGTGGATAAATGCTTTGTCCTTAAAGACCTCATTGTTCGTTTGGACAAGGAAGGAAAAATAAAACTCTATGATGGAGATGTTGTAGATGTCAATTACATCACAACCATTGCAAAGAACAATTCTACACCAACTATGATTGCATTCGGGTCATTTGATCTTATTCCATTGTCGCAAGCTTTGGGATAGAGGACAGACGTCTCACAACCAACGATACTGACAGCTGAATTATCGAAGGGGACAATCCCTATAAAGTTCAGCACAGATGGAGAAGTCAAGGTCATCTATGCTTACCCAGGGAGGCCAAAGATAGGAAACCCTTATGGACCAAGCTTGTACGAGTTGATGACTGATGACTTAGATATTTGGGAAACAAGCTCTAAGTCTGAAGATGAAGTTAACAATGGGTGGTCAACCTTTAAAAGAAAGAAGAATAAGAAGGTTCTTCCAAAGAGAAATTCATCCTCAAAATACTTTTATGGTGCCTCTACTCAAAATTATGATGTCCAGCAAGAAGAGTGGGGTCTTCCGGGCAAACAACCAGAGATGTCTAAAGAAGGAATGGCAGTAGCTCTTGAAGAGTATTTCCCAAAAGAGCAATATCATAAAGATTGTGCAGCAATCCACATGGTCAGCGTAAAGCAAGCTGAAGAGTCTGATCAGGAGGATGACAATGTCATAAAAAGGTTGGAAGAGGTTCCATCAAACGTCTCTTTAGCCGAAACCCTTAATCTCTCATCAGAGGTCATGATGTCACTAGTACAAGCATTGGTAGATCCAACCAGATACAAGGAAAGATTGTTGAAAGTTGTTGATCAACCATCTTACGTCGAATGCTTCAATGCAATCACGTTCACTGATGATGACTTGCTACTAGGATCTCGTTTGCACAGCAGACCTCTTTATGTTGTAGGTTACATTCGAGAAGAAAATGTCAAAAGGATACTTATGGATCAAGGGTCAGCGGTCAGCATTATGCCCATCCATACAATGAAGAAACTAAGAATCGCCATGTCTGAACTTTCCAAAAGTAAGTTGGTTATCCAAGGTTTCAATCAGAAGGGTCAAGCCGCTATTGGTGCGATTCGAGTGAAGCTAAAGATCTAAGAATTGGTATCTACTATCCTTTTTCATGTGATTGATGCTAGAACATCCTACCAGTTGCTCCTCGGAAGGATTTGGTTTAGGGGTGTCAAAACGGGACCGGTCTCGTAGATCCGTCCCGGACCCGAGGTCTCGGGTCGGGTCTGGGACCAATTTTTAGTCCCATTTTGGGTTAGGACCGGGTCTGGTCCCGACCCAAAAATGCTCAGGTCTGACCGGGTATGACCCTACGGGTCTCGGGTCTAGACCCGACTAAATTAAAAAAAAAACCTAGCCTTTGTTCTTCTTATTTTTCAGTGTTACTTCTTGTTCTGTATGCTGTAGCTGCCATTAGCATGGTTGCTAGCATACTCATGATTTCATGTTTACTTTGGCCGTCTAAATTCCATTCATCTATGCTCAAACCATCGTATTTATTTTGTTGTCTAGTACTTTTGTTTTCTGATTGCATATCAGGAAAAGAAGGTCTTGGATAAAAATGTTTAATGTCTAGTCTTTGGTAAATTGTTCCTTTTATTTTATTTATCTCTAGTTCCTTGAATTGATCTGATATTGTTTCTAGATTTTCTTTGGTTAAAACTGAGATTTGATTCTTTGCTTTTGTGTTTATCTTATCCAATTCTTGACTAATCTTTTGTAAGAGTGAATCCTCTCTTGAGAGTTTAAAGTTTTCTTTGAATCCTTGCATGGTATTGGGTTTGATTAATGGATTACTAATCTTTAGGGGTTTTTCTACTGGAGTCTTGCTTCCTTCTCCTACATATGTATATCCTGTATAATGAACTTTAGGAGGAGTATTCTCTTCTATCATATTAAGTTGTTGTGCCATAGTATTTAGTAAGATACTTGTATAATTATTCTAGGACTATATATTTTTTATATCTTTTAGCTTAATTTCTCTGTTTTCTTCTTTTACATCTTTTATGGGTGACGCTGAAATATCATAACTACGGTGTTTTATCTTGATTTCTTCAAGTGGTGGATATACTGCCTTAACTTCATCATTTGTGGCAGTTTTCCAAGTTTGAATTGGTGTCTTTATAACATTTATATTGCTAGTATCTAATAATTCTTTGTGTCTTTTGAACCAAGTAAAGAAAGGTATATGTATTCGTACTTCATTTAGATATGTATAGAACTGTTCTCTTATACTGTCTCTTTGTTCTTTTGTGTAATAACTAAAGAAATGAGTTCTTATGTTATTATTTGAAGGATGATCATATTCTTTCCTTAATCGTTCTTTGTTGATTTTGTATTTTTTAGTGATCGTATTAACCTGGTTTGTATATCTCATATCACTTTCTGTAGGTGATGGTGACCTTACTGGTTCTTGTTCACAAGTCTGAAAAATATTTTGATCTATAAAGGGTGACGTGAGGAAGAAGAAGGTAAGGTTGGGCGAGAATCTGGAAAGGAAAGGTGATGGGCTTGATTTTATCACAAGCCCATCTTGATTAAATGAATTGGCTGGGCTTGATTTCATCACAAGCCCAATCGTGGTTTTGGCAAAAGTGATGGGCCCGACCCATTTATTTTTCGTAAGCTTTCGTGTTTAATTTTCATGTTATGCCTCACATGCGATAAATTGCTTATCTTGCTTTCGTGCTTAAATTTCCTATGCAATTGCTCACATGATGACTTGCTTTCTTTATGCCATGATAATTTCGAAAGGAATTATTCGTATGCTCATATGATGATTTACTTGCTTTATGCCATATAATTTCGTATGAAATATTCGTATGCTTGCAAGTTATAAATGATTTGTTTATTTGCTATGCCATGTTTTATTTAATTAAATTGCTTGTTTGTCATAAACTGAATAAATTTTTGTGTGCGCTTTTATTATTTATTATCTTCGAAACATCGCTAACACTCTCACTTTGCAAGGTAGATCAAGATCACGCAACGCAAGTACGCCCTTTCTAAGTCTCTTTTATTTATTCAATATTTTCCGCAAATATTACTTATATGCATGTTATTTAGAAATGTTAAAACTCATATCATAATCGTATGCATGAATTGTGGGAAAATAAAATCAACGCACATGTTTACGTGTTTAAATTACTCGCTTTTATGCCATGAAATTAATTGCTACACATTGATATATGAGCATGGTGGCTTCGATCCCACACGGCTATATGCATTCATTAAATCGGTATTATGCTAGTCCTTTCCATGATAGGATCACGTAGTAATTAATTAATCATGCATGTCCCGATGATAGAAAGGGAGGAACGTCCGCTCTAGCATATGAAAAAAATGGTAACCCCGTCCTTCGGTCCCGATCGGAAATAACAAAGTCCCGACAAAAAATGCTAAGATGTAACGCCACCTTTGAGGGCCCACATCATTTGTAAAAAATGTTTATATAATCAGAAAGTGGCCCAATTTTTGTAACAGGATTTCGGTTGACACTCTACGATTGTTTACCCTATAAATGATTGGAAAGTGGCCCGATTTCGTGCGCGGGGTTGGTTGACATGCTGCGATTATTCATTCGTTTTCGTATAAAAAAATGTTTAAGTAATCGAAAAGTGGCCCAATTTTGGTAACAGGATTTCGGTTGACACTCTATGATCGTTTACCCTGTAAATGATTAAAAAGTGGCACATTTCCGTGCGCAGGATTGGTTGACATGCTGCTATTATTTACTCATTTTTGTGTTAAAAATTAAACATAGTAACACCTTCCCACTTTATAACTGGTAACCTTTTTAAAGGATGTGACTCGGGTACCTAACACCTTCCCGAGTCCATAATACGACTTCAAACCTTCGTTCTTTGGTTTAGACCCAAGCCTTAGTTTTTTTTTTTATGCCAATTAGGTTCCCTAAACCTAGAAAATGCTTAGGGTGGCGACTTCATTTGCATTATGCGAGGCATCCATCTATGCTCCGCATCCGTCCCGAACCTATATTCATTTTCAATGAAAATGGGGTGCGACAAACTCTTTACACCCTCCATCATTTTTTTCTCTAATGGATCTCTTATTCTTACATTTGATTACGTTCTTTTGCGCTCCTCTCTGAACCTCTAGAATTCCTAACTTCAACATTGGCGCCGACTGTGGGGCAGTCGGGGAAAGTTAAATACTGAGGTACATTTTGTTTTCCTAAAATATAAATATTGTGTTTTTCTTAGGAGTAACGTTTTAGGGGTAGAGATGGCACCCAATAGAGGTGATGAAAGTGAGATGAGCAAGTCGGTCATTCTTTAATCTTCGATGAGGATAACGAGATGGAGTCCATAGAGGAAGAGCTGGATGAACTAACAAATGAGGTACACAATGACATTGCAAAAATAGAGAAACTAGAAAGCAAAAAATTAAGTCACGATGGATGATTCACTAAAGAAAAAAGAGGAGAAACAGGTCAAAGTGGTGAAAAAGAAGAGGAGACTCGTGATCATGCTCACATCAAGAACAACGAACTTGATCAATGGGTGGAGAAAGGAATTGCAAGGGCATCAATTGTCAGGAATGACCTATTAGAGACATGATATTTAGTATGAAAAGCAAGTATATCACAGGAAACGAGACAAAGCGAATGACCAACGATGCAAATAAAGTTGTTGATAAGAGAAGAAAGAGTCTAGACACGCATATTCGTTGCAAGAGAAAATATGTTGATAGCCTTGGAATATGTGTCCTTGTACATTGGAAGATTTTTCCTTGTACGAAGAAGGAAAAAGAGAGCCATATACCATTGGAATAGTGATGAACTCTACTTTGTCCAAAAGTTCAACTATGATAGGACAAGTTTTCAAAGCTCACTAGAGCTCCTAAACAAGGAGAAAAATACATGCCATATTATATTCAAAACCTATAGATGTCTACTTTCTGATGAAGCAAGTCTCATATTTTTTTTTCTATAAAAATCTTGGTTCTACATTCATTGAGACATGCGCAAGCAGCCCCTACCTAGTGATCAGATCAGCTTCATATAATTTATGGCACTTATCTACAATGTGAAAAAAATTTGAAATTCAAACAGTAGTAAGGTATATGAGTCTTCTTTCATTTCAAACAAATTTCGTAATCTTCTTATTTTTCTTCAAGACTAAATGCTATTTTTATTGGAGCATACACACATTAAACCTCTTACTCGAGAGCTAACTTGCGTCAAGATTGGTATCAACAAAAAGGTACATATGTCTACTTTCAATTGCAACTAGTCTCATATATTTTGAGCATGTCTACCGCGATTTCCATCACTTTTTGTGAAGCATATGCAAGTAGAATGGCTATTTGCATAACAATCTTTGGTAGGATTTTTTAAACCCTCATCAAGGAGGGGTGAAGGGCTGCGAGCAACCTTACTTTAGATACAATTCTCAAGTGCAACGAGTATCTAGTGAAAACCTAAAAATCCATCCAAACAACAATATTGGGTCTTACCTGCTAATCTTTCTAGCATCTGATCAATGAAAGAGAGGGGGAAATGGTCATTTCTTATGGCTGCATTGAGATGCATGTAGTATATATAGACTCTCCATCCTTGTGGGGACTAGATTTCTATCACCTCCTTCAATCACTATAACTTCTGTCTCTTTTGGAACCACTTGGATAGTGCTCACCCATGAGCTATCTGATATGGGATAAATTACATCTGCATCTAGGAGTTTTAAGATCTCCTTCTTGACTACCTCTATCATTGGGGGGTTCAATCTTCATTGTGGTTATCGCTCTATCTTGCTACTTTCTTCTAGATGGATTTTATGCATACACTTTAAAGGTGATATCTCCTAAATGTCAACAATAGTCCACCCTATTGCTTCTTTCTATTTTCTAAGGACTCTCATCAATATTTCTTCTTCCAGCATACTCAACATGTTGGAAATGATCACTAGCAATGTTTCTTGCTCTAGGCCTAAAAAAAAATATTTGAAGTGCGATGGCAGAGTTTTCAACTCTAGTTACGGGGCCTGCACAATGGAGGGAAGTAACTTATTGTTAGTTCTGGGCAGTTCAGAGTTCTTAGTGAAGCTAGGATAAGATTTTAAAACATCTAGCTCATAAACAAAGGCCTGCAAATCAGAATTAATTATTAGTTCTTTCTCCATCTCAATCAGCTCTTTCTCTTCTATTCTTGTGCAGAGAACTAAGTTTAAAGGGTTTGTAGAGTTCATTTCCTGCACGTGATCAACAAAAGGGTCAATCACATCAATAAAATTGACAGAATGAACATCATTTGGATACTTTAATGCCTCATAGATATTGAACTTAATCACAACACCATCAAATTCTAAGGACAAAAATCTATTATAGACATCTATTTTTGCACGTGTTGTCTTTAAAAATGGCCATTTGGATACTTCAATGCATCATATATATTGAACTTAATCACAACACCATCAAATTCTAAGGACAAAAATCCCTTATAGACATCTACTTTTGCACGTGTTGTCTTTAAAAATGGTCTCCCTAACAACACATCAGTATCTTTTATGGAATAGTCATCTTCCATGTCTAGGATATAGAAGTCTGAAGGATACACAAAATCATCCACTTTTACTAGAACATCTTCAATTACACCTTTAGGATAAATATATGATCAATCGGTCAACTGGATAACCACTCTAGGAGGTTCTAAATTAAGTGTTTTATAAATAGACCAAGGCATTACGTTTATACCCGCACCAAGATCTCACAAATTCTTTTCTAACCTTTTACCTCCATTTTTGTATGGTATTCCAAACATTCCTCCATCGTTACACTTTGGAGGTAGCTTCTTGTGTAGCATTGCTGAGACATTTTCACCAACACCAATCAAATCTACTCCTGTAAGTTTCTTTTTATTAGTACACAAATCTTTTAAAAACTTGGCATATCTAGAAATATAAATGATTACATTAAGTAAAGGAATGTTAACAAAAACTTTGCTAAGGATGTTGAAAATTTCCTTATCTCCAATTTTGCAGACCTTTCTGGAAAAGGTTGTGGGATTACCTTTGCTTTTTATTTGATGGGGATGTCTAGATCGCTTTTTATCAAGACGGCTTTTGTTGGTGCGACTTTTGCTTCCAACTCTGGTTCAAGCATCTGTAAGTCTATACCTAGAGTTAGGTTTTCTCGACTTGGTAGATTCTTTCTACTTCTTAGCTCCATTGCACTGACGTTGTGTTTGGGGTTCTCCTCTATCATGGATGGCAGTTTCCCTACATTCTCCTTCTTGCTGGAAGCTAAGGCCATCTATGACATTTTTTTTTCAAGATTTTCTATACTAGCTTGGGTATTAGCTTAGTGTGCTTGTGTAGCTAGTGTAAATTATTTCATAGTCTCTTCAAGCGAGTTGCTTGAGGATGGATGAGATTAGTTTATGAGTAAAGGAGTTTTTCGTTGATTTTGTGGAGGTCTAGGCTGGAAATTTTGGAGGTTGAATGGAGGTTGAGGTTGTTGTGTCCAATCGAAGTTGGGATGATTTCTCCAACCTGGGTTATAGCTGTTGGAATAGGGATTATTGTAGTTTTCCTTGACCTTGGTTGAATCCTATCATGGCATTAACCTGTGCTCCTTCTTGCAATGATGGACAAGCATATGTTGGATGATCTATCTAACAATATAGTCCATATGCCTTCACTTGTTAAGCATTTCCTACAATAATAGCAAGCAAAATAGAATTCATTTCAGTCAATTTATTTTCAATTGCTACATTGCCTACCTAATAAACCTGATAAGCGCTCTCAGAACTTTTGTTCTCTGAACAATTATTGGCCATGGTCTTAATCAGCTCATTTGCTCTTGTAGGGGTTAAATCCATTATAACTCCTCTAATCGAATCTAGCTTCTCTTTGTCACCCTATTTCATTCCATCATAGAAGTACTAAATCAATGATTGATTAGTCACTTTATGTGATGGACAGCTAGCTTGCATTCTCTAAAATCTCTCAAAATACTCTCCAAAGCTTTCATCAGGTAGTTGCTGAATAGCTACTAGATTTTCCCGGATGCTCCCGCTTTACTGGCTAGAAAATATTTCTTAACAAAAGCCTCTTACAATTGTGTCCATTGGTGATGGTGTGTGTTGGTAAACTGAAAAATCATCATTTTGCACCATCCTCCAACATCTATGGAAAAGCTCTCAACTTTGCTCGTTCGATATGAACATTTGGTGGCTTTAATGAATCATATTTCCAATGTAGTTCTTATAAATGAGAATAAGGATTTTCATCAGATAAACCATAGAATTTTTTTAAGGCTTGTATAACATTACTTTTTATTATCCAATCCTTTGCCATTGGCTGGTAATTGATACACAAAGGAGTGGTTTGTTCTAGACCAAAATTCAGTTCCCTCAGGGTCTTATTGGCATTGGGCACAATTGGTTCAACTGATTCTTCCTCCTCTCCTTTTGGAATATGTAAGACTAGGCCTAGACCTGCGTCTTCCAGTTGCTCAGAATTGGAAATCATTGAAGAGTTTGACTATGATGATTCGATTTGTTCTCCTTCAACTCTTTTCTCTCTCGCCCGCTTCCTTATTTTGGCTTCAGTTTTTGTAATCTCAAGATTATATGAGAAAAATTCAGAACTTGAAGACCTGATTAGACACAAAGAAAAACCAAAAAATAGTGCACCAAGTCCCCAGCAACGGTGCCAAAAAATTGATGGGTGTTGAATCTATTAAATAATAATCAAAGATACAACTTAACGCAATAAACAAAGTGAATTGTGGATAGTGATAAGAGGTTTTCTCCTTGATTGAATGAATATTTTAGTTACTTTTACTATCTATTTTCGTACAATTTAGGTAGTAATACTATGGATTAGAGTCAATTTCCCTCACTTTTCAAGAAAATAGCTCTAGAGACAACTTTGGAGAGAAAAGAGCCGAAATGATCGAAATAGAAAAGACTTCTCAAGTCTTGGCCAAGAACCATCACTCTTGACCAAGAAAGTAGCTGCTCGAGACAAATTTCTAAAACGCGTATTTACACTATTGAAGCCTCCAGTTTTAGGATTTGGTTTATCTTTTCTCCAGAATAAAAGATATGATTTATCCAAGAGATAGAATCGATTAGTTGAGGGATTTTAGGGATGTGTAAAAGAGAGAAAACATAGAAGCGTGATTGGATTGGTTCAAACAACTCATGGATAGAGTTCTCAACCTTCTCAACATCTATTTTACTGTAGATTTCGATCCAAAGAATATCAGATACCAATTTGAAGTAAAACACTTAGGATATTTTATTTTATTTTATTTTTATTTTCTAGAGATAATTAAGGAGGCAAACTATATTTAAGCTTCCTAGATCTTTTGGAGAGGGAGTCTCTCCTTCTCTACTTTTTCTTCTCTAGTTCTCAACATATTTGCTCTACTCATCTCCAACCTTTACGACGCAAGATTTTATTTCTATGCAATTAATTTTATTATTTTCTTTAATTTCTTGTCTATTTATAACTAAGCTTTCTCATTCCCAGTAGAGGCAATTAAATTATGATTCTAATTATCTATACGATCTAATCATTTTTAATACTTTCTAGGTTTGCATATATGCGTTGTCTAATCACTTGCAATCACTATTCATATTAGGTTTATGTCTAATCAACCTAGATTTTAAACTAAATAGTAATAGTCATTCTTGAAGGGGATGGTAGACCTTGAAGCCTGATAGATAAAGTAGACAACTAGTTTTTGCGGACTAGAGAGAATAATATTTAGGTTAAGCCCCGATTGACAACTGAGGAGCCATAACTTAGAATTGTCTTCCCCTAATCGAAATCAATCAATTTAGTAAACCTTTTAATCAGCAAGGTGCTAATTGGTTAAGATTGCATAATAGTATATCTTTAGGTAGTTTGATGTAGGTGGGAAGTATGAGTCCTAAGAAGTATATTTGGTCTTTATAGCAATGTTGTAAACTAGGAATGAATATTATTGCATCAATGATCGAATACTTTTGAATCATAACTTACTTTAGCCTTTACTGGGAACCTTTTACACATTTGTTAAACATCAATCTGATTTTTGTTCTTAGTCTAGCCTTTACTCTTATTCTTGGCTTGGACTTTACACTTGTTTTCATTGTTTTTTCAATTCATAGTAATGCAAATTAAAATGGAACAAGTCCAGGAGAGATTTGATTGACAAATAAGGAAAAAGACTCCTTGCAAAAACAATATCAAGGTTATGATTCAAGTGTAATTGATCATTGATTCAAGGGTGTTCATTTATGATTCATGGAGTAGCTATAGCAACTAGGTACACCTACGTTCCCTCCTTTTTCACCTGCAATAAGTTACTTAAAGGTACACTTATTAAGAAACCCTAATTATCTAGCAACCTTAAGGTATACTTATAAGATTTAGCTAGACAATTGATAAAACTAATGAAAGACTAACTCTAGGCCAAGACTAAGGTACACTTATAGCCTTTAAACCTAATTGCTCATTCATTCTAGTCTCAAAGAGCCTCTAACTGAGATCGATCTAGTTATCTGCTTATCCTTTAGGCTTTGTAATCCGCAACCTTCTGGATCTACGTTAACTATTTAGTTTGGAGTTTAAGATGATCAGACCTAAACACAACATGAATAATATTTGTGTTAAATCAATGAATGAAGAAATATGAATGCAAAAACTATGAGAAACATTTAGATCTCACAATTATACTAAATCATAAATGATACGAGCGTGGATCCATATATTGCCAAGGAAAGGCCACCCACGTGGCCTACATATCCCCGTACGCGTGCAACAAGAAGAAGGGAGACAAAGTGCTAGCGGCATACCGCCAGGATCCAGGTGGTATACCGCTCGCTTCGGCCTTGGAAATGGATTGAGAGATTAAGGCTAGTGGCATACCGCCAGAGTCAGAGCATGGTTGGCGGCATACCGCCAGAAGGTCCATAAGCTGAAAAGGAAGACGTCCAAGCCCTTATGTTAAGGGGTATTTAGGGGTTTTCCCTTGTAACTAAACCTAGTATAAATAGCTAGAGATAGCTCATTTGTAATAGTCTTGAATTTGGTTGAGTTATCTCCTTCTTTCAAGAACACTTCACATTAGGTGAGCCATTAGGGCAATTAGGGTTCTTAGATCCATTTATCTTAGTTATGAATCTTATGACGTGCTTACTTGACATAGTTATTGAAACTCACATTTTATCATCCAATTCACATCTCTTTTCAAAATTATAATTCATTTTTCATCATCAAAATCAATTGGTTTTCTTTCTTTTCTTAAAACAAGTTTAATTTCGAATGATCAACACAATATTTCATGCCCCAGACAAGTAAGATGCCTAACACCTTCCCTATTCGTACAAGTCCCCGAATTCAAAATATCTGGTTTGCAAACTAGTCCTTTAACATTGGATTTTTATATGGAGTCATTCTTATTTTATTTCGAGATTTGTTTTAGTTAATAAAAAATTTCTTGAATTCTAAGAACGGTTTTCTTTATTTTTCCAAAATAAATATAGTGGCGACTCTTTTCTTTTCATTCCCCTTGTGAGGACAGTTTGATGTTCTTCACGAGCTAGATTTGTGAACTATGGAATGGAATATGACCTTCCTAGATAATACCTTCTTTTTGTCAGGGAAGGTTTGGATGGTTGTTCATAATTGTGAATTTAGTGGAAGAGGATTTGTTTATCAACACTAAAACATGAGTACTTTGCACGCATTCTCTCACCCACTCATGCCACCTCGAATTGAACCCCATGGTCCTCATCACTTCTTCAAGATATACCCACTCTATAAAGTCATACACCTTTTCAAAATCAAGTTTAAATAGAAATCTCCTTTTATAGACTGCACAGAAGTAATTAACCACCTCGTTAGCCAGGAACCATGGAATCTCACCATAGGATTAGTATCGTGTACCTTAAACCTAGTGATACGATTCAAGCTCCTTTAGAGGAATTGAAACGCTTGATCTTTGGAGCGAGGATCTAGCTTGAGTTGTCTCTTAAATATGCAACAAAAATACACAAGAATTTGATGAAAAATGTAGAGTTATGCAGCGGAAGAAGAGAGTACAATGAAAGACAGTTAACTAGGAAAATAAACACAAGAAGGATTGATAGATGCTTGAGATGAAATAGATTTAAACAACAATAAATACTTGAATTAAACATGCAATTAACTTACACAAAGTTGAAGTCTTGAATCTTACACAAATTACAGTTACACAAACACTCACACAAGAAGTAGCAACAAACTACCAACTGAAAGCTTAATGTTTTACTTGCAAGGATTAAAGGAGCTCTCAAGCATACAATCATACAAGTTGAGTCTATGGTGTTTATAGGGAGGAGTAATCTCTAACTCATCAATAAACACTCAACATAAACTAAGGAAGAAAAGAAAGAAACGAGTTATTTATACTAGGTACAAAATGGCCCTTGGAAAGCCCTTCTCGGAAGAACAAGTCTAGGACTGGCGGCATGCTGCTAAGGGCTTGGCGGTATGCTGTGAGCTTCGGCGTTTAACTTGTACAAAAAATTCTGATGGCCGAGGCTTAGCGGTACGCTGCTGAAGATGTAGTGGTATGCTGTCAGTGGCTTGGCTGCATGTCGTGAGCTTCGGCGCTGGAATTTCTTAAAAATTAAAGTTGTCCAAAAATACTGATGCTTGGCGGCATGCCGCTAGGCCTAGCAGTATATCGTCAGCGTCAGAGTTGAAAAGATAGGTTTTTTATTGCTTCTCGACCTCCGATGTGGTGTGCGACCACCATTAAGGTTCGACCTTCATGTTGGAGTGATTTCCTGCCATCCATATCGACTTCAACCCATAAGGTAAGCTTCTTCAGCATGTTATGGGTGATAGGTCCTTGAGGCGTCGTATCTTCGAGGCTTATGACGTGTTTGTCATTAGTTTTACTTCGAGGCTCCGCTACCAAACCTTATCAATTGTTCTTTTCCTAAAACCTCCTGTTTTAATATTCCTCCATATCCCAAGTCTGATGCGTCTATCTGAACTATTAATTTAGCTGAAGGGTCTGGTACACCTAAACATGGAAGATTTTTAACTTTTTGTTTAACAAGTCTTACTACTGCAGTATGTTCTTCAGTCCATTCAGTAGGATTCTTTTTCAGTCTTTTGTAAAGGATTGAGCAGGTTGATCTAAGATCTTTTATAAAGTCAGAAACATAGTTTAAGCATCCAAGAAACCTCTGCAATTGAGTTTTATCTTTTATTTCGCCTGGGAATTTACTTGCGAATTCTTTAGATCTGCTTATAGGACTAAACATTCCTTGATAAATATTGAATCCTAAAAATCTTATGTTAGTTTGACATAATTTCATCTTTGAAGCTGACACTACAAGTCCATTTTCCTTTAAAATTTTATGAAACTTATTGAGATGATGAAAGTGCTCTGTTACTGATTTTGAATAGACTAGCACATCATCAATGTATACAATGGTGAATTTAGTGTATGGGTTTAAAATGTCATTCATCATATTTTGAAACTCTGAGGGTGCATTTTTTAATCCGAAAGGCATTACATTCCATTCGTAATGTCCTAACGGGACTGTGAACGCCGTCTTGTATCTATCTTCTTCTATAATTTGAATTTGCCAAAATCCAGATTTCATGTCAAATTTTGAGAATATGGTTGCTCCATGTAATCTCTTTATTAAATCTCTTTTGTTTGGTATAGGGTACCTAATCCATCTGAGTGCTTTATTTAATGGTTTGTAATTTATTACTAGTCTAGGTGCTCCTCTTTCGAGCTCAGCATTATTCTGAACATAAAAAGCTGCACAAGACCATGGGGATTTACTAGGTCTTATCAGTTTTTTGTCTAGTAAGGATTGTATTTCTTTCTTACAGTATTCCATAAGTTCTTTATTCATTTGAATAGGTCTACTCTTGTGGGTATATTTTTCTCATCAAAGTCTTTTTCGTATGGTAAATTTATTACATATTTCTTTCTGTTCCAAAATGCATTTGGAACTTCTACACAAACTTCTTTTTCAAATAATTCTTGAAATTCTTTTACTTTCTTTTGATTTAAAGGTGTCTAAATTTCTTTCTCTATTTTCCTATAATTTATTTCTTTTGTGAGAAAATGTAAATGTTTCCTTTTTTGTATTAACATAATATTTTGTGTTATAGAATAATTTTTTATTATATTTAAATCTTTTTGTCTAGGTCTTTCTATAAATTTAAAGCAGATATCTGTACCTTTTGCTTTAGTCCAGATTCCTTCATGTTCTACTCTAAATGGACAAATTTGTGTTAGGAATGGTGTCCCTAATATTATTTTTTGTCCTAAATCTTTAGCTAGTATGAAAGACTGCCTAAAATAGAATCCTTCTTTACAGATATATGCTTTTGACAGTTTATACCTGATATCTAATTTTTCCCAATTCGCTGCATATAAACGTTCTTTAGTTTTCTCGTAATATTGAGTGGGTATTAGTCCTTCTTGTATACAATTTTGGTCTGCACCAGAGTCTATTAAGGCTACAATATTAATATAAAAGTCATTGTCTAATTTTAATTCTGTTTACATGCCATTTTTGGTATTCAATTCTAGATATTACATTCAAATAATGTTCTTCTTCCTTAGCTATTCCCAAAGCTTCATTATTAATATCTAGATTTAAATCTTCATAGTTCTCTATTTCTTTTTCTCGATTCTCATCATTGTTTTCTTTGTCTTCTAACATACTCATTCTTATATTAAGTTGAGTATTTTCTGTTTGCAAAGTTTTTATTTCTGCCTTGATTTTTCTAATCTCTTCCTTTAAGTCTTGAATTGTTACTGTCAATTCTTGTTTGGAGAATCTGCTTATTACATCCTTCATAGTATAAGGTCGTATAGATTTTACCTTTTTGTCACTATTAATTACATCCTGAAGTTTTTCTAAATATTCTCTTTGTGTATCTACATCATTGACCTTACCAATTAATTCCATTAATAAGTCTGTTTCTTTAGTGATAACATTGATTTGCTTATAAGAACAAGCACATATATTATCTTCTTCTTCTGCTGCTGAATTCATTTCTTCTTCAGAAGTATTTTCCGAGGGCTTTAGAATAATGGTAGCTTGTTTTAAAATCTTGCAAACTTATTTTATGAGTTTTCTTTGGAGGTTGTTTTCAAATATTTATGACTTGGTTGTTATGTATGCTTGTACAATTCTATGACATTTATGTTAAGTATTATTTTCAATTAATTTTATTATTAACATGTTAATTTAGCTAATTTTGTAATTGGTATAACTAATACAACATAATTGTTTAATAGTGCAGGTGAAATATCCCAATATTTCCAGAATTGTTCTAATACTTCTGTTATTAATTCAAGTAGTGATAGTTCTACTGATGATGATGATGATGACGAGCTCGAGGAGGCTATGATCCTCTGTATGTTAATGGAAAGTGAAAACAGTATCATTGATAGAATACCTTGCCGCACATCTATGCTCACCGGTAAAGCATATATTATTGAAGTTTTACTGGGAAATCCAATTAGATGCTACGACAGTTTTCATATAAGGACACATGTGTTTCTGAACTTATGTGATAGGTTGAGAGGGTTGAACTTACAGAACTCACGTGCAGTTAGTTTGGAAGAGGGTGTGGCAATGGGATTGACTGTATTATGTCATAGAATAACTCAAAGGCTGGTGGCAGAACGATTTCAACATTCAACTGCGACAGTCTCACGTTGGGTTAAGGGTGTGATACGCGCTTTAGTTCATTTAGGAACTGATTTGATCAGATATATTGAAAGAGGACCCATTCAACTAGAGATACAAGCAAATGCTAGATGGTATCCATATTTTCAGGTATGCACGTGTATTATAAAAGTAAGTACATGATTATTTGTTATGAATCTTATGACGTGCTTACTTGACATAGTTATTGAAACTCACATTTTATCATCCAATTCACATCTCTTTTCAAAATTATAATTCATTTTTCATCATCAAAATCAATTGGTTTTCTTTCTTTTCTTAAAACAAGTTTAATTTCGAATGATCAACACAATATTTCATGCCCCAGACAAGTAAGATGCCTAACACCTTCCCTATTCGTACAAGTCCCCGAATTCAAAATATCTGGTTTGCAAACTAGTCCTTTAACATTGGATTTTTATATGGAGTCATTCTTATTTTATTTTGAGATTTGTTTTAGTTAATAAAACTTGTCTTGAATTCTAAGAATGGTTTTCTTTATTTTTCCAAAATAAATATAGTGGCGACTCTTTTCTTTTCATTCCCCTTATGAGGACAGTTTGATGTTCTTCACGAGCTAGATTTGTGAACTATGGAATGGAATATGTTACCTTCCCAGATAATACCTTCTTTTTGTCAGGGAAGGTTTGGATGGTTGTTCACAATTGTGAATTTAGTGGAAGAGGATTTGTTTATCAACATTAAAACATGAGTACTTTGCACGCATTCTCTCACCCACTCATGCCACCTCGAATTGAACCCCATGGTCCTCATCACTTCTTCAAGATATACCCACTCTATAAAGTCATACACCTTTTCAAAATCAAGTTTAAATAGAAATCTCCTTTTATAGACTGCACAGAAGTAATTAACCACCTCGTTAGCCAGGAACCATGGAATCTCACCATAGGATTAGTATCGTGTACCTTAAACCTAGTGATACGATTCAAGCTCCTTTAGAGGAATTGAAACGCTTGATCTTTGGAGCGAGGATCTAGCTTGAGTTGTCTCTTAAATATGCAACAAAAATACACAAGAATTTGATGAAAAATGTAGAGTTATGCAGCGGAAGAAGAGAGTACAATGAAAGACAGTTAACTAGGAAAATAAACACAAGAAGGATTGATAGATGCTTGAGATGAAATAGATTTAAACAACAATAAATACTTGAATTAAACATGCAATTAACTTACACAAAGTTGAAGTCTTGAATCTTACACAAATTACAGTTACACAAGCACTCACACAAGAAGTAGCAACAAACTACCAACTGAAAGCTTAATGTTTTACTTGCAAGGATTAAAGGAGCTCTCAAGCATACAATCATACAAGTTGAGTCTATGGTGTTTATAGGGAGGAGTAATCTCTAACTCATCAATAAACACTCAACATAAACTAAGGAAGAAAAGAAAGAAACGAGCTATTTATACTAGGTACAAAATGACCCTTGGAAAGCCCTTCTCGGAAGAACAAGTCTGGGACTGGCGGCATGCTGCTAAGGGCTTGGCGGTATGCTGTGAGCTTCGGCGTTTAACTTGTACAAAAAATTCTGATGGCCGAGGCTTAGCGGTACGCTGCTGAAGATGTAGTGGTATGCTGTCAGTGGCTTGGCTGCATGTCGTGAGCTTCGGCGCTGGAATTTCTTAAAAATTAAAGTTGTCTAAAAATACTGATGCTTGGCGGCATGCCGCTAGGCCTAGCAGTATATCGTCAGCGTCAGAGTTGAAAAGATAGGTTTTTTATTGCTTCTCGGCCTCCGATGTGGTGTGCGACCACCATTAAGGTTCGACCTTCATGTTGGAGTGATTTCCTGCCATCCATATCGGCTTCAACCCATAAGGTAAGCTTCTTCACCATGTTATAGGTGATAGGTCCTTGAGGCGCCGTATCTTCGAGGCTTAAGGTAGGCATGGGTGTGATCGTATCACCTAGAAAGCTGATTGAGCATTAAATTCTCATACTTTTACTGTCTAATTACTTGTAAATTGGGCAGTAAAGCTATTGATTTCTATGGATTCTCCCTACTTTTGTAGAAATTACTTGGAGGCTGATAAAAAGGAGAACATCACCTGCGGAGCACAAAATCAAACATCCGAAACTGTCTTGGCTGCATGCTTGGCCAAGACAGTCGCAATAGAGACAGACTGCAGCAGGAGACTTTAGGCAAAGCGCAAGGATGTGAGGTGGCGGTTGCAGCAGAAAATGGGATTTGAGGGATCTGTTGCATTGAAGATTATCAGCAAGAATCCTTAACTAGATCTCCCTCTCATAACAATATTTTGAATTTTCCAGCAAATAATTTTTGGATTTGTATTTTTATCTTCCTTTATCCTTATTTTTTATTTTTGAAAAAGATAGAGTAGGACTAGGAAGCAGTGAAGCTTATAAGCTGTTAGAAACCCTTTGAGAAGGGGACTCTCTTTTCTCTTTTCCAGACACCAACTGTAAATGCTTATGTTTTGTAAATTCTAGTTCTGGAATTTACGGATTTAATTCCTTTCATGCAAATAACAAAATCATTTTCCTCCATGAATATGTCCGGCTAAATACCCGTTCTTGGTAAGGGTTGTTGAGCCAAGTTTCTTATGATTCATTAGATCTAAGTATTCTTAATAATCTTTATCTCTATAATTATTTATTTTCTGGTTTAACAAATCGCTTTCTTGTTAAAGTTTAAAATTGATCACTCTTAGATTTTAGCTGGAAAGTTGCAGTCAACCTAGAAGGGGATGAGCGAAACCAAATAGGCCAAGTGGACAACAACTAGACCTCGAGATAGGCTAGAGAAAATGAATAATATAACTCAGACCCGATTGACAACCGAGGGCCTTAAGTGTGACGTAAACTTGAGTTAGGCGTTGTCTTCCCCTAAGCCATTGATGACGATTGTGCTGCCTTTCATTCTAATCAAGCCATCAACCAAAGTAGTAAACCCTTTAACCAGCGAGGTGCTATTTAGTTAGGATTGTCTAGTATGGAGTACCCGCTAGGAAATTTGATAAAGGAGGGAAGTAGGAGTGTACAGGAGTCCTTGCATTCCATAGCAACGCTATAGAGATGAAGATGAACATTATCGAATTAGTGCTCGAAGCATAAGAAATGCAGCTTTAAAAATGCCCTTACTAGAAATTTTCATCCTCTGAATTTCCAACCCAACTATTTTGTCTTGGCCAAGCCCCTGACCATGCCTATTTTATTATTTAAATTATTGTTCTTTTATTTTCAGTTTCAGAATCAAACGAACCAGCTCAATGACGAGGAAGTCAACCCAAACACTACACACCCGAGGAGTCTCTGTGGATGATCCTCTTACCATCATCTACAAGCCCTTTATGGGTCGTGATAAGTTGTAACTCATTCTCATTTCATACTCATTTTACAACTATTTTTTACGCTCTCGACAGGCGATCAAAAGCAAAAAGCCAAAATAACTTTAGACAAAGCCGAAACTTGTTCTTTGTTCTTAGAAATGACCTGAATAGTTCAGCCAAGAGTGAAACATTTAAACTTTTACAAGTTCAGCCTACACCATTCTTGAAACAACAAAATCAGTAATATTAGCTCAATCGAATTGACCCTAAGCGAACTTATAACCTGTGTCGAATTAAATAAGTGCCGACTTGTAAAGACGAATACCCTCTATTGGTATCCACACTAATGATCCGAGGATAGATAGAATTGGTTTGCTAGAACCATGAAAAGAAAGTGATCAAAAATGTAAGTAATATATATACTAGGGTTTCTTTTATTTATATTATTTAAAATATATATATATATATATATCTAATTATATACCATAAAAACTGAAAATTCCTAATAGTGTATATCAAATATTATCAAATAATATCTTTATAAAAATAGTAACAAATATTTGTTTATTTAGTTACTAAATTATAACTAAAATCGACAGATCGAATAACATCTAATAATATCATATCTATTTAAATACTATTGAGTATTATCCAACAATATCCCTTCAAATACATCATATTACGTATCACTATATGTATTTATTTAACACCTTAAATAATCACTTTTACTTCTTTTGATTCAGTTGGTTAGTTTTAAGGCATAAGACTAACATATTGGTAGTACGGTCACCCAACCTATACCAATTTAGGCACGATTTCTGCAATCACAATTTGTCTATAATCCTGATCTTGTCGCAAATACCCGAATTCAACTCTAGTTTTTCCTAAACTTCTAGTTCTAAGAGGACACTTTCAACTTCCAATTTGTCCAGGACATCCATTCTGCTCTTCAAATGCTTAAATTTCTTCTCGATTGTCCCAAAAAACTAGATTATTCCATTCTCTGAGTTTAGATTTAAGACACTTGCTTATCTGAAAGACCCATACCTTCCTAGAGTAATCATCAATGAACCTAATAAAGTAAACCACTCCTTGTAATTGAACTCTCGCTGGACCCCAAAAAATCACTATACACATACTTTATAACCAAGACACTTGGTCATTCTTGGTTCTATACGAAGATAACTTGAAGCTGACCCTACACAGTTTTCCAAACACACAAAATTCAATTTACAGTGCTTGACTCCTTTCAATAGTCTTCTCTTGTGAAACTCTATAATACCTCACTCACTCATAGGCCCTAGGAGTATATGCCACAAAACGGACTCGTTTGTCTCTAGTTCTATTATGGAAATTGCAACTACGCTATAATATTGATCAATTTGTACAAATTATTTTCTAACTGCTTCCCCTTCGTGACCACCAAAGACCTTTTTAAGATCTTGAGAACTTCACTGCCTAGCTCAGCTAAATAGTCGTACGCCGTCTTTATCAGGTACTTGAGAAAGATCAAATTTTTCTTTAACTCGGGAATATGTCTGACACTTGGGAAGACCCTAACAATGCCATCATACATTCTTACCTTTATCGTTCCCAAACTAACTACATCACAAGAATGATCATCTCCCATTACAACATCACCACTAGCACACATGGTGTAAGTGTCAAACAAATCTCTATGCGGACAATAATGATGAGAACAGTCGGCATCTAAAGTACAAGAAGTTAGGAAAGATTCATTTCCCGCAGCTGCTACCAACACCTCCTTATTTGAAGAGTTATCATCATGATAGTGGCTGCCCTTGAAGAATCTTCGTTCTTCTCTTTACCTAACATCCACAAGGGACATTTACGCTTAAAGTGCCTTTTTTTCTTGCACTTGTAGCATATGTCATTCTCGGTCCTGGATTATAACCTCTCTTTGGACTTTCCTCTTGAAGAGTGACTTATATTCCTCTTTATGCCTCTTTCATGCTCAACAACCAAAACTTCCTGACTAAAGACCTTCATCATCCATCTTCTTCAACTGTTTATGTTGACATACGAAAATTATGATCTCATCTTATGCAATGGAATCTTTTCCATACAACAACGTCGTGTTGAGATGCTCATAAGAATCTAAGAGGGGACTGAAAAGCATTAATGTTTTTTTTTCATCTACAAGCATGACCCTAATTCGCTCTATGTCAGTGATCTTATGAATGAGCTTGTCAATATGGTCACAAATGTCATCCCCTTTTGCTAGCCTCATCGAATAAGTTCCTTCTTCACGATCAATTTGTTCGAAATTGCCTTAGATAGATAAGTCGACTTCAGCTTCTTCCATAGCCCTTGAACTATCTTCTGATTATAAACATTATAGACCATCGTTTGAATAAGACAATAGTATTATTTTGAACACTTTTGGATCTCATCCCAATCATCGGCGCTCATCTTTTCTGGCTTCGCCTCTAGCAAAGCCTAGGGAGACTTTTGTTTCACAAGAAGATCTATGACTTTGACTTGCCACATGTGAAGTTATTCTTCCCGTTGAACTTCTTAAAGACCTTTGTTATATGTGGCACGTTTATCCTATTGCAATTGTCAATTCAACCACAAAAATAAATTTATACTATAAAACCAAAGTTCCGCTACCAATTGTTGTGAAATTTAATTCACCTTGAACCGATCCACACAATAATAAGTTTGCAAAATGAAAGTAAAGAAAAAAGAGACATAAATATTTACGTGGTTTTTGCCTACTCTACGGGGTAAAGACTCACTGAGAATTTTACTAATAGAAAAAGATTACAAGATACAATAGAGAAACTCTATGTAGACATCAAAATTGCGGGTCATCTTAAAATATGTGGTCCAATTTATAAAAAAGCCACGAAGCCTATTCATCGAAATCCGTGAGGCTTATTTCAACAAACTCATACTCGGAGGGATCAAAATTCATCTCATATTTATTAAATAATTTGATGAAGTGTCAAATTAATTAATATTTAATTATTAATTAATGTGCAAATTAATTAATAATGGTGGTTACACATTGGGCCAATGAGATGAGGACACGTGTCATCTTTCCCACTCAAAACCATCCCTATGAGCCTATAAATAGAGGCCTCATTAGAGGGTGAAGGGAACATTATTTTGAAGGAGAAGAAGTGCTGCAAAAATCAAGAGCTAAAGCATATCATCTCCAAGGAAGAAAGAGAAGCCACAAGATGATTCAAGGCCGGTTTTCCCCCCACTACATCAAATCAAATCAAGAAGAAGCCACAAGCTAATTCAAGGCTGGTTTCTTCTCAAATCAACCAGGCTCATCAAATTTGACAAAAGCTATGGCAGAGAAAGATGCCCAAATAACTTTTCTGACGGCTAAGTTGGCAAATCAACCAGGCTCATCAAATAATCCAAACTCTAGTGGAGGGTCTACTGGTGATGACAATGCTGAGCGAGAACGACAGATGAAATACCATGAAGACTTCGCCACGGTGAATAATCTGAATGACAACAGCAACAACACCGCGACACCTGTCGCAAATCTGATAGTTCAACAACTACAGATGATGATTGCTGACACTATCCGTGCTCAATATGGAGGAGCTTCGCAATCCTCTCTCGGGTAAGCAAAGCCTTACTCAAGGCGCATAGATGAACTATTACTGCCTGTAGGGTATCAACCTCCAAAATTCCAGCAGTTCGAGGGGAAAGGGAACCTTAAACAACACATCGCTCACTTCATAGAGACTTGCAACAATACAGGAACTTATGGAGATATGATGGTGAAGTAATTTATTCGATCACTGAAAGGCGTGGCCTTCGAATGGTACACTGATATCAGGCCTGGGTCTATTGATAGTTGGGACCAGTTGGAAAGAGACTTCCTAACTCACTTTTACAGCACTCGATGAATTGTTGGCCTGCTAGAATTCGCTGGAACAAAACAAAGAAAAGATGAACCCGTCACTGAGTTTATCAAAAGATGGAGAAACTTGGTCCTTAATTGCAAAGAAAGGATCATTGGGTCGTCTTCGATCGACATGTGTGTCCAAGGAATGCATTGGGGACTGCTCTATAACTTGCAGGCAAACATGCCACGCACATTCGAGGAGCTCGCTACTAGAGCTCATGATTTGGAAGTCCAGATCTAAAGGCACGAGAGTTACTTGCCAAATGATTCTCGCGAAAAGAAAGAAGTCAAGAAATAAGTAAGGAAAGACCCGAAGACCAGCAAGGGAAAAGAAAGCATGGTGGTTACTACTGCACCTGTGAAGATATCCTCCAAGGAGGCCCAAAGAAAAGAAGGGATGAAGCAGGTCAAGACGGAGTACAAGCCTTTCAGAGCTCAGAGAAGGGCCCTGAAGGAACGTGAAGAAAGGAGATACCCCTTTCTAGACTCAGAAGTCTCCGATGTTCTGGACCAGCTCCTTGAACAAAAATTGATCGAGCTTCCACCATCAAAGCGCCCAGAAGAAGTGAACCAGGTTGACAACCCTAGGTATTGCAGATATCATCGGATCATCAGTCATCCGGTAGATAAATGCTTTGTCCTTAAAGATCTCATCGTTCGTTTGGACAACGAAGGTAAGATAAAACTCGATAGTGAAGATGTTGCAGAGGCCAACTACATCACGACCACCACAAAGAATGATGCTAAACAGACAATGATTGCCTTCGGGTCGTTCGATCTTATTCCGTTGTCGCAAGCCTTAGGTCAGGGGATAGTCGCCTCTCAGCCGACGATACTGACAGCTGAATTACCGAAAGGGGCTGATAAGATTCAATGTCGATCTTGTAAGATTCGGAGTCGTGGTTGATCGGAACGGTGGTGGTCGGCGTCGAATGTACCTGCAAAGTGTCGGAGGGGGGGTTCGGCGTAGACACTCCGATGCTTAAGTCAGTCCGGGTTTCAAAAATAACAGAGGTTCGTCTTAGTGATCTTGATCTTACCTTCAGATTGAAAAAGTAGGGGTATTTATAGGCCTGTTCGGCGATACCTGGCGATACCAATCCAGCCGATGTCAGATGGTGACGTCACAAGCGATACCGACAGATGACGTCATGAGCGATATCATACGGGCTGCCGGGAGCGATAAGCTCGTGGGCCCCTAGGATGGGATGGTGTCGTGCGTATAGAGTCGCGTGAGTCCCCCCCCCCCCGCGCTGATGTCGACCATCCTAGGAATTCTTCTCTGATTCTCGGGCGATATGAAGATATCTTACGGGTCTTATGGGAAATCGTCCTGGTGGGAGCCGCAAGGGTGGTAGCACCGTTAGGGCTGTCTTGATTGTTATCATAAGCCCAACTGAAAACGAGCCCTAGTGTTTACCAAGGGCTGTCCATATCTGAAATCTTAGATGAAAACTTGTTCCTTCGTAGGGCGGTATGTCTGCAGGATCTCCGAGTTTCTCTGCCTGCCCGACATAAACCGTGTTCAGTGATGAGCTGGAACTTAGTTCTGAAGCTTTTCTGCGATAAAGCGGATTCCGTCCTTCATTCTTATCCAGAGACCTGTTCTTCTGAGGCATTAAGAGGTCCACGAGAGACGCTGCTATTACGCTTGTGATTATGAGGGCATTGCTTTCGCCCAACGATGTTAGTCTGTTTGGCTTCTTGACAGGGCTTACGGAGTCTCAACTCTATTCATGCCATAGAAGGGTTGTTGACGGGTTACTTGTGATACCGCCAAAGACTGCAACCAGGTCATGTCGTGGATTTGCATTCATTCTGAGTCCATCATCCTTTCAAGTGTACTGAAAACACACGGAGGAGATAGGCGTTTATAGAGAAGTTAGTAAACTTTTATACTTACAGGGGTTTGAGGTCACGCGGGGCCCATTTTCCTCTTTCGCTTTAAGGAAACAACGATATCATCGCGGCTTTACGCTATCAGCTGCCTATGATTAACGCGGCTTTATACCACCAAATGCCTGCGATGTCGACGAGGTTTTACGCATCTAGGGCCACCTGCGACATCAACGCGGCCTTACACTGTGGATACCGGTAACCATATGGCTTTTACGTAATGGCTACCCGTGATATCGTGCCTTTTGGCATTTTTCCATATTTCATCTTGTATCCTTTCGAACATTCATGTCGCGGATGGCCTACGAGCATCAACCTTTGACTCCGCTTTAGGCTTATCAGTCCTTAGGGGTGACGAGACGGCTCGCCTTTTGAGGACCTCTTTGTTCTTTCCAAGGCCTCTCTCGTGAGGCCTATAAATTGGGGAACTTTCTCCACCCACGTTCTCCTCATCTCTGGCTATTTTCATCATGGATAATTTGACTAAGAATTTTCTCCTTTCCAAGGGCCATTCTCTCAAGAACCTCAATGATGGGGATGTCGGGTTCCTGGAGAACATGTTGGTCAAGACCTCTGAGGACATCCTGGAGCTGCAAGGAATGTTGACCCCTCTTCATTCCAGGCTGGGGGCCACATCTCTGGAGGATTTCAGCCCTCTGGAAAGCGTGTCAAAGCTGGCTGCCTCCATCGCTCGGATTCAAGTGGTAATCGCCATGCTGCAGCAGAGCAAGGATATGCTGGGGTGCTGTCTGAAGGGAATGAGAGCCACCTCCCATGATCTGATTCTGGTCATGGATTCTCTGAGAAACCTTCCCGAAGTGCCTGAGGATGCTGGCTCTGATGCCTGATAGCGATGGCTCCCTTTGGGCCTTTTCTCTTTTCTTCCTGGCATGTAAATGTACTTTCCGGCCCCTAGGCCATAATAAATAAACTAGTTTTAATACGTCGTTTTGCAACTGTTCTTCTTCTTTAATGCGCCCTTTGTCTTTCTAGGAGATATTCTTAGCCCAACTGAAAACGGTTCAGCCACTGGGCGGTTTTCTGATTGGTTGTTCAACATTAAATCTACGCCTCGGTTGTCCTGGCAACTGATTGGGCGATTTTGCGGTTTTCCTCGATCAGAGGAAAATCTCAACAGGCGTGACTGTAAATCCATATCTGCACTTCAGGCTGTACACGTGTCTTCTTTCAAGAGTCGGGTTAGAAGATCAAAGATCCTTTCTTCCCAAATTTCTGGCTATTTAAGGGATCTTTTCCCCTTCGTTATTCTTCGTCCCCTTGTTGCTTTTTCCTTTATTAATATTCTGTGATCTCATGGCTGATTCTCATTTTTTAGATACGTTCGCCCGAGATTCTCCACCAACTCCTCCGACTTCTCCTAATTCAGATAATCCTCCTCCGTCGCCTCCCTGGAGGCCACCTGCTCGCCGACGGTGCCACAAGAGGCGGAGGAAAGATGCTGCGAAGGCATCTAAGTCATTCTTCAATTCTCTTGCTTCTTTCTCTTCGAAGGGGAGAGAAACATCTTTCCCTCCTGACGAGTCACCGCCAAGGGCTCCTTCCGCCTGCTCAGCTGTTAAAGCGGTGTCGCCGTCTGTCACGGAGGAGTCGAGTCGATCATCCACTCGCGTAGGAGAGAAGGTTGAGGAAACTTTCCCTTTCGCTGGCGAAGATCCATCGCTTTTGGATGAGGACGATGATGACGTGGTCTACTGCTATGGCATCTCCTGGTCCGATGGCGAATAGTTGGGCATACCATGCCTCTTTGTAGATGCTGTATGGCTTTCCCAAATAATAAAATGACGTTTTTATTTCTTTTCGCTCTTCTGCCGCTTTTCTTTCTTCATATTTTTAGGATTATCGCGGGAGTGGGCTTTTCGCTTAACGCAACCGCCTTTCAGTTTTTAGTCAGCAACTGTCTTCTCCCAAAAGACATTGATGACTGTCCACGCGTCCTTTTCCCTTCTGCACGTGTTTTGTTTTCACAGGCTATTCCTTTTTTAGGTTTAACCTTTATAAGGAGTTTACTCTTCTCTTTTAGTATTTTCTGCGAATATTTCGAAATTCTTCGTATTTCCTTTCATCTGCACTTCTTTCTTCTCGAGGGATTTTACTGCAATTGCTTCGCCGGTGCCGACGGCCGATTCACTGGTTCTCTGCTCCAGGTATTTTGTTTCTCTATTGCCATAGCTTTACTTTCCCTTCCATTATGTCTTGCGCTAGGCCTTCTGCAATTATCGAAAATCCTCTAGATCCCGAAGTCAGGAGAGCTCGTAGTGTTTTTGATTGTAATGAGGTTTTGAGGGCTGAGTTAGAGGAGAATGGTATCACTTTTCCCACGGGATATCATCCCTTTGTCCCATTAAAGGATACTCGGCTTACTGATGCCATGTGGGGGACATTCCGGTTGGTTTATTTCAAGATGTTTACCTACGGGTTTCGTCTTCCGCTTCATACTTCTCTGTTGAAACTGCTAGACCACTACGATTTCAATCATGTTCAAATAACTCCGCCTTCCTAGTGCGGGCTTTACGCCTTTCTTCGCTCATGTGAGATGAAGCATATTTTCGCTCCATCGCTCGATCTATTCCGCACATTTTTCACCTTGAGGTGCCATAACTGCTTAGTGGATATTACCCCAAGATGGAATGGTGCTCTTGTTCGGTTTTTCTGGCGGAATTTTCAAGGTTTCGAAGAGAACGTTGACAACTGGAAAAATGGCTTCTTCACCCTTCGCTTGCCCTCTCGGTTTTGGCGCGGTGGTTTCAACCGAAAGATTACTAGTGCCGCTTGGCGAGAACCAGATGTATTGTCTAGCATGGATGTATCCCATGTTAACGCCTTATTAGAAATAGAAGGGCCTTTCCGCATTCGGGAATTTGCTCGGTTCAGGCCTTTGTCAGAGTGTGTCGTAGGTGAGTCTTTTCTTTTATCGCCTTATCGCTTTGACTTTCTTGTCGTATTAAAATATTTTATCGGCAGGTAACACTGAGGGTCGATCCTCCGAGGAAAAGGACGTTCCTCTAAACGTGGTGCCGCTTCAGACATTACCCCCTTTCCTCCACCCGAAGGCTCTAGTCGTCCGCCTATTCCGCCGCGAGGAAGGAGAAACAAAACCGTCACGACACGCAACACATCTGCCCGACCTTCTCGTTTCCTTGAGAATTGGCTACCAGCTCGCGGTGAGGGTGTGGCCCCAGGTAATCCCGTGAGGGAAGAGGTTGACAGTGATAGCGGAAGCATGGATACTGGTTCCGAGCTGCGTCATGCCACCCCTGCTCAACGGATGAAACTTAGGTCCAGAAAAAGTGATCCTTCGGCGGAGTCAACCGAGGACGATAGCGAAGAGATTGCTGCCGAAACAGAGCGTCTTGTAAAAAGAGTTCGCAAAGAGAAATCTGACCCACTAGTTCCTTCTGCGGAGGAAATCAATGGGGTTCCTTCCGAGGAGGTTGACGCCTCGCACGTTACGGGTCCCTTGCCAGTGACGGGTGTTATCGAGGTTTCCTCTGCCATTCCTCTCAAGGTTAACGAGGCTTCGGCAGCGGTGGGCTCTCCCTTGGTGTCTGGCGGTCCTAGCTCCCCTATTCACTCCTTTATTCCAGATGTGAGTTTACCAACTCCGAATCCCTTCGCTCCTTCCCCACGGAAGCCTCAGCCCTTGTTTCTTTCTTCGATTTCGGGCATTGGAGATTCTGCAAAAAATTGCTCTCCTCCTTATATCGCCAATCTTTCCCCTCAAGGTCTTCAAGGCCCCATTGCTTATCAACTGGACTTGTCTTCCCTTGGTACCGACGGTCTCCATACTTTAGGGGTATCGGACCCGTCATCGCGAGAGGAACTAGTGGGCCCAATAGTGGGGCAAATGTTTACTTCTTCGAAGGACAAAGAAGAGTTCTTGCAGCGCCCTCCCAACGTACGCCATTCGCGTCTTCTGACTGACATACTGGCCTGCTTCCGCGAGTTAAACTACTTTTTCGAGGATCATCGTGACAAGGTTCGACCTTCTCTTGATTTAAAGGGAGAATTAGATGCTGCTTTAGGGAAGGTAACGGAGCTGTCGCAGCTTCAAGAGCGGACCCGGGCGGAGTTGGACGACTGTCGCGCTGAGCTTGCTCGAGAAAGATCAAAAGGGAAGGCTAAGATAGACCTTCTAGAGGCGGAATTGGTGGTAGCTGACAGAAAGAATATCTTCCTTCGCGAAGAGATAGCATCTCGTGATGCGGATTTGGCCAAAGTGCCTTCAAAGATATCCTGGTGGAAGAACAAGACCATGGATATTTGTATTGCTGAATTTATGAGTCTCTATCGCCAGGGAACTGTTGACTCGTCAGTGCTGACCGATTACGCTTCCAAGAGATTGAAGGATTTGGGCGAAGGTGAGAGAGATCTTCCTTCTTCTAGAGAGAAGCGGAGGAATGGTGATCGCGATGCTCGCGAGGGCCCATGATTAATCGAGGTTGCTCCCTTTAGAAGATTTTCCGCTAATTTGCTTCTTTGTCTTGTAATAACGCCTTGCTGTGCGACAATATTTGTATTTGATTGCTATTTGCTTTTTATTTCGCCTTCCCGCGTTAACCCAACGCTATTCTTTTTAATCAACGCCATCTTGCGTTATCTCCTTTCATGTGATATCGCTCTTGTTTTTCCCCAGAGATAGTACCTTCTTTTTAGAGCATTTAATTCTTGCTATCCTTTCCTTAGAAAAGTCGTGATTGTGCAGGCACATGTGTCTATTTCTTCCAGCGCCACGGGCTAGCGTGCTTGAGAACGTTGCCTAAATCGAGGCGTTGTAGCGCTTTTCTAGGATTGCACTCATTACTTGAGTCTGTTCCTTATGCCGCTTCCACGCAACGACTGCGACATCCGTCGTTTCGTTTGACCATTAGGGTTATAAAACCCAATATTTATTCTTTTCACTTTTCTTTTATCATCCCGCTTTCTCATATTTTCTTTTAGCCGTCTTATTTCTCCCCACTATTCAAGGCTCTTTGAAGTGCTTTTCTCTGAAGGTATTTCCTTTCTCCTCCATCGTCTTCTTCATCTTTTAATTCTTTAAATTCTGCCATGGCCAAGACTCGCCGTACTGAGTCGAAATCTGCCGATGAGAAAAGGATGGATATTACGTCTAGTGTTATCACATCTGAGGCCGCACTTCGTGAGCATTTGGCCGCCCATAATGCTGATATTCCTGATGATTATAAAACCACTGTTGCCCCTGAGTCACTACGTCTGAACAGCGTTTTGACGGGCAATCGTAGGGTCATGTATGCGCAAATATTCCGTTATAGCTTTCGGCTTCCCATTGACTCTTTTGTCAAAGAATTGCTTGTTGCCGGCGATCTGACTCCGGCCCAACTATCCCCAAATGCATATTGTTGTGTTTATGCTTTTTTGGAACTTTGCAAATACAAAGGGATTACTTCCCCTTCCCTTCTACTGCTTAAATCTCTTTTTAAGTTGATGAAATGCCGGGGGGTGATAACGATATCGCCCCGTTTTGACAATGACTCTCTGAAGTCTTTTATTTAGAAACTCCTCCATATCGAGTCTTCTGTTGATGGCTGGAAAAAGGAGTTTTTTGTGATAGATCTTCCTGGAGATCTTGGTTCCTGGTGGCGATCTGGTTTTAATCAAAACGTGGATGACAACGTCTGGAGCCGACCAGGGACCCTTCCGAAACATGAGCAAGACTGGTTAAACACATTGCTCAAACTGGAAATCAGCGTTCACATTCGTCAAGTGGCCTGTAGAATGGACATTCAATCTTGTGTTAAACGTGAGTGTCGCGTCACTCTTTTCTTTGTTATCGCTGATACTAATGCTGACGTTATTTTGTGCTTTCGCAGCGACGGATCCCAATTATAAACCTGAGAGCGTAAGGAGACGCTTGAAAAGGGCTCAAGAGCGAGAAGAAAAGGAGAGAGCTACTTCCACGGAAGCGACTGACAATCCTACTGATCTTCCGGCTACTTCCGCTACTCTTGTTCAAGTTTCCTCTTCTTCGGTCGGTGTGAGGGATTCTGACATTCCTTCAGGCGTTCCCCTTGTGACCATCGCTGCTCCTCCTACCCAGCCTTCTTCTTCTTCTAAGGCTCCTAAGGCCATTGCCAAAGAAAAAAAGAAGAGAAAAACGAGAAGTGTCGCCGCTCTTACACCTTCTCCAGACGCGGCAGGCTCTTCAGAAGCACCTCTTCCCCACACTGATACAGTAAGGGTGCCTTTTAGTCATGATATGCTATATTTCGACGTCTGTCGTCGTTTGATTTCTCTTTTCTATATTTCACATTGCGTTCTTGGCAGGACACTACCGTTGTTACTACCTCCGTTCCTCCCTCAGGCGATATGAATATAAGATACGTGTTGACTGGCTCCAAGAAAAGACAGTGGCCGGAAGATGAGGGCAGAAATCCATCTTCCTCTACCACCGGGATGGGGAGTAGGCCTGCGGACGGGTTTGACTCTACGGCTGTTCCCTAGGGAGGGAATCAGTCAGAATTTTTGGAGAACTTGGGCACAGGCGATACCTTCGGGGTTTCGCCCAATTCTTTCGGCGGTCCCGCTCACGCATATTCCTCTAATCCAGGGTATCAAGAGGTCTTGCAGGACTTTTCAGGCTATCAGCCTCATGGCACTTATCTTGCTCCAGGGGGTTCGTCCACCCAGGTTCACCCTCCTTCTCCTCTGGCGTTTGCTCCTTCGAGCATTCCTCTGCGGGATCGTTATGGCGAAGGAGGTACCACCTTCAACTTTGTGGCGGATCTTAGTCCGATAGGTGGGGTTAGCTCTATAACCCATCAAGTTGGACTGTATGATTTCCGTAACACCGGCTTGGCGGCGTTAGGGGGTGATGGCTCGGATGAAGTTTTGGCTTTATTGGCTTCCCAAGTATTGGCGTCTGTGGCCGAGCGTGACGCTTTTCTTTCTAAAGACGCGTTTGATAGAGAGAACTCCTTGCGCACCAACCTTTTCACTAATTTGATGAAATTCCATTACTGGGCAGAGGAGGCGCGACGTCAGGCTGCCTCTCTTTCCTCTGCTTTGGAAGAATTAGCGCGAGAGCAGAATGAGAAGAAAAAGTTGCTGGAGGAGCGTACAAACTTATTACTGGCTCATCAGAAACAGAAAGAAGAGCAGTCGGCCGCCTTGGCAGCGGAGAGGGCCAAAGTTACTGCCTTGGAGAATGAGAAGTCATCCCTGGCCAAGGAGAAAGCTGCCCTGGAGGAAGAGTCGGCTGATAAGAGCCTATGGCATGTCGAGCAGACTGCCTCTATTTTGGTCGCTTGCTTTGAGGAAGCCCATGGGGTCGACGCCTACAAACCCGATGAGGTCACTGCCCCCTTCGAACGAAGATCTGGCCACCTTAATGAGGAGGGCTTTCGCCAAGCTAAAGCGGCAGGTTGGAAACGGAGGCACCCCGAAGGTTGACATGCTTCGAGGCTTTATAGCTCTTACCTTAGTGATCAAGCGTCACTAAATTTTTGTTTATTATTTTGACCACCGAAGTCTGTATTTTGCAGCCCCCCTTAAATATTTCGATATATTCAAGTCACTTTTATTGCTGACTTTCCTTTATTTAGTTGCCTCCTCACCAACCCCTTTGGCGTTATCTTCGCCATGTTTTCCCAATGCGCTTACTTATCCGAACAGATCCTTAGCGCTCCCACCAAATTACAGAATTTGGTATTGGGTTAGCTTTCTCGGTAAGACTAGCGATAGATCAGCTTACTAGATCCTCGCTCCTTCCGCTGCCCGAAAAATATTCTGCGCATTCTCAACTGTAAATCATCAGTAACAAAAACATTCTGTTGTCCTTTTCATGAGATTATTTCTGGCATCTTCTCTTATTTGGGTAGCAAATTCCCCCAAATATCCTTCTTCTACCAAGCGTTCTATCGCCGATCTTAACTCCCTGCACGCTTCTGTGGAATGGCCCCTGGCTTTGTGGAATTTACAATAAGCATTTTCCCTTCTCCCTAGAAGCACTCCTGGTTTTGTAGGCGCGGGGTAGCGGATGGGAAGATTTCGCTGCTCTGCTATCGCCAAAATCTTTGCCCTTGGCACGTTAAGAGAAGGGAAATCTGGGTCATATGTACGATTTTTATAAGAATCCCCGTGACGTCGAGAGGGGGAACCACCGGTTTTTCCCTTCAAAAAATGACCCTTCTGTTTGTTGGAGGCCTTGGGGATATGGTCCTTCCTCCTGGCGTAATCGTCGAGAAAATGGTCGTCAGGTTGCAGCTTCGCGGGAGCAGTAGTAATTTGAGATGTCCCATGTGACGCGTTATACATCTTATCTCTATTTTCTTCCTCTTCCATTTTTGCGTAATTGTGGGCTTTAAGCCTCAATGCATCTAAAGTCACTGGAGGATCCACCATGAGCGGGTCTTTCAGCTTTCCATAATGGCAGTTCCTTTTCAGAGCTTCTATAGCAAAATCAATGGTAACGCCCGGCGTTAAGGACATTTCCAAATCGAAGCGACTGAGAAATTCCTTTAAGGTTTCTTGAGGCCTTTGTTGTATGTCAAATAACGCGGCGGTAGATTTCCTGATTGGAATTGCCATGCTAAATCTGCTCCGGAATTTAGATTCTGACTGTGAGAAATTATTAATGGATCCACCAGAGAGACCCTCAAACCAGAGACGCGCCACACCTGATAATGTCATAACAAATATTTGGCACAACGCCGCATCACTGTGGGTCTGAAACTGAACAAAATCCTTCACCTTATTAATGTGCGAGATGGGATCCTTGGTGCTATCATAAACATCAGTGGGAAGCTTTACGCGCCGACTGACCCTGTGACGCCTTATACGACGGCTAAATGGGTGGCCCGATGTATCATCAAGAATTTCACGCACCTAACGCGGAGGAGACATTTCGTCCTGACGCCCCCTATTTCGTGGTTCTAGCGTAGGATGTCGTCTAGGAGATCGACTGCGGCTCCTGTGCGAACGACTTCAATACCTTCGACTACTGGATCTTTCACTGTACTCGGGAGACAGACTTCTGTTGGCTCCTTCCCTCCGTCCGTCCCACCGGCTCCTAACCCCCCCAAGCTGCCTGTCTCCTTGTAGGAGGAAACCTTGCGGCATTTGTGGTACGTAAGCCTCTACTCTTCCCTGAGTAAACTGCTCAACACTAATCGGAGGATTTCCCGCGGATAAAGGCATCTGGAGGTTTTCTGGAAACAACGGTGATAAAGGTCGATCAGCGACAATAGATGGTGTAAACATGACGCGAGGAGGGAGACTAAATCCAGAAGCACCAGGCGTGGCTCTCGCAACCATTTCCGTCAGATATTCCAGCCGAGAACGAAGGGCCGCTATTTCCATTGCAAAAGGATGTTCACAATTAAGCACAGATCCCCCAGAAAGAGGAGTGGAGAAATCTGATCCCGCTATCTGAGATGACAAGATGTCCGTCTGCGAGGAGGCTTGTCCCCCAGCAATTCCAACCGAGAGGTCCAGAGATCCCGAAATGATTGGTTGTGTAGTCATAGAGAGGTCGGCAGTAGCAAAAGGGAATAACCGTCTGCGGATTGAGAAAGGGATATTAGAGGATGATGATCGGATCGGCTCCGATCCCGTGATCATGACCGTTCCAATCCTCCGACTAGACGGAGCTTGGCTATTAAGGACGCTCACTTAATATACCAAAGCTCTCAACGAAAGCACCATTTGATAAGATTCAATGTCGATCTTGTAAGATTCGGAGTCATGGTTGATCGGAACGGTGGTGGTCAGCTTCGAATGTACCTGCAAAGCGCCGGAGGGGGGGCTCCGGCGTAGACACTCCGATGCTTAAGTCAGTCCGGGTTTCAAAAATAACAGAGGTTCGTCTTAGTGATCTTGATCTTACCTTCAGATTGGAAAAGTAGGGGTATTTATAGGCCTGTTCGGCGATACCTGGCGATACCAATCCAGGCGATGTCAGATGGTGACGTCACAAGCGATACCGACAGATGACGTCATGAGCGATATCATACGGGCTGCCGGGAGCGATAAGCTCGTGGGCCCCTAGGATGGGATGGTGTCGTGCGTGTAGAGTCGCGTGAGTCCCCCCCCCCCCCCCCCCCCCCCGCTGATGTCGACCATCCTAGGAATTCTTCTCTGATTCTCGGGCGATATGAAGATATCTTACGGGTCTTATGGGAAATCGTCCTGGTGGGAGCCGCAAGGGTGGTAGCACCGTTAGGGTTGTCTTGATTGTTATCAGGGGCAGTCCCTATCAAATTCAGCACGGATGGAGAAGTCAAAGTCACCTATGCTTACCCAGGGATGCCAAAGATAGGCAACCCTTATGGACCAAGCTTGTACGAGCTAATGACTGATGACTTAGATATTTGGGAAACAAGCTCTGAGTCCGAAGATGAATTTAACGATGAGTGGTCAACCTTTAGAAGAAAGAAGAATAAGAAGGTTCTTGCAAAGAGAAAATCATCATCAAAATACTCTTATGGTGCCTCTATTCAAAATCATGATGTCCACCAAGAAGGGTGGGGTCTTCCAAGCGAACATCCAGAGATATCTAAAGAAGGAAGGGCGATAACTCTTGAAGAGTATTTCCCAGAAGAGCAATGTCGTGAAGATTGTGTCGCAGTCCACATGGTCAGCGTAAAGCAAGGTGAAGAGTCCGACCAGGAGGATGACAATGTTATAAAAAGGTTGAAAGAGGTTCCATCAAATGTCTCTTTAGCCGAAACCCTTAATCTCCCTTCAGAAGTCAGGATGTCACTAGTACAAGCATTGGTAGATCCAACCAAATACAAGGAAAGATTGTTGAAAGTTGTTGATCAACCATCTTACGTCGAATGCTTTAATGCAATCACCTTTACAGATGATGATTTGCTACTAGGATCTCGCTTGCACAATAGACCTCTTTACATTGCAGGTTACATTCGAGAAGAAAAGGTCAGAAAGATACTTGTGGATCAAGGGTCAACGGTCAGCATTATGCCCGTCCATACAATGAAGAAACTAGGAATTGCCATGTCTGAGCTTTCCAAAAGTAAGTTGGTCATCCAAGGTTTCAATCAAAAGGGTCAAGCTGCCATTGGCGCGATTCGAGTGAAGCTAGAGATTGAAGAATTGGTATCTACTGTTCTCTTTCATGTGATTGATGCTAGAACATCCTACCAGTTGCTCCTCGGAAGGATTTGGTTACATGAGAATGGAGTTATCCCTTCAAGTTGGCACCAATGCCTCAAGTTCATTCGTAACGGAGAGGTAAAGTGCGTTAAGGGAGAAACCAACCCATTCAGTAAGGAAGAGTCACATTTTGCAGATGCGAAGTTCTTTTCAGATCAAGATGTCCCTTCAGAAGCCTTCCCCATCTTCGCACCCCAATATAAGAAGAATGGAGAAAGCTCATCTTCTGCAACAAGGGCAACACCTGTGTTCGTAAAGGCTTCATTTTCCAAAACCGTCATCACTGAGGAAGTAGAAGTTTTAAAAAGGAGTATGACTCTCCCTATTCCTATGATTTCAACATTGGTCCCAAGACCATCCAAGCTGGAAGCTTCCAAGAAGGCAAGATCCGAAGATATAAAAAGCGAAGGATCAAAAGGACGCAGCCGAGGATGGTATGACCCAAAAGTCGAAAGACTCTTCGAGAATGCTGGGTACAGAAAAGGGGAACTTCGCCAACTTGGTGACTTGGATGCGGTCCTTTCTAAAGGAAAACCATCTACAGAAAGGCAAAGGTTCGGGCTCAGTTTTCCACAAGATCCTCCAGCCAAGATCAAAGTCAAAAAGGCCTCCGTGAACTCAATTATGATACAAATATGCGAAGTTGACAAAGAGACCTCTAAGGAGTAGAAGGTCTCTGTATTCAGCCATATCCAAGGAGAAGCGGCTAAGGTCTCTATTTTTGACAGGTTAGGAGACAAAGCTTCCTTGGAGCCTAAACTTCCGACACCACCACAAAAGAAGTCCGTCTTCACACGGCTAGGACCTAATGTCCTAAACCAAAAAGGAAAGTCCAAAAGGCAGAAGCAGAAAAGAAGAAGTGTTGCATGGCGATTCTTCTACAACGCTGAAGACATGGAGGTTGAGGATGCTAATTGTGCTTCTGTCGAGGAAGTGTCAGATGAACATGAACTAGAGCTAGCTCTGCCAACATTCGAGGAAAGGGGGCAAGCCACAATTGATAAATTGGAAGAAGTCAACGGATTACACATCAGACCTATCGACGGAAGGGTCTTGAAGTGCTTCTATGCCTAAAAAATCATCACACTACTCCTAGCTGCAAGAGAGTAAACTGCAAAGCCAAACAAACAAACAAACAAACAAAAAAGTACTCCTGGCCCGCAAGAGTATAAACTGTGTACGGCCAAAATACAAAATAATTGAACTACGTCATGACTTGATCCTTCTTCTTTGAAGGTACGTAGGCAACTTGACATATTTCAAGTGCAGTCACATCAAAAAAAAAATTCATCACATGACTCCTGGCCCGCAAGAGTATAAACTGTGTACGGCAAAAAGAAAACAAAATCATTGTACTACTCCTGGCCCGCAAGAGTATAAACTGTGTACGGCTAAATAAATGAGTAAAATAAATATGTTTCCGGAACTAATCAGTCAAGGAAAAGTAAAATTTCTTTGCCACAATTGAATGAATCATCATCATATCAGTTCAAGCTCAAGCAAAAAACAAAGAGACAAAGAATAAAAGAGTCCATTCCATGCGTGGGAAAAGTACACACTAAAAAAAATGGGACTACACTAGAGATGCCACTATGTCTTCCAAATCTGCCATCTGAAGAAGAGTATGCCTAAGTTCTTCTCTCACGGTCAATCGCTTCAACTTCAGCTGCAGTGATGGTCTCTTTCTTTTTCCATTCTTCTTGTTCCGCAGAAAGCTTCTGGATGTTCTCGTCGGTGTCTTGAAGATCATTTTGCAACTTGTCAATCTTTGTGGCTAATCTACCTTTTTCCTCTTGCAACCGGCTGATCTGTAAGTCCAAGTCTTCCATCTCGGCTTTTGAACTCAATAAGGCATCCTGAAGGGAAGAACTCCGTATCTGAGAGGCGTCAAGCTTCAACTTTAGCCTATCCACTTCCTTAGGCGAAGGAAGATGACTCATGTCCTTTTCTCTCCTTACCAGGTAAGAGTCAACTCGAGTCAGAAAATTCCCAAATTTCAACTTCAAGGGAGTAGCATCAGACATGAATACATCCTTGATGACATCCTCAAGAATAGGAGACTTCTTTTCCCACCAAACCTTCAAATTCGAAAAGCCACCACTAAGAGCAATCTGGAACTCCTTTTTAAGAAAACCAGAAAGCCCGCGAATAATAGAGGATCTACATGCAGCAAGTTCTTCAGAACTGATAAGTGGACCCAGGCAAATCGATTTGGTAGGCATCGGCTTTTGAGCAAAGCTAGAATGATGAGCAGAGGAAGCAACAACACTTGTAAGTCTAGTAGATGGAGACTCCCTTGTCCTCAACGAGTCTACCTCTTCTTCTTCATCTGCATGAATGATGCCTCCATCTATGCCACTAGGGAAGTCGAGGTCATTCACGGAAACATTGGCGTTGTCTTCATCAAAACTATTCAACGCTTCAATCATGTCTTGCTCGACATCTGAGTCATGGAGAGAAGTAAGGTTAAAAGCATCGCTTGTAACTATACAAGTTTTAGGTGATGATGGGAGAAAATGAACATAAGTATCATAAGAAAGGCTAAAATAAATGGAGGACAAATTGGTGGATACCTTTGTTCCCGGCTTCAAGGGGCGTCCCACCATCTTCAGCAAGCCCATGGTATCTCTGAGATGCACTCTTGTTGGACAACACTATCTTTGAAGGGTTTTCAAGTGTAGCTCCAACACTCTTCCTGTGCTTCTTCCTCACAAGGTCATCCTATGAAAAGACGAATGAGATCGTCAATGAAAAAAAAGTAATGATAAAAAATGATGATGATAACATACCTAGTCATCCTTATCTTCATCGTTACACACGACTTCCTGTCCGCGAGGCTTGCGAGCATCATATTTTGTCCTCTTCCATCCTGGAACATCACCAAGAGAAGGCGCGACAATCACACTAGCAAGAGGTCTTTTCAAAGGAGCACGCCTTGTCACCTCAGGCGTGTCATGTCTTAAGACTCCTGAATCTTTTGATTTGGAACTATCATCCTTCGAGGGGTCTTTCAAAGAAGTCTTTCCTTTGGATCCACTACTGCTCTTAGACAATCTTTCACCCAAAGGGAGGAGTTCGTAGTTGGGACTTTTGCTGGACTGCAACAATATGGTAGAGATGCTATATAAAACAACAACAGACCCTCCAGCCTACCATGATACGTAAGTGTCAAAACACTCGAGCTGAATGTTAGGGCTAGGTGGTGGAACAATGAAGGACACGCCACTACATGTCTGTGTCAAGGACAACCAGTAAGAGAGGTGAGCGTGAGAGCTAAGTTTGTCTTCGTGCAAAGCTATGGATCCCGGAAGGCTTTGTATATACCCTTTTTGTCTGGCGAAACGATGGGGGTAATACCACTCCAAGATCTGAAATGACCCATTTGAACGAGAAAGTCTTCCTGGACGAATGCTCACCATAAATTCAAGCATTTCAGTCGAAAGTGTTCCGTCATCTTTATACATGCTAAGAGGTGAGGCAAGATGGATAGGATTCCAACAAAAGTTGGCACCATCTCGGATAAGTTCTCTCCCATCGACGAACCCTGCTTCTCACGGGAAACGAGCATTTGCTGAGCCTCTATATCTACGGATGATGGGTCACCCACATCTGTCGTCAACTTGTGAGTATATACCTCGCGTGAAATAGGTAGCCGCCCAAGCATAGAGAAAATGACCCGGGAAGGAAGTAGGGATCAAACCAAGCTCTCCTTTGTCATTCACATTAGAAGTCTGACTCAATCCTCGGTAAATCGTGGCAAGTATGGGAGGGACCAGGCTATAGGTAACGCCGTAGGCCATCCTAGAGGCAATCATAAATGTCGTTGGTCGGATATTACCCTCGCTGCTGGGAAAGATAAAACGACACAGCCAAAGAGATAGATATGCTGCAATCTCTACCGAAACCCCTTCAAATGAGGAGATGTCTAAAGCTTCCAAAGTATCCCGTGGAAGATCCCCTTGAGTGTTGTCTGGAATAGGGAATTTGGAGGGTCTCCTAAGAACAACCTTGTTGACATACCTCCTATCCTTGATCACTGGCCTCAGTCGCAACAATTTCTTGTAATCACTAGACATCTGAGGGTTGCCAACAAAGGATCGACCACTCTTCTTAAGCCAGAATGAAATCCAGTCTGCGTAGGAAATACAATCCACACTCCTATTTTCTGCTAGGATCTTAAAGGCCTTGAACAAGTATGTGCAGCACCGAGAGACATTGCTATTGTCTGACAATTCGAGGAGAGTAGGAATTGTCTCTTCATAATAAGCTCCAAGGATAGGAAGTCCAGTAATCTCTCTCATGTCCCATAGTGATATGCCAACCTCTCCCCATCTAGTCAAGAATGTGTTGGTAGCAGGACACCATACCTCGCATAAGGCTCTGTAAATGGAAGCTGGACGTTGGTAGTCGAACGCCGCGGCACCAACTGCTTGTGAGAGTTCATGAAATCCTTTGGTCCGAAGACGCCTCTGAGTCCGAAGTGACCACTCCCAAAAGCCGTGAAGATAAGATATCTCCCCTCGAGCAACAAGTGACGACCCCCATCTACAACGCTTCGCCTTGATCCTCTCGGCAATCTCTGGATGCGGGGTATAGTCTTCTGTGCCACAAAAGGAAGGAATAGGCAAGGTGGGGCAAGATCCTGAACCTTCTACATCAATTAGGTGGAATGCAGTCCTTGAAAAGGACTGATCCAGACCCTCGATGAGGTTCACGTCGGTGCTGGTTGGGCAGGATCCTAAAGCCTTTACATCAATTAGGTGGGATACAGTACTTAAAAAGCCCTGATCCAGACCCTCGATGGAGCTTATATTAGGATCCTCCGTTGATCGACTCACTATGGCGAGCTTCAACACTCCTTTCCCTCCGGATTGCGAACGATGCTTTACTTCAGTTTCCGGGAAATAAAGAAATCGTCCTCTCTGCCCTTGACCTGAGCTCTCGCCAATCCAGTCCATATCAAGAGGTTGCGGCGGAGCGACACCAGCGGATCGTGATGAGGACGAAGTCATCTGTTTTAAAGAAGAAAAAAAATATACAGCATGGTGATATTAATGAAGAAAGGAGTACGTGCATGGCATGAAAAGATGGAAAAATCACAAGCATAAAACAAGACATGCAGTGCCAACGTAATGCGGGGTAGTAGTCATACATGGTACGTGTGAAGATTAAATGATCACGTTATGTAAAGATCGAATCCCAGTCTGGTTTTGCTCTGTACAATGAAGTCAACCATTCGGATAAAAAAAATTGCAATAATTAAAGATTTGGGTGAAGTACAAAGATTAAAACAATAAAGATCGACCCAACTAAACTACTAAGGTGACTAGTCGAGCGAAAGGATTATACATCAAATCAAGTCCGTATATTTTCTTTGACTACCTCAAGTTTGAAAAGGGGAGAAAAAAAATCGTGGCATCATGATTTTACACGAAAGTCCAAGAAAATCAAGATCATTAAGCCTGCACACCACGACGTGTATATATGCACATGTCCAAAAATAAATAAAAACAGTCTGCCACATGCACACATGCATGAAGCAAGGACGTCGTGGATATGCATAAATATGAAGAAGTAGGAAGCATGCATATAAAGCAAAAGTACCAATCAGAGAAGCTAAAGAAAAATAATAATGAAAAAAAGGGGAAAAAAAGAAAATTAGCTTTTCTTTTCCTTTTTCCTTTGGATGCAGCAGCAAAGAAAAAAGTATATGCTATGCTCGTCTAGGAAAAATAAAAAAAAAAAAAAAATGGGTTAGTACAAGATCAAAAGCCCAGTGTCAAGGAAAAATCAAAAGAAAAAAAAATCAAACCTAGGTGTTTTTCTGTCCGACTTAAAATTGCAAGGAAAAAAAATGCTCGATCACTTGTAGCGTTCCTACAGTAAAAAAAAAAAAAGGGGGTTGCAGGTTAAATAAAATTGACTTTCAGGGGTTAGCTTGGGCAAAGAAACAAAAGGGCAGCAGCAGTATGTATACAGGTAGCATATATATATACATATATATTTATATACATAAGCCGTGAAGATATATATGTATGGGCTATATATATACAAAGCAGCAATGACATGCATGGGCTATATATATATATACAAAGCAGCAACGACATGCATGTGCAGAAGCAGTAAGGCGTAAGGAAGAAAAAAAAGCCAATTTCTTACCTTCTGATGCGGCGTCCTGCACAATGGAAAATAGAGAGATTGCTTGCGGTTCCTGTACGAAGTTGCAAGAAAGAGAGAGTACTTGCTTGCTTTGTTGGTGTCTCTGTAGAGAAAAAAAGGAAGGGGCATTAGCATAAAATCACAAGGGAAAAGGAAGCAGATGTTTGACTATTTCCAGTGATTTGCGCAAAGAAACAAAAAGAAAAGAAAAAAAAAATGAAGAATTACCTTTTCTCTTTGGATGCAGCAACGAAGAAGAGAAGCAGATGAGGGTGTTGGAGGTTGACACCGTGGGTATATATGCACAAGAAGATGAAGTTAGGAATTTAATTATGGTATTTCTTGCCATGATTTCAGCCTCTTTCCCTTCTATGAATTTTCTTCCACGATTTGGGCAGGGGGCAATAATATTCCTAATTTCAAATCAATTGCAATTTTGGCAGTAATATCATATTCCTAATTGAGGTTAGACCAATATGGTATGTGCTTGATTAAATATATTGAAAAGGAAAAGAAAAAAAAAAGGGGCGTGGCTGCATATTAATCAACAAGGAAATTAATCTTGGCTCCTTTATTTTCTTGGATATGCTAGCTTGGCATTGGACTAATGCTTGAACGAGTAATTAATTAGTTGGCTTGGCCCATTTAATTAATTAAAAGCTCCATCCTAGAATTGATTTATAGAAGTGATTAATTTATTGGTTGATCTTGCGTATATCAAAGGAAGAAAATTATTTTTATTCAAGGTCCCCGCACATGATCAATTCGACGAAATCCGTGATGTGCAGATAAAAAAAAATCCAAGACTATGGATTCCTTTGCAGAATCAATTCTTTGTTGCAAGTTCCGAACAAAAATGTACCTTCGGTGGGAAATCACTCCGGAATTAAAATTGATCCGTGTCAAATTTGGATCTACAATCAAACATGATTTTAAGTTCAGTCCTCGACGTAAATTAAATTCACTCGAAAGGGGAGAAGTTCAAGATTAATTTATTTCAAGTAAAATAATCTTGAGGGGGCATTTGTAGACATCAAAATTGCGGGTCATCTTAAAATATGAGGTCCAATTTATAAAAAAGCCACGAAGCCTATTCATCGAAATCCGTGAGGCTTATTTCAACAAACTCATACTCGGAGGGATCAAAATTCATCTCATATTTATTAAATAATTTGATTAAGTGTCAAATTAATTAATAATGGTGGTTACACATTGGGCCAATGAGATGAGGACACGTGTCATCTTTCCCACTCAAAACCATCCCTATAACCCTATAAATAGAGGCCTCATTAGAGGGTGAAGGGAACATTATTTTGAAGGAGAAGAAGTGCTGCAAAAATCAAGAGCTAAAGCATATCGTCTCCAAGAAAGAAAGAGAATCCACAAGCTGATTCAAGGCCGGTTTTCTCCCCACTACATCAAATCAAATCAAGAAGAAGCCACAAGCTAATTCAAGGCCGGTTTCTTCTCAAATCAACCGCGGATTACAAGCTGATTCAAGGCCAATCCGTCAACCATCCAACTCAAGTTCAAATCCAAATCCGGAGTGAAGATTGATTCATTAATCAGAGGAATCAAGAGAAGAAGAACCACTTTTATTATACATTCAACAATTGTAATTTGACACGTGTAATTTTCTCCTATCACGGAGAAATTTGTGTGTACACTCTCATACCTAGAAATCGAGTACACCCCTAAAATTACACACTCTCTTTTTTACACGCACTAATATATAATCTTACACCTTTCTACTCGCAACTCACATTTTTGCAGACGCCACCCTACTTCTTTAGTATTGCGCTAAATCTCATGCTTTAACCTTGTTAGATATACGTATTAGTATTAATATGTGTATTAGTATACGTATGTATATACGTTATATTGTATTAGGTATATATTGTAATGTGTTGAGTAAATAGGAAGAGAGGATTTTTACCCAAATTACATGGTAGCGGAGCAAACTTAAAAACACTCTCCTTCGGTCAAATCTGCTGCTTCTCGTCGGAGTCTCCTCCCAACGTCGCCTACTATCACCGCCTCCACAGGAAGGTGCGGAGCGTCGGAGCGAGTCGGTTGCAGGTGGAATCGCCGGATTCCGGCGTGCCACGTGCCGCCAAACACGGCGGAAGCTTCCGCCGCCCTCTCCCACGCGCCGGCGCGTGGAAGCGCGTCCGGCCGCCGCTGACACCGCCGTTCAGTGGGTTTTGCTCGTCTCGTCGTTTCTGGCCTGTGTCTACGGTCGTCTTGGTGTTTCGACGACGTTTGCTGCTCGTTCTTTTAGGATCCCGAAATTGCCCTTGGTTGGTCGGTTCTCTGCTGGGTTGACTGGTTTGCTGCTTGGGTGGGCTGGTTCACTGTGGTTTGCTGTTGGGTTTGGCTGATTTCCTGGTCTGCTGCTCTGGTTCGCTGATTTGCTCATCGGGTTGAGCGGTTCACTGCTGGGTTAGCAGGTTTGTTGCTTGGGTTGGCTGGTTTGTTGTGGTTTGCTGCTGGGTTGGCTGGTTTGCTGCTCGGGTTGGTTGGTTTGTTGTGGTTTGTTGCTGGGTTGGCCGGTTTGCTACTCGGGTTGGCTGGTTTGCTGCTCGGGTTGGTTGGTTTGCTGCTCGGGTTGGTTGGTTTGCTGCTCGGGTTGGTTGGTTTGCTGCTCGGGTTGGCTGGTTTGCTTCTCGGATTGGCTGGTTTACTGCTTGGGTTGACTGGTTTGATGCTCGTACCTTTGCCCGCTTTGTATTGCTATTGTATCTTGCTCGGTTTTGTAGTCTGAATCTATTGTTGCGTATTTGCTTGGTTGGTTGCGTATTTACTTAGTTGGCTGCGTATTTGCTTGGTTTGAGTACTGTTTATGGGTACTTTTTTGCTTCACATTTGCTGGACTCGTTGGGGTCTGTCTGCTTGGTTGACTGACTTGTGTGTAGTCAATCCGTATTTGCTCCGTATTCATTGCTGGAATTGTCAGGTTACCTAATTCCTTCTCAAGATGAACTCTATTAATTTTGTCGGGTTACCTAATTCCTTCTCTAAAAAGACTGTAACCATCTCTGCAGATGAGTATGCTAAGTTCTCTCAGTATTTAGAATGGGTGAAAGCAAACTCAAGTACTGGATTAGTTGAGTCGGGTAAAACCTGTCTTATTTCCTCTTCTGACAAATGGACAATCGACTCTGGTGCTAATGAGCACATGACAGGTAATCCTAATCTATTGACAAGCTTTAAGAAGCTCACAACATCTTCTCCTGTCACTCTTGCTGATGGCACCGCCTGTAATGTTGAGGGTTCTGGTACAGCTAAACCAACTTCTGCTATTACTATGTCATCTGTATTTAGTTTACCTGAATTGGCTTTTAACCTGATGTCAGTAAGTAAGCTAACGAAAAACCTCAACTGCTTCATCTCCTTTTTCCCTGATCATTGTCTTATTCAAGATCTAGTGACGGAGCAGATACTTGGTAGAGGGCATGTGTCTGGTGGTCTTTATGTTCTTGATCCATGGGTACCAAAGCCAATAGCTTGTCTCAGCAGTACTTCCTTGTTTGAAACTCATTGCCGTTTGGGACATCCGTGTCTACAATATCTAAGGAAATTGTGTCCACAATTCAAGTCTGCTACTTCTCTGGATTGCGAGTCTTGTCACTTTGCTAAACATCATCGCACCTCTTTAGGCCCTCGTAGCAGTAAACGTGCGGATTCTGCTTTTGCATTAGTTCATTCGGATGTGTGGGGTCCATGTTCTGTGACTTCCAAACCAGGTTTTAGATACTTTATCACCTTTGTGGATGATTACTCTAGAATGACTTGGATATATTTCATGAAAAGTCGTTCTGAGGTATTTTCTCATTTTTGTGCATTTTGTACTGAAATAAAAACTCAGTTTGATGTGTCTGTTTGTATACTGCGAAGTGATAATGCTAAGGAATATATGTCTGAATCTTTTCATCGGTATATGACTCAGCGTGGTATCTTGCATCAATCTTCTTGTGTTGGCACACCAGCTCAAAACGGTGTGGCTGAAAGGAAGAATAGATACCTCTTAGAGACTGCTCGTGCTCTATTATTTCATAACAAGGTTCCTAAGCAATTTTAGGTTGACGCTGTTTCTACAGCTTGCTTCTTGATTAATCGTATGCCTTCTACAGTTCTTGATGATGGTATTCCAATTACTGTACTTGCTCCTGGTAAACCATTATTCCCCATTGAGCCTAAGATTTTTGGTAGCACCTGCTATGTTCGTGATGTTCGTCCTAACATCACAAAGTTGGATCCTAAGGCTTTAAAGTGTGTCTTCTTGGGGTATGCTAGACTTCAGAAGGGGTATCGATGCTACTCTCCCGACCTCCAAAAGGACCTTGTGTCCACCGATGTTGTCTTTTCTGAACAGGTACCATTCTTCTCACCTCATCCTACTCCCACTCGACAGGATGATCATGATGATGATTGGTTCGTCTATTCCTCCACTCCTTTGGATATTTCTGAGCAATCTGCTAGTGATACTATCCTGCACCAGGCTACTTCGTTGGGTCCTTCTCCTGGTACTGTTGATCAGTCTTCTAGAGATACTGCTCTGGACCAAGCGACTTCTTCAAGTACCTTTGAGCATCCACCGGCAGATACGGTTATAATTCAGTCTCCTGATCTCTCAGTTATGGGAGACCCACCTTGTAGTGATCCTCTAGTCCCTGCACCTCCATCAGAGCCCTCGGTACCTGCTCCTTCTACTGATCTAGATTTACCCATCAGTCTTCGCAAAGGTAAACGACAATGTAAATTTGTTTACTCAATTGCCAACTTTGTCTCTTATGATGGCTTGTCTGGTTCGACACGTGCTTTGATTTCTTCTCTAGACTCTGTTGTTGTTCCAAAAATAGTAAAGGAAGCATTGAGTCATCCTGGTTGGACGAATGCAATGCTTGAGGAGATTACAGCTTTGGATGATAATCAGACTTGGGATTTGGTGAATTTACCAAAGGAGAAGAAAGTTGTGGGGTGTAAGTGGGTGTTTGCAGTCAAAGTCCATCCAGATGGTTCTGTAGCCCGCCTCAAGGCTCGACTTATTGCCAAAGGATATGCTCAAACATATGGGGTGGATTACTCTGACACTTTTTCTCCCGTGGCCAAATTATCTTCTGTGAGGTTATTCATCTCTTTGGCCGCTTCCAGCAATTGGCCCCTACATCAGTTGGACATCAAGAATGCCTTCCTGCATGGTGACCTACAGGAGGAAGTCTATATGGAGCAACCACCTGGGTTTGTTGCTCAGGGGGGGTATGGGAAAGTTTGTCGTTTGAAGAAAACGTTGTATGGTCTAAAACAGAGTCCTCGTGCCTGGTTTGGCAAGTTCAGTGAGGTAGTTTTAGAATTTGGCATGCAAAAGAATCAGTGTGATCATTCAGTCTTTTATAGACAATCTGCTGCTGGTATTATTTTGCTTGTTGTGTATGTGGATGACATTATCATTACAGGAGATGATAGTGTTGGGATCTCTTCGCTCAAATCTTTCCTGCATATCAAGTTTAGTACAAAAGACTTGGATCAGCTGAAATACTTTCTAGGGATAGAAGTATCCAGGAGTAACAAAGGTATCTTCTTATCTCAAAGAAAGTATGTTCTTGATCTCCTTGCAGAAACAGGAAAGTTGGGAGCTAAGCCCTGTAGCTCCCCAATGGCCTCTAATGTCAATCTCACCAAAGATGACGGTGACCCTTTTGATGATCCTGAGAAGTATAGGAGATTAGTTGGGAAACTAAACTATCTCTGTGTGACACGACCTGACATCACCTTCGCGGTTAGTGTTGTCAGCCAGTTCATGTCTGCTCCAACAGATAAGCATTGGGAAACTCTGGAGCATATCTTGTGCTATCTGAAAGGGGCACCTGGCCTCGGGATCCTGTACAGTAACCACGGTCACAATCAGATTGAATGTTTTGCTGATGCAGATTGGGCTGGGTCGAAGATTGATAGAAGATCAATAACTGGCTATTGTGTCTTTGTTGGTGGGAATCTGATCTCTTGGAGGAGCAAGAAGCAAAACGTGGTGTCTCGATCCAGTGCAGAGTCAGAATACAGAGCTATAGCACAATACTCCTGTGAGATTATATGGATGCGGCAACTTCTGACTGAAATTGGTATAGAACACTCCTCACCTTCAAAGCTCTGGTGTGATAATCAAGCTGCTCTCCACATTGCTGCAAATCCTGTTTACCATGAGAGGACTAAGCATATTGAAGTAGACTACCACTTCATTCGTGAGAAAATTCAGGGAAATCTCATCTCCACTCACTATGTGAAGACAAGAGAACAACTGGGTGATCTTTTCACTAAAGCCCTTCCAGGTCCTCGAGTGGATTATCTTTGTAACAAGCTAGGCATGATAAATATCTATGCTCCAGCTTGAGGGGGAGTGTTAGATATACGTATTAATATTAGTATGTGTATTAATATATGTATGTATATACGTTATATTGTATTAGGTATATATTGTAATGTGTTGTGTAAATAGGAAGAGAGATTTTTTACCCAAATTACAAACCTCACATATATACAATCGTGGGTTGCATAGTGGTGAACAATTTAAAATCCAAGGTAATTAATTCCCTACAATTCCCTACGCAACATAATCATTATAATTTATATGGTGGCATAATAGTTAAAATTATAAATTTAATATTTTATTCTTAGAGGTGGGTTTTTTCACAATTATTATATAAATAGATATGCATGTAAGTTGACAACATAAAGACCTCTTCTTCTTTTTCCCTTAAAGATTAGCTATTACTGTTGTATTCTTTTTTTTCAAAGAAAGAAAGAATTATAGGACAAATGTTTACGTAAGCAAGTATGCAATACAAGTATACAACTCAACACATGCACCGACCTACCCCTCCAAAACCTAGTCTTAATCCAAGTACGAGGCCAAATTTTGAAGGAAATGCAAAGCTGAATTTTGTGTGCATATCATTTTAAAAAGTGAAAAATTAAGTTGAATTAAATTAAATTGCAATGAAGATTTAATATTAAAAATAAAAAAATACTTATGTTTTTCTTTATACCAATCCTATGCCCTTTAATTATAAAATTATTTTTTTATAGAAATAAATTATTTAGTTGCATATGACATCTATTACTGATATGACATATATCACCTTAGATAACTAGAATTTATTAAATTAATTGACAAATATTAATATTAGTTGTGGTTAATTGGTAAGAAACTTTTTTACCTTTAATTCTAGTATTAAATTTCAATTTTGAAAAATAAAAAAAATTATATCAGAGAGATTCATATATTTTAAATTTAATAATACTCGAACGATATTAATCTTTATCTGAGAAGGGTAGAGCCTAGAGAGGAAGTAATTTGAAAGAGGAAGTATTTTTATCCACATCCCCAATTTGATTTTTCTTCGGTCTTCTCTTCGGAATTCCACACACACACATAAATATTAAATTAAAACAAATACTATGATAGAGAAATAAAAGTAAAACATAAAAAATAAAAAGAATAAAAACAAAACCCTAATTTCCTTTCTCTTCTTCACCCACACACAACACACGCACGCACCATAGAGAAAAAAATAGGAAGAAAAGAAAAGAACCAACCCCAACCCAATCCTTCTTCACATTTAACCAACTCCTCTCTCGCTCTAATCTCCTCTCTCGCTCTCTGCGTCTTGCAACACTGAAAGAAACTCCCTTTTCCTGCTGCTGTGTGTGTTTCTCTCTCTTCTCGAAACGCATTGTTTAGGATTAATAATCCTGGAATAATTAGTGATATTAATCCAAAATTAACCCACCATCATACACTTTTCATCAGCGGTTATTGAAACGGTTACGTTTCCATCCCTTCCCTGCTGCTGCTAGGGTTAGTCCTCCTCTCCCTTTCTTGTTCTGTGTGTTTCGCTTCTGTAATCTTGTTCGATAAGATAAATTCTTTTGTGCTGTTGCTGTCGTTGGAGCCCTAGAATAACTCAGATACATATACGCACACACGTTTTTCTCTGTTCCTGCTCAGACCCACGTGTTTACTAGGGTTTCTGATCCTTCGTGTAAGGACATTAATTGGGGAAGCGGAGTATAAGGGTTGTGGGTTTTTGAGACACTCTTGATTTTAGGGTTTCAGGGGGTGGGCATGAATTGAATAATTTGTGGGTGTTGTTTCTTCCCAGCCATAGGTGGTGCCTCTTTGGGATTTTGTTGGGCTGTCAGTTTGAATATTGGGTCTTTGAAGATGACGGTCTGTTGAGTGTGCGTTTTCCTTGTATCTACAAAATCCATCTTTTACCCTGAAGATGAAGGCTTGAAACGCACCCGTACCTCCTTCTTTTTCAGTATTTAGTGGCGAATTTAAGGCTTTAGCGATTCACCTTTGGATGATTGTTTAGTTGCTCATGCTCTGTTGAGTTGGCAATAGTGAATTTCTGGCTACTAGAGTGAACAAGATAGGGTTGGGGACATTGTACAGTTAGATTACAGGTGTATAGGGAGTTGTGAAGCCCACTATTTATATTGGGGAGGGGGGAAGAAGGTGAACAAGTGCTTCTGTAGTTTTTAGTCAGATGATGTTTAGTGCTGCTACTTATGGACAAAGGTGAACCGGCTTTAGCTCCACAATGGTTGAGAAGTACAGGGAGTGGCAATTCAACCCACCATTTTGCCTCATCTTCTCATTCAGGTATACACCTTCTGTTCCTTTATTTACTGTGTTTACTTTTGATTATGTTTGTATGTTGTATTTGTCTATTATCTTTTATTTCTGGCCAAAGATGGTAATTGTTGGTTTTGATGAATTAGATGTCCCTCCATTGGCACACCATTCAAGAAATAGGAATTCTAAGACCATAAATGATTTTGATTCACCACGCTCACCTTTTCTCGACCGGACATCTTCATCTAACGCACGGAGGAGTTCTAGTAATGGGAAGCATGTATACAGTAGTTTTACCAAAGGTCATCGTGATAGGGACCGAGATAGGGGGGACAGAGATAGGTTTAGCAAGGGTCTTGATAATTGGGACTCTGATGGTTCTGATGCTGTGGCAAGCATATTAACCAACAAGGGGGAAAAGGACATGCTGCGGCGCTCCCAGTCAATGGTGTCAAGGAAAACCAATGAGTTGGCCTCTCGTAGAGTTGCAGCAGACTTGAAAAATGGGAGTAGCAGCAATCACATAAATGGAAATGGTTTGATTTCTGCCAGTAGTTTTGGTAGTGGATTTCCCAAGGCAGTTTTTGATAAGGATTTTCCCTCACTTGGATCTGAAGAGAGGCAAGGAGTGCCTGATATAGCAAGGGTTTCATCCCCTGGTCTGAGCACAGCTGCTCAGAGCTTACCCGTTGGTAGTTCTCCTTTCATTAGTGCAGAGGGATGGACATCGGCTCTGGCAGAGAAGCCCACTGTAATTGGAAGCAGTAGCGCGGGTTCTTTAAATGGCGCACAGTCTATTTCTGCATCTTCATCTCCATCTGCGTCTGGATCTTCAACTGTAATGGCAGGTCTTAATATGGCTGAGGCATTGACTCAGGCTCCATCAAGAACCCAGACTGCTCCACAGGTAAATAAGCAATAGTTCTGTGTACTCCTCCCCTTCTTTTATCTGCAATGTTGATCTAACCTGGCATTGCCATTTACCTGCAGTTGTCAGTCCAGACACAGAGGCTTGAGGAATTGGCCATTAAACAATCAAGGCAGTTAAGACCTCTGACACCTTCAATGCCCAAGAGTTCGGTAAGACAACTGCATTTGAGGGTTGCAAGAGTCTGGTTTATGGTGGTAGTATTTGATAGACTTCAATAGGTTGCATAGTTGTTAATTATCTTGTTTGTTTGAGATCTTAGTCCATGATTTGCATCTTTTAGCAGTTTTTTCTTTTAAATGGCATGATGGTACAAGTAAATGACTGCTACAGTTTCTTGTTGTGATTAACTTGGTACTTGTAATTGAACTACCAGTTTATAGCATAAGTTATTAGAGTATTGCGCCCTTATCTATTAACCTGGTTTACTCGTGGTATTCTGTTAATTCACCTTCATGTCAGTCAAACTCGACTGCTGTACTTGGATGGTTGTGTCTGTATGACATTCATTTTTCCATGTTAACTTGAATATATATTATGTCAGTGCAGTAGTCCCATTACAAGCTGCATACTTGTATTTTGCTGTCCAATATTTGTTAGATTGGACTAGTCAGTGCATGACATGGATAAAGAGCTTCTACCATCTTAGCTTCTGTCCAAACATTTCGAGTAACCGTTCGGTTGCGCACTTGTTGACAGTACTGTTTTTTAAAGGTTGTCATAGGTTAAACCCTTCCTCGACATTCAACATTGTTTGTTGTTTGAAAGTAAGGTAAGCGTCTGACGTCTTCACACTATAATTTAGTGCACACCTAATTATAAATTAAGCTAGACACTACCCCTAAAAGATAAAGTAAGCAATAGTTTTTTTGGTATTTTTTTCCGTAGCATGGGCTTTCTCTTGATTTTTATTAGACTATTAAGCTGCTTTTCCTGACTAAATAAGAATTAAGGTCTCGACTGGTATGTCTGGGGTGGTGGGTTATTTTCAATAGAGTTGTTATTGTCATCAATTATTCTATGATCCTTGATGCTTGATAGGGTTTTGTTTCCATCGTTTTTGCTCAAGCTCATGTATCTTAACACCTAGGTGTTCTTTAATTTTTGGTGGTGCTCGTGAAGAAATGTGGTTGGTCAAGGAAAATCCAAAAATGATTAAGGCTTTGTTTCTGCGTTCTTCTGATGGAGCAGTAAGAACAAATTCATCTGATTTAGTTCCAAACCAATGATTGGTTTCCTATTTGACATTTTTGCTTTATTAGATTCTGAACCTTCAAGCTCTGGGAATTAGTAATAGTTTATGGTTCGAATAATTGCGCCACTGAAAAAAGATCCATGGATCTTAATTACTTGATGAGTTTTAAATATTTGACTGAGTGATGCAGGAAGTTTGAGGTGGGCAAGTTTTTTTGTCTTGGAATTGTTTCTACTGATCATGAAATTGATTTTCTGCATTGATGTTTATGATTTTTTTCAACCAAGTGTTGCATTACATATCGATACATACTCCATAGCAATGTTTTGAATTGCAGTTGCAGGAAGTGGCAAATAAACTTCATTTTTCGAGTAGTTTTTTTTTTGATAATCAGAGAATTTTATTCAAAATAAAAGCTCAAATCTTATAGGTCTGAGTTTCTAACAAGAATTATAACCAAGCAAGACATTTTTTTGGAGTAGATAGATCTTTAATAACATATCTTGTGCATTTGCTTGTCTTTTGGCAAACTGTAATGATGTTTTTGTTTTCACTGTAAGAACTGTAGTTGCGATGTTACTTTACTGGTTGTTTGAGTCCTTGTTTAGATTGGAGTTCTATAGACTCTTTACATTTCAAATTGAATGCATGCGTGTTTATGAGATCCTGCTTTCAGATACTCCTATCAATAACACAGATAGACTAGAGAAACATACTTACAGGCACACTGATTATTTGTCAGAGCTTCTGCCCTTTTTCTCTGTTCTGGTATTTTTTGAAGCACAGATTTAGGTGATTATTTGCTGATTCTGTTTTCAGGTTCTCAGTTCTTCTGACAAATCAAAGTCAAAAACAACAGTGAGATCTGGCGAAATGATTGTGACTTCCAAGGGTATGCAGCAGCAGGCCTCACCAATGCACCCTGCTAATCAGTCTGTTGCTGGGGTAGCTGTAAAATCAGAAGTCACAAAGATGTCTGGGAAGCAGCTGGTAGTTCTTAAGCCTGGATGGGAAAATGGTGTTTCCCATTCTCCAAAGGATGTGGCTAGCCCAACAAACAATGCTAGTAGAGCAGCAAACAGCCAATTTGTTGCCTCTGCTGTTCCTTCTGCACCTTTGAGGAATTTAAACAACCCAAAGCCTTCTTCTATGGAGCGCAAGCTGGCAAACTTGAATATGATTCCAGGATTTGGTGTGGAAAAAAGACCTTCTGCTTCTCAAACCCAGAGTCGGAATGACTTTTTTAACCACTTGAAGAAGAAGACCTCTGTGAACACATCTTCTGTTCTCCCAGATTCTGCTTCTCCTTCATCTCCCACAAGCGAGAAATCTTCTGGAGTAAACAAGGAAGTAGCCAGTCCTCTTGCAAGTCCACAGTCTATTGAAAATGGTGCTGCGTTGACAAGCAATGGTGGTACTTTTTCTGAGGAGGAGGCTGCCTTCCTTCGTTCCCTTGGTTGGGAGGAAAATTCTGGTGAGGATGAAGGCCTTACAGAGGAGGAAATCAGTGCCTTTTATCAGGAGGTAAACAATTCTTACTTTGGTGTGTTAGTTTGTTTTTAATCATTCAGAGTACATAAATCTGCCAAGACTTCCATTAGTAAGTTGCTTCACCCTGTCCTGGTGCCAGATTTTTATTTGGAAAATCTTGTATATTGATAGAAATTTGTCTTTATTCAAGTAGTAATTTCTTTGCTGCTATTTGTTTGAAACCATGTTAATGCGAGTGACTGATGTAACAGTATGCTACTTTTGATGTTATGAATTACTCCTAGAGATTGTCCCTTACAAATCAGTAACAGGTGTTTTACTTATCTTATGCCATCTTATTGTGCAGTACCTGAAATTGAAGCCATCCCTTAAAATGTGTCGAGGCATGCAGCAAAAGTTGCTCGAGTCTAATGCAACTATAACATGTGGAGCTTCCCCTGAATTGAGTCCTTCTGACTCTGGATCGGAAGCTTAAGTACTGTTCCCTTCCGTAGTAGTTCCAAGAAATTCAAATTTTTGATGGCAGCTGGTTAGTTTCTTTCTTTTATTTTTAATTTCTTTTTCTTTTTTCAAATATTTTTCTTTTGGGGAAAGCTGGTGAATTGCGGATGGAAGAAGGGGATGTATTTTTTGTTGGTTGGAACTCCGCATTCTGCATATAGTGGCAATAAGATAGAGATGCCTCAAACTGGCCCTGCCCGACGGAAAGGGAGATTTTGGTGTCAAGGTTGGCTTGGGAGTGGGGTTAGGGTAGAAGAAGGCTTGTCAGCAGTGGAATATAGTGAGAGAAAATTGCATTTTGGGTCCTTTTGTTTTCATTTCAAGAAAAGAAAAAAGAGAGGAAGGCTTATGATGGTGTTTTTTTTTTTTTGTCGAAATTACGGAAAGAAAAGGAAATCAAAGTTTCATCTTTAGTTTAGTAGTTGCTGCTGATGCTGATGCATGATTTGCGATGAATGTCGATGAGAAATATAAAGAAGAATTGTTTCAATTGATGAATGTCGATGATATATTTATTACATGTAGCCATATCTTTCACTCTTGGTGACTATTCTGTTTTTCAATATTGTCAACGGCCACCACCCACAGCTGAATGACCACGGGTGAATTCAATTCCGACCAGCCAAGTTTCTTTAGACAATGTTTCGATTCGTTCTCGCTTCACAGTTAACAGTTTGACGTTGGTTTCAGCTTATAAGAACAGCATGAAGAGTGTGATCTTATGGGCTAGAATTTGAACTGTTGTCATTCCGAATTTATAAGGACTATAAAAATGGAACCTAACCAAACAGGTCCATTTGAAGTTATCCAAGGGTTATGTTGTCTAAAAAAAAATGACCGAATAGGACTCTGGACTAATCTATCCGCAACCATAAATTTTATACTTATGTTATACTTATAACATCATTAATTAGTTATTAGATATATTTAATGATATTATAACTCAATAATTACATTATAATTAAGTTACGGTAGAGTCTCATAACTATTAAAAGTATTAAAAATGTCTAGGTTTTCCACACCAACAAAAATACATTAATTCATAAAAAAAATAAGAGAAGAGAGACAAAAACCATAGAAAACAAACTTTAATGATACAAGAAGCAAGCAAACACATTTGTAGCTAGAATTACATGAAGTGCCACTAAATGTAGATCTTGTCTTCCATTCTCTGGAAGAATTGGAAATAGGTAAACTTCCAATTTCTATTGAAGAATAGAGGACCCAGCACGCCCCATAACTCAACAATGAAACCAGCCGCTATAGTTGCATAAAACTACACCATTTCAGATCCATGGTTGCCACTTTCTTCCCCATTCTCTTTGCTGCTGGAAGTACTAACAATAGTACCATCACCACTGCAATTGTCCGCGAGCGACTTCCCGCAAAGTTTGTTGCCAATGAAGCCCGACGAATCAAAACCTTGAATTTGAGTGCCTGAAGGTATTTTGCCAGATAATTCATTGTGGGACAAGTTCTAGAAAAGTCAACTTTGATATGCTCGGAGGAATTTCACCACTGAGTTTGTTGCTGGAAAGATCAAGAGATTCTAGTGATGTTATAAAACCTATGTCCTTGGGGATTCTTCCACTCAAATAGATTCGTGACAAATCCAATGACATCAGTGCTTTCAAACTTGTAATTTCCTCAGGAATATGTTCGAACAGTCTGTTATTAGAAAGATCTACACTCTTTACGAATCCAAGAATGGTGTTGTATTCTGACATTTCTCCTTTCATTAGAATGTTCATGGAGTCAATGAATGTACTTTCATCTATTCCAAACCCACTAAAACCAAATTCCAATATATGGGCACGATCGGATGGATCCATGTTTGCCATCCTATTCAAGTTACTAAGACAGGTTGGTATGGTACCAGCGAGATTATTGTTAGCGAGATTTAAGATGTGCAAATGAGTAGCGTGGCCGATTTCTAGAGGTATGCTTCCACTAAAACTATTTGCCCCCAGATCTAAAATAAGCAAATTCTAAAGCTTTTCTCCAATCCACCTTGGAATCTTTCCCTCCAACTTTTTATCGCCAACATCAAGTGTGACCAATTGTGCAAAATTTTCAAGTGACAATGATACTTCACCAGACAAACTGTTACTGTCGAGGTGTAACGATCCCAACATGTTTAAGCTTCCAATGGAAGCAGGAATGCTGCCATTAAACTTGTTGTGGCTTAGCCTGAGCACAAATAAATTTGGCCACTTATTCCAACAATTCGGTATCTCTCATTCCAAAATATTCTTTTCGAGGCTGAGAATTCCCACCCAACCATTGAGTGTCTTGTGACACAATTTTTTTGATATGGACCCTGAAAAGGAATTATTGGAAAGATCTTATACCTCTATTTGATTGGAGGACGAGAGGTAGATGGCCTTGAAAGTTATTCGAACTCAAGTCAGTGATGAAAGGAAACTTAAGTCTATTTGGGAGCGGATGTTGTCGTGGGAGAGATTTAGATACTCAAGCTGGGAAGACCAACTCCAAAACCAAACGGGAAGGGAACTTATTGAATCTCTAGAATCCGATAAATCCAGAACTGTTAAATTCTTCAGAGAAGGAAACCATGTTGGAATTTGAGGCCCCACATTCCAAGATCCTAACTCTAATTGTGTAAGTCGAGGAGGAGGTATCCAATCAGGTCCAACTTTCAAATTCAGTTTGTTTCCACTTGCATAGAGAATTTCCAAGCTTGAGAGATTTGCAAAGTGAATTGCCGAAAAATCACCCTCCATTGAGTTGTGAGATATATCTGCATTCACTAAATTTGAAAGGCTTCCAAAACACCCTCCATTTAGTTTGTTGTAGGAAAGGTATAAATATCTCAAAGATTTCAACTGAGCCAAAGACATGGGTATTTCATCGGAAATTAAATTTCTATAAAGGTCAAGAGCTGCTAGAGTTTTGAATTGTCCAAGATCTTTACTAACCCAAATACCAAAGAGATGACAGGCGTCCAACTTCAATATCTCTAGACCATTTGAACCACATCCTACAAGATTTTCAAAAACCTCATTTATATCTTGGCTAAGGTTGACAAATAACAAAGAGAGGGTCCTCAAATTGCAAAGTTTTTGGAAAGATGCTCAAATTCCTTCCACAAGAAGTTTTGTGTTGTATGACAGATCAAGCGTACTGAGAGAGGTCATGTTTGCGATGGCATCTGAGATTTTACCTCTAAAGTCATTCCCTGCAAAGTTGAGGAGCTCAAGATTGACAAAATCATAAAGCCAGGTGGGTATTGAAGAATTGAAAAAAATCCCGGACAGATCCAATTGTGTAAGAGAGGTACTCAAGTGTTGAAACTCACGAGGAATATTAGAGTCGTGTTGGAAAGAATAGCCAACTAAATTCAAAGACTTCAAATGCTTAAGATGAGCAATCCAACTGACAGTTGATTTAGAGAGATGGTTGTAGGAAAAATCAAGGACAGAGAGCGACGATGAAGAGTTAAGATTGGGGATTAAAGGAGTACATGGAAGCTAACAATAAGACAAGTGTAGTTCTTGTAGAGAAGGGAGTGTGGTTATGACATTCATCCAATTCAAGTTTTGGCTGAGGTTAAGATCACTCAAGTCAAGGAATTGTAGTGAAGAAAAACCAGAAAGCCAACGCACATCTTCACTAATATCATAAGATATTGCGTCACTGAGATCTCGACAGAGTAAATTCATGAGATTTCCCAATTGAGGAGGAATGGGACCTTCAAATCCATCTTTGGAGAGGTTAAGGTATCTTAAACTCTCCATTGAACTAACGAATTTGGGGATTTGAATTCCTTCAAAATTATTATAACTCAAGTCTAGATATCTCAAATATGTCAAATTAAGCAAAGAATGACTGAGGTTACCTCCAAATGGTCGTGAGAAATTCTCTGAAAAGTGACAAAGCTGAAGCTCAAGAACATGGCCAGTCGAGATGTCGCAAATGACTCCATACCAACTACAACAATCAGCATAATCAGCCCCAACAGACTAAGAAGCAAGCTTGTCCAATGGGTCATTGAGATCATTTTTTATCTTCAAAAGACCATCTCTTTCATTCTCTCTGTAGTTCATGTTCATCCCACCATGGATGCCTTCGTAGCAAAACCCAACATTAATAATAATACAGGTTGCTATGGAAAACAATCAAAAAAAAGTGGCAATTGCAGTAGGCATGATGCTAATTTGCTGCTAGAACTTGGAGTTTGTTGGAGAGATTGTTAACCTATCTTTTGGCGTGTCTTGTGGGTAAAACTAGGCACTAAACTCTTATTTTCCACTTCTTGCCATCCTCAAACGGATGGCCAAACCGAAGTGGTAAATAGAACACTTGGCACAATGTTGCACATTATGGTACATGAGTATGCTAAGTCTTGGGATGATTGTATTGCTTTTATTGAATTTGCCTATAATAGAACAATGCATTCGGCTACTCGTTTCACTCCTTTTGAACTTGTCTATGGGTTCAACCCTCTCACCCTTATAGACTTGTTACCTTTACCATTACATGATATTGCTAGCATAGATGGTGACAAGAAGGCAGCCACGGTCCAAAAACTCCATGAGAAGGCCAAGGCACGCATGGAAAAGCTCACGGTCTGTTTGGTGGAAAAGAGAAACGCCGGTCGCCATCTACAATCCTTCGAGGTTGGGGATTGGGTGTGGCTTCACTTGCGCAAAGATAGGTTCCCACAGCACCGCAAGGGCAAGCTAAGCTCCCACGGGGATGACTCTTTCCTTATCCTAGAGAAGTTCAACAACAATGCCTATCGCCTTGACCTTCCCCCTTCATTTGGCAACGTCCATCCTACATTTAATGTCACTGATTTATCCCCTTTTCTTGCAGATAATGAGGATGTTCACCATGACTTGGACCTTGCCAATAGCAGCCCCCTTGATTCGAGGCCGAATCCCCTCAAAGGAGGAGGGAATGATACGAGCACGGCACCACCTCGCTACTTCACTAGGAGCAAGGGCTTGGTGCTCCAACTCTTGAAGGCCTTAAGGGATGAGGAAGCTTACTTGAAGACTCATGAAGGCTGGGTGACGTGCCTTCATGCCGTCGCTCACACCGCAACACCTTCGAATGCCGCGGACTATGAGATTAGCCACACCGCGGAACCTCATGGGTTAATCGGCCAAGGCATGAGGAACGCCCGCGCCAACCCTAGCATCCCATGGGACACGCCCGCACAATCCCTAGCAACCCATGAAGACATCCGCACCGGCTCGCCCACGCCCTCGGCCACGCGCCCGCTCACCAAGGTGCTCGGCCCATCCACACGCTCACCTTAGAGTCCGATAGCCCAACTACAAGGCACAGTGCAGCCCCTTTGTCCAAGGGTGTGAGAGTCTTTTCCACTTGTAAATAGCTCTAGGTATTTAAAGAAGGAGATAGACTAATTTTAGGTTTGTCTTTATTTTTGTGATTATTTCCAATCTAAGACCGAAACTCTAGCTTAGCTAAATAGGGTTCTTCAAACCTTCTTCCTCTTCTTCAAGCCGAGTGATTTGCCTAGGAATTGCCCTTAGGAGGGTCACTCTTGAAGTTGAGATCCTTGTTAGTCTTGTGGCTAGGTTGTCTAGGAATCATCCCTAGAAGGGTTAGTCGTGACCTTCAAGTTCCTTTTACTTGTATTCCCCTTTCAATCAATACATCTCCTTCTTCGTTTCCATATTTCTTCTAAGTCTTCCGCAAAGCCTTATTCCCTCCTAAACAAACAACGAACGCCTAACTTGAGCCGATCTCCTAAAGTGAGCTAGATCTACCTCTCGGCCTTGCCTAAAGCCGAATCATCAAGAGACTCCAAGGAGGCTCTTATCATTAACCACCTCAAGTGCAAGATTAAAGATGGTTGCAGAGGGATTCTTTATCCATAAAGAGGGTGTTGCACTCAACCGATCATCTTATCTTGATGGCAATAATTATCTGCATCGAAAAACGAAGATGTTAGCCTTCCTAGGCTCTTAAGATCAAAAGGCTCTCAAGATCAAAAGATGTTGGATTGCGTCTTAAATGGCTTTGTCTTTCCCACGGAACCAACTGGAGAAGAAGGATCATCAAAAGTTCTTCCGTTTTCTAGATGGCATGTCGGATCAATAATGAGAAAGCAAATGGAAGATAGAGCAAGGTTTGCATTATTTTGTTCCATTTCTTCAAGTGAATTTAATAGAGTTAGTGCTTGCAAAACTTCTAGGGAAGTGTGGACAACATTAGAGATTGCTCATGAGGGAACCACCCAAGTGCGTGATCTCCGGCTCAACGCACTCAAGCATTAATATGAATTACTTGTGATGAAGAAGGAAGAATCCATCTACGACCTTAGCACAATAATTCAAAATATTTGCAATGCCATGGGTAGCCTTGGATGGACTCCAAGCGATGAAGAAATGGTCAGAAAAATCTTAAATGTTCTTCCAAGCAAATGGCTAGCCAAGACGACCGTCATTGATAAATTGGGTGTGAAACCAACCTTTGCACAACTCATCGGTTCTCTTACTGTTTATGAGTACAAACTGAAGTTGCACAACTTGGAAGAAGAGAGAGATAGAGAAGAGCATAAATATTGCTTTCACAAGCAATGTGCAAGAAGACAACGATGAATCTATTGCCCTCATCACCAAAAATTTCAAACAATTCTTGAAGAGAAATTCAAAGAATTACCGAGCTGAGCGTTCTAACTCTTCTAAATTAAAGATTAATGATGATGTTGTTTGTTATGAGTGTGACAAACCAAGACACGTCAAAAGTGAATGTCCTAATCTTGAAAAGAAGAGAAGACACGAAAAGAGAAGGTCTAGAGACAAGAGGGAGACTCGAAAGCATCATAAGAAGGCTTTAAAAGCCACCTCTTGGAGTGATGATGATGAATCTAGCGACGATCAAACTGCATCATCCTCATCCGGAAACGAAGTCTCCAACTTGTGTCTTTTTGTTGACATTGACAGTGAAGCTCATCATCGAAGCTCTTCACCAACCTCAACCTCCTCTTCCAACGAAGGCATACATTTATGCTTTATGGCTCAAAGCGATAGTGAGGTAAGCTCTTGCAATTCTTCCGATAATGAATGTAGTTTTGAAGAATTGCAAAATGCCTTTAATGATTTATATGATAGCTTTGAAGAAACTAGCAAGAACTTAAAACTTGCTAAACCACTAGAAAGTATTAAAAAAGATACTAGCAAGTTAGAAGTATTAAATAAAGAACTAACAATAGAAAATGAAGGACTAACAATTGACAATGAAGAATTAAAACTTATTTTGGCTGAAACTAGAAATGAGAACACTTCCTTAAATAAATTGCTTGAATCCTCTAGTAAGGAAGTTAAAAACAAAAATAGTACTTATGAGCTTTGTGTAAATTCTACTAAAGAAGTGGTAGAAATAAAAGAAAAGTTTAAAAATCTTGAAACCACTCTAGCTAAATATATTCAAAGAAACCACACTCTAAATGATTTTTTGGATGTCCAAAAGAGAAGTGCTGATAAAAGTGGTCTTGGATTTAATTGCTCCACAAGTAGAAATTATTTCAAAAATTCATTTGTTAAATCTAGTTCTTCTAATTTGAATGCTAGTTCTTCTAAACCTTCACATGATAAGCCTAAATACAAATGTAGCTATTGCAATAAATTTGATCATTTATCTTATTTTTGCTACATTCGTAGGGGGCTTATAAAAACAAAATAAATTTGGGTACCTAAGGGTACATTTGCTAATAAGGAAGGACTCAAACATGTTTGGGTACCAAAATCAAACTAATTTATTTTGTAGGTGTGCCAGAAACCCATTGCGAATAAAAGGTAATTGAATAGCGGGTGTTCACGGCACTTGGAAAGGAAACGTGACCTTAGGAGACAAAGCTTTGGTATTGGTGAAATTGGTCACTTCCTTTCTAATTATTTTCGGCAATGTAATATATATATATATATATATATATATATATATATATATATATATAGATTTAAATGATTCTTCTAACATTGATCATAATTGTTTAAATGCTTAAGTATATAACTCATAAATTTGGAAAAGAAAGAATTGCTCTTGTAGGAATTAGCTTGATTGGTGGCCCAAGGGAATAACCACTAAGAGCGACATTGATTTTGTTGAGCATGCCCCGGTTGCAAGTACTGAAGCTATCCGTATGAAATGGCATGGACTATACATTTGAGTAATCGCAATCGGTATTCCTTGAACTTTTCCTTTTATGTCTATATTTATGAGATTATTTATTTGATGCATATACTTGTTTTAAATGATCATGTTAGTAATTAAAATCCATAATCATGTATGCTAAAGATTGTCATACAATTGCTTTAAATTGATCATGCATATTTTCTTTATTTAGAAACATTTTTATTATGCATTTTTGCATTTGTGCATTTGTGATGATCATTGAGAAATAGGTTGGAAATGATTTCACATTAGACTATGAGGCTTTGATTAAATGTATAAGGATGTTTTTGAAGGTTATACGGAGTTTATGGAAGTTTAATCGGAGAAAAATTTGCATGAACTCAGATTTTCAGTTTTTTCTCTTTTTCCAAACCTGACTCCCTTCTCCAAAAACACGATCTTTTTATTCTAAATCGCTTAAATTTTCATCAAATCCTCCCAAACATAACCCATCAATCAATTTCATTTATTGTTTTATCTATTAATGATCATCTCATATCACACTTGCATATTTTATTACCCCTTCCTATCTTTGTATTTTTAAGATCATAATTCCTATGGATTGGATAATTGTTGCACTAACTACTTTATGAAGTAATTTTTTATATTTGCTTACTCCTTTCATTCTCTGAACTTTAATTTAATTAGTAGCAATTAATTTATTCTCCATGCTTTAATCTATTTTACCCTTTACGCTTTACTTTTTTGTTGTTGACAAAGGGGGAGAAGAATAAGGGAGAATATATATATGAGAATTTGGGGGAGTAATTTTAATTCTTTGTTATGCTCCATGTGCACTAACGCTTTTATGTAGGGGGGGCATTGAGGCTCCTTAATCAAATTGATATAATCAAATTTATAGCATATCAATATTGTTATTCAAATTGGTAGCATATCGATAAGGGGAGCATTTCAGCAAAAAAATAGGGGGAGTAATCCTTCTCTTTTAAACTTTAATTTTAAATTGCAAGCTCAATTTGTTTAAAATTAATTTGTGGTTGGCATCATCAAAAAGGGGGAGATTGTTGGCCCAAGAGGCATATATCTTATTTTGATGAATTATAGACACACAAATTAATTAGAATACTAATGCAATTTTAAGTTAAAGTGTTTATGTAGTTTGCGATCGAGACAACAAAAGAGCAACAAATCAATTATCGCAAGCTCAAGATCAAGTGTGTATTAGGGCTTAAAATATGTAAGTATGATTTCATTTAGCACTTGATTTATGTTCAATTATACCTCAAGAAAATGTGTCAAAAGATTTTGCGCGAAAATGAGTTTTGAAAAACGTTTTAAAAGCTAAAGCGTGCATAACGGCATACCGCCAAGAATAAGTTTTTAATTAAACTTTGCCGAACCTCACGGCGTATCGCTAAAGGCTTAGTGGCATACCGCTAAGGCCTTAACGGCATGCCGTCAAGGAGATTAATTTTGCCAAAGCTTAGCGGCATGCCGTTAAGCTCCAGACAATAAATAACGGCTAGTTTTTCAAAAGCTAACGGCTAGTTTTTCAAAACGAATAAAATTTGTTTCTTAGTCCAGTGCTTAGCGGCATGCCGCTAAGAACTAGACAAAAAATAACTGCTAATTTTTTGCTCCAACAGCCATAAATGAACACCATGTTGGATTTTGGACAATAACGTGTACATTAGTATCTGTTACCGTTAATTACATTTAGACCAATCGAGTGATCTAATAAAGTTTATGGTCTGAATTATCTAATCAATTAAGTGCGAGGGGCAAATTTAATGTTTGTGTAGATTCCCGGGTTAATTACTAATTGTTAATGGACCGATTAGTAATTAATCATTTTGGTTATTTGGGAATTGGTCCCTGGAGGAATTTCTCTATTCTATTTAAAGGCTCTTCATCAAGGTAACAAAATGATACAGATACAGAATACAGAAAACAGAAATAAAGGTTTTGTGCAAGATCTTTGGTTTCCATTTGCCTAGAGAGAATTTCATCCTCCAGAAGGCTAAAAAAAATCCCTTTCCAATTCCATGGCATCGGCTAACACAGGTACGCTTCCGCTGTTTATGTATATTAATCATTTTATAATCGATTTGTTTTGGTTCTTAGGATTGTTCATAAGGTTAGGGAACAATCTAGATTCTATTCGAATCTAACACACCAAACCTTGTGATTATATAAATACTCATCTAAGATGAGTTATAACTATCAAGAAAGCTATCACAAAGATTTACATACGCATTTACATTTACAAACACTCAAAATCAAGTTTTATGACGCAAGTGTTCTTATCGATTTTCAATCATCACTACGTCATTCAAATTGAGGTTTGAATTGTTTTCTTCTTGAGGTAACATTGAATATTTATTGGTGTTGATTGTAATCATACATTTATTCATTTGTACACCAATTCTTTGTTGCAATTTACAAATTCAATTGTGAAGGTTTGAAAAGTGTACCTAACACTTTTAGGTCATTAAGTTCTTGTCCTGTAAAGAGAACTAGGTTTGTTCAGTCTTTTGCCTGTAAAGAGGATTGTGTAAGGTTGTGGTTGAGCCCATAAAAACCATCGTGTAAGGTTGTAGTTGAGCCCGCAAAAACTACGGTGTAAGGTTTATTGGTTGAGCCCGCAAAAAAATAAAGTGTAAGGTTGTGACCTGATCTCGTAAAAGCTCAAGTTAATAACAAAGTATTCTTTGTTAGAAAATCCTAAGGGTGAAGCTCTTAGGTAGTGGAGTACAATTCGGATTGTGAATTGGAACGACTATATATTCTTGTCTTTGCTATTCTTCCTTACTCTTGTGTGTAGAAAATTTCAATCGGTCATTCACCCCCCCCTCTAGGCCTCGGTTATTGTTTTATCAACAATACGTATAAGAATTCAAAGTGACTATATTGAAGGTAATGGATACGTTTAACAAATATATAGTACACACTACACATCAAGAAGTATCGAGTAAGTATACGTATTAAAGTATCGTATACGACTTATGAGCCGAACATATACACATGAAGAATTTTCAGGTATAATCGTGCTTCATATATAGGATGATAAGATTAGATCACTTAGATTTAGAGTTTCAAAATTGTCATTGAAAAATACAATAGTTAATTAGTTATATTAATGTAATGTGTTATACATTAATATAATTAAAATTAAAATCCTAAACCTCTAAACAATTAACTCAAGTAAATAATGATATTGAAATATAGATACCCTAAATCTAAATAATAAATGTCCATTATGAAAATTTATTCTTTTAGTTGTCGTCTAATTAGTAATTACATTTTTTATGACAATTGGCATCATTCTTTCTTACAACAATATAATTCTCTTTTTATTAAGTGAAAGACTGAACAATAAACAATATCCACGATACACCTTAATAATTATGTATTAAAGTAATGATTAATAGTCATATTACTAGTATGTGTCTTATTATTAATAATTAATGGTCTTAGTTTATACATATAGTTAATTAATGACATGACTATTAAAATTTACAATAATATATTTTTTCTCTTATTAAAATTTTCAATTTCTTACTACGTAAAAAAAATTCCTCATAATTTTTACATAATTTCCTTCTTAGTAAAATTTTAAATAAACTCTTTTAGTTGAGTTTAAAAGAAAAAAAAAAGAGGTTTTTTACTTAAGTTTAAAAGAAAAAAATGATTAAAATTTTCTATTTCTTACTACGGAGAAAATATTTTTTCCTCATAATAATTCTTATATAACTTACTTAATAAAATTTTCTATTTAAAATAACAAATAAAAGAAAAAAAGGATGACTTTTTGTTAAGTTTAAAAGGAAAAAATGATTAAAAAAATTTATTTCTTACTACAGAGAAAATATTTTTTCTCACAATAATTTTTATATAGTTTCCTTAACAAAAATTTCTATTTAAATAAAAAAGAAAAGAAAAGAAAAATGAGAAATTTCAATTAAGTTTAAAAGAAAAAAAGATGACTTTTAGTTAAATTTAAAAGGAATAAAAAGAAAAAAGGAGGGAGCCAAAGAGATTCGAACATCCACTACAAAAAAAACTGCTTATTTTCGAAGGAATTTTCCGTCGGAAAAACTGAAAATTTCGTCAGAAATAAAAGATTTACGGAATTCCGTCAGAAACTCTCCGTCACAATTCGGTCCGTAGAAGGCTTGAATTTTCGACCGAAAAAACTGGTCGGAAATACCTTGCGATAGAATTGCTATGGAGACACAGTCGAAAAGAAATTCCATCGAAAACTGAAGCTTATCGAGACCTGCGTATTGCGCCGTAGGTCTGGCCTTATCCTCGCTCATTCTCTCATTCTCGTCTTTGTCCGCTCTCTCTCTAGCTCAACTCTCATCTCCGACCGGCATCCTCTCCCTCTCAACTCTGGCGATATCTCTCTCATCTTCGGCGACAGACAAAGCAATGACCAGCAACAACAGCGACGACACATCTCATCTCCAGCGGCAGGTGAGCATATATTAATTTTTTATTTATTTTTTTTTAAAAATAAATTGCTTATATTAATTAAAATTAATTTGTTTGTTTGGGTAGTGATCCATAATTTAGTGCATTAATCCCTATTCAACTTTAAAAGGTTAGAATTATTTTTTAATAACAACACCCCTTTTAATAAAAAAAATTGTCATTATTTTGATTGTTTTAGGTGATTGTATAAATTGGTCGATTGCGTTGAATGTATACATTAGTTGTTTGAGTTAATTCTACAAATTAGAAGTTCAAAGAAGGCAAAATATAAAACTTTAGAAATTCCGTCATAAGCTTCTTTTTTACATTTTGGTATTTACTAAAATACGTGTCTACAGAAATATATTATATATCATATTTTTATTTTATCTACCAAATTATTTCTGACGGAAATTCCGTTCGAAGCTTCCTTTTTTTACATTTTGGTATTTACTAAAATGCGTATCGACAGAAATTAATTATAAATCATATTTATATTTTTATCTTTCAAATTATGTATAGAATTTATAGTAATAAAATTTACATTTAAGCTAGTAAAGTAAGTGATGAAATTACGGCGATGAAAATTATATTTACGGTAATAAAGTAGATGAATTAATTATGATAAATAAAATATTTATGGTAATAAAATGTATGAATAAGCTAATTAACTAACTTACCAATTGCAAATGACAATTCTATGGTCATAAAAATTATATTTATGGGAATATTTAACTTGGTGGATTAATTATGATAAAAATTATATTTATGGTAATAAAATGTATATTTAAACTAATTAACTAACTTACGAAATTATGGTAATAAAATTTATATTTAAGTTAATTACCAATTACAAAAATGACAATTTTATGATCATAAAAATTATATTTATGGGAATAACTTGGTGGATTAATTATAATAAAAATTATATCATGCTAATAAAATGTATACTTAAACTAATTAACAAACTTAAGAAATTAGTATGAAAAAAAGTATATTTAAGACAATTACAAATTGCAAGTATCATTGACCACTTCATATCTTGAAAAACAAAACCATGTAATCACCCATGAACCTTTTGTTCTTCATAAATAATGCAATTTATAATATCTTGGACGAGTTCATGTCATGAAAAACAAAACCATGTAATCACCCATGAACCCCTCGTTTTCATAAATAATGCAATTTATAGTATCATCATGGACGACTTTGTATCGTGAAAAATAAAACCATGTAATCACCCATGAACCCCTCGTTTTCATAAATAATGCAATTTATAGTATCATCATGGACGACTTTGTGTCATGAAAAACGAAACCATGTAATCACCCATGAACCCTTCGTTTTTCATAAATAATGCAATTTATAATAATGCAAAATAACCATCACAAATCACAGAAAGTTGCGTATATCTACTTTCAGTACTTGGGACTGTTAGGACAAGATAAACATGTACAAAAGGTGACGCAAAATGCTTAAACATTGGTACTACTGCATAAACAACATGTACACGATGAACATTCTACCCCAGCGAGCGACTAAGTCATGATGCATGCACAATTGACTCCCACACTTGCTACACTCACCACAACTCATTCCCTCATTTGCATTGGTACTACACAACTCATTCTGAATGCGATGTCCAGTAAATCAAACCGCTGCAAGAGACAATTTGGTTAAATGTAACCCAAGAAAGAATGCATGTATTCATTAAAAGCAATTGAAAACACTAGAGTGCAAGATTCAACTGTAGGGATACCAAATTTGTCTAAAGAATGGGAATAAGTAAGTGTGCATCTGTTTTTGTTGTCTGCTATTTTTTTGCAGTGTTCCAACGCTTTAAGACAGAACAGGTATGTAATTCCAACCAAAAGTGACACAAGCATACCATAATTACGGTAGCCAAAGATCTTAAAGAGTAATACCAACGGCCTTGTGCCACATTGATTCACAAGAAAGTAACAAATGGCCAAGTCTGTCATCACTTTGCATTGCTATGAACTAAAAATAAAACTTCAAGGGTGCACTGCAAGACAAAAATGTGGGTGTATAAACCAAAACAAGGAATTACCTTATCAAGACAAAGACGCACTGCAAGACACCAGCCGTCCCCGTCCATACTGAAGGACCAGTTTTGACAATAGAATCTTGTATTAATAAACCCACTGATGCCGCAAGAGAAACAAAGGATACAACATAAGCAAAGAAAAGCCAAAGCTTCAATCTGTTGCAATTAAGAGATGATTAGCATTAGAAAATATTAGTGTGAGAAAGATAACAAAAGGTAGAGTTCATATCTGGTCAGTGCTAAAATGACAGGACAAAACAAAAAGGCTGATACTGAGATACTATCATACTAAGGCCAGTTAACTTATCATTCAAAGAGGCTTAATACGCTGACTGCCAAATTTTCAATCTGATGGTGAAGAAAAGAACAGATAATGCTGTTTTCAAAAAAGAAAAAATAACAGATACATCTTTCTCAAAAGGAGAAAGAAAAGAAAAGAAAAGAAATGATCCATTGTGATCGGCTATATCATCAAATATTTCATTTCTTTGATTGATTTATCAGTCAAATCCAGTAAAAGCCTTGCTCTCTGTAAGCCCTGTCAGGTGGGAATATTTCTTAAGAATGTTCAGGAAGTAAAATAGAACTCTTAACAGAAATCCAAATCTTCGCTCAATTTTCTTATTTTTCCCTCAAATCATTTTTACTTTTATGCTCTTTATAAGGCAGCGTGTTCCAAAGCATTTCAAGTTGAGCGGCAACAGGAGCAAAAGACACTCCGGACATTTGCATATTACACCAAAGACGACCTAGTCGATAACTTAATAAACAACAGATACATACAACAATAAAATACAAGATCGCCAAGTCAATCACCAAACAAGGAGCTTGAAGTGACAGAAAACAAACTCCAACCAAAGTTCAACTCTAATGACAACCAAACTTGTAGATTATGCCCACCATCAGGCTGAAGCAAAAATGTCTACATGTATAGGAACATTTGACAAAATAGGCACAACAAAACTATCCAACAGGTTTTAAACTTGGATAAAATATATTTTTAAGCACGTTGCAGTGCTAGTGTATCATGATCTTTTTCACTCTTAGAAACATTTAGGCTCATCCTAGTTAATATTTAAATTCAGTAACATGCTCAAGCCTAAAATGTTTAAGCTTTAACATCAGGGCAGATTACAAAAATCAACATAGTGGTGGGAAGCTTAGCAATTCAACCGTGAATTTGTTAAAGGATAAAGAAAGCAAACAAAGTATACTTTTACATGCCAATTCAAAAATTATAAATAAAAAACCGAGAGAGTTGAACAGACTTGAAGGTCCTGGGACAAAAGTAAATGACAATTGCCAGTGATAAAGTAACATCACTATGGTAGATCGAATCTTACTTCCCATGCTAAAACAGAACTAACCACAGCCATATCTTGATATGATTTCGTTTTTAAAAGGAAAACCAGGACCTAAATATATTAAGTACAAGTAATGGTCGTCCTTTGTTGTTTTGTAACATATTTTAGCTAAAAGTACAAATGCCTATGCATTCATAGCCTGAAAAAATGAATGCATCAATAACTATATGCATTGAACGGCAACAAAACAGCAGGACAACTATAAGGTTGGCATCCACAGCTGAAAAGCAAATCTTAAGACAAGATAGCTGGTTTATAGTGGCATGTTATGTTTTAATTTTGCTAGTTAACTAAGTTCTGCTTTCTAGTGATCTAACAGGTAATATGTAACACCGCATGAGCAAATAGTCCATGAAAGAGAGGAATGAAGGAGAACAGTCATATACCAAAGAGTTATGACTGTCAGATTAATACTTCGCTAAGATGTTTCCTTTAAATGCACATAATGGGAGTTACATAAACAGTAAAAACAGTACAAACAAGCCATGACATAAGGTGGTTTTTATAAGATACAGGCATTGAGTAATCTATATTTATGCCTATTTCATATTCACCATCCAACATTTCATGCATGCTAATCTTTAGTTTAACTAAGCTGTTAAGGTAATCCCCTCGGTGCTTAGAGTGCAAGAAATATGATTTCTCAAATCTCAGGCATAAAAAGGGATGATCCTATGCAAAATTAAGAAGTAACTAAATATAAGGGATGACATACTAAATTACCCAACAGAACTCAAACATATAGCCAACAATCTTTTCCATAGTGTCGTGCATTACATAAAATTATACATTGTGAAAAATTAGTAAAGATTCTGCATGACATAAATAGGATGGATGTCCATCTACTCATGCCATATGCTACATGCTCTCAAAGATGCCAGTCCAAACATATTCTCAAATTGGTAATCGTAACTGCAATTTAAATTTGGTTTTTAATACTGTGATGTACAGAAAAAGAATTGACTAACTTGAATAGGTAATTATAACGACCATCACTAGCTGACCAATGACATGCGGCACGAAAGCTCCAAAGGAATGGTTATGCTAGCAATTCCATTCTGATTAACTCATAAATTGAACATGTTCATAAAGTTTTTAAAATATTCTCTTGAACATCCTCGATTTAATTCTTGTCCTCCAGTCTGTTTCACATTGCATAATATAGAAACATAAAGACTAAATCCTAGACAGAATAAGCATTGGGGAAACTGGATTGACTAGGACCACTCCCAAAAGTTAAACAGCAGGTGACATCACTTCTCCTAAAAAAAAGTACAGGACAAATTCAAGCTTCTAGAAAAGCAAGCGTGTGCTTATTTTTTCATGAAAGATAATTAGTTGATGCAGTTTCAAACAGTAAAGGTATATAATTTAGAAATATTTCAATGTGCAAGTCACAATATCATTTCTCCCCAGATCAGATCAAAAGCAGTTTTAAAGAATTATAGATATGCAAGGGCGTAAGAAATCAAATAGCTGACCTCCACTCGGCTTCCTCATAAGGAGAGTAATCAATGTCTTCTTTTCTTACGCAATTAAACATGAGCGCTGCAATAGATGCAAATATGCCTGCAAATATTGCATACGCACCTAATCAAAACCCTAAAAGAGTCAAAGTAAAAGATCATGACAGAAAGAGAGAGTGAGGAAGACCTGGGAGGTAGTGGAGGAAGGAAACTTTGACGGAGCTGCAAACGACGGCGTCGACCCAGAACCACCAGCCAGCGCCGAATACAGCGCCGGCAACCCCTGGCCCGAAGATCGCCAAAAGCTCCGGTAAATCCATTCCAGTGCACCCGAAAAATGGATAAGTTGTGGTTTGGGATTATCAGCTGTGAACCCAAATGCAAAGTTTAGCTTTTTGGTGAGACTAGTGTTGAAGCCTGACTTCTGTTGCTTATGGAACCTTCCTTCTTTGTTTCCTTCCCAGTTGGTGTCTATTTGAGCTGGAACAGGGTTGAACCGTTAATAACGGTTCAATTCGATTCAGTTCAGTCCAGGACGGTTTCAATTCTGCCCTCTAGGCAATGGGAATCGAACCTGTTTGCTTTGGCAAAGGTTGGCACAACTTGTCAGTTGCCACCACGCTACCACAAATATTGTGGTCAATGTATGAAAGTTTTAGCTATATAAATATACCACATCCATTGGCAAAACAACACCGTTTAGTGGTTAAACACACAATTTTAGATTTTATTTTTATTTATTTTAAGTAATGCTTTTATTTACCAATTTATAAATGATAGCCTAATATTATAACGAAATTTTATTATGTTAAATCTTTAAATTTTATGATACAAAACATATAAAAATTTAAAGTGACTAAATATTAATAAATAATAAGTATTAATATATTGAAATGTAATGAATACGTTTAACAAATATTTAGTATACGTCAAGAAGTATCGTGCTTTATATCGAGCCTAATATATACACATGAAGATTTTTCAAGTATAATCATGCTTCGTATGACGATAAAATTAAATCACTTACATTTAGAGCTTTAAAAATATCATTGAACAATACAATAGTTAATTAGTTATACTCATACACTGCATAACACATTAATACAATTTAAATTAAAATCCTAAACCTCTAACAATTAATTCAAGTAAATAATGATATTAAAACATAGATACCCTAAATCTAAATCATAAATGTCCAACCATTATGAATTTATTATTTTAGTTGTCATCTAATTAGTAATTACATTTTTTATGACAATTGACATGATTCTTTCTTACAACAATATAATTCTCCTTTTATTAAGTACATTACTGAATAATAAACATATATCCACGATATACCTTAATAATTATATATTTGTTATTTAGCAAATGAAGAAATTGTTTCTTACAACTTACAATAGGTATACATACCTATATATACTCTATACTTACTACTCTAGTTATACCAATACATATACATGTATAAATACCTATACATTCTAACACTCCCCCTCAAGCTGGAGCATAAATATTAATCACGCCCAGCTTGTTACAAAGGTAATTCACTCGAGGACCTGGAAGAGCTTTTGTGAAGAGATCATCCAATTGTTCTCTTGTCTTCACGTAATGAGTAGAAATGAGATTTTCCTGAATTTTCTCACGAATGAAGTGACAATCTACTTCAATGTGTTTAGTCCTCTCATGATAAACATGATTTGCAGCAATGTGAAGAGCAATTTGATTATCACACCAGAGTTTTGAAGGTGAAGAATGTTCTATACCAATTTCAGCTATAAGTTGTCGCATCCATAAAATCTCACAGGAGGATTGTGTCATTGCTCTGTATTCAGACTCTGCACTAGATCGTGAGACCACATTTTGCTTCTTGCTCCTCCATGAGATCAGATTCCCACCAACAAAGACACAGTAGCCGATTATTGATCTTCTATCAATCTTCGACCCGACCCAATCCGCATTTGCAAAACACTCAACCTGGTTGTGACCATGGTTACTATATAGGATCCCGAGACCAGGTGCCCCTTTCAGATAACACAAGATATGTTATAGAGTTTCTCAATGCTTATCTGTTGGAGTAGACATGAACTGACTGACAATACTAACCGCGAAGGTGATGTCAGGACGTGTGAGATAGTTTAGTTTTCCAACTAATCTCTTATACTTCTCGGGATCATTAAATGGGTCACCATCATCTTTGGTGAGATGGGCATTTGAAGCCATAGGTGAACTACAAGGCTTGGCTCCCAACTTTCCTGTTTCTACAAAAAGATCAAGAACATACTTTCTTTGAGATAAGAAAATACCTTTGTTGCTCCTGGAAATTTCTATCCCTAGAAAGTATTTCAGCTGATCCAAGTCTTTTGTACTAAACTTAGTACGCAGGAAAGATTTGAGCAAAGAGATTCCAACACTATCATCTCCTATAATAATAATGTCATCTACATACACAACGATCAAAATAATACCAGCAGCAGATTGTCTATAAAAGACAAAATGATCACATTGACTCTTTTGCATGCCAAATTCTAAAACTACCTCACTAAACTTGCCAAACCAGGCACGAGGACTCTGCTTTAGACCATACAAAGCCTTCTTCAAACGACAAACTTTCACATACTCCCCCTGAGCGACAAACTCAGGTGGTTGCTCCATATAGACTTCCTCTTGTAGGTCACCATGAAAGAAGGCATTCTTGATGTCCAACTGATGTAGGGGTCAATTCTTGGAAGCGGCCAAAGAAATGAATAACCTCACAGAGGATAATTTGGCCACAGGAGAAAAAGTGTCAAAGTAATCCACCCCATATGTTTGAGCATATCATTTGGAAACAAGTCGAGCCTTAAGGCGGGCCACAGAACCATCTAGATTGATTTTGACTGCAAACACCCATTTACACCCCGTAACTTTCTTCTCCTTTGGTAAATTCACCAAATCCCAAGTCTGATTATCATCCAAAGTTGTAATCTCCTCAAGCATTGCATTCGTCCAACCAGGATGACTCAATGCTTCTTTTACTATTTTAGGAACAACAACAGAGTTTAGAGAAGAAATCAAAGCACGTGTCGAACCAGACAAGCCATCATAAGAGACAAAGTTGGCAATTGAGTAAACAGATTTACATTGTCGTTGACCTTTGCGAAGACTGATGGGTAGATCTAGATCAGTAGAAGGAGTAGGTACTGAGCGCTCTGGTGGAGGTGCAGGGACTAGAGGATCACTGGAAGGAAGGCATCCTATAACTGAGAGATCATGAGACTGAATCATAACAATATCTGCAGGTGGATGCTCAGAAGTACCTAAAAAAGTAGCCTGGTCCAGAGCAGTATCACTAGAAGACTGATCAAAAGTGCCAGCAGAAGGAACCAAGAAAGTAGGCTGGTGCAGGACAACATCTCTAGAAGACTGCTCAGAGATACCAGGAGAGATCGTGGGATAGACAAGTCAGTCATCATCACCATCATCATCCTTATCCTGTTGAATGAGAGTATCTATAACTGAGAGATCATGAGACTGAATCATAACAATATTTGCAGGTGGATGCTCAGAAGTACCTAAAAAAGTAGCCTGGTCCAGAGCAGTATCACTAGAAGACTGATCAAAAGTGCCAGCAGAAGGAACCAAGGAAGTAGGCTGGTGCAGGACAACATCTCTAGAAGACTGCTCAGAGATACCAGGAGAGATCGTGGGATAGACAAGTCAGTCATCATCACCATCATCATCCTTATCCTGTTGAATGAGAGTAGGATGAGATGAGAAGAATGATATCTGTTATGAGAAGGCAACATCAATGGACACTAGATACTTCTGACGGTCTGGAGAGTAGCATCGGTGCCCCTTCTAAAGTTGAGAATACCCCGAGAAGACACACTTTAAAGCCTTAGGATCCAACTTTGTGATGTGAGGACGAATCAAGAACATAACAGGTGCTACCAAAAATCTTCGGCTCAATAAGAAATAATGGTTTTCCTGGAGCAAGCACAGTATATGGAATAACATCACCGAGAATCGTTGTAGGCATACGATTGATCAGAAAATATGTTGTAGAAACAACATCAACCCAAAACTGCTTAGGAACCTTGTTCTGAAATAAGAGAGCACGAGTAGTTCCAAAAGGTGTCTGTTCTTTCTCTCAGCCACACCATTTTGAGCTAGTGTATCAACACAAGAAGACTGATGCAAGATGTCGTGTTGAGTCATATACTTCTGAAAGGATTCTGACATGTATTCCTTAGCATTATCACTTCTGAGAATGCGAAAGTTATTCTAGAGTAATCATCCAAATTGAATCTTAATTTCAGTACAAAAGGCACAAAAATGAGAGAATACCTCAGAACGACTCTTCATAAAGTATACCCAAGTCATTCTAGAGTAATCATCCACAAATATGACAAAGTATCGAAATCTTGGCTGGGAGGTTACAAAGCATGGACCCCTGACAGAGGCGTCGCAACCACTGCATAAATGTAAGTTTAACTCAGTGCTAAACCACAAAATATAATGTAGATAGTGATGAGAGGATCGAATCCACAGGGAGGAAATCTTGAATAATTCTTATTTTTCTTGTAAAAACCAAATCGGAACAAAGTTGGGGGGAGTTTTGTGATTGTAACCAAATTAAAAACAGTACTTGAATGTAAATCAGTGAGTGGGAGCAGCATGCACAAAATATAACCGAAATAATAAGTGAAATCAGAGGTAGAGAAACAATCCTTGGTAGAGATTCTTACAAGGTGACTATCCTTTGCAATTGATCATTGACAAAACATTTTCTGAAATGGATTTATAGAGATGTTATAGGAACAAGAGACACTCTAAATTCCCAGGTTTCCCCCTATACAAGCCAATTAAAAGAGACACTCTAATAATGACCCAAACTCTCCTAACAATTTCTCAAGGTTCGCCTAAGAGTTGCTGGAAAATTGTAAACACACGGGAAACCCATCCCTAAGCCTAGGGATGGACTTACTCAGCCCTGGACCCATTCTTTCCTTTCTCCTAGTTTCTAATGACAAGTCTTATGTCTATTAGCTACTAGTTGTCTACTTAATCTCCCCTTAATGTAGGATCAACACTGACATTAGAGAAACTGACAATATTCATTCAAATCAAATCATAGGTTAGCTACGCCTAGATCTAACAAGAACGAATTTGGCATTTAAATGAGAGAGAAAGAAATACAAAAACATTCATATTAAGTTCAACAAAGTCTCACAATAACAAGGATAGTCAACCTCTAATCTCTACCAAGAATCAGAGGAGTTTAGCTACAATACATAATTAAAATTACAAAATAAAACTTATTGTTCAAAGGTAGGAAATGCTGGAAAATGATGATGAAGATGTGCAGCAGCCCGTTGCTCCTTGCTGTCCTTCTTTCCCTCTGTCCGTTCTCGTCTATCTCCCCCCTCTTGGACGAAAATCCTCACTCTCTATAGCTCAACCATTCTCTCCTCCCACTTCCCCAAGGAGCAAGCACTCAAAGATAAATTAATTGCAAGCATGCAGCTCCAAAAACAAGGAAGAGACAAGAATAAATTCTTGTCTAGCACTAAGAAGAGATGGAATATATTCCTTATGGAGTCTCCAAGGAGTTCTTGAGTCAAAGAAATAAGGGAACACGAGATAGTGGAGCTTAAAAGCTGTCTAGCATGCCCAAGAGACAAGAATAGCACTAAGAAATAAAATAAACCTTGGCGCGCATAAACATGGCCGGACTGCCCAGAATTTCACCAGCACAGACGATCCATCCCTAGGCCTAGGGATGGAGACAGGATGACTTCCACGAACAACCTCCAAAATCAGCCTTGATTGGAAATGCTCTATCTTTCACCGATTCTACTCCTTTTCCTCTCTAATGATATTTCAAGCCTGAACAAAGGAAAAGGGAAGTAAATGGCCAAACGAAGCAAATAAATACTCTCAATCCACAAGAGAAAGAGAGCATAAAACATCTAATCTAAGCAACCAATCAAATCCTCCACACTTGAACCATGCTTGCCCCCAAGCATGAACTCAAGACACAAAGAAACACAAAGAAAACAAACAGACAACACACAAACAACACCCACTTGATCAGAAAATCCAACTCTGGACTGAACTCAAACAAAAACTTCAAGAATCAACTTCTTCAAGCAATGCTAAACACTCCCAACATCACAAATGCACAAATATTTATATAGAAGTATAATAGCATGCTGTCAACCAAGAAATACAATCCTAGGACCTCTACCTTCTCTTCCTTTGGCTCTAAATCCAATCACTGCTGCTGACACTCATGCAAGAATTATAAAAGGCGCAAACAGTAGCGAAGAACAAAATTAAAACACATAGTGAGCCAAAGGCTTCTTTTATTTTCTCCACTTCTTTTATTCTATATATTTTTTTTCTTTGCTTTTTCTTTTTCTCTTCTTTTTTTTTTCTTCCCTTCTTTCCTTCTTCCGCAATCATCTTTCTTTTTCTTTTCAACTTTCCTTCATTCCACACTCCCATTTTTTTCTTTTTCTTTTTTTTTTTCGAATACAAACACAAGCACATGCAGACTTGGCTCTCACCATGGTGCTATGATCGGCCCAAAATAAGGGGTTAGCACATAACCGACTGGAAGTTTCTCCATGATGGGATGATGGTGCCGAACCACCAACATCGTGCAATCCAGAGGGTATGAAGAGAGAGACCACACACAAGAAATTAAAGGGTACACATGCGAGCAAAAATTAAAAACTGACAGCAGTGATGAGGATAGGATCCTTATCCCTAGACCTAGGGATGGAGACGGCAGTTCAGTCCTAGCAAAGCATTTCTTAGGACAGCAACACTCATCATACTTCTATGTAAATAAATGCACACATTGTAATATAGGAAGTGTTCAGAACTGCAAGAAAGAGTTGATTGGAGAAGTGTTTGCAAGAGTTCAGCTTTTGAGATTGATTTTCATACAAAGGGGTGTGAGACACAAAAGAAAAACTTCACAAAAACAGACTGAAAATAAGCAATACACATGCATAAATTACTGAAATAAACATGCAGAAGAAATAGGAAAACTAAAGAAACTAAAAACAAACAAACTGATCATGCATAAAAATAATTAAAATCACACAAACATGCATAAAGACACACAAAATAAAACACGGAAGTGATCCTAATCCCCCACACTTAAAGGACACATTGTCCTCAATGTGAGAAAGAACAACAACAAACAATGAAAAACACAAACAAGAAAATCAGAACAACACAAAAAGAAACGAAAAGAAAAGGAAATTAAAACGAGAGGGCAGTGATCAAGGATTAGGCGGGGCCGGAGCTGGGAATGCATGCTCCATGACAATTTCTTTTTTCACAACTTCCATCATTGGAGGATTGAGCCTCCTCTGGGGTTGCCTTACTGTTTTGGCATTCTCCTCGAGGTGAATTCTGTGGGTACATATCGCTGGGGATATCCCTTTTATGTCTGCTACGGTCCAACCTATAGCTTCCTCGTATTCCTTCAAGAGCTGCACAAGTCTGTCCTCCTCCAACCTTGACAAACTGCTGGAAATAATTACTGGCAGACTCATCCCTAGGCCTAGGAATGAGTACTTCAGGTGGTCTGGCAGTTTCTTGAGTTCTAAATTGGGAGCCTGAAATATTGAAGGTTTGATTTTAGTGACTTTATCTGATATCTCAATGGTTTTCAGAGTACCTTCAGGGACATGGGGCGTGTCCAGCTCCATGACCAAGTCACCAATTTCAGATTTGACTTCAATTTGGCCTTGCAATTTTTCTAATTTTTTCTTGGTTAATCCCTTGCTAAGCACATACTCAAGAGGTTCAATGGAGTTAATATCAGAAACTTCATCTACATAAGGATCAATTATGTCTATAAAATTCACGGAATGAACCTCATTTGGATGTTTCATGGCATCATACATGTTGAATTTAATTATTTCACCACAAAATTCAAAGGTTAAACATCCATCATAGACATCAATTTTTGCTCTAGTTGTTCTTAAGAAGGGTCTTCCTAAGATCACATCAGTAGTTTTAAGCACATCCTTATTTTTCATATCAACAATATAGAAATCCACAGGAAACACAAAATCATTTACTTGCACTAAAACATTTTCAAGCAAACCTACTGGGTAGATGATGGATCTATCGGCAAGTTGGATTACCACTCTACTTTCCTTAAGGGATCCTATATTCAAAGTTTCAAATGTGGACAGAGACATGACATTAATACCTGCACCCAAATCACACAGTGCATCTTGTATCTCTTTACTTCCTATTTTACAAGGTATTGAAAACGTACCTTGGTCTTTGCATTTTTCGGGAAGTCTTTGTTGAAGCATTGCTGAAACGTTTTCACTTAAGTTCACCCTTTCAATCCCTTCAAGCTTTTTCTTGTTAGTACATAATTCTTTCAAGAATTTAGCATATTTAGGCACTTGAGAAATTAAATCCAACAAAGGAACATTAATTGCAACTTTTCGAAAAACATCAAGAATTAACTTGTCCTCATTTTCCTTCTTGGCTTTTAAGGGCTTTCTGGAAAGGGAAACGGAATTACCTGAGGTTCTGCAGGTGCAGAAGGTTGCTCAGCTGGTGCAGGTGCTTCTTGCTGAATTTCTGGTTGATTTTCGGGCAAGACTTCTGGTTGGATTTCTGGACTGGGTTCTGGTTTGTCCATCCCTAGGCCTAGGGATGGATGTTCCCTGGGAGGTAAATCTCTCCCACTTCTCAAAGTGATCGCATTCAGTCCGTGCCTTGGGTTATCCACAGTGTTTGATGGCAGCTGTCCAGAGGCATTTTGCTGGTTCATAGCAAGCTGCGACACTTGCTTCTGGAGGTCTGCAATGGTGGCTTGGTTTGCTTGTAAAGTGGCATGTAATGGTTGTAGGATTTGCTTAAGTGTTTCTTCAATGGGTATCTGGGGTGGTGCTGGTAATTGCAGAGGTTGTTGAGGTGGTGGTAACTGAGGTACTTGTGGTTGAGTAGGCTGCTGGTTTGGTTGGTTATTTTGATAATTTTGTTGGGGTCTAGACTGGAAATTCCTCCACTCAAATGGAGGTTGTTGCTGATTTGGTCCCCACCCATAGTGAGGGTAGTTCTTCCAGCCTGGATTACTGGTATTGGGGTGCACGTTTCCTTGCTATGGCATGGCAGCATTGACTTGCTCTGGAGGGTCTGCTATGAGAGGGCACTCATGAGTCACATGTCCAATTTGGCAGCAAACTCCACAAGGAACAACTTGCTGTGGTGGAATTTGCTGAATTTGAGCAATGGTAGCTGGAAAATTCTTCATAAATGCAGAGACTTCTTCCATGTGTCTCTCTATGGCAGCCACATTCATCCCATTTGTTGTGGTTGAACGGTCACAAATCCCATTTTGTTGACAATTATCCGCCAAGGTTTGAATGAGAGCTCTTGCTCGACTTGGTGTCAAGTCTAACAAGGCTCCTCCAGCAGCTGAATCAAGCTTTTCTTTATCCTTAATACTCATGCCATCATAAAAATATTGAATGAGTGATTGTTCAGGCACTCCATGGGTTGGACAGACCTCTTGAAGGTCTTTAAATCTTTGATGATATTCCCCAAAGGAATCATTACCATGTTGCTGAATGGAAACAAGACTTTTCCTAGCTGCTCCAGCCTTGGTAGCTGACCAATATTTCTTTAGAAAGGTAGCAGCCATGTCAGCCCAAGAATTAATGGAGTTGTGTGGAAGACTGAAAAACCAATTTTTGGCTGAATCCTCCAAAGACCATGGAAAAGCTCTCAACTTAGCTCGTTCAAGACTCACTCCAGCTGGTTTTAGAGCATCACACTCAAACTGAAATTTCTGGAGGTGTTTGTAAGGGTTTTCGGATGCATGTCCTCGGAATTTACTGAGGTTGTGCATGACATTTGACTTCACGGCCCAGTCATTTGGTACTGGACGGTAGTTAATACACAGGAAAGACTCCTGTGTCAGCTCCTTGATTGAGCTCCCGAAGGGTAGGTTCAGGTGGATTAGCCATCTCTGGTTGTGCAGCAGGTTCTGCTTCTGGTTCTGATGCGGAGTCTATCCCAATGCCTTGGGATGGACTACCCTCAGCTTCTGAATTTGACCCAGATGATGAATATTCACTAAACTTCCTCTTCGATAATCTGATTGCTGTTTCAACTCGTGTAATCTCAGGAACGTAAGGTACTGGTTGTGAATTACTGGACCTGGTCATCAACAAGAAAAACGAAAATTAGAACTCGTTACCTCCCCGGCAACGGCGCCAATTTATGACAGAGGCGTCGCAACCACTGCATAAATGTAAGTTTAACTCAGTGCTAAACCACAAAATATAATGTAGATAGTGATGAGAGGATCGAATCCACAGGGAGGAAATCTTGAATAATTCTTATTTTTCTTGTAAAAACCAAATCGGAACAAAGTTGGGGGGAGTTTTGTGATTGTAACCAAATTAAAAACAGTACTTGAATGTAAATCAGTGAGTGGGAGCAGCATGCACAAAATATAACCGAAATAATAAGTGAAATCAGAGGTAGAGAAACAATCCTTGGTAGAGATTCTTACAAGGTGACTATCCTTTGCAATTGATCATTGACAAAACATTTTCTGAAATGGATTTATAGAGATGTTATAGGAACAAGAGACACTCTAAATTCCCAGGTTTCCCCCTATACAAGCCAATTAAAAGAGACACTCTAATAATGACCCAAACTCTCCTAACAATTTCTCAAGGTTCGCCTAAGAGTTCCTGGAAAATTGTAAACACACGGGAAACCCATCCCTAAGCCTAGGGATGGACTTACTCAGCCCTGGACCCATTCTTTCCTTTCTCCTAGTTTCTAATGACAAGTCTTATGTCTATTAGCTACTAGTTGTCTACTTAATCTCCCCTTAATGTAGGATCAACACTGACATTAGAGAAACTGACAATATTCATTCAAATCAAATCATAGGTTAGCTACGCCTAGATCTAACAAGAACGAATTTGGCATTTAAATGAGAGAGAAAGAAATACAAAAATATTCATATTAAGTTCAACAAAGTCTCACAATAACAAGGATAGTCAACCTCTAATCTCTACCAAGAATCAGAGGAGTTTAGCTACAATACATAATTAAAATTACAAAATAAAACTTATTGTTCAAAGGTAGGAAATGCTGGAAAATGATGATGAAGATGTGCAGCAGCCCGTTGCTCCTTGCTGTCCTTCTTTCCCTCTGTCCGTTCTCGTCTATCTCCCCCCTCTTGGACGAAAATCCTCACTCTCTATAGCTCAACCATTCTCTCCTCCCACTTACCCAAGGAGCAAGCACTCAAAGATAAATTAATTGCAAGCATGCAGCTCCAAAAACAAGGAAGAGACAAGAATAAATTCTTGTCTAGCACTAAGAAGAGATGGAATATATTCCTTATGGAGTCTCCAAGGAGTTCTTGAGTCAAAGAAATAAGGGAACACGAGATAGTGGAGCTTAAAAGTTGTCTAGCATGCCCAGGAGACAAGAATAGCACTAAGAAATAAAATAAACCTTGGCGCGCATAAACATAGCCGGACTGCCCAGAATTTCACCAGCGCAGACGATCCATCCCTAGGCCTAGGGATGGAGATAGGATGACTTCCACGAACAACCTCCAAAATCAGCCTTGATTGGAAATGCTCTATCTTTCACCGATTCTACTCCTTTTCCTCTCTAATGATATTTCAAGCCTGAACAAAGGAAAAGGGAAGTAAATGGCCAAAAGAAGCAAATAAATACTCTCAATCCACAAGAGAAAGAGAGCATAAAACATCTAATCTAAGCAACCAATCAACCCCAAACATCAGAATGAACTAATTGAAACGCTGAATCCGCAAGCCTATTAGTCTGTGGACCCAAAGAAGTGCGATAGTGCTTTGCAAAATGATAAGATTCACAATCAAGAGAAGTAGCAGACTTGAATTGTTGACACACTTGCCTGAGATACTTTATACATGGATGTCCCAAACGACAGTGAGCTTCAAACAAAGAGGTAGCACTAAAACACACAACTGGCTTTGGGACCCATGCATTAAGAATGTAGAGACCACCAGATACATGTCCTCTGCCAATGACCTATTTTGTCACAATATCCTAAAATAAACAGTGATCAGGGAAGAAAGAGATGAAGCAATTCTGGTCTTTGGTTAGCTTGCTCACAGACATCAAATTAAATGTAAACTCTGGTAGACTCAGCACATATGATATGGTAATAGCACATGTAGGGTTAACAGTACCGGAACCCACAACATTACAAGTGGTGCCATCTGCAATAGTAATAGGGGTTGGTGTTATGACTTTCTTGATGCTCGAGAAGCGATTGGGATTACCTATCATGTGCTCATTCGCACCAAAATCAATAACCCATTGGTTGGACGTAGAAACAAGACAGGTTTTACCTATCTCAGCTGAACTAGTACCAGAGGTTGCCTTCACACATTGCGGATACTGAGAGAATCTAGCAAACTCATCTACAGAGATAGTTATAGTCTTTCCAGAAGAAGAGAGATACTAAGATAATCTAGCAAACTCATTTGTAGAGATTGTTATAGTCTTTTCAGAAGAGGAGCTAGGTACCCCGACAAAATTAGCAGAGTTCATCGTGAATACAGAGCAAACACCGAATGATGTGCAACAAATACGGAGTAAATGTGCAACCAATACACAGCAGATACGCAACAAATATGGACCAAATGTGCATCAAATACGCAACAAATATGGGGCAAATATGCAGCAAATAGTACCCCTAAACAGTACCCAAACAGTACCTAAACGGTACCTGCAAACAGTACCCGCAAATAGTGCACAGAAGGGCAATTTCGGAATTATCAAAAAACGCACAGCAAACGTCGACAAAATAGCAAAGCGACCACAGATACCTATTGAAAATGACGAGACGAGCAAAACCCAGGTGGCGGCATCGGCGCCGGTGGCCGGACATGCTCCCACGCGCCAGCCCGTAGGGAAGAGGGCCGAACGTTTCGACTGCGTGTGGTGGCGCGTTGACGGTCGAAATTGCTTCGTTCCAGTTGCTCCCGACTCGTCTCGTCCGTCCGCTCCTTTCTATAGGGGTGGTGAGAATAGGAGACGTCTGGAAATGGTTCCGAGCAAAAGACAGCAGAGACAGCAAAGGGAGCTCAGTTTTGCTCCGCTACCATGTTATTTAGCAAATGAAGAAATTGTTTCTTACAACTTACAATAGGTATACATACCTATATACACTCTATACTTACTACTCTAGTTATACCAATACATATACATGTATAAATACCTATACATTCTAACAGTATTAAAGTAAGAATTAATGGTAATATTACTAGTATATGTCATATCATTAATAATTAATGGTCTTAGTTTATATATATAGTTAACTGATAACATGACTATTACTCCCTCCGTCCCATATTAATTGTAAACTTTCACTGTTCATGCACGCGTTCGAGGAGGCTGGATGACGCACTATTTGACCTAAAAAACTTTCGATATTTTTTCTCGAATGTAGGTTAAGGATTAACGTACGTTCGAAAAAAGTATGGATTTTTTTGGAGTCAAATAGTGAGTCATTCGGCTTCCTCAAAATACGTGCACGAACAATAAAGTGACAGTTAATATGGGACGGAGGGAGTACAATTTACAATAATATAGTTTTTTCCTCATAATAATTCTTATATAACTTCCTTAATAAAATTTTATATTTAAAATAACAAATAAAAGAAAAAATGAGGACTTTTAGTTAAGTTTAAAAGAAAAAAAAGGAAAATTTAAAATTTTCTATTTCTTGGTTCTTACTAGTTACTACGATGGAAATATTTTTTCCTCATAATAATTCTTATATATAAACGGAAAATATAAGGACTTTTAATTAAGTTTAAAATAAAAAAAGGAAAAAAATGAGAAATTTTAATTAAGTTTAAAAGGAAAAAAGAAAAATGAGGAGTTAAGTTTAGAAGGAAAAGAGAAAGTGGCAGCCAAGAAGATTTGAACCTCTCACCTATAAAAGGGTAGGTGAGGAGTTAACCATCAAACCGAATCTAAACTTTAATATCATAGTGCATATATATATATAAACTGGTTCTTCCGGTTTTACGGTTCGGTTTATAAATTTTAGAATTAGAGAATTGAACCAAACCGAAAATTTTAGTTCGGTCCTACAGTTCCAAAAAAAAATTGACGGTTCAGACCGATTCAGTGCGGTTCCAATTCAGTTCCCGATTTGGGCTGGTTTTTATACACCCCTAATTTTCCCTGTCGTTTTATTCTTTTCCTTTTTCATTTCTTTTTCCTTGCATTATTTTAGAATGTTACCCTTAAGTTTAACCCACCCTGGATACTTTAAAAGCGTAAATTACAACTTTTATAATTTTTTAAAAGTTACGATCTTAATCTTTTAAATACTTAAAAAAAATTAAAATAAATAGTACAAAATTGCAAAAAGTTATAAAATTTGAATAAAAAATCTAACTAATACAATAGAACTTAATACAATGAAAAAAATTTATTTGCAATTTCTTTTTTAATGTAATCCTTTTACAATATTTTTAAAAAATGTTCTAATTATTTTTTAAAATTTTATAGTAGAGTAAACTCTCCCATGTTTATTACATTTTCCCTCAAATTTGTATAATATTTTTAATTATTTACCATTTATTTTGGATTTTTTAACCACTAGAAAGATTAAAATTGCAATTTTAGAGATCTATAGAGTTTATATTGCAAACTTTTAGACTACAGGGGGTTAAGTGAAGTATTTTATAAACTATAGGGTTTTTATGTAATTTACCCATTTTTGAGACTATATTAAAAAAATTATACTTTACAAAATATTCCATTTGCACCTTATAGTTTAAAATCGTGCAATATAAACATTATTGTTAGTTGAAACTTGAAAGTTGCAATCTTAAGTTTTTAAATACTTAAAAACTCCAAAATTAATAGCAAAAAATTATAAAACAGAGAAAAAAATGTAACTAATATGGTAGAACTTAATACAATAAAAAAAGTTATTTACTATTTTTTTTAAATATATATATTTTTAAATAATTTTAAAAAATCATTATTCTTTTTAAGTTTTAGTAGAATGAACTCTCCCATATTTACTACATTTTCTCTCAAATATATTAATTAGAAAATTTAGATTATTTAATTATATATTAAGATATATTTTAAATAACTTAATAATAAGTGAAACCCTAGTATATATAATGCCATATATCTAAACCTTTTATTCTATATTTGAATCACTAAAATTTGTCCATACATATGTAACACCTAAACACTACTATTTCGTCGCCGACCATCACTGCAACTACCACCATGACAGAAACCCACTTGTCACAAGATGAGTATTTTGCGCAGCGATTGTCCCGTGCGGCACCTAGCTAGCTTGCCCTCTTGCTTGCTAAGTCATCCTACAAACACACTAAGCCACAAAGCTAGAGATGATGTTAGCACAAGTAAAACTAAATAGCAAAGAACTTAGAAATGAAGGCTCAGGAGAACGTGTGGGAGAATGTTTATATATTAACACTTGATTGCTTAATGAATGTACAAGTGAGACTCCACCCCTATTTATACACAATCACCTCCTCAATGGACGGCTAGGATCATTTGATCTAATTGTGGAGATTAAGTATCTAAAACTATTCTAGAACTATCTACACATCTACAACATTCTAGAAAGCTTTTAAAAGGATCTACATAAGTTATAGCCCTTGTAAGACAAGTCTAGAACACTTGAGAAGCTTGGGGGCCAAAATGGCCTTTGTGGCCGCGACCCGCGTTATTAGGCCCGCGGCCTGACATTCTCCCCCACCTATGAAGGTGACGCCCTCGTCGTTGTGGCCCCTTCGTGAAATACCTCGAAGAGATCTTTGTATTGCCACAACCCGTCTTCTCACTCCCAACTTGCCTCGCTATCCGGTTGGCCCCTCCACCGCACTAAGTATTCCACGTAGCTCGGATGTATGCCTCTCCTTGGCACCACTCGATGGGCTATGATAGATTCTACGACCTTGTCAAAAGACTTGGTCATCGCAATTGGGGCGCGTTGAGACTCCATGCGGGAAGTGTTCTCGGTGATGGGATGATACGACTTAAGAACATAGTTATTAGAACCGGACCGGATAGCAAACCGAAAATAAAAATTTTATGGTTCGACCAGGTTCAACCGGATTGACCTACTAAACCATTTTGAACCGGACACACATCGAACCGTTTAATCTTAGATAATTGAACCGGCTGGTTTTTATACTATGATGGGCTGGCCCATCAAATTTTCCAAAAAAAAAAAAAAAACAAAGGCAACCAAAATGACGCCATTTTGGTTCCCTCTCTAATGGGCTGGCCCATGTTTGTAATGGGCCGACCCATCAAATTTTCCAAAAAAAAAAAAAATACAAGCCAAACCAAAACGGCGTCGTTTTGGTTTGGCTCATCAAACCAGTCGGTTGTGTAAAAATAGGTCAGTTCGACCGATCGAACCCGGTTCACATGCCTATCCGGTCAGATAGTTGAATCGAACCGAAAACCTAAAAAACCCAATTGAACCGGTCGGACCGGTCCGGTTCTGATAACTAGGCTTGAGAAGGCTCACGTGAAACACCGGATGAACCTCAAGTCGAGATGGCAGCTCCAACTTATAGAACACCTTACCTATCCGCTTAAGTATGCGGAAATGCCCCTCGTAGCGCCTAACAAGTCCCTTGTGAAGAGACCTAAAAGTCTTGGCTTGATGGGTAAGGAGTTTCACCATGACTAAGTCCCTAACGTCATACTCATTTGGTCTCCTCTTCTTGTCCACTCATTTCCTCATCTTCTCGGCGACTTTGAGTAAGTACGCCTTGGCCACATCCGTTTGCTTATGCCAACCTATGGTAAATTTATATGCGGCTGGACTCTTACCCGTGTAGCCTCGTGCTACATCGCTAGGAGTCATCGGTTATTGGCCCGTTGCAAGCTCGAACAGAATCATGCTTGTCGCCTCGCTCCTATGAAGGTTATAAGAGAATTAGGGAACATCAAGTAGCTTGGCCCAATCTCGCTGGTTGGCACTCACATAGTGTCATAAGTACAACTCCAATAAAGCATTCACCCTCTCAGCCTGCCTATCATTTTAGGGGTGAAAGCTCGTTGAGAAATTCAGGCTCGACCCCATAAGCCTAAAGACTTCTGTCCAAAATCAGCTAGTGAACTGCGGGTCTTGATCACTCACGATCATCTTCAATATGCCCCAATATTTCACCATATGCTTGAAAAATATATGCGTCGTCTCCTCGGTTGTGCACTCCTTTGTTGCTGGGGCGAATACGTCATACTTTGAGAACTTGTCCACTACGACCATAATCGTGCAACACCCTTCAGACTTGGGCAAACACATTATGAAGTCCATTGAAATGCTCTCCCAAGGTTTCTCCGACATGGGCAATGGATCCAAAAGTCCCGCGGGTTTCTGCAAGTCCACCTTGTATTGTTGGCATACAAGACAAGTCTTGACATAGTGCTCCACGCCCTCTCGCATCTTCGACCAATAGTAGGTGTCCTCCATGAGAATGCTTATATATTAGCACTTGATTGATTGATGAATGTACAAGTGAGACTTCACCCTATTTATACACAATCACCTCCTCTGATATGACATGGTCTGGCTTGTTGTTTGCAAGCCAAAATATGAAGCACTTGGGGAGGATCTAGCCTTGAGTTTGTCACACAAAACAACAAGAAATTGAAGATTTTTAGAAGAGGATTTTATTGAATCTCTTAATCTTATTTGATGCAAGCAATTGCATAGGGTATATATACACGATTTCACAGCAGCTGTTAGTGTGAATACAATCTAAGTGTGGTCAACTAAATCAGCCACCATGTATGAACGCAATCCATACATTCAACATGGGTGGGCTGCTGTAAATGCTGCTGTAAATACAGACTGGAAATGTTGTCCAACTTGGCTGTTGTCCAAGTTGGTTGTTATGATATTCAACACTCCCCCTCAAGTTGGTGCATAGATATCACACATGCCCAACTTGCAAATCAATGTGTGATAGGTCTTCTTGTTGAGTTCCTTAGTGAACACATCGGCGAGTTGTTTTTTAGACCTTACATGAGATAAGCTCAAGACACCATCAACCAATTTCTCCTTGATGAAGTGTCGATCAATCTCAATGTGTTTTGTCCGATCATGTTGAACTGGATTCTGGGCTATACTGATGGCAGCTTTGTTGTCACAAAACCAGGATAATTTGTCTGTTTCTGACAAGTTTAATTCCTTCAATAATTTTTGTAACCATAGCAGCTCACACACTCCTTGTGTCATTGCTCTGTATTCTGCTTGCCGACCTTCAGTAGGGGCCCTAGGCCCCCAAAGGCACATGTCGCTGGCTAAGCCTGCGCGGCGGATGAGCCGCGCAGGCCGCCTCGGAGAACAATTCCCACCGAGCGGCGGGCAGAATCCTTTGCAGACGACTTAAATACGCGACGGGGTATTGTAAGTGACAGAGTAGCCTTGCTGCCACGATCCACTGAGATTCAGCCCCGTGTCGCTTCGATTCGTCCCTCCCCTTCCACACACATCTCTCTTTTTCACTCCATCACATCTTTTTCACTCCATCTATTACTACATTCCACATCTTTTTCACATCTCCCCTACGAGGCTACCCAAAAGTACGATGCCTATGATACACCTCTCAAGTCCATGTCCCTAAGAATTTACACCACCACCCAAGTGTGTGTGTGTGTGTGCCTAAGAAAATCGATGCTTTGAAAAAGATAAGAAAATTTACCCAACTGTTCAACATAAGTGTCTTGTGTTTGTGCCGAGCTGTGGCACGATAGGGCACGACCGTGGCACTCTCGTGCACAGGCCGTGGCACTATAACGCACCATAGGGCACGGTCCGTGAGGTCCTGAGACATGGCCTAAAGTGGCCGAGGGTCATGGCCAAGAGTGGCCGAGAGGCCCTCAGACATGGCCGAAGTGTCCGCGAGCCATGCGCGAGAGGTGCTGAGACATGCACGAGAGTGGCCTAGGCCCTCGGCCATTACTCGAACCCGACAAGTTCAGCACGATAGGGCACGGGCCATGGCAAAATGATGGCACCGAGGGCACAGACCGTGGCACCTGATGGCACGATAGGGCACGGGCCGTGGCACCATATGGCACCGAGGGCACAGGCCGTGACACCTAATGGCACGATAGGGCACGGGCCATGGCCATGGCCGAGAGGTCCTAAGACATGGGCTAGTGTGCATAAGAATTTACCGAAGTGTTCATCATAAGTGACTTGTATGTGTGCGCCTAAGTATTTACACGATTGTAGCATGGAATGGAACTCTCACACTTGATGGATGTGTGGTTACTTAATGGACGGATATTTACTTGATAGATGTGGGAAATATTCACTTGATGGATAGATGTGGGAAACATTTACTTGATATTTACTTGACGGATGGAAATGATATTTACTTGAATGTTATCTAAATTTTATAAACTAGTTTTCATTTTTTTTTAAATATTATTACTATTTTACTTTTATTTTATAAATAATATTACAAAAATATTCTTGGATTTTATAAATAATATTACAATTTTCCTTGTATTTTCCTTTAATTTTATAAATAATATTACAATTTTCCTTTAATTTTTTAAATATTATTACAATTTTATTTTAATTTTTTACATATTATTACAATTTTCCTTTAATTTTATAAGTAATATTACAATTTTACTTGAATTTTATAAATAATATTACAATTTCCACTAAACTTGCCGGGTTCGGGCCATGGCCATATTTTTGTAACCATATTCTGCTTCAGCACTTGATCGAGCAACTACACTTTGCTTCTTGCTTCTCCAAGTGACTAGGTTTCCTCCAACAAATGTGCAGTAACTAGAGGTGGACCTCCTATCATCTGGAGATCCAACCCAATCTGCATCCGTAAAGGCTTCAATTCGAAGATGACCATGTTTGGAGAAGAGTAGGCCTTTGCCAGGGGCTGACTTAAGATATTGCAGAATTCGAAAGACAGCCTGTAGGTGAGGCTCCCGTGGATCGTGCATAAATTTGCTCACTAGGCTAACTGCGTATTCTATATCTGGTCTAGTATGTGATAGATAAATCAATCTACCCACTAATCTTTGATATCTTTCCATATCAACTGAATCACCAGTCTTTGCTTGCAGCTTATGGTTGCTCTCAATAGGAGATTCTATGGGTTTACATCCCAACATACCAGTTTCTGCCAATAGATCCAGAATATACTTTCTTTGAGAAATGAATATGCCTTTATTAGATCTGGCAACTTCAATTCCCAAAAAATATTGTAGTTTTCCTAGATCCTTGATCTCAAACTCCTTGGAAAGAAGCTTCTTTAAATGAATCATTTCTTCCCTATCATCTCCTGTCATCACTATATCATCAACATAAACTATGAGGAGAGTGATCTTACCCTTATTATGTTTGAAAAATAAGGTATGATCTGCATTGCTTTGTTGATAATTGAAGGAGAACATGGCTTTGCTGAATCTATCGAACCAAGCTCTAGGAGATTGCTTTAGTCCATAGAGTGCTTTCTTTAGTCTGCAAACCTTTCCTTGTGCTCTTTCATCATCAAATCCAGGAGGGATCTCCATATACACTTCTTTCTCTAGGTCACCATGGAGGAATGCATTTTTAACATCAAACTGCAGTAAATCCCAGTCAAGATTGACGGCATAAGAAAGCAAGATCCTGATTGTGTTCATCTTTGCTACAGGGGCAAACGTCTCCTGGTAGTCCACTCCATAGGTTTGAGTGAATCCCTTAGCTACTAGTCTAGCTTTAAACCTTTCGATGGAACCATCAGCCTTGTGTTTCACAGTAAATACCCATCTACAACCGACCAGTTTCTTTCCATATGGAGGAGTGACAAGTTCCCAAGTCTCATTTTTTGCCAAAGCTTTCATTTCCTCCACCATTGCTTCTTTCCATTGTGAGTTTTTGAAAGCTTCCTTCCAATCCTGTGGAATAGACACAGAAGAAAGGGACAAGGCAAAAACTCTATAGCTGGGTGACAAGGAATCATAAGAAACAAAATTAGAGATGGGATGTTTAGTACAAGCCCTGACACATTTTCTTTGGGAAATAGGTTTATCTAAATCATCAAAAGGTAACTCACCAACAAAGATTGATTCATGATCAGAAGTAGGTTGCATGATGGCTTCTGTTGTCTTGTCTCTCCTCGAGTATCTCAACAAATCAGGCCTGTCCAATCTACTAATTTCCTCCCCCTGTCTATTTGTCTCTTCTTCAACTCTCTCTTCATCCTAAAGCGTTACAGAACTAGGTATCACCTCTTCTTCATCATTACTCTCCCCCTGAAGAGGTGATTAGGATGGGTTGAAGTAAGATTCAGTTTCTCTAAAAGTGACATCCATACTAACAAAGTATTTTCGAGAAGGAGGATGATAACACTTGTAACCTTTTTGGGTTGAAGAATACCCAAGGAATACACATTTTTTGGCTCTGCGGTCTAGTTTCGTAGTTGTCCTGCTATGAACAAAATAGACACACCTAAAAACTTTTGGAGGAATGGTGTAGCTATTTTTCCCTAGTAAGATTTCTAAGGGACTTTTAAAGTTGAGTGCTTTGAGAGGCATTCTATTGATAAGATAAGCAGCTACTAGAATTGCATCCCCCCAATACATTTTTGGCAAATTCATAGTAACACAAGTGATCTAGCAACTTCCAACAGGTGCCTATTTTTCCGTTCAGCCACCCCATTCTGAGCACTAGTGTAAGGACAACTAGTTTGATGAATTATGCCATTGAGATCCAAGTACTGCCCAAATTTACTATCCATGTATTCTGTGCCATTATCAGTTCTTAAATTTTTTATCTTTGTATCAAATTGATTACAAACCATTTTATGGAATGACTGAAAACATGAAAAAACATCACTTTTGGCTTTTATTAAATATACCCAAGTCATCCTCGTGCAACAATCAATAAAGGTGACAAACCATCGACTACCAGACAAGGAGACAGTCTAAGTAGGTCCCCAAACATCAGAGTGGACAGTCATAAAGGGAACAGTACTTTTGTTGTTACTCAAGGGATAAGAGTTTCTAGTATGCTTGGCAAATTCACAAGCATCACAAAATAGAGAATCAAACTGAGTCTTTAAAAATAAATCAGGATATAATTTTGCTAAGACAAAAAAGGAGGGATGCCCTAACTGTCTATGCCACTGTATTATTTCCTGGTTAACATCCTTATTTCCCCCAAAATAAGTCAAAACTGAATCTTTACCATCCTCCAACATGTATAAGCCATCATGCAATCTACCACTAACAATCATCTTCCCTGTTTGAAGATCCTGAAAGACACAATAATCAGGAAAAAACTCAATTTTACAGTTTAGAGCTTTGGTAATGGAACTGACAGATATGAGATTAACAGGGGATTTAGGAACATGAAGTATAGAAGAGAGCTTTATATTGGGAGTACAAAGAATGGAACCTGTTCTAGAAATAGGAATCACTGAGCCATCGGCTATTCGGACATTGTCATTTTTAATGGAAGGAGTATAGTTAAGGAGTTTCTTAGAGCAGCCTGTCATGTGTCTATTCGCACCAGAATCAACAATCCAAGGATTAGTTTTAAGGTTGGAAGCATTACCTGACTTCACAAGATTAGATTTTGTGTTAGAGGAAGATTCAACTTGCGACAACAAACGCTTGAGATGTTGGATTTCATCAGAAGAAAAAATCTCATTAGGAGTAGTGTCTGTAGATAACTCGACGTTTTCTGACAGATTTGCACGTGCCCTTGTTGTAGTGACTCGTTTTCCTCCACGACCATTGTTGGGTCGCCCATGTAACTTCCAACACATCTCCTTTGTATGTCTTGGTTTTCCACAATAATCACAACGAAGACTATCCCTTTCAGAAGGATTCACCTTAGGTTGCTCATAATGGCTAGTAGCAGTCAAACCCGCCTTTTCAACTGGTATTGTATAGAGCATAACGCTTTTTCTGCTTTCTTCTTGCTGAATCTGGGAATATGCTGCCTCAATAGAAGGAAACGGGATTTTACCAAGGACATTAGCTTGGGTTTGATCATACTCATTGTTCAACCCAGCTAGGAAATCATAGACCCGTTCCTTCTCAATCATCTTCTGAAATTTGGCTGCGTCTCCAGAACAATCAGCTTGGAAGTCTTGATAATAATCCAGCTCCTGCCATAAGCCACGGAGTTCAGAGTAATACTGAGAAATTGTCATCTCACCTTGCTTCGTGCCATGTACTTTGCTTCGAATCTCAAAAATCTGGGCATCATTCCCTACTTGCGAGTAGGTAATGGCAGTGGCATCCCATATTTTTGCTGCAGAGTCGAGCAACAAATAAGTTTTGGAAATATGCGGCTGCATTGAGTTGAGAAGCCACGCCATCACAAGTGAGTTTTTCGAATCCCAACGATTAAAGGTGGGATCGGTTTCTGCTGGTTTCTTTTTAGTACCAGTAATATAGCCTTGTAATCCTCTAGCTTTGATGAACAATAAGCAAGACCTTGACCATGCAAGGTAGTTGATGGTGCCATCAAGCTTTACTTGACTGATTTGTAAGGAGGGGTTGTCAGAACTAGTGACTGGAGTTTTCTTATCATCTGCCATCTTTCAATAATGAGCAGAAAAGAGAACAAAAGAAAAATTGAATCGATAGTGCTAGGAGAGAAAAGAAACTCAATCTCTAAAAAATAGCACAAGCTCCGCTACCATGAAGATTTTTAGAAGAGGATTTTATTGAATCTCTTAATCTTATTTGATGCAAGCAATTGCATAGGGTATATATACACGATTTCACAGCAGCTGTTAGTGTGAATACAATCTAAGTGTGGTCAACTAAATCAGCCACCATGTATGAACGCAATCCATGCATTCAACATGGGTGGGCTGCTGTAAATGCTGCTGTAAATACAGACTGGAAATGTTGTCCAACTTGGTTGTTGTCCAAGTTGGTTGTTATGATATTCAACAGAAATACAGTAGGAAATGATGAAGACACGCAACAAAAATTAAGAACATAAATAATGAAGATTTTACCCGAAGAGTGCGGTTGAGATTAGAGGTGATAACTTGAACAAACGATTGATTGACCACTTGAGATATACTTGACGAATAGCTTGAATACATGGGGCTAATATCCTCAATATTGCAACAAACACAAACACTCAATAGCTCACTCAAACGATTACAAACGAAGTAATAACTATTACACAAAACAAAGTTGAAAATTTATTATTTTTTTATTGACTTAAGCCACGACTTTCCAATACCAAGGCAAACACCAAATGAGTTTAGGGTGAATAAGGGAGGAGTATTCTCAACTCAAGCAAATTCACTTTCAATTCTAAACTGCCTAAGAAATGAAAGAAATAAACTATTTAAACTAGGTTACAAAATAGGCTTGTTTGGGCAAATTTTAGAATTTTTCTAGAGATAAACAACATGTCGTTAAGGCTTAATGGCATGCCCTTAAGAAATAGTTTTTGGAGTCAAAATTTCAAGTGATTAATGACATGCCGTTAATTGTTATCCGCAAGGGTTGTCTCAGGAGCGCGCGATGGAAGCTCGGCCACGTGGGTGACTTAGGGTTGGCGCGGGCCTCACCTAGGGTTTGCGATAGGTGTGTGCATGTCGCTCGACCTCCGGATGTGTGCTCGTTCATCACCAAGACTAGGCTAGGCATGATCATATCATCCTCAATGGACGACTAGGATCATTTTGATCTAATGGTGGATATTAAGTATCTATAACTATTCTAGAACTATCTACATATCTACAATATTCTATAAAGCTTCTAGAAGGATCTACACAAGTTCTAGCCCATGTAAGACAAGTCTAGAATACTTGAGAAGCTTGTGGGCCGAAATGGCCTTTGTAGCAGCACCTGGCAGGCCGCGGCCGCGTCATTAGGCCCGTGGCGTGACATACTGCTCTCAAATCTCAAAGATCCAATATCCAAACTAAATACAACGCATCGAGCTCACATCAACAACAAGACTAACAACAAAAAATAAAGGTCATAACCTAATGAAACATTACAAAAAAAGAGAAGAATAGAATGAGCAATTAAAAAAAAAACTCATTAGATCCCCAACGCTTGTCTGCGCGTTAGTCACACGGGCACCTTAATTTTTAATTTTCACCACTTTACAACATCAAAGGTCTCCGATTTTCCCAAATCCCACCTAAATTATACAAAACCAGCCTAGATCTACCCTTACACTAGCCTCAAACAAATAAACCATCCATATAACCTACAACAAATAACCACAAATCTCAGCCACTATGAGACCATAACCTCATAAATAGACATTTCCCTTCTTCGTTCTTGCGGTTTGGGAGACGAAATGAAGATATCAAAGTAAAAATGAAAAGAAAATAAAAGAAAGTAGACGAGATGATCAAAGAAAAAGGTGAGTATGCACAAAGTCATCAAGATTTTCTCCAATATTCTTTATAGTGGGAGAGATGGCACACAGTGAAAAAAGAAAAAGAAAATGAAAGGACAAGTTGAGTAGAGATAAGAAAATAAAGGAAAGGAAGATGACGGTGGAGGAAAGGTTAATGGACTCAAAGATCATGAAAGAAAGAAGAAAGGAAAAAGAAAGGAAAAAATGGGAGAGAGGCTGATTGCAAGTATATTTTGGTAGCTTTTCTGGTCTAAATGCTCTGCTTTTAAGATTTGATACTAGTGAGAGGATACTTTTTTCTCTTTTTTACAAAAAAAGGGAAGTTAACAAGAAACTTCAAGAAAATTAGCCATATAGAGCAATTGGAGAGCAATCTGGATTAAGACTCAAAAGCAGTACTGGAAGCTAACAGATTCCTAGTTCTCGCACAGGAACTGATAAGAGGAGGACTCTACATGCGTTGGACCCTGCAACTAAGGCCCATATAATATATCATTAGAAATATATGCATGTCTAGTATGTTTCGTATGAAGGGGACTTTGCCTAGAAAGGTATAGTTTGCAAGTTATTGAAAACTATGCATGTCTTTGAAAAAGAATAACTGTCCTATCTTTGAAAAATCATAACTTTCACGTATGATCTCTAAATTAGGAAAATAAGGTGTCACTGGAAATATAATGATGTCTACTTTATTTGTTAGTAAGAAAGTTTAGTCAAATTGTTAGTAGGTATAAGAGTAAATGAGAAAAAACAGTAGCATGCATGTGAAGATAAAATATGCAAGTATGAAATGAGTTGATATGGATGAGATTGTGTAAGGTATAAATGACTTGGGTTATTAATTGTTGATGATTACCAAAACCAAGCTAAAATATGTAAAGAACTACGTGTGGTTTGATCTTCCATAAGAGAGTAAGTAAGAAACCTTCGCGTTCAACTACAATGTTGATTAATTCTTCCTTTTCAAAGATATTATGCCATGGATGTTGTGTTTCGTGTTATGTTATGAGAATGAGTATGAAATTTGCTTTTGAGCTTATGTAAATAAGAATTTGTCAATCTATTGATTGTGCAACATGTTTAAGTTTTATGTTAGAATTTAAAAACGGTCTCACCGTAGCCCTTAGCCAGACTAGTAAGTAGCTTAGTGTGAGTGTTACATCTCTAGTCTAATCTTTGCCCTTTGTGTCGGTTGACTGTCAAGGATGCTTCTCATCTTTCTTGTTTTTCACGATGGTGGATAAGGTGTGGTTTGAGTTGTGTAGGTGGAGGGGAGCTTCACTAGTTAGGCTAACCGACTTGCATTTATTCTTTGACTACTGAAATAGAATTATAACCCTTAATTCCAAAATACAACTGCAAGTTTGGCAAGTTATTTTTTATGTGGTCATATGGTTTATATGGTTAGAACAAAACCTCGTGGTCTTCCAACAAGGAACTTCTAATTACGCTCAAGTACACCATCGATATTTAACTCTCTCTTCTCATGGGTTAAAGCTTCAGACCTATCTTTTCCCATTCGAATACCAACATTAACGTAGGATTTGATTGGCTTGAGACCTAGACGATGGGTTCTCTCGTAGATCCCGGGTAATCCATGTAGTTCTTTTTGGAGTGGGGTGACAACTCCCTAGGTCTCCCCTTTCGAGGTCGGTCCTAAAAGCTCGGTAGTGCCTTATACTCCCTTAGCCTTTTGCCTTTTTAAAGTCGAAGTTAGACTGTTATTCAGCTCACATTTTGTCATGTCAATATTAATATATGGTAGAATATTTTAAGGTCCTTAAGGTATAAAAACTCCTATACTTTAGTCCCTAACATATTGAAACGTATCAAACTTCAGTTCACGCCGTTAAAATTTCAGTCCGAAACCTTAACCGTGCATTAAAAAAATGAAAATTTAATTAAAAAACTCAAATACAAAATAAAAAATTTCAAAATTTTAGAAAAATGGAGATTGAATTTTTTCAGATAATATTTTTTAATAATTAAAAAATAATGAAAAATAGGAGAAAGCAAAATATTGTAAAGTTATTAAATTATTATTTTTTTTATCTTTAATAATTTTTTGAATTTTATTCCAGAAAAAGGAAATTTAATAATTTTATTTAATTATTAATATATATTCTAAAAAAAATTCCAGTTATTAAAATTTTGATTTTTTTATAATTTCTATTTTCTCCTATTTTCTTAATTTTTTTAATTAATAAAAAAATTATTAGATAAAAAAATTAATCTTTTTTTTTCTGAATATTTTGTGATTTTTGTTGAATTTTTTATTTTAATATATCATTAAAATAAAAAATTTATTTTTTAATGTGAGTTTTAGATGAAAATTCTATTGGGAGGGGCTAAAGATAGATACGTTTCAATATATTAGGGACTACAATTTTAGACTCAAACTTTTGAGGTTGAAGTTTTGGTGTGCCTATATTTTAGGAACCTTAGAATATTATGTCGTAGTAATATGCGTAAATACTTTCTAACTATTGGTATAGTCCACCCATCTTAGTTTTTCTTTTCTCCCTCGTGTAGTCTTTTAATTAAAACGGTTTTTTTTTCTATTATATTTTTACCTTTTAATATACGGAATCACTTAAAAAAAGAAAGAAGAAGGGTAAAAGCGGGACCGCTGCTTGTGGCGCACAAAGAGGAATGGCAAGTGCCACATTTCAGCATCCCACACGGACGCAAACCCATTGCGTCAGAACCTTGCAATCCAAACACGGTATTATAAAAATATCTTTCCTTTTCCTTTCTCTCTTTTGAAAGCGAAATCAAATTTGCGCGAAAAAAAAAACCGAAAAAAAAAAAATCAAAATACGAGCCACTCGTAAAAACGGATCCGCAACTGCACGACCCCCCTCAGTAACTGAAAACCCTAACCCTAGCTTTTTCTTCTTCTTCCTCCTCTCCTCTTTCTTTTTCATCATTTCTGTGTCTTCCCCTCTCTCTCTTATCTGTTACGTGTGCACGTGAAGAGTGGAAGCATAGGGTCCCGAATTAGGGTTAGGGCCTGGCGAAATTAGGGTTCAATAGAAGTTAGTATTAGGGTCTTCTCGGTGATGGAATGCGCTGGTGGTGGTGGAGGAACTGCTTCTTGTGGTTGGTCTTGTCGGTGATGACCGGAGGCCGATGCCACCGGCGGAAGAAGATGATGGGTAGGGGTCCTGACGGAGGTTGTGGCATTGACGAGAGGACTTGCCGCCCTATCCATAGGGTTCCGGCGTCCATTCCTCCTGAAACAACTCAGTGTACCGCTGTGAAAGAGAAGCTTACTTCGCAGGGCGTTGATTTCTTCTCTCAAGCCCGGAAAGCTCTCTCTGAACTCTCCCCATTCGACATTCCTGAGGATGCCTCCGGGCCCGCGTCTGCTCATTTGGGCGTGTCCACTTTGCCTACTGGTCTGGCTTGTTTGTTGAAGCAGTCAGACAGTCGGAGGAGGCATAAGAGATCACATTCTGGTGCAGATAAGAAGTCATCCTCTTCACGGCAGTCTAAGGGGGGAGGCAATATTTGGGTTGAGACCGAGGAGTATTTTAGGGACTTGTTATTGCCTGATATTGATGCCTTGGTCGAGCTGTCGTCTTCATTTAGGTCGTTAGTTGATAGCAAGTCTCTTTTGATTCCTTATACTGGAAATGGGCATACCGAGTCCGAGGAAACTGCGGAAGCTAACTCTGAGGTTGACTCCACAAATGTGGATAAGAATAAGAATGTTAATTGTGTGCATGGAGATGGGAATGGAAAAGAAAATGTGGTGTCAGTGGAAGATGAAATGAAAGAGAAGGATGGACAGCTAATGGAAATTGATGAGGTGGGAGCTCAAAGTGAAGAGTGTTTGCCTCATGTAGAAGGAAAGGTTTCCTCTGTTTCCGATTGGTCTGGTGGTTTAGAATGGCTATTAGGTTGTAGGACTAGGGTGATTTTGACTTCTGAACGGCCTTCCAAGAAACGGAAGCTCTTAGGTAGCGATGCAGGATTGGATAAAATTTTGGTTGGTACTCCTTGTCTCGGGAACTCTTCCTTATGTGATTATTGCTGCAAGATGGGTGAAGATTCAAGCCCTTTGGTTGTTTGCTGCTCTTGTAAGGTTGTGGTTCATCGCAAGTGTTATGGTGTGCTAGGTGATGTAGATGAGTCATGGTTGTGCTCTTGGTGCAAGCACAAGACAGATGAAGGTGATTCAGCAAAGGCTCCTTGTGTGCTTTGTCAAAACCAGGGTGGTGCTTTGAAACCGGTTGCTGCAAATGATGGGTGTGTTCAAGAGTTTGCTCATTTGTTTTGTTCTCTATGGATGCCTGAGGTTTATATAGAGGACTTGGCAAAGATGGAGCCAGCTATGAATATAGGAGGAATAAAAGATATCCGGAGGGATTTAACGTGTAATGTATGCAAGGTGAAGGGTGGCGCTTGTGTTCGTTGTAGTCATGGTATGTTTTGTTGCTCTCATTGTTTATGGCATGTTGCATTTACTACTTTTGTATGGTACTGAGGATTGGAATCTGTATGGAAACTTGTTCATCTGTTATAATGTAGAACCATGGCTTTTTCAGCTAACAAGTTTTATGTTAGTGCATTCTGCAACTTTTGTCTTGTTCCTGATGCCAGTATGTAGTTCTCTTGTCAAGCTATAGAATAATGATTTTGTTTTCTTTGGTCTATATTTTTCAATAAAAAGATGGAATTGATTTATCCCGTTTGCATTTCCCTTGGATAATTGATCTGATGTTTCCTTATTCCTTTCTAACTGTCTTGATCTGATGAGCAATGTGTGCTTTTATTCATAGCTGATACTCTGAGGTTTAGGTACCTTGTTGCTGATCCCTTGAGTGTGTATGTTGGTAAATCTTTGTGTAATACTTAAATTCTAAATTTTCTGTATCATCGGCAAGGGCAGGACGAGTGTGCATTGGGTTTGAAACTTCTTAAAGCTGATGGGAGGGATGTGTAAGATGCCCTTAGATAATTTGTTTTCCTGGTTTTTGCTGAGTATTGGAACTGCTAATCTGGAAGTGTTCAATCTGTACCTGGTGAAATTAATTAATGACAGATATAATTGGTTAACTCTGCATTATAATTGTATCTACAAAGTAATTCCCAATTGTTGTTTGCAAAACCAATCAATGAGTTTTCATTCACGGTATACACGTATGAAGGTGCGGTCAAATCTAATATTCCCAGAAGGTCTTTCGTTCTGTCTGTTAACAAAGAATGTGATGATTGGGTTTCAAAAAAGGAAAAAGAAAAAAGGAAAAAGGAAAAAGAAAAAAGGAAAAAGGAAAAGAAAGAAAGATCATGGATGCAAACTTACTGTGTAAAATTCTTCAAATGTATGCTCACTAGCAGCTTGTACTCCACTGATTGCGTAAGCTTTTGGGAAATGGGTTTGAGAAGCTTCAGAGCAGGTTGTGTGTTTACTGTCGATGGCTTCTTTTGTTTTGTATTACATGCCCATGGCTCTTCCACGTTCATATCCCTCATCAAGCTGATAGCTGTTAACTTTCTCGTGCGCTAATTTTTGTTAGTATGAGAGATGTTGTTAATGTATCCATTTGCGACGAGGATTGGCATGAATTATGCTGTTTTTCTTTTTTGTATAAGCACGGATTATCCTGCTTCAACTCTGTAGCTCTTTTTTCCAATCTCACTTTGGTTGTGTCCTTTTGCATCCTTTCAAATTTTGGATTGTTGCCCATCATATCACGGGTGTTTGCTGGAACCTTCTTGAACTTAATAAATTAGAGTTGCATTGTTATATTTATTACCAGCCTTCTTGCACCCATAGCTGAAATGTTTATAAGTTACTTTGTGCTGCAAGTTACATGTGCAAATTGCTTCTCATTTTCTAAATGGGATTGTGGTTGGTCCAGTACCTGTGATGTGACCACTATTGGTAGTTTTACATTCTCTGATTTACTTTTGCTAGTAGGTTTGGCCTAAATGTTACCTCTAGCAGTTTGCAATGATCGTATTAGAGAATATGGAAGACTTCATCTGGAGTATGAGTTGTGTTTTAGGCGTTGGTCTTTTTAATCATAATATCTTACTTGTGTATTTATATAGCTTCCTTTACTACCACCACCACTACTGCTAATTCTCCTACTGCTGCTCCAACTACTACTCCTGACATTGCCATTTTCACAGCCATAATCAATAAATGGCTTTATGTCTTGGCTTTTGTTTACATTGTCATGAGTGTTCATTTGTTTATCATCGTGTACTTCTGCTGGCTCCATTTTCTTTGTTGTGAATTTTTAATATTTATCTTGATGGTACTGAATTTTCTGTGTTTTATTCAGGAGCTTGTCGAACTGCTTTCCATCCTATATGTGCAAGGGAGGCAAGGCATAGAGTGGAGGTTTGGGGAAAGTATGGCTCTGCTAATGTAAGAATGTTATCTTACAGAATTGGCAGTTGCATTTCTCTTTTGAATACCCTGCTGCTGCTACAACTAATACTCCTATCATTACCATGTTCATAATAGCTATAATTATGTTTTTGATGTTATCTATGGACTTATTTTGTGTTGCATACTGCAGGTTGAGTTACGTGCTTTTTGTTCAAAGCACTCACAGATCACTAATGATGGTAATACACGTCAATTGGGAGAACCTTTAAAAGGTGTAAGCACTTGCCACTCTGATGCGACCGCAATTTCAGAGACATCGTCTTTGGACAAACATGTCAAACAGCTCAAGTTAAATGTTGGGCGAAATGGAGATAACATTGCAGTGCCTGTAGATACTTGTGATGCTACTGCTGATGAAGCTGTCAATGGTGAACTATGGGAAACAAGGTTATCTGGGAGAAGCGACAATGAGGATGCTAATCCTTCCAATTCCCCAAGTCTGACACTGATTTTGAAGAAGGTACTTGAAACGTTTGCACCTATGTGAATCTTGCTGCATGCTTGTGACATATGACTGCTTTGTTATCTTATCTTTGCACTAATTTTCTTTACTTATTCTATCATATGCATTGCTTTGTTAGACCAGCAATTTGAGTCTCACTTAAGCTATCATGCAGTTGATCGAGCGAGGTAAAGTTGACGTGAAAGACGTAGCATTGGAGATTGGCATTTCACCTGACTTGTTACTATCAACACTTGCTGTAAGGAGTTGCATAATGACTTTTTATTCGTCCAATCAGTTTATGAAAGAAGCTATCAGATGATTTTTTGACCTTGTTTTACAGGAAGATACTTTAGCCCCTGACTTGCATTGCAAGATAATCAAATGGCTTAGTGATCATGCTTACATGGGTGTTTACCATAAAAATGTGAAAGTTAAACTGAATTCCTCAGTTTTATCCAAGCCTGGGGTGGGAACGGCTGATCATTCTGGAGGGGTAACACTATCAGAATGTGATACAGATCCTGTTGCTGTTAAGTCTGTGCCGCTGCGAAGAAGAACCAAAAGCAGCTTAAGAATTTTGAGTGATAAAAATGTAATTTGTTCAACTGATAGAAGTTTAAGTGACAATGGGAAAGGGGTGGATAAGGATAAAGTAGATCAACTGGTCGATGAAGATGTGGAGCACTCCAGTAAACTATCAATTCTCGCTGGCAATGAAAAGGTAATAGTTATTTAGATTGTAACAACTGTTTCAATTTTTTTTTTGAAGTAACAGAGGATGAAGTGCCATCTGAAGTTGCCCTGTTTCTTTTGTGACATCTATGCTGAATTGTGTTGCACGTTTTATTTTGTGTATGTATCTCCTCTCTTTAATGAATAAAGAATTTCCTTGATAGTTACAGTATGGTAGCTGGTAAGTAGCATTTTGATTATGTAATCTGATCTTGGATGATGTGTGTGCTACTCTGCTTTTAGCCTTTCCTTATGATGCAGTTGCTGTCTAGTTCACTTCTCTTTCTTCCATTCTCGATCACTTTCCTGTCTTGATCAATTACTTTTTGCAATTTTACTAAATTGTCTGAGTTGTTCCTTTGCTCAGTACAGCTTTCCACTAAGACAGATTTTGTTTGTTATTATGATATGCTTGATTCCGTGGTGTCCTTATCATTTATATCAATTAGCTGTAAAGTGTGTGGCTTGTGCTTGACCTGTATACTGTGGCAACAGGTTCAGTGATCTATGTATTTGTGCCTTTTCCTGCGACTTATGATTGATACTTCCTGCAGTCCTCTGAAGAATATTGCCTTGTGAAGATGCAATATTGGATATAACTCTGAGCAGTAGCTTGTCATTAAATTAAATGATAGTAGTGGTATTACTTGATAGTCTGTCATTATCAAATTTCTCCCTATGCAGTATGCCTATCTTCATGTTTTTGCTTTTCCTTCTTTATTTTGGGTTCAAATTTTTCGATCGTGCTAAGGATTTAATGTATATTTTTAGTTCTTGCTCTCTAGTCGTTTCTTTTTAAGAAATCTATTATCTCTTTTACTTGTGCAGAACCCTGATGAATTTCAAGAACCTTTGGTAGCGCCCTTACCCATGTCTGAAGGTCTGTGTATCTGATTCTTGTTTTTTACCTAATCCTTTTTGTTTGATTGCAAGTCTTATTCTTTTGTTATTGGTCCTTGGTTTTACTTATTTGATTTTCTTGTTTTATGATGCAAAGTTATATTTTACTTTCTCCTGGATAACTTCCTGGAGATCTGTCCTTGAATTTAATTTGACAATTTTTTTGGAAAGCTATAATTTCTCAACAGTAGAAAAATGATCTCATGGTAAAGTTTCAGTTCATAATTTCTTGGCCTTTCATGCATTTCATGTGAAAGGTTTTTAGTAAGTCAAGTCTTTTCCATAAGTTCCATTCGTGTTTTTCTAGGCCTGTCCCAGTCTTCCACTTAGAGCCTCAACTTGGTCACTCCTGAGTAGATATTCTACTCCCTCCAGCTCAGTCCAGACACAGCGAGATGGCCATAAATGACTTTCTCTAAACAAGTGTTGTCCCATCCATCTTTGTAGTACACTAATTTCTCACCCTATTCTTTATTATGTGACTACAAGATTGTCACTGCAAGCAAATCTCTGGTTCACTTCCCCACATACTCTCTACTGTAGTGCCTAGCTGGTCAGATAAACTATATTAGTTTCCCAACATCCCAAATTTGTTACTTTGTGATGATCATGCTTTCAGCTTAATATCTTGGCCTGTATTTATGATTTGGCTATCCCCCTTAACGGTCTCATTTTTAAGGTTGTATCACTTGCAAATGAGATGAACCACATGATGTTTCCTGAATGTACTCGGTTAGGTCATCCATTGTCATGGCAAAGACACATGTTGTTAGGGAAGATTATACCTATAGTAACAGGAAATTACCATTTAATTCCCACTGTTCTTGTGTAGTGGCTTCCATATTATTTGTATCCTTTCACTTCTATATCAGATGAACCCTACTTTTTTGGTATCTTGCCGTTGGCCTTCTGTAACTTGAAGACCATAGGCAGGTCTTTCTTATCTTCACATTTCCTCTTTAGCCTTCTTAGTTGGTTACATAGTTGATCTGCCAGGCATAAACTTCAATTGGTTGTTAGACACCATGTGGCACTCTGTAATTTATGCTTGACTTGGTAGTAACTTCAATGCCTCTGTGAGTAGGTGCTATTTAGCTGCCATCCTGCTTTTGTGCTAAGGACAAGTAGCTCCTCTACTATGATATATCCTCTACTTAAACTTCATGTTGAATAATTTTGAAAATTGTAGCACCCTCTCTTCAGCTAAGGCCTTCTAGACTTCTATAGGAATTTAATCAGATTACAAAAATTTCTTTCTTTGATGGTTCCATGGATGCTTAATCAATCCTTGCCATCAGTTCTGCTGAAGTAGCTACTCTTCAACCTCTTCCTCAAGATTTGGAAGTGGATAATTTGGTCTCTCTATAAGAGCTAATGTAGAATCTAGATTTAATTTAGTCATTGAGAAGATAAATTCTTTTACCCAGTTTTTTAATCACCTTTGGTGGACTTAATTGTGTTGTTTTCCCTCTTTTCCTAGCCTTAGCCAAAGCTCTCGGTGTTTTGCATTATAATCTATCATGCGTAGTCAAAAAACCTTGTGGAGTGCCTTCTTGGCTCCACTTTTTCTACCCTTTCCCCAATCTAAGCTTTTGATGGTTTGCGTTATAACCTATCACGTTGGTCAAACTGCCTTTTGGCTTCAGTGGAGTGCCTTCTTGGCTGACTTATATCTGACATGCTTCTTGTTTCTGGCATGTGACTCTTTCCCTATGCCATTCTCCTGGGTTTCGTGATTTTTGTTAACTATTTCTGTTAGAGGCCTTCTTTATTGATTTGGTTCTTGGACAAAAGTCTCCCATTAATCATTGTGGCAATCGTTGATTTTTGGGCCCAATGCCTCCTCAACAATGTCTTGATACTTCATGTCATATAGATACTTTTGCTTACTTTTCTTTTGGGCATGTGAACAAAAATTTGGTCTTCATTAAAACTACTCTTAGCTGTTCAGTAAAGTGGGTGAGCCATCACTAATGGATACGGAGGTGGCGGTAAACGCAGTTAAGTTGTGGTTGTTATCTTTTACTGTTAAAAGTAACTATCTAACCATCCAATTGATGTTTCCCAAACGTCGCTTCTGGATATCAATTGTCTGTCGATGTCTATATCTTTTTTATAATTGATATTTGTTTTCAGGGTCTCTAATTTGTGGAAATATTCATGTTCATCTTGATGGCCTGTTATAGGACTTGCGGTTTCTCTTAACATAAGTAGGATATGTTGCACAGGCAGTTTAGATGACCCCTCCAATGAAAAAGTCTCTGCAAAGGTTGAATCAGCACATGCTGCTGTTCTGAAGCATAATAATTCAATCAAGGAAGATAAGCACAATCCTGTTTCTCCAGATGTGAATGCAATTCTCCCTGATCTCATGTAAGCTTTGCAAAATGAGCGCCTTCTTACAAAAAATAATTTTGTGATGTTTCTTTTTGAAGTTCTGAAATTACTGCACTTTTCCTTTACATCAAGACTATCTGGTGCTGCTATTATGAATTTTCTTCTAAACGTCATACTCTTCCGCTGCAGCAAACTGGAGTCTTGTTCTAGTTTTTATGTCCACCCGTATATTGGCAGTAAATTGTCAGAAATGCAGAGTTCCTCTCTCTTAGAGGACAGAATCCATGTGTTTGAAGGTAGACATTGCTTGACTTGAAAATTGATTGGAAGAACCTGCCGTGGATTCTATTCTGTGCAGATCTTAATTATACATGACTTTGTCAGGTTTAAGGGAGGGAGATTCTTGTTTGGAGACTTCACTCGATGCAAGTGTCTGCTGTAATCACCGGGATAAACATCCAAAGTGCAAGAACAGTATTTGCAGTTATGCTGAAGTAAATTCAGGAAAATGGGTTGATGCTAAGAAGCTGGGTATTTTTAAACTGTCTCCAGCAGACGAATTGGAAGGAGAATTAATTTATTTTCAGGACAAGTTGCTTGGCAATGCAGTTCTTAGAAAATGCTTCACTGGTCTGTTCTCTTTTCTGGAAAACCTTGGTTCTGTTTTCCTTTATACTGTAGTGTGCTTCAATGTCATGAAAATTTCAAATTCTGCTGCAAATTAGATCATATGCTTTCTGCATTTAATCAGACCAAATGCACTATTTTACCTGTTTGTATGGTGTACTTGCAGATAATTTAATCGGTAATATTGCTAGGAGTCTACCACAGGAGATTGATACAGCAAGGGTGCAAAGATGGGATGCAGTGCTTGCTAACCGATATCTTTGTGACCTTAAAGAAGCAAAGAAGCAGGGTAGAAAAGAAAAAAGGCACAAGGAAGCCCAGGCTGTGCTAGCAGCTGCAACCGCTGCTGCTGCAGCTTCTTCTAGGATTTCTTCGTTTAGGAAAGACGCTTTCCATGAATCTGCTCATCAGGAGGTTGTTCTCTCACCAGATTCTCTTTTTCTTCTGGAAGAAATGGAAGAATCTTAAGTTGCAGAAACCTGTTTTTTTGATCTCCTGTTTCCTCTCCGCAGAAATATAACGTCTCTAATGGAAGGTCTGGAATTCCATCCCAGTTGATTTTACGCCCAAAGGAGACAGCTTTGAGGGTGGCGCTTCCTAGGATTTCAACAGAGAAGTCCTCTGATATTGTGCACTTAGTATCTCATTTCTCCAAAGAGCATCCTCGGGCATGTGACATTTGCAGACGATCGGAGACAATGCTAAACCCCATCTTAGTCTGTTCAAGTTGCAAGGTTTTCTTTGATTCCCTATTTGTCTTTTGGGGCAGTATATAATGTTTTCCTAATTGATCCTGAAGAGGTCTTTCTGCCAACAGGTTGCAATTCATTTGGATTGCTATCGTAGTGTGAAAGAATCTACAGGTCCGTGGTATTGTGAATTGTGTGAAGAACTATCACTATCTAAGTGCTCTGGGTCTGCCTCTGCTAATTTTTGGGAGAATCCCTATTTTGTTGCTGAGTGTGGTCTATGTGGTGGGACTACTGGTGCTTTTAGGAAAGCTACTGATGGGTCATGGGTTCATGCATTCTGCGCAGAGGTGGAATTTTCTTTCCAATTCGATTAGCTTGTTATTGGTTGCTTTTAGGTTTAATTTCCATCTTGAAATCTAACTGTGGTTACTTTTGTTATAGTGGGTTTTTGAGCCATCGTTCAGGAGGGGACAAGTAAATCCTGTTGAAATAACGGTAAGTACGTACAGCACACGGTGGAATTATCAAAACTCACTCCATTGACTCACTAGATTTTAAGCGAGTTATTCATGGTATGCATCAACTGATGAATTTATCAAGGAATGGAGCATGTTATTGGCAAACCTCGATGTTTAGGATTGCAGGCTATGATCTTATTTACCGTTTGCTACTATATGCTATTGTATGTCAGGAATCTCTTTCAAAGGGCGTGGATACATGCTGCATCTGCCGTCGCAGACATGGTGTATGCATAACGGTTAGTTTTGCACGAATTTATCCATGTCATTATTTCTCTCTCAATGAGAAGGAGTCTTGAACAGTGATAATCAAATGCATTTTCCTATCTGCAGTGTAGCTATGGTCATTGTCAGACTGTTTTTCATCCCAACTGTGCTAGGAGTACAGGTTTTTACATGAATGTTAAGACTCTTAATGGGAAGTTGCAGCACAAGGCGTACTGTGAAAAGCATAGTGTGGAGCAGAGGGCAAAGGTCTGTACTTTTTCTTTGTTCTTGTTCTGTGCTCATGTCACTGGCAGGTTTCTGGGGCATAATTTATGTTGCTTAATTTACGTAGGCTGAAACTCAGAGACATGGGACTGAGGAGTTAAAGAGCATCAAGTTAGTCAGGGTAAGGATGTGCTCTGAGAAGCTATACTAATTGTTTTCTTAAGAGGTTGTAGTTTGCAGAACGCTTGCAGTTGCCTACTGTGACATGCTTTATTGTTGGATTACGATATCTGGGTATCTTAACTATTCTTATGTTACTGTTTTGTGCTGCCTTTAAGGACACTTAGAAGTGTTTTTAATTTGTAAAATCAAACTTTAAAGAATTCCATGAAGAGTGGAGTATGATTGATTTTATGTTGATTTGTATCCTTCAAGCGATGCTTTATTACAATCCTCGTGCAAGCTTGAAACCTTTCTTCATCAAAATCAATATGAAGGCATGATCCATTGGGAACATTTATGTGATTAGAAGGCTTACCCTTTGTTAGAGAAGAAATTATTATCACTGCTCTTACTTGGCTTCATTTTTAATCTGGCTAAGCACTATGTACTCAATGCAGCTTGTCCTTAAATATAAAGCACTATTCATGGTTACCATTGTATTAGTAGGAAACGATGCCTGATATTTTTGCTGCCTAACTATGTGTTGTTTGAATTTCCTTTTTTAGGTTGAATTGGAGAGGCTGCGCCTTCTTTGTGAGAGAATCATTAAACGTGAGAAAATAAAGGTAACCTTTCTCACTTAGATTTAACAGAAGTGGCTGTTAATGCATTCATCTTATCTTTTTTATCTGAAGTTTGCATTGTGTTATTCATAAGCTAAGCCAACTGAGAATATGCTCTACTTATAACACTATAAATAGAACCTACATCATCCTTTTTTTCTGAAGCTAAATTGGTGGCTGTAGTTTGTGTTTATTTCCACAACGCTTCTACTGTAAGAGATCCAGGCCTCACAAATCCAATAAAATCTTTGACTGTCGTCACTAATCCCAGCAATACCTTGTCTTTGTATCTATATAATTTTGGACTCCAAGGAATATAAATCATTTGGAAATCTTTTTGCCCTCAGATTGAGGGAAAATGATTACCCCCGTAGGAGGCGTTTTTGTTTTATTTTAAAAGAATCGTAGGCTATGGAAGCTGAGCAATTTGTAATACCGAAGCTACTTATTTTTGTTATTCACGTTTTATTTGTAATAGACAATTAATGTTTTTGGCGGGACAAAACAGGTAGGTATGTTCCAGACCAGGTGGGAAGTGGGCTTGCATCTTTTTTGTCCGAGCTACCTGATCCCATCTGTGACCTACAATCACTCATCTTCACCATACAATTGATAATCTAAATATTCCTTGCTTCGTATTGAAGAGTTTTAACCTGTCATAATTTGTCTGCCAATTTTAATTTCAGTCTAAAAAAGTACACATGAAGCTAGATCATGTAAATTGTTCAAAACTTTATGAAAGGAAAACCAACCTGTATCCCTAGAAGAGGGGGAAAAAAGGGAGAATGGATGCATTTGTCCTTGTCTCGACTCTCCTTTTTCTATGCTTGTGGGAGAATGGTACTTACCCACTGGTCGCTGAATTCTTTCACCTGTTATAAGATATCGGGCTGTTTTTTATAGTAAAATCCTCATTTCTATGATTATTTCATGTAAGAATTTTGTTTGTGGATGCTTGCAGCGTGATTTAGTTATTTGCTCACATGACATCCTTGCCTGCAAAAGAGACCAAGTTGCTCGTTCGGCACTCGTTCATAGTTCCTTTTTCCCTCCAGATGTTAGTTCAGAATCAGCTACGACATCCCTCAAGGGAAACACGGATGGTTACAAATCATGCAGTGATCCAATCCAAAGATCTGACGATGTGACTGTGGACAGCACTGCTTCTGTTAAGCACCGAGTTAATGTTACTTCGACTATGGACACTGAACAGAGGACAGATGACAGTTCCACATCCCTTAACATTTATACTCAAAAACCTGCAGAGAGGGTGCGGTTTGCTGGCAAGCAAATTCCTCAAAGACCTTCACTTGCATCCCGTAATACCTTGGAAGATGAAGAGTTTTGCTCTAAATCAAGAAAGGTATTCTATTCATTTGCATTGTTGATTATTTTTCTGCGCTTTAAGCAATTTCATGTTAATTCTCTTGCTGATTGCGGACTAACAGTGTTTCGAGACATTTGAGAAAGAGCTTGTAATGACATCAGATCAAGCATCTATGAAGAATCAGCAGTTACCTAAAGGGTACTTTTATGTTCCAGTTGATCGTCTACCAAAGGAGAAGCAGATGAATGAGGATGCATGCCCTGGTGGTGAATCTTTGGAAAACAATGGGTAAATGAAGACAATTTCTGGGTTTTTTTTTTATCTGTTGCCCACATGAAATCAAGAGCCATTTGTCAATGGCAACTGCCTTCTGCCTTAGGGGCTGCACAAACCTCACCCCGGTTTGTGCTAGGAGATTGGCAGGAAGGATGATGGCGAGAGGATTCTGGACAAGTCTCAATTCGTGAAATAGGAGTGAACAAGGTGGTAAGTTTTGGTATCATTGTTGTATATTCATTGTGAGAGTAAATTGTACAGTAGGTGGTGAGGGTTTATTTCATTAGGTGTATTGGCAAGCAGCTTGAATGCTTGTGTTACCATGATGGGTTGGGGAGATCTGCTTGTATCTTTTATGAAATTTGAAGGTGCTGCCTACTGTACCTGCGCTGTAAAAGTTGAAATGTAAATATACTTACAGTATCAATCCCCAAGGAAATTGAGTAAATGCTGCAGTGCGCAAATCATCTGTCAAATTTGTTCTTCGTAGGCGCAAGGCCTTTGTTAATGAATGCAACGTTGTATCGTTCATCCATTCTTTCAAAGATTTTCTTGCAATTTGCAATCGCTTTGTTTTTAGTTTCTAGGTACTTTTATGTGAAGTTATTGTTCCTTGTTGCTAGGGGTGAGCACGGATCCATGAATCCAACCGATCCGATCCGAGCTCACCCATCCGACCCGATCCGACAAGGTATCGGATGCTTATTTGGAGGCCGTCGGAATCCGAACAGTTTTGGATTTCGACGGTTGGATTGTCGGAGTCCGACGGATTCCGACAAACCAAATTATCTACACCATAAATCCGGCACCAAACCCATCTCCTCAATTACCACTGTAATTTGAAGAGGTATTTCATTAATACAACTTACCTAGTACATGTACATAGTGTTCTAGTTATAGGACAAGCTAAATACTATACTCCTATTCTAATATATATACATACGAGTACACATACATATGTATACACATACACTATTTTCTAACACTCCCCCTTAAGCTAGAGCATAGATATTAATCATGCCCAACTTGTTACAAAGATAACTCACTCGAGGGCTTGGGAGAGCTTTTGTAAACAATCACCCAACTGCTCTCATGTCTTCACATACTGAGTTGAGATGAGATTCTCCTGAATCTTCTCACGGATAAAGTGGCAATCCACTTCAATATGTTTAGTTCTCTCCGGATTTGAGGCAATGTGAAGAGCAGCTTGATTATCACACTAGAGTTTTGATGGTGATGAATGTACTATACCAATCTCAGCTAGAAAATTGCCGCAACCATAAAATCTCACAAGAAGATTGTGCCATTGCTCTGTATTCAGATTCTGCACTAGATCGTGATACCACATTTTGTTTCTTGCTCCTCCATGAGATCAAATTCCTACCAACAAAAACACAGTAGCTGGTTATTGACCTCCTATCAATCTTAGACCCAGCCCAATCAGCATCTGCAAAACAATCAATCTGGGTGTGACCATGATTACTATATAGGATCCCAAGACCAGGTGCCCTTTTTAGATAACACAAGATATGCTCCAGAGTTTCTCAATGCTTATCTGTTGGAGTAGACATGAATTAACTGACAACACTAACAACGAAGCTGATGTCAGGATGAGTCACGCAGAGATAGTTTAGTTTCCCAACTAGTCTCCTATACTTCTCAGGATCACCAAATGGGTCACCATCATCTTTAGTGAGATGGACATTAGAAGCCATAGGTGTACTACAAGGCTTGGCTCCCAACTTTCCTGTTTCTGTAAGAAGATCAAGAACATACTTTCTTTGAGATAAGAAGATACCTTTGTTGCTCCTGGAAACTTCTATCCGTAGAAAATATTTCAGCTGGTTCAAGTCTTTTGTACTAAACTTGGTATGCAGGAAAGATTTGAGCGAAGAGATGCCGACACTGTCATCTCTTGTAATGATAATGTCATCCACATACACAACAAGTAGAATAACACCAACAACAGATTGTCTATAAAAGACTGAATGATCACACTGACTCTTGTGCATGCCAAAGTCTAAAACTACCTCACTGAACTTGCCAAACCAGGCACGAGGACTCTATTTTAGACCATACAAAGCCTTCTTCAAATGACAAACCTTCCCATACTCCCCCTGAGCAACAAACCCAGGTGGTTGCTCTATATAGACTTCCTCATGTAGGTCACCATGAAGGAAAGCATTCTTGATGTCCAACTGATGTAGGGACCAATTCCTAGAAGCGGCTAGAGAAATGAATAACCTCATAGAGGATAATTTAGCCACAGGAGAAAAAGTGTCAGAGTAATCCACCCTATATGTTTGAGTATATCCTTTGGCAACAAACCTTGCCTTAAGACGTGCCATAGAGCCATCTGGATTGACTTTGACTGCAAAGACCCATTTGCACCCCACAGCTTTCTTCCCCGTTGGTAAATTTACTAACTCCCAAGTCTAATTATCATCCAAAGCTGTAATCTCCTCGAGCATTGCATTCATCCAACTAGAATGACTCAATGCTTCCTTCACTGTGTTATGAACAACAACAGAGTCTAGAGAAGAAATCAAAGCACGTGTCGATGGACACAAACCATCATAAGAGACAAAGTTGGCAATTGAATAAACAGATTTGCATTGTTGTTTACCTTTGCAAATACTTATGGGTAGGTCTAGATCACTAGGTAGAGCAAATAACGAGGACTCTAGTGGAGGACATGTATCAACAGGAGGTGCAGATTGTGCTCGAGGATCACTGTCAGGTGGGTCTCCCATAACCAAGAGATCAGTAGACTGAGACATAACAATTTCCCCAGGTGGCTGCTCAGAAGTACCTGAAGATGTAGCATGGTCCAGACCAATATCTCTAAATGACTGATCGAGAGTACCAAAATAATGACCCAAGGAAGTAGGCTGATCCAGGACAACATCTCTCAAAGACGGCTCAGAGGGACCAGAAGAGATCGTTGGATAGACAAGCCAATCATCATCACCGTCATCATCCTTATCCTGTTGAGTGGGAGTAGGATGAGATGAGAAGAGTGGTATCCGTTCAGAGAAGGCAACATCAGTGGACACAAGGTACTTTTGAAGGTCGGGAGAGTAGTATCGATACCCCTTTTGAAGTCTAGCATACCCCAAGAAGACGCACTTTAAAGCCTTAGGATCCAACTTTGTGATGTGAGGACGAACATCACGAACATAGCAGGTGCTACCAAAAATCTTAGGCTCAATGGGGAATAATGGTGATTGATTGTTATTCCACTTAGTTTTGTTGCTTCTTTACTTAGCTTTTGAAGCAATAAACATGCTGCTTTGATCCTTTTTCCTTCCTTTTTCCAGTATTGCGATTGAATGACCAGAATTAGGAGAAGGAACGAAAAGGCCAAAGATTAGAGCTCAATTGATCAAACCGGCTTGGCAGATTTTCATCTGATGCATTCCGACTCATCTCAAGGCCCTGAGATGAGACTGCCGTGACATTCCCAGATCTGGACAGCACTCACCATGATTTCGCGCGCCACAATTATTTACTCTTGAGTGCGTTTCTTGTCTCCTTGGGCCCCGTTTTTTCAGACACTGGGCTTCTTGAGTTCCTATATCATTCCTCCCACTCCTAACAAGCATCTTGGAAGTATGAAATGACATTCCCCTTGTGTTTAACAAGAATATTCTCACACTTGGACATGCTTCTTGAAGACCAAACTGAGGAGGCTTGTGAGTGGGAGCTGTCTCACCTTGGAGAGGAGCATCTTGGCGCCAAAGGAGACCATTAATACTGATCAGAACGGTAGAGGAAAGCAATCGGACGAGAGCAAGGAGTTAGAGGAGAAACCAGTTTTTTCACTTATTTTCCAGAATTTCCAGCATTTTCCTATTTTCTGTTTTGAACATCTTTCATCATTTCGTTATGTTTTGTAACTAAAAACCTTCATCTCTGGTAGAGATTCAGAGGTTGACAATTCCGAATTGTTGTGAGATTTGTTTTGATCTTAATTAAAAACGTTTCATATCACTTTTCTTGCTTGTTTTAATGATAGTTTGATTGTATTGTGTTTGAGCTTGATCAACTTGGATTTCGGTACAATTAATTACAGTAGAATCCCTGTAGTGCCGCGTTTCTGCACTATAGAGAACCCGAGTAGACAACTAGTGGATGGGATGATGTCTTCCTGAAACTAGAAGAAGAAAAGAGTAAGTTTTGAGAATTCTGGACTGCAGTTGCGTCCATCTCAAGGTCTTGAGAAGGGCCTTCCTAATCGTATCAATGAACCAGCAATCCTTGATTGTTAGGGGAGTTAGGGTCACAAGAGGAGCTTCTCCTCGAGTGACTTGAGTAGGAGGAGGCTTGGAGATCGCCCCTAGATGTATCTCTATAACTTCTCTATGAATTGGTTTTGAAAATCTTTTGTCAATGATCAACATCTTGGAATTGTCACTTCGTTAATATCTCTACCGGGGATGTCTTTCTCCTATTGATTTCAATCTCATTTCAACAATATTTCTATACGCAACTTTCGTTCACTTCATTTACATTTCTGTTTTCACAAACTACAACGCAAAACTTGGTTTTTCACTTGGTTATTTATAAAGGAAAGAACGAATCAGTCAAAGCTTGTCTCTGTGGGATCGATCCTCTCACCACTATCTGCATTAATTTGTAGCATAACACAGAGTTGAACTTATACTTTTATGCAGGGCATGCGACGCCCCTGCCAAATGGTTTACTAGGAGCAAGTACAGTAATTGGAATACAATCATCAAGAACTACAAAAGGCATACGATTAATCAAGAAGCAAGCTGTAGAAACAGCATCAACCCAAAATTGCTTGGGAACCTTGTTCTGAAATAAAAGAGCACGAGCAGTTTCCAAAAGGTGTATGTTCTTTCTCTCTGCCACACCATTTTGAGCTGGTGTATCAACGCAAGACTGATGCAAGATGTCATGCTGAGTCATATAATGCTGAAAGGATTCTGACATGTATTCCTTAGCATTATCACTTTTAAGAATGCGAACAGACGTACCAAACTGAGTCTTAATTTCAGTACAAAATACACAAAAATGGGAAAATACCTCAGATCGGTTCTTTATAAAATATATCCAAGTCATTCTTGAGTAATCATCCACAAAAGTGATAAAATATCTGAATCCTGGTTTGGCGGTTACAGGACATGCACCCCAAACATCCGAATGAACCAATGCAAAAGCAGAATTCGCACGAGGATTAGTACGTGGACCCAAGGAGGTGCGATGATGTTTCGTAAAATGACAAGACTCACAATCTAGAGAAGTAGCAGACTTGAATTGTGGACACAATTGCCTTAGATACTGCAAACATGGATGTCCCAAACGACAGTGAGCTTCAAACAAGGAGGTAGCACTAAAACACGCAACTGGCTTTGGGACCCATGAATCGAGAATCTATAGACCACCAGATACGTGTCCTCTGCCAATGACCTATTTTGTCACAATATCCTGAAATAAACAGTGATCAGGGAAGAAAGAGATGAAGCAATCCAGGTCTTTGGTTAGCTTACTCACAGACATCAAATTAGATGTCAACTCTGGTAGACTAAGCACAGATGACATGGTAATAGCAGATGTAGGGTTGACAGTACTAGAAACTCACAACATTACAGGTGGTGCCATCTGGAATAGTAACAGGCGTGGGTGTTGTGACTTTCTTGATGCTCGAGAAGACATTGGGATTACCTGTCATGTGCTCATTCGCACTAGAATCAATAACCCATTAGTTGGAAGCATAAATAAGACAAGCTTTACCTCCCCCAGCTGAACTAGTACCAGATGTTGCCTTCACACATTGCAGATACTGAGAGAATCTAGCAAACTCATCTGCAGAGATAGTTACAGTCTTTGCAGAAGAGGAACTGGGTACCCCAACACAATTAGCAGAATTCATCCTCAGATTGCGGTTCTATAGTCTCCTACAAAACCTCTTTGTATGGCCAAACTCTCGCAATAAATACGGAACAAAATATACAGCCAACACACGCAGCAAATACCGAATAATACGAAGCAAATATGGACCAAATGTGCAGCTAATACGCAACAAGTATGAGGTAAACAGTACCAAACAGTACCCGCAAATAGTACCCAAATAGGACTCGTAAATAGTACCAATACAGTACTCAAAGACGTATCCAGATACGTAGCAAATTGTATCATCAAATAGTGACGCTAAACAGTGACATCAAATAGTGCACTGAGGGTAATTTCGGACTTACTAAAATTCAGAGGGCAAATGTTCTCGGAATACCACGAAACTTCATAGATACGACTATCACTTCAAGGCGATAAAAACCCAACTGGCGGCGACCAAAACGGAGCTGGCATGCTCCCCCATGCGCCGGCGAGCCTACACCACGCAGTCGGACAAATACGGAGAGTGACGGTGCGTCGCTGATCGAAATGACTCGAAACCACCACCGTCCGACTCGCAACGTTCGTACGCTCCTTTCTATGGGGGTGGTGAGAACTAGAGACACCGGAAAATGGCTCATCGGAGCAGAGACGAGTTTGCTCCGCTACCATGTAATTTGAAGAGGTATTTCATTAATACAACTTACCTAGTACATGTACATAGTGTTCTATTTATAGGACAAGCTAAATACTATACTCCTATTCTAATACATATACATACGAATACACATACATACGTATATACAGACACTATTTTCTAACAACCACAAATCACCAAACAATCTCCTCCATTGCCATATTACCAAACCCAAAACCTGAATCACCACATCTTGCCTCCACTACCAAAAAACCAAACCCACAACCACACCACCGCCGGCACCAACCCAGCCCAATATCCCAAATCACCAATCAATCCCAATCCCCTCACCCGAAACACCCAAATCTAGCACCTACCGCCGCTGCCAAACCTACCAGCATGGCCTCTGACCATCACTGCCAAACATCCGAACCACTCATCACCAAATTAAAACCACGCAATTAATTAAACCACCCCTCACCAAAATTGCCACTGCTGCCATTAACTCAAAGCGCCACTGTGTCCATTGATAAGATTCGAAGTTCTGGGGAGTCGGAAGTGGAGGTGGGATCGATCAGAGTCACTATAGTTACCGCCGAATGTACCTGCAAAGCGCCGGGGGGGGGGGGGGGGGCTCCGACGTAGACACTCTGATGCTTAAGTTAGTATGGTTGTTCAAAATAGCAAAGGTTCCAGTAGCGATCTTAGGCTTACCTTGCGTTTTAAATGGTGGGGTATTTATAGGCCAGGTTGAAGGCGGTATCTGGGAAAATAACGCTCCCAGCGACATCGAGGGCGATATCCCTAGCGACGTTAGGAGCGATATCTCCGGATGACGTCAGGGGCGATATCTCCGGGTGACGTCCTAACTGTCCTGGGATGGGATAACGCCGTTCGTGTGGATAGATGATGCGTGAGACCCCCCCTTCGCTGATGTCTACCATCACAGGATTCCTTGCTGAAAAAGGGGGGCGTCACCCTTCCGCGGCTGACCTCGGGCAGGCGCGGTAGGATTCCGACCTCTAAACCGGTACAAGGACGATAATACGTTTGGGGTTGCCTTAATTGTTATCATAAACCCAACTGAAAATGAGCCCGAGTGTTTACCAAGGGCTATCGCTCCAGCTTCCTTTTAGTTTGTGCCTACTGACTAGTACGATAACGGGTGGCTCGGTCGCCGAGGAGCACATCTTTTCACTATTTTTTTCTCGAGACTTATAAATTCAAATTTCTCCCGAGCTAATTATACATATTTCCAGCATCTCTTCTTAGTATTTTCATCATGGACGGTCTTACCAAGAATTTCCTGATCTCTAAAACTCACACCCTGAAGAACCTCGGATTCATGGAAAATGTGCTGATCATGACGTCCGAGGACGTTCTGGAGCTTCGATATCATACTGACGCAGCAACTTCTTTACAGACTCATGAAAGGGAAAGCGAAAACTATAGAGGAACATCTTAAAATAAACCATCCTATCACTCTTGGATAAGGGGTCATGAAGCCGCTGACCCACCTTAGGAATCCTAACGAAAAAACCAGGAGGAAAGGTAATACCCTGACCCTCCAACGCAGCCTTTAGAACCGCATCACAAGTAAAGATACTGGGTGTTCTCTTGATTTCTGAATCTATAGGCATCTGAAGACCCCTAGGGTCTCTAGTCATGCGCATAATGAACCAATGAGAAGAAAATCTGAGGGAAATTGAGCAAAAATACCTGGAATAAGAAGGCAGTGTGTAGGCCACCGGCGCCGATGAGCGGTTGAAGAAATTTTCTTCAAATATAGGAAGAAGCAAAAGAGAGAAGATGATGGGGAAGAATTTCAAAGCGCGAGCAAAAGTGTTAAAAGAAAACAGTTGCTCCCTTTTATAGGTTGACCTGAGTACCCAACAGCCTGTGAAAACAAGACGCGTGCGAAACAGAAATCGACACGTGGAAAAACCGCAGAAGGATATTTATGACTAAGCATTTATATCCTCGAAGGAAGACAACCACTAACTAGGGGCTGACAGAACTGTTACATCGAGCGGCAGCTCGCTTCTCAGCGACAACTAACCAAGTGTGGAAGGAGTTAACGCGAAAAGGTGACTAAGGAAAGGAGAAAAACGAAAAGCGTAATTTCATTCCATAAAAGCCATACGGTATCTACAAAAGGGCACGGTATGCAAAATTAATCATCATCAGGCCAATAGGAAGACCAATAGCAGTGTCCCTCATCCGAGGACGGAAACTCCTCGGCAATATGCGGGAAAGGTTCCTCGACGTGCCTCGTCTGACCTAGTTTCAGCGAACCTTGATCCCCTTTGGGAGCGGAAGCCTCAGCATCGGCACCGATATCGCTGGCCGAACTCCTTTCCATGAAACGATCAATATGGGGAAGCCGACTCAGAAGAATATGGAAAGAGTAAAATGACAAAAGTGGGAAAAAGAAACAAGTGTTAGGTTTTATAGCCTCAGAAGTCAAGTAAAACGACTGTTGTAACAGTCGTCACAGCGTCTCAAGGAACAGGCGTAGGTAATGAGTACGATTCTTGAGAAGTGAGATGGCGCTTTGATCTCACCAATTCGAAGGCAAGCTAGTGGAACATCTACCCAGCTTAGAGTGATCCCGCATCCTGCCCTCGACGAATCTCCTTCCAATCTGGCCGGCCAGGACCGTCAATTTTTCCTAGATCTAGCCTATCTTTATCGTAATCTCGACAACCCAGTAGCATCCCATTTTGATTTTCCAGCAATGGAAGACCACGACAACCATGTACGTCACGAGGATCCACCACCACCACTTCCTCCAGCACAACAAACCATCGATAACTTCCATGCAATCGCCGACATGTCAAGTAGCTGCATTGTTTGGCCCACCATCCTTCATGACTGGACCTTGAAGTCAGCCGTTATGCATCACCTTCAAACCTTTCGAGGGGTTGCCAAGGAAAATGCACTCCGCCATCTTCAACAGCTCTACTCTATCTGCGAGGCCATGAAACCTGCCAACATCAGCATCGAACAAGCCAAGTTGCACGCCTTCCAGTGGTCTCTCAAAGATGATGCCCTCGACTGGTATTATGACCTCCCACCAAGATCCATTCATTCTTAGGCAGACATGTCTAAGATCTTCACCGAGAAGTATTATCCGACTTCTATTTCCAACACCACGCGCAAACAACTCGGCTCCATAGTCCAGAAGAAGGAGGAGAATCTAGCCCAGTATTACGAGAGGTTCCAGAAGATGCAATCTAGTTGTCCCTCCCACAACCTTACGGAGCATGCCCTTGTTCAATATTTTTGTGAAGGCCTCAAAGCCCACGATAAGTCCTTGGTCAACGCTACTGCCGGCGGATCTCTAACTGCTCTCACCCCAGTAGCTGCTAAGGCAACAATAGAGCTCATGGCCAAGAATGCTTCGTCTGACCTTGCCAACAATCAAGGCCAAGATGTCCAAGTAGCTGCCTTGCAAAATCAACTATCCTCCCTCACAGGGATGTTTCAGAATTTTATGACAGGGCAATCTGCGCCTGTCAAGGCCTGCAAAATCTGCAATTTTGTAGACCACCCCACTGATGCATGCCCCCATATTCCGGACGAAATCCAAGTTAATGTTGCTGGTCAGTATGTCCCGACTCCTTATGGTCAAAACTACAATCAGGGCTGGAAACAGCAAAATCCAGGATGGGTTCCAAACCCTCAGCCTTCGGGACCTAGCCATCAACAGCACCAGCAGAATCCGTATGGAAATCACCCTCCACCTCCCAATATGCAGAATTACAGACCTCGACCCACGTACCATCAAAATCAGTATCAACGTCAACCTCCCCAGGATCAGACTTTTGTCATGCCCCCGAATACCGAGATACCCAAGAATCCCGAGCAGCAGAAAGAAATCGAGGAACTTAAGAAACAAATGAGCACCATAATGGGCCAAGTGAAAGAGTTAACAAATCAAGGGAGATTTCCACCTCAGACCGAAATAAATCCAAAGCACAATGTCTGTGTTGTAACCCTGCGAAGTGGAACGACCTTGACACCCCCTACACATCCTGCCCACGATATTGTGAATTCTCTAGAGTCGGAACTCAAACCGAAGCCTAGAGCAAAACTTCCGAAAGTACCCAGGCTCGTTGAGGTCATGGAAGATAGAATTCGCTCTCCCAGAGGTTCACCAAGGAGTGACCCCAATCCACCGGAATTCACACAGGAATACATTCATAAGATTCTCGAGCCCCCATTTCCCTAAAAGCTTGTTAAGTCCAAAAAGGAGAAGGACGACCGAGATATCTTTGAAATGTTCAGTAAAGTGGTTGTCAACATTCCTCTTCTCCAAGCAGTTAAGAATGTTCCTCGCTACGCCAAATTCCTAAAACAACTATGCACGAACAAGAGCAAGTTCGCCGAAGTTAACAAGATTAGTGTAGGAGCTAACACTTCTGCCCATATCCAGTGGAGGATCCCTCCAAAGTGCAAGGACCAAGGAATGTTCATCATCCCCTTCCGGATTGGCACAGTCGACATTGGTAAAGCCATGTGTGATCTAGGGGTAGGAATCAACGCCATGCCCTTGATCATCTATAACTATCTAGGCCTCGAGCCTCTCACGCCTACATACCTCACCATTCAACTTGCTGATCGTTCTATCATCTATCCTGAAGGGATAATCAAAGATATTTTAGTCCAAGTTGGCGAATTCTTGTTCCCAACCGATTTCTATGTCATAGCAATGGAAAATGAAGACTTCACCAAGTCTACTGATGTTCTTCTAGGCCATCCATTTCTGGCCACTGCCGGAGCAAAGATAGATGTTCATGATGCGACAATCTCTCTAGAGTTCGATGGAGAGATTATCAGATTCAATATGCTAGAAGCCATGTGATACCCCTCTGAATTCTCCAGTGTTAATTATATTGATGTTATTGATCCTTCTGTTGATGAACTTGCTGAACTTCACTCTACTGATCCTTTAAAATTTACCCTTGACAGGAGTCTAACGCCAACACTTCTAGATGTCGTGGCCTTGACACTTTCCACACCGCCTGAGCTCCATTTTGTCATCCCTGCCCTAGAAGAGTGCGTTGTAGTCCAGTATGAGCCTCCAATGGTGTCTCCTAACCATTCAGATCATGTTACGTTGTTCCCATCTATTGATCAGGCTCCAGCCCTCGATCTGAAGCCACTGCCTTATCATCTGAAGTATGCTTATCTAGGCCCCGATAACTCTCTGTCGGTCATTATCTCCAACAAACTCAACAATCCTGAAGAATCCGAGCTAATTTCCTTGCTTAAGGAATTCAGACAAGCCATAGGCTGGACCATTGCAGACATCAAGGGCTTGTCGCCAGCTCTATGCACCCATCGTATCCACTTGGAAGATGCTAGTAAGACTATCCGCCAGCCCCAGCGAAGGCTGAATCCACCCATGATGGAAGTGGTCAGGAAGGAAGTTCTGAAATTTCTAGATGCCGGGGTCATATATCCTATCTCCGATAGCCCATGGGTCAGCCCTATACAAGTCGTGCCCAAGAATACTGGCATAACTATCACCATCAGCCAAGATGGCAAATCCATTCCCACCCGAATCCAGAATGGGTGGCGAGTGTGTATTGACTACCGCCGACTAAATGCTGCCACCAGGAAAGATCACTTTCCTCTGCCCTTCATTGATCAAATGCCAGAATGTCTCGTGGGTAAAACTCACTACTGCTATCTAGACGATTACTCCAGTTTCCACCAGATCCCAATCGCCCCCGAAGACCAGGAGAAGACCACCTTCACATGCCCTTTCGGCACCATTGCTTATAGACGCATGCCCTTCGGCTTGTGTAATGCCCCTGATGATGTGGTCCTTGTATGTAGGACACGTCAATTAATGAATTGTTTCTTAGCGACAAGGATTTGAATGCGAAAAATACTAACTCGTCAGAAACTCCAACCCTCCTAAGCGCTTTGCTTAGACAACTTGGACAAAATCTTTTGAGGTTCTTCAAAGGAGCCTGACCCTCCTAGGTGCAATACCTAGACAACCCAGATGAACATTGAATAGAATGATAAATTTAGTTTTTACTTGAGCCTAGACGCGGCTTATCAAACCGGGTGTAGAACAAGGATCTTGAAGATCAACTGAAGAAAACTCTTCTGTGTTTAATAAAACTGAACTAAGGAAACAATGAAGTGGCATGCTCTTCTTAAGGAAAGAGATCCGCAAAACCCTAATTTAGGAAGTTCACTTGCGCTTAACTTCTTAGAAGCGCTTCTAATTATTTATCTACTTAAAATAAACTCCACCTAGATAAATAAAGTCAAAAAAACTTAAAATAAAAATCAACCAAGGTTCTGGTCGAGTCTAAGTTATAGATTCGCCCTCGAATCTAGATCAGCATCCGAGTCATCCCCTGTTTCAAACAGACGCAAATCAGAAACATTAAAAGAGCCATGTATGACACCATACTCACTAGGGAGATCTAAGCGATATGCATTATCGTTGATCTTTTCGACTATTTGGAAAGGGCCATCTCCTCGCGGTGAGAGTTTCCCTTGTTGCTTCTCGGGGAACCATTCGCATCTTAGGTGTAACCACACCCAATCGCCCACCTGAAAAGAAACAATCTTGTGGCTATCATTATGCTTGAGCACAAGGCGTGCGTTAGTCTTCTCAATGTCCTGCTTGGCCTTAGCGTGCATCTGTTGGATAAGATCGGCACGTTGATGTCCATCTAAGCTGGCTATATCACTCAAAGGTAAAGGCGTTAAATCAAGTAGAGTGATCGGATTAAAACCGTAAACAACCTCAAAGGGTGAACAATTTATTGTGGCACGAATAGCTCGGTTGTATGCGAACTCAACAAATGGTAAATGATCCATCCATTTGGACATGTGCTTAGTGACTAATGTGTGAAGAAGTGACCCAAGCGTGCGGTTAACCACTTCAGTTTGACCGTCCGTTTGAGGGTGGCATGAAGTAGAGTATAACAACTTAGTCCCTAAGCGGCTCCACAGTATGCGCCAAAAATGGCTTAGGAATTTCCCATCGCGTTCACTAACAATGCTAACAGGCATCATATGGAGGCGAACTACCTCCCGAAAGTATATCTTTGCCACTTTCGAAGCGTCGTGTGTGTTTTTACATGGCAGAAAATGGGCCATCTTTGAGAATCTGTCGACTACAACAAAAATGCTATCATGGCCGTCCCATGACTTGGGTAATCCTACAACAAAATCCATGGACACATCGGTCCATGGGTGGGACAGTACGGGTAGTGGCATGTAGGCTCCATGGTTAGACACATGTGGCTTAGCCTTTTGGCAAATTAGACACCTAGTGACTACACAAGTTACATCACGTTTCATTTTTGGCCAATAAAAATATACCTTAAGCATGTCAAATGTTTTAGTAATGCAAAAATGACCCATAAGACCGCCACTATGTGACTCATGCACAAGTAAATCACACAAGGAACAAATAGGAATGCATAGACACTTCTGCCTAAATAAATATCCATCATGCGTAAAGAATTTCACATCAGCTTGTGCATCACAGGTTTTATAAATTTAGCTAAAATCTACATCCTCAGCATATATAGGAATAATCTGTGCAAACCCTAGGAATTTGACGGATAGTGAAGAGATTAAGGCATACCTGCGGGATAATGCATCGGCTACGACGTTGTCCTTTCCTTCCTTGTATTTGATGTGGTATGGAAAGGCCTCTAAGAATTCCATCCACACTGTATGCCTTTGGTTGAGCTTGCTCTGGCCCTTGAGGTATTTGAGGCTGAGGTGGTCCGTGTGTACCACAAACTCCCTCGGCATGAGGTAGTGTTGCCATACCTCAAACGCGCGCACCAATGCATATAACTCCTTGTCATACGTGGGGTAGCGCAATTGGGCATCCTTAAGCTTCTCGCTGAAGAAGGCAATTGCTCGCTTCTCCTGCATCAGCACGACTCCTATTCCAATGCCGCTCGCATCGCACTTGACTTCGAAGGGTTTGTCGAAGTTGGGAAGGGCTAGGATGGGTGCGTTGGACAAGCGGTTCTTTAGCGCCTGGAAGGCTGCCTCTTGTGCTTCGGTCCACCTGAAAGGAACATTTTTCTTTGTTAGTTCATTAAGAGGTGCGACTAAAGAACTAAAGTCACGAATAAACCGTCGATAAAAGCTAGCTAGTCCGTAGGAGGAACGGATGTCGCTTGCGTTTTGTGGGGTTGGCCACTCGCGGATTGCTCTTATCTTTTCCTCATCAACCTATACGCCTTCTCGTCCTACAAGGAAACCTAAGAAAGATACCTTCTCTAATGCAAATGAACACTTCGAAGGTTTAGCAAATAATTTCTCATTGCGTAAGGTTAAGAAGACTTCTCTTAAATACGCCACATGTTCATCAATAGATTTAGAGTATATTAAGATGTCATCAAAATAAACGACTACAAATCTGCCTATGACGTGCCTAAGTATATGATTCATTAGGCGTATAAAAGTGCTCGGCACGTTGGTTAAGCCGAATGGCATGACTAACCATTCGTATAAACCATACTTAGTTTTAAACGCCGTTTTCCACTCATCACCCTCATGCATCCTAATATGATGGTACCCACTCATTAAGTCGATTTTAGAGAACATAATGCTACCACTAAGTTCATCTAACATATCATCTAAACGTGGAATTGGGTGGCGATATTTTACCGTAATTTTGTTGACTGCGCGACAGTCAATACACATCCTCCAAGTGTCGTCCTTCTTCGGCACAAGAATGACAGGAACAATGTATGGTGAGAGGCTCTCTCTCATGTACCCTCTGGACAGCAACTCGTCCACTTGGCGTTGCAACTACTTGGTTTCCTCAGGGTTGCTCCTATACGCCGGTTGGTTTGGGATGGAAGAGCCGGGTACGAAGTCTATGCGGTGCTCAATACCGTGGATGGGGAGAAGCCCTGGTGGCATCTCCTAGGGGAGCACATCCGCAAACTCCTGCAAAAGAGTTTTAAAACAAGGGAGCAATTGATTCGTAGGGTTAGTGTTAGTCGCGTTTAAGGAGAACGACTTAAAACGAATAAGAATAAGAGGTAAAAATGAGTCCGAAGACTTTTGAACCGTCAATGCTTGCCTCACATCTCTCACACTTGCGAATATATTTAATTTCTTCGTGTGCTCACTCTTTTCACATGGGTTGTTTTTATTTCCCTTTTTCCCATTCGCATCTCTGCTCTTATTTTTATCTTTCTCACACCCGAGCTCACTCTTTTCTTGGGGGTTGTTTTGACCCTCAATTCTTTGTCACCCAATGGCCGAGATAGTTCAAACTTGGCACTAGATTTCTCAAGCTAAAGCTGGTCCTCTAAGACCTCTTTTATCGTTAGTGGCGCTAGAGTGTATTTGACACCATCTTTCTCTAGGCGGTACTTGTTGCTCTTCCCTTCGTGGTTGGCGTTCCTATCAAATTGTCACGACCTTCCTAGCAACAAATGGCTGGCGTGCATAGGGAAGACATCGAATAAGACCTCATCCTTATATTTCCCTATGGAAAACAACACTAGCACTTACTTAGTGACCGTAGTGTGTTGTCATCGTTCATCCGAGATAGGGTGTACGGCTTTGGATACCGAACAACGGGTAGGACAAGTCTGTGGACCAAAAGTGTGCTTGCACAGTTAGTACAACTGCCATTATCAATAATCATAGAACATGCCTTAGTCGCTATGATACAACGAGTGTGGAAGAGATTGGCTCGTTGCTCCTCATTGTAAGTTTCTGTTTTCGGTGCAACACTCAAGCTGCGCCGAATCACTAAGGTAAGCGATAGGGCCACTCCCTCTCCTTCTTCACCCTCCTCTTCGGTCTCACTCTTCTCACCCTCTTCTTCATCCATATCTCTGTCCTCTTCGGAATCTAAGTCCCCATTGTCTCGAAGGATAACAATGCGCCGATTCGGACATTCCCTTTGCATAAGACCGTGGCCATTGTACTTGAAACACACAATCTCCCGTGAGGGTTGGAGATCAGTGGTTTGGGGTGTTTAGGCAATAGCTTTTGATGGAATAGGTGTAGTGTTTGGGTTTCTAGAGTTGTAAGCTGGGGGTATTACTTTTGGTGGTATTTTGGTAAAAGTGTTGGTCTTGTTCCATGGCTTTTTCCAAGGTGTTGGCTTCGGGTTTTGGACAGTGTTTGGGGTGGTGTTTGGGGTATGGACTTTCTTCTGTCTTTCCACCTTGATAGCGAGGTGGAACATATCCTTAATGGTTTGATATTGCATGACCTTAAACGCATTAGCAACTTCCTGGTTTAACCCACTCAAAAAGCGCGCCATGGTGACGTCCTCGCTTTCTACCACTTGCGCTCGGGCTATCGCCATCTCCATCTCATTATAAAATTCACTGACACTCCTAGATCCTTGGGTGAGAGTCTATAACTTACAATAGAGGTCTCGGTGGAAGTAACTTGGGATAAATCGATCCTTCATAACCCTTACCATTTCATCCCAATTGTTGACCGGACCCATCCCGACCCTTCGCCTAGTGATATGCAATTGATCCCACCAATGGGCAACATATCCAAAGAACTCTACTGAGGCAATCTTAACCTTCTTCTCCTCAGAATAATTATGGCATAAGAAAATTGCCCTCATCTTTCGTTCCCAAGTGAAGAACGTATCCGGGTCGTCTTTCCCTTCGAATGCAGGAACTTTGAGTTTAATTCCCACTAGTCTTTCCTCTCCTCCTACCTCTCCTCTAGGCTGTCTTGGTTGCGGTCTCCTCGACCTAGGTACTTCTTCCTCTTCATACTCCTTCTCCTCCTCGTACCCATTAGGGTTTGGTACGGCTTCATCCTCCCATAGGACTTCTTCTCGGTTAGGTGTAGTCTGAGTATTCCTTGTGTTAGTCCTGTTATTAGGGTTGGGTTCCCCTCCAGGCGGCATGCCATAAGGGTATGGTGAACTCCTCGGATTGCTGGTTTGGGTGTACCGAGTATGTGCCAGTCTTGCAGCGTTGGCAACTGCTTCTTTTTCCTTGGCGATCTCCTTTCGCCACTCATCCATTTCATCAAACCTCACGGTGATCTTACGCATCATCGTTAGCAATTCAGCTTGCGATTGCGACTCCGTGCTCTTGGCCGATTGGTCTGACATCTGAAATCACAATGAAATAGACAAGCGTAAAATTGTCCTATCTAAGCACTCCCTCACGTGTTTAAGTCTCTCATGTTTAAGCACTCTAATATTCTCACAAGTCACTCTAAACAATCTTCTTCAATCAATCCAAGATCCGTTAGACTCAAAGAATGTCAAGAAACGCTTCCAATAAATTTGCAAAGACAACTCAAGCTTTGAAGGAATTATAGATGTGATATAACTGATGGATTACTTTGACAATTAATCAAACAATTATAACATAGAATGGATAGGTCAACTTATCACAAGAGCTCAAGAAAGACAATTGATTGGCAAAATTTTTGTACTAGTTCAGATTTGTTTTAGAACTAGTCTATTAGGTTCCCGATTTGTTTCTTTGATAACTTTTGGATGAATGCTCCATTTTCTATGATTCTTATTACGTTTGAACACTCTTTTCTTGCTGATTTTGATTTTTTTTAGATCGCAAGGTTCTTGATTCGTTAACACACTGAAAATTTTAAATTCGCTTACTGTTCTGTTTTTGTGCGAATGTGTTGTATTTTTTTTTTTGAATATATTAATCGCAAATACTTGAAACAAATATACTGACACTTTGTGGGATTTTCTATTTTCTTGACTCAAAGAAGATAGCAAATCAAAGGGCTTGATTTGTTACCTAAACAGACGTAACTAGGGGCTAGTTTCGACTCGCTAACACAAACGGGGACGCAAAACAAGATTGGTATAGATTTGGCTAAGGAAAACAAGGAAATCAATCTTAACAATTGAAAATAATAAATAAAGGGTATTTACCATTTCGGTGAGTAGCCTTTGCTCCGCTACCAGTTAATGTGGTCCTTGTATGTAGGACATGCCAATTAATGGATCATTGCTCAGCGACAAGGATTTGAATGCGGAAAATACTAACTCGTCAGAAACTCCAACCCTCCTAAGCACTTTGCCTAGACAACCTGGATGAAATCTTCGAGGTTCTTCAAAGGAGCCTGACCCTCCTAGGTGCAATACCTAGACAGCCCAGACAAACGTGAAATTCAGTTTTTACTTGAGGCTAGATGCGTCTTAACAAACCGGGTGTAGAACAAGGATGTTGAAGATCAACTGAAGAAAACTCTTCTGTGTTTAATAAAAATGAACTAAGGAAACAATGAAGCGGCATGCTCTTCTTAAGGAAAGAGATCCGCAAAACCCTAATTTAGGAAGTTCACTTGCGCTTAACTTCTTAGAAGCGCTTCTAATTATTTATCTACTTAAAATAAACTCCACCTAGATAAATAAAGTCAAAACAACTTAAAATAAAGTCAACCAAGGTTCTGGTCGAGTCTAAGTTTGGTCGGTGTGACCAAAGGCTCGAGTCGGATCCGTTGGGCTTTATTTTTGCGCATGCCGAGTAGAACAAGGTGTTCTCTTGATTCCTTCGGGCAAAGTGGATGAAATTCGGACAGGATACTTCTAAGATAAATATCTATCAATGGTCAGAAGATAGTGTGAGGAAATATTTGAGTGAGGCGACCTCTTCAACCGTTGGTGCGATTGAGCTGGAACTTGACAAGTGTGTTTCTGGTGATTTATAAATAAGTTATGTCTTGCCAGAATATTTTATATATCAAAATTTAGGCTAGAGGTCCGACTTGGCCCAAGGTGGCCTCGGTGATGGCTCGGGCGCGGCGTGCACAAGTGTGACGAGGCGTTGTTGGGTTGCGCGCAGGGGGGCTGACTCCAGTGAGGCCTCGACCTTCAGTTACGCATGGATCAGCGTGCTAAGCCTCGCTTGTAGGGTTCGTACATGGGAGCGTGTGATGGCACCTGTGGGCGGCAAGGGCACGCGTGTTGATGGGTTGCTACTCTGGCTCGTATCACCCGCCACCTTTCAACGCTGTATGGTGAGCATTTTCTCCGAATTAGTTGAAAATGGAATTGAGGTCTTTATAGATGACGTCATTGTCTATGGGAATTCCTTCCTAGAATGCATGGATAAATTGAAGAAGTGTTTAGAGCACTGCATAGAGACCAATTGTGTCCTTAATTTAGAGAAATGCCACTTCATGGTATATCGAGCCCTCATTCTAGGTCACATCATCTCGGCCAAGGGGATCGAAGTCGATAAGGCCAAGATTGAAGTGATTGAAGCCTTGCCTTATCCAGCATGCGTTCGCGATGTGCGATCATTTCTAGGGCACGCCGATTTCTACAGACAGTTTATTAAGGATTTGTCCAAAATTGCTCAACCTATATGCCGACTGCTCCAGCAGGAAGTCGCCTTTGATTTCGATGAGCATTGTAAAGCAGCCTTTGAACTTCTCAAAAATAAGCTTGTCTCAGCTCCGATCATTCGAGCCCCCGATTGGTCCCTACCTTTCGAGGTCATGTGCGATGCCAGTAATCAAGCCCTAGGCGTCGTTTTGGGTCAGAAGAAGGACAAGGAAACTTATGTGATCTACTATGCTTCCAAGTTATTAGACCCAACCCAGCAGAACTACACAACCACAAAAAAAGAACTCTTGGTCGTGGTTTACGCCCTCGACAAGTTCATGTAGTACCTCTTAGGTACCAATGTGCTCGTGTACTCGAATCATTCCGCCCTTAGATGCTTGTTGACAAAGGCTGATGCCAAGCCTCGACTCATTCGTTGGATCTTGTTGCTACAGGAAATCAATATCTTGATCAAAGACAAGGCTGGAAAAGAAAATCTGGTAGCCGACCATCTAAGCAGACTTCCATCCCAAGAAGACAATTCACTTGTGCAGATCCGCGATACTTTTCCAGATGAATAATTGTGTCTTGCCCACGCTGTCCAATTTCTATGGTTTTCAGACATAGCGAATTTTTGTGCCACTGGTACCTACCCCGCAAATGCTTCCCCATCAGAATGTACAAGAATCAGAAGGCAAGCCAAATATTACATTTGGGATAGCCCATATTTATGGAAGCACTGCTCGGACCAGATCATACGCCGTTGTGTAACCATGGATGAGGTGCCCTCGATCCTTAAATTCTGCCATTCTGAAGGAGGACATTTCGCAGCCAAGAAAACTGCCCTCAAGGTGTTAGAAGCAGGTCTATACTGGCCCACTATTTTTAAGGATAGCTATATGTATTGTGCGTCATGCCCTCGATGCCAAGCCACGGGCAATATTGGGGCCAAGAATCAGATGCCTCTGACCGGTATCATTGTTTGTGAAATTTTTGATATCTGGGGTATAGATTTCATGGGCCTATTTCCCAATTCCTTCGGCAACATATACATCCTTCTTGCCGTCGATTATGTTTCAAAGTAGGTCAAGGCCAAGGCAACTCAAACAGATGACTCCAAGGTGGTAGTAAACTTTCTACGCACCAATATCTTCAAGTTTGGTATACCTCGAGCCCTCATAAGTGATCGGGGTACCCATTTCTGCAACCGTGTCGTGGCCTCGCTTCTGACCAAGTGTGGAGTCTACCACAGAACATCTACTGCCTATCACCCTCAGTCCAATGGCTAAGCCGAAGTGTCAAACCGTGAAATTAAGTCCATTCTCGAGAAAATGGTAAATCAAGCTTGAAAGGATTAGAGTCTGAAGTTGGATGACGCCCTCTGGGCATATCAGATAGCTTTCAAGACCCTGATTGATATGACACCCTACAGACTCGTATATGGCAAGTCGTGCCATCTCCCAGTTGAGATAGACCACTAGGCTTTCTGGGCCATCAGAAAAGTAAACACGGATCTTGAAAAGGATGGCCAGAATAGACGATTACAGATCCAAGAGCAGTGAGAGTTGAGAGATGATGCTTATGAGAATGCCTTGCTCTACAAGGGCAAGACCAAGACATACCATGACAGGAACCTTCGTCCCAAAACTTTTTCCATTGGAAAGAAAGTATTGTTGTATAACTCACGATTGCGATTGTTTGCAAGAAAGCTCAAGTCCAAATGGTCGGGACCTTTCGTGGTTACGACAGTTTTTTACCACGGGGCAATCGAGATCCAGAATCCGACAACAGGAACAATCTTCAAAGTCAATGGCCACAGGCTGAAACCCTTTTACGAGGGATTGAAGCCCTCGACTGTTGAGGACACGATGGTGGGACTTCCACCTGTCGAGACCTAGATTTCCTAAATAGGTCGAGGCCTCGACAAGTAAACATGCCATACTGGAGGCATTCCGAATGCCGTTCCACTCCTTTCTAACTCTATCGTTTTTTCCTTGCTATTTAAATTCAGAACTTTTTCCTTTTTATTTTTGGCTATTTTATTTTCCCTTTATTAGTTAAGATTTCTATCCCTTATTTTTATCCCCTGTTTTCTCTCTTTTCCCTTTTCCCAAACGATTTTATTCCCCTGCAAATATTATCTTTCCACTTATTCCTTCCTTTTGTCTTTATCTTCCCTAACTACTCTCTCTTTTTAAATTTTGAAAAGGCAGGCGGTTGGGATCTGCGGGCCCATGTTCTCTCTTCTAGTTCCAAGACGTCGCGTCATTAAAGGAGACAAAAAAAGTGGCCCTCATTAATTCCCTGTCAAACGCAGCAACTTTGGCAGCACGCTCTACCCCTCGTCTTTTCTCCTTGCCTCTTCCAGCTATCACCCACGTCGCCCTCACCAACAACCAAAACACCTCACCATTGACCCATCACCCTCACCAAATCATCTCTCTCTCTCTCTCTCTCAAATCACCATCTTCCACTCTACCACCATGCCTCGAGTAAAGCAAGTAGCCCATAAACTAGCTACCTCAGACCCGGAATACTCCTCCTCCAATCAAACATCCCTTAGCCATGGCCCTGACGAAGAGCAACCACCTTCTCCGACCATCCCTCCGACCGTCGAGCTAAACCCAACCTCCACCGCCGCTCACCAGTCGGACAGTGAGCTAGAAATCACCGGTGCGGCTCTAGCGACCTCCACAATGACGAGATCCGACCGAGTTTCCAGAAAACCACCCACTTCCACCACCACGCCCAAGAAGCCAAAGGTTGAGAAAGCCTCCCCTGCGGCTAAAAAGAAACTCACGGTGGAGGATGTCATGCAGGACATCCTAGTGACCGAATCTGAGCATGAGGAGGATGCAGCTGCCGGAGCTGAGGAAGAAGAGGTTGAACAGACCGCTGCTAGCGCCGACAATGAAGAAGGTTCTGGCGAGAATAAAGACGAGGAAGATGATGAAGATGCTGAGAAGGAGAAAGCTGTGAAGGAGAAAGCTGAGAAGGAGGTTACATCGTCGTAGAAAGATAGGAAGAGGAAGGTCACATCTTCCTCAAAGGCCCCAATCAAGCAAGTCCCAACAAAGAAAGTGCGTCGTGACCAAGATGATGATTCAGATGTCGAGGGCTCGACAAAAGCACCTGCCTCTACCCCGCGAGCGTCTTCAATCCAGGTTATTTCTGACCTCTCTAATCCCCATGAATGGTTGTCTTTTGATGATGAACCCTCCTTAGATAAGTTGCATGCTATGAACTCCAGAGGCGTTAGCCCGTATGCGCGCCTAGATCTGGAATTTTTGAAAAATATGGGATAGGACACTCGAGTCCGAGAGCTCGTTGGCAATATTGGTTGGAATTCTTTGTTCTTTTTAGAACATCCAACCTATGTTGAGCCCTCGCTGGAGTTGTTTACTACTTTTTGGGTTGGTTCGGACCATTTCAAGCCCAAGGGCAAGCATGGGCCGAACGCTTCGACCCCTGAACTGATCAATTTTCGCTTAGCGAACAAATGGCTTAAACTGTCTCTCAATGAGTTCAATTGTGCACTTAATTTTGTCACTCCTGATGGTTTAAAATCCAGTGTTTATAAGAATGCTTTGACTGTGATTCCCTCTATTTTTGATGCTGATGTGGCCTTTCGTGAGTTATTTGAGAATCCTAATGCTGTTTTCAACCCCAAATCTTCTAAAGCGCATGAAATTATGGATCCTGCCCTTAGAATTTTGCATCGCTTTCTTGCTCTTACTTTTTCTGCTAGATTTGGTTCTTCAGGGCAGTTAATCATGCAAGAACTATTTCTTCTTTGGTACATGAAAAATAAGCATAGGGTAAATTTAGGATTTTGGGTTGCATGTGTTATTATTCATGTTCAGAATGGCTCTCGGGGCCCCATTTTAGGATCTCTGATTGCTTTGCTCGTTGTGAATTTGCGCAATATTAATTTGACCTCTGCTGGCCTTAGTGAGCCCATTGCTTTTAAGGATTTAGATCCCCGTACACTAGATGTTATGGGGCATTTATGCATCTCACATGGTATTTTGAGGTTTTCCATAGGTACCACGCCATCGGGAGAGAAGGTCTTCGGTACGAAGCATGGAGGAGATTTTGTCTACCCCAACCTTTCAAGGCCTCAAGCCCCTGTTTCCCCTCGTGTCCCTGAAGGACATTCCGATCACGCCCCCAAAAGCAATCAAGCAAGCAAGTCATCCGATCCGGCACCCCAGACGCTCCTCAGAATCGAGCGTCTACTCCAAGCAGTCCTCGCAGAATTTCGAGGCCTGGCAACTGAAGTGGCCAGGAGCAAGCTACCGCCCTCCTCATTCCCCCCCCCCCCCCCCCCGAACAATTTACCTTTCTTACCCTCGATGAGGGCCAAAAACATTTTTACCTGCTTTTTATTTTATTCTGTCATGTACTTATTTTAATTTTCATTAAACTTCTTATGTGTTCCCTTCCCGCATTGAGGACAATGCGAAGCCTAAGTGTGGGGAGGGGTTTGTTGCATGTTTAATTTTCCGTTTGTTGCTTGATTGCATGCTTTTTCAGATTTTTAGGACTTTGCTAAATTTTTCTAAAAATTTACCACTGCCTAGTTTTCAAAAACCTTTGTGAATGGACACACACTTTTGATCACATTTTGCACAAGTATGAGCCACCAGCACCTTGTCTAGACCTAGCTACTCTCATTCTTGCCTACTGAGCCTTATATCCATATCTAGGCCTCGACATCAGTAGTCACAAAAGCACCCTGTGAGCACTTGAGCTTCCATACCTATTGTAGACATCAGGCCCGTCTTAAAATATTCGGCCTAACATTCATCAAAATCTGTAAGGCTTATTTGGTCAAGGCCCATCAACAAACTCATACTCGGAGGGATCAAAATTCATCTCATATTTGTTAAATAATTTGATTAAATGTCAAATTAATTAATATTCAATTATTAATTAATGTGCAAATTAATTAATAATGGTGGTTACACATTGGACCAATGAGATGAGGACACGTGTCATCTTTCCAATTCCAAAATCACCCTTGTAAGCCTATAAATTGAGGCTTCATCAGAATGTGAATAGGAGATTTCTTGGAGAGAAGAAGTGCTGCGAAGATCAAGAACTGAAGCAGATCGTCTTCAAGAAAGAAGAAGAAGCCACAAGCTAATTCAAGGCCGGTTCTCTCTCAACCACCAAGGAGAAGCCATAAGCTGATTCAAGGCCGGTTCTCTCCCAACTACATCAAATCAAATCAAGAAGAAGCCACAAGCTGATTCAAGGCCGGTTTCTTCTCAAATCAACCGCGGATTACAAGCTGATTCAAGGCCAATCCGTCAACCATCTAACTCAAGTTCAAATCCAAATCCAAATCCGGAGTGAAGACCGATTCATTAATTAGAGGAATCAAGAGAAGAAGAACCACTTTTATTCTACATTCAACATTTGTAATTTGACACGTGTAATTTTCTCCTATTTTAGGAAAAATTATGTGTACAAATCTTTGGCACGCCTAGTGGGACTCTACTCTCCTCTCATCTCTTGAATCACACTTCTCAAATCAAGATCCAACGATGAATCACTTGATTAGAAGTCAGACCAGTGACTCCTTTCCTGAAGCACTTTGAGATCTTCAAGAAGGTCTTCCGACAACACGTGCTCGCACTAGAGCTGGAAGGGCCCAGTTGGTGTCACCATTGAAGAAATTTTCCCGTAGGAAAAAACCAAGAAAGGCTGCCAAAGAGATCCAAACTAGATCCGAGGGCTCTTACTACCCGAGTGGAGAATCTGATACTGGGATTGCTTCTGAAAATACTCCAACTAGGAGATGGGTAGACTACAGCTCTTACTCCTCTGAATCCTTTGCTGCGGTGATGGCCATCGACGCTTCCCAAGATGCGGAGACTCATTTTCAAGAGATGTCCACAATAATTGAAAATTTCACAAAGGCTATGGCAGAGAAAGATGCCCAAATAACTTTCTTGATAGCTAAGCTGGCAAGTCACCCAGGCTCATCAAGCAATCCAAATTCTAGCGGAGGCTCTTTTGGTGATGAGAATGTTGAGTGAGCGAGAACGACAGCGAAAACACCATGAAGACTACATTCTGGTGAATAATCTGAATGACAATAGCAACAACACTGCGACACCTGTCGCAAATCTGACAGTTCAACAACTGCAGATGATGATTGCTGACACTATCCGTGCTCAATATGGAGGAGCTTCGCAATCCTCTCTCGGGTACGCAAAGCCTTGCTCAAGGCGCATAGATGAACTATTACTACCTGTGGGGTATCAACCTCTAAAATTCCAGCAGTTCGAGGGGAAAGAAAACCCTAAACAAAACATCGCTCACTTCATAGAGACTTGCAACAATGCAGGAACTTATGGAGATATGATGGTGAAGTAATTTGTTCATTCACTGAAAGGTGTGGCCTTTGAATGGTACACTGATATCAGGTCTGGGTCTATTGACAGTTAGGACCAACTAGAAAGAGACTTCCTAACTCGCTTTTACAGTACTCGATGGATTGTCGGCTTGCCCGAATTGGCTAGAACAAAACAAAGAAAGGATGAACCTGTCACGGAGTTCATCGAAAGATGGAGGAACTTGGTCTTTAATTGCAAAGAAAGGATCAACGAGTCATCTTCAATCGACATGTGTGTTCAAGGCATGCATTGGGGACTGCTCTACAACTTGCAAGCGAACATGCCACGCACATTTGAGGAGCTTGCAACTAGAGCTCATGATCTGGAAATTCAGATCCAAAGGCACGGGAGTTACTTGCCAAATGGCTCTCGTGAAAAGGAAGAAGTAAGGAAAGACTCAAAGACCAGCAAGGAAAGCATGGTAGTCACCGCGGCACCTGTGAAAATATCCTTCAAAGAGATCCAAAGAAAAGAAGAGGTAAAGCTAGTCAAGACCGAGTACAAACCTTTTAAAGCTCAAAGAAGGACCCTGAAGGAACGTGAAGAAAGGGGGATACCCCTTCTTAGACTCAGAAGTCTCTGACATCGTGGACCAACTTCTTGAACAAAAATTGATCGAGCTTCCGCCATCAAAGCGCCCAGAAGAAGTGAACCAGGTCAACAACCCTAGGTATTGCAAATATCTTCGGATCTTCAGTCATCCAGTAGATAAGTGTTTTGTCCTTAAAGACCTCATCGTTCGTTTGGATAAGGAAGGAAAAATAAAACTCGATGATGAAGATGTCGTAGATGCCAATTACATCACAACCATTGCAAAGAACGATGCTACACCAACTAAGATCATATTTGGGTCAGAATCTAGTCGCCACTCAGCCAATGGTTCTGACAGCTTAATTACCGAAGGGGGCAGTCCCCGTAGAATTCAGCACTGATGGAGAGGTCAATGTCATTTATGCCTACCCTGGGATGCCAAAGATAGGAAACCCTTATGGGCCAAGCTTGTATGAGTTGATGACTGACGACTTGGACGTTTGGAAAACAAACTCTGAGTCCGAAGATGAAATTAACGATGGATGGTCAACCTTCAGAAGGAAGAAGAATAAAAAAGTTCTTCCAAAAAGAAAGTCATCCTCAAAATACCCTCATAGTGTCTCTAACCAAGATTGTGACGTTCAGCCAGAAGGGTGGGGTCTTCCAGGTGAGCCATCAAAGACCTCCCATGAAGCTGAGACTGTTGATAAGCCTCACAAGGGAAAGACTTCGATACATGCGCCGATAAAGCTTGAACGAACGCCTTGTAAGGCTCACACTCATCCAACGTCTAGAAAAGGGAGGCATCACGCTCTCGAATGCTCAACACCGAGGTCTTCGTCTCAACCAAAAGGGACAACGACTTGTGAAGAGTATGTCCTAGAAGAACAATCTCCTGAAGATTGCGTAGCAATCTACATGGTTAGTGTGGAGCAAGCTGAAGGATTTGACCACAAAGATGCTGATGTTGTTTTAATTGATGCCATAACATCCTACCAACGGCTCCTCGGAAGTATTTGGTTACATGAAAATGAAGTTATCCCTTCATGCTGGCACCAATGCCTCAAATTCATTCGTAATGGAGAGGTAAAGTGCGCTAAGGGAGAAACCAATCTATTCAACAAGGAAGAATCACATTTCGCGGATGCCAAATTCTTCTCGGAAGAAAAGATTCCTTCGGAAGCCTTTCCCATCTCTGCACCAAAATATAAGAAGAATGGAGAAAGCTCATCTTCTGCAACAAGGGCGACACCTGTGTTCGTAAAAGCTTCACTTTCCAAAACCGCCATCACTGAGGAAGTAGAAGTTTTAAAGAAGGGTATGACTCTCCCTATTCCCATGATTTCAACATTGGTCCCGAGCCCATCCAAGCTGGAAGCTTCAAAGGAGACAAGATCCGAAGATATAAAAAGCGAAGGATCAAAAGGATACAATCGAGCATGGTATGACCCAAAAGTCAAAAGACTCTTCGAGCATGCCGGGTACGGAAAATGGGAACCTCACAAACTTGGAGACTTGGATGTTGTCCTTTCTAGTGGAAGACCATCTACAGAAAGACAAAGGTTCGGGCTCGGTTTCCTACAAGATCCTCCAGCTAAGATCAAAGTTAAAAGGGCTTCTGCAAACCCAATTATGATACAAATATATAAAGTTGACAAAGAGATCCCTAAGGAGGATAAGCCTTCTATATTTAGCCGTATCCAAGGAGAAGCGGCTAGGGTCTCTGTTTTTCACAGTTTAGGAGATAAAGCTTCCTTGGAGCCTGAACTTCCAACAGCGCCACAGAAGAAGTCCGTCTTCACACGGCTAGGACCTAATATTTTGAACCAAAATGGAAAGTCCAAAAGGCAGAAGCAGAAGAGAAAAAGTTTTGCACGACGATTTTTCTACAATGCTGAAGACATGGAGGTTGAGGATGCTAATTGTGCTTCTGTTGAGGAAGTGTCAGATGAAGATGAACTAGAGCTAGCTTCGCCAACATTCGAGGAAAGGGGGCAAGCCACAATTGATAAATTGGAAGAAGTCAATGGATTACACATCGGACCTATCAACGGAAGGGTCTTGAAGCACTTCTATGCCTAAAAATCATCGCCGCTACTCCTAGCTGCAAGAGGGTAAACTGCAAAGCCAAACAAACAAACAAAAAAAGAAGACAAAAAAATACTCCTGGCCCGCAAGAATATAAACTGTGTACGGCCAAAAGAAAAAAAAACCAAACAAAACAATTGAACTATGTCATGACTTGATCCTTCTTCTTTGAAGGTACGTAGGCAACTTGACATATTTCAAGTACAGTCACATCAAAAAAAAAAATCATCGCATGACTCCTGGCCCGTAAGAGTATAAACTCTGTACGGCAAAAAGAAAACAAAATCATTGTACTACTCCTGACCCGCAAGAGTATAAACTGTGTACGGCCAAAAGAAAAAAAAATCAACAATTGAACTACGTCATGACTTGATCCTTCTTCTTTGAAGGTACGTAGGCAACTTGACATATTTCAAGTGCAGTCACATCAACAAAAAATATTCATCACATGACTCCTAGCCCTCAAGAGTATAAACTGTGTACGGTAAAACGAAAACAAAATCATTGTACCACTCCTGGCCCGTAAGAGTATAAACTGTGTACGGCTAAATAAATGAACAAAATAAAAATGTTCTCGGAAAAAGAAGAAGAGAAAGAGACTACATCAAGGCTATCACTATGTCTTCCGAGTATGCCATCTGAAAGAGAGTACGCCTAAGCTCTTCCCTCTCATGATCGATCGCTTTAACTTCAGTTACAGTGACAGTCTCTTTCCTTTTTCATTCTTCCTGTTTTGCGGAAAGCTTCTAGATGTTCTCATCAGTACCTTGAAGATCACCTTGCAACTAGCTGAAATATAGGTGAAGGAAGACAACTCGTGCCTTTCTCTCTCCTTGTGAGGTAAGAGCCAACTCGAGTCAGAAAGTCCCCAACTTTCAACTTCAATAGAGCGGCGTCAGACATAAATATGTCCTTGATGTCCTTCTGAAGAATAGAAGATGGCTCTAAGCTCGAAGCCTATTATTCCGAAGACGCCTTTGAGTCCAAAGATTTTGTTCCGAAGACGCCTCTAAGTCCGAAGCCTTTGTTCCGAAGGCACTTCTGAGTCCGAAGCAGGCACTCCCGAAGGCCTTGAAGATAAGAGATCTCTTCTTGAGCGACAAATGACGATCCCCATCTACAACGCTTCGCCTTGATCCTCTCAGCAAATCTCAGGATACGGAATATAGTCTTCAATGTTGCAAAAGGAAGGAATAAGCAAGGTGGAGCGAAATCTTGAAGCTTCTACATCAATTAGGTGAGATACAATCCTTAAAAAGGATTGATCTAGTCCCTTGATGTCGTTAATCCTAGAACTGATGGGGCGAGATCTTGAAGCTTCTACATTAATTAGGTGTGATGCAGTCCTTGAAAAGGACTGATCAAGACCCTCGATAAGGTTAACGTCGGTGTTGGTGGGGCAGGATCCTAAAGCCTTTACATCAATTAGGTGGGATACAGTGCTTAAAAAGCACTGATCCAGACCCTCGATGGAGCTCATATTAGGATCCTCCGTTGACCGATTCACTATGGCGAGCTTCAATACTCCTTTCTCTCCGGATTGCGAACGATGCTTCACTTCGGTTTCCAGGAAATAAAGAAATCGTCCTCTTTGCCCTTGACCTGAGCTCTCGCCAATCCAGTCCATATCAAGAGGTTGTAGTGGAGCGACACTAGCTGATCGTGATGAAGATGACGCCATCTGTTTCAAAAAAGAAAAAAAATAGAGAAAAAAAAGAAGAAAAAAAATACAAAGGTTTGCGTCAAAAAAAAAAAATAATAAATAAATACAAAACAATTGTGGCATGATATGAAAATTGGGCCAGCAACAACGTCTCCCTTCTATTTGACTCAGCCAGATTTACCCATCTCATGCCTTAATGAACAAGAGAAAAAGTAAATAAGGCAAAATACAAAAGCAAAGAAGGAAGATGGCTGGAATCTTCTGGCAGCGATTGTCGATGCATCGGAGATCGAAACGACTCCATTCCAGTTGCATCCTATTCGTCTCGTCATGACGCTCAATTTGGTCCTAACAGCGGCCGGAACGCAGGTTGGACGCCCCTCCATGTGCCGGAACATAGGCTGGACGCGCCTCCACGCGCCAGAATAGTTGCCGGACGCTCCGAAGAGTGAAAAAATGGCCGGAATCTTCTGACAGCGATGCGTCAAAGATCGGAATGACTTCGTTCAAGTTGTGTTTGACTCATCTCATCTTGACGCTCGTTTTGGTACCTACAGCGGCCGGAACGGAGGCTGGATGCGCCAGCAAGTGTAAAAATGACCGGAATCTTCTAGCCGCGATTGTCAACGCGTCTGAGATCGGAATGACTCCGTTCAGGTTGCGTCTAACTCGTCTCATCCTGACGCTCGTTTTGGTTCTAGTGGTGAGAAAAAAGGGTCAGATCTGTAAAAAAAAAAGGAATATAAATCCAAACCTGCACAATTAATTCTATGAATGAAGAAAGGAGCACAGAAATAATGGAGTATGAAAAAAAACAATCAAAAGTCAAAGCATTACCTTTCCTCTCTCTCGGACATCAGCAACAAGAAGGGGAAAAAAATCCAATTGAAGAAGATCAACAATTGCATCTATTTGTAAAGGGAAAAATTCACCTCAGTTAAGGGAATAAATTTTGCCCAATTATGAAGAAAATTTGGTCAATTAAAGGGAGAGATCTTGCTCAATTAAGGGGAAAATCTCAATTATAAAGGAAAAATCTGCAATTAAGGAAAATGATCCTGCTCAATCAAGAAGAAAATATGCTCAATTAAGGAAAGACATCCTACTCAATCAAGAAGAAATTCTGCTCAATGAAGATGAAGATTTTGCTCAAACAGAAGGAAAAAAATTTGATCGATTAAGAGGAAAAAATTCTGATCGATTAGATAAAAAAGAAAACAAAGAAGGAGAGTGTGGCTACATATCTTAACCAACAAGGAAATAAAATTTCATGTTGACAAATTTCCTCCCACAATTTCGGCTCCTTTATTCTCTTGGTTATGCTAGCTTGGCATTGGGCTAAGGCTTGAATGAGCAATTAATTAACTGGCTTAGTCCACTTAATTAATTAAAGGCTCCATCATAGGATTGATTCACGGAAGTAATCAATTTATTGGTTGATTTACTGAATTAATTACTACATGTGTCAATGCTATAAAAAATTAAAAAAAAGGGAGAGGAAAACAATTATCCAAGGTCGCCGCCGTACATGATCAATTCGATGAAATCCATGATGTGCAGGAAAAAATTCCAAGACCATGGATTCCTTTGCGGAATCAATTCCTTGGTACAAGTTCTAAAGAAAAATGTACATTCTATGGCAAGTTTCTCCGAAGTCAAAATTAGTCTGTGGCAAATTTGGCCCTACAATCAAACATGATTTTAAGTTCAGTCCTTGATGCAAATTGAGCTCGCTCGAAAAGGAATGAGTTCAAGATTAATTTACTTCATCAAGTAAAATAATCTTGAGGGGGCATTTGTAGACATCAAAATTGCGGCCCGTCTTAAAATATTCGGACCAACATTCATCGAAATCCGTGAGGCTTATTTGGTCAAGGCCCATCAACAAACTCATACTCGGAGGGATCAAAATTCATCTCATATTTGTTAAATAATTTGATTAAATGTCAAATTTATTAATATTCAATTATTAATTAATGTGCAAATTAATTAATAATGGTGGTTACACATTGGACCAATGAGATAATGACACGTGTCATCTTTCCAATTCCAAAATCACCCTTGTAAGCCTATAAATAGAGGCTTCATCAGAATGTGAAGAGGAGATTTCTTGGAGAGAAGAAGTGCTGCGAAGATCAAGAACTGAAGCAGATTGTCTTCAAGAAAGAAGGAGAAGCCACAAGCTAATTCAAGGCCGGTTCTCTCTCAACCACCAAGGAGAAGCCATAAGCTGATTCAAGGCCGGTTCTCTCCCAACTACATCAAATCAAATCAAGAATAAGCCACAAGCTGATTCAAGACCGGTTTCTTCTCAAATCAAATCAAGCAGAAGCCACAAGCTAATTCAAGGCCGGTTTCTTCTCAAATCAACCGCAGATTACAAGCTGATTCAAGGCCAATCCGTCAACCATCCAACTCAAGTTCAAATCCAAATCTGGAGTGAAGACCAATTCATTAATCAGAGGAATCAAGAGAAGAAGAACCACTTTTATTCTACATTCAACATTTGTAATTTGACACGTGTAATTTTCTTCTATTTTAGTAAAAAATGTGTGTACACCTATTTCTTTCTTATGTGATTAGGATGCTTTAGCTAGGCACTGGTTGATCTTGCATGATATCCCTAGGTATAGGCACTATTAGACTTGGGAAAGCATCGATTTGACATGAAAACTTCGCATCAATGTCTTTTTCTTTCTTTTCTCCCCTTCTCCCTCTTCTCTTTTCATGCCCCTAAGATTCCCCTTCTTTCCATATTATCTCCTGACCATTCGTCTTTTCTTGATCTTTTTCCTTGGTAGGTAAGGTAGCGATTATTGAGGGTAACGTCGAGGGGTAGACACCTAAAGCACGCGTAGACAAGTTAAAGTGTGGGGAAGCAGATGAAAGCAAAAGACTTCAAAGTAGAAAACAGAAAGCAAAGATATAGGGCAAGAAAAAGCTTGAAAAAGTTTCGAGCCCTAGATCATTCAAAGAAATCGAGCCTCCAGAATGTTTCAAGCGTGGGGAAGCCAAAGAAGTCACCATCAATGCTGGAAGCAGATCAAGGGCAAGCGCCGCACCAAAAAAATCAAAAATTTCATGCCCCGGAAGAATCAAGGTTTTGTAAGTAGTTCATGCCCCCTTCCGGTTTCTTCTAAAAAAATAAAAATAATAAAAATAAAAAAACATTTAAATTTCAAAATAAAATGAGGGTGATATTAAGCGAACAAAAAGAGTATCCGCATCCGAAGCCTCAACAAGAAGAGTTTCCTGCCCTCGACAAAGAAGACCTCCATCTAGCCCCCGAATCATCATCGTGCCCTCAATGAAAGCTGCCTTGCCACTTCACCTTTTTCCTAAGCCAAGGAATCCAACCAGGTTCTACCTGGTCCTTTCTTTTCCTTCCTTCTTTTCTCCCCTCATTTCTCTTCTATTCGTCTCCTGCTTCTCTCTTCCACATTTCTAGCTCATTTCGTCCCTTTTCTTTCTTTTTGTTGATGCGTTGTTTTCTAGATCGTTGATTGCCCATGAATGTGTTTGATCGTCACTCAAATATACTAATATTTTCCTGGTGCCTAGATGCACAAATTAATGTGTACAGGACAAGACAGGGTCGAACCACAGAGATTGAAGGAATAAAACGTTAATAAAGATGTATGACAAGGTAAAAATGCAATAGATCAAAACCAAGTAACACTATTGGGGGGGTTTATGTTGATTAATGAATTAATCAACGCGGAGTATGGGAGCTAACAAAACAGAATTGTAAATTAACTATCTAGGGCACGAAAGTAAGATATAATCCAGGGCAAAAAATATAACACAGTTCAAGGGTACTAAAAGCAGTAAAAGAGATATCAATCAGAGGGAGAGGGATCTTAGCGAAAGGTGTTCCTTTGGGTTATCAGACTCGTATCACATACCCTAGATAACTATTCACCCCTAGACAGAGGCCTCTCGCGCTGCCTCTGCTAGGTGTCTACTACTATTTCAGGGCTTCGCGTCAAGTATAACCCTGGAAATGACATTACTCATGCAAAAATACTAACAGTTGATCAAGCTCTTAACATTTCTAGACAAGCATGGAATTAAAACGGCAAACAATCATGTGTCACAAGAGAATATATTAAGCATGTATTAGACCTCTTAGCCGAACCCTACAACCCTTGAAACACCCTTCACTAAGAAGGAGGTATTTAGCTACTCATACTATAATATAAACAGTAGATATTAATACTCATGCAACACAAAGAGAATGAAAAGAGAAGGGAGTAGAAGAAACCGATAGATTAATTAATAATCAAGGAGCAAGCTTACTACAAAATAGCAGTTGTTCTTGATGACAAGAGGAGAAGACCCAGAAAATAAAAGCTGAAATGATGTATGAAAATATCCTAGGACAACCGCCTCCTTACAAAAACCCTAAAACTAGCTAGGAGACAAAACAGCTAAGAGGAAGGAGGAGCAGTGAGGGCATGACAGCACATGTCCTTTCGAGGGAATATTCTAGGATCCTGGCGCGCCTGACAGCTTCTAGAAACGCATGGAATCCCGTACGGATCTTTGAAGATGCTTCTCTTTGGTTTCGGTTAAGAGAAGACGCAGAGTTGTCGAGGCCGAGAGACAGCGCACTGGTCTGGTTCGCGTCGAGGTCTTGACAACGATCTGGTCTTCTAGGCCTTGAAACTGGAAATCCTCAAAAATGCTCCAAAATTGCTTCTTTTCGATCTTTTCTCTCTTTTGACGCTAATCTTCAAATAAGATTGGAATAAGGGTCAAATATCAAGATCAAGCCCCCGGAAGGGCTAGAAAAGAAGGTAAAATCAAGGTCGTGAAACGTGTTATCAAACATCCCCACACTGCCCCAATGCTCGCCCTCGAGCATTAAGAAAATTGGAAAACTACCTCACTCAATAACATACATCTTCAACACCCAACACATAGAATAGACATGACATCCGACAAGCTATACCCAACCAGAACAAATCTAGACCTAGAAAAGCACCTACATCTGGCTGATAGAATAACGACCCTACCAACCATACTTTCCCAGACCAAGCCTATTCACCAGTAGTCCTCACCTAGATAAGTGTTTGCACTCAAACTCAGGATAAAACATGTGTTTAGGCTATCACTCAAGAATGCAAATAACACAACACAAGCAGGGCTTGCACGTCAATCCGAGTACTGTAGAACACAAGCATGGGCAATCAACGATCGGAAAAACAACGCATCAGCAAAGAGAAAGAAAAGGGCACAATGAGCTAGAAATGTGGAAGAGAAGAGCAGGAGACGAACAGAAGAGAAATAAGGGAGAAAAGAAGGAAAGATAAGAAAGGACCAGATAAAACCTGGATGGATTCCTTGGGGTAGGAAAAAGGCGTAGTGGCAAGGCAGCTTTTATCGAGGGCACGAAGATGATTCGGGGGCTAGACAGATGTCTTCTTTCGAGGGCAGGGAAACGTTCTTGTTGAGGCTTCGGACGCGGATATTCTTTTTCCTTGCTTAATGCCCCCCTCTTCTTCTTCTTCTTTTTTCTTAGAAGAAACTGGGGGCACGAACCAAATACAAAATCTTGATTCTTCCGGGGATGAAACTTTTGATTTTTTGCTCGGCGCTTGCCCTTGTTCTGCTTTCAGCATTGATGGTGACTTCTTTGGCTTCCCCACACTTGAAACTTTCTGGGGGCTCGATTTCTTTGGATGATCTAGGGCTCGAAACATTTTCAGGCTTTTCTTGCCCTAGATCTTCGCTTTCTATTTTCTACTTTGAAGTCTTTTGCTTTCGTCTGCTTCCCCACACTTGAACTTGACTGCGCGTTCTTCGGGTGTCTAGCCCTCGACGTGAACCTCAATAATCGCTACCTCACCTGCCAAGGAAAAAGATCAAGAAAATACAAATGGTCAGGAAAGAATATGAAAAGAAGGGGAATATCGGGGGTACGAAAAGAGAAGAGAAACGAGGGGGAGAAAAGAAAGAAAAAGACATTGATGCGAAGTTTTCCGTCATATCTAAGCTTTCCCATGTCTAACAGTGACTATACCCAGGGATATTATGCAAACCTAGACTGTGCCTAGCTAAGCATTTTCACTCAAAAACAAAGGGCATGAAGCTCAAAAATGCTCACGAGATCAAATTGTGACTACTGGTGTCTAGGGCAAGATTAGATATAAGGGCTAGCAGGTCTAAAAATGCATGTTCAGGTGTAGATGCGATGAATGCCATGTTTCTCCTATGCATCAAAAGTCAAAAATGCATGTCAAAAATGAGGGTTTGAAAACTGGCAGTAAAAAATTTCCTAACAAGGCTAAAAATAAAACCCGAAAGTCTAAAAAACATACAATCAAGCAACAAGCGTGAAAATAAACATGCAAACATGTAAGCAAAATGCATAAATAACTCCCTCCCCACACTTGGGCAACGCATTGTCCTCAATGCGGGAAGGTCACACAAAAGGAGTTCAAGAAGAATAAGTACAACACAACCGAAATAAAAGAAAGCATTAAAAATTGTTCAGGGCCTCCTCGAGGGCTAGAAAAAAGGATTTGTTCGGGGGGGTGGGTCACTGGGGTGGAAGATTGTGTCGGGCAACTTCAGCCGTCAAAGCCTGAAGTTCCCGGAGGATAGCCCGGAGGAGTCTCGTCTGCGTGGGATCATAGACCAGAGTGGGAGTCGGGGGTTGGACTGTTGCTGATGTGCTCTGGGCTTGACGAAATGGCTCAGCTTGGGTAGGGGGAATGGATGAGGATCGGGGTCTAGAAGGGTCTGGATACTCGAAGCGTCCGCCAATCCGGGTCCCGAAAACTTTATCTCCTAGCTGGGTACATCCTGTAGAAAAACTCAGCAAATTTTGTGAAACACATAAGTGGCCCATAACATCTAAAGTACGGACATCGAGGTCTTTAAAAGCAAGGGGCTCAGAAAGGTTGCTGTTATACAGGTCTATCTTACGTGATTTCTCAGCGAGCAAAGAGATATGGGAACCGAAAATAGGACCACGGTTGCAATTCAAAACATGCAGGACACCCGAAGCAACACAAAAACTAAGATTAACCCTACGCTTATGCGTCATGCACCATAAAAAGAAAAGTTCTTGCACAGATAACTGACCCGAGGATCCAAATCGACCCGAGAAAGTGAGGGCTAGATATCTATGCACAATATGCAAGGCAGGATCAACAATTTCATGGGCTTTACTCCCCTTGGGGTTATACTTAGCATCAGGTTTATTGGTAAATTCACGAAAAGCAACAGAAGCATAAAAAACACAAGGTATAACAGTCAAAGCATTCTTATAGGCAGCAGAATTAATCTCATCAGGCTTAACAAAACCAAGTAAGTAATTGAACTCATTAAGGGACAGAGGAATCCATTTGTTTGCTAGCCTAAAATTAATCAGACCAGGGGTAGACAGAGGGGGACCAAATTTGCCCTTGGGCTTGAAATTTTCAGAAGAAACCCAAAAGGTAGTGAAGAACTAGAGGGAGAGTTCAACAAAGGTGGGATGTTCTAGAAAGAACAGGGCTTCCCAGCTAATATTGACCATTAACTCTCGGACTCGAGAGGCTATGCCCATCGTGGTCAAGAAATTCATGTCCAGGCGCGCACAGGGGGTAACGCCTTTATGGTTCAACTGGTGCAATTTGTCAATTGATGGTTTATCATTAAAAACAAGTCACTCATGCAACACAGAAAGGTCAGAAGTCACCTGGGTAGAGGTCGCTCTAGAGGCAGAAGGAGGGGCTGATGTCGTGGTCTCGTCATCCGAGAGCTCTTCGGGGCCTCGAGACTTCTTGGATGTCGAGGCCTTGAGCTTAGTTGATGGAGGTTGCTTCCTCTTTTGCCCTACTGGTGTCTCGACCTCGGCCTGCTGCTCCGCTCTGGCTGAAGTTTTGGACTTGCCTTTCTTGGTCGCAGATCTCGCGGCAGCCTCTTTCTGGGCTTGAGCTTCCTTTGCGGCCCTCTCTCGTTCAACATCAGCCTCTACATCTTCTTCCTCCTCCTCGGCATCATTCTTGTCGGACCCTTCATCGTCGCCAGCCGCGGCTTGCTCCACTTCCTCCTCTTCGTCATCGGCCGGTTCATCTTCTGCCTCCTCATCAGGTATAAGGATGTCTTTGAGGACCTTCTCCACGGTTAGGGCTGGCTCGGGGGCTAAAAAGTGATCGACGGCTACGTCAATGGGGAGCTTTCGGGCGGTTGGAGAGGGCTTTTTGGACTTGGACTTTGCTGTGGATTTGGCAGCGAAGGACCCTGGTGGGAGCTTCACCATACGGCCACCTCTAGTTGTGGTTGTGGTAGGAGGGACAGAACCAGTGATTTCGAGGTCGTCATCGACCGAGGTGAACTTGCGTCCTTGCTCTTCGGAAGCCGGTGAAACCACTAGGAGAGAGGGAATGGGGATCGGCTGGACAGAGGGTAGGGTGGCCATTTTGTACGAGCCAAGGGTGGAAGATTGGAATCTGGACCGCGAAGGATCAGGGCTGGTAGGATCGTTCACTGGGTTAGGCCCTGAAGCATTTTTGCGGACTGGTTTCTTTGTTCTTGCTATGGCTGATAGGGATGGAAGAGAACAGTGGTGGAGATGGAGATGTTTTTGGGAGAGAGATGGTGCTTGGATGCTAGTGTTGAGGGTGATAGTGACGTGCTTGAGTTGTGATGTAAGTGATGACGAAGTAGGAGCGTGGGAGAGAGGGACGTAGATGCAACTGGCATTAAATGGCGCAGCTTTTTCATTAATGAGGGCTTCTTTTCTGCTTCCTGTCAGACCACGTGACGCCTTGGGCTTAGAGCACAACGGTCCACGCGTATCTCAACCGCCTAAAAAGGAGAACAACTTTCAAATTTCAAAAAGGCAGTTGGTTAATTAAGATATGGACAAAAAGAGAGAATAAAGGTAAATAATTACCAAATAAAAGGAATAAAATCGCATGGGAAAAGGAAAGGTCAGAGATGCATGGGATATAAACAAGGGATGAAAACAAGGAAATAAAATCGGAGAGAACATAAAAATAAAATCAGAGAATCCAAAAAGATATGAAAAAGGTAAGGGAAAGAGAGAAGAGCGGACGGCACATCAAATACCTTCAGTGTGGTCCGTTTACTCGTCAGGACCTTGATGTTTGGTGGCATTCTAGGTCTGGATGGGTGGGACGTCCACCATGACCTCCTCAACGGTCGAGGGATGGAATCCTTCATAAAAGGGTTTTAGTCTTTGGCCATTGACCTTGAAGATGATTCTTGTGACTGGGTTTTGAATCTCGACTGCCCCATGGTCGTAAACTATCGTGACCACGAAAGGTCCTGACCATTTAGACTTCAACTTTCCAGCAAAAAGTCGCAGGCGTGAGTTGTACAATAAGACACTCTGTCCAGCTGAAGAAGTTTTGGGGCGAAGGTGACTGTCATGATAAGCTTTTTTCTTGCCCTTGTAGAGCATGGCATTCTCATAAGCATCATCCCTCAATTCTTCTAGCTCTTGAATTTGCAAACGCCTGTGTGGACCAGCGAGGCCTAGATCTGTATTCACTTTCCTAATGGCCCAAAAAGCCTTGTGCTCTATCTCAACTGGAAGATGGTACAGCTTGCCATAGACAAGTCTGTAGGGCGTCATCCCAATTGGGGTCTTGAAAGCTGTACGGTAAGCCCAGAGAGAGTCATCTAATTTCAGACTCCAATCTTTTTGGGACTGGTTAACGGTCTTCTCAAGAATGGACTTTATCTCCCAGTTTGAAACTTCAGCTTGGCCATTAGTTTGAGGGTGATAGGTGGTAGATGTTCTATGGTGGACTCCATACTTTGTCAAGAGCGAGGCCACGACACGGTTGCAGAAATGGGTACCCCTATCGTTGATGAGGGCTCTAGGTGTACCAAACCGGTTGAAGATATTAGTGTGGAGAAAATTCACGACCACCTTGGAGTCATCTGTCTGAGTGGCCTTGACCTCAACCCATTTGGAAACATAATCGACGGCCAGAAGGATGTAGATATTGCCAAAGGAGTTAGGGAACGGGCCCATGAAGTCTATACCCCAGATATTGAAGATCTCGCAGGGGATGATGTTTGTCAAGGGCATCTGATTCCTGGCCCCGATATTTCTAGTGGCTTGACATCGGGGGCATGAAGCGCAATACATGTAACTATCCTTGAAAATGATGGGCCAGTACAGGCCAGCTTCTAGGACTTTCAGGGCAGTTTTCTTGGTCGCGAAATGTCCTCCTTCTGAATGGGAGAATTTAAGGATCGAGGGCACTTCGTCCATGGTTACACATCTACGAATTATCTGATCTGAACAGTGCTTCCACAGGTAGGGGCTGTCCCAAATGTAGTATTTGGCTTGCCTTTTGATTTTGTTGTATTCGGATAGGGAGGCATCGGCTGGGTAAGTGATATGATCACACCTATCTCAACACGTTGGTTTACTAAGCAATCGTACACCATGTCGAAGGGCCAAAAATCCAGTGTGAAACCATCAAAAATCCAAAATATATATGAAGTTACTATTCACGGAACTGTAGCAGGCGGAGGTACTGTAGCAGAGCGAAGTCACTGTAGCATGCGGAGTCACTGTGACGGATGGAGGTACTGTAGCAACGAAGCTACTGTAGCAACGAAGTTACTGTAGCAACCGTCAACTTGTGTGATTTTTCCTATAAATAGCTAGCTCTTTTCACTTCTTAGAGAGACTTTGAAAAACTGAAAAACATGAGCTCTTGAAGCCTTTACTTTCTTTGTATTGCAATTTACATTTCTATGTTAAGTTAATTCAAGCATTTCAATCTTCCAATCCCCAAGTCTATCTTCCAATCCCCATTTCAATCTTCCAATCTCCAAGTCTACCTTCCAATCTCCATTTCAATCTTCCAATCTCCAAGTCTATCTTCCAATCTCCATTCTCTAAATTCAGTCATTTCAATTCAAGCTTTTAATTCAAGTTATTTACATTTTCGTAATCTAAATTTCTGTCATTTACTTTCATGTTCATGGTTGGCCTTGCCACCTTCTCTTTACATTCTAGCACTTCAATTCTGTACTTACCTTCCGCACTTCAATTCCAAGCACATGGTTGGCTGAGCCACCTTTAATTTCTTGTTCTTCAATTCCGCACTTTAATTTCAAGTTTATATGGTTGGCCGAGCCACCTTTCTTTTAATGTTCTTTTTCGCTGCCTAACTCCTTCCTTATATCCAACTATCTTGTTCGTTTTCTTGTCTCTTCTTGTGCTTGCAGCTCTGAGCTAGATCCTCCAAGAAGTTCCAAGCTCGGTTTCTTCCATTTGGAAGTCGGAGCTTATCAAGAAAAAGTAGTGGTATTTCACCTTCGCCGAAGCTCCCACTTGATAAGCTCCGACTTCCAAATGGAAGAAACCGAGCTTGGAACTTCTTGGAGGATCTAGCTCAGAGCTGCAAGCACAAGAAGAGACAAGAAAATGAACAAGATAGTTGGATATAAGGAAGGAGTTAGGCAGCGGAAAAGAACATTAAAAGAAAGGTGGCTCGGCCAACCATATAAACTTGAAATTAAAGTGCGGAATTGAAGAACAAGAAATTAAAGGTGGCTCAGCCAACCATGTGCTTGGAATTGAAGTGCGGAAGGTAAGTACAGAATTGAAGTGCTAGAATGTAAAGAGAAGGTGGCAAGGCCAACCATGAACATGAAAGTAAATGACAGAAATTTAGATTACGGAAATGTAAATAACTTGAATTAAAAGCTTGAATTGAAATGACTGAATTTAGAGAATGGAGATTGGAAGATTGAAATGGAGATTGGAAGGTAGACTTGGAGATTGGAAGATTGAAATAGGGATTGGAAGATAGACTTGGGGATTGGAAGATTGAAATGCTTGAATTAACTTAACATAGAAGTGTAAATTGCAATACAAAGAAAGTAAAGGCTTCAAGAGCTCATGTTTTTCAGTTTTTCAAAGTCTCTCTAAGAAGTGAAAAGAGCTAGCTATTTATAGGAAAAATCACACAAGTTGACGGTTGCTACAGTAACTTCGTTGCTACAGTACCTCCAACCGTTACAGTGACTTCGCTCTGCTACAGTACCTCCGCTGCTACAGTTCTCCATGAATAGTAACTTCATATATATTTTGGATTTTTGATGGTTTCACACTGGATTTTTGGCCCTTCGACATGGTGTACGATTGCTTAGTAAACCAACGTGTTGAGATAGGTGTGATCGTATCAGTAAGTGCCAGTAGCACAAAAGTTTACAATATCGAAAAACCATGGGGAATAAACAGCCTGGGATAGACATAATTGCTCGTCTGGAAAAGTATCTCAGATTGGCTCAAGAGAATTGTCTTCCTAGGCTGGAAGTCTGCTCAAGTGGTCTACCACAAGATTTTCTCTTCCTGCCTTATCCTTGATAGCGATGTCAAATTATTGCAGGAGCAAGATCCAACGAATAAGTCGTGGTTTGGCATCAGCTTTGGTCAACAAACACTGAAGGGCAGAATGGTCCGAGTAGACGAGGACATGAGTGCCTAGGAGATATTGCCTGAATTTCTCTAGGGCATAGAATACGGCCAGGAGTTCTTTCTCTATGGTTGTGTAGTTCTGTTGGGTCGGGTCTAGTAGCTTGGAAGCATAGTAGATAACATGGGTCTCCTTATCCTTCTTCTAACCCAAAACGGCGTCCAGGGCCTGATTACTGGCATCACACATAACCTCGAAAGGCAATGTCCAATCGGGGGCACAAATAATCGGGGCCGAGATAAGTCTGCTCTTAAGAAGTTCCAAAGCGGCTTTGCAGGCCTCATTGAAATCAAAGGGCACGTCCTTCTGGAGCAAGCGACACATTGGTTGGGCAATCTTGGAAAAATCTTTAATAAACCGTCGGTAGAAACCGACGTGGCCTAGAAAAGACCGCACATCTCAAACACGGGATGGATAGGGCAAGGATTCCGTCACTTCGATCTTGGCTTTGTCAACCTCAACTCCCTTGGCCGAGATGACATGACCAAGCACCAGGGCTCGATCCACCATGAAGTGACATTTTTCAAAATTCAGAACAAGGTTTGTCTCTATGCAGCGCTCTAGGCATCTCTTCAAGTTGTCCATGCATTCCTCAAAAGAATTCCCATAGATAGTGAAGTCATCCATGAAGACCTCGATTCCATCCTCAACCAGCTCACAGAAAATGCTAACCATGCAGCGTTGAAAAGTGGCAAGGGCGTTGCATAGGCCGAAGGGCATGCGCCTATAAGCGAAGGTCCTGAAAGGGTATGTAAAGGTGGTCTTTTCCTGGTCTTCAAGAGCAACTGGGATTTGATGGAAATCGGAGTAACCGTCTAGACAGCAATAGTGGGTCTTACCTGCGAGACGTTCCAGCATCTGATCGATGAAGGGCAGGGGAAAATGATCTTTCCTGGTAGCGACATTCAATCGGTGGTAGTCAATACACACTCTCCACCCATTCTGAATCCGAGTGGGAATGGATTCTCCATCTTGATCGATAGTGATGGTTATGCCTGTTTTCTTGGGCACAACCTGGATAGAGCTGACCCATAGACTATTAGAGATGGGGTAGATAACTCCTGCATCTATCAACTTGAGAATCTCTTTCTTGACCACCTCCATCATGGGCGGATTTAATCGGCGCTGGGGCTGGCGGATGGTTTTGCTTGCGTCTTCTAAGTGAATGCGATGAGTGCATAACGCTGGAGATAAGCCCTTGATATCCGCAATGGTCCATCCTATGGCTTGTTTGAATGTCTTTAGCAAGGAAAGTAGCTCGGATTCTTTGGGGTTGGCTAGCTTGTTGGAGATAATGACAGGCAGAGAGTTATCGGGGCCTAGATAAGCATACTTCAAATGGGAAGGTAATGGCTTCAGATCGAGGGTTGGAGCCCGATCGATAGATGGCAAGGTCTGTCGGTATGAGAGGCTCAAGGCCTAGACTATGGTAAATGATCTAGGGCATGACATTGATTTCTGCTCCTAGATCACACATGGCTTTGCTAATATCGACTGTGCCAATTCGGCATGGGATGATGAACATTCCTTGGTCTTTGAACTTTGGAGGGATTCTTCGCTGGATATGGGTAGAAGCGTTGTCCCCTACGCTGATCTTGTTAACTTCGGCAAACTTGTTCCTATTCGTGCATAATTGCTTCAAGAATTTGGCATAGCGAGGGACATTCTTCACTGCCTGAAGAAGAGGGATGTTAACAACCACCTTACTGAACAGTTCAAAGATATCGCGGTCCTCCTTATCTTTCTTGGCCTTGACCAATCTGTGAGGGAACGGGGGCTCGAGAATCTTATGAATGTACTCTTGAGTAAATTTAGGTGGGTTGGGGTCATTCCTTGGTGAGCCTCTAGGAGAGCGGATTCTGTCCTCCTTGACCTCGACGAATCTAGGAACTTTGGGGAGCTTCGTCCTAGGTTTAGGCTGGATCTCAGCCTCTGGAGAATTTTCAACATCGTGGGCTGGAAGCTCAGGTGGTTTCAAGGTCGTTCCACTGCGCAAAGTTACTGCGCAGACATTGTGCTTCGGATTTGTTTCGGTCTGAGGTGGTAATCTGCCATGATTTGTTAACTCTTGCATTTTGGCATTCATGGCACTCATTTGTCTCTTAAGCTCATCTATTTCTTTCTGCTTCTCGGGATTCTTAGGCATTTCAGCGGTTGGGGTCTGGACAAAAGTCTGATCCTGAGGAGGTTGATGTTGATACTGATTTTGATGGTATGTGGGTCGAGGTCTGAAATTCGGCATGTTAGGAGGGGGATTTCCATAGGGGTTCTGGTGTTGTTGATGGGTAGGTCCCGAAAGCTGAGGGTTTGGAACCCATCCTGGATTTTGTTGTTTCCAGCCTTGGTTGTAATTTTGACCGTAAGGGACTGGAATAAATTGGCCAGCAACATTCACTTGTATTTCATCCGGAATATGGGGACATGCATCAGTGGGGTGATCCATAAAATTGCATATTTGGCAGGCCTTGATAGGTGCGGGTTGTCCAGTCATGAAGTTCTGAAACATCCCCGTGAGAGATGATATCTGATTCTGTAAGGCAGTCACTTGGACATCCTGGCCTGGATTGTTGGCAAGGTCGTCAGAGGCATTCTTAGCCATGAGCTCTATTGTTGCTCGAGCAGTTGTTGGGGTGAGAGCAGTCAAAGATCCATTGGCAGCTGCGTTGAGCAATGCCTTATCATGAGATTTGAGGCCTTCACAAAAATATTGAACAAGGGCGTGCTCAGTAAGGTTGTGGGATGGACAGCTAGATTGCATCTTCTGGAATCTCTCATAGTACTGGGCTAGAGTTTCCTCTTTCTTCTGGACTATGGAGACGAGTTGCTTGCGCGTGGTGTTAGAGATAGAAGTTGGATAGTACTTCTCAGTGAAGATTTTTGACATTTCTGCCCAAGAACGAATAGATCTTGCGGGAAGGTCATAATACCAGTCGAGGGCATCATCTTTGAGAGACCATTGGAACACGCGCAGTTTGGCTTGCTCAATGTCGACATTAGGAGGTTTCATGGCCTCGCATATAGAGTGGAGCTGTTGCAGATGACGAAGAGCATTTTCCTTGGCGACCCCCCGAAAAGTAGGAAGATGATGGAGCACGGCGGACTTCAGAGTCCAGTCATGAGGGATGTTAGGCCAGTCAATGCAGCTACTTGCCATATCAGGGGTTGCATGGAAATTATCAATGGTTTGTTGATCTGTGGGTGGTGGTGGTGGTGGATTCTCAGGACGTTCATGGTTGTCATGGTTGTCAAGGTCTTCCATTGCTGGGAAATCGAAATGAGCTGGTATGGAGTTGTCGGGGTCACGATGGAGGAAGGTTAGGTCTACGAAGAACTGGTGTTCCTGGTTAGCCAGATTGGAAGGAGATCCGTCGAGGGCAGGATGTGGAATTACTCTACGCTGAGTAGATGTTTCTCGGGCTTGCCTACGAAGTCCTCTTTCCGTTCTGCTCAACTCGAGGTCTAGGGGGAGTAGATCAGGGGCAGATCTCCTGGTCATACAAAAACAAAAACAGAATTAGTACCGTTCAATCCCCGGCAACGGCGCCAAAATTTGATCGTCACACAAATATACTAATATTTTCCTAGTGCCTAGATGCACAAATTAATGTGTATAGGGCAAGACAAGGTCGAACCACAAAGATTGAAGGAATAATATTTCAGTTTCAATGCATGACAGGGAAGAACTATAACCAAATACAAACGTAACACTAAGGGGGGTTATGTTGATTAACGAATCAATCAACGCAGAAGTGGGAGCTAACAAGACAAATAATTAAAACCGCAAATCATAACACAAAAGTAACAATCATTCGAGGGCATGAAAGTGAAGAACAATCAAGGGCAAGATAATCAAAAGCAATTCGAGGGTAAGAAAATGAGAAAAGCAGTAAAAGAGATATTAATCTGATGGGAAGAGATCTTAGCAAAAAGTGTTCTCGGGTTGCATTTTAGGTCAGTTAATCATTGGCACAAAAATATTCCAAACTCATGCACAGACCTGCTATAGGGGCCTAGTTTCCACTCAACACCCCCTACTTATCTTCGTAGGTAGAAGCTACCCCCCGTTTCCATATATGAGGTAGCCTTGACGTTTCGTCGTCCCCCTAGGCACGAATGCGGGGAGGCACTACTCAAAACGCTCATGAAGTGGAGGCAAGACTGATCTAGGGCATGACATCTCAGTGTGTCAAGCTCGCATCACATACCCTAAACGACCATTTACCCCTAGACAAAAGACCTCTCGCGATGTCCCCACTAGGTGTCTACTTTAATCCAAGGCTTCGCGTTAGTTATAACCAAGAGAATGACAATACTCATACAGAAATATTAACAGTTGATCAAGCCCTCAACATTTTTAAATGAGCATGGAAATAAAATGATAAACAACTGAATATGACAAGAGAATGTATTAAGCATGCTTTAGGCCTCTTAACCGAACCTTACAACCCTTGAAACACCCTTTACTAAGATAATGGAACTTAGCTACTCATAATAAAATATAAACAACAAGTAGAAGAAGAAAATAGCATAAACAATATTAAAAGAAAATAAAAGAGAAGTGTATTGGAATAAACCGATTGAGGAAATTAATGCTTTCCTTTTTACAAGCTGACGGCGGTGCTCAAAAAGAGGAAGAGAGAATCCCTAAAATTTAGGTAAAGAGAGAGAGTGTCCTAGGATCAGCCTCCTCTGCGCTTTCCTAACTGATCTCTTCATTCCCCAAGTCTTTCCACTTGACGAGGAATTGTCATTGGTGGATCTGTCTCTTCACATTTTGAATTTGCCGCCTGATTGCCACAGTGCGTTCGGCAAGGATAGCTTCAACCACCTTTACTGGTTGAGGCTGCACCTTAAAACGGACTTCAGCTCTGACTGGCTGATTTCTACTAGCATCTTCCTCATCCGCGTGAAACGGTTTTAAGTGGCTCACATGAAACACCGGGTAGCACTTCTTTATCCAATCTGGTGGGTCAACACGATATGAGACTCTGCCTATTTTCTCAATAATCGTCACGGGGCCCTCATATCGTGGTAGAAGGCGGTGATCCTGTCGTTGGAGCGCTCAAATCTGTCTTGGCATAAGTCTCACCATTACTTTATCACCAACTTGGAATTCAAGGGCCCTTCTCCCTTTATCCGCCCATTGTTTCATGCGACAGGAAGCTCTCTCCAACAAGGCTTTGGCTATTTCAGCATTCTGCTTCCATTCCTTAGCAAAGTTAAAGGCACTAGGACTCTTCCCCCGATACTCGTTCACCGTGTGCGGGAACAATGGTTGTTGGCCTGTAACTAGTTCAAAAGGGCTCTTGTTAGTCGCAGAACTTTTCAAGGAATTAAAGCAAAATTGTGCCACATCAAGGAGTTCGATCCAGTTCTTCTGATTAGCATGAACAAAATGCCTCAGATACTCTTCTAGAATAGCATTCATTCTCTCAGTTTGCCCATCGGTCTGAGGATGGAATTCTAAAGACATATTCAACCTAGATCCAAGTTGAATAGTTGATAGCATGTTTTTATGCACGATTTTCTTCCCATTTTCTCACCCATTTAAGGCATGATTCTGCTAATTTACCCTTGTTTTCATTACTTTTGTAGATTTAGGCCTAAAATGGGAGTTTATCCGAAAAGAAGCATTTTTGGGGCGTTTTGTGCAGTTTTGAGCTTCAAGACCCAGAGTCGAGGTCCCGAGTCCAAAGCTGCGTTCAAGGTCCCGAATCGGATTCCCCATTCGGGACCTCGAAGGGTGAAGAATGACATTTCCACGTGTCATCGCGCCAGAGCTTCCATGTGCCTCCTCTGACACTGTTCCTGCAGTCTGCACTGACCACCAAATACCTACCGCCCTGACCAAGTCAGCCCTTGAGCCCAATCCAGACCTGCCCAAAGCTGGAAAAATCAGACAACTTTATGCTTTTTCAGCTTTGTGCTTTAAGGAGCATGGATCCATTTTTATAGGCTTTCAATTAATGCATTTTGTCCCTAGTTTTAGGCTGAAGATATTTTGTGCTTAGAGCTCTACTATATAAAGGGCATCTAAGAGTAGTTTAGGGTATCTTGGATCATCCATGATCATTTAGTTTTTAGGAAGAACACTCTTAGACTTCTCTCTAGTTTATCTCTCTAGTTCTTGTTAGCTTCCTTCATCCTTGCCGCCGGGCTTTAAACGTTTTTAGTAACAAGTCTTCTTTCCTTAATCTATTTATTTACTTGTTATGCTTTCTTTAATTGTTATTTGTTCATCTTCAAGCATGAGAAGCTAAATATTTAATTCTTAGCAAAGGGTTATTCAAGGGTTGCAGGGGCAGATTCGAGGCCTAAACATACTTAATATATTTTTGATGTCATATTCAATTGCTTATCATTTTAATTATAATTTCACTTGGGGTAATTAGAGGTTTGATCAACTGATTATTACTTTGTGTGAATGCTTCCATCTTTGTGATAAATACGAAAGGAAAGTTGCATGGAATAAGTAGGCATCTATTTAGTCTTGACTGTGTCAAAGTGGTCCCGAATAGATAGGGTGAGTAATTGATTAGAGCGAGGTCACGAGCCTGACAAACTGAGGGATTTTCAGCTCTAGATCTGTCTTTTCTTAGCGTCATGGGCAGTTTGAGTATGGCCCTCCCGCATTCGTGCCTGGAGGGATGGCGAACTGTGAAGACTACCTCATATGTGGAAACGGGGGGTAGTTTCTCTTAAGAGAAAAGTAGGGGATATCCGAGGAATCTGGTCCCCATGTCATTTCTATGACGTCTTGAATAGAATATTTCTGTGCTGATGACGATCGAGCCCCCGAATGCAACCCAAGAATGCCTTTGCGAAGAATCCTTCTCCATCTGATTATTTGTGGTTATTATCTTCTGTTTTATGGTTCTTGACCTGATTTACTGCTTGGTTCTGTTTTACCACTCGGGACCCCGAACGTGACATTCGGGACCCCGAACCTTATGTTCCCTATATAGTTTTAATTACCTTTGTCTCCTTCCCTCCTCATTTAATTCTCTTATCCCCTCCTTTTTCAAACCCCATTAATTCCCCATTTAATTTAGCTTTTTATGTTCCCTATGGTAGCTTTAATTCTCACTTTTTTCTCTGATTTGTACAGGTGTCGGGTATCAGCTTTTTCAGGAACTTCCCGTCCTCTCCTAGCGCGCCACGTGGAATCCATCATTCGAGACCCCGACACCTGTTTCGGATTCGGGACCCCGAAGCCAACACTGGCGTAATCTTCCCTCACCCTCGATTCGAGACCCTGACACCTATTTCCGATTCGGGACCCCGAAGCCAACACTGGCGCAATTCGATTCGAGGCCCCGAACAATCTATCCCTTTGCCCCAGCATGGGCTTATCTTTTATTTTATGTTGAACAATTTCCCTTTATGCTTTAGTTTGAACTGCTATCTTTTTGTCTCCTTCTTCACATTGAGGACAATGTGTTGCCTAAGTGTGGGGAGGGTTTTATCTGCCTTATTGGTTTACTTTGCTTGACTGCATGTTTCAAGGTCCTGAATTTTTGTTTCAAGGTCCCTAATATTTTTTCGGATTTTTGCCTAGATTTTGAAAAACGCCCCAATGATGGACACACACCTGACTTATGCACATAGAATAAAAATGTTGTCTGTAGTCAAGGTCCCGAATGATTCATCCTTTGCCTGTTATGCCTTATATCCGCTTCAAGACCTAGACACCAGTGGTCACGAATTAACACCCTGTGAGCATTTGAGCCTTCATGCGTACGTTTATTGTTTGAGTGGATGCATGACTAGGTACTGGCTGGGTTTGCATGATATCCATGGGTATAGACACATTTAGACATAGGAAAGCAGCAAAAAGATTAAGTCCTCGCATCGAATTGTTCTCTCTCTTTTTCTTTTGTTCTATTTCTTTCATCTTGACCTCGAATTCCTTCTTGACCTCTCCAATTCTAACCATTTGAATTTTCCTTGATCTTTCTCTTGGCAGGTGAAGCAATGTTGTTGGGAGCACTATCGAGGGCTAGACTAGACAAATGAAGCAGCAAAGGCAAAGTGTGGGGATCCCGCAAAAATTCAAGACCCTCAATACTGGCGCAAATTCAAGACCTCAAAGCTGAATTCAAGGGCAGACCAGAACGAAAAATCACTTCCCACCCACAGCAAAACACAAGTGTGGGGAAGTGAAATCAGAATATCCAGCCCCCGAAGAACAAGGTCTCGATCCTCAATTCAGATCTCTCTTTCTCTCTCAAAAAGAAAAAAAAAGAAAAAAAGAAAAACAGAAATATAAATAAAAGAGAGAGAGAAAAGAGCAAGACCAAACCTTGGAAGCCAAGAAGAGGAAAATCAGCAGCCAGCATCCATTCAAGGTCCCGAGCCTAGGTCCCGAATGAAGAAGGCAAGGATCCCCCTGGAAGAAGAAAAGCCTAGTCTAGCTTTCGCCCTCAGCAACATTGCCTCACCATCTCGATTCCTTCTGCCAAGGGAGCGTTCCAGGTTTGAGTTGGTTACACCACCTTCTCATTTCACTTCCTTACTCTCCCTCTTCTCCACTTTCTCTCCTCAAATATGCTTCTTCCATTTCCTCCCATCAAATATTTTCTTTGTTTCCCCTTCTTGCCCTAGATGCGAAGTCTTTTGATTGCTAGATTGCCTATGCATGTGTCTAATATACTCGGATAGACTTGCAAATTTGGTTTTGTGCTACATTTTTGCATACTTGAGTGTTTAAACACCTAACCTTGTTCACGAGCGTGAGTGCAAACACCGATCCATGTGAGGACCGCTGGTTGATAGGCTGATGCGGAAAAGTTCCTTCTCAAGGGTCGTTACCCTTCTGATTTGATGCAGGTGTATCTAGGCGGGGTCTGTTTTCATTCGGGGTCCCGAATCTTGACAAGCATGCTTATTCTCTGCGCTATGGTCTGGTGTGTCTATTCTGTTTTGGGACTGTTTTCAAATTTTGTGAAAGCTCGAGGGCAAGCATTGGGCAGTGTGGGGATTATTTGATAGCATGTTTTTATGCACGATTTTCTTCCCATTTTCTCACCCATTTAAGGCATGATTCTGCTAATTTACCCTTGTTTTCATTACTTTTGTAGATTTAGGCCTAAAATGGGAGTTTATGCGAAAAGAAGCATTTTGGGGGCATTTTGTGCAGTTTTAACCTTCAAGACCCAGAGTCGAGGTCCCGAGTCCAAAGCAGCGTTCAAGGTCCCGAATCGGATTCCCCATTCGGGACCCGGAAGGGCGAAGAATGACATTTCCACGTGTCATGTCGCCAGAGCTTCCATGTGCCTCCTCTGACACTGTTCCTGCAGTCTGCACTGACCACCAAATACCTACCGCCCTGACCAAGTCAGCCCTTGAGCCCAATCCAGACCTGCCCAAAGCTGGAAAAATCAGACAACTTTATGCTTTTTCAGCTTTGTGCTTTAAGGAGCATGGATCCATTTTTATAGGCTTTGAATTAATGCATTTTGTCCCTAATTTTAGGCTGAAGATATTTTGTGCTTAGAGCTCTACTATATAAAGGGCATCTAAGAGTAGTTTAGGGTATCTTGGATCATCCATGATCATTTAGTTTTTAGGAAGAACACTCTTAGACTTCTCTCTATTTTATCTCTCTAGTTCTTGTTAGCTTCCTTCATCCTTGCCGCCGGGCTTCAAACATTTTTAGTAACAAGTCTTCTTTCCTTAATCTATTTATTTACTTGTTATGCTTTCTTTAATTGTTATTTGTTCATCTTCAAGCATGAGTAGCTAAATATTTAATTCTTAGCAAAGGGTTATTCAAGGGCTGCAGGGGCAGATTCGAGGCCTAAACATACTTAATATATTTTTGATGCCATATTCAATTGCTTATCATTTTAATTATAATTTCACTTGGGGTAATTAGAGGTTTGATCAACTGATTATTACTTTGTGTGAATGCTTCCATCTTTGTGATAAATACAAAAGGAAAGTTGCATGGAATAAGTAGGCATCTATTTAGTCTTGACTGTGTCAAAGTGGTCCCGAATAGATAGGGTGAGTAATTGATTAGAGCGAGGTCACGAGCTTGACAAACTGAGGGATTTTCAGCTCTAGATCTGTCTTTTCTTAGCGTCATGGGCAGTTTGAGTATGGCCCTCCCGCATTCGTGCCTGGAGGGATGGAGAACTGTCAAGACTGCCTCATATGTGGAAACGGGGGGTAGTTTCTCTTAAGAGAAAAGTAGAGGATATCCGAGGAATCTGGTCCCCATGTCATTTCTATGACGTCTTGAATAGAATATTTCTGTGCTGATGACGATCGATCCCCCGAATGCAACCCAAGAATGCCTTTGCTAAGAATCCTTCTCCATCTGATTATTTGTGGTTATTATCTTCTGTTTTATTGTTCTTGACCTGATTTACTGCTTGGTTCTGTTTTACCATTCGGGACCCCGAACGTGACATTCGGGACCCCGAACCTTGCTTTCTTAGATAAACTTGTTAGCTCCAAATCCCTCTTGACCAACTCGTTTGGTCAAGTAAAACCCCCCTGATTGTTACTTTTTGTGTCTTTGTCCCCCGAATACATTCAAGACCTTAGGTCAGTCTCTCACAATCCAGCCCTTGAATTCTGTTTTATTTCTTTTATTGTTTTATTTTATAAATCTGGCCTTGTCTAGTGTAAGTCTTCACCAATCTCTGTGGATCGATCCTCTTGCCACTGTCTTCAATCTATTTTGTTGCATGTGATAAGTTGTAATAATTTGTTTGATCGTACCCTCGACAAGCGCGCTATCAAAATGGCGCCGTTGCCGGGGATTGGTGTTAAGTCTTGCCCTAGACAAGTCCAGATTTTTGTTTGATTTTTTTTCTTTCTGTTATGTCTTATTTTAATCCTTATTCTCATTCACCCTCTTTTCCTCAGCATTTTACTCCTAACCCCCCGTGCTGGAATCAAGGAAATTTCAGTTGTGGAGTGCATTCTAGACCTGGATATCAATATTTTCAGCCTCCACAACCTCCTCAAGACACAGGCTTGTCTCAAGAAAATCTGGCTGTATTAATTGGCATGGTTAACCAAGTTAGAGAGACCTTTCGGGAGCAGAGGCGCCAAGAGTATATTGAAGAAAACTTCACGTCCTTGCCCTATCATCTTGCCCTCGACGCTGCCCCAGCTCCAGAATCAAATAAGGAAAGGTTAACTAACTTGGAAAATCAAATAAAAGAGCTAACTTTAGAAATGCAGGAGCTTAAGGAGCAGTGGCGTCAAGAGGACATTAAAGTCAAGGTCCCGAATTGGATTCAAGACCCAGAAGCTGCCCCAGCTCCCGAACCAAATTTTTTAGCTCTCTTGCCCAATCAGACGATGGATCACACCCTATCACTTCTATAGAACAACATTCCCAGCACTTAGATAGTGACGACTATTTAAGTGAAGAGGAGAATTTCTCCACCACCACCCTATGGGAGTTACCGTATGAGCGTCATGACCAAGATGATGAGTCTTATGGGATAGAGGACCTTTTCATGCCTACGGATGAGCTAAAATTGGTGGATTCAAGATGCTCTCCTTTGGAGTCAAGAGCCAATATGGACTACACAGACATCGACGTCCCGAATTTGAGCAACAAAAATCTGCCAGACTTTTATGACGAGCTTTGAGACCTCGAAGCAGAATCAAGGGCAGAAACCATTTTTCAGCCGGGAGAGATTGTGAATGAGGATTCAAGGGAGACTGAGAATGAGGATTTAAGTGAGATTGAGGAGGAGAAAATTGAGGACTTGAGCTTTTCGTCGTGCCCTCGATCTAAAGTCGTTATGGGTGAAAGGGAGATTTTGAAACTTTTTGATTATATTGATCCTTTTCTTGAATCACCTTCCACTCATAACAATTTTTTCCTCTTAATTTTTCAGGAGCCCAAATTAACATTTGACCCATATCATGGCCGCATGCAAGATGCTTTGCTACAAGACCATCCACTCCATGCGATAATTCACATCAAACTAAGAGGATGGAAAGCATTTAGTAGAATTGGTTAAAGGAAACTTGAAGAGTCGAGGCCCCGACTATAATCAAGGCCAAGTGTGGGGAAATCCCACGGATTCCTAACCCTCTTTCCTCCTTTCCTTTTAATTTTTCAATTTTTCAATTCCAAGTCAAACTTAGCTTTTTTATTCTTTATGCACACTTCTTATGTTCCCTATATAGTTTTAATTAGCTTTGTCTCCTTCCCTCCTCATTTAATTCTCTTGTCCCCTCCTTTTTCAAACCCCATTAATTCCCCATTTAATTTAGCTTTTTATGTTCCCTATGGTAGCTTTAATTACTTTTGTCTCCATCCATCCTCATTTAATTCTCTTGTCCCCTCCTTTTTCAAACCCCATTAATTCCTTTTGTCTTGCCTTCTTTCCCCCCTTTTTTCAAATTCAAATTCAAAAAAATCAAAAAAAAAATTTAAAAAAAAAATCTCACTTTTTTCTCTGATTTGTACAGGTGTCGGGTATTAGCTTTTTCAGGAACTTCCCGTCCTCTCCTAGCGCGCCACGTGGAATCCATCATTCGAGACCCCGACACCTGTTTCGGATTCGGGACCCCGAAGCCAACACTGGCGTAATCTTCCCTCACCCTCGATTCGAGACCCCGACACCTGTTTCCGATTTGGGACCCCGAAGCCAACACTGGCGTAATCTTCCCTCACCCTCGATTCGAGACCCCGACACCTATTTCCGATTCGGGACCCCGAAGCCAACACTGGCGCAATTCGATTCGAGGCCCCGAACAATCTATCCCTTTGCCCCAGCATGGGCTTATCTTTTATTTTATGTTGAACAATTTCCCTTTATGCTTTAGTTTGAACTGCTATCTTTTTGTCTCCTTCTTCACATTGAGGACAATGTGTTGCCTAAGTGTGGTGAGGGTTTTATCTGCCTTATTTGTTTACTTTGCTTGACTGCATGTTTCAAGGTCCTAAATTTTTGTTTCAAGGTCCCGAATATTTTTTCGGATTTTTGCCTAGATTTTGAAAAACGCCCCAATGATGGACACACACCTGACTTATGCACATAAAATAAAAATGTTGTCTATAGTCAAGGTCCCGAATGATTCATCCTTTGCCTGTTATGCCTTATATCCGCTTCAAGACCTAGACACCAGTGGTCACGAATTAACACCCTGTGAGCATTTGAGCCTTCATGCGTACGTTTATTGTTTGAGTGGATGCATGACTAGGTACTGGCTGGGTTTGCATGATATCCATGGGTATAGACACATTTAGACATAGGAAAGCAGCAAAAAGATTAAGTCCTCGCATCGAATTGTTCTCTCTCTTTTTCTTTTGTTCTATTTCTTTCATCTTGACCTCGAATTCCTTCTTGACCTCTCCAATTCTAACCATTTGAATTTTCCTTGATCTTTCTCTTGGCAGGTGAAGCAATGTTGTTGGGAGCACTATCGAGGGCTAGACTAGACAAATGAAGCAGCAAAGGCAAAGTGTGGGGATCCCGCAAAAATTCAAGACCCTCAATACTGGCGCAAATTCAAGACCTCAAAGCTGAATTCAAGGGCAGACCAGAACGAAAAATCACTTCCCACCCACAGCAAAACACAAGTGTGGGGAAGTGAAATCAGAATATCCAGCCCCCGAAGAACAAGGTCTCGATCCTCAATTCAGATCTCTCTTTCTCTCTCAAAAAGAAAAAAAAAGAAAAAAAGAAAAACAGAAATATAAATAAAAGAGAGAGAGAAAAGAGCAAGACCAAACCTTGGAAGCCAAGAAGAGGAAAATCAGCAGCCAGCATCCATTCAAGGTCCCGAGCCTAGGTCCCGAATGAAGAAGGCAAGGATCCCCCTGGAAGAAGAAAAGCCTAGTCTAGCTTTCGCCCTCAGCAACATTGCCTCACCATCTCGATTCCTTCTGCCAAGGGAGCGTTCCAGGTTTGAGTTGGTTACACCACCTTCTCATTTCACTTCCTTACTCTCCCTCTTCTCCACTTTCTCTCCTCAAATATGCTTCTTCCATTTCCTCCCATCAAATATTTTCTTTGTTTCCCCTTCTTGCCCTAGATGCGAAGTCTTTTGATTGCTAGATTGCCTATGCATGTGTCTAATATACTCGGATAGACTTGCAAATTTGGTTTTGTGCTACATTTTTGCATACTTGAGTGTTTAAACACCTAACCTTGTTCACGAGCGTGAGTGCAAACACCGATCCATGTGAGGACCGCTGGTTGATAGGCTGATGCGGAAAAGTTCCTTCTCAAGGGTCGTTACCCTTCTGATTTGATGCAGGTGTATCTAGGCGGGGTCTGTTTTCATTCGGGGTCCCGAATCTTGACAAGCATGCTTATTCTCTGCGCTATGGTCTGGTGTGTCTATTCTGTTTTGGGACTGTTTTCAAATTTTGTGAAAGCTCGAGGGCAAGCATTGGGCAGTGTGGGGATTATTTGATAGCATGTTTTTATGCACGATTTTCTTCCCATTTTCTCACCCATTTAAGGCATGATTCTGCTAATTTACCCTTGTTTTCATTACTTTTGTAGATTTAGGCCTAAAATGGGAGTTTATGCGAAAAGAAGCATTTTGGGGGCATTTTGTGCAGTTTTAACCTTCAAGACCCAGAGTCGAGGTCCCGAGTCCAAAGCAGCGTTCAAGGTCCCGAATCGGATTCCCCATTCGGGACCCGGAAGGGCGAAGAATGACATTTCCACGTGTCATGTCGCCAGAGCTTCCATGTGCCTCCTCTGACACTGTTCCTGCAGTCTGCACTGACCACCAAATACCTACCGCCCTGACCAAGTCAGCCCTTGAGCCCAATCCAGACCTGCCCAAAGCTGGAAAAATCAGACAACTTTATGCTTTTTCAGCTTTGTGCTTTAAGGAGCATGGATCCATTTTTATAGGCTTTGAATTAATGCATTTTGTCCCTAATTTTAGGCTGAAGATATTTTGTGCTTAGAGCTCTACTATATAAAGGGCATCTAAGAGTAGTTTAGGGTATCTTGGATCATCCATGATCATTTAGTTTTTAGGAAGAACACTCTTAGACTTCTCTCTATTTTATCTCTCTAGTTCTTGTTAGCTTCCTTCATCCTTGCCGCCGGGCTTCAAACATTTTTAGTAACAAGTCTTCTTTCCTTAATCTATTTATTTACTTGTTATGCTTTCTTTAATTGTTATTTGTTCATCTTCAAGCATGAGTAGCTAAATATTTAATTCTTAGCAAAGGGTTATTCAAGGGCTGCAGGGGCAGATTCGAGGCCTAAACATACTTAATATATTTTTGATGCCATATTCAATTGCTTATCATTTTAATTATAATTTCACTTGGGGTAATTAGAGGTTTGATCAACTGATTATTACTTTGTGTGAATGCTTCCATCTTTGTGATAAATACAAAAGGAAAGTTGCATGGAATAAGTAGGCATCTATTTAGTCTTGACTGTGTCAAAGTGGTCCCGAATAGATAGGGTGAGTAATTGATTAGAGCGAGGTCACGAGCTTGACAAACTGAGGGATTTTCAGCTCTAGATCTGTCTTTTCTTAGCGTCATGGGCAGTTTGAGTATGGCCCTCCCGCATTCGTGCCTGGAGGGATGGAGAACTGTCAAGACTGCCTCATATGTGGAAACGGGGGGTAGTTTCTCTTAAGAGAAAAGTAGAGGATATCCGAGGAATCTGGTCCCCATGTCATTTCTATGACGTCTTGAATAGAATATTTCTGTGCTGATGACGATCGATCCCCCGAATGCAACCCAAGAATGCCTTTGCTAAGAATCCTTCTCCATCTGATTATTTGTGGTTATTATCTTCTGTTTTATTGTTCTTGACCTGATTTACTGTTTGGTTCTGTTTTACCATTCGGGACCCCGAACGTGACATTCGGGACCCCGAACCTTGCTTTCTTAGATAAACTTGTTAGCTCCAAATCCCTCTTGACCAACTCGTTTGGTCAAGTAAAACCCCCCTGATTGTTACTTTTTGTGTCTTTGTCCCCCGAATACATTCAAGACCTTAGGTCAGTCTCTCACAATCCAGCCCTTGAATTCTGTTTTATTTCTTTTATTGTTTTATTTTATAAATCTGGCCTTGTCTAGTGTAAGTCTTCACCAATCTCTGTGGATCGATCCTCTTGCCACTGTCTTCAATCTATTTTGTTGCATGTGATAAGTTGTAATAATTTGTTTGATCGTGCCCTCGACAAGCGCGCTATCAAAATGGCGCCGTTGCCGGGGATTGGTGTTAAGTCTTGCCCTAGACAAGTCCAGATTTTTGTTTGATTTTTTTTCTTTCTGTTATGTCTTATTTTAATCCTTATTCTCATTCACCCTCTTTTCCTCAGCATTTTACTCCTAACCCCCCGTGCTGGAATCAAGGAAATTTCAGTTGTGGAGTGCATTCTAGACCTGGATATCAATATTTTCAGCCTCCACAACCTCCTCAAGACACAGGCTTGTCTCAAGAAAATCTGGCTGTATTAATTGGCATGGTTAACCAAGTTAGAGAGACCTTTCGGGAGCAGAGGCGCCAAGAGTATATTGAAGAAAACTTCACGTCCTTGCCCTATCATCTTGCCCTCGACGCTGCCCCAGCTCCAGAATCAAATAAGGAAAGGTTAACTAACTTGGAAAATCAAATAAAAGAGCTAACTTTAGAAATGCAGGAGCTTAAGGAGCAGTGGCGTCAAGAGGACATTAAAGTCAAGGTCCCGAATTGGATTCAAGACCCAGAAGCTGCCCCAGCTCCCGAACCAAATTTTTTAGCTCTCTTGCCCAATCAGACGATGGATCACACCCTATCACTTCTATAGAACAACATTCCCAGCACTTAGATAGTGACGACTATTTAAGTGAAGAGGAGAATTTCTCCACCACCACCCTATGGGAGTTACCGTATGAGCGTCATGACCAAGATGATGAGTCTTATGGGATAGAGGACCTTTTCATGCCTACGGATGAGCTAAAATTGGTGGATTCAAGATGCTCTCCTTTGGAGTCAAGAGCCAATATGGACTACACAGACATCGACGTCCCGAATTTGAGCAACAAAAATCTGCCAGACTTTTATGACGAGCTTTGAGACCTCGAAGCAGAATCAAGGGCAGAAACCATTTTTCAGCCGGGAGAGATTGTGAATGAGGATTCAAGGGAGACTGAGAATGAGGATTTAAGTGAGATTGAGGAGGAGAAAATTGAGGACTTGAGCTTTTCGTCGTGCCCTCGATCTAAAGTCGTTATGGGTGAAAGGGAGATTTTGAAACTTTTTGATTATATTGATCCTTTTCTTGAATCACCTTCCACTCATAACAATTTTTTCCTCTTAATTTTTCAGGAGCCCAAATTAACATTTGACCCATATCATGGCCGCATGCAAGATGCTTTGCTACAAGACCATCCACTCCATGCGATAATTCACATCAAACTAAGAGGATGGAAAGCATTTAGTAGAATTGGTTAAAGGAAACTTGAAGAGTCGAGGCCCCGACTATAATCAAGGCCAAGTGTGGGGAAATCCCACGGATTCCTAACCCTCTTTCCTCCTTTCCTTTTAATTTTTCAATTTTTCAATTCCAAGTCAAACTTAGCTTTTTTATTCTTTATGCACACTTCTTATGTTCCCTATATAGTTTTAATTAGCTTTGTCTCCTTCCCTCCTCATTTAATTCTCTTGTCCCCTCCTTTTTCAAACCCCATTAATTCCCCATTTAATTTAGCTTTTTATGTTCCCTATGGTAGCTTTAATTACTTTTGTCTCCATCCATCCTCATTTAATTCTCTTGTCCCCTCCTTTTTCAAACCCCATTAATTCCTTTTGTCTTGCCTTCTTTCCCCCCTTTTTTCAAATTCAAATTCAAAAAAATCAAAAAAAAATTTTAAAAAAAAAATCTCACTTTTTTCTCTGATTTGTACAGGTGTCGGGTATTAGCTTTTTCAGGAACTTCCCGTCCTCTCCTAGCGCGCCACGTGGAATCCATCATTCGAGACCCCGACACCTGTTTCGGATTCGGGACCCCGAAGCCAACACTGGCGTAATCTTCCCTCACCCTCGATTCGAGACCCCGACACCTGTTTCCGATTTGGGACCCCGAAGCCAACACTGGCGTAATCTTCCCTCACCCTCGATTCGAGACCCCGACACCTATTTCCGATTCGGGACCCCGAAGCCAACACTGGCGCAATTCGATTCGAGGCCCCGAACAATCTATCCCTTTGCCCCAGCATGGGCTTATCTTTTATTTTATGTTGAACAATTTCCCTTTATGCTTTAGTTTGAACTGCTATCTTTTTGTCTCCTTCTTCACATTGAGGACAATGTGTTGCCTAAGTGTGGTGAGGGTTTTATCTGCCTTATTTGTTTACTTTGCTTGACTGCATGTTTCAAGGTCCTAAATTTTTGTTTCAAGGTCCCGAATATTTTTTCGGATTTTTGCCTAGATTTTGAAAAACGCCCCAATGATGGACACACACCTGACTTATGCACATAAAATAAAAATGTTGTCTATAGTCAAGGTCCCGAATGATTCATCCTTTGCCTGTTATGCCTTATATCCGCTTCAAGACCTAGACACCAGTGGTCACGAATTAACACCCTGTGAGCATTTGAGCCTTCATGCGTACGTTTATTGTTTGAGTGGATGCATGACTAGGTACTGGCTGGGTTTGCATGATATCCATGGGTATAGACACATTTAGACATAGGAAAGCAGCAAAAAGATTAAGTCCTCGCATCGAATTGTTCTCTCTCTTTTTCTTTTGTTCTATTTCTTTCATCTTGACCTCGAATTCCTTCTTGACCTCTCCAATTCTAACCATTTGAATTTTCCTTGATCTTTCTCTTGGCAGGTGAAGCAATGTTGTTGGGAGCACTATCGAGGGCTAGACTAGACAAATGAAGCAGCAAAGGCAAAGTGTGGGGATCCCGCAAAAATTCAAGACCCTCAATACTGGCGCAAATTCAAGACCTCAAAGCTGAATTCAAGGGCAGACCAGAACGAAAAATCACTTCCCACCCACAGCAAAACACAAGTGTGGGGAAGTGAAATCAGAATATCCAGCCCCCGAAGAACAAGGTCTCGATCCTCAATTCAGATCTCTCTTTCTCTCTCAAAAAGAAAAAAAAAGAAAAAAAGAAAAACAGAAATATAAATAAAAGAGAGAGAGAAAAGAGCAAGACCAAACCTTGGAAGCCAAGAAGAGGAAAATCAGCAGCCAGCATCCATTCAAGGTCCCGAGCCTAGGTCCCGAATGAAGAAGGCAAGGATCCCCCTGGAAGAAGAAAAGCCTAGTCTAGCTTTCGCCCTCAGCAACATTGCCTCACCATCTCGATTCCTTCTGCCAAGGGAGCGTTCCAGGTTTGAGTTGGTTACACCACCTTCTCATTTCACTTCCTTACTCTCCCTCTTCTCCACTTTCTCTCCTCAAATATGCTTCTTCCATTTCCTCCCATCAAATATTTTCTTTGTTTCCCCTTCTTGCCCTAGATGCGAAGTCTTTTGATTGCTAGATTGCCTATGCATGTGTCTAATATACTCGGATAGACTTGCAAATTTGGTTTTGTGCTACATTTTTGCATACTTGAGTGTTTAAACACCTAACCTTGTTCACGAGCGTGAGTGCAAACACCGATCCATGTGAGGACCGCTGGTTGATAGGCTGATGCGGAAAAGTTCCTTCTCAAGGGTCGTTACCCTTCTGATTTGATGCAGGTGTATCTAGGCGGGGTCTGTTTTCATTCGGGGTCCCGAATCTTGACAAGCATGCTTATTCTCTGCGCTATGGTCTGGTGTGTCTATTCTGTTTTGGGACTGTTTTCAAATTTTGTGAAAGCTCGAGGGCAAGCATTGGGCAGTGTGGGGATTATTTGATAGCATGTTTTTATGCACGATTTTCTTCCCATTTTCTCACCCATTTAAGGCATGATTCTGCTAATTTACCCTTGTTTTCATTACTTTTGTAGATTTAGGCCTAAAATGGGAGTTTATGCGAAAAGAAGCATTTTGGGGGCATTTTGTGCAGTTTTAACCTTCAAGACCCAGAGTCGAGGTCCCGAGTCCAAAGCAGCGTTCAAGGTCCCGAATCGGATTCCCCATTCGGGACCCGGAAGGGCGAAGAATGACATTTCCACGTGTCATGTCGCCAGAGCTTCCATGTGCCTCCTCTGACACTGTTCCTGCAGTCTGCACTGACCACCAAATACCTACCGCCCTGACCAAGTCAGCCCTTGAGCCCAATCCAGACCTGCCCAAAGCTGGAAAAATCAGACAACTTTATGCTTTTTCAGCTTTGTGCTTTAAGGAGCATGGATCCATTTTTATAGGCTTTGAATTAATGCATTTTGTCCCTAATTTTAGGCTGAAGATATTTTGTGCTTAGAGCTCTACTATATAAAGGGCATCTAAGAGTAGTTTAGGGTATCTTGGATCATCCATGATCATTTAGTTTTTAGGAAGAACACTCTTAGACTTCTCTCTATTTTATCTCTCTAGTTCTTGTTAGCTTCCTTCATCCTTGCCGCCGGGCTTCAAACATTTTTAGTAACAAGTCTTCTTTCCTTAATCTATTTATTTACTTGTTATGCTTTCTTTAATTGTTATTTGTTCATCTTCAAGCATGAGTAGCTAAATATTTAATTCTTAGCAAAGGGTTATTCAAGGGCTGCAGGGGCAGATTCGAGGCCTAAACATACTTAATATATTTTTGATGCCATATTCAATTGCTTATCATTTTAATTATAATTTCACTTGGGGTAATTAGAGGTTTGATCAACTGATTATTACTTTGTGTGAATGCTTCCATCTTTGTGATAAATACAAAAGGAAAGTTGCATGGAATAAGTAGGCATCTATTTAGTCTTGACTGTGTCAAAGTGGTCCCGAATAGATAGGGTGAGTAATTGATTAGAGCGAGGTCACGAGCTTGACAAACTGAGGGATTTTCAGCTCTAGATCTGTCTTTTCTTAGCGTCATGGGCAGTTTGAGTATGGCCCTCCCGCATTCGTGCCTGGAGGGATGGAGAACTGTCAAGACTGCCTCATATGTGGAAACGGGGGGTAGTTTCTCTTAAGAGAAAAGTAGAGGATATCCGAGGAATCTGGTCCCCATGTCATTTCTATGACGTCTTGAATAGAATATTTCTGTGCTGATGACGATCGATCCCCCGAATGCAACCCAAGAATGCCTTTGCTAAGAATCCTTCTCCATCTGATTATTTGTGGTTATTATCTTCTGTTTTATTGTTCTTGACCTGATTTACTGCTTGGTTCTGTTTTACCATTCGGGACCCCGAACGTGACATTCGGGACCCCGAACCTTGCTTTCTTAGATAAACTTGTTAGCTCCAAATCCCTCTTGACCAACTCGTTTGGTCAAGTAAAACCCCCCTGATTGTTACTTTTTGTGTCTTTGTCCCCCGAATACATTCAAGACCTTAGGTCAGTCTCTCACAATCCAGCCCTTGAATTCTGTTTTATTTCTTTTATTGTTTTATTTTATAAATCTGGCCTTGTCTAGTGTAAGTCTTCACCAATCTCTGTGGATCGATCCTCTTGCCACTGTCTTCAATCTATTTTGTTGCATGTGATAAGTTGTAATAATTTGTTTGATCGTGCCCTCGACAAGCGCGCTATCAAAATGGCGCCGTTGCCGGGGATTGGTGTTAAGTCTTGCCCTAGACAAGTCCAGATTTTTGTTTGATTTTTTTTCTTTCTGTTATGTCTTATTTTAATCCTTATTCTCATTCACCCTCTTTTCCTCAGCATTTTACTCCTAACCCCCCGTGCTGGAATCAAGGAAATTTCAGTTGTGGAGTGCATTCTAGACCTGGATATCAATATTTTCAGCCTCCACAACCTCCTCAAGACACAGGCTTGTCTCAAGAAAATCTGGCTGTATTAATTGGCATGGTTAACCAAGTTAGAGAGACCTTTCGGGAGCAGAGGCGCCAAGAGTATATTGAAGAAAACTTCACGTCCTTGCCCTATCATCTTGCCCTCGACGCTGCCCCAGCTCCAGAATCAAATAAGGAAAGGTTAACTAACTTGGAAAATCAAATAAAAGAGCTAACTTTAGAAATGCAGGAGCTTAAGGAGCAGTGGCGTCAAGAGGACATTAAAGTCAAGGTCCCGAATTGGATTCAAGACCCAGAAGCTGCCCCAGCTCCCGAACCAAATTTTTTAGCTCTCTTGCCCAATCAGACGATGGATCACACCCTATCACTTCTATAGAACAACATTCCCAGCACTTAGATAGTGACGACTATTTAAGTGAAGAGGAGAATTTCTCCACCACCACCCTATGGGAGTTACCGTATGAGCGTCATGACCAAGATGATGAGTCTTATGGGATAGAGGACCTTTTCATGCCTACGGATGAGCTAAAATTGGTGGATTCAAGATGCTCTCCTTTGGAGTCAAGAGCCAATATGGACTACACAGACATCGACGTCCCGAATTTGAGCAACAAAAATCTGCCAGACTTTTATGACGAGCTTTGAGACCTCGAAGCAGAATCAAGGGCAGAAACCATTTTTCAGCCGGGAGAGATTGTGAATGAGGATTCAAGGGAGACTGAGAATGAGGATTTAAGTGAGATTGAGGAGGAGAAAATTGAGGACTTGAGCTTTTCGTCGTGCCCTCGATCTAAAGTCGTTATGGGTGAAAGGGAGATTTTGAAACTTTTTGATTATATTGATCCTTTTCTTGAATCACCTTCCACTCATAACAATTTTTTCCTCTTAATTTTTCAGGAGCCCAAATTAACATTTGACCCATATCATGGCCGCATGCAAGATGCTTTGCTACAAGACCATCCACTCCATGCGATAATTCACATCAAACTAAGAGGATGGAAAGCATTTAGTAGAATTGGTTAAAGGAAACTTGAAGAGTCGAGGCCCCGACTATAATCAAGGCCAAGTGTGGGGAAATCCCACGGATTCCTAACCCTCTTTCCTCCTTTCCTTTTAATTTTTCAATTTTTCAATTCCAAGTCAAACTTAGCTTTTTTATTCTTTATGCACACTTCTTATGTTCCCTATATAGTTTTAATTAGCTTTGTCTCCTTCCCTCCTCATTTAATTCTCTTGTCCCCTCCTTTTTCAAACCCCATTAATTCCCCATTTAATTTAGCTTTTTATGTTCCCTATGGTAGCTTTAATTACTTTTGTCTCCATCCATCCTCATTTAATTCTCTTGTCCCCTCCTTTTTCAAACCCCATTAATTCCTTTTGTCTTGCCTTCTTTCCCCCCTTTTTTCAAATTCAAATTCAAAAAAATCAAAAAAAAAATTTAAAAAAAAAATCTCACTTTTTTCTCTGATTTGTACAGGTGTCGGGTATTAGCTTTTTCAGGAACTTCCCGTCCTCTCCTAGCGCGCCACGTGGAATCCATCATTCGAGACCCCGACACCTGTTTCGGATTCGGGACCCCGAAGCCAACACTGGCGTAATCTTCCCTCACCCTCGATTCGAGACCCCGACACCTGTTTCCGATTTGGGACCCCGAAGCCAACACTGGCGTAATCTTCCCTCACCCTCGATTCGAGACCCCGACACCTATTTCCGATTCGGGACCCCGAAGCCAACACTGGCGCAATTCGATTCGAGGCCCCGAACAATCTATCCCTTTGCCCCAGCATGGGCTTATCTTTTATTTTATGTTGAACAATTTCCCTTTATGCTTTAGTTTGAACTGCTATCTTTTTGTCTCCTTCTTCACATTGAGGACAATGTGTTGCCTAAGTGTGGTGAGGGTTTTATCTGCCTTATTTGTTTACTTTGCTTGACTGCATGTTTCAAGGTCCTAAATTTTTGTTTCAAGGTCCCGAATATTTTTTCGGATTTTTGCCTAGATTTTGAAAAACGCCCCAATGATGGACACACACCTGACTTATGCACATAAAATAAAAATGTTGTCTATAGTCAAGGTCCCGAATGATTCATCCTTTGCCTGTTATGCCTTATATCCGCTTCAAGACCTAGACACCAGTGGTCACGAATTAACACCCTGTGAGCATTTGAGCCTTCATGCCTACGTTTATTGTTTGAGTGGATGCATGACTAGGTACTGGCTGGGTTTGCATGATATCCATGGGTATAGACACATTTAGACATAGGAAAGCAGCAAAAAGATTAAGTCCTCGCATCGAATTGTTCTCTCTCTTTTTCTTTTGTTCTATTTCTTTCATCTTGACCTCGAATCCCTTCTTGACCTCTCCAATTCTAACCATTTGAATTTTCCTTGATCTTTCTCTTGGCAGGTGAAGCAATGTTGTTGGGAGCACTATCGAGGGCTAGACTAGACAAATGAAGCAGCAAAGGCAAAGTGTGGGGATCCCGCAAAAATTCAAGACCCTCAATACTGGCGCAAATTCAAGACCTCAAAGCTGAATTCAAGGGCAGACCAGAACGAAAAATCACTTCCCACCCACAGCAAAACACAAGTGTGGGGAAGTGAAATCAGAATATCCAGCCCCCGAAGAACAAGGTCTCGATCCTCAATTCATATCTCTCTTTCTCTCTCGAAAAGAAAAAAGAAAAAAGAAAAATAGAAATATAAATAAAAGAGAGGGAGAAAAGAGCAAGACCAAACCTTGAAAGCCAAGAAGAGGAAAATCAGCAGCCAGCATCCATTCAAGGTCCCGAGCCTAGGTCCCGAATGAAGAAGGCAAGGATCCCCCTCGAAGAAGAAAAGCCTAGTCTAGCTTTCGCCCTCAGCAACATTGCCTCACCATCTCGATTCCTTCTGCCAAGGGAGCGTTCCAGGTTTGAGTTGGTTACACCACCTTCTCATTTCACTTCCTTACTCTCCCTCTTCTCCACTTTCTCTCCTCAAATACGCTTCTTCCATTTCCTCCCATCAAATATTTTCTTTGTTTCCCCTTCTTGCCCTAGATGCGAAGTCTTTTGATTGCTAGATTGCCTATGCATGTGTCTAATATACTCGGATAGACTTGCAAATTTGGTTTTGTGCTACGTTTTTGCATACTTGAGTGTTTAAACAACTAACCTTGTTCACGAGCGTGAGTGCAAACACCGATCCATGTGAGGACCGCTGGTTGATAGGCTGATGCGGAAAAGTTCCTTCTCAAGGGTCGTTACCCTTCTGATTTGATGCAGGTGTATCTAGGCGGGGTCTGTTTTCATTCGGGGTCCCGAATCTTGACAAGCATGCTTATTCTCTATGCTATGGTCTGGTGTGTCTATTCTGTTTTGGGACTGTTTTCAAATTTTGTGAATGCTCGAGGGCGAGCATTGGGCCGTGTGGGGATTATTTGATAGCTTGTTTTTATGCACAATTTTCTTCCCATTTTCTCACCCATTTAAGGCATGATTCTGCTAATTTACCCTTGTTTTCATTACTTTTGTAGATTTAGGCCTAAAATGGGAGTTTATGTGAAAAGAAGCATTTTTGGGGCGTTTTGTGCAGTTTTGAGCTTCAAGACCCAGAGTCGAGGTCCCGAGTCCAAAGCAGCGTTCAAGGTCCCGAATCGGATTCCCCATTCGGGACCCCGAAGGGCGAAGAATGACATTTCCACGTGTCATCTCGCCAGAGCTTCCATGTGCCTCCTCTGACACTGTTCCTGCAGTCTGCACTGACCACCAAATACCTACCGCCCTGACCAAGTCAGCCCTTGAGCCCAATCCAGACCTGCCCAAAGCTGGAAAAATCAGACAACTTTATGCTTTTTCAGCTTTGTGCTTTAAGGAGCATGGATCCATTTTTATAGGCTTTCAATTAATGCATTTTGTCCCTAATTTTAGGCTGAAGATATTTTGTGCTTAGAGCTCTACTATATAAAGGGCATCTAAGAGTAGTTTAGGGTATCTTGGATCATCCATGATCATTTAGTTTTTAGGAAGAACACTCTTAGACTTCTCTCTATTTTATCTCTCTAGTTCTTGTTAGCTTCCTTCATCCTTGCCGCCGGGCTTCAAACATTTTTAGTAACAAGTCTTCTTTCCTTAATCTATTTATTTACTTGTTATGCTTTCTTTAATTGTTATTTGTTCATCTTCAAGCATGAGTAGCTAAATATTTAATTCTTAGCAAAGGGTTATTCAAGGGCTGCAGGGGCAGATTCGAGGCCTAAACATACTTAATATATTTTTGATGCCATATTCAATTGCTTATCATTTTAATTATAATTTCACTTGGGGTAATTAGAGGTTTGATCAACTGATTATTACTTTGTGTGAATGCTTCCATCTTTGTGATAAATACAAAAGGAAAGTTGCATGGAATAAGTAGGCATCTATTTAGTCTTGACTGTGTCAAAGTGGTCCCGAATAGATAGGGTGAGTAATTGATTAGAGCGAGGTCACGAGCTTGACAAACTGAGGGATTTTCAGCTCTAGATCTGTCTTTTCTTAGCGTCATGGGCAGTTTGAGTATGGCCCTCCCGCATTCGTGCCTGGAGGGATGGAGAACTGTCAAGACTGCCTCATATGTGGAAACGGGGGGTAGTTTCTCTTAAGAGAAAAGTAGAGGATATCCGAGGAATCTGGTCCCCATGTCATTTCTATGACGTCTTGAATAGAATATTTCTGTGCTGATGACGATCGATCCCCCGAATGCAACCCAAGAATGCCTTTGCTAAGAATCCTTCTCCATCTGATTATTTGTGGTTATTATCTTCTGTTTTATTGTTCTTGACCTGATTTACTGTTTGGTTCTGTTTTACCATTCGGGACCCCGAACGTGACATTCGGGACCCCGAACCTTGCTTTCTTAGATAAACTTGTTAGCTCCAAATCCCTCTTGACCAACTCGTTTGGTCAAGTAAAACCCCCCTGATTGTTACTTTTTGTGTCTTTGTCCCCCGAATACATTCAAGACCTTAGGTCAGTCTCTCACAATCCAGCCCTTGAATTCTGTTTTATTTCTTTTATTGTTTTATTTTATAAATCTGGCCTTGTCTAGTGTAAGTCTTCACCAATCTCTGTGGATCGATCCTCTTGCCACTGTCTTCAATCTATTTTGTTGCATGTGATAAGTTGTAATAATTTGTTTGATCGTGCCCTCGACAAGCGCGCTATCAATAGTTCCTTCCAAAAAGTGCCAGTGAACCGAGGGTCCCTATCACTAATAATTCTTTCCGAGATGCCCCAATACTTCACGATATTTCTAAAGAACAATCGCGTCGTGTCTTCCGCAGTGCAACTCTTAGACACCGGAGCAAATGTCGCGTACTTCGAGAATCGATCTACTACCACAAAGATTCCACAAAGATTCCCCACTTTTGGAAGGCAAGTAATGAAGTCCGTAGATACGCTCTCCCACGGCCGGTTGGGAACTGGCAATGGGTCAAGTAGACCTGCAGACTTCTGTGTATCTACTTTATCCTGTTGACAAATCAAGCAAGTCTTCGTAAACATACGAACATCATCTCTCATTGCTGGCCCAAAGTATGCCTGCCTGATGAGCGCCAAGGTTCTACGTCAACCGCAGTGTCTTGCCCATAAGGTATCGTGACATTCGCGAAGTAATTTCCTCCTTAAATCCCCTCCTTTTGGCACATAGACTAACTGCCTCTTCGTCATTAACAAGTCATCCTCCACCCAAAACCTTCGAGTTTTACCTTCTTTCACGAGTGTCAATAGCGCCTGTGCAATTGAATCTGGCTTCGTCTGCTCTCTAATTTCCCCTCTCAGCGGGGTACTGATTTTGCTTACGCTAGCCTTAGCAATCTTACTCATGGAAGCCAAGTCACTTCTTCGGCTTAGGGCATCCGCTACTTGGTTGAACTTTCCAGCTTTGTGTTCAAAGTTCACATCGAACTCTGCTAAAATCTCCTGCCATCTAGCTTGCTTGGAAGTCAGCTTCAGTTGGGTGAGAAAGTGACTAGTCGTCATATTATATGTCTTCACTATGAAGTTAGAACCCAATAGGTAGTGACGCCATTTGGTGACACAATAAACAATGACTAGAAGCTCCTTTTCTTGCACCGTGTATCTCCTTTCCGCGTCATTTAGCTTCCTACTCTCAAAAGCTACGGGATGTTGATTTTGGAGGAGCACCCCACCCAGCGCAAAGTCGGACGCGTCAGTTTGAACTTCATAAGGTTGTGTTGGGTCTGGGAGTGCCAATACAGGATCTTCCATTATAGCTCGTTTGATATTTCGAAATGCCTCTTCGCACTCCATAGACCACAACCACATCACTCCCTTTTTCAGTAAGTTCGTAAGAGGGCTAATCCTCCTCGCATATCCCTCAATAAACCGTCGATAATAGTTAGCTAAATCCAAGAATGAACACAGTTCTGTCAGCCCACTCGGAGGTTGCCATTCCTGAATCGCTTGTACTTTACTCATATCCATGCGAATTCTGCCACGCTCAACGACATGGCCCAAGAAGTTAATCTTGGTTTGCGCAAAGGCACATTTCTCCCTTTTTACATAAAGTTGGTTCGCTTTGAGTTTGTCGAACACAAATCTCAGGTGTTCCAAATGCTCCTCCAAAGAGGTTGAATAAATCACAATGTCATCAATATACACAACCACAAATTTATCAAGATAATCCCGAAAAACCTGATTCATTAGAGTGCAGAAGGTGGCAGGAGCGTTGGTCAACCCAAAGGGCATTACTAAGAATTCAAAGGAACCATATCTCGTAACACAAGTTGTCTTAGCTTCATCACCTTCAGCTATTCTAACTTGATAATACCCCGATCTCAAGTCTAACTTCGTGAAGAACTTCGCCCCGCTTAATTGATCAAACAGATCTGCTATCAAAGGAAGCGGATACCGATTCTTGACCATCACCTTATTCAACACTCGATAATCGACACACATGCGAAGACTTCCATCGTGTTTCTTTTGGAAAAGCACCGGAGCTCCAAATGGGGCCTTTGCTGGTCTAATGAACCCAGCATCCAACAATTCAGCCAATTGTTTCCGCAACTCGGCCAACTTAGGAGGGGCCATACGGTAGGCCGCCTTCGCAGGGGCTTTGGCGCCGGGGATTAATTCAATCTCATGATCAATATTTCTCCGTGGAGGCAAGCTTTTGGGCAACTGGTCAGGCATCACATTTGCGTATCCAACCAACAGTTGACTGACTACAGGTGGGCATTCCGCCAATACACTATCATCACTCCAGAAGGCCATAGCCAAGAAGGTTGCCTCTTTTCTCTTTAGGCCGTGTTTAAGCTGCATAGCCGAGAGTAGTCTTTTCTCTCTCGTAGGGCTTATCATCACTAGGATTACCACCGGTTCTTCACCCATCAGTAAAAGGCAACGAGCTGATGGGACAGGAACAACTTTAGCCAAAATGAGGAAGTCCAAGCCTAGGACCACATCAAAATCGTCGATAACGGCTACTACAAAGTCTACTTTACCTTTCCAAGAGCTCATCTGTATGTCAACATTTTTTGCACTTCCCTCCGTTTCCCTTGCCTCCGAATTCACCGCCTTCAGTTTTCCCCCATCCGGGAAAACTGTCACTCCCAGTTTTCTTGCAAAGGAATCCGACAAGAAGCTATCAGTGGCACCTATGTCAATGAGGGCTTCCATGGAATAACGTCCCATTTGGACTGTCACATACATTAAGCCCTTTGCCATTTCTGGTGTGGGCAACTATTTTTTCAAGGCCGATAAAAAACTTTTCTCTGAAGGGTATTCACCCTGGGTTAATGCCAACACCTTCTCTGGTTCAGGGTTCATAGATCCTCGAACTGTCTGCAACGCACTTAAGGCAACTTTTGTAGGGCATTCGGTCGCTTTGTGAGGACCTTCACAGATAAAGCACGCAATAGGTCGCGGGACCCTATTGCCGAGCCTGTTAGAGCCTTGGAAGTTTATCGGGTTCCTAGATGGGAACCGATTCTCACTAGTTCCAGTACTATTCCTAGTAAACTTGTTCGACCTAGCATCTGATCCATTAGACCCTCCAAATTTTCACTTTGTCCCAACATCCGATCTATCTTCTACTCTCTCCGCTATTGTGATTGCGTCATTCAGGGTCTTGGGATTCTGCCGGTGGACTTCATTCCTAGGGTAAGGCTTCAATCCCTGAGTAAAATTGAACAATCTATCGGCCTCCGACATCTCCTTAATATCGAGCATAAGCGTGGAGTATTTGTTCACATATTCTCTCACAGAAATTGTTTGCACAAGCTCACGCAAGCTCATACGAGCAGCATATTCCACATCCTCTGGACAAAATGACTTCCTCAACCCCGCTTTAAACTCTTCCTACGTACCAATGCTATTAGCGCGAGTCCTCCACCATACTTTAGCATCGTCGAATAGTAGCATTACTACGACCGTCAGTTTCAACTCATTTGACAACACCTGGCACATATTGAAATAGTTTTCTACGTCAAATAAGAAATTATCTATCTCTTTCGCACTCCTCACTCCATTATAAGGTTTTGGTTGAAAACTTTTGCACTTGTTTAGTTCGGCCATCCCCATTCCCGTAGGGCCAGGAAAATTCCTTTGCTCCAATTCATTGAGTTTGCCATGTATCTCAATCAGGGAGGCGTCCAACAGTCCCACCTTCTTGTTGGTCTCGCGAATCATATCCCATGCTTCCTTGAGATTATCTTGCAATTCATCCACCCTAGTTCTGGTGGTGGTAAGTGCCACATTCAGTTCTCTAATGTCTGCCCTCTCTAGCAGCTCATCAAGATTTTCCTGAGGGTCACCCTCTTTCTCTGGGGTTCGACCTTCGAAACTTAAAAGTCTCCTTGTTAACTGTGCTTCTAGCGCCTCTACGCGTCGCACTCGTTCCGCAAAGAGACAAAAAGTTTCCACGTTCTCTTCGACAGAGAAATCATTATCGGCGCTCTCGCCTTTAAACATTTCATCGTATTGGGTCAGACGAGATTCTAGCATCTCAATGCGTCTATCCCTCTCAAGTATCTATTCCAATGTTACTTCTGGCTGTGAGGAGCCAACACCTAGAGTCCTCTGACTCTGTATCCATGCATCAATCGCACTCACGTGATTTTCTAGTTCAGTGCACCTGACTTTCGAAGTCTTTGACATCTCAAAGAAATCGAAATCGCTCCGCTACCAACTGTCACGGACTAATCCTTTGGAAGCCCAAGGGATTAAGTTCGTGCGGCGTTCATGCACTCTCTCTACGGAACCAACCTTTCACACACACCTTAGACCTGCATCACTAGGGAACATAAGGTTAGAAACACAATAGGGCCATTATAGTTTATCATAGGCATAATATAGGGCAAACACATAGGCAATAGGACATACAATCATGAAAGACATCACTTCATTGAATAAGCAAGATATTACAGACAAGGGCCAAAAAAGGTCGCAGACAAGGGGGCCACCCGCACTAAGGCCGACTCAATCACCCTTCCAATGAATAACCGAGCCCACGGCACAAAGGGACTGATTACTCACTCCCCCAACCCGAATACAAAGATTACCCGTAAGCTCTCGTTAATGTTAAGCGGCCATGGGCGTGAACATGCTGGACGAGCTTAGACTTTAACACTCGCCATCCATTCTGAATCCTGGTGGGAATAGATTCATCGTCTTACCCAATGGTGATGGTGATACCAGTTTTCTTAGGCACGACTTGTATCGGACTGACCCATGGGCTGTCAGAGATGGGGTAGATAACGCCCGCATCTAGCAACTTCAACAGTTCTTTCCTTACCACTTCCATCATGGGAGGATTCAATCGGCGTTGTGGCTGACGTATCATCTTGTTGGTGTCCTCCAAGTGAATGCAATGAGTGCATAATGCTGGTGACAAGCCCTTGATGTCTGCGATGGTCCAGCCTATGGCTTGTCTAAACTCCTTTAGCAAGGAAATCAGTTCAAACTCTTTAGAACTGTTGAGTTTATTAGAGACGATGACGGACAGAGAGTCATTGGGGCTGAGATAAGCATATTTCAGATGGGAAGGCAGTGGTTTCAATTCGAGGGATGGAGCCTGATCAATAGATGGAGACAACTTGACATAGTCTGGACATTTGGGAGACACTATGGTGGGCTCATACTGGACAACAACGCACTCTTCTAGGGCAGCCACGACAGAATGCAGCTCTGGGGGTGTGGAAAGTGTCGAGGCCACGACATCTAGAAGGGTTGGTGTCAGACTCCTGTCAAGGGAAAATTGTAAAGGGTCAGTAGAATGAAGTTCAGCAAGTTCCTCAACGGAAGAGTCAATCACATCAATATAGTTAATACTGGAGAATTCGGAGGGGTATCGCATGGCCTCTAGCATATTGAACTTGATGATCTCCCCATCAAACTCGAGGGAGATGGTTGCATCGTGAACATCAATCTTTGCTCGAGCGGTGGCCAGGAATGGTCGACCTAGAAGTAAATCCATAGACTTGGTGGAATCTTCGTTCTCCATGGCAATGACATAAAAATCAGCTGGAAATAGGAATTCACCCACTTGGACCAAAACATTTATGATGATCCCCTCGGGGTAGATGATAGAACAATCAGCAAGCTGAATGGCAAGGTTGGTAGGTCGTAGAGGCTCGAGACCAAGACTGTTATAGATGATCAAGGGCATGACATTAATGCCTGCCCCCGAATCGTACATGGCCTTACCAATGTCAATTGTACCAATTCGGCAGGGAATGATGAACATTCCTTGATCTTTGCACTTCGAGGGAATCTTCCTCTAGATGTGGGCAGAAGCATTAGCTCCTATACTGATCTTGTTAACATCGGTGAATTTACACTTGTTCGTGCACAACTATTTCAGGAACTTGGCATAGCGAGGCACATTCTTAACTGCTTGGAGGAGCGGGATGTTGACAACCACTTTGCTGAACATGTCGAAGATCTCACGGTCTTCCTTTTCTTTCTTGGATTTGATCAATCTTTGGGAAAATGGGGGCTCGAGAATCTTGTGAATATATTCTTGGGTGAATTCGGGTAGGTTAGGATCATTCCTTGGCGAACCTCTGGGGGAGCGGACTATGTCTTCCATAACCTCGACGACCCTAGGCACCTTTGGGCTTTTCACCCTGGGTTTCGGCTTGAATTCAGACTCTAGAGAGTTTTCTATATCGGGGGCCGGATGTGTTGGAGGTGTCAAGGTCGTTCCACTTCGCAGAGTCACGGCACAGACATTGTGCTTTGGGTTTGTTTCAGTTTGAGGTGGGAATCTTCCTTGATTCTTCAGTTCCTTCATCTCTGCCATCATGGTACTCACTTGCTTTCGAAGTTCATCAATTTCCTTTTGTTGTTCGGGGTTACGAGGTGGTTCTGTATTCGGGGGCACGACAAAAGTCTGATCTTGAGGAGGTTGGCGTTGATAATGATTATACGTGGGTCGGGGTCTGAAGTTCTGTATGTTGAGAGGAGGGGGGTGATTCCCGTAAGGGTATTGTTGCTGGTTAGGGCCCGACGGCTGAGGGTTTGGAAGCCATCCTAGATTCGGTTGTTTCCAGCCCTGGTTGTAGTTTTGACCATAAGGGGCTTGATTGTACTGGCCGGCAGCGTTCACTTGGATCTCATCTGGAATATGGGAGTATGCATCCGTAGGGTGGTCCACAAAATTATAAATTTGACAGGCCTTGACTGGTGTGGACTGTCCTACCACGTGGTGTTGGCTATAGATGTTGGATAATACTTCTCCGTGAAGATCTTGGACATCTCCGACCAAGAGTGGATGGATCTTGACGGAAGGTCATAATACCAGTCGAGGGCATCATCTTTGAGAGACCACATAAAAGCGTGCAGCTTTGCTTGCTCGATGCTGACATTGGGAGGTTTCATGGCCTCGCAAATTGAGTAGAGCTGTTGAAGGTCACGAAGAGCACTTTCTTTAGGAACACCTCAAAAGGTAGGTAGATGGTGCATAACAGTAGATTTGAGGGTCCAATCATGAGGGACAGCAGGACAGACGATGCAACTGCTCGACATATCGGTGGCTGTATTGAGGTGGTCAATGGACTGCTGGTTTGGAGGAGGTGGCAGTGGGTCTTCAGGATGTACATGATTATCCTGGTTTTCCATAGCTGGAATATCAAAGAAGGCAGCAGGTGGGTTTTTGAGACCTCGATGAAGGTAGGCTAGGTCTTGGTAGAACTGACGGTCTAGGTCGTCCAGATTGGAAGGTTGTCTTTCGAGGGCAGGATGAGGAATTCCTCTACACTGGCCGGAAGGTCCTCTAGCTAGCTGCCGAAGTCCTCTTTCAGTTTTAGTCAACTAGAGATCTAGAGGGAGTAAATCTGGTGCAGATCTCCTGGTCATACAAATAGAAAGAAAATTAGTACCGTTCAATCCCCGGCAACGGCGCCAAAATTTGATCGTCACTCAAATATACTAATATTTTCCTAATGCCTAGATGCACAAATAAATGTGTAAAGGGCAAGACAGGGTCGAACCACAGAGATTGAAGGAATAATATTTCAGTTTCAATACATGACAGGGAAGAACTATAACCAAATACAAACGTAACACTAGGGGGAGGGGGGTTATATTGATTAACGAATCAATCAACGCAGAAGTGGGAGCTAACAAGACAAATAATTAAAACTGCAAATCACAACACAAAAGTAACAATCATTCGAGGGCATGAAAGTGAAGAACAATCAAGGGTAAGATAATCAAAAGCAGTTCGAGGGCAAGAAAATGAGAAAAGTAGTAAAAGAGATATTAATCTGATGGGAAGAGATCTTAGCAAAAGGTGTTCTCGGGTTGCATTTCTGGTCAGTTAATCATTGGCACAAAAATATTCCAAACTCATGCACAGACCTGCTATAGGGGCCTAGTTTCCACTTAACACCCCCTACTTACCTTCGTAGGTAGAAGCTACCCCCCGTTTCCACATATGAGGTAGCCTTGACGTTTTGTCGTCCCCCAGGCACGAATGTGAGGAGGCACTACTCAAAACGCCCATGAAGTGGAGGCAAGACAGATCTAGGGCGTGACATCTCAGTGTGTCAAGCTCGCATCACATACCCTAAACGACCATTTACCCCTAGACAAAAGACCTCTCGCGATGTCCCCACTAGGTATCTACTTTAACCCAAGGCTTCGTGTTAGTTATAACCAAGAGAATGACAGTACTCATATAGAAATATTAACAGTTGATCAAGCCCTCAACATTTCTAAATGAGCATGGAAATAAAACGATAAACAACCGAATATGACAAGAGAATGTATTAAGCATGCTTTAGGCCTCTTAACCGAACCTTACAACCCTTCAAACACCCTTTACTAAGATAATGGAACTTAGCTACTCATAATAAAATATAAACAGCAAGTAGAAGAAGAGAATAGCATAAACAATATTAAAAGAAAATAAATGAGAAGTGTATTAGAATAAACCGATTGAGGAAATCAATGCTTTCTCTTTTACAAGCTGACGGCGGAGCTCAAAAAGAGGAAGAGAGAATCCCTAAAATTTAGGTAAAGAGAGAGAGTGTCCTAGGATCAGCCTCCTTACAAAAACCCTAAAGTTTAGCTTAAATAGCCTAAAAAGTAGCTAAGGGACAAAATACGGCTAAGGAGAGAGGGTGCGTCAGCACATGAGAGGGTGACAGCACATATGAAGGATACGCCCATGACAGGGAATATTCTGGGATCTTTTGGCAGCGCCTGACATCTTCTAGAAACGCTTGGAATCCCGTGCGAATCTTCAGAGATTCCTTTCTTTGGCTTTTGATCTTTGATTCGATGCGGAAATGTCAAGGGCACAAGACTGCTCACTGGTCTGGTTAGCGTCGAGGGCATGATGACCTTCCACTCTTCTAGACCTCGATGCTCCAATGTTCCAGAAATCCTTCCAAAATCGCTCGCTTTCGCTCTTTTTTTCCTTTAGCCACTGATCTGCAAAAAGATGGAGAAAAGAGGCAAATCAGAAATATCATGCCCTCGAAAGGGCTGAAATAAGGGAGAAAAACCTACAATAAAAACGTGCGATCAGTCCTCTTTTTCTAGTCTAGGATGAACAGGTCCGAAATAAATCGAACGGCGTTGACTGATGCATTTTGAAGTCCTTGTCTGCGTAGGATTGCTGTTAGTAAAAATGTCTCTCCAAATAACACAAAAATGGCTTGTGCATTTGAGCTGAAAGTTGGTCACAATGGAGACAACATCCTGAGGTTTCATAAACATAATCGATCGCATGATTCTGACTTTTATAGGTTCGACTTGGTTGGTAAAAAGTCACGTATTGCTTCTGCGCCTAGAACTCATGCGTGCGAGAATGTCACCATGAACCATCTTACAATCTACTCGTCCAAATTGGCTCAAACTTGTCCACGATCTTCCCAAGACACCAATTGGTCTTCTATTTACTTTGTTTTCCCAATTGAAGCCTCACTTCCATGTCTTGGCTCACAGCGTTCCTCACGCGCATGTGGTTCGCGTGATGGCGCGCGCCTAGGGCCTTCACCTTCGCCCCTTGGTTCACGCCTTTGCCTTGAGGCCGCATCATCTCTGTCATCATTCTCTTCTTCCCTTTCACCATGATACAATGCCCCACTGCCCTCTTCTCATCGTGGTCCGCCTATTATGTATAAGCTAAAATCACCATTGATATGTTGGGTGTAGTGCCTGGACGGTGGCTCGTTGTGTGGTCTTTCCGACTTGTCCTCCCTCTGGACATTCGCCTCATTTCTCCAATGATATATGTCATTCAACCATGCGACAATAGTGCTAAGAAGTTACCTCAACTCTGGGTCTCCAACGCTTCCGGACGAAGCGTCCGACATGCTTCCTGAAATGTCAAAACACTAAAATAAAAAAACATAAAATTACCCTAGAAAATACTAGCACTCCCTCACGTGTTTTGCTCTCGTGTTTAACTCTCTATTGAACTCACAATACTCACTTAGTTTGTCTCAAAGTCCTTGTTGTTGTTCCTGCACTCAAACCGTTAAGACAGACTCGAGAATTTTGAAGAAACGCTTCCAAGGAAATTTCAAAGACAACTAGCTTCAAAAGGAATTGTGATGCTTAACAAATAATTTAGTTGCAAAGATCAACCAACTAAACACTTGCTAGGCTGGATTAGAAAGGATTTATGGGCTGGAATCAAAGAAAATCTCAAACACAATTGAAAGACTCAAAGAGATTCACAAGCCGTGAATGGGATGCGTTGTGCACGCTTTAGGTGCGTTGATTGTTCCTCCTAAGCCAACTTTTGCTTTCGGTGTCCGATTTCACTAATTCTTTTTGTGTTACGAAGATAACACCTTGAAGTATTCTGTATTTGTTTTTCTTTTCTGTTTTGAATACTCCTCATTTTTGTATTTGAATTCATTTTTTCTATTTCGAATTTGTTTTTTTTTTGTTTTTTTTTTTTTTTACTCTTTGAATATAATCAAATAACAACTAGACTAATGGACACTTTGAATTTTGTGACTCTTTTTCTTGACACTTTGGGGGACTTATTTTTGTTTTTAAGTCGACACAAAATAAAAACACACAAGACGCAACTAGATCTAGAACCCTAGATCGACTCGACACACTAACACACTTAGGCTGCAAGGAGATTGATTAGATAGGGTAATCAATCTCAATAATTTGTAAATAAATATAAATAAAAGGATAGTAAAGATATAGATCAAACCTTGAACGCCTAGAGCTCCGCTACCAACTGATACGATCCTAGTTGCCTAGGATGCGCTTTAATGACGATCTAGTTCAAAGGTTCGAGATTGATGCGGAATTTGGTGGATAGACTCACGAGAATAAGTCTCGATTAGCAAACAGCCATGTGCCTACTAACCTAAACGAATCCTAGTGAGGTTCTTGCTTGTATTAGGTTCAGCCCTGTGACCCTAAGGAACAAACAATTGCCGCAACTTCGGTTTTACTTGTCTTAACCCTAGCTTGCGATACTGAAGGTTAAGCCCAAGGTTCAGGTCCACGAATGAAATAACAAGAGTAAATACTCTAAGATAAAGTCTTAATTTGGATAAAAATAATGGTGGTTTGATTGAATGCCACAATGTCTAATTAATCATCCCATTTTCCTATTATTTTGGATGATGATACTGCTTATTGTGGCTATTTCTACTCCTTTTTCCAGGTTAATTGGTTTACACATAGATTGAGAGAAAAGGAATGAAAAGCCATGAAAAGAGCATGAAATCGTGAAGAGAAGTAATTCTGGGCAGTATTCAACATTCCAAGTCAGCTGGGCATGGGCTGAATATTAACACATGTTATGCAATTCATCTAGCCAAGAGATTGCTAGTGGGCTTGGGCCGCACACATGGAGGGCGCACGTCTTGCTCAGCTGGCCCTCATTTTGATTCCTTTGCGAATTAGAATTTCCTATCTAAGATATTAAGACCTTTTATTTAAATAATTATTAAATCCTATTTTCTAGGATTTTATTTGGACTAGGATTTGTTTTTAAACCTAACAGGAAAGAAAGAGTTCTTCTTCCCTAGTTGTTGAATTAGGCTACTGGTTCTAAATTTATTAAATATTATTCTTTTCTTATTCATTCCTGGATTTAATTAATTACTGCATAATAATTGTTTGAATTAATTATGTCTTGTTCTAGCTAATTCATCTATTCTTGGTAAAGGCTCTAGGGTTATGATTCGTATGTTGTGAGATCAAATTAAACTTCATAAAATCCAAGTTTGTATTTCTATTCTTTTTATTTGAATGTCATTTTGTTCTTATTCGATTTAAGTTTAATCACCTTAGATTTTAATTTGAACAAATATAGCTTTTCTTAGAAACGTTGGATGCTACATCGTTGATAGGAATCTGCAGGCAACTAATTAGTGTAAGAGCTAATTAGAAAAGGGTAGAATCCGGTTTATAGGAGTAGAAGAAATTCTCTTCTAGATCGGGAAAGGTCTGTCCCCGTGTTAAATCAACCCTTCAATTAAACTTTATTAGGAGTACCGCCTTAAAGTTATTGATCGGTTAGGGATCCTAGTAAGAGTACCGCCTTAGGAATCTTGAGTAGGAGGAAAGCAGGAGGTTCAGAGTACCGCTGGTCTTTATAGCCTTTCTATTAAATTTGGTTTTGAAAACACTTGCATCAATGGTCGACATATATGAATCGTGACCCGAAAAGAGTCTTTATCGGGAATTTATCATCATCCGAGTTCACTTATTCATCTCTCGTTTACTGTCTTTATTCTCTCTGTTTATTAAATTAATTGCAACACAAAATCCCACTTATTGGTTTTTACCACTGTTACAATTTTGGTCTTTTACAAAAATTATTATTGTCCTGAAATCCCTATGGTTCGATCCTTTTACCACTTGCTACAGTTTTAATTAATTGTGCATGGTGAATTGTATGATTTAGTTTTGTTGGTTTCAGCACCCATCAAATTTTGGCACCGTTGCCGGGGATTTCTTCGGTACTAATTTTAATTTCTTTGTTTTATAACCAGGTCCTCCCGACTGCCATTACTTCCATACAACCCAGAGTTAACAAAAATAGAAGCTCAGTACAGGAAGCAGCGAGCAGAAAGGCAGAGGACAGGATCTGAATAAACTGTTTCTGAAAATAGTTTTTCGCAGTCAGCAGACTTTTCCCCAGGCCTGGGGGAAAGCTCATCTGCAGCAGTTAGAGAAAATCCACTTTTCGAACCAAATATGGAACCCCCTGGAGACGACCAGCCACTACCACCTCCTCCTCCTCCAGAACAAACCTTTAGGCAGCGCAACAATGAAGGACCACCACCGGATACATACTTTTGTGTCCAATACCCACCCGTAGAACATGAGTGGAACCTTAAGCCAAACACTATCCATAACCTAAAGAAGTTCTACGGATTTCCAAGTGAAAACCCCTTCAAATACCTCCAAAACCTCCACTGGGAATGTGATACCCACAAACCATCTCGAGTAGACATTAACCGAGCAAAACTCTAAGCCTTCCCATGGACCTTAGAAGACAAAGCTAGGACTTGGTTTCTCGGTCTACCACATAATTCCATTTATACATGGCAGTAGATGTTGAGTACCTTTCTCAACAAGTATTGGTCATCTAGTAAGGCGGGAAACGCAAGGAAAAAGATTGTGTCCATTCACCAGTTGCCAAATGAGGATTTTGGGGAGTATTATCAGAGGTATAAGGACTTACAGGAGATATGCCCGAACCATAACGTCTCTCCCTACAACCTCGTGCAATACTTCTATGACGGGATGTGTATCAGAGATAAATTAATGCTAGATGGAGCAGCCGAAAGAGCACTGCAGGATTGTACGCTGACAAGAGCGAATGATTTGATCCAAACCTTGGCCGAGAATTGCTATCAAAACGGTTCCGGAGATAGAGAAACACCCACTGGTAATGTATCCGCACTTGAACAAAAATTAGATGAACTTTATAATCATTTTGATACTTTCTACACAGGACAATCACAGGTACAGGTACATCAGGCGCAACCGACCATGACATGTGGTGTATGCGGCCAGCAAGGACACCATTCGGATCATTGTGTCTTGACCAATGGGACACCTGAAGAAGTTAGTGTCGTAATGCAATACCAGCAGCAGTATGGTAGATACCCACCTCATAAGCCTAGGTTCAGCCCAAATCAGTACAACAATAACTCAGGATGGAAAGAGAACATGAACTCTAATGTCGTGGTTCATCAACCGAACCAATACCATGCCCAGCAACAACCACCACCTATGAACCTACAAAAATTCATCCCTAGACCCAATGTACCACAACTTCCAGCCCCACAACAGCCCCTACTGCTCACTGGAGTCCCAATGGAGGATATGCTTAAACAGTTTATGTAAGCTACTCAAGCTAGCATCTCGAGTCTCGTACAATCAAACCAAGCCATGCAGAAAGAAATGGCAGAGATGAAACTCGGTAAACAGGAGTAGGGAGGATGGTTACCATCCACCACTGTCGATAACCCGAAGCATAATGTCAGGTCTATGACATTAAGGAGTGGAACAAAAATTCCAGACAAAGCCGACTCGTCCACAAGCCTGGGGAAGAGTCGACCAGAGGCAGTTCCACCTCCACCAGAAATGAAGGTAATTCTAGGAAATCCAGTTCCAGCGACGTTAATGAGAAAGGAAAACTAGGTAATCCCTCTTCCTTTTCCTGAAAGAGCTGAAAAGTCCAAGAAGGCAAAGGAAGAGAAGGTTATTTTAGATATTTTTCGAAAAGTAGCCATAAATGTTCCTTTACTTGATATGATTGCGCAAGTGCCCAAATATGCCAAGTTTCTTAAAGATTTATGCACTAACAAATATAAGCTTTCAGGTATATAAAGGGTCAACTTGAATGAGAATGTGTCTGCTGTCTTTCAGAAGAAATTGCCCAACAAATGCAAGAATGGAGGAACCTTCGTCATACCTTGCAATATTGGAGATCAGACCATTGAAAAGGCGATGTGTGATCTAGGCACGGGGATAAATGTCATATCACTAAACCTTTTTAAATCTCTTAACATCGGGGAATTAGTAGACACTAGGCTTGTTATTCAACTAGCTGATAGGTCGATTATTTATCCCGTTGGAGTTATAAAAGATGTTTTAGTTCAAGTGAATGATTTTATATTCCCTGCTGATTTTTATGTTATGGATATGGAAAATGATCATACGAGTAAGTCAACTGAAATTTTGTTAGGAAGACCCTTTTTTAGAACGGCTAGGGCGAAGATTGATGTGTTTAGTGGATGCTTAACTATAGAGTTTTATGGTGAAACCATTACTTTCAATATGTATGACGCTATGTGATTTCCTGATGACATACATTGTGTTAATTTTGTGGATGTTATTGACCCAGATGTTGAGGACATTTATGAAATTAATACCACTGACCCTTTGGAGTTCGTTCTTAGCAGAGGTATTGATCAGCCAAGACTTGAAGAAATGGAAGCAAAATTCAAAATCAATGAAGAAATCAAAGGCACTGTCTTTGCACTTGATACTTCCAATTCTCTCAATTCTGGTATTATTCCCAAGGATATTGAACTTCCAGTAACTCACAATGTGCCCCTCTCTTTAATTTTGCAGGCCCCTGATTTGGAGCTGAAATCCTTGCCAGATCACTTAAAGTACTCGTTCCTAGGCCTGGGGAAGAGTCTGCCAGTGATAATTTCTAGCAAGTTAACTAAGCTAGAGGAAGAAAGACTTTTGCGAGTACTGAAAGATCACAAAGAGGCTATCGGTTGGACCATAGCTGATATAAAGGGAATCTCACCTTCCATTTGCACGCACAAAATCCACCTTGTGGAGGATTGTAAGACCGTGAGACAGCCTCAAAGGAGGTTAAATCCTCCTATTATGGAGGTGGTTAAAAAGGAGATATTGAAACTCCTTGATGCGGGTGTTATTTACCCCATATCTGATAGTACTTGGGTGAGTCCTGTGCAGGTTGTACCCAAGAAAACCGGGATCATGGTGGTTGAGAACAGCGAAGGACAAATGGTGCCAACTAGAGTGCAAAATGGATGGAGAGTGTGCATCGATTATCGAAGGCTCAACACAGCGACGAGGAAGGGTCATTTCCCTCTTCCCTTCATCGACCAGATGCTAGAGAGACTCTCAGGTAAGTCTCACTACTGTTGTCTCGATGGGTATTCTGGTTTTCACCGAATACCCGTCGCGGTTGAGGACCAGGACAAAACTACTTTTACATGCCCGTTTCGGACTTTCGCATATAAACGCATGCCCTTTGGACTTTGCAATGCACCTGGAACTTTTCAAAGGTGTATGATGAGCATATTTTCTGATTTCATTGAAAAAGGAATTGAAGTCTTTATGGATGATTTTACCATTTACGGTAATTCATTTGATGAATGTTTAGAAAATCTAGAGAAAGTTCTTAAACACTGTTTGGAAACTAATCTTGTGCTAAATTATGAGAAATGTCATTTTATGGTTGATTATGGATTAGTTCTAGGACATATTATTTCCCAAAAAGGAATTGAGGTCGATAAAGCTAAAATAGATGTCATAGAGTCATTGCCTTACCCAACATGTGTGCGCGAAGTGCGCTCTTTTCTTGGCCATGCAGGGTTCTATAGAAGATTCATCAAGGACTTTTCAAAGGTGGCTGCCCCCTTATGTAAATTATTACAAAAGGATATAGAATTTCAGTTTGGAGATGATTGCAAGAAGGCGTTTGATGAGCTTAAAAGGAAACTAACCACGGCGCCTGTAATCCAATCTCCCAATTGGGATTTACCTTTCGAAATAATGTGTGATGCTTCTAACAATTGTGTAGGTGCTGTTTTGGGCCAAAAGGATGGTAAGGAACCTCATGTAATTTATTACGCTTCGAGGATGCTAGATGAGGCGCAGAAAAATTACACAACCACCGAGAAAGAGCTGTTTGCGGTTATTTTTGCCTTAGATAAATTTCAGTCATATTTACTTGGAACTAAGGTTATTATTTATTCTGACCATGCAGCTCTGCGCCCTTTATTGGTGAAGAAGAAGGCGAAACTAAGGCTGATCAGGTGGATTCTCCTTTTACAAGAATTCGACATCGAAATACGAGACAAGAGTGGTAAAGAGAACTCAGTGGCAGATCACTTGAGTACGATCTTTGTGAATCCGGACCCCCTAGCTGTGAGGGATGAATTCCCTGATGAGGGACTTTTCCAAATCCAAGAGAGGACACCATGGTACGCTGATATCGCTAACTTCTTAGCGTCAGGTAAGTTTGAAGGTGAGTTGTCTTCTCGAGAAAAAGAAAAAATAAAATGAGATTCTACACATTACGTATGGGATGATCCTTACATGTGGAATATTGGTAAGGATCAGATGATCAGACGTTGTGTGCCTGAACATGAGATGGAAGAAATCTTAGTATTTTGTCATTCTCATGCTTGTGGAGGTCACTTCGGACCTAAACGAACAACCATAAAGATACTAGCAAAGGTTTCGAACAGAGAGATTAAGTCAATCCTCACGAAGACAGTGAATCCCTAGAGGAAAGACTGGAGTCAAAGGCTTGACGACGCATTATGGGCTTACTGAACAGCCTACAAAACTCCAATCGGGACCACTCCCTACAAACTCGTTTATGGGAAATCATGTCATCTCCCTGTGGAGATTGAGCACAAGTCATACTGGGTCATCCGCCAATGCAATCTCAACATGAAGACAGCTAGTTTAGAGAGGAAGCTTCAAATGCATGAGTTGGAGGAATTGAGGCATGACGCCTATGAAAATTCCGAGATCATCAAGGAAAAAACCAAGAAATACCATGATCGTTTAATTAAACATAAACAATTTTTTGTTGGACAGAAGGTCCTTTTGTTTAATTCTAGACTTAGGATTTTTTTGGGAAAACTAAAGTCTAGGTGGACTAGACCATATGTTATTTCTAAAGTTTTTCCTCATGGTGCAGTTGACATTCAGGATACGAAGACAGGGGTGATCTTCAAGGTTAATGGACAGAGGTTGAAACCTTTTTATGAAGGATTTCAACCATGCACAGTGGACAAGCTCCAACTTCAACCACCACCAGTGATTTGATCGAAAATCATGTCTAGTCCGAGACTATAAACCAGGACGCTTTATGGGAGACAACCCATGTCTTTTTAATATTTTCAATTTTTAATTAATTTATTTTATTTTATTTTTATTTTATTTTTATTTTTATATTATTTCTATCTTCTTCCCTGTCAATAAAATTTTCATGGAGTTGATGTTTTGATTATGTGTGTTTTTGCAGGAGAATGAGAGCTGGGAGAATTAATTTGAAGCTTGGGGGGGGGGAGAATTTAAATCCATGGCGGTTTGAAGGGATTTTTAACCCAAAGAGCTTTTTGGGCTTTAGTCACTTAAGCCCATTTAACCAAAACACCTAGCCGTTCACTCTCCTTACCCCAAATCCAAAAAGACCAAAATCAATTTTATCATCTTCTTCCTCTACTCAAAACCCTAGCCACCCCTCCTCAAAATCCAAACACCAAAATCCGACCAGCCACTGTCATGGTACTCACGAGAGCCGCAAGCAACGGCACAAGACCCAACCCCAAGCAAAAGAAAGCAGCCCCGACGAGCCCCTCGTCGCCAATTCTACTAGAGGACGACGCGGAGGAGACCGCCGTCGACTCCAGCAGCCTCAGCCGAGCGCCGCCATGCTCTCCTCCGCTAGATCCGACGACACACCTGCGGGTTCCAGCCACTCCAGCGCTCCCGTCGCAAACCGCTCCACCAGCGTCGCCCTCATCGCACACCACCACTCCAGCGCCGCAGTCGCGGCCAACCGAGCAAACAGCGCCGGCGACAATCCAGCCATAACCGCGACTCACCACCAGCAGTCCCCTCAATCCGACAGATTCATCGCAAGAACCAGTCGACCTCGACTTAGGCGAATGGGGTTCGGGTTCAATATCAGCTAGCTCCGGTGAGGAAACAACCTCCAACCCTACCTTCAAATCAGTCCCATCGGAGCAGGTAGAGGAATCGGCTGGAGATTCTGACGAGATACCCCTGTGTCACTTGAGACGCATGAAATTGAAGGAGAAGGTGGGTAAAAAAGGAAGAACAGCCGCCCCCCAAGGCTAAAATCAAAGCGTGTCAAGCAGCGAGCCCAACGATCTCGCATTCCAGCGCCACCATCGGATTCCGAGGACATTCCGTTGGAGCAGACGGGACATATCAGGGCAAAGGAAAAATCGAGGAGCAGCAAACGATCATATGAGGTAAAACCAGCCTTGGAAAACCTCCATGGCTGGTTAAATTTTGATGATTCAGATTTGCTCAATAAATTACTTTTTTAAGTTTAATTGTCGTGTATCTAAATGTGTTATTTTGGATTTTGACTTGTTGGCTAAATTGAAAATTGTTGATGTTGTGACTGAGTTGATTGAGAACATTGGTTGGGAGTCTCTATTTTTCATGCAGCATCCATGATATTTAGAACTGATTTTAGAATTTTGCTCATCATTTTGGTTGAAATCTAAGAGTAAAAATACTTTGCGTGGTGCTAAGGAAGTTAATTTTTGGTTAATGAACCAGTACTCTCACCTTTCTATCGATGAATTCAATCTTTTGCTAGGTTTTGTGCATGATAGTGATTTAAGTTCAGCTTGGTATGTTAACTGTTTGTCTAATTACCCCGACTCTTCCATCTTTAACAAAGATGAGGCCTATAGGCAATTAACTAGGAATCCAAGGGTTATTTTTGATGATCGTCATGCTAAGGCTCATGCCATAGCTGACCTGCCCTTGAGAGTGTTACACAGGTTCCTGACTTATACCTTCTCTAGAAAGAGAGGTGTTTCCGAGATAGTCAGTAAACAGGAGCTATTCATCATGTGGTGCATGATGAATAAGCGCAAGCTTAACTTGGGTTTTTGGGTTAGCCAGCAATTTGGAAACGCTAGGACATTCATGCCTATGGGTTCTTTAATTACTGTCATTGCTATTAAACAAGGTTTTATCACTGCACACACCAATTTGTTCAAGTCTGGTGATTTAAAATTGCTAGATTTACGCACTTTGGATTCCATGGGATACTTTCACTTGAGAAATGGTGGTGTGCAGTAATACAGGATTTACGCCGTGTGCCAACCATATCTTTGGACAAAACAACAGAGGCGTCGAGTTCAGGTTTGCAGAAGAAGAAGAAGAAGAGGTTGCTACCACTGAACATGCCCAAACAGCGGAAATTCCTCCAAGTCCAGCAGCAGCTGAAGCTGAAGCAGATCTTCCCAGGCAAGAGGGAGAGGAGATTTCTTTGTCCAGGCTGATGCGAAAGCTGGACGAGCAGCAGAGAAAAATGGACGAACAACAGAGGCTGATGGAAGAGCAGTCCAGCCTCTACAAGAAGATGTTTGACGAGAGGGATAAGAAGCTGAATGAACTCCTGGACGAGCAGAAACACACCAACGAGCTCAACATGAAGCTGATCAAGGTGCTTTACGCACGAACACCTACCCCACCGCAGCCATGATGTTCCCTGGGTCCTTCTTTCCTTTTTATCTCTTCTTTTATCACCTTTCGTTGAGTCTTTTCCCTTTCTCACACTTTGAGGACAAAGTGTCGTCTAAGTGTGGGGAAGGTATTTTATGTGCTTTTCTGTGTTGTGTATATTCGCTTGATTGAATGGAATGTTTGAATAGCAGCCACACTGCCTTTGTTTTTGAAAACCCCTCTACTTGAATGATGGTTTAGGCACTTTGAACAAGAAGCACTCATCCCACTTCACATATTCACGCGCACAGTCACACTACTTGTTAGCTCCTATATCCATGTCTTGCCTAGTCACATGTAGTCATTTGTTTACCCACGTAAGCTCTTTGAACCTTCATGCCATGATTATTATTTTTGAGTAGATTGTACTGGCTGAATTTGCATGAGACCCCTGGGTATAGGCACAATTAGACGTAGGAAAGCGACAACGTGATTAAAAACTTTGCAATCTTCTTTCTTATCTTTTTTCTTGCTTTTATCTCGCCTCTGCCGCTGATCTATCCCTTCTTTTCATCACCATTCTAACTATTTGAGACTTTTCTTTCAATTCTTAGCAGGTGAGAGATGTTCTCTGGCAGTGAGCAAGGTGAGGCAAAGAGAAAGAACAACCTTAGTGTAGGGGTATCAAGCTGCGATACCAAGATACTGAAAACCAGGGGATTCAAAAAAGAGAAACATAGCGACAAATCGCATGAAGAGATCTAGAAGCTGAAAATAAAAGCGGACGCCCAGAACAGTAGTATGGCAAGCGACCGCGGAACAAAAAGAAACAGACCTTCAGAATATGAACAGCCAACCAAGAAGCTCAAGTCATTCAACGAGCAATATAGAAATGAAGGGATAGACCAAGGCACTGAAAACAACCACACGCTTAGCCTGATCAGAAAATAGATTTTAGCTGCTCCAGTACTCCAGTCAGTCAGGTGGAAATATTTGTATACTCCTCTTTTGCTCACATTCAAAAAATTCAAAAAAGAAAAAAAAAGAATAAATATTTGAGCAAAAGAGGAGCAGAGCACGAGGAAATCCAGAAGACTGATAGCTACGAAGAAGAATACCCCCACTTATCACCCATCGCTCTTTGCCTTGCCCTCGCTGCTGCCAAACAGGAGACTCTCTCGCCGCCTTGCTTCTTCCAGCTAAGAAATCTCTATCCTTCTCTCTCTGCCTCTCTTTGAAACTTCTCTCCTTCCACAATTACTTGCTCTACCCTTTGCAAAGTTCTTATGATTGTATGATTGCCTGCGCATGTGTTCTCCGTACTCGGATCGCTATTGCAATTCTGGTTTTGTGCATTGTCATTTGCATTGTTGAGTGTAAACACTTTGCCATAATCCTTTTTTGAGTTTGAGTGCAAATACTATTTTCTGTATGAGGACTGCTTGCGACTATGTTAGGTATGGGAAATTTTCTCCCTTGGTTTCGTTATTCCTTGGGTTTGATGTGGATACTATCTAGGTAGGAGGATGTGTCGAATTTTGTGCTTATGAACTGAGTGTGCTTTTCCTTTTTCCTGTATGCCTTTTTGTGGGAGACCATTTGTCCTGATTAGGGGGCTGTTTTGAGTGTAATACTGAGGGAGAGCATAGGTTAGTATGGGGGATTTGATTGAATGCCACAATGTCTAATTAATCATCCCATTTTCCTATTATTTTGGATCATGATACTACTTATTGTGGCTATTTCTACTCCTTTTTGCAGGTTAATTGGTTTACACATAGATTGAGAGAAAATGAATGAAAAACCATGAAAAGAGCATGAAATCATGAAGAGAAGTAATTCTGGGCAGTATTCAACATTCCAAGTCAGCTGGGCATGGGCTGAATATTAACACATGTTATGCAATTCATCTAGCCAAGAGATTGCTAGTGGGCTTGGGCCGCACACATGGAGGGCGCACGTCTTGCTCAGCTGGCCCTCATTTTGATTCCTTTGCAAATTAGAATTTCCTATCTAAGATATTAAGACCTTTTATTTAAATAATTATTAAATCCTATTTTCTAGGATTTTAGTTGGACTAGGATTTGTTTTTAAACCTAGCAGGAAAGAAAGAGGTCTTCTTCTTCCCTAGTTGTTGAATTCGGCTACTGGTTCTAAATTTATTAAATATTATTCTTTTCTTATTCATTCCTGGATTTATTTAATTCATGCATAATAATTGTTTGAATTAATTATGTCTTATTCTAGCTAATTCATCTATTCTTGGTAAAGGTTCTAGGGTTATGATTCGTATGTTGTGAGATCAAATTAAACTTCATAAAATTCAAGTTTGTATTTCTATTCTTTTTATTTGAATGTCAATTTGTTCTTATTCGATTTAAGTTTAATCACCTTAGATTTTAATTTGAACAAATATAGCTTTTCTTAGAAACGTTGGATGCTACATCGTTGATAGGAATCTGCAGGCAACTAATTAGTGTAAGAGCTAATTAGAAAAGGGTAGAATCCGGTTTATAGGAGTAGAAGAAATTCTCTTCTAGATCGGGAAAGGTCTGTCCCCGTGTTAAATCAACCCTTCAATTAAACTTTATTAGGAGTACCGCCTTAAATTTATTGATCGGTTAGGGATCCTAGTAGGAGTACCGCCTTAGGAATCTTGAGTAGGAGGAAATCAGGAGGCTCAGAGTACCGCTGGTCTCTATAGGCTTTCTATTAAATTTAGTTTTGAAAACACTTGCATCAATGATCGACATATATGAATCGTGACCCGAAAAGAGTCTTTATCGGGAATTTATCATCATCCGAGTTCACTTAATCATCTCTCGTTTATTGTCTTTATTCTCTTTGTTTATTAAATTAATTGCAACACAAAATCCCACTTATTGGTTTTTACCACTATTACAATTTTGGTCTTTTACAGAAATTATTATTGTCCTGAAATCCCTGTGGTTCGATCCTTTTACCACTTGCTACAGTTTTAATTAATTGTGCATGGTGAATTGTATGATTTATGTTTGTTGGTTTCGGCACCCATCATGGTTTCATTATGAGCTCAATCGGCTCTATAAATAGGCAAAATGCCAAGTACAAGTTCTAATTCTAATCAAACTAAGAGTTCTAACTAAGAAATAACTCTAACTTAGTTAATTAATAATTACATAATTAAATACAAATAAGTCCATAAGCTTCTCATAAGCTCCGCTCAGCTGGCTGCACCATGACTCGCTCTTGGTCTAGTCGTACTTGACCGTGGCTCGGTCAATGCACATTCAAATATGCCCTCGAGCCATCTTCCAATTCCCTCGTGCGCTGAAACTTGGCCCAAACCTTCCTAACATGTCAAAATACATGTTACAAGGCTGGTCACTTAAAGAAACCACACCCGAACACACTTGGTCCTCTTGAACGCACCTGTTGCGCTTATACGCACCCTTGGTGCATGCAATTAGGTCACTCCGAGCCATCTTGCAATCTACCCGTGCGATTGACCCCAAACTTGGACACGACTCTCCTAAGATCCCAAACAGTCTTGTATTTATGTTGGAGTCATGATCAAAACTCATCTTCCATGATTTGGCTCAGACGGTCTCCTTTGACGTTGTCGTTGGCGTGTGCGTATGCTCTGTGCGCATCCTTCGTGCTTCAGCTCGGTCTGCTCGTGCCTTGGCCCTTGTCTCCATGCACGAGGTCCGTCTTAACCTCTCTTGAGTCCTCGCTACATCCTTGGCACGATCCCTTGCCTTCCTTGGCTCTAGTCGCTTGGCGCTCGTGTGTGGCGTGCGGTGAATTATGGTTTGTGCGAGGATTCGAATCATGGGAAAGAAAAGGAGGGGAGTGTAACCTAATCATAATGTTAGGTTACGGGCGGAAGTAGAGGATTGTATGTGAGATTAGTAGTATGGGTACGGGACGGGCCAGGCCTGGACACGGGCCTAAAATCTAAGAGCCCGTGCCCGACTCGTGTACAGTGACAGGCCTAAAATTTTGTTGTCTAAGCTCGTCCATTTCTCGTAAGGCTCGGGTCGGCCCTACGAGCAGCCCGTCTATTTTGCAGGTCTAGTGTTGGATAATCACTCCCCTTATCAAAAACTTTTTCTTCGTACTCCTAACTACACCTTTTTGAAAGTTTTTACTAACTCTGTGTTTTATTATTTGTCATTTTTTCAGTTTTCACCATAGTTATCAGAACCGGACCGGACAGCGAACCGTTTTCGAAAATTTGGTGGTTCGACCGGATTGTAGATGCTGGTCCGTCCGGAACCGTTTACACATTAAACCGGTAAATCTTAGACGATAAAACCGGATTGAACCGGCTGGTTTTTACTGTAGCATTTTATAATATATCAAAAAATATTATTAAATTGAAAAAGTCCAAAAACGACGTCGTTTTGGGACTTTTCAAAACGGCGTCGTTTTGGTCCATATCAAAACGGCGTCGTTTTAGTTGCCTCTCTGATGGGCTGGCCCATGCCTGTAATGGGCCGGCCCATCAAAAAATTTAAAAAAAAAAAAACCAAACCAAAACGACGTCGTTTTGGTTTGGCTCATCAAACTGGCCGGTTCAATCCGGTTCGCCGGTTGTATAAAAACTGGCCGATTTGACCGGTTGAACCCGGTTCACTTGCTTATCCGGTCTGATAGCTGAATCGAATCAAAAACTTGAAAAACACCGGTTGAACCGGACGGACCGGCCGGTCCGGTCCGGTTCTGATAACTATGGTTTTCACAATAACCAAAATAATCATTAGATTATAATTATTGTATAATTATTGACTAAACTATTCTTATTAATTATCAACCGGTCCTTTTTAATTTTCCTGCAAAAAGTGGTTAATTTAAAATTGTTTAAGGTTAATTATGTCATTAACTAGAAAAAGTGATCTTGAAAATTGAAATATGACAACTAAATAGACAAAATCATATTTTGAAAAAATGACAACTAATAAAACAAGGAATAAGTAGACGTTTATATTTTCCATACCTAAGAAGCATAAAATTGACTATCGTTCTACCAGATGTGTCTTAGGATATAGTTCAAACCATCATGGATACAAATGCATGGATTTAATCACCAAATAAATATATATTGCCAGACACATTTTATTCCATGAAAATACCTTACCCTATTTTGACCCGAAACCCACTCCACCTCCATCAAAAGTGTGTATTTTTCCAAATCCTTTGCTACCTATTACTAATCCAACAAAAAGCCCATTTCTTTCTTCATCATTGCAACAGGTCAGGCCCGTCTTAAGGCACGTAAGGAGCAACAAGTTTGGGACAAGCCCAAACAAATATGTTCAGTCAGTTCGGATTGATCTTTCACTTGCCCAGAAAAAAAACACCAGCCTCTATCCAGCCCACATTCCCCACCACAACCCAATCCACCTCAAAATAACCAAGACTCCTCACCACCCAATACGATGCCATATGCATCGTCTTCTCCTCCTCCACCGACCAACAAAACTCACCCCATGGTTCTGTGACAACAGCGCAAACCAAATCCAAAATACATCAACCTTACTACCATATCCACCCTACTAGAGACTAAACTACAACATTTCATCAAGCAAATCAGAAACCTAAGTGGCGAAAGGCGATGGATGAAGAAGTCAGAGCCTTACTGGAAAACGGTACCTAGACACCAGTCCCTTACAGAACGGATATGAATATCGTTAGGTGTAGATGGGTATATAAAATCAAACGACGTGCTGATGGTGAAATTGAATGATATAGGCAAGAGTAGTCACAAAAGGTTATCACCAACAAGAGGGGTTGGACTTTCACGAAACATTCAGTCCAGTCGTCAAACCAACGACGATTAGCATGATTATCAGTCTGTTATCAGTAATGAATCCATCAAAAATAAAATGTTGTATAATAAATCCATAAAAAATAAAATGTGTACAATTCAACATTAGTTGACAGAATATATTGTTAACAGTAACAACAAGTTCGCTCCTTAGAGAACAAGGGCTTAATTTAAATTTCCAATTAAGAACTAGTGTAACAAAATGAAATAAACGTTTTTATGATGCAAATATATTAACAAATACTAAGATTAAAGTGAGAATGTAACATAGTAATAAGGAACAAAATGGGAATTGTGAGGGTAAAATTAAGATACTTCTCAACGTCATAATTTATAAATATTGATCATTGATGCAAAAATATTCAGAACTGATTTTGTAGGAAAATTATGAAAATTAGGTTCACTTAGACTTGCTAATCTCCTCCTACATCAAGTCACTTAAATAGACACTCTATTAAGAACTCTAATCACCTAGCGACCCTAAGGTTCACTTATAAAATTTAATTAGCTGATTAATAAAAACAGGGAGAGACTTCCCTAGATCAAAGGATCGATTCACTTATCACATTAAGCCAAATTATTCTCTTTCTCTAGACCAAAGAGCAAATCCTATACTGAAATCGATCTAGTCGTTTACTGTATCTTTTTAATAATATAGTCCCAAAGTCACCAACATGTATTTTATTTTTCATTTACTATTAAAATTTTAAAATTAGATTTGATATCCCACTTTTAAGAAAATAAATTACACATTTGGCCCAAAACTATTCCATAAATTTTTAAAATTACACTTGAGATCTCATTTAAGAAAATAAATTATATATTTGGCCCAAAAGTAACTCCTGAGTATCCGTTAATATTTATAAAGTATCCCATGTGTGTCCAAAACGTATCAAATTTAAATTTAATATGTTATTAATATTGTGAAATATCCCATCATATCTAATACGTATCCAACTTATCGGGCAAGTATCGGATACTTACCCATATTTGCAGTATTCGTACTTCATAGCTAATTAGGGACGGAGCGAGGGGGCAAGGGGTGCCCCTATTTTTTAAAGCTTCTAATATAATCCATAACTCTTTAGATTTTTAATTAATCTTACTTTTATTTATCAAAACTTATATTTCACAGTTGGACTCAAGAAATAATTTTAAATTAAATTAACTTTCTAATATTAATGATAAATAAATCAAATCTTCCTAAATATGTTTATTAACTTTTATACTTTTCTTAAGATATAGTTCCTATTTCAAAAAAAAAAATAGTTCCTAAATATTTTATATATATTAAAGAATATAAAAGTTAAGAAATAGTATATAATATCACGCAATTTCTTACAAAATTAAATTAGTCTAGCTACGTTGACCTTCCCAATAAAATGGAACCCGAAAATAAAATGAAGTAAATCAAAGAGATTTATTTTCCCCAATTAATTAAAATCCAATCCAGTTTTTTGGATAAAGACCCTTTGTACTAAAAAATAAACATACTCCTAATTCAAATTGACCTCTCCTGAACTACTAGTCAATTGCAAACGCATGCCCCTCTGTTAGTCAACCTTGACGCCCATCAAAGTGACCTCTCACTCCCGGTTGCCTTTTCCTTCCCGGTTGACAGCTGAATTAATTTTTGGATCCTCCTCTGACATGATTTTCCTTTTTTTTTTGCAACATTTTCATTTCTTATTTTCTTACTCCTTAATTTATTTCTTTCTTTCTTTTTCTTTTCCAACCTTCTTTTCTTTTATTCTCTTTCGTTTCTTTTTCTTTTTCTTTTCCCTTTCTCCCTTTCCTTCGTCACCATCCTCTTCTTTTCTTTCTTCCTTTCTTATTTCTTATTTTCTTATCATTAATTTCTTTCATTATCATTATTTTCTTATTTTCTTATTTTCTTATTTTCTTATCATTAATTTCTTTCATTTCCAGCATTTAATCAACTCAAAGAAATTAACCCACCACCACCACGCCATCTCCATCTCCACCGCCTTCTTCCTAGAAATTAATCAATTAACCCACATCTAAACCACAAAAACAAAAATACAGAGAATAACAAAAATTAAAAATTAATCAATTAAACCACAAAATCAAAAATGCAGAGGATAACAAAAATTAAAAATTAATCAATTAAATCACAAAATAAAAAATGCAGAGGATAACAAAAATCAAAAATTAATCAATTAACCCACATCTAAACCACAAAATCAAAAATACAATAAAAAATACAATCAGATCTGACCATGAAAAGTTTGATTTCTTGCATATCTACCAAGAAAATGAATCTGCAGCAAAATGAAGAAGAAAATGAAGAAACAGAGGAGGAGGAAGACGAAGGTTTCTTGTTGTCGGTGGCGTCGACTGGTGGTGGTTGGTTTCTGTTGTCGGTGGCCGGTGGTGGTGGTTGTTTACAGCTACAGGTGGCGGCGACCGGTGGTAGAGGCTGGTGGTTGTTTACACCGGTGGGTGGTGGTGGTGGTCGGAGGCGAGAGGAGTGTGAGGGTTGGATGAGAAAATGAGGAGTGAGAGTACTGGATTGGATTTGAATTTTTTTAGTTCAGGGGAGGAGTCTGTGTTTTTTTTTTAGTACATGGGGCCTTTATGCAAAAAAAACCCTAATTTTAATTAGCCGTTGGAGTTCATATATTCCTTTTTCGAACAAGGCTTTTGTGGAGGGGTCCTCCCTGGTTGACGATGGACTGTAAGGATATAACTAGGTCGAGTTTTTTTATAAAAGAAAAAAGAAAAAGGAAATTGATTATATTATTAATTAGGGTAAAAGGTTGCAATTTAACTCTATAATTCTTTAAAAGTTACAATCTTAATATTTCTAGTGGTTAAAAAATTTATGCAAATTTGAGAGAAAAAGTGTAACAGATATGGGAGAATTCACTCAACTAAAAATTGAAAAAAATAATGAGCATTTAAAAAAAATATGTAATAAGGAATAAATTAAAAAATAAATTATAAATAAATTATTTTATTTTTTTATTGTATTAAGTTCTACTATGTTAGTAACATGTTTTGTCCAAATTTCATAATCTTTTGCATTTTTTTATTGTTTGTTTTGAATTTTTTAAGCATTTAAAAGGTTAAAATTGTAATTTTCAAAAAGCTATAAGGTTTACACTTATAAAGTTTTTTTATTTAATTTACCTTATTAATTACTATTAGAAATGAAACCCATAACTCAAATTATAAAAACGATATATACTAATCAATTGAGTTACAACATTTCCTAAGCTAGATGCATAACATTGTTTTGTAACAGCAGTAATTAAATTAAACCCCAATAAAAAGAAAAAGAAAAAAGAAAGGAAAAAGGAAGAGAAAAAAACAGTAAGAGCAATAATTAAAGTTTATGAATCTACTATATTAGTACTAGTAATATTAATATAGTAAGGGATCGGGTTCGGGTTCGGGTTCGGGTAAACGGGTAAGAGAGAGAGAGGAGAAAAGCAGGCTGAGGACGCTTTGACATCTTGACTCATGGCGTGACTGGCTCTGCTCTGCAGAAGGAAGACGGAAAGTGTAGACGATGGTGAGATCCCTAGCAAGTACCCGTTGACCTAAGACGTGCGTTTTAAATTCATTTCCTTTTTCCATTACCATTTCCATTTGCATTCTTCAATCACTAGCAAAAGAAAACAAAACAGATTTCAATTCCTGTTTCCTACCCCATAAACAGATAATTATAAACAAGAATCTGTTCAATTCGCTTGCCTTTTATATGCACTCGGCCACCACATTACTCTTTGTAGTGTTATCGGTTTCGTTTCATTCCATCTCTTCCTCATCGTCTGCTGCTCTCTCCAACAATGAAGAGCCGTGGAAGTACAGTCGCCAAAGTCTCTTTGAGATGGATTCCCTTTCTCTGCCTCTCTTGCTTTGCTCTTGGAATTCTCTTCTCTAACAGGTTGTTTCCCCACTCTCTCTCACTTTGTAATTATCGGATTTAGAATGATCTCATTTCATGCGGACTTTGATTCTGTTTTCAAGGTTCTGGGACTCGCAGGAATCAAACAGCCAGCTCATTTCCAGGCGTCGAAAAGAACAAGAGCTTCAAGTTGTCTCTGAGGATTCCTCAGCGCAGAAGGTATAATATACTATTCGTCTGAGTTATATCTCTCTGTTTAATTTAAAAGGAAAAAAAAAGGTTGCTTCTAAAGTTTCTGTTTTTCTTGGGGGGTTTTAATTAGAAACCTGCACAACGTAGAGATGTGATGGACGAGGTTCTGAAGACTCATGATGCAATCCAGTGAGTGATGTTACCTAATTTGTCTTCCTGTAAAATTAGTTTTTAGTTCTCTTTTTTTCCCTTTTGGGTGTGATTGTTAACTTGTTGCTTCCTTGTTTGTGGATGGATCACTCTGGACCTGCCAGATCACTCGACAAGTCTATTGCATTACTTCAAATGCAATTAGCAGCATCTCGGAGTTCTCAGGAGCTGAACTTGAGTGATTCCACTCCTGGTCTTTCAGCCTTGACTCATGTCAGCACTCCGAGACCGAAAGTGTTTATGGTTATGGGAATTAATACTGCTTTTAGCAGTAGAAAAAGGCGCGATTCTGTTAGAGAAACTTGGATGCCTCAAGGTTTGATTCTGCAATTCGGTACACTTTTTTTGGTGTTGTATGTTGATCTATTAGTATTGGTTTGAGCTTTTCTTTTCTGTATTTTGATCAGGAGAGAAGCTTGTTCAGTTGGAGCGTGAGAAAGGGATTGTTATACGGTTCATGATTGGCCATAGGTGAATTGCTTTATTCCCTACTTTAAAGTTATCTTGGGGTCAATGGGAGAAAAGTTAGGACTTGAACCAAAGAAATGGCTCATTGGTGCCTATTTAATCAGTGGTGCGATCCTGTTTAGTGAATGTACTATTACTTTTGCCAAGTTCTTGTGTTTCAGATTATACGACTGGTTCATCGTAGCAAAGGCATAATATATCACTGGTCTTGCGCTTTCTCTAACTTATACTTCGTGAACTTGAATGCTAATATCTCTATATTGTCTTTGTTTCACTTGGTTTGTTTGAGTCTTGTTTTGAATGATACTTTATTTTACTTGCTTATCTTCCTTCCAATATAATCCTTATTAAGTTGTTAATGTTAGAGATTTTAGTTTAGCTAAAGGTTTGAGTACAAGAACAATGGAAGTTGAGCATTGACCCTTGGTAATGGTATTTCCTATTTGTTATCATCTTTCACCTTTCTTGTTTGTGTTGCTCTCCAATGCAGCATCCAGTGTTCTGTTACAACTTCGATGTTGCAAGCAGTCAGTCTAGAATTACAAAATTAAGATGATACTTTGATTATTTCATGTGGCTTGACATGATGATAGGGATGCTGATACTATTATTATCTTTATCACATGAAGTTGATGGCTGACTTTATGGTATCTGTTTGGTGTTTGCAGTGCAACATCCACCAGCATTTTAGATAGAGCCATTGATTCAGAAGATGCTCAACACAAGGATTTCCTTCGGCTGGTGAGGGAGCTCAGAAATCTTTTTGTATTTGGGAAAACATGGAGCAATGTAGTAGGAATGTGGTCATATTTTTGTGTTGTTTTTGTAGGAGCATGTTGAAGGATACCATGAATTGTCTGCAAAAACAAAAATATTCTTTTCCACAGCAGTTGCAAAGTGGGATGCTGAATACTATATCAAGGTGGACGATGATGTTCATGTAAATCTTGGTAGGCAGTCTCGTAGCATCTTTTGATACGTTGTTGAGAATATGTTCACCATCATTACCAAAGATGAATTTGTTGCAATTAAATCCTGTAGGTATGCTAGCTGCTACTCTTGCTCGACATCGATCAAAGCCCAGGGTGTACATTGGATGTATGAAATCTGGGCCTGTACTCTCGCAAAAGTAATCTTTTTGGACTTTTTTATAGATAGTTGAGTTTTCCTGGCCTTTTGTCCTTACAAGATGGCATCACATTGATCATTTTCTCGTTCTATTTTAATTCAGAAACGTCAAGTATCATGAGCCAGAGTATTGGAAATTTGGGGAAGATGGGAACAAATACTTCCGACATGCAACTGGTCAAATATATGCGCTCTCGAAAGATCTCGCCACTTATATCTCCATTAACCAGTAAGGACATTAATTTTTATGTGGAGTTTCATTAGACCTAATTCAGTATTTCCTGAGCAACTGTATTCATGACCGTCATCCCTTTTTTTCTTGTGATTCGTGATTTTTTCCAAGACCGCCAGCAGAATTATTTTCCTAGTAGTTTTGATTCAATTTTTTCAATTTCAGTGTGGACGTCTCTCATGCCCTAGAGGCACTTTAAAAGTTTCAATCTTTGGCATGTATCTGTTAGGAAAAATTTAAGGTGTCAGTTAATCTACAGAAATAACAAATGAATAGTGCAATCAGTACCTTCATAACTTTGATATTTCTCATGTGGGTTTCTTTTATTATGAGAGTATTAAAGTTGGATGCACGCTGGCTGTTCTTGCAGGCCAATATTGCATAAATATGCCAATGAAGATGTGTCACTTGGTTCATGGTTTATCGGTCTTGAGGTTGAGCACATTGATGACCGGAATATGTGCTGCGGTACTCCACCAGGTACTGACCTGAAAATATCCCTACTATTATTCTCCTCTGTCCAAAACCAAGTATAGTGATCCAGCTAGTATGGTGATATTGCATTGTATCTAGAATTGGCCGAGAAGATATGCTGCTCGTGTTTAAGGCTCGTATATTTGTAAATACAGGCCTTGGTCAAAGTGCCTTGTTAGGCACTAACTCCTGCCTCTCTCTGACTTTTGTATGTTTGCCTCTACAGATTGTGAGTGGAAGGCTCAGGCTGGTAATGTATGCATTGCATCTTTTGACTGGAGCTGCAGTGGTATCTGCAAATCAGTGGAGAAGATGAAATTTGTTCATGAAAGGTGTGGTGAAGGGGACGGAGCTGTGTGGAGTGCTCTCTTCTAATTCAGGTGGCTGTGTTTCGATAGGAAAGGAGATTAGATAATTTTTCGCGTGGTGTTAAAGAAGGCGAGAGGTGGAACAGAGTTTGCAGGAAGAAGTTTATCTGGAGACGAGTTTCAAAGACTTTCAACATCTTGAACAGAATGGGAAGTTTCAATCAAGGTGCTAGCTGTTTTTATCGAGACAGGTTTTTGAAGATTTTGTTCGATAGATTGCCCATATATATATTTTTACTCTCTTTCGTGTGTGCGCGCGCGTGCTTGTGGATGGATATACAAAAAAGGGCATGTACGTGGTACACCCACCCGTTATACATTAGATATAGGTGTTGAATAGTCCTTTAATTTGATTGCAAAATGAAAAAAGTATGTATTTATAATTTTAATGTAATAAATTAGTAGTAATTATTTATATAACATTTAGATTAAAATATCTAATAAACTAATGACCTTAAAAAATACTTCATTTTAATTAAAACAATTCGTACAATAGCTTTTAACTAAACCTATTTGCTTCATTTTACAAAACAACACATCATAGTATAGCCGGGCAAACAAGCACTAAGAAAATAAGAGAAAAAATGTCACCTTTGTTCTCACCAGTTACAAACCAAAAATCTGCATCTCACTCTGTGTTGTTATACAAAATAATTGTGAGGGCCAGTTACAATTGAAGTTGTTGAAGTTGTTGGTAATGTAGAAAATTAAAGCTCGAGTCAGTGTCTGAAATTGCCAAGCATAAGAGTAAGGGTTTCAATCTTTTCAACCAGGAATTAAGGAGTTTGTGGATTGGTAGTCATGCTTTTTTGCTTCTAGGCTGAATTAAGTTAGGATACTGAAACTTGCTGCCGTAAATATTATGGCTTGGGCACTAGTTGATAATGTACGTGCTTCATAAGACTTGAAACGTAAATGTGAACTTTGGCTAGCTTTTTGAAAATGTCACTTGATCGATTATGGCAAAGACTTAAGTTTTACTGTTCCCATGCTTTCCTCTTTTCTTAAGTTCTTATTTTACTTTTTACATTTTCCTGGTTAAAAGCTAAATAATGCTTAAGCTTTGATTTTTGGTCAACCTCAAACTTTTTGAATGTTTACTAACTATAGTACAGAACCATATGCAATATAACTGATATTTTTTATCTCTCAATAATGCAGGTTGGAGACTTTGCTAATTGCTTGATCGAGGCTAGAAAAGAGTTGCAGCACAAGTATGTTGCTAATTGATATGATCCGACTCTCGGGTGTGAGGATCGAATGATAGCACACGATTTGAGGATCTAGCTCTAAAGTTTATTACTCACAAACACATGAAAAATAGTAGGAAATATGGATGAAACAAAGATGGAGACGCACAGCGGAAATAGAAGATAAATACCCGGATTAAAGGCGAAAGAGGTCAGGGATGATAGTCGGAACAACGATCGATTGAACACTTGAGATATGCTAGTTGAACGGCTTGAACACGGGCAGAATGTTCAAGAACACAAATCACTTAATATTCGAATTCAAATGCTCACACAAAGGAAGTAACAACGGATTACACAAAGGGTGTGTTTTATCAAGATTTCACCGAGGGCCAAGGGTTTGAGACTCGGATCTATGGATGATAAAACAATGATGAATTTACGTCTTATCCTTGCGAGGTATCAAAACACCATCAAGCTTAGAATCCCACAAGCGTTGAGCTTCGAACGAATATGGAAGGAATATTCTCAACTTAACAAATATTCATCAATCAAAAGCTGACTGTAAATGTACATGGAACTAGCTATTTATACTAAGTTACAAAAATATGAGCATTTTATGACAAATTTTCCCTTCTAAATAACTAAAAGAATTAAAGAATTAAAATCTCATTTTCGCCAATTGGTTCAAGGATTAACGGTATGTTGTTAATGCCTTAACAGCATGCCGATAATCTCACAAAAACTTGGCTCAAAGATTGTCTTCAACTATCGGTTTACCGATAGCTTCCCTACATAGTGCTGGTGCCTAGGAAGTTCGGCCATGCGGGTGGCCTAAGACTCGACCGATACACCGTCGGGTGTCGATTCCCGGTATTCCCTTAAGGTGCCCGGTATGTGCTGCTTCAAAAGGTAGCACCCGATATCTTCCTGATAACTAGGCCAAGCGGGAGGTCGAAGGTCAGGCAGATATGCTGATGGGTGTCCGTTCCCGGTAGTGTGCACATCCTGCTCTTGGGTTTCGTATAAAGCTCGGTCTCCATTAAGGCTCGTTCCTCGGGTAAGTGCTGGATTGGATGTCTATTTTCGGTAACTTCAATTAGTTTTCCCGGTAATTGATCATTCTCGGTAATGTATTGGTTGGGTCGTTGACTCTCGATAGGATACGTGAACATCCTCAAAGTTAGGCTAGGCGTGAACATATCATCACCTCTCCCTTCGAAAGGATTCGTCCTCTAATCCATAGCATTATTTCTGGAGTATCGGCTTGGCCACTCACAACTCAAAATGCTTTGCAAGGAACACCTCAATGTATGTTCATGACACTGCCTAGGAATGTAGCTAAGGAAAGGATCCTCATAAGCGCCGAATTCCTTGACAAATTCGTTAGGTAGTTCCTCGTTTTTTCTCAAATTTGTTGCCCTCTCTTGTTTGTCGTCACTCTTTTCACTCCTAAAAGTGACATTTCCAAACTCAAATAGAGGGTTGAAAAAAACATTAAACACTTGTGGTTCAATGGTCACACCCGAATCATTGGTGTTACTAAGCGATGTCATCATCAGGCGGACTGGAAAAGATATCATCTTCCGGCGGGCTGGAAAAGATGTCATTATTGGGTGTGCTGGATAAATTGTCATTATCGGGTCGGCTAGACAAGATGTCATTATCTGCTGCGGTGGAAAGGCTATCATTAACGGGCGGCATGGAACCAATAGCCTCAGCTGGTGGGGTGGGGACTTTGTCATTATTGGGCGAGTTGTTTGTACCACTCCCTTTCTCCTCAACCATTCGACACTTTTCAATCACATTTGGTAGGCAAGGTTGAGAGAGTATAGGTGGCGTTTGGGATGGGCTATGGCTTGGATTCCTTGAGGACTCCCGAGCTTCCCTTTTCAAAGCAAAATGGACCATGGAAGGTAGGCTTGTAAACTCATAGAGTTCTAGCCGACTGTTAATCCTTTCGTTCAACCCATTTTCAAACAACGCCATGATTATTCCCTCGTCACTTTCTTGAATGTGAGTTTTGATGAGTAAATCATCAAACTCCTTATAGTACTCCAGCACAGTTTTGGTCCCTTATTGGAGGGAGGACAGTTCATCTTCTAATAATTGAAGATAATGGGAGGACATGAATCGTACTCTCATCACATGCCGCATTTCCTCCCATGTTCTGCTTCTTGCTCCTTCTTAGGCTCCTACGGTACCACCAAACATAGGTATCATCATCAAACGTTTGGATAGCAAGTCCAATTTTCTATTTCTCCGACAGTTGATGACAATCAAATTTTCTTACAAGGCGGTATTCCTATTCAATAAAGTCTGTCGGGTAGAAGGTGCCTCTCAAAACATGGAGTACAAACAGTCAGTGTTGAGAAGTGGCGTGGTCTTGAGGGGTACGACCACTAGTAGTGGGGCCATGACCAAGGCTTTGATTGGAAATGGAACCTAGGCCATAGCGTAAGACACAAGGACTTGGGGGGTCTTCGTACTCTTCATCCTCACCACAACTTACTTCACTTTCCGTTTGGTGTTCGCCCGCACTATCACTGCTATACTCGTAGCCACCTTTATCGGAAGGATCGTATGCGTCATGACCATGCACTTGGTAACTATCATATGCATGAGGACTGTAGTCATTATCACCATACGATCCATAATTCTCATCACCATTAGGCTGACAATAAGCGTCACCATATGAATCATAACCATCATCATTGCATTGATAGCTATCGATATCATAATATATATAGTTTGTTTCCTTTTTCCTTTTTGTAGGTGCAATGTCACGAGAAAGTACACATATATATGTATACGTTAGTGAAAATACACCCTCACGTGTTTACACTTGTGTTTAAACACTCGCAAAAATTGTACTCACAAATTCTCTCAATTTCTTGCAATCAACTCCGTGCATTCACAAGCTTTTAAGCTAGTAACTTCAAGTAATCAATCACAAGGAGACAGACTCGAGAAAGGCAAGAAAGAAACGAAGAAAAGAGACGCAAACACACAAAGGTTCAAGTGTAGTGACCAATCAGTATACCGTTAGGGTACTATCGGTATGTCGTTAACTGCTGAAAAAATTTGGCAAAATTCTGAACTTGGCAGTAAGGAAGAACAAAGATAAGAGAGGACCCGAAAGGAATAAAGACTGACAAACTTGACAAAGAAGACTGACTCAAAATATATCGGTATGTCTAGGGGATATACTAGACTCGGTGAAAGACTCGGAAGACTTGGGAAAAGTATCGAACAACTTTTGGGCTAGAATATGTGGTTTTGTGGAGTATTTTTGAGAAAGTAGGAGAGAGGGGCGGCTGACTTGTCCCATGCATTTAATGCAAGGGATGGACATGTGATGATTGCCGACTTGATAAAATAATTGTTTAAAGGGAAACACAAGTATTTGGCTTTTGAAAGTATTTTTGGATCAAGATTTCTGTTTCCTCACTCATGCTTCTCTCTCAAATGGATGAACAAGATGAACACCAAGAGCACACCAAGAACACTCTTCCAGATTTTAGCCTTTTAAGCTAGCAAATGTTACCACAAAATTCACCAATTTATATTACACAATACTAGACTCAGAGAACAAGATTTAGGACTCAAGAAAAAAAGACAAATGGACAGATGAAGACTCGATTAACACTGTTCACAAGTTAAACAACGTCAAATTTAAAACAACTCAAGAACACTAATGAACATGGACTGCCTCGGTTGGCGATTCTGTTCCTGCTCGAATGAGGGTTCGGATGATATTTTGAAGGGTGACACAAGTACATCAACTCAAGAACACATAAACACAAAAGAATGACAAAAAACTTGACACTTTTGGTTTTGTAGTTCCGGACAGAACTGACTCTCTTTTGTTGGACAAAAAAACTCAAGATGAAAGCACAAATACTGTTTTATCAAGATTTAGCTGAGGGCCAAAAGATTGAGACTCGGCTCTATGAATAATAAAATAGAGATGACACTAATGAACAACACAACGAAATTGGACAGAACGAAGAAAAATTCAAGAGCGCCGAAAGCTCCGCTACCACCTGATATGATCCGACCCTCGGGTGTGAGGATCGAATGATAGCGCACAATTTGAGTATCTAGCTCTAAAGTTCATGACTCACAAACACATGAAAAATAGTAGGAAATATGGATGAAACAAAGATGGAGACGCGCAGCGAAAATATAAGATAAATACCCGGATTGAAGGCGAAAAAGGTTAGGGATGATAGTCGGAACAACGATCGATTGGACACTTGAGATATGCTTATTGAACGACTTGAACACGGACAAAATATTCAAGAACACAAATCACTCAATATTCGAATTCAAATGCTCACACGAAGGAAGTAACAACGGATTACACAAAGGGTGTATTTTATCAAGATTTCACCGAGGGCCAAAGGTTTGAGACTCGGATCTATGGATGATAAAACAATGATGGATTTACGTTTTATCTTTGCGAGGTATCAAAGCACCATCAAGCTTAGAATCCCACAAGCGTTGAGCTTCGGATGAATGTAAAAATTTATATTTTATGATATACGTTTTTATATTTGTTTTATTTTTCTGGTTTTCGTTAATTTTGAAATGAATTACCAAGCTTTACATTTGTTTTTTATACTTTTTCTAATTTTGAAAATATTTTCCTATTTTATTAGTTTTTTATTAATTTTTTAAAAATATTTTTCATATTTTATTATATTTTTGAAATAGTTTTTCTATTTTATTAGATTTTTCTTAACTTTTTATAATTTTAATAATATTTTTTTATTTTATTAGATTTTTCCTATTTTTTATATATATTAAAATATTTTTCTATGTTATTAGATTTTTCTTAATTTTTAGGGATGATAGTCGGAACAACGATCGATTGAACACTTGAGATATGCTTGTTGAACGGCTTGAACACGGACAAAATATTCAAGAACACAAATCACTTAATATTCGAATTCAAATGCTCACACAAAGGAAGTAACAACGGATTACACAAAGGGTGTATTTTATCAAGATTTCACCGAGGGCCAAGGGTTTGAGACTCGGATCTATGGATGATAAAACAATGATGGATTTACGTTTTATCTTTGCGAGGTATCAAAGCACCATCAAGCTTAGAATCCCACAAGCGTTGAGCTTCGGATGAATGTAAAAATTTATATTTTATGATATACGTTTTTATATTTGTTTTATTTTTCTGGTTTTCTTTAATTTTGAAATGAATTACCAAGCTTTACATTTGTTTTTTATACTTTTTCTAATTTTGAAAATATTTTCCTATTTTATTAGTTTTTTATTAATTTTTTATATTTTTTAAAAATATTTTTCATATTTTATTATATTTTTGAAATAGTTTTTCTATTTTATTAGATTTTTCTTAATTTTTTATAATTTTAATAATATTTTTTTATTTTATTAGATTTTTCCTATTTTTCTATGTTATTAGATTTTTCTTAATTTTCTAATGTGTGGACCCAATTGTTAAAAAAAATTATTAAAATAATAAAATTTAACGGAGTTTATCTCCGTTAATATTTGTTTTATTAGTTGAAATTACATTAAATTAACGGATAATATTTTTAAAACCGATAAATATAGAAAAAAAAACGTTTATAACTTATTAAAATTAAATTAAAAATATTTACTTCTCCAAGTAGGGGTGGCAATATGGGACGGACGAACGTCCATGGAGCAATCCCATTTGTCCAATAAATAAACTGGACAAACTTGTCTAAGTCCATTTAATAAACGGACGGACCAAACCCGTCCAACTAAATTAGCCGAGTTTGGAGGGGTTCCCGTCCAACAATAATTTTTTTCTAGAACTTGAATTTTTTTTTGAAAACTAATTTTTTTTTGAAAAATAAGAGTAATTTTTTTTGAAAAATTAATATTTTTTGAAAAATTAAATAATAAACGGACAGACGAAACCCGTTGGGTTTGTCCCGTCTGTCCATGTATATAGTTGAACGAGTTTGACCCAGCCCGTTTATTAAATGAGACAAAAAAATATTGTCCATATCTCATTTAAACTTGGACGGACGGACGGATTATATGCACAAATGTCCATATTTCCACCCCCATCTCCTTGTCACCTCCTCGTTCAAACACTACCTATAAGTAAAAAAGAACGTGGGCGTTACCGTGGACTTTCTTTCCTCTTCCACTTCGCCTCTCCTCGCATTAAATCAAACATGAGCTAAGCTCTCCGGCTTAACAGTCGGTGCTCTAGATTACTGATTTCAGCATATGCCCACACAAATTCAGTAATTAATTGAAGAAAAAAAGGGAACAAAAATGGAGAACACTGACGTCTTCCTGGGCCTGCACGACTTCCTCGAGTGGATGCGGCAACCATCAGCAGCCGATTTCGTCAAATCCATCAAAAGGTATCACTCAGTTTCACTATCCTACTCGCTTCCTTCCTTTTCTATTTTGGCATTCGCCATGAAATCAGGCCCAAGATTGCTTCTAACTACAAAAACCCTGTCGTCTTTTAAACCAAAGCAATGCATTTTCTTTCTTCTCCTTTTTAAATGTAATTTGTTATGCTGGAGTTGTGTTTTCGTTCTTTGTATAAGGACCTATAAGAGAAAGAAACGTGAAAAGTAATTTAAGTAAGAAAATGTTTGCATGGCTTTGATTCTGATATTGGTTTTTTGATTTGGCAGCTTCATTGTTTCCTTCTCAAATAATGCCCCTGATCCTGAAAGGGACAGTGCCCTAGTACAAAGCTTCCTTGCCAACATGGAAGCAGCTTTCCGTGCCCACCCGCTTTGGGCTGGCTGTTCTGAAGAGGAGCTGGAGAGTGCTGGTGAGGTTAGTTGCTCCACTTTTACCCTTTTGCTAGATGTTTGTAGGAAAAGAAGATTGAGTTATAGTAGCTTCGTGAAACCTTCCTACTATAGCTCTTCATTTATTGTTTTCCTTCTACAGGGTCTCGAAAAGTATGTTATGACAAAGCTGTTTACACGTGTATTTGCATCGGTTCCAGATGATATAAAAGCTGATGAGCAGCTTTCTGAGAAGATGTCATTGGTTCAACAATTTGTTCGCCCTGAATATTTGGATATTAAGGCTCCTTTTCAGAATGAAACATCTTGGCTGGTAAGTTGAGGGATTCACATTTGTTCTTGTGAACTGAATTTTGGCTATCAATTCAGTTCTGGTCCTTTTGGAGTTTATTTTTAACAATTGATTCTGTTTGAGCGGTCATGAATTCCTAAAAGCAGAGCAATAGTTTGAAAACAATTAGAATAATCTGATTCATTAAACAAATACAGAAATATGTCATTTACAGTTTATGGTTTTGAAAGCTGAAACCTTCTTAAGTATGCCACATCTTTGCCAGTGAGAAACCTTTTGAGTATCCGGTGCACCATATCTCCACTCACTTTCATGTGCAGTATCATTCATGAGTAATCAATGCTGAGGGCGAATGATTCCACACTCAAGTTGTCTATACGAGTAGAGATGTTGTCCTGTGGAGTTTGTCTCGTCGTACATCTTTGGAGTCTCCTTAAACACATAGGTTCTTGTATATGATTGTACAAGACTGATCATTTGGTTCCTTGCATCCATCGCCATCTATCCATTTAAATGATTCAAGTCTTGTTGATGATGGAGATGACTTTTGTTGTTTTGTTGATTCTAAGTATGTCAGTATTATGTGTTATTAGCATCAATACTGAATGCCAAACCTGTGAACTTATCATATCCATGAATCAAAAAATACTAGTAACATATACTGAATGCTTTTAACCATTAGGATATGACTTTACAGAAAACCAGAATACCATGAGAAAGTATATTTAACTGTAGTAATTTGGTTTTATTTTCTCTAAGGAACCCATAATGTCTATGAATCAAAAAGTGCACATTATAATAATAGTATTAACTTTTAAGAGGAGGATATCTATGTTTGATAAAAATCCTACTAACATGACCTTCAAATCACAAATTATGTGGGGATCATTGATGGTGATGCAGACTGAAGGATGTGGCTGGTGTCATATCAAAATTCATAAAGATATGATTTAATCAGAAAAATATTAATACCATGGGTAAATATACATAAAACTGAACTAGTTCGTTATTACTTTATCCAGCGAAGCTATCTGAACACTATTCTATCTGAATGTATCAACGCTCATCCGTTTTCTTCTATCTTGGAGAATAGACGCTTTTGTTTTTCCTTTCCAACGCATATTGGCCTGTCTTCCTATTATTGCATTTTGTGTATTTTTTTAATTTTTTTTACTTTTTGGTTTATGGATGGTAAATTTTAGAAGAAAAGAAAAAGAGATTCAAAGACTTGTATCTAATTTTTGTCTTGATTTTAACATATGCCTTTTTAAGAGTCCATAATCCAACTTTGATCAGGTTATGTTATTTGTTGCCCTTTTCCTTTTGAAAAAAAAAAAAAAAAACTAGTAGTCATTAGGACAATTATAGCTATTAACCTTTTTGGTTAAAAAAAATGTGTTTGAATCCCTTGGATTCATGTTCACGATTGTGTGGAAGCCAAGTGGTGCATTTCTGACTACTGCAGCGTTAAAATATCCTCCTAATATATGCTTGTTACGGTCTCACCTATCTTCGACATAGTCTTGACCTGTTTTCTTTATGCTTATGTTGGCAGCTTGCTCAAAAAGAACTACAAAAGATCAATATGTACAAAGCACCTAGAGACAAGCTCGTATGTGTTCTCAATTGCTGCAAAGTCATAAATAATCTACTCCTTAATGCTTCTATTGCTTCAAATGAGGATCCACCAGGAGCTGATGAATTCCTTCCTGTCCTAATCTACGTTACCATTAAGGTGAGACTAATAAATGTTGTTGATCACTCTGTGTATTCCTTCAAATTTGGCACATCCACTAGAAGAATTTATTACCCTTGATATGAAGTACCAAAGGTTACTGCTTATTATTACCGTGTTCCTTCTGCTGCATTAAATGATTACTCCATTATGAGTATGCATTAATAGAGCACAAGAGCTGTTTATTTGACCAGGATTGGTGGCTTGATTCCAAGTTATATACTTAAACAAATGTTTTCACTCTCCATATTGTTTTAGCAGTTGGTTACATTTCAGGTGTTATGCAAATCTGAGTACCTTGGAGAATCAGTTTGCACAACACTAGAAATAGGTAGTGTGTCAAAGGTAAATTGTGAGGTCTGAAATTATTGTGCTTACTATGCCAATGATACCTAATGCTTGTCCTTAAACTTTGTATTGTTTCCTGATGCAACCTTGTAGCTCATGAAGTGTATCTGAAATTTTCTTCTATAAAAGAAAAATAAAAATAAAGAAGGATAAAGGTATCTAGTCTGTTCTTTTAACTGTGTCGCATGTAAGAAGAGTGAATCATTTGTAATGGAATCATACCTAAAAGCAGTAGAGAAACTTATTAACTTGCAATTGACTCAGTTCCTATGCCTAATGAACTTCTTCGGATTTATTCCTTTTATGATGTGATCTATCTTTCATGATGCCTCATGCTCACAAAATTGTTTGATTCATTATGCAGGCAAACCCTCCACAACTACATTCAAATTTGTTGTACGTACAGCGCTACAGGTGTCAATCCCGATTAGTCGGAGAAATGGCCTATTTTTTCACAAACATGCTGTCTGCAGAGTCTTTCATTTCAAACATCGACGCAAATTCACTTTCAATGGATGAAGCTGAGTTTGAAAAGAACATGGAATTGGCCCGTGCTCTTCTGTCTGGTCCTTCAACAGAAATGGATGGTGTTTCCAATCAAGGTTATCAAAATGTAGGCGATAATCTCAAATCAGAACCTGTTGAATCTAGACATCAAGCTATGAGTTCTAAGAAGGAACGGGATTCTTCAAATATGCTCAAGTCTTCTGAAACAAGGTCTCCAAGTAAGTTGAAACAGCATGCCATATATGAGCCGTCAATGCCAAAGATTCTTTCCTTTTCAGATATAGAGAACCGAGGAGCAACTATGCTTTTGAAGGAAGATTCAGTGAGCATGGTCTTCCGAGAATACCCATACTTGTTTGCCAATGCTGGTGATCTAACAATTAATGATGTGGAGGAGCTTCTAAATCATTATAAACAATTAGTTTTTAAGTATGCCTGTCTATCAAAGGGGCTAGGTGATTCTTCAACGTCCCTTCCGGTGTCCTTTTCTCAAACTCAACTTCATCATGATGCTGAGCCTCTGAACCCACATCAAGATACTGGAACATTAGAACTAAATAATGACTCGCAAAAAGATACTGGCTTATCTGATAGTGCAGATGCAGTTCCCGTTGCAAGTGAAGAAAATGTTGAATCAAAGGCCTCAGGGGATTAGGAAATAGTACATCAAAAGGAGCAGGAAGGGGAGACTTCGGCATAATGGAGCACCTGGGCATTCCTTTAAGAGTAGAATGACTTCAAAGCTCCTAAGCAATAGCAGCCAATGGAGCTACTGCTTTAACATGTCAGTGGAATGGAAATTTATCATGACTGTCTTGCCATTGCAAGGAACTGAATTGGAGTTCTCACCAAATTGTATAGAACAAGCAGGGAAGAATTGAATTCCTATTTCGTTTTGTCATACTTTCAAACAGCATACCATGCAGACATGAAACTTCACAGCGGTCATAGTCTGATCAGAGGGTAGTTTGAAATTTGTTACAATTTTTGTATAACATTTGCATTTGATGGTTGGATGATTTATCAGTATACTCTTAGCGGAAGTGCCTCTATGTTCAACCATAACACTAGGTATGTCTTTGCCCTTGAACTACATATGCTCGTTAAGTAAATAGACGTCAGAGCATTATCATATGGTGAGCTAAGCAAGAATGTTCTCTTTTGCATTTATTGAACTCTGAAATAACTTGTGATTCTATTTTAGTTGTGAAGTATACAATTCTGAGTTGCCTTGCAATTCTGTTTGGGAACAATTTGTCTTGTGTTGTGTTATGATCTTACATTTTTGGATATGTAGTTATTGATGCTATGTTTAGTTTGTAGTGCAAAATACGGACTCTTTTAGACCAGCAAAACCTTGGCAAAGCAAGTATGAAAGTAGAGGGGAAGGCTTATGATTGCATGAGGACCATATTAAAACCTGAGGAAATGATTTCCTTTTTCTCTTCTCTTCTCTTCTTTTCTTTTCTTTTCTTTTCTCTTCTTCAAACAAAGAGAAGATAAGTATGTGATTTTGACGTGGTGGTTTACCAAATTATTGGTTGTTGTTCAAGCTTGATACTTAGAGTTGATGACCGAGGTCCCGGTTACTAGCTAAAATGAAGATGAGGTGCAGGGTTGGCATTTTCATTTCATAAATCACATCCACATCAGCAAAAATAGGACTAGGACGTGTATGTATGTATACTTGGGTCTTGGTTGGAGAAAAAGATGTGACTTTTGGTCTTTAATCACTCACTCTTTTGGGATTTGTCTGTTTGCTGTTATACCTTTCGATAAAACTTTTGTTGAGTGGCAATTATGGGGTAGGGGCTAAGCCATCTCTCTTGATCTATCTGCTCAATATTGGTCTGCTTTCTGTTTTTTGCATATCCAGGCAGGCATATCATATTAGGTGACAAAAGGTGACTCTTCTTCCTCGTGCTCTACACCTACTCCTACTATTTATATTGGTATTTTTATTTATATTTATATTTGGATAGAGGGGAGACAATGTTTGAATTATTTTTGGACCCTTTTGGACAACATTGCACTAACTATTGAAGAACATGATTATGTGGTGAAAATGCATTATTTCTTGCCGTTGTCTCGGGACAATTTCTGACACTACACAATTTCTCAGCACCTTCTCGCATGTCCATGTGATCAGCAGTTTTAGTTCTCTCTTGCAGTTGCATTGCAGGTGGCTCAAATGTCAATAGAAGAAGTCCAGGTGTTCTTATGAGATGACATTTGTAGATTTGGGGATTCAGGGTCTTACTGCTGTTCCCTTCTTTTTTTGGCAATTGTTTCCCAATTGAGCCAGGATTCATGCATGACCTTACAGTCTTATGGTCTTATGATAGTGAAATTATGATAGTGTCGGTGAAGAAGACAAAAGTGAGAGGCTTAGTTAAAATGGAATGCGTAGTAGAGGTAGAGATGCAATTTTCTCGTGCCACAAACATGCTTGCATATGTGACCTGTCGGGTCCGATTCGGATCGGATGAGTTGTATTATATTATGCATCTCCCTTCTTTTTTCTTGAGTAATTATATAGCGGTTTTCAATTAGCTACGTTTCGTTTGATTAACCTAATCGAACAAGGAGGTTACATATCAAGTTTGGTGATTTTTTTTAAATACTATCTCAACCATACGTTTCGTTTGATTAATCTAATCAACAAAGAAGTTACATATCGAGATTGGTGATTTTCTTTAAATGCTATCTCGACTATGATAGTGGTACGATTTATCTAAGGCGATATAACTAGATAGAAAACTTGGATTTCTATATAGTTTTTTCCTATTTTTTGCGCATGTGATCTGCATCTGCTTTGGTTCCCCATTACGACTTACAATTTTTATATTTTTTAATTAAATATATCATGTTTTGACCTCTAGAAAAAGAGTAACTATTAGGTTTAAAAAATTATTTTTATAATCATCATATATTTTTTTTAATAAAAAAATGATTATATTATTAATTAAGATTGCCATCTCTACCATGTCCGTATTTATGATGCAATTAAAATGATCATCATTCTTAATTTTTTTTTATCTTTTCTAATTATTTTATTATATATGATACAATTAAATCATGTTATAAGTTAAGCATCTAAAACAAGAGTATCCACATGCATGAGATCCATTACAATTTCTTGATTTATACCTAAAATTACAATTTAAAATTAATATAATTAATGTGGATAATTATCAAAATATAAAAACCAATATTTTGATTGGAATTAATCATTGGATTGACTTGATAATAGAGGGTAAAGGAAAAAAAGAAAACTATCATCGTCACAGAAGAATGTGACTGAGGTTCTACAATTATACAATTCTCTAATGGGCTAATGTGCTAATAACATATTTGTTACTTGTACTCGATTTTTTTTATTAATTTATTATTTGTACATTAGTTTGTATTATGTTAGTATATTAGTATTTATTAGTTTGTTTTAATTGAGTATTTTTTACCTACGCGTCATATTTTTATTTGTTTGTGTCAAAAATTTTAGCATGCAAAAAGTATAAAATTATAGTGGTAAATTAATGCGAAAATGTTCTTTTGAAATCAAATTAATTCAAACTAACTTTCATATTTTAGAGTTTTTATCTCAATTAGTATATGTTTGAACTTCCAATGAGCAAAACACAGTCTAATTGAGATAATTTGATAAAAAAAAAGAGATAAGAATAGACTGGAACAAGTCAAAAGTTCACTACCATTTTATTATTTGAAAAGAAGAAAAATAATAAAATCAAAATCAGAATAATACCATAGATACCGACTTGTTCATGTCGATATGTTTGACCACCTCATCAATCTGAACCGAGATGTGAATTCTTGATTGCAACATTTTTAAGCTTGCATATTTTTCAATTAGTTTTTTTTTTTTAAGGAAAGAGATTATTACCGACTAGTGTTAAACTACTTATTCAATTTGAACGGTTTATATTAATTCCGTAACCTATAATTTATTTTATTATAACACCAGCTTTGTAACTTATTATCGTTTTTCTTATAATGTTTTTCATTTTTATTTTTAAAAAAAATTTAAAATTTCACATTGAAGGTACGTTATGATTGAGTCATGCCATAAGCGATTGACTATTTTAGTCGGCCAAAAATGATGGCCGGCTAGAAAAACCGGCGTTAGCATGAAATAAGTGTGCATTCTACCAATTAATGCAATGGATATGATATGTGTAAACACATAAACGTGGCATAAGTTGAATGGCTGGGCTTTTTTCACAAAAATAATTAGGTCTCTTTGAATTATTTGAATTAGGGCAAGAGCAAGACAACAAAAATCATTGCTAATCATTCTTCTAAGTCCTAACTAATTAGTTAATTAAATTGTTAAACATGCAGTCAAAATATGACTTTATAAAACAGCAGAACACAACAAAGGTAAATATATTAATATAAATAAACAAACAAATTACTAATAATATTAAAAATTATACTCATTCCGTCCCCGAAAGTCTCATTTGACTTTTTCATACAAATTAAGGAAGTGTGATGATTGTATATTTTTAGTGGGTACTTACCAAATTTATTATTTGGGTTGATTTTAGTTTTTTTGACCGAAAATTAATAGAGAGTTAATACTGAAGAATAAATCTCTTTCCGATGGGAGTAGACATTTCTGACAAATTCATGCCAGATAAACCCAAGAGGACCAAACACACACATCATCATCAACAAGCTCTTTCTCTCTCTCCACGCTTATGTGAACAGATAAATATATAAGTAGTAGATTTTATTTAGGAATTAGTAGTTGAGAAACTCGAAAACTAGCTCTCCTTTTTAACACCTTTTTTTTAATTTTAATAATTAACACTTTCTCTTCACGCTCTCCTCCTACCTAAACCAATAATCTTCTACTACCAATTACCAATTACCAGCCTCCTCCTCCTCCTCCATTTGAAAGCAGAACATGGGTGGTGGTAATGGATACAAACAGAATCGTATGTATCTTCAACATAAAGCCAGCAGTACTACATTCTTGCCGATGTTGTGTTCAAGACTATCCATCAGAGATGTGGTCAGTGTCCCAAACAAATTTCAGTGGCAAGAAGTCGTTGAACAAGAAGACAACAGATCTGTTTCTTTTTCCAGTACCAAGACAGAAGACCCTTTATCCCCAAAGATCGGTTGTATGGGTCAGGTCAAGAGAAGCAACAAGATTGTTGGCTTCCCTTCTTCTTCTTCCTCTTCTTCTTCTTCTTCTTCTTCGAACAACAACAACAAGCTTTTCTTGATCTCTACCAAGAATGTTGGTGGTATTACAACCACAAGTGCAGTGATCAAGTACTCCAAGCTCAAGAAGATGTTCTCTTCCAAGAATCTCACTGCTGCTGCTGCTGCTACTACTACTACGACTACTACTGCCTCATCAATCAGAAGCAGAAGCTTTATAAGGGGTAATCATCATCGTAATAACTCTGTTTGTAGTAGTAGTAATACTGGTGTTAGGAATATTGATGAGATGGATCCACCTCTGCCAGTGATCATCAAGAAAGTGCAAAAAGCTGATGATGATGGAGCAGCTGCAGAAAATAGTCTTTGGAAGAGAAGATCTGGTGGGAGGGCTTCATTGCAAAATTTGCAGCTCCAGAACATTAATAATAATAGTCAACTGATCTCTACATCACTACAGATTCTTGCTCCAACCACTGTTTGATTTGTTTCATTTTCATCGATCTGATCTGATGGGTGCATGCTAAAACATATAATTAATTCTTACAAATTGTAAATGCCTCTCCTTTATTGGCTTTATTGGTTTAATCATTTTCTTTTCTTTTTCAATCTTGGTATTAGTAGCTACTACGATGTATATTATGAACTCTCACCTAATGGTGTTATATAGATCTACCCTTTTAGTAAACTTCCTTTCTTTTCTTTACTTGTACACATATTCTAACTTCTTTCCGGTGCCCGCCTCAAGTAACTAAGATAAAATACCGAAAGGTTTCGAATTCAAATATTGTTTTCTACGTTCTTAAGTCACCAAGTAACCGTTAGTTTTCTTTTTCTTTTTCTCCTGGCTTTAATAACTTTAATATTTTGAAACTGTGATTTGAATAATGTGTTGTAAGAAAAAACACTAAAGTAAAAAGCAAAACATTTGGACATCAAAATGCAAGCCATGAACTGAGACGAACTAGAAATTGGAGAAAAATAAGTGTGAATTACGTGTCAAGTTCTTGCTATAAACAAACAATTCAAGGAAAAGCAACAAGTTTGACAAATTGACCACGCGCTGTCCAGCTATTTCATTCTTCAAACACAGTCATTACAACAAACATATTACCCTGCCAATTAATCTACCACACAATGATTCAAATCAGAAGCTGTGTTCTGGCAATAAGTACGGCACGGCAGAAGACAAATTCAGTACTGACAAGATGCTATTGTTGTTCAACACATCAGTGAGACTTAATACTACGCGTCGCTAATACTAACTTGCTAAGATCTACAAACTATACATGCAAGAGGATACAAGTCAAACTACTACACTGATGGCATGGCAAATATACAAGTATTCCTCTCGCTTCAACCCTGCTCTTTATATGGAGCCCAGATCAGTTTGCTAACATCAACATCCAGACCACCACGCCCAGCAGCTTTCAGATGACGATCTAACACCTTCGGATCCGCACATATCACATGCTGCCCTTTCCTATACTGAATCAACTCCAGGCTCTGCAGGGTGGTCAGAATGTCCTCTGCCTTTATCGCTGTCATGTCACTGAGTTCCTGTTGAGTGAAAACAAAAGAAATAAATACATTACAATGACGCCTAGAACTGTAAGAAGGAGGACAAATACATTACAACCACCGACTATTGCACAACGACATAGCTCAAATTTCAGAGTGCAGAATGGGACGCAAGACAAGCATCATATACATGTACAGTATCTGTCTTGTCTTTGTTAAAGCAGTACCCTCCTGTTTTTCTTGAACCCATAATTACAGAACTTCCATTTATTTTATAGTCAATAAGCACTGTGTAAATTGATAGAACCCACCAGCACCAGGCATACCACATGAATTTTAACAATATTTGTGTGGTTAAATGATATAAACCCCCTGTACCTCTAGTTTTTTTTTATTTGATTGCCCTCGCGTACTTCATTGTTTGCTTAATGACCACTCGGTACTTTTGTTTAGTGACCCCTCTACCATGACGGAAAATGATGTATCATCCATTTTCTAATGCCACATCACCTTATAGTAACGATATGGCAAGTGTCATATCACCATATTTAATCACTCTGACATGATTGATGGTGGAGAAATTCTTGCCTGGTCCAGGAAAGTCAACTCAAAAGTAAGAGTTGGCAGTGCGGACCAATAGTAAATAGACATCTGTTAACATCTTTTCCAACTAGGGGGGATAAGATTTGTAGAGATTATTAAAGTATGGTATTTTTCCCCCCTCACTTTACCTTCTTCCTCTGCTCTCCGCTGCCCATTTTCTTTACCCCAGTGTTGTCAAAGGCGCCTAGTGCGCCTAGGCGCTTTTTCCAGGCACAGCACAGCCTCAGCGCCTTGGCTCCTCGCCAGGCGCAGCATTTTCACAAGCGCTCACCTAGGTGTGCCTGATTTGATTTTACTACTGCCCAGGCGCAGCAGAATCCTTTTTCCCCCCTGAAATCTAGGTTAATTAATACACTTTAATTATGCACAGCTGTAATTTACAGCTGCACAAAGAATATTAAGTGGCAACTACTACAGAATAAGTAGTTTTAAATAGGTAAAAATCCTTTAGAAAATAAAAGCTAAATAGATTAACAAGGATTAGGTCTCCTCTTAGTCTCCAACTCCAACCTTGTCATCTCAGATTTATGCTTTTTAATAGTTTAAGAATTCAGTTAATGATTTAAGTTTATTTTCACTATATTTAGACTTTATATTTATGTTTTTTTATAGTTTAAGGGTGTCATTTCCAGCATATGCATATGTGCATGTTATTTACTTTTCTTTGTGACAAGGCAGATATGGGATCGAGATGAACTCGAATTATTGGAAGCCGAAGATCTCATTGTCAGAAAGACCGGACTTCTTGATGGGTTTTGGAGCTCATGGAACAAGTTAAGGTTTGATTTGAGGAATTTGAGGATTATTAAGACATGGAGAATCGAGATCTTACGGTTTTTGCAAGGCTGTTTTTTTGGGATTTTAAAGAAAAAAAGATTCATCACCTAGGATTTCCTCATGTAAAAACTGAAATTTCTGGTTTGATGTCTCCTCACTATGGATTTTGGATTTTGGATTTGTTCGGAGAGAACGAAGGAGAAGATGAAGTTAAGGGATTTTTTTTACAGACCTTATCTCCCTCTCATGTGTAAAAAAGTTAACAGATGTCCATTTATAATTGGTCCGGACTGCCAACCCTTACTTTTGAGTTGGCTTTCCCGGACCAGGCAAGAATTTATCTTGACAGTGACGTTGTGCATGCCACATCATCACTTCACTTGAAGAAGAAAAAAATGTGGCAGGCTGCCATATTAGCACATCATGCCACGTCATGTAGGGTCAGCTAATGTGGCACATTGACATGTAGCATCTATTGTTCATGTGTCACTTTTCATCAACAAAGGGGTCATTAAAGAGAAAAACAAAAGTACAGGGGTGGTCATTAAACAAACAATAAGAATAGGGGGGGTGATCAAATAAAAATTACAAGTTAGGGGGTTTAATGTTATCTAACCTTACTTGTATTCTTATGTACCGGTACCCTCATGTGAATAAAATAAATAAACATCGTTAAAGGGCAACGGAAAGGAAATATTAAGCATATTAGACAAACTCAGAGCAGGAAAGCAACCACTAGAAAGAAGGATATGACCAACATGCAGAGGAACATCACTATCTTATTAATTACGCCCTAGCTTTTGACTACCTTGTCCCAGTCACTAGTTTTAAATGCATAAGGGAAGAAAATGAATAAGATGAGGATCAGGAACAAATCCTAGGCACTCTTTGTTCTGAATAGTGGACAAGTGTAAGATAAGTAACAACATTATTATAACAATGACTATTTATGCCTGCAATGAAAAATAAAAAATGGATCATAACAACCATGGACTTCGCAACTTAATTGAGGCAACACATACCTTGATAGAAATATTCCCCTTGTGTTTTTTCAGTATGTCTAAAAGAACCCTGGTCCAGTATCCTCTGTAGCTCAACAACCCTAGGTCAGAAAGAGGTCTTTCGGGCGTACCGACCTTACCCTCTTTCTTGGAAAGTTCATATGCTGCTCAATGTCAGAAATAAGTTAGCAAATGGTCCTACACACAAAATAAATTGACAAACTGCATACCAATGAGTATGAGGATTTTCATTATCTACAAACTATAGTTAAGACCAGGCCCACCTAGAGCATATTAAAGGATGATTCGAAGTCCAAACATGGATCTAAAGCAATTCAATTTTCTCATTCAGCCATACAAGTGGTCTACTTCCTTCATACAGCCTTTGCACATGATTCCATGAAACAATCATAAGTATTCATTGATGCAGAAAAAAGATAATATGCAATGCATGATGGCTGTTTATACAGAGAACTTAAAGGATCTGGGTAACCCAAAAAGGTGTCTAGATGCAAGACTAATTTAGAAAAAAATTGGCTCTCTGTGCAGACATATAAGAACTAAATGAATGGCTAAATAAGTGAATACATGGTTATCTTTTGTACAGTAATTACATAAATGGCAGAGAACTTACAGAAGGCAATTAAAAATTTTCCGTAGCCTTTCCTTTGATAAGGAGGAAGAGTTAGGATACACGCCAAATTGTAGGATTCCTCGGAATGCTTTTCCTGCAGGTTCACATAGAAACACACTTAGGGGCATTCATTCATTAAAGGTAGAAGACAAGCATAGCTCATTATCAGTTATTCAAAATTTAAATAGATCAAATTTCATGCCTAAAAGGTCAGGTTTAAGGGGTTTCAGGTTTAGGACTTAGGTTTCAGGATTGAGTAAATGAACAAGTAATTCCAGAAAAAGGTATTTGGGCACAAGCAGTTCCTTTGCAACAAATATTACCTTTGAAAAATATCCGACCATGTGGCATCCTCGATCATCGCATTCACACAGAACGTAAAATAGAAAAAGATCAACGTCATAATAAAGGGTCTTGTGATCAAGAAACAATTTTGCCAGATAACAAAGATTCTGCCCATAGACCTTGTTCTTCTTGCCATCAACCTGTATTTGAAACATCAGACCAAGGAAAAGCATAAGCACTAATACACTTCAGAAATGCACAATCACCAAATAAAATGTATGTAACACATTGCATAAGAACAGCAGTAGAGGAATAGAAAAAAGAACAAGATATTCATGGGAAATTAAAACATCAAGATGCAAGCTGTTTAAGAGCAGCAGGCTAATTTATAATGTTGTATGTTTGCAAAGAACTAAGCAAAAGAATTTGGACTGAAAAAACCAATAAGATGTGACACTCAATGAGCTGATACTGCGTTAACATATCCAGGGAGCAAGATCTCATACCTCAAACATTGACAGGGTGCCACTTCGGTAAATCTCATCACCAGGAGGATGCTTGAGGTCACACTTTTTCTACACAAGCCAGATCAAGAGATAAAAAAAACAACCATCTAACTTACAAAACCAAATAAACAGACAGTGTCAAGTGAATTGACACAAATACCGATGCATAACGACCCGCATTTAACATTCTGTCGTCAACACAATGAAGCATAAACAACAATTTCCAAGCTGGCGCCTAAGGAACATTTCTCAGGATATAAGGAAACAAATGTGTATTCATCTGAGATCACACATCATGGAGCTCCAGTAATTTGTGTTCATGAACAACGCAAGGAAATAGTTTATCAACAAGTCAGCGGCTTCATATATTAACAATAGTCATCCAAATCTTGTCTCCTTATCCCATGTCAAATTCACTTAAAGCTAAGAAAGGTCACACTAAATACAATTTCTGTTGGAAGAAATGGTTATATGCGTATTTATTGTTGATCGCACGTATGGTCTTCACCTTCTCAGCCTTTACTTGTGTAGGTGATAGCTTTGACAATCTAATCTTCACCAGTTCATCTAGTAAATGTTAAATCATGATGTGCCTAAAAGATGAAGCTCCAAGCCTGGCATTACAGCAATTCACAAACTCAGCTTGTGCTCCAGTCAAGCTCAAACCCAAAGCTCAGTTATGCTCATTTTCTGACTTTGATTCACTATATGCTGAACTCATGCTATCAAAATTTTATGTACCAATGGCGTAGAACTTTTTCCACTGAACAACTGAGGAAATGTGCAAACAGTATTGACACAATAATTTTAGCAAAATGTCAATTGACTAATAGAAAAAGAAATCACCAAACCATAATCAAACTGCAGGCACATCAAACACAAGTTTTGCAGCAGGTCTACTTAAATACCATAATGCAAGAGGAAAAATTAGGAGAGAGAATTCACCATATGCCTTTGAAGCTGTTCTTTGCGCTTCATGAAATTCAGGCAAAATTCACAAAAGTACAGCTTCAAACAATCATTGTATTCTGGTGGAAAAGGGGAGAAGTACCACGTCTCAATCTCATAACGTCCAAGCTCTATAGTAGCTATATTTTTCACTTTAGTGAATTCCTCATGTTCACGTAAACTGGCAGCATCAAGTTCCTCGTGGCCCTATAAATTGGAAAACAATACTTCACCTCAATACTCTAAAGAACCAAAATCTTTTAAACTATGACATTTAGGTGTTTCATTTTCTGCACTAATGTTATATCCCATCAACAAAATTCTCCACCTCCTACAAAATCTATAACTCAATGGTATTGCTTTCCGCCAAGTTCCAATGTAGTTAATTGAATCTTCATGCAATTCATCAAGTAAAATGTGCACATACCTCAACATGTGTCTCATCTATCTTCCGTTTCTGGTGGCGTGTCATTTTCAAGCTTGTAACCTATAAGAAAATAAGAATATAATTATGCAAAGAAATCCTAAAAAATGACAGAAACACTGATAGAGAAACACAATAATTACCTTATCCTCCACCTTCTCATCGACAACAGCTTCCACCGAATCAAGATCCAACTGGTCAAGTTTCACCCATTCGTCTAGCCTCCGATTAACTGTCAAAGAATTATTTAAAAAAGTAAACGCAATAGATACCTAATAACCCTAACCCTAATTATCTGGATAATAGGTAACAGATAAGACATGAAATGACTCACACTCAGTGTAATGGACGTAATACTCGTAATCGTTCAGACCAGTGGAGCTTGTTTTCCGGCGTTCGATGACTTTGACTGGATGGTACTTGCAGTCCCTCCAGCGGCACATGACCCGAGTGCCAACCTCCAGGGGTAGGATGCTTGCATTCCTCTTCTTAGAGGCCTCCGTCCCCATCAGCGTCATATCTGCAGTGTGTGGAGGTTTGAAGTCGGCTTGCGGGGAGGCTCGTGGCGGAGTTGTGGATCCGTTTCCGTTCTCTGAAATCGGAGGCGTGTCTATCGAACCCATTTCATGACAAGTCTGAGTGGGCACCGGAAGGTCATGAAACACGGGCTAAGGGGAAATCGATTTTCCCAACAATTTCACACACAAAGAACTCAATAGCACGACACCGGGGCTAGATTGGAGCAGAGAACGGCGCAAATTACAGAGAAATGACTCAATTTCAGATAGTGGATTTACGAAGGAGGAAGGAGAAATTAGGGGTGTGCAAAAACCGAACCGATCCGAAAACCGAACCGGAACCGGAAGATTTTGAACCGAACCGGATCGAACCGTTACTATTCGGTTCGGTCCGGTTCTATCCCAACTAGAACCGTAAAATTTCGGTTTGGTTCGGTTCTCCGAATCTAAAACTCGTAAACCGAACCGTATAACCGGGAGAACCGGAAACTGTATATATATAAATATATATATATATATATATATATATATATATATATATATATATATATGCATTCATATATCAAGTTAATGTTTTGCTTCAGTGGCAAAATCATTAATAGGCTTCCTAAACCCCTTCCCTCCCTTTTCTCAATTCTTTTTTTTTCATTTTGTGTGGGCTGGGCTCTGGCCCATTTCTTTATTTTTGTGTTTTATTTTTTAAATTATGTTTGTAATAGTTAGCTAATAATTTGTTTAATTGTTTGTAATAGTTAGCTAATAATTTTTATGAGGAAAAAACATTTATTTTGGAAAAAAAATTTGGAATAAAAAAAAAATCGTTTAAAAAAAAAAAAACTGGAACCGAACCGAAACCGAACCGGACCGTCCGGTTCGGTTCGGTTCTTAAATTTCAGAACTGAAAAAATCCGGTTCGGACCGGTTCTGTCTATATGAGAACCGGAAAATTCCGGTTCGGTTCGGTTTTGAACCCAAAACCGGCCCGAACCGGCCCGTGCTCAGCCCTAGGAGAAATTGGATTTACGCAATTAACAAATACTACATATTGCTATTTATTTTTTCTTTTCTTTAGATATTTCTTTTCGATATTAATTGGCTTAATGATATTGTTGACTCCGTACTCGAATTACCTTACGATTTCGCCCCTCATTTTATTTTTGTCCTGATTTAGTCCCTCGAAGGCTTCAAGCCTATTAATTCTGCATAGGGGTGTGCGTTCGGATTTCGGATCGGAATCCGACGAGTTCGGATCGGATTTTTTGGGATTCGGATTTTTTTGGATTTTTTGACAGGGAATCCGAAACCAATCTGACACCTTCGGTTTCGGATCGGTTCAGTCGGATTTTCGGATTTTTTTCGGATTGACCGGTCTATTACTAATCAATAATTAAATTACTTAAGGTTTACGAATATAACCAAATTGAAATAACCAAATACTAACAATTGTAACAATTCTCATTTTTTCTTGTTGGACCGCAGCTCATATCTCATATTTTTTATTTCTTTTTGTTTTGGGCCGCAACCCACACATTCCTTTCTTTCTTTTTCCTTTCTTTCCTCCTTTTCTTTTCTTTCTTTTTCTTTCCTCTTCTGCTCACAGTCACACTCTCCTCTCTCTTTCTTTTTTCTTTTCTTTACTCTCTTCCCTTTTCTTTTTATTTTCTGTTTTTTTTCTTCTTCCAATTCTCTTCTCTGTTCTTTGATGATGGCGATTTGGTAGTTTTGGTGATGGATTTGATTGGGATTGGTTTTTGATTGGGCAAGCGGATGAAGGGAGCAAGTGGCCGGGATGGGATTGGTTTTTTTCTTCTTCCACTCTGTTTTTCCTTTTTTCTTTGGAATTCATAGTGTTTGGTTTGGAGATTAAATATAGATTTGATTTGATGAAATGGAGATAAAAGTTTTTTGTCTATGAAATCTAGGAATAATGGTGCCGAGATTGTGAATAGGAGGGCAGGGTCGGAATCCGTCGGATCTGACGTTCGGAATCCGAAACAGTTCGGATTCCGAGCCCCTCATCCGAAAATGGATCTGACACCAGTCGGATCGGTGTCGGATGGGTGAGTTCGGATCGGATCGGGTCGGATCGGTCGGATCCGCCGATCTGAGCTCACCCCTAAATTTCTGCATGCACATGTGATCAGGATTTTTTTTACAAAAGTTATATAAGAAAAGATGGTTTTTTTCTTTCAAATTCAAAAATACTCTAGAAAAATTTTTAAATTTTAGAAAATTCAAAGAAATTAATTTTAAAAACTGATAAATGATAATGTTCTTAAGAGTTATAAAAAATTAAATGAAAATTAAATCAGAAAAAATAATTGCAGACAATTAGAAGAATTCAAACTCAGATTCTTTCAAGAATTTCACTGTCTGTGCTTTTGTGTTTTTGCACTTGAAATTCATCAAATAACTCAGGTCTAACGAAAGACTAGCTTAGATCTCTACTTGGGTAAAGAGAATGAATGTCTTTTTTTCTAGGATTATTGGTTGAATATGAGGACATGAATAAGTGATTAGTATCGTCAAACTTGCAAATCTGGTTTTTATTGTTTTAGAGTTCTTATCTCTTCTGGGTTTGTTGTTTTGCCCATAAATTCCTGCAATTTTTTGTTGTTGAATGGTGGAGAGATGAGGGTGGGAAGATGAGGATGAACAAAAGAACCTTCGAAATGATATTGAAACTTTGGGAAATCAAATGCAGTCTTTTGGAATTTGTCGACATGCGCTTTGGTGAAACTAACGATTTGCTTCGACAACTCCAAATTGATTTTCGTCACGGTTTCCAATTTCCACCTCTACAGGAAGAGTGATCACCACCACCACCTTCTTTACATTTCGCATTGCACTCATTATGAAAATTTTACTTATTTGCATTGCAAATTTATCTTTCTTGCACTTAAAAGTCATTGGATTTTGAATTTTTTTATGTGATTTGTAATAATTTTTCACTCCTAGATACTTATTTATTTATCTATGTGTGTGAGCTTGATTTTATGCTATGGATGATATTTGGTACTTGTATGGGGTTGTTTGAGTTATCTCCTCAATTGAGGGGAGATACGACTTAAATTCTTCTCCTTATTTGTGTTTCCTATGTCTTTTTGTTGATGAGAAAAGGGGAGAAGATTATCACGTGGTGCTTGTGCTCTATTTAGAATTATACATATGGTATAAATTGCTTATATATAGGGAGAGTATTTGACTTTTTTGATATGCATATTCTCATTTTAGGTAGGGATTTAGGACATCGTTTCATCGCGTCTCGATCTTTCTTTTTCTTTTTGTGCAAATATTTTCCAACAATTGATGGTGTTTTTGGTGTGGCATTTTAGTTTGAGGGAATTCAAGGTATTTATAGGGTTGAAGATATAAGGTGGTTGTTTTTTGTTGGAGCCAAATCCTCCACTTGGGATAGGATTTTTTGTTTCGGATTTTTGGGAATTGGTTGCTAACAGAATTTGACTCATTCAAATTCTAAATAACCAATTTAATTTAATTAAGTTAAAACCTTGGTAATACTATATTTTTACAACAATCCCCCATATATTACAAAGGTTCAAGATAAGAACTTCTGGGTTAATATATAGAGTACAATATTTCGAATTTGGTATTTTTTGGACTATGAACTAGACCTAGATAAATAAATTTTATCCTTACAGAGATAATTGTGAAGTTTAAAACTTCTATGAACCAATAACTCTTTTGTAAGGTAGGGAATTTATTTCTCATGTTGTACCCCCACAATTCTTTTTGTTAACACGGTTGTGCGCGTTTTGTCCATGAGCGTGCCTGGATGTTAATAAATGCTCTAGAGATTATGCCACAATCTCATAGGAGTGGCCACACTCCACATTCATATAGGTGATTTCATCAAGTGTATCCGCAATCAATACACCACCCATAAGGGATATGAAATCATTAAGAGTTCAAAAACTCATCCTCTCAATCAATGCAGTCTAACACTTCTCACACCATAGGAGGGACAATCAATTTCGTGTTAGCAGAATTAACAAGTGACTTGTTATTACCCATATGAACCTTCTTCATAGGATCTTCAATCACAAAGTTCGGGTTCCCATCACTCTTAATTTCTTAGTATGGCTTTAAATCTCATTCCCCTCGATGTTTCTTCAATAAATTTTTACTTAGAGGCTTAGTTAGAGGATCGGCCAAATTCATTTCTAACTTAACATAATCTATGAAAATAATTCCATCTTTTTGCATCTGCTTAATCATATTATGCCTCAATCGAATGTGTCTGTTTTTACCATTGTATGTTTTATTTTTAGCAATGGCTATTGCCGCTTGGCAATCACAATGCATAGACACAGAAGGTGTTGGTTTTATTCCCAATGGAATATCTGCCAAGAAGTGTCTTAGTCACTCAGCTTCACTACAAGCCAACTCCAAAGCTATAAACTGTGACTCCATAGTTGATCTCGCGATGATCGTTTGCTTGGCTGATTTCTAAGATATTGCACCACCAGCAAGGGTGAATACATATCCACTAGTGGATTTGATCTCATCAGAATCTGAGATCCAATTAGCATCATTGTATCCCTCTAATACAGCAAAAAAATCACTATACAGGATACCATAGCTCCTAGTTCCTCTCAAATATTTCATTAGTCTGTCTGTTGCAGCCCAATGCTCTCGGTTGGGATTATGTGTATATCTACTCAACTTGCACACAACATATGTTATGTCTGGTCGAGAGAAATTCATCAAATACAACAGACTCCCAATTATCTATGCATACTCACTTTGAGCTACAAGCTCCCCTTTATTTTTCTTGAATTGGGTATTAGCATCATAAGGAGTACTCACACGAGTGACATCGAAATGTCCATACTTCTTAAGGAGTTTCTCAATATAATGTTCTTGTGAAAGCATTATACTATCACCTTTCCTTATGATCTTTACCCCTAAAATCACACTTGCCTCCCCCATATCTTTCATATTAAATTTTGAGGCAAGGAAAGATTTTGTTTTACACACTACCTCAAAAGTAGTTCAAAAAATAAGCATATCATCCACATATAAGCAGATAATCACACATGCACAATTTTTAATTCTGACATACACACATTTATCAACTTCAATAGAAGAGAAACCATTAGAAGTCAACACTTGATCAAACTTTTCATGCCATTGTTTAGGTGTTTGTTTCAAACCATATAAAGATTTAATAAGTTTGCAAACTTTGTTTTCTTGACCATAAACTACACATCCTTCAGGTTGCACCATATAAATTTCTTCTTCTAATTCACCATTAAGAAAAGCAGTTTTAACATCCATTTAGTGAATAAATAATTTGTAAATAGAAGCCAAGGCAATCATAACTCTAATGGATGAAATTCTAGTCACGAGTGCAAAAGTATTAAAATAATCCAAATTATGTTTTTGAGTAAAACCTTTTGCAATCAATCTAGATTTGTACTTATCAACAGTACCATCGATTTTAAGCTTTTTCTTAAAAGTCCATTTACATCCAATAGATTTTGCACCAAGTGGTAAATCTACCAAAATCCAAGTTTTATTTTGTGAAAGAGAATCAATTTCACTTTTAATGGCTTCTTTCCAAAGTAGAGCATTAGAAGAAATAGCTTCAGAAAAGTTTAAAGGATCATTATCTATCAAATAGGTATAAAACTCATTTCCAAAAGATTTTTCTTTTCTTTGCCTTTTACTTCTTCTTAAATCCTTAACACCATTTTCAACTATATCAACTGAATTATCACTATATTCATAAGAAGATTTTTCTACTGGTGCTTTAGAAATACTACTGGATTTAAGAGGAAACACGTGTTCAAAGAATTCTGCATTTTTAGTTTCAACAATAGTGTTACTATCAAGCACATCACTTTTCAATACAAGAAATCTATATGCAGCACTATGTTCAACATAACCAATAAACATACAATCAGAAATTTTAGCACCGATTTTTCTTTTATTAGGATCTGGAAGTAAAACTTTAGCAAGACACCCCCACACTTTTAAATATTTCAAATTAGGCGAAAATTCTTTCCATAATTCATAAGGTGTTTTACCAGTTTTCTTATAAGGTATCCTATTTTGTAAATGAAATGCAGAAAGTAAAGCTTCTCCCCATAAATTATCAGATGCATTAGAACTTACAAGTAAAACATTCATCATTTCTTTTAAGGTTCTGTTTTTTCGTTCTACTACACCATTTGATTCGGGTGAATAAGGTGGAGTTACTTCATGTATAATACCTTATTTCTCACAAAAATCATTAAAGATTATATACTCACCACCTCTATCTGATCTAACTCTTTTAATATTCTTATTCAGTTGGTTTTCTACTTCAGCTTTATATTTTAAAAACATATCAAAAGCTTCATCTTTATTCTTTAGTAGATAAACTTTAGTATATGAAAAATCATCGATAAAGGTTACATAATACATTTTACCTCCTCTAGTCATTGTTTATTTTAGATCTCCTAAGTCGGTGTGAATTAAACTAAGTAATTCTGTTTCTCTTTGCACATAATGACAAGATTTTTTCGCTAATTTAGATTCAGCACAGATTTCACACTTATTAGAGCATGCATTATATGAACAAGAAATCATACCATTAGATTGTAATTTCTTGATATATGAAATGCTAACATGTCCTAATCTAGCATGCCATAAATCATAAGAATCAATCAAGTACGCAGAAGAAGTTGCAGTTCTATTCATAATTTCAGAAACATTAAGCACAAAAAGTCCCTAGCTATAATAACCCTTTCCCACAAAAATATTATTCTTGGTCATCACAATTTTATCAGACTCAAATAAGACTTTCACCCCAACTTTCCCCAGTAGGGACACAGAAATTAGATTGACTCTTATCTCAGGTACATGAAGTACATCATTCAGAGCCAAAGTCTTGCCAGATATGAGTTTTAGAAGAACTTTTCCTTTGCTATGAACTTTTACAGTTCGGGAATCACCAAGATAAACATGTTCTTCTCCATCTCCTACTAAAGTGTAGGAGGTAAAAGCATTTCTGTTTGCACAAATATGTCTGGTAGCACCAGAGTCTACCACCCATTCTTTCACATTGTCCACAACAAGAGCTTGAGAAATGACCGCAATAATAATATCATCTCCTTCAACCAAATTAACTTTTGGTTTAGGAGGATTGTCATTTCTTGCCCTCTTCTTACATTGGTGAGCATGATGACTAAGTTTTCCACACACATAACAATTTTATTTTTTCTTGAAGGAAGAGTTATTAGCCTTAGGAACATAATTGAAATTTGTATTGACATACCTTGGTTTATTATGATGTGGTTTGTCCTGCGCCAAGTGAGCATTTGTTGTTATTTCTTTTGCTTTTGTAGCCTTCAGTTCCTTTCTGTTAGTGTCCTCAATGATGATGTGAGTGATGAGATCGGGCAGAGATAGTTGTTTCTGCTTGTGTTTGAGTAGTTGCTTATAATCGCTCCAAGATTCGGGTAGCTTCTCAATAAGAATCCCAACACTGAATTCTTCTAGAAGTTTGATATTTTCAACTTTCATGTCATCTAGCAACTTGTGGTATTCGTTGATCTGGATCTTGATATCCTTATCATCCACCATCTCCCATTTATAGTAGTTGCCCATCATGAATTTTTGTTTCCCCACATCTTCAGCAGTGTATTTCTGAACCATGGAGTCCCATACCGATTTGGCTTCCTTGTGCGGGCAATAAATATCAAAAAGATCATTAGACAGAGTGCTAATAATCGTATGCCTGCACACTTTATTCGCATGAACTCAAGCTTTATGAATTTTCTGATCGGCAGCAATATCTGATTTTGGTTTTGTTAATGCGAAAGCTACACTGTGAAGGTCAAGGATGGAGAACACACGTTCCTGCCACCTTTTGAAGTTCTGACCACCAAACGTTTCAATTCTGGAGGTGTCAGGAAACTTGATGGCAGTAGCAATAGCTGGTGCGGGAACAGAGGCTGAAACAGAACTGTTGGGAGCAGTAGCAGTTGGGATGAGAATGTCAGTAGACATAATAAATTCCTTTAGATTGTTAGAAAATATCTGCACAAAAAGAAAAAGAAAGATCGAGACGCGATGAAACGTTGTCCTAAAGAAATTTATTTCCCCCAGGATATAACAATCTCTTCTAACTCGTAGTTAGGTACCAGAACAACAAGAACAAAATTGATAGTAACCCAGAAGTAGAATGATGGTATTTTTGGTGTGACATTTTGGTTTGAGGAAATTCAAGGTATCTATAGGGTTGAAGATATAAGGTGGTGGTTTCTTGTTGGAGCCAAATCCTCCACTTTAAGTGGCATAGGATTTTCTATTTCGGATTTTTGGGAATTGGTTGGTAACAGAATTTGACTCATTCAAATTCTAAATAACCAATTTAATTAAGTTAAAACCTTTGTAATACTATATTTTTACAACATCAACCATAATTGATAAGGAGAGCTAAAGAGAGTTTTATAAACATTTTAGCCTATTCTAATTGTTTTTCATATAAATTGCTAACTTTATTGAAAATTTAATTTGTGGTTGTCATGATAAAAAATGGGGAGATTGTTGAACTATCGGGTTTACTAATCCTAATTTTGATGATTACTATTAACATATTAAGTTATTATTAACGCAATTTTATGAGCTTATATTTAGGTCTTGAAGTCCATCTTATGGACTCTTCAAGATCATTTAAGTGATTAATTTCTAGGAATTATTTAAGTATATCTCAATTTAAATTCCAATTTTAGTTGCATTTTAGCTAGGGGTGGGCATTCGGGCATTTCGGAAATACCCAAAAAATTTATTTCGGGTATCTGGATTCCGAAATACCCAAAAAAAATCTCTAACCCGAACCCGAATTTTCAGTACTCAAATTTAAATTACCGAAATTTGAATTTCAGAAATTCGGATATATTCGCAATTTCCCGAAATTCAAACCCACTCAATCAAAACCCCAATTAATCCAATCCCAAATCAAATTGCAACCACCAAAATCAACCATTAAACACCCAATCACCAAAACTGCCCAGCACCAACAATCAACCCAACAGCCGAACCACCACACAACCATCAACGCCTCCGCCACAGCCGCCGTCTATCGCCCATCGCCGCTGATTCTCAAAGATGGCGCATTTCATTCCTTGCGCTAGTACTAATGATGCGACCTACATCGCTAACTTATTCGTTAAAGGAGTAGTCCATTTGCATGAAGTTCCTACTAGTATTGTTAGCGATCGGGATAGTAAATTTCTGAGCCATTTCTGTCAGGTTTTGTGGAAGAAACTAGGAACTAAATTGCTTTATTCTACATCATGTCATCCACAAACCGATGGGCAGACGGAAGTGGTTAATAGGACTTTAGGGTTTTTATTGCGCACTTTGGTTTCTAAGCATAATTCTACATAGACTGATCATATATCTTTTATTGAATTTGCTTATAATCATTCTGTTCACTCAAGCACTCATTATTCACCATTTGAAATTGTCTATGGTTTTGATCCTTTGACTCCGTTAGATTTGACTCCTTTACCTCTAAGTGATGTGTCAAGTTTAGATGGAGCTAAGAAAGCAGAGATGAAGAAAATCCATGAGCAAGCTAAGCTTAACATTGAGAAGACGAACGAGTGGGTAGCATGTAAGCACAATCAAGGCAGAACTACAGTTTCCTTTAATGAGGGCGATTGGGTTTGGCTGCACCTACGCCGCGAGCGGTTTCCAGCCAAACGTCGAGGTAAGCTGTCCAACATAGGCGATGGACCATTTCAGATCGTCGAGAAGATCAACAACAACGCATACAAGCTTGATCTCCCAGTGAGTATGGTTCAGTTAGTGCCACGTTTAACGTTACTGACTTAATTTTGTTTGATGTAAGTGATGATGAAGAGGAGCTGGTTGGAGCAAATTCGAGGGTGAATTCTTTCGAAGGGGGAGGGAATGATACGATCCCCAACGTGCCTTTGCCACCAGATGGACCTATGACTCGTGCTCGAAGCAAGGACTTGCAGGCGAAGCTATCACACATCATCCACAGGGAGCTTGCATGTGAGACAAGCATCGAAGAAGCCGTGCTTCGTGAGAAGAGTCCGTGACTCATCACCCTGCTTTCTGTCGCCGGTGTAATCACGCCCTGTTCTGACATAATCACGCCGCAAACAGAAGGATGCCAGCAACAAGCATATGGACAAGCATATGCTGAAGAAACAGTGGTTAGCGTCATTGACTCTAAGCCTTAGCGTCAATGACTCTAGTGACTTTTTGTTTCTTGAGGCAGAGGCTAGCGTCATTGACTCTAAGCCTTAGCGTCAATGACTCTAGTGATTGTTTTAAGAAAGACAATTTTCAGACTTTCCTTTCCTCGGCTGACGCTTTTCCTTATTTATTAATTATGGACTTATTTAAGTTATTGTCCTTATTAATTAATTAAGTTAGAATGAATTTAATTAATTAATTAATTAGGAGTTTAATATGACAAAGGATTTCTTTTGTAAGGATTAGGTTTTCCTATATAAAGGAGCCTCCTTATTCATTGTAAGGTTACGAATTTTGATAATTAAATTACAGAGAATTTTCTCTCAATTGTTCAGCTTGAACTTTATTCCTAATTGAGACCAGACTCTCGATTAGATCTGCAAGTAAAACCGAAAGTCCACTTTATTGAGTCGCTTCGCCTAGGTTGGTATTCACAGGTTGAATACAGGGTTAGGGTTTCAAATCAAGATCCTTTCTTGTTTGATTTGGGTTGGCTAGTACAGGTTATTAGCAGGGTCAAACGCTCAAGAGAGTTTTCATTCCACATCGTTCAAATCCAGGCTTGAACTAGATAGGGAATTACGTGTTACGCATCCTACGCAACTAGGATCGTATCACTCGCCTCTCACCCTCGGATCAGGCCTCACCATCTCCTCCAGCTCTCCCTCCCTCTCTCAGCCATACAACCAAAACCGCCATCGCCACCACATGTCGTGGCTCCTGCAACAACCCATCTGAAGAATCTGCACCAGAAACAGAATCGAGAGGGATAGTGCTGTTAAAGTTGGTGTCTTTACCTAATTTGGGGGTCTAGGTTGTGGAGCTTATGTTGGTAAAATTGTTTGCTTTAGCTAATGTAGGGGTCGATTGGTTCTACTTGTGTTTTATGTTGGTGTTGTTGCTGGTGCTGCTGGGTTAGATTTGTTGCTTTAGCTAATATAGGGGCCTGTTGTTGTTGCTGGTGCTGCTGGATTTGTTGGCTTTGAAAACCATTTCTTAACTTTTCTTTTAATTATTTTGATAGGCGGAAACCAAAAAATATCACTGTTTTTTGCTAGATTTGTTGCTGGTGCTGCTGGGAGTTGAAGGAAGAAGATGAAGTTGTTTTTGTTTTAGGGTTAAGTTGGGTTTGACAGATAGGTTTGGTTAATGGATCGGCCCATCAGAAGGACTAACTATATCGAAATACCATACTGAACTAATTTCGTTATTTTGGTACGGTACCGAAATTTATTTTTGGGCATTCGGTATACTGAATACCAAAATACTGTTCGATGCTCACCCCTACATACATTGTTAGTTATTTGTCTATTTGGAGCAAAAACACTTTAATTCTGGGATACAATTGACGACAATATAAGCTTCAACCTATTAGCTATTACTTCCGTAATAATTTTAAAGATCGCATTACATAAACTGATCGGCCTAAACTGAGAAGTTTGTGTAGCTTTTTTAACTTTTGGAATGTGTTATAAAAGTGTGGTTAAGTGTAGTTGGATTAGTAGAGTTATTCAATCCAAATAAGCCTTTTGGAAAGGTTTTGCAAATGGTTGATTCTTGGCTAAGGTTAAATGGGAAGTGATGGTTAAAAGTCGCGGTATTGGTACGGTCTTGAAAAAGAACCTCTTTTGTTCAAATGGTGTTGGAAGCTTTAGGTTGCCAAAAGAGGGATTTGAGGCAACATTGTGTCCAAAGAGTATGGCTTTGGTACTATTTTTCTTGTTCCCACAACTTCGGTTTTAGTGATGTCTCGGGTGTGGAGTGGTATTTTTTGGGTGTATGATTTCATGACCAGCTTTTGGGATAACAACCGTATATTTTGATTAGGTACTAAGGATTTTACTTTATTTTGGCATATGAGATGTAATCAGTGACGTTGATTTGGCCACTAAATTTCCCACTTTTTTTGCCCTATCTACTGAGTAAGAGGCTGTTGTTGTGATTGACACGGGGGTGTGGGTTAGTGACATGAAATTTGCGGTGGTCGGTTCCATTAGGTGAGAACGAGCTGATTGAAAAAGATCTCATGCTTCTCCTAGCTGGAATCTCACCAAATAGGGATCTCAAAGACCGTGTTTTGTGGGCACCTGAGTCCTCATGAGAGTACTCTGCACAATCAGGTACTTTAATTCTTGAATTAAGGAAAGTTATTGGTCACACTAACATTGACTCATCCTTGAGTGTTGTATGGTGTCAATTACTTCCAATTAACATTCAAATCTTCATGTGGGTGGCGGTGCAAAATCGTATAGCATCAAGAGATTTTTTTACTCACAGAGGTTTGTGTGTTGAAGTCCGTTAGGTGTGTGTACCTCCTAGAAAACCAATTATATTGTACTATACTCTATTTTCTCCCAGAAAACAACAGCAAGTAGGGGTGAGAATTCGGATTTCGGATCGGAATTCGACGAGTTCGGATTGGATAAGTTTGGATTCGGATAATTTTGGATCGGATTTTTTCGGATATGTTGTTAGGGAATCCGAAACTTATCCGACGAGTTCGGAATCGGATCGGTTCGGTCGGATTTTCAGATTTTTTTCGGATTTGTACGTGCCAAAATTGTAATTTATTTTCTATGTACGTGCCAAAAAGATATTCAAATCAACGCATAAGGAATTGTAATTTCATCACATACTCAAAGCATAAGTAATTGTAATTGTAATCAAAGCATGAATGCAAACAGGATGATGAAGGCCAACGGTTGTGGTGAGCTGATGTTGAAATTTAGTTCGTGCTTTAAAGCTTGAGTTTAGAAAAATATCACCGATATCAAAATTGGCAAATCATTCAATCAGTACCGTAATCGCGAACTCGATACCTACAAAAAAAATGACAATGAGTTAGTTCATGATTTAATTTAAAACCCATCGACGTATATTCCGGGCCCACAAATCCGAGCCCAATCTTTATTCTTTTCTTTTATTTTTCTTGGGTTGGGTACCTACCTGCATCACCGATTAGTTAGTAATGAGTAATAAATAAAAATAAGCAAAGTAAGACACGTAAAAATAAAAAATAAAAACCAATGGGTTGGCCCAAGCTCACTCCATTTCTTTCCTTGACCAGCCTAACCTCACTCTATTTCTTACGCTGCGCACTCCTCTCCTCTTCCTTAATTTTTTTTCCTTTTCTCTTTTCTTTTATTTCTTTTTCTTTCTTTGCTCTCCTCTTTGCCGCAGACCTCACTCTTCCTCTATTTCCATTAATTTTATTTCCTTTTTCTTTTTTATTCTTTCTCTGCTCTAAAATACAACACACACAAAACACAACAATAGAAGTAATTTTTGGGTCAGATTTAGTTGTTGATGGATGATAACAATTAAGGCAACCCCAATGGTATTATCTTCCTTGTACCAGTTTAGAGGCCGGAATCCTACCGCGTCTGCCCGGGGTCAGCCGCAGAAGGGTGAAGCCCCCCTTTTTCAGCAAGGAATCCTGGGATGGTCGACATCAGCGGAGGGGGGGATCTCACGGTTCATCTATCCACACGAACGACGTTATCCCATCCCAGGACAGTCAGGACGTCACCCGGAGATATCGCCCCTGACGTCACCCGGAGATATCGCTCCTAACGTCGCTAGGGATATCACCCTCGATGTCACTGGGAGCGTTATTTTCCCAGATACCGCCTTCAACCTGGCCTATAAATACCCCACCATTTAAAATGCAAGGTAAGCCTAAGATCGCTACTAGAACCTCTACTATTTTGAACAACCATACTAACTTAAGCATCGGAGTGTCTACGCCGGAGCCCCCCTCCGGTGCTTTGCAGGTATATTCGGCGGTAACTACAGTGACTCTGATTGATCCCACCTCTACTTCTGACTCCCCAGAACTTCGAATCTTATCAAATTGGTGCTTTCATTAAGAGCTTTGGTTGATTAAGTGAGCATCCTTGACAGCCAAGCTCTGTTCTTCCTGCGAAGATCGGACCAACCATGGCTTCTGACTCGGAGTCCACTCCGCCTCCATCTTCCGGCATTCCCTTTACGATCCGTAGGTGACTTTTTTCCTTTCGCCACTGCTGATGAGTCTACTATGATGCAAGAAATCAGTCGAGAGTCTTCAGATATCTCCTTTAGGATAGTAGGAGGAATACTTTCCTTCCAGATAAGCATTCCCTTACCCTAGACGGGGGGAGACAGTTCTTATGCTCCTCCTTCTAGGGGACTCACGCTTAATGATGCTAACAACCCCCTCACGAGCGAAATATCCGCCCTTCGTGCTCGGCTGGATTACTTGACTGAGCTGGCCGCGAGGATCGCGCCAGATGCTCGGGGGTCGAGTATTCCTCCCCAGGTTATTTTTACACCATCTATTGTCGCCGAACGGCCCTTATTGCCCTTACAACACAGAAGTGTCCCGTTGACTATGCCCGCAGCGAATACCCCAATTAGCCTTATGTGACTCGATCAGGGACAAGTAGAGTCTTATGTTTCCCATCCCTCAAGTAGAAAGACGGCTCGACGAGCACAGAGACCGTTGGGACGGTCGGCGAGAAGAAGCAAATAGGAATGTATCCCTTGAACGCAGCGAAAGATCTAGCAGTAGAAAACATCAAACCCGCTCACCCAGGAGTCGCAGTCAGTCCCCTCAGAGACATCACATTCCAGATCCGCGTAATTGGAGACATCATTTGGAAGTGTCACCCCCTCGTCACGCGCGTGAAATCCTTGACGATACTTCAGGTCACCCGTTTAGTCGTCGGGTGAAGCGTCATAGGGTCAGTCGATATGTGAAACTTCCCACAGAATCCTACGATGGTACCAGAGATCCCATTTCTTACCTCAAGAAGGTGAAGGACTTCGTACAATTTCAGACCCATAGTGATGCAGTCTTGTGTCAAATATTTGTCATGACGTTGTCAGGGGTTGCCCGCCTCTGGTTTGAAGGTCTTCCCGGTGGATCTATTGATAGCTTCCCGCAGTTGGAATCTAAGTTTTGAAGTCGATTCAGCACCACGGTCCCCATCAGGAAATCTGCAGCGGCTTTATTCGATATCCACCGAAAGCCTCAGGAATCTTTGAGAGATTTCCTTAGTCGTTTCGACTTGGAAATGACATTAACCCCTGGCGTTACCGTGGACTTCACCGTAGAAGCCTTGAAGCGGAACTGCCGTTATGGGAAATTAAGAGACACATTGATGGTGGACCCCCCGACGACGTTAGGCGCGTTAAGGCTGAAAGCCCACAACTACGCAAGAATGGAAGAAGAAGAAAATAGGGACAAAGCCCGGAGCGTGTTACAAGACGCGCCTCAAGTCCCTAACGCTCCTACCACTACTACTTCGGAGGATCGCTTTATTGATGAATATACACAGCGAAAAGATCACATTCCTAGGGCCTCCAATCGGCGCAGAGGCAACTCCTCAAAAGGAAAGTCTGGCAATTCCCCTACTCGGCGACAGGGAGATCCTCCCAAGGGCCGAATTTACGACCCGGACCTCCCTTCCCTCATTTTACCAAGAGCGGAAATATTAGCAATTATGGAACAGCGGAATCTACCCATTCGTTACCCTGCCCCTGTTAAGCCTGGGGTAATCATGGGAGGAAGAGAGAATGTTTTTTGCAAGTTTCACAAAGCTAAGGGACACTCTACAGAAGTGTGTAGAGAATAAAAGCTGGTGATAGAGCATCTTGTAGAGGAAGGGTATCTCAGAGAATTCGCCACTAAGACCAGAGAGGAAGCTAGGAATAATCCTACCAGCAGAGCTGCTGATAACAGACTGATAACAGACCAACACCCCCTCGCGTTCCAGGAAGTAATGTTGTCCCCGCCAGAAGAGGTAGAGAAACATTCATGATGGAGGATGACGAGGTCCCTATCATCAACATCATAGCCGGAGGTACCCCCTACCTGGATGAACCTGCACAGTTGCCGCCCGCGACGGGAGACAAGCGGAAGCGGGAGGGTGCGATAACGAAAAGTGAAGCGATAAGTGCTTTGGACAGGATGGTGCTGTCTTTTTCCGAAGAGGACGAGAAAGGCGTCATTTATCCACACAACGACACGTTAGTGGTCACGCCTGTTATCGCTACTCACGGGGTTAGAAGAACCCTCGTGGACAACGGAAGCGCCGTGAACTTATTTTCACTAGAAGCCTATAACCTTATGAAGCGCCCTGACAGTAAGTTGACGCCCTACAAGAAGCCAATAATTGGGGTGGATGGGGTCCCAATCCCAGTAACTAGGGTAACCACCTTGCCCGTGTACTTCAGAGAGGATACCTCCAAGCGATCGGAGGAGCTGCTATTCCTAGTCGTGGACCTAAATCTGCCCTATAACGGTATTCTGGGAAGACCTTTCCTCAACCGCTTCTGAGTGGCGATATCACAAAAATATTTGAGGATGAAATATCCCTCTTAGGAGGGGGTAGTCTTAATAAAAGGCAATCCGAAATTGGCGGCCGAGTGTTACCTCCTCATGACTCAGAAGAGTTGTGATAGGTACGTCTGTGTAATGGTAGATCCGTACGAACAGAATAATGAGAAGCGCACTCAGCCATTAGACAAAATGGTACCCGTGCCGGTTAACGGGATCGATGGAGCAAGCTTCCTGGTTAGTGAAAAGATTAGCCCAATGGAAAACCTTCAACTAGCTCGGTTGTTGCACAAGTGTAAAGGAGAATTCGCATGGAAGCCCGCGGACATGCCAGGTATCTCTCGGGAGGTGGCAGAACACCGACTCAATGTTGATCCCAACGTCAAGCCAATCCAGCAGAAGCGACACGCGTTCTCTGCAGAGAAAGCATCACACGTCGAGAAGGAGGTGATCAAACTCCTAGACGCCGGTTTTATCCCAGAAGTCCAATACCCGACCTAGCTAACCAACCCAGTTCTTGTCCCAAAGCCCAACGAAGATTGGCGCATGTGCATCGACTTTACTGACTTGAATGATGCCTGCCCCAAAGATTGCTACCCTCTTCCTCGGATTGATCAGCTGGTTGATCAGACCGCGGGGTACGTCTATCTAAGCTCTCTAGATGCCAATTCGGGATACCATCAAATCCCCATGGCCGTTGAGGATGAAGAAAAAACCGCTTTCATCACCCCGAAAGCTACTTACTGTTATACGGCAATGCCGTTTGGGCTGAAGAATGTTGGAGCCACCTTTCAACGAATGACAAACAAGGTCTTTGAAAAGCAAATTGGAAGAAACGTGGAAGCATATGTTGACGATATAATGGTTAAGAGCCGAAGTTTCCAAGGCTATTTGAATGACTTGGAAGAAGTTTTCCGCGTGATGAGAAAATACCAAATGAAGTTGAATCCCCGTAAATGCATGTTTGCGTTTCAGACGGGAAAATTTTTGGGTTACGTGGTTAGCCGGAAAGGTATCCAGCCCAACCCCTCAAAGGTCAAAGCTATCCAGGATGTGATACCTCCTCGAACTGTCAAAGAGGTGCAAAGACTGACGGGGCGCGTTACTGCCCTAGGACGATTTATCTCTAAGCAGGGTGAGAGATGCCTGCCATTTTTTAAGGTCATACGCAAAAAAGCTCCTTTTGGTTGGACAGCGGAATGCGAAGAGGCGTTCATGGGCCTAAAAGCTTATTTATCGTCTGACCTAGTGCTGACAAGGCCAGAACCGGGCGATACCCTATACCTATACCTCGGTGTTGCAGACAAAGTGGTTAGCGCCGTCCTCGTTTGAGACGACAGCCATCTGCATCACCCCGTCTATTTTATGAGTCACATTTTGAAAGATGTCGAGCTGCGATATGCTCGCATTGAAAAAATAGCGTTTGCACTGGTTCAGGCCAGGCGAAAAATGGACAGATACTTCCAAGCCCATCTAGTTATCGTGCTTACTGACCAACTGTTGAAAAGGATATTCCGGAAGCCTGAGTCTTCAGGAAGGATGCTGATTTGGGCCATCGAACTCGAGCAATATGGGTTGTGGTACCAAAACTGTCCTTTCGTGAAAGCCCAGGTCCTAGCAGACTTCACAGCCGAATGCACCTTCACAGAAGATCCGTTAACGGACCTACCGGAAGAGGAAAGGGAGGACTTGGACCTCCCGTTCCCTGAAACCTATACTGATTTGTGGGTTGTTCATGTGGATGGAGCCAAGAACCAAGAGCTGGCTGGAGCCGGGATCTTCATGATCGGATCGCACGATATGCAGATACGATACGCCATCAGAATACTGCAGCCGTTATCCAATAACGCAGTGGAATATGAGGCATTACTAGCCGGCCTCAGGATAGGAAGAAACTTTTCTGCCAAGGTCATACATGACACAGGAATGATGGGAGACTTGCAATTGAAAATTTGTGGAGATTCCAAACTGATAATATACCAAGTCTTGGGACACTCTCAGGCTAGAAAGCCCATCATGGTTCAGTACCTCGCCAAAGTGAAATGCGAACTGTTGGAAATAAAGAAAAGCGGCATGCGGGTCAGTTTTGAGCACATCCCCCGAGAGGATAACGCTGAAGCGGACGACCTGGCCAAACGCGCTTCAAATCCAGACCCGTCCATACCCAAGGGCGTGTATTACCGAGAGATATCAGTTCCCTCCTTCATGGAAGAGCAAACATCGCTATGCGTGGAAGAAATTGAAAATGACTAGCGAATCCCTGTGATAAAATACTTGAAACATGAGGCATTACCTGCGGATAACGCCGAGAAGAAGAAAGTACTGAAACAAGCAGCAAGGTGTACATATTACGACGGAGAGCTGATCCGGAGATGCTTCTCTCACCCGGCGGCCAAGTGTATAACGGAACAAGAAGGCCTTCACACCTTGCGAGAAATCCACGAAGGAATATGTGGTATGCACGCATCAGGCGACACCTTAGCCGCGCAAGTCTTCAGGTTTGGATTCTACTGGCCTACCATTCGAAGAGACTGCCACAATTACGTGCGGACTTGTCAAAAGTGTCAGGAGTTCTCCAAGATCCCTCGACAACCCGCTACAGAGATTTCTGAGATAGTGGCTCCTTATCCTTTTGCTAAATGGGGCATAGATATCCTGGGCCCGTTTCCAAAAGCAAGGTCCCAACTAAAGTTCGTGGTTATGACAGTAGATTACTTCACGAAATGGGCCGAAGCGGAAGCAGTGGCCAACATCACAACAGAAAAAATTTGGCGTTTCTTCAAACACCAGGTTATCATGCGGTTCGGTATTCCCCGTGTGCTAGTCAGCGATAACGGGACGCAATTCACTAGCCAGTTCTTCAGAGATCAATGCGCGGAATTCCAGATCGAGCAAAGGTTCTCTTCCGTGGCTCACCCGCAGACCAACGGTCAAGCAGAGGTGACGAACCGAAGCATCCTCACTGGCATAAAGAAAAACTTGGAAGGATCTAAAAAGAAATGGGCAGACGAGCTGCCATATGTGATGTGGGCGTACCGCATGACCATTAAAACTAGTACGGGAGAAACACCTTTCGCATTGGCTTTTGGCACTGAGGCCGTCACACCGGTGGAAATCGGTACTATGAGCCTGCGAGTGGCATACTTCAGGGAAGAAACGAATGAGGAGAGGCTACGGGCTAACCTCGATGCGTTACCAGAATGGCAGGAGGAAGCTCTTCTGAAAACGCTTCATTATAAGCAAAAGATGGCGCGTTATCACAATAGGCGCGTCAAAGAACGACTCCTGAAAGCCTGCAATTTGGTGCTTAGAGACAAACGAGCCGCTGGACAGCGTATGTGGAAACTCAGCCCAAACTGGGAGGGCCCATACCGCGTCACCCGCGTTATCAGAAAAGGGAGCATATCACCTGGAAACACTCGATGGTACTCCCTTACCTAACTCTTGGAATGTAGCTCATTTGAAACTATACCATGCTAGAGTTTAATCCATTTTCTACACCTTTTGTTAATCTTAACCCTGACTTGTGCTAACGCTCGAATAGAGGATATTCTTATGTGTTTTATGGCTGATGATGTGCAGATAATAAAGGGTGCCAGGTGATTGATTGTTATTCCACTTAGTTTTGTTGCTTCTTTACTTAGCTTTTGAAGCAATAAACATGCTGCTTTGATCCTTTTTCCTTCCTTTTTCCAGTATTGCGCTTGAATGATCAGAAGTAGGAAAAGGAACGAAAAGGCCAAAGATTAGAGCTCAATTGATCAATCAGCCTTGGCAGATTTTCAGCTGATGCATTTCGACTCATCTCAAGGCCTTGAGATGAGGCTTCCGTGACGTTCCCAGTTCTGGACAGCACTCACCATGATTTTGCGCGCCACAATTATTTACTCTTGAGTGCGTTTCTTGTCTCCTTGGGCCCCGTTTTTGCAGACACTAAGCTTCTTGAGTTCCTATATCATTCCTCCCACTCCTAACAAGCATCTTGGAAGTATGAAACAACATTCTCCTTGTGTTTTGGAAGAATATTGGACAAGCTTCTTGAAGACCAAACTGAGGAGACTTGTTAGTGGGAGTTGTCTCACCTTGGATAGGAACATCTTGGCGTCCAGAAGGACATTAATAGAGAAGGGGATTGGGACAGAAGGAGAAACCAGAGGAGAAAATCAGCATTTCTCCCATTTTCCAGATTTTCCAGCTTTGTGTATTTTCGGTTTTGCACTTCTTGTATCATTTCTATTATGTTTTGTAACTAAAAACCTCCATCTCTGGTAGAGATTTAGAGGTTGACAATTCCAGAAACGTTGTGAGACTTCTTGTTCTTAATTAAAAACGTTTTCATATCTCTTTTCTTGCTTGGTTTAATGTCAATTTGTTCTTGTTGAATTTGGGCTTAGCTAACCTATGTTTTAACTTGAATGATTACAGTAGAATCACTCTAATGCCGCGTTTCTGTGTTAGAGAGAACCCGAGTGGACAACTAGTGGATAGGATGATGTCTTCTTGAAACTAGAAGAAGAAACGGGTTAGTTTTGAGGTCAATGGACTGCAAGTGCGTCCATCTCAAGGTCTAGAGAAGGGCCTTCCTAATCATAATCAACAAACTAGCAATCCTTGATTGTTAAGGGAGTTAGGGTCGCGAAAGGAGCTTCTCCTTGAGTGACTTGAGTAGGAGGAGGCTTGGAGATCGCCCCTGGATGTATCTCTATAACTTCTCTATGAAAATGGTTTTGAAAATCCTTTTGTCAATGATCAACATCTTGGAATTGTCACTTCGTTAATATCTCTACCAGGGATACCTTTCTCCTACTGATTTTCCTCTTATTTCACTGCTGTTTTCTTTTATGCAATCTTATTTTCGTTCCTTTTGTTTCTCAACCAATCAAACTCTCACCTCTTTGCTGATTCTTGTCATTTACAGGAGAAATAAAGATCAGACCGATGTCCCTGTGGGATCGATCCTCTCACCACTATCTGCATTTGTTTGTAGCATAGCACTGAGTTGTATTCATAACTTTTATGCAGGGCATGCGACACCCTCGTCATAAATTGGCGCCGTTGCCGGGGACAATGGTGTACTGATTTTCATTTTTCTTGTTTGTGACAATTTTTAGTTTTCTTTTTTATGAGCAATATCAGTTATTCTTCTCAATCAGCCCCTATTTCTCAAAGCTTTGATGCAGGACATGTGACCAGCCATGAAGGATGCTATGGTCCACCACAGTGGGGATATGAGCCAAATTATTATCCACCCACATCTTCTCCTTATCCCACTTGGTGGAACCAACAAAGATCAGATTATGGAGTGCAATCAGTTCCTGATTATCAATATTTCCAGCCTCCGCAACCTAGCCAAGAACCTACTGTTTCTGAAATTTTAATGAAAACCTTAGTTCCATTTATGCAGGAAACAGAAGGGACTTTAGCAAGGATGGCGGAGCAAATAAGACAACTTGCACTTGAGCAGGAAAGACAGAGATGCATACCTTCAAACTTCCAATCAAACGTGGAATCTGATGCCAGCACTGCCACTTTTGTGAGCAACAAAAATCTGCCCGAGCAGTCTGACTCATCTCAAGGTCTTGAGATGAGCGACCCAGAACCAGAAACCAGCCCAGAAAATTCTGCAGAAGTTGTTGCTCAACAAAAGCAGTCCAATCAGACCCAAACTCATTCCAGCATGCCACTGGAGCAGGAGACGAAGTTTTTGGACACTTTTTGTAGCATCGAGCTAGAGGAGGATGCGAGGAAGATTGAGAAAGAAATCGAAGTGGTTGAGAATCCACAAACGGTTGTGTTTGAAAGGGAAGATTTAAATTTCTTTGGTTATATTGATCCCTTTATTGAATTACCCTCCATTCACAACCAGTATTTTCTTTTTATTGTGCATGCACCCGAACCAGAATTTGAATCATTTTATGGTTGCATGCAGATTTCTTTGGTAGGAGACCATGCACGAAATGAGATTATTCTCATCAAACTTCGTGCATTCAAAGCATTATGTAGGATTGGTTGACAAAGTGACGCTCAATGTCTAGTCCAAGACTATAAAGAGGGACGCTGCATGGGAGGCAACCCATGTTCATTTCGTTGCTGTTTTGTTATTTTCGTTTTTATTTCCAGTTAATCGTTTTTTTTTCTGCATAATAATGGATTTTTGGAATTTTCCAGTGCAGGCCATCCGGCCCATCTCAAGGCCTTGAGATGGGCAGACCAAAACCTCCAGCTCCTCCCCAACCATGATCATTGCCCCAGGTTTTATCATTTCTTTCCCTCTCTTTTTCATTTTCTGTTCTGTTTCGTTTGTTTGTTTGCTTGTTTGTTGTGTGTGGTTTTTCTCTCACATTGAGGACAATGTTTCCTTTAAGTGTGGGGGAGAGACACTTTCGTGTTTGTTTGTGTTTTTTTGTGTTTTTGTGCATGTTTGTTTTTCTGTTTTTATGCATGTTTTTATGCTGTTTGTTTTTCTGTATTTTCCTTTCTTCTGTATGTTTATTTCAATTATTTTTGCATGCGCTTCTGTTTGTTTTCATGTTTGCATGAGTTGTTTTCCTTTTTGTTGTTTTTCACCCTTTTGTATAGAATTGAAATCCCAAAACTGAACTCATGTAAATACTTGACTTATCAACTCCATCTTGCAATTCTGAATACTTCTGACATTACAACTTGTGCATTTATTTACATAGATGTATGATGAGTATTGTTGTCCTAGGAAATGCCTTGCTAGAGCTAATCTGTCTTCTCATCTCAAGGTCTTGGGATGAGGATCCTATCCTCTCATTGCTGCTAAGTCTCTTAATTATGCTTGCTTGCGTACCCTTTAATTTTCTTGTGTGTGCTTTCTCATCATGCCCTCTGGATTGCACGATGTTGGTGGTTCGGCACCATCATCCCATTTTGGAAAAACTTCCAGTCGATTGTGTGCTAACTCCCTTTGGTTGGACCGATCATAGCACCATGGTGAGAAATCAAGGTCTGCATGTGCATGTGTTTGAAAAAAAAGAAAAAAAGAAAAAGAAAAAAAAAAGGGTTGTGGATGAAGGAAGTTGAAAAGAAAAAAAAGAAAGAAAGAATGCGGAAGAAGAAGGAAGGTTGGAAAAAGAAAAAAAAAGAGAAAAATGCAGCAAAGAAAAAGAAAAAAAAATAGAATAAAAGAAGTAGAATAAAAGAAGCCTTTGGCTCACTATTTGTTTTAATTTCTGTTCTTTAATTGTTGGATGTGCTTTTAAATTATTTTGCATGAGTGTCAGCAGTAGTGTTTGGATTTAGAGTCGAAAGAGGAGAAGACAAGAGGCCCTAGGATTTTATTTTCTGGTTGAACAGCATGCTATCATGCCCCTATTTGAATATTTGTACAATTGTGATGTTTGGAGCATTTAGCATTGCTTGATTGAGTTGATTTCTGAATTATTTGTGTGAGATCAGTACAGGGGTTGATTTTCTATTCAAAGGGGTGTTGTGTCTGTGTTTTTCTTGGTGTTTTCTGTGTTTGTGTTCATGCTTGAGGGCAAGCATGGTTTAAGTGTGGGGGGATTTGATTGATTGTTATTCCACTTAGTTTTGTTGCTTCTTTACTTAGCTTTTGAAGCAATAAACATGCTGCTTTGATCCTTTTTCCTTCCTTTTTCCAGTATTGCGCTTGAATGATCAGAAGTAGGAAAAGGAACGAAAAGGCCAAAGATTAGAGCTCAATTGATCAATCAGCCTTTGATTGGTTGTTTATATTCGATGTTTTATGCTCTCTTTCTCTTGTGGATTGAGAGTATTTATTTGCTTATTTTGGCCATTTACTTCTCTTTTCCTATGTTCAGGCTTGAAGGATCATTGGGAAAGAAAAGGAGTAGATTTGGTGAAAGATAGGGCATTTCCAATCATTGCTGATTTTGGAGGTTGTTTGCAGAAATTTTCCCGTACTCATCCCTAGGCCTAGGAATGAGTCAGCCGATCTGGTGAAATTCTGGGCAGTCCGACCTGATTTTGCGTGCCAACGAATTTAATATTTCTTAGTGCTCTTCTTGTCCCCTGAGCATGCTAGACAGCTTCCCAACTCCACTATCTCGTGTTCCCTTATTTTTATTGACTCAAGAACTCCTTGGAGACTCCACAAGGAATTTATTAGTGCTAGACAAGAATTTATTCTTGTCTCTTCCTTGTTTTTGGAGTTGCATGCTTACCATTATTTTATCCTTGAGTGCTTGCTTCTTGGGGAGTTGAGGGAGGAGAATGTTCAGCATGCTTACAAGTGACAAAGAACATTTTCACAAGGCTCCATGACTTGAAGACTATGCATTTATGGGTTTGTTCACTTGGGAATATTTAATTCTTTGATGTCTCTCCCCTTTGCTGCCATTTATTGAAGAAGAATGAAGAGAGGGAGGGTGTGCTATAAATAGAGAGGAATTTCGTCCAAGAGAGTGTTGTTGGTTGGTTGGACAGAACAGACACAAAGGGAGAGAGAGAGGTTGGACAAGTTGGGCTGAAGACCAAGAGAGGAACGGAAGAGAGGGAGGAGCAGCGGGCTTCACCATCATTCTCCAGCATTTTCCCACTTGAACCATAAGTTTTATTTTGTAATTTTAATTATGTTTTGTAACTAAATCTCTGATTCTTGGTAGAGATTGAGAGGTTGACTATGAATGTTATTGTGAGATTCCATTGAACTTAATATGAATGTTTTTGTATTTCTTTCCTTCTCATTTAAATGCTAAATTCATTCTTGTTTGATCTAGGCCTAGCTAACCTATGATTTTATTTGAATGGGTAATGTCGGTTTCATTTATGTCAGTGCTATTCCTGCATTTATGAAGATTAAGTAGACAACTAGTAACTATTTGACATAAGACTTGTCTTTAGAAGCTAGGAGAAAGGAAAGAATGGGTTCAGGGCTGAGTAATGCCATCCCTAGGCCTAGGAATGGGTTTCCCGTGTGGTTACAATTTTCCAGCAACTTGACAAATTGTTAGGAAGGTTAGGGCCATTAATAGAGGGTCTCTTTAATTGGCTTGTATAGGGGGAAACTTGGGAATATAGAGGGTCTCTTATTCCTTTAACATCTCTATAAATTCATCCGGAAAATACATTTATCAATGATCAATTGCATAGTATAGTCACCTCAAGGATATCCCTACCAAGGATTGTTTTGCTACTGATTTTCTCTCTTCATTTGCGTTCTGTTCTTGCTGCAATTAGCTCACTCAATTACTTTCTTGTACTGTTTTATTTCTAGTTTATAGAATCATCTCACCCCCTTTGCATTTTACTTTGTCATTTTCAGGAGAAGCCAAGATTGGACCGATTTGTCCCTGTGTTCGAACCTCTTGCCCTATGCACAAATCTTTTTTGCTGCTTAGTGATAAGTTGTAATCTTTTTATTTATGATCGGATTCGACACCCGTCATAAATTGGCGCCGTTGCCGGGGACAACGGTGTACTGATTTTCGTTTTTCTTGTTTGTGACAATTTTCAGTTTTCTTTTTTATGAGCAATTTCAATTATTTTTCTCAATCAGCCCCTATTTCTCATAGCCTTGATGCAGGACATGTGACCAGCCATGAAGGATGCTATGGTCCACCACAGTGGGGATATGAGCCAAATTATTATCCACCTACATCTACTCCTTATCCCACTTGGTGGAACCAACAAAGCTCTGATTATGGAGTGCAATCAGTCCCTAATTATCAATATTTCCAGCCTCCACAACCTAGCCCTGAACCCACTATTTTTGAAATTTTAATGAGAACCTTAACTCCATATGTGCAGGAAATAGAGAGGATGACGGAGCAACTAAGAGAACTTGCCTCCTCAGCATCACAACTTGCTCTTGAGCAGGAGAGACAGAGATGCATGCCTTCAAAATTCAAACCAAACGTGGAATCTGATGTTAGTACTGCCACTTTTGTGAGCAACAAAAATCTGCCTGAGCAGTCGGACTCATCCCTAGGCCTAGGGATGAGTGACCCAAAACCAGAAACGAGCCCAGAAATTTCAGCAGAAGTTGCCACTCAACCAAAGCAGTCCAATCAGACCCAAACTCATTCCAGCACGTCACTGGAGCAGGAGAGGAAGTTTGTGGACACTTGTTGTAGCATTGAGCTAGAGGAGGATGAGAGGAAGATTGAGAAAGAAATCAAAGTGGTTGAGAATCCACGAATGGTTGTGTGTGAAAGGGAAGTTCTGAATTTTTTTGATTATATTGATCCATTTATTGAACTACCCTCCATTCACAACCAATATTATCTTTTTATTATGCATGAACCCGAACCAGAATTTGAATCATTTTATGGTTGCATGCAGATTTCGTTGCTAGAGAACCATGCACGAAACGAAATCATTCTCATCAAGCTTCGTGCATTCAAAGCGTTATGTAGGATTGGTTGACAAAGTGACGCTAAATGTCTAGTCCAAGACTATAAAGATGGACGCTGCATGGGAGGCAACCCATGTTCATTTCGTTGTTGTTTTCATTTCGTTTTTATTTCCAGTTTTCGTTTTTCTGCATAATTATGGATTTTTGGAATTTGTCTACTGCAGACCGTCCAGTGTGCCTATCCCTAGGCCTAGGGATAGACATTCTAGATCCTGCACCTTGTTCACCCGATTTTTCTGCCCAGATTTCAATCCTCTTTGAGCAGCACTAGAGCAGCCCCCTCCAGCAGAGAATCCTTGATGTGTGGAGCGTGCATTCCCAGCTCCGGCCCCTCCCAATCCTTGAATCAAATTGCCCCGGGTTTTATTTTCCTTTTCCCTTCTCTTTTCTTTCCGTTTATGTTTTTATTTGTTTGTGTTTTTCTTTGTTTGTTGTTGTTCTTTCTCACATTGAGGACAATGTGTCCTTTAAGTGTGGGGGAGGATCACTTTCGTATTTTATTTTGTGTGTTTTTGTGTGCTTGATTGTGTGATTTTAATTATTTTTATGCATGATCAGTTTGCTTGTTTTTAGTTTCTTTAGTTTTCCTATTTCTTCTGCATATTTACTTCAGTAATTTTGTGCATGTGTATTGCTTGTTTTCAGTCTATTTTTGTGTAGTTTTTCTTGTGTGTTTTGCACCCCTTTGTATGAAAATCTATCTCAAGGCTGAACTCTTGCAAGCACTTCTCCAATTATCTCTTTCTTGCAGTTCTGAACACTTCCTATATTGCATATGTACATTTATTTACATAGAAGTATGATGAGTGTTGCTATCCTTAGAAATGTTTTGCTAGAACTGCACTGCCGTACTCATCCCTAGGCCTAGGGATAAGGATCCTTTCCTCTTTACTGCTGTCAGTTTTTAATTTTTGCTCGCATGTGTACCCCTTTTAATTTCCTGTGTGTGGTCTCTCTTCATACCCTCTGGATTGCACGATGTTTGTGGTTCGGCACCATCATCCCATCATGGAGAAACTTCCATTCGGTTGTGTGTTAACCCCTTATTTTGGGCCGATCATAGCACCATGGGGAGAGCCAAAAGTCTGCATGTGCTTGTGTTTGAGTTCGAAAAAAGAAAAAAAAAGAAAAAGAAAAAAATGGGAGTGTGGAATGAAGGAAGGTTGAAAAGAAAAAAGAAAAAAGAAAGAATGCGGAAGAAGAAGGAAAGTTGGAAAAAGAAAAAAAAAGAGAAAAATGCAGCAAAGAAAAAGAAAAAGAAAATAGAATAAAAGAAGTGGAGAAAATAAAAGAAGCCTTTGGCTCATTATGTGTTTTAATTTTGTTCTTCACTACTGTTTGTGCCTTTTATAATTCTTGCATGAGTGTCAGCAGCAGTGTGTGGATTTTGAGCCAAAGGAGGAGACGGTATGAGGTTCTAGGATTGTATTTCTTGGTTGACAGCATGCTATCATACTTCTATATAAATATTTGTACATTTGTGATGTTTGGAATGTTTAGCATTGCTTGGAGGAGTTGATTCTTGAAGTTTTTGTTTGAGTTCAGTCTAGAAGTGGATTTTCTGATCAAGGGGGTGTTTTGTGTGTTGTTTGTTTGTTGTCTGTCTGTTTTCTTTGTGTTTCTTTGTGTCTTGAGTTCATGCTTGAGGGCAAGCATGGTTTAAGTGTGGGGGGTTTGATTGGTTGTTTATATTCGATGTTTTATGCTCTCTTTCTCTTGTGGATTGAGAGTATTTATTTGCTTATTTTGGCCATTTACTTCTCTTTTCCTATGTTCAGGCTTGAAGGATCATTGGGAAAGAAAAGGAGTAGATTTGGTGAAAGATAGGGCATTTCCAATCATTGCTGATTTTGGAGGTTGTTTGCAGAAATTTTCCCGTACTCATCCCTAGGCCTAGGAATGAGTCAGCCGATCTGGTGAAATTCTGGGCAGTCCGACCTGATTTTGCGTGCCAACGAATTTAATATTTCTTAGTGCTCTTCTTGTCCCCTGAGCATGCTAGACAGCTTCCCAACTCCACTATCTCGTGTTCCCTTATTTTTATTGACTCAAGAACTCCTTGGAGACTCCACAAGGAATTTATTAGTGCTAGACAAGAATTTATTCTTGTCTCTTCCTTGTTTTTGGAGTTGCATGCTTACCATTATTTTATCCTTGAGTGCTTGCTTCTTGGGGAGTTGAGGGAGGAGAATGTTCAGCATGCTTACAAGTGACAAAGAACATTTTCACAAGGCTCCATGACTTGAAGACTATGCATTTATGGGTTTGTTCACTTGGGAATATTTAATTCTTTGATGTCTCTCCCCTTTGCTGCCATTTATTGAAGAAGAATGAAGAGAGGGAGGGTGTGCTATAAATAGAGAGGAATTTCGTCCAAGAGAGTGTTGTTGGTTGGTTGGACAGAACAGACACAAAGGGAGAGAGAGAGGTTGGACAAGTTGGGCTGAAGACCAAGAGAGGAACGGAAGAGAGGGAGGAGCAGCGGGCTTCACCATCATTCTCCAGCATTTTCCCACTTGAACCATAAGTTTTATTTTGTAATTTTAATTATGTTGTTTAACTAAATCTCTGATTCTTGGTAGAGATTGAGAGGTTGACTATGAATGTTATTGTGAGATTCCATTGAACTTAATATGAATGTTTTTGTATTTCTTTCCTTCTCATTTAAATGCTAAATTCATTCTTGTTTGATCTAGGCCTAGCTAACCTATGATTTTATTTGAATGGGTAATGTCGGTTTCATTTATGTCAGTGCTATTCCTGCATTTATGAAGATTAAGTAGACAACTAGTAACTATTTGACATAAGACTTGTCTTTAGAAGCTAGGAGAAAGGAAAGAATGGGTTCAGGGCTGAGTAATGCCATCCCTAGGCCTAGGAATGGGTTTCCCGTGTGGTTACAATTTTCCAGCAACTTGACAAATTGTTAGGAAGGTTAGGGCCATTAATAGAGGGTCTCTTTAATTGGCTTGTATAGGGGGAAACTTGGGAATATAGAGGGTCTCTTATTCCTTTAACATCTCTATAAATTCATCCGGAAAATACATTTATCAATGATCAATTGCATAGTATAGTCACCTCAAGGATATCCCTACCAAGGATTGTTTTGCTACTGATTTTCTCTCTTCATTTGCGTTCTGTTCTTGCTGCAATTAGCTCACTCAATTACTTTCTTGTACTGTTTTATTTCTAGTTTATAGAATCATCTCACCCCCTTTGCATTTTACTTTGTCATTTTCAGGAGAAGCCAAGATTGGACCGATTTGTCCCTGTGTTCGAACCTCTTGCCCTATGCACAAATCTTTTTTGCTGCTTAGTGATAAGTTGTAATCTTTTTATTTATGATCGGATTCGACACCCGTCAGCCTTGGCAGATTTTCAGCTGATGCATTTCGACTCATCTCAAGGCCTTGAGATGAGGCTTCCGTGACGTTCCCAGTTCTGGACAGCACTCACCATGATTTTGCGCGCCACAATTATTTACTCTTGAGTGCGTTTCTTGTCTCCTTGGGCCCCGTTTTTGCAGACACTAAGCTTCTTGAGTTCCTATATCATTCCTCCCACTCCTAACAAGCATCTTGGAAGTATGAAACAACATTCTCCTTGTGTTTTGGAAGAATATTGGACAAGCTTCTTGAAGACCAAACTGAGGAGACTTGTTAGTGGGAGCTGTCTCACCTTGGAGAGGAACATCTTGGCGTCCAGAAGGACATTAATAGAGAAGGGGATTGGGACAGAAGGAGAAACCAGAGGAGAAAATCAGCATTTCTCCCATTTTCCAGATTTTCCAGCTTTGTGTATTTTCGGTTTTGCACTTCTTGTATCATTTCTATTATGTTTTGTAACTAAAAACCTCCATCTCTGGTAGAGATTTAGAGGTTGACAATTCCAGAAACGTTGTGAGACTTCTTGTTCTTAATTAAAAATGTTTTCATATCTCTTTTATTGCTTGGTTTAATGTCAATTTGTTCTTGTTGAATTTGGGCTTAGCTAACCTATGTTTTAACTTGAATGATTACAGTAGAATCACTCTAATGCCGCGTTTCTGTGTTAGAGAGAACCCGAGTGGACAACTAGTGGATAGGATGATGTCTTCTTGAAACTAGAAGAAGAAACGGGTTAGTTTTGAGGTCAATGGACTGCAAGTGCGTCCATCTCAAGGTCTAGAGAAGGGCCTTCCTAATCATAATCAACAAACTAGCAATCCTTGATTGTTAAGGGAGTTAGGGTCGCGAAAGGAGCTTCTCCTTGAGTGACTTGAGTAGGAGGAGGTTTGGAGATCGCCCCTGGATGTATCTCTATACCTTCTCTATGAAAATGGTTTTGAAAATCCTTTTGTCAATGATCAACATCTTGGAATTGTCACTTCGTTAATATCTCTACCAGGGATACCTTTCTCCTACTGATTTTCCTCTTATTTCACTGCTGTTTTCTTTTATGCAATCTTATTTTCGTTCCTTTTGTTTCTCAACCAATCAAACTCTCACCTCTTTGCTGATTCTTGTCATTTACAGGAGAAATAAAGATCAGACCGATGTCCCTGTGGGATCGATCCTCTCACCACTATCTGCATTTGTTTGTAGCATAGCACTGAGTTGTATTCATAACTTTTATGCAGGGCATGCGACACCCTCGTCACCAGGAGTGAAAATTCTTATCCTTGTGATGGCCGGTCCTGATCAGACGGCTCACTAAGTGAGGGCACGCCCTGGCATACCTAAAAACTAGTGTTGGGAGTGAAAAGTCCTATCCTCGTAGCAACCGCGCTAACATAGGTGGGCCACTGAGACGAGGCACGTCCCGACGCCCCCGGGAGTGAAAAGTCCTATCCTTGTGGTAAACCGGGCTAACATAGACGACCCACCAAGATGAGGCACATCCCGGCATCCCTGGGACTGAAAATTCCTACCCTTGTGCTGACCGTTCTCGTGGAGACGGCTCACCAAGAAGAGGCACACCCTAGAGAGATAGTAACTCCATCCTGGAAGTGAAAATCCTATCCTTGTGATAACCGGGCTAATATAGACGGCTCACTAAGTGAGGGCACGATTCCGGAATGCGAGGTCAACGCCTGAAAGTGAAAAACCTAGTCTTGTGACGGTCTGTCTTGATCCGACGGCTCACTAAGATGAGGCACTTTCCAGGGCGATCGTTGAAAACGCGAAGAATCGCGAAATCCCAGCAAGTAACCAGATGGGAAATACCTGGTGAAGATGGCTGATGGAGAAAGCAATAAGAGAGACATCGGCAATAATAACCCGAGTCGGAGGCGGAAAGGCTCTTACGGGTAACTATTGTCTATTAGTACATGTCGTTTTACTAATGACTTCTAATTGAAATTGTGCAGAGACATTATTCAGACGACGCAGAGATTGATTCTCTCGTTATCGTGGCTTGGGGAATGTGATTTAAGCGATACGGATACTATGTATCTTTCTGGCAATATTCCCATGGAAAAGGAGACGTCAGAACCTATCTACGAGCCATTCTAAGCCGCCAGCCGAGAACATCTGCGACAAGGGTATTATACGCTATACATTGCGCGAAAATGGGAAAAAGCGGATATCGCGCTTCTTTTCTATATGCCTGTTATCTCGAAGGTTACCTACTGAATGATATTTGAAATGCTCATGCAAGGGTCATGCCGCGATATCTCCCGACGCGCCTATTATCACAACTTAATAAGGAAAGGAAATTGGCAGCAAATGAAATTATGAAGCCAAATATATGGTTGTTCATAAATGCCCCAGAAGGGTTACAAAAAACAAAAGCCCAAAACTTTAAGGTTCAAGAGACAAGGACAAAAATGGACGACTCTTGAGCAACAAACAGAGTGATAACGCTCAGCGTAGGACGACCCTACGAACTTCCCTGACTCTTGTATCCCTTTGCCTTGGCTTGGCGGAAACCCTCGTCCGTGAGATGCACGGACTTCTTCAGGAAAGCGGCAGAAAGGGCATCACCGCGGTACACCTCTTCTCCATGAATCTCTGAGAAGCACTTAGCCATGATAGCGGCAGTGCTCTCAACATAACACATGTATTTTTATACTGTCTCTCCCTCCAGTGCCATTTTCTCTGCCATCAATGCTGCTTATTCCTCTTCCAGCGCAACACTCCTGGTTTTCTCAATGGACGCCTGCTCTTGCGCCTCTCTCTGTTCCTTCCGGACCATCGCCAAGGCCAGTAGTAAATTCTAGCGTTCCTTCAATAACCTCTCTTTCTCCTCTTTCTCCCTAGAAAGTTCGTCTAAAGAGGCGGAAAGGGTGGCGACCTTGTGCGACATGTGCTCCTCCCAGTAATGAAATTCAGAGAAATAAGTAAAGAGCTTGGAGCGCACCGAACTTAGCTGTGCGTTCGCCGGTCGAGAAAGGAAGGCTTCCCGCTCTTCGGGGGACGTTAACGCATAGGCAACCAAAAGAGAAGAAACTTCGACGGAACTGTCCTCCCCGACAGCTGCAAACCCCGAACTACGCAATTTGGTCAAGTCAACCTGATGAGTGACAGGACCGGACTCACCCATCGAGCTCAGGTCGACCATGAGGTGAGGCGCGACAACCCCTCCCTCGAAGTGCCGAAGCATTGGGGCGCCAGAAGGAATAAAAACCACGGTAGGGGGAGACAGAGGCTGGCGAGAAGAAGTACCCCCATGAAGTTCAAAGGAACCGTGAGGTGAGAAACCAGACAAATCTTCACTAAAACCCAAGCCACTAGAAAAGGGTTTGAAGGGCCCTAAACTGCTAAGGCCCCCGAGAAAGTCGGAAGATTGATCCTCAGAAGGCATCGTGGAATCAATAGTGGCATCGTGTCCCTCCCCGGTATTAGCGTGACCCGTTAGCGGGCTCGCGCCCCCCGCGTCAGGTCGCGCCCTCTTCGCAGGATGAGCCAGTATGTGGCTCAAGTTTATACTGTTTGATGGGGAGACGAGAGTGGAAGCAGTAGTGGCGTCCTGTAGAAGGAAACGAAACGAGGGAAAAGAGAATAAAAGAAAACGCAAAAATGGCATTAAAAGGCAAGGGGTGAGATAATGCTTATAAAAGAAACACTTACCGCAACGATATCGGTAACAGGCGCTTCAGAGAAAGTTGCCGCGTCTGGGGACGGAGTGAGAGCGGAAACACTTCTCGTCCTTTTCTTTTTCTTTCCTTTTGGTGGAGCCCTAGAGGAGGAGGCCTGAACAGGGTAGGCGGCAACAGACACGACAGGAACATCTAGAGGAATAGTAGCAAATTCCTCACCAACTAGGGAAGAAGACGCCTGAATGAGACTCGCGGTAGCGACAGGCGGTACAGTCGGATTAACCGCAGCTGTAGCAGCGGCAGTGTCGGCAATAACCTCTTCTTTTTCCCTCCTTTATTGAGCCCTTCTTAACCGTTTCCTGACGCTCTCGGGTTTCCGGTTGGGATCGGTCGCTGCATAATCATGAGATAACGTTAGCGTTAGTACAAACTGCGACAAAGAAGAAAATAATGCAACACTCACGTCTGATGCAAGTTTGGATGTCTATCCCGCATGCCAAATTGCGAGTATGACCACTGATTTCCAGCTGGAGTAGTTTGTCCAACCAGCCTCGCTCAGGCTGGCGAAGCACCCCTCGCCGACTCCAGGCACTATCCCTGACGTCTTGATTAAAACCGGATCGCCACCAAGGGTCGGGCTGATCAGGAAGGTCAATAACAAAAAATTCCTTTTTCCAACTATCAATGGAAGACTCAAGGTGAAGGAGTTTCCAGGTGAAGTTCTTAAGCGAGTCATCGTCATAACGGGGCGATATCGCTATTACACCCCGACGACTGTATAGTTTGAAAAGAGAATTAAGCAACAAAAGAGAAGGAGAGTTAATCCCTTTGTACTTGCAAAGCTCTAGAAAGGCATAAACACAGCAATATCCGTTTGGGGTTAACTGAACAGGATTCAGATCAAGAGCAGTAAGCAAATGTTTCACAAAGGAATCAACAGGAAACCGGAAACTGTAACAAAACATCTGGGCATATAGAACCCTACGATTGCCGGTCAAAACGCTATTCAGGCGTAATGATTCAGGGGCAACAGAGACCGTATAACCCTCCGGAATATTAGCATGATGATCGGCTAGATGCTCATTAAGAGCGGTTAAAGAAGTAATGCTACTAGCGGTATTCTCAATCTTTTCCTCGTCAATGGATTTAGACTCAAAGCGACGAGTCCTAGCCATGGCAGAAATAAAGGGCAAAAGGATGAAAAAGACGACAAGAACAAATGAGAAATACCTTTCTAAGGAGAGGAACTCTGAACGCCCAGGACGATGAAAAGGAGAAATAGAAGCCGACTCAGAAGAATATGGAAAGAGTAAAATGACAAAAGTGGGAAAAAGAAACAAGTGTTAGGTTTTATAGCCTCAGAAGTCAAGTAAAACGACTGTTGTAACAGTCGTCACAGCGTCTCAAGGAACAGGCGTAGGTAATGAGTACGATTCTTGAGAAGTGAGAAGGCGCTTTGATCTCACCAATTTCTAGGGCATGCTAACCCTTGGCGCGCTTGCAAGTTGACACGTGTCTTTTGCCATCTCACTCCCATCGCGTCCTAGATCCCTATCCCTCCGCCATCATCACGGCTAGTCCCCCTAGCTCCTCCACGCGCAGCTCCCTCGTCCGGCCACCACGCGTTTGCAGCCTATAAATACGAGGCTCTCCTACGGTTCAAAGGGTCCGAATTTTGCAAGAAAAACAGCACTGCTCCCTCCCCATTTTCCGGTCCAATTCACGTACACTTGAACCCCATTCCTTGCGCTCAATCCTTTCCACTCTCGGCAAGCACTGTAAGTTCCTTTCTTTCTCTCTCACTCACGGTTTCTTTCTTTAATTTTTGTTCTTGCCTTAGATGATCATTTAATTGCTTAAATGTGTTCCAATTGCTTGAGTTTTAAGTTAATTTCATCACACTAGCATTGATTGAATTGTTTAAATGCATGAGGTATTTATTTGCTAATTAAACGGATTAATGCGCATTATTGTTCTTGTTGCAATCGTCACTGTTTTTGTTGCCATTTCCTTGCTGTGACTGCACGGCTGCACTGGTGGAGGGGAGAGGTCTCATTCGGGCCAAGAACCAGGCGACTTGGTCGCCTGGTTCGTCACCTCCGTCGCCTGCAGTGGCGCCGGTGACGAGAGGTTGAAGATGATGACTTGGGCCATTTGGCCCTTCGCGCAAAACGAAAGAAAGGTGATGGGCTTGGCCCATCACCATTTAAATTAATTTCCTTAGGCCAGGAATTGTTCCTGGCCCATTTCTCCAAATTTTAAGCTGGGCCCAGCCCATTTATATTTTTCCGAGTCTTCGATTCGTTATTTTTTTACGTAAAATGCTTATATGCTTCGTATAATTATTATTCATGATATGTACTATTTTTCCTATATGTTATACCCGAATTGTTTAGTACACTTTTTTGTAAAATATTTCGTATGCTTATTCTTGCATCAAGTTGTTTATTGAATTGTTTTTATACGTGAATGGCTCATTTCTTATCGTGATATTTATTTTCATGTTATTTAACTCCAGTCATTTATATTTAGCAATTTAAATTCAGTCATTTATTTTACCGCCTACATGGTCGGTCGCATTTTAATTTTCGTAAATATTCAACTGCTTTAATTTTTCACAAACTGCTGGAAATCCTTCCGCAAATTATCAACTGTTTAATTTTCCGCACTTTACTTTTCCGCACTTTACTTATTCGCACTTTAATTTTTCGCAATTTACTTTCGGTAATTTAAATTCAATATACCGCCTACATGGTCGGTCGCATTTTAATTTTCGTAAATATTCAACTGCTTTAATTTTTCGCAAACTACTGGAAATCCTTCCGCAAATTATCAACTGTTTAATTTTCCGCACTTTACTTTTCTGCACTTTACTTTTCAGCACTTTAAATTTTCCGCAATTTACTTCCGGAAATTTAAATTCAGTAATTCAATATACCACCTATATGGTCGGTCGCATTTCAATTCTCGTAAATATTCAACCGCTTGAATTTTTTTGCAAACTGCTGGAAATTCTTCCGCAAACATCAACTATTTACTTTCTGCAAAATATCAATTGTTTTATTTTCTGCAAATATCCCACTGCTTATTTCTGCATTATCAACCTGTTTTATTTTCCGCGAATCATCAACTGTTTTAATTCCCTGTAAATCGTCAACTACATTTAATTTTTCTGCACTTATCAAAACAACATTTCATTTTCATATGCGGAAAATCAATCATTTTTCGTATGCAATCAAAACAACATTTCATTTTCGTATGCGTAAAATCAATCATTTTTCGCATGCAATCAACACAGCATTTAAATTCTCGTATGCTTAAAATCAATCATTTTTTCGCATACAATCAACCCAGCATTTAAATTCTCGTATGCTTAAAATAAATCATTTTTCGAATGCAATCAACTCAGCATTTCATTTTCGTATGCGTAAAATCAATCATTTTTCGCATGCAATCAGCACGGCATTTAATTTTCGTATACGTCAAATCCATCATTTTTCTTACAGTCAATCATCATTTAAATTTTCGCACTCATAAAATTGCCTATTTATTTCTCAAGCTATCACTAACACTCTCATTTTGTAGGTTTTAAATTCAAGCTTCGCTCGCAAGTACGCCTTTCATTCCTTTTCATTTATTCAACACTCTTCTGCAAATATCAACTGCACGCATGATATATAGAATTGCTAGAACTAAAATCAACCCACATGAACAACGTGTTTAAAGAGTTGCTTAAAATGCCATGTTCATATGATTTTAAATTCTCGCTTGTATTGACTGCATGTACATGGGGACTTTCGATCCCACATAAGTTTTCCACTTCAAAAAATCTATCATTTAAATTTGTACTCTGTTAGCAATCCATGGTAGGATCACGTAGTAAGTAATTTAATCATGCATGGCCCGATGATGAAATAAGAGGGCGCTCATTCAGTCTTACGGAAAATTCAGTCCCATCACTACGGTCATGAATAATCGATCGGTTCAACGATCAATTATTCACGAACGGTCCCGATTACGGAAAAGACTAAAGTGACGATTCCTCTGAGGGCCCCCTTTTTCAAGACGCATTTTATCAAACACCTTTTTACACACCTCTCTCATCAACCGGTAACCATTTTCGAATGTGACTCGGGTGCCTAACACCTTCCCGAGACCATAATATGACCCCGAACCTTTGTCTGGGGTCCAGACCCTTTTTTTTGTGCCTTTAGTTTTTTTACTTATTATATTTCCTATGCCATGACGATTAAGGTTCCCTAAACCTAGCAACCAAATTAGGGTGGCGACTTCATTGCATGCTGCTAGGCGTCCTTTTACGCTGAGCATCTGAAGGTCTCAAATTTCGTTGCACACTCGTGAATTACTTTTTTCGTAATTTTCGTGGGGCGCGACAGTTTGGCGACTCCGCTGGGGACATTAGGGTCGGAGCCGGTTTTATCTTTTTAGAGAGGTGTTTTGTTTGTTTATTTATTTGCTTTGATTAATTGCTGGTCTGTTCATTTATTTGCTTTATCAATTGTCATATGCATTTCATAGCGCCCTACACCCAGGGGACAATTACCAAAATAGGAGGGTAGTAGTGACGCCCTAGGACACATGTCCTGGGTAGAGTTCACCAATCCCAACTCGGATGAACCCCTAAAGCCAGTCGAAAGGTTATACGATTTCGCAAGAAATCGGGAGACCGGACGACACATTAGGGACCTTTTCATGGTATCATCCGGGAACCGTTCAAGCCAGTTAGAGGTGTCGGAATAAGAGCCCCAGCACGTGCATCATGATTATACCTGTTTGTCGTGGCTCTATTTGTCTTGTTGGCATATTAACGTGATTTTTTTCTGTTATATGAACTGCGGATTTCTTACACGTGCAGGTTACTTTGCATTTAAAATTTTATTTTTGTCCCATAGGACCCATCTTGCTCATTCGACATGTCGGCACCTATACTACTTTCATTTAATATTTTCGGGGGACGAAGCTTCGACGATCAGGCCGCACAAGGAGATCTATTGGAACGTGGGTTCGCCCCTAACATCACCACTAAGATCAAAGTAGAAGTCGTGGACTTTGACTTAACTAGGATTCGGATGTTGAGAAATGAGTTGACTGAAGACGAAGAGACACAGTTTGAGGGTATTTATGGAAAGCTACTGACCCTAGTTGACGTAAAGACTGATTGGGGTTGCATCCGGGCAGCCCTAAAATTTTGGGATCCCTATTATCGGTGCTTCTCTTTCGACAACGAGGTAGACTTGACTCCTACGCTAGAGGAGTACTCTGCTCTGATGTGCTTCACCTCTCCTATATCGGCCATATACCAGAATGTTCGACTCGACTCCTCGAGTGTCAAAATAAGGCTCGATAAGTTGTTAGGAATCACTACTAATGTCAGAGAGGGTGACTACTTCTGGTGCTGGTCAGATATTGAGGTGCGCTTTCGATTGTCCAACGGGAAAAAAACGCTTAAGGATTCTGGCTTTCGCCATTGTAGGATTTTTCCTCTTTCCGAAAATGAGGAATGCCATCGACTTTGCAGCAGCCAACATCTTTTACAAGATGGAAACAAATGCCATCAATCCTACAACAGCCATTCTGGTCGAGACCTTTCGCTCCTTGGACTCTTGTCGAAGAAAAGGGAAAGGGAGACTTACCTGTTGCACCCAGTTGTTGACAGTATGGTTGGTCAGCCACTTCAAACAGGTTCCTGATCAGACCCTTTTCTTCGCCAGCTATATAAGGTCATGCCCTCTACTCAGGGTTATCAACGCAATGACCACGGATAGATGGGCGATGGAAAATAAGGATGTCTGGATCGACCGATTCATAAACCTCTCAGAAGAAGACTTCAGTTGGCACGCTAAATGGCTGCAGACTTCCAATCCCATCGTCTGCTGCAGACACTTACCTTGGGTTCCTTTGATCGGAGCATGGGGATGCGCTCACTATTGCCCTGCCCTCGTCCTCAGACAATTCTGCATCACGCAAATCATTCCAGTGACTTTCGGCATGACGAAATCAGATCTGCCACACACTGGAGAAAATCAGAACATTGAGCTGTACGCCCAAGACTGGGCCCATCCTTTTTGTCTCAAAGGACACGGCATCCCTGCAACCACAATACCAGAATATCCACAATGGAGGTCGAGACGAGTTAATGGCAATGTCTTACCTCGCCCTTAAAATCAAAAACCGATGGAAGAAGAAGGGGAATCTCAAGTGGGCAAAGGAATGGATGTCATGGCTTACGCTCAAGTGGTAGAACAGATGCGAGCAGCGCAAGAAGAACGAGATCTGATGATAGAGGAAAGGGATATGTCCGAAGCACGTCAATGCTACGCAAAAGTCCAGATGAATGAAGTGGACAGGCAGCACAAGGATTTCATCCGCGTACAAACAGTACAAAAGAAGGTGGCCCTCAGGGCCTTTAAGGAACGCTTGAGCAGTGAAACTCGCAAAAGAGAAGCATCAAGTGCCATAATCGAAGACAGGGATTCGACGATAAGGGTTTTGACTACTCGCGCAGACTTGGGAGATAGGAAAAGCCAGGCACTGCAAAGCCGAATTACCGCCTTAGAGGCTGAGTTAGAGATGAAGAAAGGGGAGTTGGCTTCGATGGAGTACCTTTGGTAGCAGGACTCTAACGTCCAGGATTGATACCTTCATAGGAAGACTCAAAAATCGGAAGCCTTTTTTTTATTTTTCATGTAACTAGGACCCCTAATTTCATCTATCTTAGCCATTTTTGATGAATTTAGGTAGTTGGCAAGTTTACCATATTTGGTAAACACTTTTTAATAAAGTCGTACTCTTTCGGATATTTATTAAATCGCCTCATCTTTTCCATATCAACTATCCCTCCAATACAAACTAAAAAAAAAAAAAAAAAACCATCGCAAAACAAAAAGAGAAAATCCCTCCGGGATAAAACACAATCGTCTCACCAAAATTCCAAAAAATCAGAACAAGTATTCAAAACATCCGAGTCTCGCTCACTCAAGGCCATGTCTTCCTAGTTTATCACAAAAAACTCCAAGTTCATAAAAATATTGTTGTCTCTCCCCTCGGTTGAGTTTACCAAGCATCAGGCCTTGTATCATCAAAAGCATAGTGTGAAAGAGATCCTCCTAGCATGACGACATTGGTTGCCCCTGCTGATTTGGGTTTCGCTGTTAGCATCTCAGATTTGCTTCATATCATTGGAATGTATAGAGGCTTCCTTTGTATCTTGTCAACCACTAGGATTCCTCGCCTCTCCGACCGCCCTGAAAATATCAAGTGAAAGTATAGCCAGAAAAGCGAATGAGCAATGTGGAGGCCTCGGGATTGCACATCACCTGTATATCCCCACTTGTATTTACTCTTTTCTGTGTTTTTCCCTTTTTCAAGTTCACTATAGCTCCTCGGAAGCAAGCTACTCCGCACAGGCTCCCTCTAACTAGACTTCAAAAACAAAAAAATGACTGAACCGGCCAAGACCGATGAAGCACAAATGGCTAGAATCGCAGAGTTAGAGGAGCAAGTTAGGATCACTACTGAAAGAGCCACCAGGGCCGAAAAGGAAAGAGATGAAGCTGTCACCGAAGTGCCATCGGGTTTTGATCTCCCTCAAACAAAAGGACCTCCCTCTTCGCTCACCGTCGCAGGACCTTCCGTACTCCCACCACTTTCTGGCCCCCCGAGCCATTGGAGATGGGATAATCCCTTCACTGTACCCACCACTACAAATCCTACAGTTAAGGCGGGTGAAGAGATCTCCCCGTCGCTTCAGCACCTTTCAATCAACCCTGCTGTGGACCCCAGCAAGAGTCAGGCTCACCTAGAGGCTTTGTATCTCCCTCCTATTCCTCCAAGCACAATTCCCGGACCTGTGGGAACTCAGCTCCTCACTTTCAACCCAGCACAACCTCAGTTATCATCAGAACCTATGCTGCCCTTCGGTTCTAACCCCATCGGGGCCGAGAAACCGAAAAGTGACAGACTGAATCTTCTCGAGGAAAGACTCAGAGAAATCGAAGGGGCCGATCCGTTCGATCCCACAGGTCCCGCCAATATGTGCATGGTCCCCGGGATCGTCATACCTCCGAAGTACAAGATCCCCGACTTTGAAAAGTATACTGGGGTAGAGTGCCCAAAGACCCACCTTAGAGCATATTGCAACAAGATGGCAGAGATGATCCACAACGAACCGTTGTTGATCCATCTATTCCGAGAAAGCTTGACCAAGCACGCCCTAACTTGGTATATGGGGCTGGACAGAGCTAGGATCAGGACGTGGAGAGACCTGTCCGATGCCTTCTACCGACAATATAAATTCAACATGGAGGTGGCTCCTGACCGCGCTGACCTGCAAAATCTGGAAAAGAAAATCGGTGAGTCCGTGAAGACCTATGCTCAGAGATGGAGAGAGTTGGCTTCGAGAATCTCTCTACCCTTAAGCGACAAGGAACTCTTGTCGATTTTCTTGCACACCTTCAAAGCTCCCTACTACACCTACCTGATCTCGAACCCCTCAAACAGCTTCTCCGACATGGTCCTAATTGCCGAAAGAGTCGAGAAAGGGATTAAGTCTGAATGAATCACGTATCCAACACCAGAGTCTGTACCAAAGAAAGCATCAGTCGTGAAAAGGACGTCGGATTTGTCGCTCCCCAAGCTAATCAGGTGCAGCCGTTTCTACCACCACCGCCTTATTTATTGCCACCACCGTATCATCCGCCATCACTATATCAACCCACCTCCTTTCCTTTTACTTCACCACCAATTGCTAATATCCTGCCTCAAAATCCTACACATTTCCCACCACCTCCAGTACAAACATCAAAACCTATGCAACCCAAGCCATATAACCCACCAAAAGACCCAAATAACTAAAACACGACCAACAATCGGTGGAACCGAGAACCTCCACCTCCTCTCCCTCTTCCCGCGGGGGAAATCTACAAACATCTCCTGGCGGCCTGACAGATCGTACCGGTCCCTGCTCAGCCTCAATTGCCTCCTTACCCAAAGTGGTATGATCTCAACGCAAGGTGCGAATATCACGCTGGAGCCTCAGGTCACACTCTGGAAAATTGCTTCGCATTCAAGGCAAAAGTCCATCACTTGATCAAAAGTGGATGGGTATCTTTCGAAGGATTAGCAAAAGGACCCAACACATCCACCAACCCTCTCCCCAATCATTCCCAAGGAAAGGGAGGGGTGAATGCCATCTCGGCAGGAGAAAGCAACGACCGTCTCTCTTCAGCATCAAGTTGGCCACAAGAACAACTTTTCCAGACCTTAGCTCGAGAGGGATATGTGCCATACGCGAAGAGCAATCCAAGTCACTGCATGTACTGCAAGGGAAGCGACGGTCATAAGATCCAAGGTTGCGAGTTGTTCGCAGGAAAGGTGAGACAACTCTCGAGTCTCGGAGTAATACAAACCCAAAAAGCGACCCCCGGGGAAGGATCCATCAACACAATCGGAGACAGATTTCCTATCCCGCATAACGCCAAGGGAACCCTACTCCAAATCGTCCAGAAGAAAGGATCAACTTCATCGTGCAAGCGGTTCTCCGCGCACCGCGACGAAGGCGACCGCGAGATTGACACCTTGGGCCAACCTTCCAGGAAGTTTGACTACCTCGTCAGGTATTTGGCACCACCCTCCTATTCTAGCACAGTGCCCTTACTACCCTCTTGGGAATCCTCAGACTCCGAGTCATACCCTTCACCGACATGGTCGCTTCCTCCGTTTCCGTTGAAAGAGATCTACGCAAGCCTCTTGGCAGACGGGCAGATTACACCATCCCCACTCTCACCTCAATCCCTTCCTTACCCTAGCTGGTATAATCCAAAGGTTAGCTGCGAATATCACGCCGGAACCCGAGGACACTCCTTGGAAAACTGTTACGACTTTAGAGAGAAGGTCGAGCACCTAACCAAAGAAGGACGAATCTCGTCCAAAGGTTTAACAAGGGGTCCTGATGTGACAACCAGTCCTCTACCGCACCATAATCCTGGGATGAGCAACATTTCTTCCATTGGAATTGACATTTCTCACCTGTCGATGGGGGAAGTACCCAATGAAGAATTGTTCTTCGCATTAGCTAACAACGCATATCTACCATTCCCGGGGAATAGTCAGGCCCAATGCCTATTCTGGCAAGGGGAAAGCAAGCATGACATCCAGGATTGCAGACTTTTTCAGCAAAAAGTTAAGCAACTCACAACATTCGGGATCATTCAGACCAAAGGGTTTCCCAAGGAGCAATCAACGTCATCGAGGATAATCCTCCAGCACTGTATTCCTTCAAATACGTGGCCCAAACAGGAGATACAACCCCTACCCCACGCAAAGTAGTGTTCACATTAGCTGTGAATACTCTCAGCCGAGACTTACACGCGACCCCCTTCAACTACGGATACACGGTGGTCACCACCCCTCCTGCCATCACATCAACAGGACTCGCTATTGGCGAAGCCTCTCATATCGGGGGCATGACCCACACCGGAAGATGTTACATCTCGGAGGAAGTAGAAAAGCAATGACAGGCCAAAGGAAAAAATCCTACGATTCACGAAGAAACAGTAGAAGAGACACAAGGTTTGAGCAAGCCTGTAACCGAGGACGAGACAGTCGAGTTCCTCAAGATCATGAAACAGAGCGAGTTCAGCATCATCGAACAGCTAAGGAAAACCCCAGCTCGCATCTCCATCATGGAGCTGATCCTTACTTCAGAGCCACATCGCCAAGCTCTCTTGAAAGTCTTGAAGCACGCCTTCGTGACTAAGGATATCACCATGAAAGGAGTGGAAAACCTCATCGAAAGAATTCAAGCCTTAAGCAGCATTTTCTTCTCAGAAGGAGAGATCGACCCCTCAGGAAGAGATCGCAACAAGGCCCTATATATCACGGTAGAATGTAAGGGACACGTCATAGCAAAGGCCCTAATCGACAATGGGTCCGCACTTAATGTCATGCCTAGGCATGTCCTCGAACAACTGCCGGTCGATTCCTCTCTCATGAAATCTAGCGGAATGATGGCTAGGGCTTTCGATGGCACCACTCGAGAGATCATCGGGAACATAGAGTTGGATATGGTCATCGGGCCCCACACTTTCGCCTTGACATTCCAGATTATGGAAATCCAACCCGCTTACAGCATGCTTCTAGGACGGCCTTGGATCCATTTAGCGGGAGCCGTCCCCTCTTCCCTGTATCAGTGCCTCAAATACGTCAAGGACAATGCCCTCGTCACAATAAAGGCAGAAGAGGCCTTGATCTTGGCCAAGCATGCATCCATGCCTTACATCGAAACTGCCGAAACCTTGGAGAGTTCCTTCCAAGCCTTTGAAATCGTCAACTTGGATTGGATCGAGGAGGGATCCCCCATTTGCGAAACCTCGAAATCTGGGATAGCCGAAACAACCACTAAGTCAACACTAGAGGGAAGCTTCCAATTAGGAAAACGGCTCGGGGCCGAGTTACAAGGATCAAAAGGTTGGGCGCCTCCGAAGAGCTTCGGAGACCAATTTGGGTTAGGATACCAACCCAGCAAGGCCGATTTCACTAGGATTGCCTAAGAAAAGAAAGAAAAACAGCTAGCTAAGCTATTTGGACGTTCTACGCCAGAGGGCAAAATGCCGATTCCCCATATCAGAACCACGTTCCCCTTCGCCGCTGAAACCATCAATGAAAATCCAATCAGGGTATCAGACCTCCGTATCTGCACTCTAGGAGAAGAAGAATCGTCGCCTGGTTCAGTCATTTTTGTTAAGAATTCAGGGGAGTGTGTGTGCAACTGGACCATCACCATGTTTCCAGATGTCTCTCCGTAATTTCTCCTTTTGAAAAATATATATGTTTTTGGCCCGTTTTCTTACGAAAACATTTTTTTAGGGACTCATGTTCCCTTTTGTTAAAAATCAATATATATGCAAATTTTCATTTTACGCATCTCTTTTTTCGCACTTTTAATTTCAGGATGAGTGTTAGTTCGGATTGTCTTGATAAAACCTATGTCTTTACTGGCGAAGAAATCATCGCTACGACCGAAGACAAGGCCGAAGTCTCCGACGAACTGGCCCGTTTACTAGAAAGTTCAGAGAAGGAAATAACCCCTCATCAGGAGGAATTGGACGAAGTAAACTTGGGGGCAAGCAACGAGAATCAAAAACTGGTCAAGATCGGAACTACCCTGGATACGACTCAGAGAGAAAGGTTGATTTCTCTCCTCAAGGACTGCTCCGATGTATTCGAATGGTCATACGCCGACATGCCAGGTCTTGATCCCGGGATAGTTGAGCATCGTATTCCGTTAAAACCTGAGTTTAAGCCTGTCAAGCAAAAACTTCGGAGGATGCATCCAGACATCCTGCTGAAAATCAAAGAAGAAGTTACCAAGCAACTAGACGCGGATTTTTTGAGAGTTGCCGAGTACCCAGAATGGATCGCCAACATAGTGCCAGTGCCTAAGAAAGATGGGAAGGTTCGCATGTGCGTGGACTTCCAGGATCTTAATCGAGCCAACCCTAAGGACGACTTCCCTCTTCCCCATATCGACATCTTGGTCGATAGTGCCGCCAAAAATGACATGTTCTCTTTCATGGACGGATTCTCGGGGTACAATCAGATCAAGATGGCACCCGACCTTCATCACGCCTTGGGGAACTTTCTGCTACAAAGTGATGCCCTTCGGATTAAAAAATGCAGGAGCCACGTACCAACGTGATGCCGTCACCCTTTTCCATGACATGATGCATAAAGAATTGGAAATATATGTCGACGACATGATAGCCAAATCTCGTGGCACGCAAGATCATGTAGACATCCCGAAGAAGGTGTTTGAAAGGTTGAGGCAATTTCGGCTACGGCTAAACCCAGCTAAGTGCACCTTCGGAGTGATCTCCGGGAAGTTGTTAGGATTCATCGTCAGCAACAAAGGCATAGAAGTGGATCCTGATAAGATAAAAGCAATTCAAGAGCTACCCGCTCCCAGCACCGAAACAGAAGTGCGAAGCTTCTTAGGACGCATCAACTACATCGCTCGCTTTATCAGCCAGTTAACACTTACTTGCGAGCCGATGTTCAAAATGCTAAGGAAACACGGAGATGCAGAATGGGACGAAGACTGCCAGGAAGCCTTCGAGAAAATCAAGACATATCTGCAAAACCCACCGGTACTAGTTCCTTCGACGCCAGGACGGCCATTGCTCATGTATATGACAGTCACGGCTAGCGCCATGGGTTGCGTTTTGGGACAGCACGACGAGTCCGGAAGGCATGAACAAGCCATCTACTACCTCAGTAAAAAAATCAACGAATGTGAGATGCGCTACTCTATGTTGGAACGAACTTGTTGCGCCCTAGCATAGTGCGCCCGAAGGCTCCGGCAGTACATGTTGTATTACACGACTTGGCTAATCTCTCGCATGGATCCCTTGAAATACATCTTCTAAAAGCCGTACCTGTCAAGTCGCATTTGTAGATGGCAAGTCTTATTAGCTGAGCATGAGATCATCTATGTGACCCGGAAAGCGGTTAAAGCAAGCGCCCTCGCCGATCATTTGGCTGATCATGCCTCGGACGAGTATGAGTCATTGAGCTTCGACTTCCCCGATGAGGACATCATAATGATTGAAGACGAGATCACAGAAGATCTTCGAGATGACTGGTGGACCATTTTCTTTGACGGTGCTGTGAACCTCTCGGGCAAGGGAGTGGGAGCCGTGGTCATAGCCCCAGATGGCCGTCAATTCCCCATAGCATGCAAATTGAACTTCCCATGCACCAATAACATCACCGAGTATGAGGCATGAATCAGCGGTCTGACAGCAGCCATCGACTTAAAAGTAAAAAAGCTCTGAATCTTCAGCGATTCAGCACTCGTCATCTATCAAGCCCAAGATCTATGGCAGACACGGGATTCCAAGCTCATCCCTTATCAAAGGCTACTTACCCAACTCACACGGGAATTCGAGGAAACCGAGTTCGACAAAGAAAAGAACCGCTTCGCGGACGCATTAGCCACGTTGGCATCGATGTTCAAATTAGAGTGCGGGGTAATGCTTCAGCCATTGAGGGTGGAAGTAAAGGAAAATCCGGCGTGCTGTGTTGTCCTAGAAGAAGAACCAGATGGGAATCCGTGGTTCTATGACTTAGTACAATTCATCAGAAACCCGGAGTATCCACCGGGGGAAGCCGGGTTAGCAAGAAGACCCTTCAGCGTTTAGCGCTAGACTTCTACCTCGACGGTGAAGTTCTATATAAAAGGAGAGCTGATGGAGCTTTGCTTCGCTGCGTCACCATGGCCGAGGCAAAAAGAATCATAACGGAAATCCACGAAGGGGTTTGTTCCATACACGCAAGTGGGTACATGATGGCCAGACAGATAATGAGACAAGGTTATTTTTGGCTCACCATCGAACGAGATTGCATCAGCTATTGTCGGAAGTGCCACAAATGTCAAATCTACGCGGACCATCTCCATGTCCCTCCAGCCCCTCTCTTCAGCATGACATCGCCTTAGCCTTTCGCGATGTGGGGAATCGACATCATCGGCCAAATTCATCCAACAACCTCTAATGGCCATCGCTTTATCCTCGTAGCAATCGACTACTTCACCAAATGGGTAGAGGCCACCTCTTACTCCAACATCACTCAGAAAACGACCATGCGATTCATTGAGAGAAATATCATTTGTCGTCACGGGGTCCCAGAGACCATCATCACCGACAACGGCACCAATCTCAACGGAAAAATGATCGACGATCTTTGCCAACGTTGAAAGGTGAAGCACTGGAACTCGTCACCATATCGACCAAAAATGAATGGCGCAGTCGAAGCAGCAAACAAAAACCTGAAGAGGATCATCCAAAAGATGGTAATCACTCACAAAGATTGGCATGACATGCTTCCCTTCGCACTGCATGCTTACCGAATAGCAACCCGTACATCCACGGGGGCAACTCCCTACTCATTAGTTTACGGCATGGAAGTCGTAATTCCCCTTGAGGTAGAAATCCCTTCTCTCAGAATCCTGGCAGAGTCTGAAGTAGAAGAATCAGATTGGGCAAGAGTGAGGTACGAGCAGTTGAACCTCCTTCCCGAAAAGCGCTTGGCCGCTATCTGCCATGCGCAATTATATCAGCAAAGAATGGCCAACGCTTATAACAAGAAAGTGCGACCTCGCAAGTTCGAGGCTGGGGATTTAGTGCTGAAGAAAATTCTCCCTCATCAGGAGGCCAGTCAAGGAAAGTGGGCCCTAAGGTACGAGGGCCCATATCTGGTCAAAAGTGCATTTTCAGGGGGTGCCCTAATGCTAACCAACATGGATGGAGACGATCTCCCAAGACCGGTAAATGTCGATGCAGTCAAGAGATACTTCGCCTAAAGCATCGCGAATAGAGCGTCCGGTCAGCCAAAGACATAGGGTTTTATCATGACAATCTAGCACAAACATTTGTCCTAAAATTAATAAAATAAGTTTTTTCAAGAGATGCTCGTTATTTTAAAAATTTGTTGTCCCTTTCTTTTTCTTAAAATTGTGAGATGACAAAAGGAGGCATGGCATAGATGGCTCCCCAGGAGTAGCTCGGGACGTAAGACGTGTCACTTGGACTAACGCCACTAATCAATCTTCAGTTTTGCAGGGACGTAAGGTCTCACGCCTCAGCTCGTCATCACGATAGAACCAGAGAGTTTCGCTCGTAGGAGCTGTTAAATTGCCGCAGCAGGCCACCTTCAAGAGCGAATCAGGAAAGATTTTAAGACAAACCATCACCATCTAAAGTAAAATTTATTTTCCTCGCAGTACTACCAGCGCAACCGACATCGCAAACAACCGGTCTCAAAGGACTAAATGCTGGACCAAAGTCACAAAGCCCACCCTACGCCGGCCGAGCTGTCGGAACACTAGCAACATCGGCTCCCATCTCCGATTCACCTATTCGGAGGGGCTCATCACCAAAATGCCATGGTCGCCCAGCGCACCCTTGCAGGCAACAACTCTGGGAAAAAGCACGACAAAAAGCTGTCCTCCTAAGAGCACCATCAACATACTTAATACGGTCTTGTTCAAGACGTTTCCCAACGTCCGCACCATGATCAACACGGTGAAGATCAATCCTTTAATTAAGGGACAGCCAGGCTGCAAGAATCACCCACGCCAAGGCAAGAGCTGTGGCAAAGCATCTAAAAACAAAGCTATCATCAACCAACATCCGACACAAGTCGCACTCAGCGACCCACGGGTGGCCCGACCAAAAGGGAGAGCTTTAAAACTTATCAATCACATTACTTTTGCTAAAAATTGTCTTGCATTTACTCCTCATTTGTGCTCGCCATATCTTTTTCAGGGACTGGGTCACCTCCATTTGTTGCCTGTAAAAGAACGGTAAGCATACGCCCTTGCAGCCCCGCTGCACATCACGGGGACAGAGAGTTTTCCCCTTTATCCCCGAGCAATCACGAAGCCCATCAACGAAGATCTAGCAAGGACCTGTAAGCAAATGGACCGAATACAGATCTCGTCCTTACTACGGCTCGGATCGGCGGTTCCCGCAAAGCAGTTGAAAAAGAAACCAATCAGCACATCAAAGCAAAGCATCCCAGCACCGGGACCACTTCATAGGCACCCTCGAAAAGTCATGTTAAAGGAAGGGAGAATCCCTGAACTTATCTCATTTTTGTTTTCAAATCAATTTCCCTTTCCGTTGTCCCCTCTGCATCTCACAGGAACTGGAAGCATCTCGTTGTCATCCGCGTGAAGCTTGTGGAAGACGCCCTTGCAGTCCCGCTGCACAATTCAGGGGAGTCCATCTTTCTTTCCCCTTTTATTTAAAATTGTTTTCATTCTTACTCGCTTTGTTAGCTCTAAGTCGAGTACGGTCGTCTGACCCACTGGGGGCAACCTTAGGTTCTCATTAGAACGTTGCAAATAAGTCGTCCCCCACATCTAGCAATCAAAGCGTCTAGCAATCAAACCATCTAGCGATCAAACCGTCTAGCAATCAAACGTCTAGCAATCAAACCGTCTAGCAATCAAACCATCTAGCAATCAAATGTCTAGCAATCAAACCATCCAGCAATCAAACCATCAATCAGTCAAAAATCAAAAATCAATCAAAATCCCTCTTTAGCCCGGCTAAAACAAAAGCATACTACTCTCATAAGCATTTTCATGCATCGCATAGTTTAGGAATATTCAATCCCTCTGTTAAATCAAGCATCTATCCAAATTACGTGCCATGCATGATATTACCTGTTTGCTCTTATATACACGGTTTGCTCCGACGTAAGCAGTCACAAACAAATCCCGGTAAGCATTTTTGAGCCATCGCGGCGTATCCTTCATGAGTGTAAGAGCCTGACTAGGTACTAGTTGAGTTCACATAATATCCAGGGTACATGCGCCATTAGACATGGGATAGCTATAAAATGACGTGGGACTTTTACGATTTTCTCCCCTTTCTTTCGTTTCTTCCCTCTTGCCACCATATATGTCATCACTCCCCCAAATCGTCAATATCACTCATACCCCCGGAGCCAAAGAGCAGTTTCAGCTAAAATTGCCAGCCGGAAGTAAAAGCACGCCAAGTTCAAGTTCACGATGAAGGAGACGGAAAAGGTCACCAGGAGATCGCTAAGGACTATCACCGAAGAAGCAGCAACGACGAAGGCCGAGGCCTCAAGACAAAAGGGGAAGAGATCAAGGCGAAGGTTGTGCTTGCTCTGCTCTATTGTATTTCAAATCAAATCAAAAAGGGGGAATAAAAAAATTAAAAAAAAAAGAGAAAAAGAAAAGAAAAGAAAAAAAGAAAAAGAAAAGAATAAAAAAGAAGAAAAGAAAAGAGAGAGGGGAAAAGGGAAAAGAAAAGAAAAGAAAGAAAATGCTCAGAGACCTTCGAATAATACAAACAATCGAAGAGACAAAGCAAGCACAGGCCGGGGACAACTCAATTCGAGAAATCTCGAAGAAAACTTTCCCTAGTAAACTCGAGTAAAAAAGCCCAAGGCCAACTCGAGAAATCTCAAAGCCACATTCCCCTGTGAACACAAGTAAAAAGGCCCAAGGCTGACTCGAGGAATCTCAAAGCAAGCATCCTTAGTAAGGACACGAGAAGAAAAGAGCCCCAAGCCAACTCAAGTAGTGGGTCACAAAAAGAACAGCGACGACACTCCCCCAATGAAGACTCAAGAAAAGGGCCCCTGGCCGAAAGAAGAGCACCCCCAGCAAGGATCCCAGAGCTCACACACTCTATCCAGAAAGCATCCCCAGCAAAAAGCGAGAGAGCTCGCACCCCTCGCCCTCATCAGGGCCAATCAAGAAAACATCACTCATCAAATGCCTTCCAACTCTCCAGCAAAGCAATCTTTTCCCAAAACAAACTCCTTTCCGGACTTTTCATGTCCTTTCATTCTTTTTCGTAAAAGTCCCATCGATTATTAGAACGCCCATGCATGTGCATCTTCATTCGAAGTCCATTCACTCGGATTGACATTGCGAACTGTAAATTATGTATCATGTTAGTAGCATCTTTATGAGCGTAAACACTTAGCCTTGTTTCAGAGCGTAAGTGCAAACACTAGTATCAGGTGAGGGTTGCTTATGGCTGCAAATTGTGGGAAAGTCTTGTCCTTGGGGTCGTTACCTCCTGAGCAGGACGCAGACGCATTCTAGTTTCGTACCAAGGCCGCTGGCGATAGCTTTCTTCTCCTCCCAGAGTGACATCATAGTTTAAGTCTTCAGCATTAGCATCTACTCCTCCCAGAGTGACCTTAGTTTAGCTTCCTCATGTCACGTCTTCTCCTACGGGAATTGACGTTGTCTTACTTTTCAGCATTAGCATCTCCTCCTCCCAGAGTGACCTTAGTTTAGCTTCCTCATGTCGCGTCTTCTCCTACGGGAATTGACATTGTCTTACTTTGTAGCATTAGCATCTCCTCCTCCCAGAGTGACAGCATAGCATCTTCTCCTCCCAGAGTGACCTTAGTTTAGTTTCCGCATTTCGCGTCTTCTCCTACGGGAATTGACGTAATTTGCATTCCAGCATAGCATTCTTCTCCTCCCAGAGTGACAGCACTTAGTTTTCAGCCTTAGCATTCTTCTCCTCCCAGAGTGACATCATTTAGATTTCAGCCTAGCGTTTCTTCTCCTCCCAGAGTGACCTTAGTCTAATTTCCGCATCTCGCGCCTTTTCCTACGGGAATCGACGTTGTTTAAGTTTTCAGCACTAGCATTCTTCTCCTCCCAGAGTGACAGCGTTTAGTTTCCAGCGTAGCATTTCTGCTCCTCCCAGAGTGAGATCATAGGTTTAGTTTTCAGCATCAAGCATTTCTTCTCCTCTCAGAGTGATAGCATAGCGTAGTTCTACCTTTTTCAACCTTAGCATTTCTTCCCCTCCCAGAGTGACATCCTTCACATAATTCTACATTTCTGCATAATTATTTTCCTCCTCCTGGAGTGACATCATTAGGACAAATCATTCATACTTCTGCGAATCGCGCATTATCCTTCTGAAGCAACGTTAGTCACATGTCAAGCGATTATCCCCCAGTGGAGCCGTTATTTATGTTTTCGTAAAACTACCTTCGATTTTTGGTAGATTAGTTGTCATTTACATTCTCTGCAAATTATGTTTCTCTCGATACCCGAATGGATCTAAGCTTATATCTTTGCAGGATCAACAACCTATCTCCTCCCAGAGCGACAGCAATCACCTCCTCCCAGAGCGACAGCAAGCACCTTGTATCCCTAGTGACAACATCAATCAATCTCCTCCTCCCAGAGCGACATCAATCAAACTGCCTCCTCCCAGAGCGACATCATCACTGTAAGCTTGAGGTAAGACCTGCGGTGTCGCCAAAATTCAGATACGTAGGGGCAACTGTCTTTACTGCTTATCAAATACTTCGATAAGACAGTAAAGAGGGGGCAACTGTTGATACCCGAATTTTGACGCCATTTTTAATTAATTTTAGCATTTTTGTTATTTAGTTAATTTACTGGCATTTTCAGTTGATTTACAGTCATTAGCATTTTTAAGTGTCTCCTCGCATTTTAGCATCATCGTTAGCATCGTCAGCTTTCGAAACCGCATTTTTAATTTTTCGTCACGTATTTTCATTATTATTATCATTATTTTCTTTAGCCTTAAAAATCACATTTTTAACTATCCGGCAGTCGTTTGCTAGTTTTTTCTTCGTTTTAGGTCATCACATGAATTTTAGGATTTTTAGTATTTTAGCGCATTTTTAGTATTTTTATTATTTTATTATTATTCTCATTCGAGCTTTTATTGGACCCGAGTAAGTTCGCTTGGACAATAGCTTGACTTCAAAATGTTTTCAATCAACTATTTGCTAGTTTTTGTTTCCGCTCGCAACGGTCTACAGCGTTTTGTGTAATTTTCGGCGTAACGTCTTTATTTTTCCGTTCAAACGTTTCACGTTTTTGAACGCGAAAATAAACACGTTAAACGAAAACTTCTTGTCATTCGCTGTAGACAGTTAAATCCGTCATATTTTTCTCTGCGCGCTGGTACCTTCGGCTCGAAAAGTCGGAACGTTTGTTGGCAGGAACCGGCTCGAGGCCATTTAAATCAGATAAAAGGCCATTTAATCATGGCCATTGATCTGGTCAACCAAGGAAAGTCAACCAGATCAATGGCCCTTGAATTAATGTGCATGGTGCACATGCACAGTGCACGCACAAGCAAGGCAGCGAAGTCCTCGCCCGAGTCACCTGCTCCCATCGCGTCCTAGCTCCCTATCCCTCCGCCATCATCACGGCTAGTCCCCCTAGCTCCTCCACGCGGAACTCCCTCGTCCGGCCACCACGCGTTTGCAGCCTATAAATACGAGGCTCTCCTACGGTTCAAAGGGTCCGAATTTTGCAAGAAAAACAGCACTGCTCCCTCCCCATTTTCCGGTCCAATTCACGTACACTTGAACCCCATTCCTTGTGCTCAATCCTTTCCACTCTCGGCAAGCACTGTAAGTTCCTTTCTTTCTCTCTCACTCATTGTTTCTTTCTTTAATTTTTGTTCTTGCCTTAGATGATCATTTAATTGCTTAAATGTGTTCCAATTGCTTGAGTTTTAAGTTAATTTCATCACACTAGCATTGATTGAATTGTTTAAACGCGTGAGGTATTTATTTGCTAATTAAACGGATTAATGCGCATTATTGTTCTTGTTGCAATCGTCACTGTTTTTGTTGCCATTTCCTTGCTGTGACTGCACGGCTGCACTGGTGGAGGGGAGAGGTCTCATTCGGGCCAAGAACCAAGCGACTTGGTCGCCTGGTTCGACACCTCCGTCACCGGCAGTGGCGCCGGTGGCGAGAGGTTGAAGATGATGACTTGGGCCATTTGGCCCTTCGCGCAAAATGAAAGAAAGGTAATGGGCTTGGCCCATCACCATTTAAATTAATTTCCTTGGGCCAGGAATTGTTCCTGGCCCATTTCTCCAAATTTTAAGCTGGGCCCAGCCCATTTATATTTTTCTGAGTCTTCGATTCGTTATTTTTTACGTAAAATGCTCACATGCTTCGTATAATTATTATTCATGATATGTACTATTTTTCCTATATGTTATACCCGAATTGTTTAGTTCACTTTTTTGTAAAATATTTCGTATGCTTATTCTTGCATCAAATTGTTTATTGAATTATTTTTATACGTGAATGGCTCATTTCTTATCGTGATATTTATTTTCATGTTATTTAACTCCAGTCATTTATATTTAGCAATTTAAATTCAGTCATTTATTTTACCGCCTACATGGTCGGTCGCATTTTAATTTTCGTAAATATTCAACTGCTTTAATTTTTCGCAAACTGCTAGAAATCCTTCCGCAAATTATCAACTGTTTAATTTTCCGCACTTTACTTATTCGCACTTTAATTTTTCACAATTTACTTTCGGTAATTTAAATTCAATATACCGCCTACATGGTCGGTCGCATTTTAATTTTCGTAAATATTCAACTGCTTTAATTTTCCGCAAACTGTTGGAAGTCCTTCCGCAAATTATCAACTGTTTAATTTTCCGCACTTTACTTTTCAGCACTTTAAATTTTCCGCAATTTACATCCGGCAATTTAAATTCAGTAATTCAATATACCGCCTATATGGTCGGTCGCATTTCAATTCTCGTAAATATTCAACCGCTTGAATTTTTTTTGCAAACTGCTGGAAATTCTTCCGCAAACATCAACTGTTTACTTTGTGCAAAATATCAATTGTTTTATTTTCTGCAAATATCCCACTGCTTATTTCTGCATTATCAACCTGTATTATTTTTTGCATATCATCAACTATTTTAATTCCCTGTAAATCGTCAACTACATTTAATTTTTTTGCACTTATCAAAACAGCATTTCATTTTCATATGCGGAAAATCAATCATTTTTCGTATGCAATCAAAACAACATTTCATTTTCGTATGCGTAAAATCAATCATTTTTCGCATGCAATCAACACAACATTTAAATTCTCGTATGCTTAAAATCAATCATTTTTTCGCATACAATCAACCCAGCATTTAAATTCTCATATGCTTAAAATAAATCATTTTTCGCATGCAATCAACTCAGCATTTCATTTTCGTATGCGTAAAATCAATCATTTTTCGCATGCAATCAGCACGGCATTTAATTTTCGTATACGTCAAATCCATCATTTTTCTTACAGTCAATCATCATTTAAATTTTCGCACTCATAAAATTGCCTATTTATTTCTCAAGCTATCACTAACACTCTCATTTTGTAGGTTTTAAATTCAAGCTTCGCTCGCAAGTACGCCTTTCATTCCTTTTCATTTATTCAACACTCTTCTGCAAATATCAACTGCACGCATGATATATAGAATTGCTAGAACTAAAATCAACCCACATGAACAACGTGTTTAAAGAGTTGCTTAAAATGCCATGTTCATATGATTTTAAATTCTCGCTTGTATTGACTGCATGTACATGGGGACTTTCGATCCCACATCAGTTTTCCACTTCAAAAAATCTATCATTTAAATTTGTACTCTGTTAGCAATCCATGGTAGGATCACGTAGTAAGTAATTTAATCATGCATGGCCCGATGATGAAATAAGAGGGCGCTCATTCAGTCTTACGGAAAATTCAGTCCCATCACTATGGTCATGAATAATCGATCGGTTAAACGATCAATTGTTCACGAACGGTCCCGATTACGGAAAAGACTAAAGTGACGATTCCTCTGAGGGCCCCCTTTTTCAAGACGCATTTTATCAAACACCTTTTTAAACACCTCTCTCATCAACCGGTAACCATTTTCGGATGTGACTCGGGTGCCTAACACCTTCCCGAGACCATAATATGACCCCGAACCTTTGTCTGGGGTCCAGACCCCTTTTTTTGTGCCTTTAGTTTTTTTACTTATTATATTTCCTATGCCATACGATTAAGGTTCCCTAAACCTAGCAACTAAATTAGGGTGGCGACTTCATTGCATGTTGCTAGGTGTCCTTTTACGCTGAGCATCTGAAGGTCTCAAATTTCGTTGCACACTCGTGAATTAGTTTTTTCGTAATTTTCGTGGGGCGCGATAGTAGGTATGAAAGTTCAAGTTTTAAGTGAAGAGAAGAAGCGTGATAGAAGGAAGATATCGGTTGGTTTGAGGGCTAAGGCCGAGACATATAGCGAAAATGAGTCAAGGGTTGCCGAGGCGAACCCTAGGCGCACGCCACTACACGAAGCACTAAGGCGTGATATAGTGCATGATAGTCAAGTAAGGGTGTAACCGGTCCGGTTCGATCCGATTTTGGGCTTAGAACCGGACTGAACCGAAAATGTCCAGTTTTGATGGGCCTGGAACCGGACTGAACCAGACAGTTCGGTCGAGTTTGGGTTTTTTTTTAATATAATTAATTAAAAAATATATTATATAAAAATATTCAATAAAAAACAAACCAGTTTTTCTTTAGTCTCATAATCGCTTCAAAATAAATAAGGTACATGCTTTGTCACACTGAGTTTCTAGCAAATGCACTGACTAAATGAAAGCATTTATAGAAATAAAGTCTCAATTTCCATGGCACTTTGAATCATACCCGATAAACAAACAAGATTGCTGTGGAAAGGAGTTACCAAATGAACTTATTCTAACACATCAATCAACAACAGCAAAACTTAAGAACAACCATAACATCATTAACCAACAACCTTGATAACAATACACTTAACGCCAAGGGCATTTTCATCTTATACCACACGTTCGGGGTAGAAAGTTGTTGTCCCTACTGCTCAGACAACATCGAGGATATCGCCTCTCTCCATGCGATCAGCATTGGGATGGTCGACATTAGCGAGGGGGTCCTACACATCACTTTATCATGACATGCGGCATTATCCCATCCCAGGCCAAACATGGCATCCCATGAGGAGCATAGGCGTTGCCTTGTCTAGGTAACACCTACCCCCATATACATATCTAACGCGGCGATAGAGCATCGCTGACGGGGAATGTCAACCGCCCGACAGGCCCGTTAGCGCCCTTTATGGCTAAGCTCCCCAGAAAACACTCTACTTTTCGCCTATAAATACCCCCACAATTAAGGGAGAAAGTAAGCCTAAGATTGCTGGCAAAAGCTCTGTTATTTTCACCACCCTTACTAACTTAAGCATCGGAGTGTTTACGCCGGAGACCCCCTCCGGTGCTTTGCAGGTACACCGGACAGCCAAGGATAGCAAACCCTAGGAGTCATTTTCCCCTCCTACCCTTCAACGAAGAGTCTGAATCTTATCAAATTGGTGCTTTCATTGAGAGCTTTGGTTTTATTAAGTGAGCGTCCTTAATAGCCAAGCTCTGTTTTTCTTGAAAATTGGAGGATTATGGCTTCTGACCCAGATCCCACGCTATCCCAGTCTTCTAGCCTTCCGTTTTCTACTCGTAGGGGACTTTTCCCTTTCGCCACTTCTGATACTTTTACCACGGTACAAGAAAGGCATAAACCCCACACCAAGAAAAAGGAATTATCTAGGCAGGATTAAGCCTATGTTCTCACAGTAGTGTTATTATTGAAGCATGGATTAAGAGACGAAAACTATAGAGGAACATCTTAAAGTAGACTAGCCTATAGTTACCCCACAATGGATCGTGAAGTCGCATGTCACCCTCGGGAACGGTAGGGACACATCCAGGAGGAAAAGTAATACCGTTTCCTCTAATTCGGCATTTAAAATCGCCTCACATGAGAAAATACTGGGTGTTTGTGCGATTTCTGGATCCACAGGTCTCTAGAGGGACCGCCTGGTTCTAGTTATAACCATAGTAAACTAATGAACAGAAAATCTAAAAGGATGAAGTGATACCTTGGAAGGAAGGATTCACAGGCGAGCCGACAGAGGGTGGCGGACGAGCAAGAAGTTCTTCTAGAGAAAGCAAAGAGAAGAGAAGAGAGAAAAATTAAAACGAGGGCAAAAAGTGTTAGAAAGAGAAAATGGTCCCTTCTTAAAGGACTAAGTGCCACCGTATTAATTAAACTACCAGTCGTGCGAGGACGCGTGTAAAGGAAGTTGGCCACGTGGAATCATATTCAAGGGTTAAAAATAAGCAGTTATTTGCCACAACTTACCAAGTGGCGGTTAATGTTGACCAAGTCAAAACAGTCGCAGAACGATTGACTCAGCGAGGCTAACGTCTTTGTGTTAGCCCTCAACAAAATGAAAATGCTGACAAGAGAACATGGTGGCAAAAGAAAGAAAAATAGAGAACATCAGTTTATTCATTAAAAATCCATACGGCATCTACAGTGCACCTAACGCCATGGCACTAATCCTCATCAGGCCAGTATATGTCATAGTAGAAGACGTCGTCTTCATCTGAGAGCAGCAGACCTCCGTTGAAAGGGGGAAAAGGCTAGTCAACTCTCTTCTCTTGACCTAACAGTGCCGAACCCGGCCCTTTTGCAGCATAAGAATCCGTCACTTCAGAACCAGCGTCACGAGAAGAGTCTTTTGCTGAAAAATGATTAACATGAGAAAATGATTCATCACCCTTCCGCGCAGGGGCCACAGAGAAAGCAAAAGGTGTGTTAACCGTTTTAGAAACCTTCCTCTTCGACCTTTTGCGACCTTTACGGCGAGGGAATCGCCTTTTCAGACATGAAGGAGAAGGAGGATCATCAGAATCCGGGGAAATTGGAGGAGTAAGTAGAGGCTCGCACTCATCAATCTCCATATAGTACGAATTGAAACAATCCGAGAAGAGAAATAAGAAGAAGAAGGTGAATAGGAAAAAGAAAAGAAAACTCCATTAAATAGCTGAGGCAAAGAGATACTCTGATCACTTCGCGTGTCCCTTGAAAGTAATAAATACGCCTGGAGAAGAACAATCATAATTGCAGAGTCTGATCCGGCATGATCACCTGCTCAAAAAATTACGTCAATCAAAAGGCACCAAAAAACTGCCCAATCACCCACCACTGAGAATGCGGCATAAGGAACGGTTGAGCAAAACATTTATGACTGATTTTCAGAATACAGGCACTGCAGTACTATATCCCAAGAAAGACTCATTTTCGGTTGGCCTTATAGCAACCGCACCTAACTAGCGCAGCAAGCAACAGGATATCAAAAGTAGAAGATGGTGCAATAATTGAAACAACATTTTATTTATTTATGGCCTAAACGCCCAAGCGCGTGCACAGGAAATATAAAAACAAAGAGGCAACGGCCGGCGGTCAAGCATGGGACCCAGCATCATCATCCTCGAGGGCAGTAGGAATCTCCCTTAGAGCATCCGCCACCAAGGTCAGTTCAGTGGAAGAAACCCTCATGCCCTTCAAGCAGCACGCCAGTAGGTCTTTCTTACGCTGCAGCATAGTGATAGTCACCTTGATGCGGGAGACTGCAGCGGTCAGCTTAGATACATTCTGTATGGGACTAAAATCCTCCATAGAAGCAACTCCTTGCCTAGACAGTAAATGGGTCATCATCCCCTGAAGCTCCAAGATGTCCTCAGAGGTTTTGGTAAGCATGCTCTCTAGGAAACCAATGTCGGCCTCAGTGAGATTCTTCAGGCTGTGCACCTACAAGATCAGAAAGTTCCTCGTAAGATCATCCATAGTAAAAATATCAAGGGAAATGTAAAAATGGTTGCGGAAAAGCCAGCGCGATAAAAGGATAATTTATAGGCCCAGAAGAACGGCGGTTGGAAGAGGCATATTTCTCGGCAAACGAATCATCCCAACACGTGAAAAACTATTGAGTCGGCAAGACTGAAGATGAAGCGGTAGCCCTTGGTGAACACTCGGGCTCATTTTCGGTTGGGCATATGAAAACAATACACTTAACGCCAAGGGTATTTTTGTCTTATACCACGCGTTAGGGGTAGAAAGTTGTTGTCCCTACCACTCAGACAACATCGAGGATATCGCCTCTCTCCATGCGATCAGCATGGGGATGGTCGACATCAGTGAGGGGGTCCCACACGTCACTTTGTCATGACACGCTGCGTTATCCCATCCCAAGCCAAACATGGCATCCCATGAGGAGCATAGGCGTTGCCTTGTCCAGGTAACGCCTACCCTCATATACATATCTAACGCGGTGATAACACATCGCTGACGGGGAATGTCAACCGCCCGACAGGCCCGTTAGCGCCCTGTATGGCCAAGCTCACTAGAAAACACTCTACTTTTCGCCTATTAATACCCCCACAATTAAGGGAGAAAGTAAGCCTAAGATTGCTGGCAAAAGCTCTCTTATTTTCACCACCCTTACTAACTTAAGCATCAGAGTGTTTACGCCGGAGACCCCCTCCAGCGCTTTGCAGGTACACCGAACAGTCAAGGACAGCAAACCCCAGGAGTCATTTTCCCTTCCTACCCTTCAGCGAAGAGTCTGAATCTTATCAAACCTAATTGTCATTCACCTATTTCGCCAAATTATAAATAAAATCCCGCAACACATTAAGTCACAACTATAATCCAAAAAATATCCAGAGACCCAGTAATGAATTTACATCTTCTCAACGGAGAGGACAAGCTCGCCATCAATGTGATCATCAGGTTGTTCTATAATGCAAGACGGATGGTACTACTAGAAAATCATCCCAGCACCAAGGGATTGTGTCACTCCAGCAAATGGAAGAAAGATGACAAGGTAATCCTAACCAAGTAAATAAAAATGGAAGTTGAATTGTTGCTGAAATCTAAATAAGAACTTGACTAACCTACAACCATCAATTAAAATCCTTATGAGATAATATCTATCACTGGAGGTGCAAATTTAATGTCCGCAAAGGCTGCCATTTACAGATGATTAAAATTAATCACAGTCACATGATAAATAACCAATTCATAACTAAAAAAATTAAAACTTAAATATTACCTTTCTCAAGCTCATCAACCTCTTTGTCCGTCTCTTCATTCTGAGAATGATATTTATAACTTGGTGCTCTCAACCAATCTTCAGTGCAAACCAGCGCCTCTACAATTTTTGCGGACAAAGAGCTTCGAAAATCATCAAGGATGCAACCACTACAACTAAATGCAGATTCTGATGCGACGGTAGAAGTTTGAATAGCCAACACATCCCATGCTATCAATGAGATAGTAGGAAATCGAACACTTTAACCTTTCACCACTCCAAAATCTCAAAAGATTCTGAATTCGGTATCATCTCTTCCTCAAGATAACGATCTAACTCTGTTTTTTTGTCCTACCTCTCGTTCAACCATTTATTTTCGATACTTGTATTCATAGGCACATGCAGCTAATCCACATTCACCATCAATATCATCATCTAAATCTAATGAAGAAGCTTCTGCAACACTAACAGAAGAAGCTTCTACAACCGCATTCGGGTTGCCAATCTCCTTTTCATACTCTTCAAATAGTTGAATAAGTTTCCTTCCAACTTTTTCAACTAACACCACTGCACTGATAAACTCATACATGTTGTTAATCAGATAATTCGCGTAACCCAACTTGTACCTTGGATCTAACACGACAACAATAATCAACATCACATTGATTTTTTCTAGATCTCCCCAATATTTGTCACACTTTTTTTTTTCATTTGCAAGGCCATTCCAGCCACCTAAAGATCAACATTGTTGCACATTTTTTTCAATCTAAAATCAACCTCACTCACTTTATTCAAACAAATGTTGGATGTTGTGTATTTTGTACCCAAAACACTTAAAGTAAGTTGGTAGAAACATTTCAAAAATCTAACCATGTTTTTAATATGAACCCAATCTTGTTCCTTGGGAATACCCTTTCTACAATCAAGTTCTTCATCATGACCAACTTCACTTGAAAAATTAGAATCCAACCCCGTATATCTATCAAACACAGTTTTTAATTTTAAGGTTGTTTCTAACATCAAGTAAGTCGAGTTCCATCGGGTGAAGACACAACATAGCTTCACTACCTATCCTTTCTTCCCCAATACATGCTTTGAATTTTTCATATCTATTGGGGGATTGCCTCACGTATCTAACTATATTTCGGACTCGAATAATTGAAGGAGTAGCAAGTTTTAGTCCATCGCTAACTACTAGATTCATTATATGTGCAACACACCTCATATGTAGAAACTCCCCACTCAAAACACTACCCTTCCAATGATTTACTCTTTTTTGCAACTTCCAATTTGAGTCAATATAATGAGTAGTCAGACACAAATAATTAATCTTTTGATTGGATGTCCATGTGCCTGTAGTAAGACAACCCTTCCTATAATTAAATGACATGCTACTTTTTAGCTTCAATCTTTCCTCCACAAACATCTCATAACAATCCTTTGCTACAGTAACTCTTGAAGGCACTATAAACTTCAGTTGCAGTACAGAACAAAAGTGCTTAAAACCTAAACCCTCAACCATTTTAAAAGGTTTTTCATCAACAATAATAATGTATGTCAATGCCTTCCTACACATGTTCTGATCAAATTTTCATGTAGCTAACACACTCTCATTACTCCGATTGAAAGTTAACAGAGATTGACCCGGTGACACATCACTATTGACTCTAGATGATTTGAAAAATGGCCCTTTCTCACACTTAAACAAGTGCTTCCTAATTGTAGTTGTGCCAGCACTACTAGGATCATACTTATACTCATTTTTTCTGAAAAAATTACATCGTACCTTTGTTTCGTTATTAAGAGTCGTAAATTCCGTGACATGATCCCACACGAATGACCTTTGTTTTCTTTTTCTTTTGCTCAGTTGCTTGTGCCTCTTGACTGCCTTGCACTCCATCTGCCCCCACAGTTGGTTGTGGTTGTATCTGACTTTGTTGCGTAGATGAAGTCTCAGTATATGCTTGCACTCCATTTACCTCCACTATCTATACAAAAAATAAGACAAACAACCACATTCAACAAAATTTACAGAAACAATGTAAAAGTCCTAGAAAAGTTCAATCTTTTGTGGAAGATTAAGGAACTACTAATTAATTGATGACATATGATGTCTATCACCATCATTCATCATTCCATCAGTCAATTAGTTAATGTTCAATCATTTGTATTTTCCAGTAGAAACCCAATTAGCTAGTCCAAGTGCATATATATACGATAGAAAAGTTCAAATTTCATGATAAATTGGCTGACATTGATTGATTCACTGTTTGTGTTCATGTTCTTCTTGGGTTGTTGTCGTGGTGGCGGCAGAGCGAGGGAGGGAATGTGACTGCGAGCGGCGAGGGATCGAGGGAGAGAACGCGACTACGAGCACAAGGGAGTGAGGGAGGGAACGACGCGAATACGAGGGAGGGAGGGATCGAGGGAGAGACCACGACTACGAGCGGCGAGGGAGATGGAGGAATGAGCGGCGCTGCGAGATGGAGGAATGAGCGGCGCTGTGAGATGGATGTGTGGGCAGTGAACGCGACTTTTGGTCTGAGATGGAGGAATGAGCGGCGCGAGGGAGAAGGAATGAGCGAAAATGAAAGGAAAGTTATTTTTAGGTTTTGGTAAAAATCATCCAAAATAAAAAAGTTTAATCAAAATTTTGCGTGGGAGGGGATTCGAACCCCCTCCCCTCCCTTTAGCTTAGAACCAAAAAATTTAACCACTGAAGCAAAGGAAACTTTTGATAAATATTGCATATATATATATATACCGGTTCTTCCGGTTCTACGGTTCGGTTTATGGATTTTGGTAGGAGTAGAACTGGACAGAATCAGAAATTTTTGGTTCTGCTACGAGTAGAACCGGACTGAACCGAAAATTTTTAGTTCGGTTCGGTTCGGTGCAAAATGCTCTGGTTCCGGTTCGGTTTCTGGTTCAGTCTAGTTTTTAGTCAAGCGGCTTGTACATGAGGATCCGGAGAGCATGATATTGCTAGAGCGCTGGTCACTAAGCGTCAATTGAGTATACAATAGGGGGCAGAAGTGGAGGAGCAAAAGGGAGACTTTGTTCGCACTCACTGTCGAGTTGAAAGGAAGGTGTGCTCATTGGTTATCGACAATAGGAGTTCGACGAATTATGCAAGCATATTACTTGTAGACAAGTTGAGCCTTCCCACTATTACACACCCGAAACCCTATTTGCTACAATGGATGACCGATGGTGGAGAGTTAAAGGTAACTCAGCAAGTTTTGGTTTCGTTTTCTATTGGGAAGTACAAGGATGAAGTCCTTTGTGATGTGATACCTATGCGGTCGAGCCATATCACTCTTGGTCGACCATGGCAGCAAGATAGAGAGGCTCATCACAATAAATAGAGTTGTCAATACATGCTAGTTAAAGGAGGTTGAAAGTTTTCATTAGTTCCATTAACACCAACACTAGCCTTTTAGGATCAAAAGCAACTAGAGAAGAAGTATACCGAATGGGAAGTCGCTAGAGATATTGAAAGAAAAAGAGAATAATTGAGAGATAAAAAGGAGAGAGTGAGTGAACAAAATAGCCCCCATGAAAAGAGTGAGCATGGGTTAAGAGATTCGAATAACACTTGTGAAAGAGGAGAGTTGAGTGTTCCTTATGCGACTAAGGAGTACTTAAAGAGATTGAAGCGGTTCTTTGGAATTGTTCATAGAGGGAGGATGTTCTTACACCATACTTGGTTGCCTACTCAATTCAACAAGACATCCGCCATTAGAGACGTTGGTTTGACCCAAACCATCACCGCACACAAAGGCACTACCATCGAGTTGGATGCCTTGGGTATTTCCTATCCTTCTTGTGTTTCTTTTATTATTTCTAATTTGGAGAGTGTTGCTGCCATTCAGGAAACAGATTCGAGGGTGAATCCTTTTGAAGGGGAAGGGAATGATATGATCCTAGCCCCATGTCTATCCACATCACACGCAGAACTCGCACACGCCTTGCGGCCAAGGACAATCGAGCCAAGACCGTGATTATCCAAGTTAGATAGATGATTGTCGAGGGCAGGACGTCACACTTCCCCGCGATTGGTAGATGGTCTTTTGGCCTATCGTCGAAGTCCTCTTTCTGTTCGAGTGAGCTCGTGATCAAGGGGTAGTAGGTCTGGTGCAGATCTCCTAGTCATGCAAACAAAAGAGAAAAATCAGTTTCGTCACAATCCCCGGCAACGACGCCAAAATTTGACTCGCCGTCGAAACAAGTCAAAAATAATATATTTCCTGAGGCCTAGATGCACAAACTAGTTTATGTAAAGCGGTAACAGGGTCGAACCACAAAGATTGAGAGAACTGAGATCAAGCCCTCGATTGTATGATAGAGGTGAAAATGCACAGAATCAAGAAAACAAGGGGGGAGTTTTATAGGTTAATCAAGTTAACCGAGAGAGCAATTTGAGCTAACAATTCTAACTATTGAAAGCGATAATCGAGGTCACGATAAGTAAATAATAACAAAGGTCAAAAATGAAATAAAATGCAAAGTAAGCAAACAGGTTAATAAGCAGAGATAATAAATCAAGGAGAAGGGAACTTAGTAAAGGGCTTTCTTGGGTTGCGTCGAGGGCTCGATTGTCATCGGCGTAAGGATTTTCCGTTCTAACGCTACAGACGTGCTATAGGGGTCATGTTTTCACGTAGACCCCTTGCTTTCTTTCGTAAGGAGCCACTCTCCATTTTCACTGTTAATAAGGTGGCCTCGACTCTTTGGTATCCTCTCAGCCGCCTATCTTGTTGTCAACAGGTAGCCTTTACACTTTGGCTTGTCACTAGCACAAAGCAGATAGAATATCAGAGAATCGATGAAGTACAACAAAGACACATCTAGGGCTCCATGACTCGACTTGTCAGGCTCGCATCAAGAACCTAACCAGATGCATGCCCTAGACAGATGAACCCAGATCTACCCGAGAACACCAATCTAGTTGTCTACACCTACCCGACAGTCTCACGCTAGCTATCACTGCAAGGTATGACAATAATCACAAGGGGAAGATTAAAAGATGATCAGGCCTCGAATCACCCTAAGCAAAAATGAAAATAAAATGACAAGCAACCAAATATAACTAGGAGAACATGTTAAGGGCATTTAGGCCTTGAATCTACCCAAGCAACCCATCAAGTACCTTTACCAAGAACGTGGATTTTAGCCACTCATGTTAAGAGATAAATAAATAAAAGATGAAGGAAGGATAAAGGATAAAACTTGATTAATGATGCTTGTTACAAAGCTTGGAGTCGGCGTCTATGGAGAGAAGAGGGAGGAACAAGTCCCAAAACTAATAAACTAAAAGAAAGCTGTTGGAATTAATTTAAGAGAAAAAATGTCTAAGAAGTGATATCCAAAACCCTAGCACATAAGGAGTATATATACCCTAACCACCCACTAAGGGCTAAAATTACTAGCTAAGGGAAGTACAACACAAGGAGTGCATGCTCCTCCAAGGGCGACGTCCAAACAAGGCAAAAAGGGAATATTCCTTGGGATCCGCACAGAGTTCTCTGAAGTGTGTCAGTAGGGGCACGTGGAGGCCTTAGAGTGAAGACACGTGGAGTTGGCAGTTCTGGCTTGCCAAGGGCTCGATGATGTAATCCACGGCGAGGCCTCGATGACATTGTCGAGGGTAAGAGATCTGCAACTTAGGGAATATCCAGAATGTTCTAGAATGTTCTGGAATATTCTGGAATATGCTAGAGGGGACACATGGAAGCACAACTGTGAGGACACGTGGATATAAAGCTCTTGGTCCATCGAGGGCTCGATGATAGGCCTCGATGGAGAAATTGGTGTCTTGGTCTCGACGCTAGCCTTGAAGCTTGGAGTCCGCAGAAATCTCCCATAAAGCATGTCTTTTCGCACATTTCTCCTTCTTGGCCTTGATCTGCGATAAAGATGGAAACACGAGCGAATTAGTAGTATCAAGGCCTAAATCAAGGTAAGAATGGAAAGAAAAATATGCATAAAATACGCGCTATCAAATATCCCCATACTGCCCAATGCTCCCCCTCGAGCATTCACAAAATTAAAAACAACCCCAATGCATAAACACAATCGACCAAAGCACTGGAATGAGCAAACCAAATATCGAGGCCTCAATAATGCGCTTCCTGCCTAGATGCACTCCTGCATTAAACCAGAGGGATAATGACCCCAAAGGTAGAACTTTTCCACATCAGGCCTAGCCAAGAGCAGTCCTCACCAGGAATGTGTTTACGCTCTCACTCGCAAACAAGGCTATGTGTTTAGTCACTCAAAATGTAGATAACACAACACAAAACAGAGTTTGCATATCAATCCGAGTACATTAGTCCACATGTTTGGGCAATCTAACAATCGAAAAGGAACTTTGCATCATGAAAAAGAGAGGAAGAGAAAAGGGAAGAGGAGGTGTGGCAGAAGAGAAAATAAAAGAGAAAGGAAAAGAAACAAAAAGAAAAGGGAGAAGAGAGATAACCAACTGATTTGAGGGATTCCTTGGCCGGGAAAAAGCAAAGTGGTGAGTAAGCACTTGCTGGAGAGGACGCGGCAGCGAGGGCTAGATGATGACTTGACTTCTGCATTCTTCAGTGGGGGAGGTCTCGATCTGCTTTCTGCGTCAGGGGCTTGATACTTGTTGCCTTGGCTGCTTTGGTGTGTTTAGTCTGCTTTTATTTGAATATTATTTTTATTTTATTTTTTATTTTTTTATTCTTTTTATTATTTAAAAAAAAAAAAGAAACAGACACATACCTTTCTTTCTTGGCTCGCCTTTCTATACTTCAGGGGTTGCAGTTGGGAATCTTTGCCTCTTTCTTGCTTTTGAGTGATTAGCGCCGAGGTCTTGATACGTTGACTTTACTTAACATCGAGGGCTCGATATTTTGACTTTGCTTCCCCACACTTATTTTTTGTTGTGGGGAGAAAGCAATCCTGCTTTATTGGTTTGCCCTCGATCTTGATCTTTCTGCAGCTGCTCTGGCCTGCCTTTGATCTTTATCTTTCCTCCACTTGATCTTCCCGTGTCTAGCCCTTGCTGTTCTTGTGAAAAGTGCTACTCACCTGCGAACGAAGGATCAAAAGAAACGGCTCAAATGGTTAGAAGAGAAGCAGAGGAGGTGGAGAGTGAGTATCGAGGTCATGATGGAGAAAAAGAAAAGAAAGAAAGAGGAAATAAAATGATGCAAAGGCTTTCATCATATTGATGCTTTCCCAACTCTAAAGGTGCCTATACCCAGGGATATCATGCAAACCTAGCTAGTGCCTAGCTATGCATTCACTCATGAAAAAGATATGGCATGGAGGCTCATTGTGCTCACAAGGTGCTAAATGTGACTACTAGTGTCCAGGCCTCGATGTAGACATAAGGGGCAACAGGCAGTGAGCACACAGATTGTTCTAATCATGCAAACTCAGTGCTCAAGTCATGTGCTCATGCAAATGGGGTTTTCAAAACTAGGCAGCGAGGTCTAGCAAAAACCTAGAGAAAACTGAAAGTAAAAATCCGTAAATTTTTCACAAAAAAATTATACATGCAACAAGTGAAAAATTAAACATGCAGTCAAGCAATCACAATTAAAGCAAACGAGCAAATAAAACCCTCCCCACACTTAGGCTTCACATTGTCCCCAATGTGAGAAGGGGCACCAACTAAAAACTAAAAAGGAGTTTAAACTGAATAAACCATAAAAGAGTATTTTCGATAGAAATTAAAAGGAAATTGTTTTCATTGGGCGGGGGATCAAGAGGGAGGGAGGTTGCGTCGGGCCACTTTAGTTGTCAAGGCCTGAAGTTCCCTTAGGATGGCCAGGAGAATGCGCTCGAGGGATTGATCATGGAAAAGAGATGGACCAGTGGTGGTAACAGCGGGGGCTGAGGTTGAAGCTTCGGGGGCTTGATTAAGAGGAATAGACTGGGCTGGAATGGGCTTGCTGGGCGGTTCTTAGCGAGTTGATGATCGAGGCCTTGATAGGTCCGGGTAGTCGAAGTCGCCGTCATTCTTGCTGCCAAGAGCTTGCTCCTTCTAGGGTTTGGCTGCTGATCGAAGTCCTGATGAGGATATTGGCATCTTACCCTCGATAGCCGGTGGTTTCGTGACGCGTTGCTTCTTCTTAGAAGTGGTTGCGGAGGCCTTTCCTTTCTCTTCCACGATGAGTTTCCTCTTTGTGGTGGCCAGAGTGCTAATTTTGGTTTTTTGCTTGCCCTCTTTCTTCACTTTGGCTAGGGTAGCCTTGACACCCTCCGCTTCCTCTTTCTTGGCTACTTCACCCACAGCTTTTTCCTTAGCGAGCTCAGCCACTCCATTTCTCATCTCCTCGGCTTCTTCTTCACCACCCTCCTCAACCTCTTCTGTACCACCTTCCACAGCATCTTGAAACTCTTCCTGGTCGTCAGACCCTTACACTTGCTGTTCTTTCATGCCTTCTTCATCGGGCACTAGAATCTCCCCCAAAACCGCATCCACCGTAATTTCCTTTAGAGTTTTTGGGGTTGTTTTGCCCTTGACCTTTGGCGGCTGCCTCGCCATGACTTGCCCAGATCTCGTCACTATGGGCGCTCTAGGCTGGACGATTAGAGGCTTGGCCTCGACAGTGGGAGGTTTGGTCTCCTCCGAGGAAGATTCGTATTCCCCCGAGGAGGAGTCTGCTGGTTTGGGGTTTGGGGTAGCGGTGGCGCGGAGGTGTGGTGGTGTTTGCGGTGGGTGGTTCTGGGAGAGAGGAAGAAGAGCTAGAGGGCTCAGGTGAGCGGTTTATGGTTGGCGGTCGTGGCCCTGAGGTGCGCTTATGAGCGACCTGCTTTACCATGGTTGTGATAGTCGGTGTGGTTTGAGAAGATGATAGTTGGAGAAGATGATGGTTGGAGGGAGTGAGAGGGAAAGTTGCAGTTGATAGAGATAGGGTTTGGAAAATGTTTGGGAGGGCGTGGGAAAAGTATAAAGAGAAGATCAAATAGTGGCAGAGAAAAAGACGGAGAGAGGGAAGGAGTGATCTGATTTTCTGAAAAAGGTGGCCTGACGTGGCGCAAGGGGAGAGGCTTGGCAGGTACTTAGTCTGTGCATCCCAACTGCCAAGAGACAAACAAAAAGAAATTAAATGCTATGAATAAATGCAAATAAAAAGGAAGGGGACAAGATAATTATTGAGGGAGATATTAGTGGGGATGGGAGAGAGAAAAGAGCGGTTAGATAAGGAATAAAGGAGTTTGAAAACAACAATTCGAATTTCAAAGGAATTAAAACTTGGCATGCAATATTTAAATAATAAAAAGGGCAACGAAAAAGAGAGCAAAAGGGAGAGAGGGAAGGAGTGGAATGACTCGTGGAATTCTCCACGATCGTTTTAACGTCGAGGCCTCGACGCATTTCTGATGTCTAGGGCTGGTTGGGTGGTGGTGCCACCTCCATTGCTTCTTCAGTTAAGGGCCTAAATCGTTCATAAAATGGCTTTATCCTGTGGCTATTGACCTTGAAAGGTTCTCCTCCATCAGGGGTCGCGATCTCGATGGCTCCATGATCATGAGTGGCAGCGACGATGTAAAGGCCTGACCATTTTGACTTGAGTTTTCCTGAAAATATTCAAAGACGAGAGTTGTACAATAAAACTTTTTGTCCAACAGAAAATTTATTAGGAGAGAGGTGCTTATCATGGTGGGCTTTCATCTTGCCCTTGTAAATCAGAGAGTTTTCATAAGCTTCATTCCTGAGCTCCTCCAACTCTTGAATCTATAGGCAGCGATGTTGTCCACTATCGTTCAAATCCATATTGACCTTTCGAAGTGCCCATAGGGCTTTGTGCTCAATTTCGACTAGAAGGTGGCATGGTTTGCCGTAAACAAGACAGTATGGAGTCATACCGATCGGGATCTTGAATGTAGTACGGTATGCCCAAAGAGTATCGTCCAGCTTTAAGCTCCAGTCTTTCCTCGATTGGTTGACTGTGTTTTTGAGGATAGACTTGATTTCCCTATTTGAAACTTCAGCCTGCCCGTTTGTCTGCGGGTGATAGGCCGTGGACACCCTATGGGTCACTCCATACTTGTTGAGTAGGGAAGAGATGACTCGATTGCAAAAGTGCGTCCCTCAATCGCTGATGAGGGCTCGAGGAGTCCCAAATCGATTAAAGATGTTGGTGGGCAAGAAATTGACTACCACCTTTGAGTCGTCTATTTTGGTAGCCTTGGCCTTGATCCATTTAGAGAGGTAATCGATGGCAAGGAGGATGTAAGGGTGCCCGAACGAGCTTGGAAAAAGGGCCCATGAAGTCAATGCCCCATATATCGAAGATTTCACAAGATATAATACCCGTCAAGGGCATCTGATTCCTGGAGCCTATATTCCCTCTCGCTTGACATCGAGGGCATGATGCACAAAACAGATAGGAGTCCTTAAAGATGGATGACCAGAATAGGCCTGCCTCCAAGACTTTCAAGGTAGTTTTTTTAGATGCGAAATGGCCTCCTTCAGTCGTCGAGTGACAGAACTCAAGGATCGAGGGCACCTCGTCCATAGTTACGCAACGCCTGATGATCTGATCTGCACAATGCTTCCACAAGTAAGGACTGTCCCAGACGTAATACTTAGATTTTCTCATAATCCTGTTGCGTTTAGACGTCGAGGCCTCGGCAGGATAGGAACCTGTAGCACAGAAGTTGGCTATATCTGAGAACCACGGGAATTGAACAACGTGGGCTAGACATAGTCGTTCATTGGGAAAATTATCTCGAATGCGCACCAAAGAGTCATCATCTTAGGCTTGAAGTCGGCTCAAATGATCCTCTATAGAGTTTTTGGAGCCTTTCTTATCTTTGATCAGGAGGTTGAACTCTTGGAGAAGCAAGATCCAACGGATGAGTTGAGGCTTCGCATCGGCCTTTGTTAATAAACACTTTAGGGTTGAGTGGTCCGTGTAGATTATGACATGTGTGCCTAGGAGGTACTGTCTGAATTTGTCGAGGGCATAGACAACCGCTAGTAGCTCTTTTTCGGTGGTGGTGTAGTTTTGTTGGGCGGGGTCTAATAGTTTTGAGGCATAGTAAATCACATAAGTTTCCCTATCCTTTTTCTGGCCCAAGACTGCGCCGAGGGCTGTATTGCTGGCATCACACATTATCTAGGCAATGGTCAAATCAGGGGCTCGAATAATGGGAGCAGAAATGAGCTTGGTCTTGAGGGTATCGAAGGCGGTCTTCCAGCTGTCACCAAAGATGAAATCTATTTCCTTTTGAAGCAGTCGACACATGGGCTGGGTAATCTTTGAAAAGTCCTTAATGAATCGTCGATAGAATCCAGCGTGACCAAGAAAAGAACGAACGTCCTTGACACAAGTGGGGTAGGGTAGAGTTTCAATAACTTCTATCTTGGCTCTATCCACTTAGATCCCCTCTCTTGAGACAACATGGCCTAGAATGAGGCCTCGATCCACCATGAAGTAGCATTTTTTCAAATTTAGCACCAGATTGGTCTCGACACATCGTTGCAAGATTTTTCTGAGATTGGCAAGGCATTCCAGGAAAGAGTTTCCATATACTGTGAAGTCATCCATAAAGACCTCGATGCAATCTTCCACAAACTTGGAAAAATGCTCACCATGCATCGTTGAAAATTGGGAGGAGCATTGCAAAGACTGAAAGGCATCCATCTATAGGAAAATTTGCCAAAGGGGGCAAGTGAATGTGGTTTTCTCCTGGTCTTCGAAGGCAACTGGAATTTGGTGGAAACTGGAATAGCCATCCAAACAACAATAATGCGTCTTGCCCATGAGATGCTCTAGCATTTGATCAATAAAGGGAAGTGGGAAATGATCTTTCCTTATAGCTACATTCAAGCGACGGTAGTCAATACACACTCGCCACCCAGTTTGGATCCTTGTAGGAATCATGGCCCTATCTTGCCCCTCGATGATGGTGATGCCAGATTTCTTAGGCACGACCTGGATAGGGCTAACCCATAGGCTGTCTGAAATAGGATAGATTACTCCCACATCTAGCAACTTCACGACCTCCTTTTTGACTACCTCTATCATGGGCGAATTTAATCTTTGTTGAGGCTGGTGGATAGTTTTGATCTCTTCCTCTGGATGGATATGGTGAGTACACAGAGCTGGTGACAGGCCCTTGATGTAAGCTATAGTCCACCTGATGGCTTGCTTAAATTTTTGAGTAAGGCTGTCAGTTCTATTTCTTCAGGTCTTGCCAAGGTATTGGATATGATAACCGGGAGGGAGTCGTCGGGGCCAAGATAAGCATACTTCAGATGTGTGGGCAAGGTCTTCAATTCCAAGCTGGGTGCTTGAACTAGATACGGATGGAGTTTGGAGTGGTCCGTTGGCAAATTCGAGGTCTTGATGGGAGCAGATGCGTCGGGAGGTTGTGCTGCTAAAGCGACAACAATAGTATGCAACTCTGATGGGGTTGCTACTATCGAGGCCAGAACTTCTAATGTTTCAAGTGTGATGCTTCTGTCGAGGGAAATCTGCAAGGGGTCAATAGAGTGTAAGTCAGCTAGTTCCTTAACATAAGGGTCAATAATATCAACATAGTTAATACTTGAAAATTCGGAAGGGTATCGCATTGAGTCAAGCATGTTGAATTTGATGGTCTCGCCGTCGAACTCAAGGGAGATTGAGGCATCATGCATGTCGATCTTAGCCCTTGCTATGGCAAGGAATGGTCGACCAAGAAGCACATCCATGGACTTGGTGGATTCAGCATCTCCCATGGCAATAACGTAGAAATCTTCCAAAAATAAGAATTCACCCACTTGCACTAGAATATCTTCGATGACCCCCTCTACGTAAACAGATGATCGGTCAGCCAATTGGATGACAAGTCTGGTGCTTTTCAGGGTCCCGAGGCCTAGACTGTTGTAGATTGTCAAAGGCATGACGTTGATGCCTGCTCCTAGGTCGCACATGGCTTTCCCAATATCAACCGTGCCAATCTTGATCGAGATAATAAAAATCCCTTGATCTTTGCATTTGGGGGGAATTTTGCGTTGAATGTGAGCAGAGAGATTGATCCCGACGCTGATCTTGTTGACCCCAGCAAGCTTGCACTTGTTTGTACATAGCTGTTTTAAGAATTTGGCATATCGAGGCACATTCTTCATTGCCTGCAGCAAGGGGATGTTGACAAGGACTTTGCTGAACATGTCAAAAATCTCGCGATCCTCACTTTCCTTCTTGGTCTTGACCAAACTTTGAGGGAAGGGTGGTTCAAGGATCTTGTGGATATACTCCTAGGTGAACTCAGGTGGATTTTTATGATTGCGCGGAGACATTCCTCTAGGAGAACGGATGCGATCTTCCATGTATTCCGGGATCTTGGTCTCCTTTTTCTTAGGAACTTACTTCTTCTTGGTCGAGGGCTCGACAGATGCATCGTCGGGGCCTGGAAGAGAAGGGCTAGATGGGTTGCCATCGAGGTCTGGATTTTCGCGAGAAGGCATTTGGAGACCGCTCTGAAGGGTGATAGCACATGCTCCGTGCTTTGGGTTTTGCTCAATCTGCCCTGGCAGTCTGCCTTTGTTTTTCACTTCCTTCATTTCAGCAGTCAAGACCGCTACTTGTTTTTCGAGGTCTGCGACTCTTTTTAGGGCTGCTTCTTCGCTAGGTGAGACAGGACCAGGGGCTATGAAGACTTGTCCTTGTGGTGGCTGATATTGGTATTGGTTGTTGTGATATGTGGGCCTTGGTTTGAAATTCTGCATGTTGTATGGAGGTGGATGGTTGCCATAAGGATTTTGCTGGTGTTGTTGGCTAGGTCCTGACGATTGTTGGTTGTTCACCCAACCGGGATTGGGTTGTTTCCAATTTTGGTTGTAGTTTTACGGGGCATTATACCCTCCTACTGCATTAACTTAAATTTCGTCAGGAATGAACGGGCAGGCATCGGTGGCATGATCTGAGAATTGGCAGATTTGGTAGGCTTTCATTTGGATAGGCTGTTCTGACGCCATGTTCTGAAGCATGCCCGTGATGGCGGCCAACTGATTTTCCATGGCTGCTGAGCGGGCGTCTTGATTGCTGTTGTTGATCATGGGCACGACATTCTTTGCCATAAGTTCAATGGTTGCCTTTGCAGCGGCAGGAGTGAGGGCACAGAGAGACCCGTTTGTGGCGGCATTTAACAAAGACTTGTCGTGGGCTCGCAGACCTTCACAAAAATATTGGATGAGGGCATGCTCGGTGAGGTTGTGAGAAGGGCATAACGCCTGCATCTTCTTGAAGCGTTCATAATACTGATCGAGGTTCTCCGTATCCTTCTGAAGGATCGAGACCAACTACTTACGAGTGATCATGGCCATGGATGCCGGGTAATATTTATTCGTGAATGCCTTGGACATTTCTTCCCATGAGTGAATAGATTTAGGAGGAAGGTCATAGAACCAATCGAGGGCATCGTCCTTGAGGGACCACATGAATGCATGGAGCTTAGCTTGCTCTATACTGACATTGGTGGGCTTCATGGCCTCGTAGATATTGTGCAGCTGCTGGAGGTGCTTATGAGAATTTTCCTTGGTCATGCCACGAAAAAGAGGAAGGTGGTGCATGACTGCTGATTTGAGCGTCCAGTCATAGGCAACAGTGGGTCATTCGATATAGGTGCTCGGTGTTTCAGGGGCAGCATTGAGGTCGTCAATGGTTTGGATGTTTGGTGAAGGATCGGGCCCTGGAGGTGGAGGAGGAGGAGGCGGATCTTGTTCCATAGCGTGTAGAACTAGGTTGTCGAGGTCTCGCTGAAAGAGAATACCGTGATTATCCGAGTTAGATAGATGATTGTCGAGGGCAGGACGTAACATTTCCCCGCTACTGGTGGATGGTCTTTTGGCCTGTCTTCGAAGTCCTCTTTCTGTTCGAGTGAGCTCGTGATCAAGGGGTAGTAGGTCTGGTACAGATCTCCTGGTCATGCAAACAAAAGAGAAAAATCAGTTTCGTCACAATCCCCGGCAATGGCGCCAAAATTTGACTCGCCGTCGAAATGGGTCAAAAATAATATATTTCCTGAGGCCTAGATGCACAAACTAATTTGTGTAAAGCGGTAACAGGGTCGAAACACAGAGATTGAGAGAACTGAGATCAAGCCCTCGATTGTATGACAGAGGTAAAAATGCACAGAATCAAGACAACAAGGGGGGAGTTTTATAGGTTAATCAAGTTAACCGAGAGAGCAATTTGAGCTAACAATTCTAACTACTGAAAGTGATAATCGAGGTCACGATAAGCAAATAATAACAAAGGTCAGAAATGAAATAAAATGCAAAGTAAGCAAACAGGTTAATAAGTAGAGATAATAAATCAAGGAGAAGGGAACTTAGTAAAGGGCTTTCTTGGGTTGCGTCGAGGCCTCGATTATCATCGGCGCAAGGATTTTCCGTTCTAATGCTACAGACGTGCTATAGGGGTTATGTTTTCATGTAGACCACCTGCTTTCTTTCGTAAGGAGCCACCCCCCGTTTTCACTGTTAATAAGGTGGCCTCGACTCTTTGGTATCCTCTCAGCCACCTATCTTGTCGTCAACAGGTAGCCTTTACACTTTGGCTTGTCACTAGCACAAAGCGGATAGAATATCAGAGAATCGATGAAGTACAAGAAAGACACATCTAGGGCTCGATGACTTGACTCGTCAGGCTCGCATCAAGAACCTAACCAGCTGCATGGCCTAGACAGATGAACCCAGATATACCCGAGAACACCAATCTAGTTGTCTACACCTACCCGACAGTCTCATGCTAGCTATCACTACAAGGTATGAAAATAATCACAAGGGGAAGATTAAAAGATGATCAGGCCTCGAATCACCCTAAGCAAAAATGAAAATAAAATGACAAGCAACCAAATATAACTAGGAGAACATGTTAAGGACATTTAGGCCTCGAATCTACCCAAGCAACCCATCAAGCACCTTTACCAAGAACGTGGATTTTAGCCACTCATGTTAAGAGATAAATAAATAAAAGATTAAGTAGCATAATAAAAGATTAAGGAAGGATAAAGGATAAAACTTGATTAATGATGCTTGTTACAAAGCTTGGAGCCGGCGGCTATGGAGAGAAGAGGGAGGAAGAAGTCCCAAAACTAATAAACTAAAAGAAAGCTACTAGAATTAATTTAAGAGTAAAAAGTCTAAGAAGTGATATCCAAAACCCTAGCACATAAGGAGTGTATATACCCCAACCACCCACTAAGGGCCAAAATTTCTAGCTAAGGGAAATACAACACAAGGAGTGCATGCTCCTCCAAGTGGGACGTCCAAACTAGGCAAAAAAGGAATATTCCTTGGGATCCGAGCTGAGTTCTCTGAAGTGTGTCAGAAGGGGCACGTGGAGGCCTTAGAGTGAAGACACGTGGAGTTGGCGTTTCTGGCTTGTCAAGGGCTCGATGATGTAATCCATGACGAGTCCCCTATGACATTGTCGAGGGCAAGAGATCCGCAACTTAGGGAATATTCTAGAATGTTCTGGAATATTCTGGAATACACTAGAGGGGACACGTGGAAGCACAGCTACGAGGACACGTGGATATAAAGCTCTTGGTCCATCGAGGGCTCGATGATAGGCCTCGATGGAGAAATTGGTGTCTTGGTGTCGACGCTAGCCTTGAAGCTTGGAGTCCGCAGAAATCACCCAGAAAGCATGTCTTTTCGCACATTTCTCCTTCTTGGCCTTGATCTGCGATAAAGATGGAAACACGAGCGAATTAGTAGGATCATGGCCTAAATCAAGGTAAGAATGGAAGGAAAAACTTGCATAAAATACACGCTATCAAGCCTTGTCTTTAATTGGGTCCGAACACTTGATTAAAATCACAAGTAAAACCCGAAAGGTCACCCTCCTTGAATCGTTTACCTTAGGTTGAGTAAGGCAGGTCTTTACTAGGTTTAGAATTCGACTAAAGAATCTCACTTGAAATCAATTAGGTTGCTTAACATAGGTTGTTAAGAGGTCTAAGCTCGTACTTGTTGAGCTCTATCCATTCCGCATTGAAATCCAAGCCTCGAACTAGATCAAAAAATTACTCATTACGGACCTAGGCAACTAGGATCGTATCATCATCATCGACAACAGGAGTTTTATTAATTGTGCAAGGGACTTGCTTCTGCACAAGTTGGATCTTCCATTAATCAAGCGTCTAAAACCCTACAAGCTACAATGGATGACCGATAGTGACGAATTAGAAGTAACGCATCAAGTATTGGTCACGTTTGCCATTGGGAAGTACCAAGGTGGGGTCTATTGTGATGTTGTGACTATGACCGCAAGCCATATTTTATTGGGTAGGTCATGGCAGTTTGATAGACGAGCGTTGCATGAAGGGAAGAGCAATCGCTATAGGATCATCAAGGATGAGCGAGAATTTATTCTTGTACCATTGACACCAGCAAAAGTGAATGAAGATCAGAAGTGGCTCATTGAGTCTTATTCTAATTTTGAGAGAGAAAAAGAAAAGAAAATTTTGAGTGTTATGCAAAAGGAAAAGAGTGAAAATAACTCACATGAAAAAAAAAACATGTGAAGAGCGCAAGTGAGAAATTAAAACACATGCATGAAAAGATTTAGCATGCGGAGACTGGCATTGATAAAAGAGAGAAAAATGTTCATGCTAAGGGAGAGAAAGTGAGGCAAGCATTAGTAATGCGCAAAAATAGTTTTGGCGCGAGCCATACAAAACCGTTTGATTTTTGGCCTTATGTCTCTAACCCTAACACGTTTGAGTTCTCTATTATTTCTTCTCACGTGCAAGAAATTGATGGATTGAGCCCAAAGGAGGAAGAATGAAGTCTTGGAGCTGTTTGGTATTCATTGGTTTGTAAGTTTGAATTTGTTCATGATTTTTCACTTTTATATATTTCTAACAAATTCTCTTATGGATTTATACTTGTGGTGCCGCTAAATCCTTTATCTTTGAGTTACTATGCAATTTTAGGGGATGACAAGGATTTGGTGATGGCCAAGATACCAAAGCAGCAAGCCTTGGCTCATATGGAGTGCATGGGAGTGTCACAGACGGACCATGGCTATAAGAAAGGACTTCGCTTGTTCTTCAATGTCCTTGATTGGGATAGGATGTGCTTACACCAGAAATGGTTGCCTACTCAATTCGAGGAGATAACTACTGATTTGGGCGATGGATCAACCCAACCCATTGCCAAGCGCTTAGACACCAATGACGGATTGGATGTCTTGGGTAAATTCAAAACTAGTTGTGTGCCTCTTGTTCGTGCTAACTTAAGGTGTTACATTGAAGGTGCTATTTTGGATCCTAAAGAGGGTTTGAGGGTGAATCCTTTCCATGGGGGAGGGAATGATGCGAATCCTATCACAAACCCTAATTCGCTGCACGCCACATGCGCGCGCGCCAAGCATCTAAAGCCAAGGAAGCAAGGGAGCGTGCCAAGGATGCAGTGAGGAATCAAGAGAGGTTAAGACGGACCTCGTGCATGGAGACAAGGGGAAAGGCACGACCAGTCCAACCTGAAGCACGAAGGATGCGCATAGCACATGAGCACACGCCAACGACAGGGTCAAAGGAGACCGTTCGAGCCAAATCATGAAAGACGAGCTTTGATCATGAATCCAACATAAATACAAGACTATTTGGGATATTAGGAGAGTCGTGTCCAAGTTTGGGGTCAATCGCACGGGTAGATTGCAAGATGGCTCGGAGTGACCTAATCACATGCACCAAGGGTGCGCATAAGCGCAACAGGCGCGTTCAAGAGAACCAAGTGTGTTTGGGTGAGGTTTCTTCAAGCGATCAGCCTTGTAACATGTATTTTGACATGTTAGGAAGGTTTGGGCCAAGTTTCAGCCCAAACGCACAAGGGAATTGGAAGATGGCTCGAGGGCATATTTGAATGCGCATTGACCTAGCCACAGTCAAGTGCGACTAGACTAAGAATGAGTCATGGTGCAGCCAGCTGAGCGGAGCTTATGAGAAGCTTGTGGACTTATTTGTATTTAATTATGTAATTATTAATTAGCTAAGTTAGAGTTATTTCTTCGTTAGAACTCCTAGTTTGATTAGAATTAGAACTTGTAGTTTTACTAGAACTTGTACTTGGCGTTTTGCCTATTTATAGAGCAGATTGAGCTCATAATGAAACCACCATTATTTTTACCCAAATTAAGACTTTTTCTTAGAGTGTTTACTCTTGTTATTTCATTTGTGGACTCGAACCTTGGTTCTAACCTTCAGTTTCACAAGCTAGGGTTAAGACAAGTAAAACCAAAGTTGCGGCCATTGTTTCTTCCTTAGGGTTATAGGGCTGAACCTAATATAATCAAGAACCTCACTAGGATTCATTTAGGTTAGTAGGCACAGGGCTGTTTGCTAATCGAGACTTGTTCTCGTGAGTCTATCCACCAAATTCTACGTCAATCTCGAACCTTCGAACTAGATCGCCATTCAAGCTCATCCTAGGCAACTAGGATCGTATCACCCCATAGCCACGCTCTCTCAACCTTTCACAAGAACTCAAGTGCACCTTCCTCCCACCAACCACCGCAAGCACTCCCAGACTTAATCACAGCCACAGGTGTGCTCTCCGTTCTCCTTCTCTCCTCCCTTTTGGTTCAATCACAGCCATAGTCATCCGCACTAAGCTCACTTCTCTCAAGTCCTCCATCACCTCCCTCCTCCTCCGCTACTCTCCCCTTCGCAACCGCAACTGCCTCCGCCATCTCCGCTTCGGTATGTTCTCTTCTATTCATCTGAACAGTAGCTTTGTGTATGTGTGTGTTTATTGTTGTTTTTTTTCTTTTTCTTTTTAGTGACTTGAGAAAAAAGACAAGGGGAATACAAAGGACACTATTCACTGATAGAGCGAATCTATTGTTTGTGTAATAGACAACCGAAGCAACGCAGTGCAGGAGCAGAGCACAGTTATTTTAGTGACTTGAAAAATGAAAATAAAGGAAAAAAGAGGAGTTGACTTTTGACATTTATTTATTTTGATTCAGTTTTTTTCTGGCATTTTTAGGGTAGTGTTCTTTCTTTTGTTATTGTAGATGCGAGTACGATTTGGTGATGAAAAGGATTTTCCCCAAGTATTTGAAGTTATTTTTGCAGCCTGTTAGTCAAAAATTGTTTCAATTCGGCCTCACTTCTATTACTTTTAAGAATGTAACTTATTGTCATTTGTCCTAGTTTGCTAATGTACTTGAACTTATTTTCATTTGTTCTAATTTGCTAATGTACTTGAACGAGTTGTGTTAATAGACAAATATGTCAATTTTTCTTGCTGCATTCATTCTGTACTATTTTTTTAATAAAAAAAAGTATTGTGTTGGACTGTTTTGGGATCAGAAAATAGGCCGGCTTGTGTGGCCCGCGGGCAGCCCGTTTAGAAAGAGGGTCGGGTTTGGAGTTTGAAAAAATTGGGCGGCTCGTCTCATTTTTCAGAGGGTTGACCAAAAAATAGCCCAGGCTCGGCCCGACCTGTCCAAAGAGCAAGTCTATCCAACACACGTGAGTTTTATCTATCGATTTATTAAGAAGACAGTTGTCTCATAAGCAAAATTCTAATAACATTGAGGCAAATGAGATTGGACCAATAAAATTAGACCATTTTTTATGATATATGTCTATGATTTTTTTCGGCCATTTTGTTCATGACATCGGGACACATGATTCGATGGAAAATACCAAGAGATTGAAAAAATGGACCCAATTAATGAAACTCCCTTCCCCAATCCGTTTGAACAACCATAATTTTTGGAAGTGAATTGTCGTTCTACCATAACTTGAAAGGTTTTGAAAGTGTCAAAATAGTTTGAGATTTAGTGATTAATAGATATCAAATAAAATTTTAAAAGTCATCCACGAATATAACATAATAATGAAAGCCAAATGAATTTATGCGTGCAGGTCCCATACCTCACCCAAAGCAAAATCTAATGGTGCGATACTACGTTGCCTAGTTATTTTGAAAGAGATTGATACGATCACGCCAAGCCTCATCTTGGAGATGAATGAGCAACATTCTGAGGGCCGAGAGACATACAAGCACCTATCGCCGACCCTAGGCGAGGCCCACGCCAACCCTAGGCCACCTGCAAGGCCACCTGACCATGTGCACATGAGAGCCGCAACTTCAGCTCTTTTGGAGGCCGAAGCTAACGATATGTCATTAGTGCCACTAACAGAATACCGTTAGCAAAATGGCATTTAGAGAAATTTTTGGATTTTGGCAGCCGAAGTTAACGGCATGTCGTTAAGCACACTAACGGCATACCGTTAGCGACGACACTGAGGTACGAAGATGACAGTTTTGTGTGTTTTTAAGCTCATTTTGTGTAATAGTATAAAAAACTACTTCTCTTCTTATTTTAGATAGTTTATGTTGAGTGTTTATTGCTAGAGTTTGAGAATACTCCTTCCTCTAAACACCTTAAACTCAACTTGTGAAAATCAAGCCTAGGAGACTCCTTGATTCCTTGCAAGCAAAATTTACTTTTGTCTTCAACCTTTGGTTTGTTGTTTTTGCTGTTATTGGTAAGAATTTTGGGTAACTGTATGTTGATTGAATATTCTGGATTCCCATTGGTGGATGATTAAATACAAGTTGATTCGATTGTTTATGTATTGATTGATTATTTCTTATTGAATTTCTACCTGCAATCCATCGAAACCTTGCCTTTTAAGTATCTTGGCTCCTTTGTGGGGTTGAACTGGAAGAGACTGTCTAGTTGGGAGTTCTTGCTTCAGACCATGAGGAAGAAGTTGGCCACTTGGAAAGGTTCTCTACTATTGGTGGGGGGGCAGGGTGGCTCTTATCAAGTCTGTTCTGGCCAGCATTCCAGTGTATAACATGTCCATCTTTCGCATGCCTAGAGGTATTGTTCTTCAATGTGAAAAAATAATGAGAAGGTTCCTTTGGAGTGGTGAACACCAGAAGAGAGGCCTAGCGAGAGTTAGATGGAAGAATGCAAGTCATCCTACAGAGTTTGGTAGGTTGGGAATTGGTTGCCTGCAAAGTCGTAATGAAGCTTTGTTGTTGAAGTGGTTTTGGGGGTTGCTATGTGGGGATAAGAAATTTTGGGTGGAGATAGTCCGTAAGTAGTATAACCTTAGTACGGTGGGGGACTTCTGGCTGAGAGATCGCGAGACCTTCTCCCAGGTATGGGCTGATATTCTTCGGGCTTGTGGCAGGAACAGTTCCTTGATTGGGCTTTGGACGTCTCAAATTAGACATAAGCTTGGTAATGGTATGGGTACGAAGTTCTGGTGGGATCTTTGGGCTTGGCGAGTGCCCCTGGCAATCCAGTTTCCTCGCCTCTACTCCCTATCGGATAACACGTTAGGTGATGTAAGTGAGTTTGGTGAATGGCAGGGTGAGGAATGGGTTTGGAGATGGAATTGGAGAATAGGTCTTTTTGAATGGGAGGTGGAAGAGGTGAACAACATGACAACTATGCTACTCTTGCCGAGTAAGGATCAGATATGTCCTGAGCTGCCATGGAAGCTTGAAGCTTCGGGTCAATATTTTGTCAAGTCCTATTGCAGGGAAATAGAAAAACATCACCGTGGAGGGAGGGATAATCCCCTGCTTGCCTCGTGTTGGGAGAAATTGGTCCCCCACAGGGTGGAATTCTTCACCTAGTTAACCATGCAAGACCGCATCACTACGAGGGAGTTTCTTCGGAAATGATCCATGCTTACATCGGAGACTAGTTTTTCCCTGTTATATTCAGCTATGGAGGAAAGCTCGAACCACCTTCTTCTCCATTGCCGGGTTGTCACCCCTATCTAGGACCATATCATGCGCTAGATGGGAATAACGTGGGCGTCCCCGAGGAATATGGTAGATCTATGGATGGGTTGGAGAGGGCTGGTAGAATCCAATAAAAAACAAGTTCACGAGATGTGGAAGATGTTGCTATACGCGGTGTTATGGAATATTTGGTTGCAGCGCAACAAAGTGGTGTTTCAGAATGAGGCTTTTTGCACCTTCCGCATTGTTAATCTTATCTTCTCCCCTTGGCAGAATTGGATGAAAGTTAAAGACCCCTTGTTCCCCTACAACTCGGTTCAAATGATGTTGTCATCCTCGTGGATTCATGTGTGGGGAGGGAAGAGCTTTCTAGGCTGTGGGGTTTTACCCGGGTCACGGGTGCGGTTAGCATCCATCCTCGGGCTTGTTTCAGGATCCTAGTTTCTCTTCTTGTCATGTTCTCATGACCTTTTAATAAAATTTTCCTCTGCCTATTAAAAATAAATAAATAAATGGAGTAGAATGATGCGTACGAAAATCTGAACTCAACTCCCTAAATGGAAATATTAAGTTGTCGTTCAATAAAGTTTGTCCGGAACCTGATAAGGGTAAAAAGTGAAAAAAACTAAAATATGAGATAAAAATGAAATAATACAAAAGGATTCGAGCTGGGCTGAAAATGATTAACGGTTAGTGAAATATGATAATAAACGTAAATAAAATTGATTAAAAGCGTTAATAATATGATGACTGATAAAAATGTGGGTATGTCGTGCTAAAAGATTATTTTTACATAGTTTGCGTAAAAAATCGGGTAGCAACAGGTGTAACTGTAATGTACTAAGAAAGAAAGGGTATTTAAATTGAAAGGAAAAACAAGAGAAATAAATAAGATAGCAGAGTGGAGCAGTGTACAGGTTATGACGACGAAGTGACTGAATGAAAATGGGCAGCTATCGGACCGGATAAGCATGCAAATTGGGTTCGACCTATCGCACCAGTGGATTTTTACACACCCGGCGAACCGACCGGCTCAATGTCAACCCGGCTGGTTCAATAAAAAACGATGTCGTTTTGAACACAAAATACAAAACGACGCCATTTTGAGTTTTAATTTTTTATTATTAATTTTTTAATAAAAATGTGAGAAATTTTATGTGCCGGCTCAAAACGACGCCGTTTTGGTTTATTTATTATTAATTTTTTTTTTTGGGAAATTTGATGGGCAGGCCCATTACGGGCATGAACCAGCACATCAGAGGCCCATTAGAATTAAAAAACTAGCCGGTTCAATTATCTAATATTGAACGGTTCAATGTGTGTCCGGTTCAAAACGGTCCGATGGTTCAATCCGGTTGAACCCGGTCAAATTATAAATTTTTTATTTCCAGTTCGCTGTCCAGTCCGGTTCGGTTCGGTTATGAAAATACTGATAATTATCCTAAGGTTTTTAACAAATTAAGATGTTTCAACTTTCATTTGTTGTCTAAAAAAAATCAAATTGTTATTGCTGATAATACTTACTAGTTACTACTACTCTATTAGTATTCTTACAAAAAATGTGGAAGAGCATGGCATTAGTCAGGGCCCAAAAGCTGATATCTAAGTTCTAGGAGGAACGGAAGAACAAAGTCTATATTCCACAATCCATAAGAATATGATCAATTTTTTTTAAAGTATTTTTTCAAATAAGATTAATTTCGTTTGAGTTTTATCGAGCTCTCAAAATGTGATGATTCTCTCAACACGATATTTTTTATTTTTAAAATTCGAACTCGAGATTTTAATAAAATTGGACAAATCCCTCGAACACTTTAGTATGGTAAGAATGTGTATTAATCGAAGTTTGAGAAAAGAGAGTAGATATATAGCTAAAATTTTGAAGGTACTGCAACTGGTAAATATTAATTCTACTGCTTGCGTTCCTGAGTGGTTAATTTCTCCGTAATGGAGCGCCGCATGCAATGTATATAAATTAATAGGATAAGAGAAAGGGGCTCTTCCAACAATAATGCGACCCAACCTTTGAATCTGGTAAAGAAAACAGCCCCCCGGCCAATTAATGCTAGCCATAATTGCTAGCCAAATTCTAGTTAATGCGATCAAATAAATACTGATAAAAAAAGAAAAACATATTCTCCTTTTTTTTTTTGGTAAAATACGTCTGAGGTAGATGTTTTATAGAAGTTGTTCTTGTCTCCCAGGTCTATCGCATATCATTTGTAATACTATTTGCGTGTCGTGTATGATTCGGGCCATAGTTGATCTTAAGTTAGTAATGAACTTGGTAAAACTTAAAACACAGTGATTAGAAAATAGAAAACCCAAAAACTAGCATCCTTGTTTGCAATTGGTAGCAAGGTGAAGTCGTGAAACTTGTTCACAGTACCGTAATACTTACCTACTTTCCCTTTACACCCTTTTGATTCAAAACACATCATTCCGCACCGCCATAATTAATCCATCAATTGCCCAATTAACCGTCCAATCATCATTTACTTTTCACCCCACTAACACGTAAAAAAAATCATTTTTTGATCAGACAGTAAAGAGGAGGCAAATGTTGCTATCCGATTTTTGACGCAAACAAGTAAAAATCATCTTTTAGCACAGCATATCCACATTTTTATCATTCGTCATATTATTAGCATTTATTAGCATTTTAAATCGATTATATTTACGTTTATTATCATCTTTCAATTAACCGTTTGTTATTTTCATTCCAGCTCGTATCCTTTCGTATCCTTTCATTTTTATCTCATATTTTAGATTTTTCATTTAAAATATCTATCGGTTCCAAACGAGCTTTCTTGAACCATAGGTCAAAATCCGTCCGTTTACCTTTTATATGTTTATATTTTTGTTCGCATCATTTCCTTCATTACATTGCATTACATATTTTAGAACTTTTCGTTCGGATTTATTATTAGCTTAGCGAGATTTCTCATACTGATAGTTCGAACCCATTAATTAAACACTAAACATTCTCCCAGCCCAACTCATCTCAGCCCTTGATCAAAATTTGAATATCTTCTTATGTTCATCCAACGGTTGCAAGGCTTGTTCGTCATCACCTTTCCTCATTTTCTCCATGCATTGAATGCAAACTCAAGCACACTCCACCACCGGTCACTTCCTTTCCAATCAATAGAAGGTTCCATTCTCCGTCAGCCACACAACCAAACTTACTCACCACTTCGGTACTGCTCATGGCTACTCGTCGTTGGGCCTCGCGCCCGTCGCCACGCACGCCTTCAACACCACACAATCGCGAGGATCTCCCCTATAAATACCCCCCTCCTCAGTAACATTTTCTTCACGAGTTGGCGCATTACCCTCAGTAGCAATCTAAGCAAAGTGAGTCTTTTATCAAGTTTTCAATTAATTTTCGTTTATGCTTTTAATCAATCATTCAACTGCTTAAACTTGTTTTAATTGTATATTTTTGAGTTAAATTTGTTGTTCTCGCTTCGATTTAACTGCTTGCTGCTATAATTAATTAATTGCGAATTTTTTGGCTTAAATACGCTTGTGCTTAAATTGTTAAATTACTTGTTGTTTGTTGGGTTTGTGTCGCTGCTTTGTCGGGAATAATTCTGGTCATTTTTGGTGGGTTTAAATCGTGGTTGTGTCGTCTGGTTCTTCCTTGGTCGCCGACTATGGCGTCGGCGACGCAAGGAAGAAGAAGAAGAAAGAAGAGAAGGACACGCGCTAAGGTGATGGGTTTGGCTTGGCCAAGCCCACCTATTTTAAATTTAAGTAATGGGCCCCGAACAGTCCCGACCAATAACGATTAATCAGTTCGGACCCAACGAAAGAACTAAAGTAATGAGGTGATATTACCTGGAGCAAAAATATTTTCTACCTTTCTGTAGCTAGTGAGGAACTCAGCTTACTCACCAGCTTAGGGTTGAAAGCTTATAGACTGAATTCTTTGCCATATTTGATTTATTAACACTTTCTTTCATGGGGTAAATTGGATCTATTTGCAGACAAAATAGTCAAGAATTTCAGTTTGGAGGCCTCATTGGCATTCACTAATTGCAAGCAAACTGGTACTTTCTAACTTGGCAAGAGAATCTTTGAAACTTTCAATTGTGACACTCTTTGTACCTTGTTTTATTATTATTATTTTTCTTTCTACGTTTGTTATTAACTATTTAGGTCCTGAATGGTCAATTGGTGATGATGCTAAGGCTGATCTTGCTGCCGGGCTTCTAACCACAAAAACTCTCTCATTGAATCCGTTCTCGAAAACAGGTCAGTGCATTTATATTTATATTGAAAAATCTTGCATACTGAGGTGATATTACTTGGAGCAAAAACATTTTCTACCTTTCTGTAGCTAGTGAGGAACTCAGCTTACTCACTAGGAATGCACCTTAAGAAGGAGTTCCTGGGTCATGAGTCTATGTCGTTTCTCCTGCATATCATAGAGAGTGCAACAAAAATTGTTCAGTGGGTCACGAGCTACATATCATAGAATGCAACTAAAACTATTCACCTAGATAATGCTTTTACAGGTGCATTCCCACATCTTAAGTCTAGCTCGTTTTTCACTTCATATTATAGAGTGCAATAAAAACTGTCACCTAGAAACTACTTTTGTTCCTGATTATCAGAACCGGACTGGACCGTACCTTTCCGGTCCGATTCAGCTATCGGACCGGATCTGCCTTTGACCCGGGTCGGACCAGTCGACCAGGCCGATTTTTTACGAACCGACGAACCGGCCGGTTTTCTATCAAACCGGCTGGTTTGATGACGTGTCAAAACGGCGTCGTTTTGACACGGCCCATGGGACCAAAACGACGCCGTTTTGACAAGGCCCACAGGCCCATATCAGGGCCAAATCAAAACGGCACCGTTTTGATATGGGCCAAAACGACGTCGTTTTTGGACTTTTTTAATTTTAATAATATTTTTTGATATATTATAAAATGCTACAGTAAAAACCAGCCGGTTCAATCCGGTTTAATCCCATTTTATCGTCTAAGATTTACCGGTTTAATGTGTAAACGGTTCCGGTCGAACCCGGTTGAACCACCAAATTTTCGTTGTCCGGTCCGGTTCTGATAACACTGCTTTTGTTACATCGGGCCCATGACTATTCAAAAATAGCCAACAAAATCAGCTATATGGCTCCGTTTGCCCATAAAAGAAGCTCCAACATTCAGAACAACCATATCTTGAAATGATCTATCTATTTTTAACTTCCATATAGTTTCTTCCCCAAAACAGTTTAGAAAGATGTGCTCTCCTATGTGCTTGTTACTTGAAGGTTTTGGGATTTAATGGTTTCTACATGCGTTTTTCTGTGAACTATCACGCATACTTGGTTTGGCAGGTATGACATTGTAGAAGATACTCTTTTTTCATTGGATCTCAAGATTTCTTCACCCTTTAACTATTTTTTAAGTTAATAATGTTTTAAGGGATATGCTTGTGGATGGCCAAAGGAAACTTGGTAACATGGGGGTTGATTCTTCAATTGTAATATCCAATGCGATAAATTTCTATTAAATGGGTATGTGGGATTCGAGTAGTGGAAGAAAAATGAAAAACTTTAGAAAGGCTCTTGGGCACTGGTTTGCTGGACATAATGTGTTCAGTCAATTGTAAGTTCAGAATTCAAGTTAATGACATTTACAAGGACTTCTAGGTTAGAATTGATGCTAAATAACACTTTGAAACATTTCTGTGAGTTTATATTCTTTGTTGGTTCAAGAATTTCACTTGTGCATGACCTACCTGAGATGTTAGAATAAATTTAAGTTGGTTGAGTTTGAATAAACAGTTGCTCAATTCTGTTCAAGTGGATAGTTTAATCTTTGAAACTAATTAACTAATTCTTCATGAGATAAATTGACCCAATATGGTGACTCTTATGTCCTTATTTTGTTTGGACTGTATAGTACTAACTATTGCATCTTTGCCTTTGATATTCTGGTTTGTTTATTGCTTGCTCAACTTGTGGTGATAAATTTTTGTGTAAAAATAGGTCGTTGAAGGACATAAGGTGCATAGTTTTTGTGGAAAGGGTTGTCACTGCCATTGTTCTTCCATATCTACTGAATGATTTTTTTGCAAGACATATTGGCTGGAAGACTAAATACATAGCAGGAAATAGCTCAGGGTTGCAATCACAGACGCGAAAAATACAAAATGAGATCGTGGAAGATTTCCGTAGAGGGATGGTATGTAATGCCATCTCAATTTACAATTTTATGCTTACCCGGTTGCCTATGTCGAGGGAACTAATGATATACTTCAGGTGAACATCATTGTTGTGGCGTCTATACTCGAGGAAGGATTAGATGTACAAAGTTGCAATCTAATATCGGTACTCATTTATCGGTACTCATTGCTATAGAAGCTTTAAATTTAGTGAATTTAGCCATCTTTTCCCTCTTTGTAAGCTGTTATTTTTATTTTATCATCTTCATCTTGTTTGATTTATAGTGGGGATACTTCTACAATTTCTCGACTGAAGAATTATCTTTCTAGTGGGGATATAATGAGGAAAGAGTCCCTACGCCATGCGTCCCATCCTTGCTTGCGTCTTCTAGTGAGCTGTGTGATGATGAGTACTACAGTGTGAAAGCACTGGGGCAATTGTGACGCTTAGTTCTAGTGTTAATTTAGTATACTTCTATTGCTCGCGTCTCCCTTCTGATGGGTTAGTCTTTTAAGCTCCTTCCTTTAAATAGTTTAATTTTAACATTGTTTTGTACATATTTTATAATGAAAAGTTTATATTCCACCATTTCTTAATCTACTCTCTTTCTCAGTCTCTGTCTTGATGGGTATGATTTGCGTAATGTCTTGAGGTTCCCATTATCATCTTGAATGAGGTTGCACATGCCGTTGCTTCAAATTTCATGTTTTGTTTGTTTTGGCTGGCTAACAAATTGAAAATCAAACTATAATTTGCTCATCTACAGGAATCTAGCCTCCCAGATATATTTACAGAAAAAAAGTTGGGTATCACCAAATGCTACTACAAGAAGTCATAGTAATGGGAAGTCACCTGTAGAGGGGATGGGCCTAAACATTGGCACTCCCTCTTCAAGCTCAAAGATACTAAATAATATTTCAGTCCTTTCTCCTTCAGATCATATGGATGAGGGAAAACATCTAATAGTTTCTCTTTTGACGAGCATCTCTACTGAAGAGGTCCCAAGCATAGTTATCAGAACCGGACCGGACAGCAAACCGTTTTCGCTAATTTGGTAGTTCAACCGGGTTGAATCGGGTTCGACCGGATTGTAGATGCTGGTCCGTCCGGAACCGTTTACACATTAAACCGGTAAATTTTAGACGATAAAACCGGATAAAACCGGATTGAACCGGCTGGTTTTTACTGTAGCATTTTATAATATATCAAAAAATATTATTAAAATTGAAAAAGTCCAAAAACGACGTTGTTTTGGTTGCCTCTCTGATGGGCTAGCCCATACCTGTAATGGGCCGGCCCATCAAATTTTAAAAAAAAAAAAAAAAAAAAACCAAACCAAAACGACGTCGTTTTGGTTTGGCTCATCAAACCGGCCGGTTCAATCCGGTTCGCCGGTTACGTAAAAACCGGCCGGTTTGACTGGTTGAACCCGGTTCACATCCTTATCCGGTCCGATAGCTGAATCGAACCGGAAACTTGAAAAACACCGGTTGAACCGGACGGACCGGTGCGGTTCTGATAACTATGGTCCCAAGTAATAACGTCTCCAGTATGGCAGAGCCAGATGCATTTAACATTAGTGCTCTAAGCGATGAAATGATGAATTCTATTCAATCAGATGTCAATATGGAAGAAAAATCATAGCCAAATTCTTCAAGCATGACTTCAACGGTAACTTCCCCTGAAGGTAGTGGTGGTTGTGTGGGATTTTAAAATCCTAATAAGATTCATATTCCTTCTATCAATGTGTGTCATGTCCCATTCTTTCGTGGGGTCCAAAAGATGAAATTATTGCACAAGGATGTCGATTTGCAGCTTTGTTGTCCTGACTTGAGAATACATTTTGGATTGAGTACAAAGTTTCTTGATTATGCTGGCCAGCCACGTTTAAACTTTATTGTTAAGGCATCTCCAAGTTTATGTAGAGTACTTGATAGATATTGCAAAGAAATCATTTGTGGAGTCAGGCAGCAGCTCTGACTGGAGGCATGTGGTAATGAGGAGAGGCTATGTCAACATTCCCGTGCAATAATTTTATCTTTTGGACCCCGCGAAAGAATGGGACATGGCTCACATTGATAGAAGGAATATGAATTCGATTAGGATTTAAAAATCCCACTCAACCACCACTACCTTCGGGTGAAGTTACTGCTGAAGTCGTGCCTGAAGAATTTGGCTCTGATTTTTCTTCCATATTGACATCTGATTGAACAAAATTCATCATTTCATCGCTTAGAGCACTCATGTCAAATGCATCTGTCTCTGCCATACTAGAGGCGTTATCACTTGGGACCTCTTCAGCAGAGATGCTCATCAGAAGAGAAACTATTGGATGTTTTCCCTCATCCATATGATCTGAAGGAGAAAGGATTGGAATATTATTTAGTATCTTTGAGCTTGAAGAGGGAGTGTCAATGTTTAGGCCTATCCCCTCTACAGGTGACTTCCCATTACTACGACTTCTTGTAGTAGCATTTGGTGAGACCCAACTTTTTTCAGTAAATATACCTGGGAGGCTAGATTCCTATAGATGAACAAATTATAGTTTGATATTCAATTTGTTAGCCAGCAAAAAAAAAAAAAAAAAACATGAAATTTGAAGCAACACCATGTGCAACCTCATTCAAGATGATAATGGTAACCATTCCTGGCCTGTCCAGTAATAAGGTTTAATAGTATAAGTTATCAACAAGTACAAACAAGGAATGAAAGCACATGACATGCAACCAGTAAGATCTGCCTATAGAGCAATCATGAAACAAAAATGTTGAGAAGTAGCTACCAATAAGAAAATTAGGCTCATCATGTAGACGTTGATAACTTCCCAATTTCCGTCCTCAAAATATCAGATTTCCCCCCTAAAACACCAAGGAAAATTGTATCAAGAAAAAATATTTTTACTAAATGTTGGGAAGTGGCTCTCTAAATTCTTGAATTCACCACAGAACAATTGCATGGATTAATTCTGCGGTGAATTCAATGATTCTTAAAGAAATAAAATATCTATATATATAGAAACCACATTAAGGTTCCCTGCATATGTATAGATGCGACAAAGTGGCCCTCAATAAATGTTTAGCGCCAAAAACGTTCAGACATGTGAGCATATGCAATATGAAATTCTCTATAATATTAGCATATGTCATCAGCAATGAGGTTACAAGATAGGATTAAAAGAAACCATGAGAAATGAAATTTGCTACCATATGAGACAATTGAAAAAAAAAATGCCTGAACCATCACACCGAAAGATTTTAATTGCCATTTTTGTTCCCGTCCCTAATGCAGACTACTAGTATTATGGCCATGGAAGAGTGCAGCATAGAAATGAAATCAAAATCTCTGTTGGGAATGTCAACAACATCAATAACAACTGAGATACTACCCAGGTATCAATTTCTATTTTGGTAAGAGTACAATGAATACTCACAGAAATGGAGGTCTCAAGTTAAGATATCATGATCAGACAATCATATCAATCAAATAACACTCCAACAAAAGATTTTAATCTATGTTATAAAAAATTGCCAAAAGTAAATCGAGCAACGGGGGTAAGAAGTAAAAGCATGGAAATTCCAAGGCGTCCTCTACATCCATAGCCAAAAATTCACATCAAATGCAAATAAAAGTTCGGGTCTGGACCTACCAGGAACAAAACTGTGGCACACATTTTCACAACTTCAAGATTCAAACTTACATCATCCAAGCTCCTGCAAAACAACAGCAAACATAAAACATTACAACCCGAAACAAAGAGGATCAATATAGTCACCCTTTCTTCACTCCCATCATTACCTATGCTTCTGCTTCCCAAGGCCAAAATAGGTTGCAAGTGAAGCCATCTACATAAAACAGCATTATAAGGAAATCAACACTAGAAACTAAAAACTGGAACAAATTGATAAAGTGTATGACAAAGTCACCTTCATGTCACCAGCTCTCCTTCCGAATTTTTTAGTCAACAAAGCTAACGAATCAATTAAGCCCTTGGGCTTTGGTGGGTCTCTTCCAATTTCACAAAATGCTTCCTTTATCCTCGCACAGTCAAATCTCAGAATATTATGCCCCGCCCATATCCTCCCTATCCAAGAACAAGAGAGTCAGAAAAAGGGCATGCCATTTACTAAGAAAAATGGGGAAATAAAAGAGCAGTTCACGATAAATTACCATGAAGGATGTCGTATACAATGTCAGCTATGTCGGAGAAAGAAGGACCAGATACGACGGCGTTAGGAGTGATGCCATTGCGCCGATCAGATAAGGGAGTGATGAGAGACGGGTCAGCTGGTCGGACCAAAGTGGAGTAGCTCCTGAGCTCCTCGAGCTTCCGAGGGCAAACCAGGATGGCTCCGAATTCAAGGATAGCGTGGCCCTATCCGGATCGGGTCGGAACTGTGGTCTCTACGTGGAAGAATGCAATCTCGGATCTGTCATCGGAATTCGGACTACCCATTTTGTGAAACTAGCTTGGTGGAGAAGCTTTAGCTTAAGGGAGGGGGTTTTCTTAGAGCAGAAATGTGGAAGCGCAAAATTGGTTTGTGACAAAAAAGGGTATTTGATTTGATGGCAACAGAACTTGTATTTAAAGGAAGTGAATCTTGCTTGTTTGCATAGATATCAGAACCGAACCGGACCGGATAATAAACCGAAATAAAAATTTTGTGGTTCAATTCGTTCGACCGGATTATAAATGTTGTACCGTTCACACATTTTTTTACTGTAACATTTATAATATAGCAAAATAAAATATCAAGTAGATCAAAAGTTGAAAATAAAGAAACTATTCATTTTTTACCATTTTGGCTCATTTTTTAGCGTTTTGACAAAAAATGAATTCTGTCATTTGTCCAATAACAAAAAAAGGGAAAAAGAAATTAGAAATATCCAAAACTTATGGGCTTGATTATAATAAGTACTTTTTGCTCAAAAACAAAAGTACTTATGGGGTTGAACAAAGCCCAATTTCCTCAAAGGCCCGTTTAACCAAGCATCTTGTATGAGAGTCCTCTTTCTGAATGGAAAAGAGATTTGAATCGGTTTTGTTTAGCTTTCATTTAGGAGTGAATCACTGTTGTGCTGTTAACCAAAAGGCCCATAAAACCTAGGATTTATTATCTTCAAGTGTACTCCCCCCCTTCCCATGTCAGGAAGACGAAGTGATGGAGAAATCAAACTAGCCGGAAATCTGAGCTACGGTCTGACTGTATATAGAGTGATCGGGACGGGAGAAATAGTTTAAAGCATTCATGTACTAACCGCGAAAATCAAAAACCTCTCTTAACCTTCAAAATGTCCATTATGCCTCCCCTGAACAACTGTCTGTAAGCAAGAAGCCCCCTTCTATTAAATTTAACAAATTAACTGATTACCTACTATAACAGTTTTTTTAACCTGTTATAGTAGGTAATTATTTCCTTTTTCCTTTTTTCCTTTTTCTTTCTTTTTCCTTTTTCTTATCTTCTCCCCTGCTATGCCTTCATCCTCGATCTCCATTTCTCCATTTCTTTCTTTCCAAATCTAGTGGTTATGAAGTTGAAAATGGTGCCTGATGCCATGGATGTTGATGGTTTGCCTCCAAACATGCCACAAAAGGGTAGATCTAACTTTGTCTTACGTAGATCATTTGTCTTGTCTCCTACTTCGATTTTAACATCCCCGTTGGTGTCGCCAAACAGCCCATAGGTGATGAGCGACCTTGTTGCTTCAATGCGTTTGTTGAGGATAGGATCCGGTTCTAGGTCAGGTTCTTGGGCCACGCAAGGTGAAAAGATTTGGGAAATTTGCCATTTTGTGGTGGTAAAAGAGGAATTTACAGCCTTTTAGCATTTTGTGTAGTAGATAAGGAAATCGATCGACAGGGCTGCTGGAGAAATGGGCACCGATTTGTTTTGATGAATTTGTCCGTCAAGTGTACTTTATTTTGGATAGTTTTCTTTCTATGATACCTGTTGTTAGAGGAAGAACGGAAGAGAAAATTGAATATGGAATGGAATTTTTATTTGGTGGGTGTAATGTTTGATTTGGATCTGGAATGGAATTTTTACTTTTCTTTTAATAGTAAAAAGATGAATTGAATGTTAAAGATGGAATTATGGAATAGAAATTAGTATTCTTTTTCTTTTTTTCAATTTTCTGAATTTTAAATATTTATTTTTAATAAGTCATATTTTTTAGTTTTTTTAGAAAAATATGTATTTTTTAAATTAATTATATTATTTAATTAATTTAAAAAATGAAAATAACCGGTTGTAGAGGGTTACTATAACAGATCCGTTAGTCAAATTGGTCAAACATGGACGAAAGGGAGTTTCTTACACGTAAACAGTTGTCCAGGGAGGCGTAATTGATGTTTTGAAGGTTAGGGGAGGTTTTTAGTTTTCACGGTTAATACATGGGTGTTTTAAACTATTTCTCCTTTATTATATCATTTACTTACTAATAATATTATGATTTAAACATAATATAATTTACCTACAAAGTTAACTATTTAATAATATGTAAAAATCTTAAACAAACGGAACTATATAAAAAAAGTACTAGATTATTATAGTATATACCATCAAATTTTGTAAGAAAAACCATGTATTCGCAAGCTATGAAAACATAAATAGGCACGTAGCTCATTGGTTGTTTATCAGTAATAAAATATCAGAAAAGGCTCAGAGTTTCAAATTCAAATTCGAATTTCACCTCTTCTGAAAAAAAAGAAGTTATGAAAGACATTATTTGATTATGAAGAAGACGTGAGAGCTAGGTCACAAAAGGTATTACTTCAAGCGGTAGTTATATGTTGCAGTTCCAAAATCAAGGACAAGCAAGGTATAATTGCCCTAGGCTATGATCCAAAAGAACAAAAAAGGTATAATGAATGAGAAGTGAGAACAAATATCAACTTAATTACTATGGTCATATGACGTGCATCCGCAAGAACAACAATTGCTTAGATTCTTTAGAATGTGTAAAGAACTGAGACAACAAACCACGATGGGAGAACCATCCCCCATTAATGCCCGACAATGCTCTAATGGGACAATTTATTATCCAGAAAGGCAGAGAGGACACCCGTGAACACCTGAAAATGATAGCTAAGGAGGGAAAAAAAGGTTGATTATGGTTTATTTAATTAACAACATTTACAGAGGATTAATTTTCCAATATGTAGTAGCAAGTTGGACACTGCAAATCAACCTGCACTCAACTGAATCTAAAGGATGCCCCAATCTAAGTACTCATATTTGTACCTTAATCTATCAAAAAGCTGCGCAAGTTTAGAGGTTGAGTTGTACTACGCGCATTAGTTGCAAGCATTGATACGATCCTTGGTCACCCGAGGCTCGTATCACGTACTTTGATCTAGTTCTATGCTTGGATTTCGATGCTGAGGTAGATAAACTCTACAAGACTGTTTAACCCTGCTAATATCCTATATTAGCCAAACTAAACCTATCAAGTGAGGTTCTTGAATCGATCTCCTGCTAATACCCTGTAATAGCCAAACTAGAGCTACGAATCTGATGTGTTCACGGACCCCCTTTGAAATCCTACAATCGGTAACAATAATTTTCCCTTCTGTTTTGAGCGTCATAACCCCCAGACTTGGCGTGATGACGCTGGGAATCAGAAACAACAAGTTTCCCTTCTGTTTTGGGCGTCATCATGCCCAGACTTTAAAGGGCAAACTTGTCATAAAATGCCCATTTTTGCTCCTTAGTATAAATAACTCTTTTCTTTCTTTTCTTCCTCAGTTTAGACTTTGAGTGAATATTGTGAGTGAGTTTATCCTCCCTTTTCACTCCTAAACTCTTTCCCATCCTTGGAAGGATTAGCTTGAGTTGAGTTTACTCGTCCCTAATCCCTCCTGGGAATTTATATTGTAATCATTTGAGTGTGTATCATCCGATCTTGCCTACTGTTCTTGTTACTGAATCTTCAACTTTTCAAGTGTGTAATACATCCAACATCATAGTGCTAAATCATTAATCCATCCATACATATTCAAAGTAACATCTATTTCGTTCCTTGCGTTCATCATCTTATTCCTTTCCGTTGCGTGTCTCCCTTCTTGTTTCCTCCATATTCATATGTTTTGATTGTCTCAAACTTAGATCTAGATCCACGCAAGCTCCATATATCATTCGATCTATTAACCCTAGGTCGGATCATATCAAGTGGTAGCGGAGCTTTTGAAGCTCCTGAGTTTGAAAGTTTTTCGTTGTGCTGTTAATCACTTTCTATCCGTAGAAATCACTCTTCATCGGTAGGAATTACTTATTATCGTCGTTAAAAGTTTTTGACAATTTTTTTAGGTTTTGCCGATTTTGAGGTGGTTTGATCTTATTTACCGATAATTACTTGGATCAATTGTGTTTATGTTCATCTTTCTTAGCAACCAAGTAATTGCTTTAGATATTTTGATTGAATCTTAACCTAGATGTTTTGTACATATTTTGCTTAAATCTTCTCCTAGAAGCTTTGTGCAAAATATCTTCATTTGTGCTACTTGTCACACACATTTCCCTACTTGAGATACTTTTCATACACTTTTCTAATTGTGTTTGTGTAATCAAAGTGTGTACACTCATTCTATCTTCAATTTTCTTTCAAATTGAACTTGTACACCTTCTCTAGCCTTCTTGATTGAGTCTTCGTAATTGAACTTGAGAATTGCTGGTTGATTGTGATTCAAGGTACGGAGTTGATTGCAAGAACTTGAGAGATTTTGTGAGAACAATTTCTGCGAGAGTTTTAAACACGAGCGCAAACAAGTGAGCGAGTGTTTTTAACTAACAAATATATATACATATCAAGTTGTTGACGTGTGAAGGTACCTTTATAATGTCAGACAGAAGTTCAGTCAGGAGTAGTGGGAGTAGAACCACTGAAACCCTTGGCCGAATTCTCACTACCTTGGCCGAGATGAGACTTACCATGGCCAATACGGATGCGCATCAAGCCGATAAATAAGTCATCTGATACCTCCACTCGTCCGTCACCAACACCGAACCTCACCACCTTGGCCCTCCAGGCCCCGCTTAAAGAGAAGGTCACTTGCCGGACTAAGGATGAGGGTTATGTGAGTGATGAGGAGGATGACCAATCGGGAGATGATCACGAGAGGGCAGTCGGCCGAGGCTTCCCAAATGTCCTGACCACGGGCCCCTCCCCGCCTGGCCATATCCGAAGGCCAAATGCAAAATGAAGTCGCCACCCTATTTATTTCTAGGTTTAGGGAACCTAATCGTCATGGCATAAGAAAAATAAAACTAAGGCACAAAGGGTCTAAACCCAAGAACAAAGGTTCGAGATCGTATTATGGACTCAGGAAGGTGTTAGGCACCCGAGTCACATCCAAACAAGGTTACCCGTAAAAGGTGTTTAAATAAAACAACTAAAAACACATAATTGGGCCCTCGGAGGAAATGCCGCTTTAGTATTTCGTAGGGTTGGGAGAAGTTCGGGATCGGTCGAGACAACTTCGGGATAAGTTTTTCTGTTCAACGGGATAGTTACCGTTTTTACTAACGCAGGCACCCCTTTTATTATCATCGGGCCATGCATGATTAAATTAATTACTATGTGATCTATCATGCATAACTAACAAAGTACCAATTTAATGAATGCGAAAAATAAATCGAGGTGTGGGATTGAAGCCACCAAAACACATGTATTAATATGAGCATAAATAAAAGCAATTAATTATGGCATTTAAAGCAAGTGATTTAAACACGTTATTCATGTGAATTGATTTTAATTTCTAGCGATTCTAAATGCCATGCATACGAGATGAGTTTTTAACATTTCTAAATAACATACATACGAGTAGATATATATGTGCGGAAAGTATTGAATAAATAAAAGAGAGGTAGAAAGCGTACTTGCGAGCGAAGACTTGATTTTTACTCTACAAAGTAAGAGTATTAGCGATAGTTCGAAAAATAATAAATAATAAAAGCATATAAACATTTATTTGATTTTTGACAAACAAGTAACTAATTAAATAAACATGGCAAGTAAACAAATACATTATTTATTGCATACAAGCATATGAACAATTGCATACGAAAATTAAACACGAAAACAAAATAAATAATTTATCGCATATGAGCATGTGAACAATTGAATGCGAAAATTAAACACGAAAGCAAAACAAATAATTTATCGCATACGAGCATGTGGACAATTGCATACGATAATTAAAACACGAAAGAAAAATAAAAAAATAGTCATACGAAACATACGAATATTTCATACGAAAATTAAACACAAAATAAAATAAACAATTTATACGCATATGAAAATTATACGAAAAATTAAACACGAAAGTTACGAAACCTTAATGGGTCGGGCCCAAAATTTTAATTGGAACAACAGTTGGGCTTGGGATGAAATCAAGCCCAGCATTCATTTAAACAAGATGGGCTTGGGATAAAATCAAGCCCATCACCTTTCTTTCCCGCGCAACCCCTTTTTTCTTCCTTGCGTCGCCGGCACCATGGCTGACGACCAAGGTAAAACCAGTCACCAAATTCAACCCAAAGTGACTCAAAAAACCCTGCAACACAGCAGCAATTCAATTCAAGCAAAACAACAATTTATTTTAACGAAAATAGTGAGCAATTTGACAAAAAATGAAAATAGTAATTAAACTAACAATTGAGCAATTAATTAATTAAAGCAACAACTAATTAATGTGAGGCAATAACAATGAAATTGACTTGAAAAGAAAGCAATTAGAGCAAGTTTAAGCTAAAAATGAATTAATTGAAATTAAGGGAGGAGACTCACTTTGATGCCGCGGATAAAGAGAGAGTGAGAAGTGATTTTGGTGCCCTTGATGCCTTGCTTGGAGCTGGGTATTTATAGGTGAAGGTTTGGAGTCGGTTGAGAGGTTATGTGGCTGAGAATGGTCGTCGGTTTAGGGAAGGAGATAACGAGGCTTGGTGATGATGAATATGGTCGGAGTAAGGGGCAAGCTACAGTTTGTGTGGCCAAGGATGATCGATGGGATATTTGTGATGATCAATCGGTCGTCGGTGAGGCTAGCTAGGGGAAAGGTGATGCGATTTTGGATGAAGATGCATTAATTGGACATTAAATGCATTAATTCCGTATGAACGAGATATTTTCAGTTCGAGCTATGACACGAGTGAACTCGTTTGACGTGAATAAATGCCCAAACTGAGCGGACCAAAATGTGCCAAAAAATAAGACAAAATAACTAGTTGATAGTAAATAAAGAAAAAGTTCGGTTTAACGGCCGAATTTTCTCGTTCGAAAATGCCAAAAGTTTTGACAAAAAATAAATGATATAATGACAAAAATTGAACGAAACAAAACTAGATGACGCGAAAGAGAAAAATAGTAGGTCATTGTCAATTAAAGAAATAACGGGTTCGATCTACGGTCCAAGGAAACTTACTCGGGACCGATAGAAGTTCGAGAGAAAAGACAGTAAAAAAATTAAAAAATTAAAAAAGACACGAAATGGAGCGGAATATTACAATAAATAGCCAAAGATAACAAATTGGCAGAAATTTGACTTAGACGGGCTAATAACGTAATAAACAATAAAATGCGTAAAAGTTGTGACGAAAAATCCAAATTCGGGTAGCAACAGTTGCCCCCTCTTTACTGTCTGATCAAACATATAGTGTAACTGAAATTTTTGATAAGCAATAAAGACAGTTGCCCCAACTATTACCACGTCTTGAATGCACCACAACCTGTTAGGAATGTAAATTGTGAAAATGTAAATAACGTAGGGCGAGGGTAGCACTCGCAGTACGTACGCTGTTGCAAGAAAATAAATCACGTAGGGCGAGGGTAGCACTCGTAGTCCATACGCTTTTCGTGGATTATTGGTTGATGATAACGTACTTTGCTTAGATGTTGATCTGATGGTAGGGGTGACTGCTTACAAAATTTTAAGACATGGTGAGGGGACGTGACCACTCGCGATATTAAGAGACAAGATGTGGGGACGTGACCTATCACAACTTTTAAAACACAAGGTGTATGTGGGGACGTGACCTATCACAACAATAAACAAACAAGATGTGGGGACGTGACCAATCGCAACATTAAGAGACAAGATGTATGTGGGGGACGTGACCAATCACAACATTTAAAAGACAAGATGCAGGGACGTGACCAATGGCAACATTTAAAAGACAAGGTGTATGTGGTGATGCGTTCCTTGTAGGCTAGAACGCCCTCCTTAGATCGTTGTCCGACGACGTGGCTTTCAATGCGGAAAATAACTCGAAGAAGACACATGAATCTCCAAGTCGCAATGCTTGGCACTCCACGCAGAATCCCTTGAGGATCTTGCGTCAAACCTTTGAATCTCCAAATCGCAATGCTTGGCAATCCAAAGAACGGATGACTCAATGAAAGGTGCTTTCAAGTTTTACTTGACAAGCTAATCGAATGCACGAAACTCAATTAGTTGCAAGGTTCATCAAGAACAAGTGGATAAAGATCCCAAGAAATATGCTTTTAATAATCAATAATCAAAGTCTGCTCAAAATAACATAGGCGGCTCCTTTTTAAAGAGACGCTAAACCCTAATTCCAAAAATGGAAACTAGTTTAGTTTCTAAAAAATGAATTAAACGAAAATGGCAACAAGCCACCCTTCCAAATAAGTTCTGAAACCCTAAAATAACATAAATAAAGTCTACTAAATAGGATAGAAGTGCAGGCTCCGCCGTTTAGGTCAAAAGGCCCAAGTGGCTTTGCTTGCGGGTCCGCCGAATCACGTTTTAAGGAAACAAGGCGTTTTCCTTATTCCCTCGAGCGTTCCCACTGAAACTTGGAGGGAAACTTCCTAACACATATATGAAGTTCTGGGCTGAATATTGTACGAGGAAATATGCTCCAATATTCAAAAGGCTCGGCAGTGGCTTTTGCTGTCCAATGCGGGCTTGTGATTTGGGCCTGTCCCAAATCCTTCGGGCGTTTCTCCTGATTCTTGGCCTGGACTCCTTTCTTGTATTATAAATGATCATGGTCTGGTCAAAAATAGGAAAAGGGCGCTGGTGGACCTAAAGGTCCGAGGTGGCCATGTGTAGCCCATCCGTAGGTGCGGACGCGGTGCGGATTAGGGTTACGAGGCGCGGCTGGGGTGCGCGCAGGCTGGCTTCCTCCGAGGCTGTCTCTGCCTTCAGTTCCATATGGATGAGGCTACTGAGCCTCACTTGTAGGGCGCGGGCCCTGGCACGAGTGATCGGACCCGTGGGCGGCAATGGGAGGCTCGCGGATGCATCCTCCAAGGCTCGGGCCTTGGCGCGGGTGGTTGCGCCTGCGGGTGCGGTGGCACTAGGGTTGGCTCCGGCTGGGATCGTATCATCCCCTCCATCTTGAGGAGGATTCGCCCTCGAATCCAGATCAGCAACATCCTCATCACCTGCATCAAACAACCGTAAGTCAGAAATATTAAAGGTTCCATGTATTGAACCATACTCACTTGGAAGGTCGAGGCGGTAAGCATTGTTGTTGATCTTCTCAACAATCTGAAACGGGCCATCTCCCCGTGGGGATAATTTTCCTTTCCTCCTCTCTGGAAATCTCTCACGTCTTAGGTGCAGCCACACCCAATCGCCAACTTGAAAGGACGCGGTCTTGCGGCCTTCATTGTGCTTGCGTACTAGTCGCTCATTAGTGCGCTCAATGTTTGCCTTAGCCTTCGCATGTATCTATTTGATGTGTTCTGCCCGCTGTTGTCCATCTAAGTTAGAAACATCACTCAAAGGCAAAGGGGTCAAATCCATTGGAGTTAGCGGATTAAAGCCATAAACTACTTCAAAAGGTGAACAATTTGTAGTAGAATGGATTGAACGATTATAAGCAAACTCCATGAAAGGCAAATGATCAGTCCATTTAGAAACATGCTTGGTAACTAAAGAGCGTAAAAGAGACCCCACAGTACGGTTAACTACCTCAGTTTGGCCGTCGGTTTGAGGGTGACAAGAAGTCGAATACAATAATTTAGTTCCAAGGCGACTCCACAACACTCGCCAAAAGTGGCTCAAAAATCTTCCATCACGGTCACTAACAATACTAATAGGCATACCATGGAGGCAGACTACCTCTCTAAAGAATATATTAGCAACCTGAGACGCATCATTAGTATTTTTACAAGGCAAAAAGTGCGCCATTTTGGAAAATCGATCCACAACAACAAATATACCATCCTTACCATCCCAAGACTTAGGTAAACCTACAATGAAGTCCATGGACAGATCGGTCCAAGGTTGGGAAGGTACGGGCAGCGGCATAAACTCACCATGACTAGCTAACCGAGATTTTGCCCTTTGGCAAACTACACATCTAGCAATCACACGCACAACATCACGTCTCATCTTAGGCCAATAAAAGTGTGATTTCAGCATGTCATAGGTTTTATTAATGCCAAAGTGGCCCATCAATCCACCACTATGTGATTCATGCACAAGTAAGTCACGCAAAGAACACTTAGGAATGCAAAGGCGCTTGCGCCGAAACAGATAGTTATCATGCGTATAAAATTTCACATTAGCCATGGAATCACAAGTCTTATAGATCTCACCAAAATCCAAATCAGTAGGGTAGAGTGGAATTATTTGAGAAAACCCTAAAAATTTGACACTTAACGAAGAGATCAAGACATACCTTCTAGACAATGCGTCGGCAACAACATTGTCTTTTCCTTCTTTGTACTTGATGTGATAAGGGAAAGCTTCTAAGAACTCCAGCCACACGGCATGTCTCCTATTCAACTTCCCTTGTCCCTTTAGATATTTGAGGCTCAAGTGGTCGGTGTGCACCACAAATTCCCTTGGCATCAAGTAGTGTTGCCAAACCTCGAAGGCCCTAACTAGTGCATAAAGCTCTTTGTCATACGTTGGATAACGCAGCTGTGCATCCTTGAGCTTCTCACTAAAGAAGGCTATTGGCTTCTTCTCTTGCATCAAAACAGCACCTATACCGATTCCACTTGCGTCGCACTCCAACTCAAACGGTTTGTCAAAGTCGGGAAGGGCTAACACGGGCTCGTTGGACAGCTTGTCCTTCAACGCTTGGAATGCGGTCTCTTGAGGTTCCTCCCACCTGAAATCAACATGTTTCTTAGTTAGGTCATTAAGTGGGGCAGCAAGAGTACTAAAATCACGAATGAAATGACGATAAAAGGAAGCTAAGCCGTGAAAAGAGCGGATGTCGCTTGCTATTTTTGGCGTAGGCCACTCCTTGATCGCTTGCACCTTCGCTTCATCCACCTTCACACCGTCCTTGCCCACTAGGAACCCTAAGAATTCAACCTGTTCTAAAGCAAAAGAGCACTTGGAGAGCTTAGCATATAGCTTCTCCTCACGCAAGGTCAGAAAAATTTCCTTAAGATGCGTAACATGCTCTTGCAAAGATTTGCTATAAATTAAGATGTCATCAAAGTATACAACAACAAACTTGCCTATAAAACGCCTAAGAACATGGTTCATAAGTCTCATGAAGGTACTTGGGGCATTAGTTAATCCAAACGGCATCACTAACCATTCATACAAACCATATTTTGTTTTGAAAGCCGTTTTCCATTCATCACCCTCTTTCATTCTAATTTGATGATAGCCGCTCATTAGGTCAATTTTGGAAAAAATTACACTACCACTAAGCTCATCTAACATATCATCTAAGCGAGGTATGGGGTGATGATACTTTACCGTAATTTTGTTGACCGCTCGGCAGTCAACACACATTCGCCAAGTTCCATCTTTCTTTGGCACTAGAAGCACTGGAACGGCGCATGGAGACAAGCTCTCCCGGACATATCCCTTGCTAAGGAGCTCATCAACCTGCCGCTGAAGTTCCTTGGTCTCCTCGGGGTTGCTCCTATAGGCTGGTCTGTTTGGGATAGTCGAACCCGGTACAAAATCAATTTGGTGCTCTATGCCGCGGATTGGGGGCAAACCGGCTGGCATCTCTTCGGGTGTTACATCCTTGAACTCCTGCAAAACAGCCAAGATAGAAGAAGGCACAGAAGCTAAAGGATCAAGGTTAGTAGTGCTCAAACAAAAGGATTTAAAGCGAAGAAGAAGCAAAGGGCGATTCTCGCCACGAAACTGTTTTTGTAAAATAAGCGCGCGGCGCAAATCTTTTGCTTTCGCATATAAGTTTACTTTCTTTTCTTTCTCTTGCCTTTTCTTTTCTTTTTCAGGCTCTTTCTTTTCTGTTTTTAACCCGTGCTCACTTTTTTCACGGGGGCTGTTTTCATTCCTTTCGTTGCTTTCAAACCCGTGCTCACTTTTTTCACGGGGGCTGTTTTCATCAATTCTTTTGTCTAGAGACCGTGAGGCCTCAAACTCAGCATAGGACTTCTCCAACCAGAGCTGGTCCTCAAGCACTTGCTTAGGTGTAAGGGGTGCGAGTGTGAACTTCACTCCTTCCTTCTCAAGCTTGTACTGATTGCTCCTCCCTTCGTGAGTGGCGTTGCGGTCAAATTGCCATGGACGGCCAAGTAGCACATGTGACGCTTGCATTGGGACAACATCACACCATATCTCATCTCTATATTTCCCAATAGAAAAGCTCACCAACACTTGCCTAGACACCTTAAGGCCGACTCCATCATTCATCCATTGCAAAGTGTACGGCTTTGGATGTCTCACCATAGGTAACCCTAATTTGTGCACAAGAAGCGTACTAGCACAATTAGTACATGAGCCATTATCAATAATAAGAGAGCATACCTTAGTACCAATGTGGCACCTAGCATGGAATAAGTTCTCCCTTTGTTCCTCCTCACATGTTTCGGCCCTTGGCTGCACACTCAAGTTCCTCCGAACTACTAGGGTAACCGGTTCACAAACCCTAGCTTCATGATCGGCTGCCTCTTCTCCCTCACTTTCTTCTTCCGAATCCTCCACCAACTCATAATCATCCTCCGAGTCCATCTCTCCATTATCCCTAATAATTAGAACTCTCTTGTTGGGACATTCGGCCTGCTTATGGCCTCGGCCACTACACTTAAAGCACACAATGTCTCTTGTAGGCACACGATTAGTACTAGTAATAGGAACTTTTGAAGGGGTAGGGTTTGCCGAATTACCTTTGGTTCCATAAGAAGGTTTAGATACCTTGGGTGTTTCCTTGCTGTCCTTATTCCCCTTGGGCCACGTAGACTTGTTCCAAGTGGAAGTCCGTGACACAAAAGTAGACGGCTTAGAGTAGGCTGCCTTAGCCTTGCGTTGCCTCTCGATCTTCACGACCATGTGAAGCATCTCCTCCAAAGTTCTATATTGGCACAACTCTAAGGCGTTAGCTATCTCTGAATTCAGCCCACTCATGAACCTAGACATCTTCGAATCCTCATCCTCTATCACATTAACCCTCGCCAAAAGAACTTCCAACTCATTGTGATAATCATTCACGGTCTTGGACCCTTGGGTAAGCTTTTGTAAGCGCTGAAGTTGGTCCTTATGATAGTACGGTGGAACAAACCTCCTCTTCATCACATACTTCATGTTTTCCCAAGTAGTTACGGGTCCTCTCACATCCTCATTCACTTGCTCCCACCAATGGGCAGCGTATCCAAAGAACTCCACGGAAGCTAACCTTATTTTCTTTTCATCCGTGTAGGTGTGACACCTAAAAATCGCTTCCATCTTTCGCTCCCAAGTTAAGTATGCCTCGGGATCATCTTTTCCTTCGAAAGGTGGAACCTTGAGCTTGACACTCCCAAGGTGATTGTCAACTCGCTCGCGCTCCTCGCGACGCGGCTGTTCTAAGTTACGGTCTCGCCTACCAAAGGCGTGTCTGCCGCGTCCATGTGCACCTCCTCGGCGCATGTGAAAACCCCTCGGTCCTGCCATGTGAAACTCCTCATCATACCCATCTTTAGAACCCTCGGCCTCATGCTCACTAGGCTGATCATCACCCGGTGGAGGCACATATGCTTCTCGGTCCACTCTAGGGTTTAGGTGTTGCGCAAAGTGTGCCCCGGGGGCTTGTGGAGCTCGATTCTCACGTCCCCTAGTCTCGACTTGCTGTCTCCAAGCCGCTATGTCCTGGAGCTGAGCTGCTATGTCTTGCAAGGCCTTGGCTACATCATTCACAGCCGTTGGTTCCCTTTCTAAATTTCCTGACATCCTGAAATTCACAAAAGAAAAAATCGCAAGCGTAAAATTGCCTAAAACTATCACTCCCTCACGTGTTTACGCTTGTGTTTGTCTCTCTATTAATCTCACAAAATCTCTCAAAGCAACTGTCCAGATCCGTCTCCAAGTGTCCAAGATGAACCTGACTCAAAGAAATTTCAAGAAAGGCTTCCAAAGAGACGCACAAAGAAAACTAGTGTAGAAAGAAAAGTTTGAGGTAGTATACTCGATTCAATTGCAAAGATCAATCAATCAATCAAGTGTACTACCGAGTAGAAAGGCACAGTAGTCTTGGAATCAAAGAAAAGCTCAAAATACACAGATTGAGTCAATTGACAACTCAAAACGCTAATGGCATGCGATTAGGGTTTTGAAACTTGTTTTTGCCACAACTTTTGATTCCCAATTCGAAATCCGATGATTCTTTTTGCTATGAGTCACAAATTCACTCTAGTATTTGATTCTGAGGTCCTTTTTCTTTTCTTTTTTTTTTGAATGGTACTGATTTCGCCCCTGTTCTGTTTTTGACGAAATTGTTTCACTTTTTTTTTTTTTTTTTTTTTTTTGAAATTCAATGCAACTGAAAACACAAATTAACTAAGACACTTTGGGGGACTTTGTTTTTGTTTTTTTTTTTTTTTGACAATAGTAAAGACCTACAAATCGTTGGGATGATTTGCACACTAACCGCACACACAAGACACAATTGACACAAGACAACTAACACACAGCACGCAAGAGAATTGGTGTAGAAGAGAATGAAGGAATACCAATTCTAACAAAGAAACGATAATTTAAAAGGGATAGATTTACCAAGTCGGGACAGCTGAGCTCCGCTACCAACTGATGCGTTCCTTGTAGGCTAGAACGCCCTCCTTAGATCGTTGTCCGACGACGTGGCTTTCAATGCGGAAAATAACTCGAAGAAGACACGTGAATCTCGAAGTCGCAATGCTTGGCACTCCACGCAGAATCCCTTGAGGATCTTGCGTCAAACCTTTGAATCTCCAAATCGCAATGCTTGGCAATCCAAAGAACGGATGACTCAATGAAAGGTGCTTTCAAGTTTTACTTGACAAGCTAATCGAATGCACGAAACTCAATTAGTTCCAAGGTTCATCAAGAACAAGTGGATAAAGATCCCAAGCAATATGCTTTTAATAATCAATAATCAAAGTCTGCTCAAAATAACATAGGCGGCTCCTTTTTAAAGAGACGCTAAACCCTAATTCCAAAAATGGAAACTAGTTTAGTTTCTAAAAAATGAATTAAACGAAAATGGCAACAAGCCACCCTTCCAAATAAGTTCTGAAACCCTAAAATAACATAAATAAAGTCTACTAAATAGGATAGAAGTGCAGGCTCTGCCGTTTAGGTCAAAAGGCCCAAGTGGCTTTGCTTGCGGGTCCGCCGAATCACGTTTTAAGGAAACAAGGCGTTTTCCTTATTCCCTCGAGCGTTCCCACTGAAACTTGGAGGGAAACTTTCTAACACATATATGAAGTTCTGGACTGAATATTGTGCGAGGAAATATGCTCCAATATTCAAAAGGCTCGGCTGTGGCTTTTGCTGTCCAATGCGGGTTTGTGATTTGGGCCTGTCCCAAATCCTTCGGGCGTTTCTCCTGATTCTTGGCCTGGACTCCTTTCTTGTATTATAAATGATCATGGTCTGGTCAAAAATAGGAAAAGGGCGCTGGTGGACCTAAAGGTCCGAGGTGGCCATGTGTAGCCCATCCGTAGGCGCGGACGCGATGCGGATTAGGGTTACGAGGCGCGGCTGGGGTGCGCGCAGGCTGGCTTCCTCCGAGGCTGTCTCTGCCTTCAGTTCCATATGGATGAGGCTACTGAGCCTCACTTGTAGGGCGCGGGCCCTGGCACGAGTGATCGGACCCGTGGGCGGCAATGGGAGGCTCGCGGATGCATCCTCCAAGGCTCGGGCCTTGGCGCGGGTGGTTGCGCCTGCGGGTGCGGTGGCACTAGGGTTGGCTCCGGCTGGGATCGTATCATGTGGGGGCGTGACCTATCACAACACTAAACAGACAAGATGCGGGGACGTGACCAATCGCAACATTAACAAACAAGATGTATGTGGGGAAGTGACCAATCACAACATTTAAAAGACAAGATGCGGGGGTGTGACCAATCACAACATTTAAAAGACAAGATGTGGGGACGTGACCTATCACAACTTTTAAAAGACAAGATGCGGGGGCTTGACCAATCGCAACATTTGAAGACAAGATGTATGTAGGGATGTGACCAATCACAACATTTAAAAGGCAAGATGTGGAGACGTGACCAATCGCAACATTTTAAAAGACAAGATGTGGCGACGTGACCTATCATAACTTTTAAAAGACAAGGTGTGTGTAGGGACGTGACCTATCACAACACTAAATGATGTCACTCTGGGAGGAGATATGTAAGAATGTAAATAGTAGTCACTCAAGGAGGAGTAGTAATTATGCAGAAATGTAAATAGTAGTTGCTCAAGGAGGAGTAGTAATTATGCAGAAATGTAAATCACATAGGGTGAGGGTAGCACTTGCAGTCCATATGCTTTGACAGAAAAGTAAATCACATAGGGAGAGGGTAGCACTCCTAGTCCATACGTTTTGACGGAAAAGTAAATCACGTAGGGCAAGGGTAGCTCTCGCAGTCCATATGCTTTGATAGAAACCTAAGTGAGAGTTGGGACGTACCTTTTGTCAAATATTCATTGACGATAACATACCTTTGCTCTGATGTTGATTTGATAGCGGGGGTGGTGTGAACTGCCGCACGAATTTGATTTGACCGTGAGGGAGTGTGATCCGCAGCACGAAGTCGATTTGACCGTGAGGGAGCGTGATCCACCGCACGAAGTTGATTTTGACCGCGAGGGAGCGTGATTCGCCGCACGAAGTTGATTTTGACCTTGAGGGAGCGTGATCCACCACATGAAGTTGATTTGACCGTGAGGAAGAGTGATCCGCCGCATGAAGTTGATTTTGCCATGAGGGAGCGTGATCCGCCGCACGAAGTTGATTTGGCCATGAGTGAGCGTGATCCGCCGCACGAATTTGATTTGGCCGTAAGGGAGCGTGATCCGCCGCTCGAAGTTGATTTTGCCCGTGAGGGAGCATGATCCGCCGCACGAAGTTGATTGGGCCGTGAGGGAGCGTGATCCGCCGCACGAAGTTGATTTGACCGTGAGGGAGCATGATCCACCACACGAAGTTGATTTTACCGTGAGGGAGCATGATCCGTTGCACGAAGTTGATTTGGCTGTGAGAGAGCGTAATCCGCCGCACGAAATTAATTTTGGCCATGAGGGAGCGTGATCCGCCGTACGATGTTGATTGGCTGTGAGGGAGCATGATCTGTCGCACGAATTAGATTTGGCCGTTAGGGAGCGTGATCCACCGCACGAAGTTGATTGGGCCGTGAGGGAGCGTGATACGCCACCCGAAGTTGATTTGATTGTGAGGGAGTGGTCATCACTCAAATATACTAATATTTTCCTGATGCCTAAATGCACAAATAAAATACGTAAAGGGAAAGACAGGGTCGAACCACAGAGATTGAAGGAATAAAAAGTCAGTTTAAGTGTATGACAGAGAGTAAATGCAACCAAATGTAAAAGTAACACTAGGGGGGTTTTATGTTGATTAGTATAAATAATCAACGCATATTTGGGAGCTAACAAGACAAATGATTAAAGCAATTATCCAGGGCATGACAGTAAATAACAAATAAGGGCAAGATAACTAAAAATAGTTCGAGGGCAAGATAGCAAGAAAAGCTGTAAAAGAGATATTAATTCAATGAGAAGAGATCTTAGCAAAAGGTGTTCTCAGGTTGCATTTCGGGTTGGTAAATCATCGGCATAGAAATATTCCAAACTTATGCACAAACCTGGTATAGGGACCAAGTTCTCACTAAAAATCCCCTACTTACCTTCTTAATAAAAGTCACCCCCCGTTTTCACATATGAGGCGACCTTGACTTTTCGCCGTCCTCCCAGGCACGAATGCGGGGAGGCAATACTCAAAACGCCCATGAAGTGGGGGCAAGATAGATCTAGGGCGTGACGTCTCAGTGTGTCAAGCTCGCGACACAACCCTAAGCGACTATTTACACCTAGACGAAGACGTCTCGCGGTATCCCCACTAGGTGTCTACTACTCCTAACAACCTCGCAATGACGTTATCGATGTTAGGATGACACTACCCACATAGAAATACTAACAGTTGATCAAGCCCTTAACATTTCTAAATAAGCATGGCAAGATAATGATAAATAACTGAATATGACAATGAGAATATATTAAGAACGTTTAAGCCTCTTAAACAAGCCTTGCAACCTTTGAAACACCCTTTACTAAGAAGATGGGAACTTAGCTACTTATAATAGAATATAAACAGCAAGTAGGGAAGAAGAATAACATAAACAAGATTAAAGGAAATAAAAGAGAAATATATTAGAATAAACCGATGAAGAATTCAATGATTCTTTTCTTCTCAAGCTGACGGCGTTGGTCAAAAAGAGGAAGAGAGAATCCCTAAAATTTAGGTAAAAGTGTGAGTGTGTCCTTGGACCAGCCGTCCTTACAAAAACCCTAAAACTAAGCTTAAATAGCCTAAAAACTAGCTAAGGGATAAAATACAGCTAAGGAGAGAGAGCATCAGTGCATGAGTGGGCGACAACGCATTGGAAGGACACACCCTTAATAGGGAATATTCTCGAATCTTCTAGAAGCGCCTGACATCTCCTAGAAACTCTTGGAATCCCGTGCGGATCTTTGAAGATTCCTCTCTTTGGCTTTTGATCTTTGATCGGATGCAGATATGTCAAGGGCACAAGACTACTCACTGGTCTGGTTAGCGTCGAGGGCATAATGACATATTGATCTTCTAGGCCTCGATGCTTCAAAGTTCCATAAATCCTTCCAAAATCGCTCGCTTTCGCTCTTTTCTTCCTTTAAGCACTGATCTGCAAAAAGATGGGAAAAAAGGCAAATCATAAGTATCATGCCCTAGAAAAGGCCGAAATAAAAGGGAAAAACCTATACTAAAATCAGATGCGTGTTTACACTCACTCTCGCAAGCAAGGCTAATTGTTTTCTGCTCAAAACTAAATGCACAAAGCACAACACAAAATCAAACTTGCACCTCAGTCCGAGTACTGTAGTACACATGCATGGGCAATCATCGATCAGAAAGAACAACGCATCAGCAAAAAGAAAGAAAAGGGAAGGGTGAGCTAGAAAAGAAGAGGAAAGAGGTAGAAACGAAATAGAAGTGAGGAGGGATGGAGAGAGAAAAGAGAAAGATAGAAAAAAAAGAGACAACCAGATAGAACCTGGATGGATTTCTTGGCTTAGGAAAAAGGCGAAGTGGCAAGGCAGCTTTCATCGAGGGCACGATGGCGATTCGGGGGCTAGACGGAGGAATTCATCTTCGAGGGCGGGAATTTCTTCTCTTGTTGCAGCGTTGGATGCGGATATTCCTTTGTTCGTGTAGTGCCCCCTCCTTTTATTTTGAATATTTATAATTTTTTGAATATTTTTTTTTTAAAGAGGGGCACAAACCTTTTCCATCTTTGAATCTTCTAGGGCATAAAACCTTTGAATTTTCTTTTGGCTCTTGCCCTAGATCTGCTTCCAGCATCGATGGTCGACTTCTTCGGATTCCCCACACTTGAAATTTTTTGGGGGCTCGACTCTTTTTAGAATGGACTAGGGCTGAAGAATTTTACTCTGAAGTCTTAACTTCCTCTGCTTCCCCACAATTGGTCTCGGCTGCACGTCCTTTGGATGTCTAGCCCTCAACGTTACCCTTAACAATAGCTACCTTACCTGCTAAGGAAAAATATCAAGGAAAGTTTTTGAATGGTCAGGAAAGAATATGAAAAGGGGAAATGTCGGGGGCATGAAAAGGGTGAGAGAAAAAGAAGAGAAAAGAGAGAAAAGAAAAGAAATATGACATTGATGCAAAGTTTTTCGTCAAATCGATGCTTTCACAAGTCTAATGGTGCCTATTCCTAGGGATATCATGCAAGTTCAACAAGTGCCTAGCTAAAGCATCCTAATCACTCAAGAAAAGAAATAGGCATGGAAGCTCAAAAGTGCTCACTGGGTGCTATTTGTGACTACTAGTGTCTAGGCCTAGATGTGGATATAAGGTTCAGTAGGCAAACATGAGAACAACTAGGTCTAGACAAGGTGCTGGTGGTTCATACTTGTATACAAATGCTTAACAGTGTGTCCATTCAAAGAGGTTTTAAAAACTGGGCAGTGGCAGATATTTGGGAAAAATTAAAATCCAAAAATTTTCACAAAAACACACAATCATGCAAACAGCGGGAAGATTAAACATGTAGTCACACACACGACAAACACATAAAACACAAATAAATCCCTCCCCACACTTAGGCAACGCATTGTCCTCAATGCGGGAAGGAAAGAGTACACAAAGGAGCTTGTTCCTAGCCACTTCAGCCGTCAAGGCCTGAAGTTCGGTGAGAACTGCCTGGAGGAGACGCTCAATCCTGAGAATTGGCTGGGAGGATGGATCAGATGGACCGCTTGCTGGATTAACATCGGGGGCACAATTAGAATTATCTTTTTGGGCATGAGGGGCTTCAGGGACTCAGGACAGTGAAGGGTCGGGATATTTGAAATCGCCTCCATGCTTTGTGCCAAAAACTTTTCTCCCGAGGGTGTGCTTCCTATAGAAAATCTCAAAATACCATGTGAGATACATAAATGCCCCATCCCAACAAGGGTATGGGGGTCTAAATGTTTAAATGCAAGTGGCTCACTAAGGCTAGCAGAGCTCAAATCCAAGCTATGCAAGTTCACAACAAGCAAAGTAATGAGAGATCCTAAAATGGGGTCGCGAGAGCCGTTTTGAACATGAATGATTGCTGCAGCTATCCAAAATCCTAAATTCACCCTACGCTTATTTTTCATGCACCATAACAGAAAAAGCTCTTTCAAAGTTAACTGCCCTGAAGAGTTAAATCTAGTAGCAAAAGTGAGGGCAAGAAAACGATGAAAGATTCTAAGGGTAGGATCCATAATTTCATGCTCTTTAGATGATTTTGGGTTGAATTCAGCACTAGGGTTCTCAGTGAATTCACGAAAAGAAACATCAGCATCAAACACGGCAGGGATAACAGTCAAGGCATTCTTATAAGCATTTGATTTCAATCCATCAGGCGTGACAAAATTAAGCATGCAATTGAACTCATTGAGTGAAAGCTTGGACCACTGGTTCGCTAAACGAAAATTAATCACGCCGGGGGTAGAAAGATTTGGCCCATGCTTACCTTTGGGCTTAAAATGGTCCGTAACAACCCAGAAAGTAGTGAACATCTCAAGTGAGAGCTCAACATAGGTTGGGTGTTCTAAAAAGAACAGTGACTCCAACCAACGTTCCCTACCAGCTCTCAGACTAGAGATTCGAGTCCCATCTTTCTTAAAAATTCTAAGTCCAGGAGCGCACATGGGCTAACGCCTCTAGAGTTCATAGCATGCAACTTATCCAAAGAGGGTTTGTCATTAAAAGTCAACCAATCATGAGGATTAGAAAGGTCAGAAATAACCTAGATAGAAGTCGTCCGTATGGTAGAGGTAGGGTGATAAGATTCGATGTTCTGGGAATCGGAAGTGAAGGTGGGGTCGATCAGAGTCACTGTAGTTTCCGTCGAGTGTACCTGCAAAGCGCCGGAGGGGGGCTTCGGCGTAAACACTCCGATGCCTAAGTTAGTGAGGCGGTTCAAAATAGCAGAGGTTCCAGTTGCGATCTTAGTCTTACCTTGCGTTTTAAATGGTGGGGTATTTATAGGCCGTGTGAGGGCATTATCTGGGGAAAATAACGCCTCCAGCGACATCAAGGACGATATCTCCGAATGACGTCAGGGACGGTATTTCCAGGTGACGTCATGGGCGACATCTTCAAGTGCGTGCAGATGGATGACGCGTGAGACCCTCCCCTCCACTGATGTCGACCATCCTAGAGCTCCTCGCCGGTTAAGGGGCGTCAACCTTCCTCAGCTGACCCCTGGCTGGCGCGGTAGGATTTCGGCCTTCACAACGATACAAGGACGATAATACCCTTGGAGTAGCCTTAATTGTTATCAGGATGCTTGTGAGAGAGATGGGTTTGTGAGAGGAATGTGGAAGATAGTTGGAGGAGAGATGGAAAAGGACAAAGGGGAGTGTGCTGAAAAGTGGCTGGCGTCTGACAAGGTAATTAATTAGGGCTACTTTCTTATCTCCTGGGCACGACGGGTGGGTGTTCCACCGCAATTTCCTCCACTATCGAGGGTTGGAATCTTTCATAGAAGGGCTTCAACCTATGACCATTCACTTTAAAAATATCTCCTGTTTCCAGGTGTTGTATTTCAATGGTCACACAGTCAAAAATTTCCTTGACTACGTAGGGCCCTGTCAATTTAGATTTCAGTTTCCCTGCAAAAAGGTGAAGGCGAGAGTTGTACAATAATACTTTCTGACCAACGAGAAAAGATTTGGGACGAAGATGCTTATCGTGATGGGCCTTTGTTTTGCCCTTGTAGATCAAAACATTTTCGTAGGCATCATCCCTTAACTCTTCCAATTCCTGGATTTGAAGACGACGGTGGTGACCGGCATGCCCAAGATCTGTGTTAACTTTCCGGATTGCCCAGAAAGCTCTGTTCTCTAGCTCAACAGGTAGGTGGCACGACTTCCCATAAATAAGCCTATAGGGCGTCATCCCTATCGGGGTCTTGAAAGTAGTTCGGTATGCCCAGAGGGCGTCGTCCAACTTCAAACTCCAATCTTTTCGAGATTGGTTGACCGTTTTCTCTATGATAGACTTGATCTCACGATTTGAAACTTCCCCTTGACCGTTTGTTTGGGGGTGATAAGTTGTAGAAACTCTGTGATGGACCCCATACTTGGTCAGGAGAGAGGTCACGATAAGGTTGCAGAAATGGGTTCCCCGATCACTAATGAGGGTACGAGGCGTACCGAATCTGTTGAAGATATGAGTGCGTAGGAAACTCATTACCACTTTAGAATCGTCGGTTCAAGTAGCCTTTGCTTCGATCCATTTGGAGATGTAATCGACGACAAGAAGGATATAGATGTTACCGAATGAGTTCGGGAAGGGTCTCATGAAATCTATGCCCCAGATATCCAAAATCTCGCATGGAATGATACTGGTCAGAGGCATCTGGTTCCTTGCTCCGATATTGCCCGTGACTTGGCATCGAGGGCACGAAGCGCAGAAGAGATAACAATCCTTGTAGATAGATGGCCAATATAACCCTGCCTCTAAAACTTTGAGGGCAGTCTTCTTAGATGCGAAATGGCCTCCTTCCGTTGATGAATGACAGAACTTCAAGATCGAGGGCACTTCATCCAACGTTACACAGCGACAGATGACTTGGTCTGAACAATGCTTCCACAAATACGGGTTGTCTTAAATGTAATATTTGGACTGCCTCTTAATTCGGTTACGTTCTGAGGGAGAGACATCAGCAGGGTAGGCGCCAGTAGAACAGAAATTGGAGAGGTTAGAAAACCATGGAAATTGGATGGTGTGGGGAAGACATAGGCTCTCATCTGGAAAGGTATCCCTGATGGGAATGAGTGAATCATCTTCTTGAGTTTGGAGTATGATCAAGTGATCAGCTACTGAATTCTCGGAGCCTTTTTTATCTTTGATCAAGATGTCGAATTCTTAAAGTAATAAAATCCATCGGATAAGTTGGGGCTTTGCATCAGCTTTCTTGAGTAAGCATTTAAGGGCAGAATGGTCCGAATAGACAATGACTTTCGTGCCCAAGAGATACTGTCTGAATTTGTCCAATGAATAGACAATCGCTAGAAGTTCCTTCTCTGTAGTCGTATAATTCTGCTGCGCGGGATCTAGCAATTTGGAGGCATAATAGATGACATAAGTCTCTTTTTCCTTTTTCTAGCCTAGGACAACTCCTAATGCTTGGTTGCTTGCGTCGCACATAATTTCGAAGGGAAGGGACCAATCGGGGGCACGAATTATAGGCGTAGAGATAAGCTTGTTCTTGAGGGAATTAAAGGCAGCTTGGCATTTCTCATTGAAGTGGAAATCAACATCTTTTTGCAATAAATGGCACATAGGCTGGGCAATGTTTGAGAAATCTTTAATGAATCTTCGATAAAATCCCGCGTGGCCAGGAAAAGAGCGGACATCGCGGACGCTAGTTGGATAAGGCAAGGTCTCGATTACTTCTATCTTCGCTCTGTCCACTTCTATTCCTTTGCTGGAGACAATATGACCGAGAATGAGCCCTCAATCTACCATGAAATGACATTTCTCGAAATTCAAAACCAGGTTGGTTTCGATACACCTTTGTAGGTACTTTCTCAAATTACACATACATCTCGCGAAGGAATTTCGATAGACCGTGAAGTCATCCATAAAGACTTCAATACCATCTTCAACAAGTTCAGAGAAGATGTTCACCATGCAGCGTTGAAACGTGGTGGGTGCATTACAGAGGCCGAAGGGCATGCGCCGATAGGCAAAAGTGCCAAAGGGGCATGTGAAAGTAGTCTTTTCCTGGTCTTCGGGGGCAACAGGAATCTGATGGAACCCAGAATAACCATCCAGGCAGCAATAATGAGTCTTGCCCGCGAGACGCTCCAACATCTGGTCTATAAACGGGAGAGGAAAATGATCTTTTCTTGTAGCGGCATTCAGACGACGATAGTCAATATAAACTCGCCAACTATTCTGGATTCTCGTGGGAATGGATTCACCGTCTTGCCCAAAGGTGATGGTGATACCAGTTTTCTTGGGCACAACTTGAACGGGGCTAACCCAGGGGCTATATGAAATGGGATAGATGACTCCTGCATCTAACAACTTCAATATCTCTTTCTTGATACCTCCATCATGGGCGGATTGAGTCTACGTTGAGGCTTTCGAACCGTCTTGCTAGTATCCTCTAGATGGATTCGGCGTGTGCATAAAGAAGGTGACAAGCCCTTGATATCGGTGATGGTCCACCCGATAGCTTGCTTGAATTCTTTCAATAAGGAGGTCAGCTTAATCTCTTCGGAATTGTTAAGTTTGTTGGAGATGATAATAGGAAGAGAATTATTGCCGCCTTATTGAAGGCAAAGGCTTCAAGTCGAGGGTAGGAGCCTATTCGATTAAAGGTGACAGCTTAATATGGTCTGGACATTCGGGGGCTATAATTGGGGGATCATATCGAACAACTGCGCATTCTTCTAGAGTTGCTACAACTTAGTGCAATTCTAGGGAGTGACAAGCGTCGAGGCCACGACATCCAATAGAGGTGGCGTGAGACTCCTGTCAAGGGCATATTGCAAAGGGTCAGTAGAGTGTAATTCATCAATTTCATCAACAAAAGGATCAATCAAATCAACATAATTAACACTAAAAAATTCAGAAGGATATCGCATGGATTGCAACATGTTGAATTTGATGATTTCCCCGTTGAACTAAAGGGAGATGGTTGCATCATGAACATCAATCTTTGCTCTGGCAGTGGCTAAGAAAGGTCACCCTAGAAGTACATCGGAACATTTGGTTGATTCTTCATTTTCTATTGCGAAGATAGAAATCTGCTGGAAATAGAAATTCTCCTACTTGGACCAAGACATCTGTGATGATACCCTCAGGGTAAATAACAGAATGATCGGGGAGTTGTATAGCAAGGGTGGTGGCTTTCAGGGGTTCGAGCCCAAGACTATTGTAGATAGTCAAGGGCATGACATTTATGCCTGCCCGTAAATCGCACATGGCCTTGCCAATTTTGATTGTACCGATTGTGCAGGGGATAGTAAACATCCCTTGATCCTTGCACTTAGGAGGGATCTTCCTTTGGATATGGGCTGAAACATTAGCCCCCACACTTATCCTGTTGACGCCGGCTAATTTGTACTTGTTTGTGCACAATTGCTTCAAGAACTTGGCGTATCTAGGCACATTCTTGACTGCCTGTAGGAGCGGAATGTTGTCAATCACCTTGCTGAACATATCAAAAATTTCTCAATCCTCTGTTTCTTTCTTCGATTTAACCAACTGTTGAGGAAATGGGGGCTCAAGAATCTTGTGAATATACTCTTGTGTAAACTCAGGTGGGTTTGGTTCATTCCGTGGAGATCCTCTTAGAGAGCGGATTCGATGACTTCTTCAAATCTTGGTTTTTTCGGACTTTTCGTCCTGGGATTAAGTTCTGATTTTGGAGAATTCTCAATGCCGAGGGCAGGATTGGTTGGAGGAGTCAAGGTCGTACCACTTAGAAGAGTTATGGCACAAACATTGTGCTTGGGATTGGCTTCTGTCTGTGGTGGAAATCTCCCTTGATTTTCCAATTCTTTCATTTCGGCCATCATGGTGCTCATTTGCTTTCGAAGATCCTCGATCTCCTTTTGTTGTTCGGGGTTACGAGGTGGTTCTATAATTGGGGGCACGACGAAAGTCTGATCTTGAAGGGGCTAGCGTTGGTACTGATTGTACGTCGGTCGGGTCCTGAAATGCTGCATGTTGAGGGGAGGCGGATGATTTCCATAGGGATTCTGTTGTTGTTGTTGGCTAGGGTCGACTGGTTGAGGGTTAGGGACCCATCCTAGATTCTATTGTTTCCAGCCCTGGTTATAGTTCTGACCATACGGGGCCTGGATGTACTGACTAGTGGCATTTACTTGGATTTCATCTGGAATATGGGGGCATGCATATGTGGCGTGGTCCACAAAGTTACAAATTTGGCAGGCCTTCACAGGTGTAGTTTGTCCTGTCACAAAATTCTGGAACATCCATGTGAGGGTGGATAGCTGATTTTGCAAGGCAGCCACTTGGACATCTTGGCTTCCATTGTTGCCACCGTCAGGTGTGGCATTCTTGGCCATAAGTTCTATATTTTCTTTGGCAGCGGCTGGAGTGACAGCAGTGAGTGAACCATTAGTGACAGCGTTGAGTAGGGCTCTGTCATGAGCTTTAAGACCTTCGCAAAAGTACTGAATGAGGGCATGCTTAGTAAGGTTGTGTGAGGGGCATATAGATTGCATTTTCTGAAATCTTTCATAATACTGGGCAAGATCTTCTTCCTTTTTCTAGACTGTGAAGATGAGTTGCTTGCGCGTTGTATTGGCTGTCGAGGATGGATAATATTTCTCAGTAAAAATCTTAGACATCTCGGCCCAAGAACGAATGGATCGTGGAGGAAGATCATAATACCAGTCGAGGGCATCATCCTTAAGAGACCACATAAAAGCGCGTAGTGTGGCTTGTTCAATGCTGACATTAGGAGGTTTCATGGCCTCGCAAATGGAATGAAGCTATTGAAGGTGACGAAGTGCATTTTCCTTTGCAACTCCACGATAGGTCGGGAGATGATGCATGATAGGTGACTTAAGAGTCCAGTCGTGCTGGACGGCGGGCCAGATAATACAACTACTGGACATGTGGGGGGCTGCATTGAGATGGTCAATGGTCTGCTGGTTCGGAGGAGGCGGTGGTGGATCTTCATGACGCACATGGTTGTCATGGTCTTCCATAGCTGGAAAATCAAAATAAGCGGCTTGTAGGTTTTCAAGACCACGATGAAGGTAAGCTAGGTCTTGATAAAACTGACAGTCTTGGTCGGCCTGATTGGAAGGATGTCTGTCGAGGGCAGGATGTGGGATTACTCTACGCTGGGTAGATGAACCTCTGGCTTGCCTTCGAAGTCCTCTTTCTGTTCTGGTCAATTCGAGATCTAGAGGGAGTAAATCTGGTGCAGATCTCCTGGTCATACAAGTAAAAAAGAGAAATTAGTACCGTTCAATCCCCAGTAACGACGCCAAAATTTGGTCGTCACTCAAATATACTAATATTTTCCTGATGCCTAAATGCACAAATAAAATGCGTAAAGGGCAAGATAGGGTCGAACCACAGAGATTGAAGGAATAAAAAGTCAATCTAAGTGTATGACAGAGAGTAAATGCAACCAAATATAAAAGTAACACTAGGGGGTTTTATGTTGATTAATATAATTAATCAACACAGATTTGGGAGCTAACAAGATAAATGATTAAAGCAATTATCCAGGGCATGAAAGTAAATAACAATTGAGGGCAAGATAACTAAAAATAGTTCGAGGGTAAGATAGCAAGAAAAGCTGTCAAAGACATATTAATTCAATGAGGAGATCTTAGCAAAAGGTGTTCTCGGGTTGCATTTCGGGTTGGTAAATCATCGGCACATAAATATTCCAAACTCATGCATAGACCTGCTATAGGGACCAAGTTCTCACTAAAAATCCCCTACTTACCTTCTTAATAAAAGTCACCCCCCGTTTTCACATATGAGGCGACCTTGATGTTTCACCGTCCTCCTAGGGACGAATGCGGGGAGGCAATACTCAAAACGCCCATGAAGTGGAGGCAAGACAGATCTAGGGTGTGACGTCTCAGTGTGGCGTGACGTCTCAGTGTGTCAAGCTCGCGGCACAACCCTAAACGACTATTTACCCCTAGACGAAAGACCTCTCACGATGTCCCCACTAGGTGTATACTACTCCTAACAACCTCGTCATGACGTAATCGCTGTTAGGATGACAGTACCCACACAGAAATACTAACAGTTGATCAGGCCCTTAACATTTCTAAATGAGCATGGCAAGATAATGATAAATAACTGAATATGACAATGAGAATATATTAAGCACGTTTAAGCCTCTTAACCAAGCCTTGCAACCTTTGAAACACCCTTTACTAAGAAGATGGGAACTTAGCTACTCCTAATAGAATATAAACAGCAAATAGGGAAGAAGAATAACATAAAAAAGATTAAAGGAAATAAAAGAGAAATTTATTAGAATAAACTGATGAAGAATTCAATGATTCTTTTCTTCTCAAGCTGACGGCGTTGCTCAAAAAGAGGAAGAGAGAATCCCTAAAATTCAGGTAAAAGTGTGAGTGTGTCCTAGGACTAGTTGTCCTTACAAAAACCCTAAAACTAAGCTTAAATAGCCTAAAAACTAGGTAAGGGACAAAATACAGCTAATGAGAGAGAGCATCAGTGCATGAGTGGGTGACAACACATTAGAAGGACATGCCCTTAGTAGAGAATATTCTTGAATCTTCTGGAAGCACCTGACATCTTCTAGAAACGCTTGGAATCCCGTGCGGATCTTTGAAGATTCCTCTCCTTGGCTTTTGATCTTTGATCTGATGCAGATATGTCAAGGGCATAAGACTGCTCACTGGTCTGGTTAGCATCAAGGGCACGATTACATATCGATCTTCTAGGCCTCGATGCTTCAAAGTTCCAGAAATCCTTCCAAAATCGCTCGCTTTCGCTCTTTTCTTCCCTTAAGCACTGATCTGTAAAAAGATGGGAACAAAGGCAAATCAGGAGTATCATGCCCTCAAAAAGGCCAAAATAAAAGGGAAAAACCAATACTAAAAACATGTGATCAGGGAGCGTGATTCGCCGCACGAAGTTGATTTTACCGTGAGGGAGCATGATCCGCCGCACGAAGTTGATTTGGCCTTGAGGGAGCGTGATCCGCCGCACGAAGTTGATTTTGGCCATGAGGGAGCGTGATCCATCGTACAAAGTTGATTAGCCGTGAGGGAGCGTGATCCTCCGCACGAATTTGATTTGGCCGTGAGGGAGCGTGATATGCCATACGAAGTTGATTTGGCCGTGAGGGAGCGTGATCCGCCGCACAAAGTTGATTGGGGAGTGGTAACGTACTCCATTCGGATATTGATGGCTCAAGTTAGATATCTTGTGAATTCACGAATTGTTACTCCGGCTGGCGGCTCTACTTTTTCATAACTTGATTGGATTCGTTGATGGAAATCCATGGTGAGGGCATTACAACGATTTTCTCATCGAAACCCATTTTATGGCGTGATTCCACTGAAGCATATTTGTATCCTGCAAATAGGGAGGAAACAAACATGAACTAGCGACATCCAATCCCTTATGGGTGGAAAAAGAGAGAGCAAATGACATATGTCAGAAATATCAAATATTCTTACATTTAACCCACGGCTTGCCCCCATGTTTTGCATAAATGGCGAAAACAAAATCAACTTTCTTAGCAAGAGAATATTCATTCAATTTTAGCATTAGGAAAGCATGTTATTCATTTTGTTTATATAAGCAAGTTTGATACAAGCCTAAACAGCGTCTGCATCTTGTCTAGGAGATAACGACCTCAAAGACAAGACTTTCCTACAATATGCAGCCTCAAGCAGTCCTCACTGGATATTAGTGTTTGTACTTACGCTCAGAAACAAGGCTACGTGTTTACACTCATAAAAAATGCAATAAATATAGCACAAATTAAATTCGCAATGTCAATCCGAGTGAAATATGCACATGCATGGGCATTCTGATAATCAAGAGGACTTTGCGGGGGAGAAAAAAGGAGAAATCTGTAAAAGAAAAGGAAAAGTCTATTTTTTTCGGAAAAGGTTTTAGTGAGTTTGTGCTTGACAACTAATTGCGATGAGGGAAAAGTGCAGTGAACAATGCTCAACGATTTGATTGTGGCAAGGGTAAAGTGCACAAATTCTTGAATCTTCACTGGAAATGTTCCTTCTAGATTGTTTTGAGGGCACCATGGCCAAGTTCTTCAATATTCCTAAGAAATGATCTCTTTTTCTTTTGAGGTCATTTTGCTGTTGATATTTGACCGTTTCCTTTGTACTTGACTTTGCTGTTGTTTTGTTGATTGTGTTCTTCGAAGACTTTTTTTTTTTTTTAAATTTTTTTTTGTTTTTTTAGCAAGCAAAGCAAGTACAATTTTTGTTTGGTCTGTCCTCATATTTGTCTTTGGCAGAGGCCTTCAAGTCTTGATTTATTCAACCTTCTTCTGACGCCGATTTGTCAGCGATTCCCTAAGGGCTTCCTTGCCATTCCCTTGCTCGATGTGTATTTTCAACTCCAGTTTAGTGGTCCCAGTCAAGCACTACTCACTTGGTTTAAGAAAAATAAAAGGCTTTTGGGTGGTTGATAGATTTGTACAATGGTGTACGAAGATATGTGTTTGAGGGCAGAAAGTTAGCTATTGAGTCACGAACTACATTCATAGGTAACATTTCACTATTATTTCCTTCACTTTGCATACTTCCTTCACCCATATACATCACATCTTGTGAAATTCCCTCCATATCCGGAAAAATATCATCTGGCATAAAATCAGGATTCTAGTGATATAGCAAACTCTCCGGTAGCTACTATGGTAGAAAACATCAATTTTAGTTTCTCTTCAAGTGGGGTTCAATTCCACCTATTCTAAAATTTTCAAAACTCGAGTTTACCTAAATATTTAAAGAGATCCAAAATGATCCATCATGCAAAAATTATGTTATAAAACAAAGAAAGTAGAGCAATCCAAATGCAAAAAAATTAAAAACTAACCTTGATTTTTTCTTCCCACCAAGCATCATCTGCACCAATAGTATTTTTATGTGTATCCCATCCTAACCCTGTCTCATAACGCATCAAATATTTCCATAATTTATAATCTTTTTTTAAAGCATCCAATTTATTTTTAAGTTGTGGCCTTAACATTTTTTTAATAGCTCGAATGTAAATATCACAATATGTATGCACTGTACTTTTGTGCCAAACAACCTTGGGTACTTTACTTCCAGTTCCTTGGGTACTTTACTTCCAGTTCCTTGGGTTGTCATCTATAACAAACACAATACATTCATGACTTGATCATAAATAAATCGGCAAAAACTAAAACTCTTCCATGACATATCAGGTCCATTTCAGGGAAATTAGAAAAAAAAATCAACATTCTATTACACATGCAACATTGGCATTTTAATAATACAATAGAAGTAGGAAAGGATAATCATGCACTACTCCGAAGTAGCTAAGGAACCTACTTTAAGTTGAAGTAACAACAATTTACTCAATAAATGCCATGTGCTAGCTTTGATTTTTTGTTCTACTCATTAATGATCTGTCGGTTCTGTTAAATTGATTATCTATATTGACTAATACAGAAGCCAAGTGGCCGGGATAAAAAAAGTTAAGAATCTTACAGATAAACTTAATTGAAAAACCTTTACAGAGAGAGAAATGATAAATATATTTAATTGCCTACCTTGACAATAGCCGACATCAATATCAATCCAGGTATAAATAGCTAGAATATATCCCAAAGTTTTGATAATTTCTCTTGTTTTTCATATGAGCAAGTAAATAGAACAGAAATTGAAATTAATAAAATGTATTAATGCTGAAAAATTCAGTCAAATTTATTTTCAAATTAAGGTAAGATAAAATTAACATAGAAACTAATATTTAAGCACATGACACAAGGATAACTAAAAAGGAGTACTTAACCTTAGAATAACCCACAAACCAGAAGCATATACTCAACCCTCAACAAGTCACAAAAGCTATACCCATTCTTCCTAAAATTGAAGCAAATTGAAAATATTCCTTGTGGTTGCTGAACAAATAATCTATTCCTCTTTCCATTACATCACATCACAGGATTGAATATCATTTGCTCCTCACTTAACATAACATTAAGCTCTAACAAACACAAGATAACAACAAAGTAACCATCCAAACATACTTCCCCAAAAGCAACAATAAGAGAACAATAACCTACCAACCAAATCCTATGGAAGCACATTCACTAAGTTGCATCCTAGGATCATCTAGATAGCCTTAATATAAGGTAGCAACTATTAAACTACACACGATAAAAGAGGAGACAATGAACCAAGAGGGCACATTGATCACTGCAGATTCAACAAAAAACACTAATCTTTCACACCTCCATATAATTTCCACCAAAACATCCAAACTCTTAGAAAACCCAGAAATCCAATCAACCCAAAACACAACTTCAAGATTGGTTTTGGAATAATTTATAGAAACATAAAAAAAAAAGTGAATACTAGCCATGTGGTGAGGTAAATAATTTCAAGATCCATTGCTCTTATTTTCTAGTAAAAATAATTCAAGTTGAAGATCCGGAAAAACTCATAAACATCAGGGAAATGGAAGTAGGGAACATGTATGGAATCAATGCACAGTCTCAAAAGTCACAGCAACTTTGATAAATATAACATTCATATTCTTTAGATGTATGAATTTAAAGCAATCTGACGGCCTGTTGAAGGAAAACAAAATGAAAGAAGTGAGGAAGGGAAATGATGGAGAACGGCGACGCGGAGGAGGTGGGTTGGTAGTGAAGGGTCATGGATTGTGAAGGAGATGAAATGAGAAGGAAGGATGGTTTCGAACTTTGTTATCGGTTAGGGTTTGTTCAATGGAGATGGAGAGAGTTTACAGCATGCTCAATTTTTTTTTGGGTTGGGGAAGATGAGATTGGGTGAAAATTTATTTTTTATACCTAGTAGAAATGGTAATTTTAACAACTTATATTAGAGTTTTTTGTCCACTTAAAACTCATAACAACTTCCCCTATTTTCTCAAAACCAATGGTTTTGAGAAAGGAGCAAATTGGAGCTTCTCCTGTTGAATATTATACCAAGGCCCAAGCCCGTCATGCTTCCAAGCCATAAGCAAGCCCATGACCCAACTCAATAGTTCCTCACCTACCACCTTTGCATGCACTATTGCATATAATGCACATGCAGACTTCTGCATGTAAATAGCCACTAATGTTGAAGCCACCCATCGTTGAATGCACCAGCCACCTCTCTTGAATATAGTTGAGTTGCCAAGGTTGAAGATATGGCTCCAGATATAGAGCCACCTACTATGAAGATATTGCATATCTTCTCTTTGAAGATATGCAGAGATATTCCTTAGAATTGTGTATAAATATGTAGTATAACCATGCAACTCAATCAAGCAATTCAGCATCAATGTAGTCTCGGTAGCTGGCTTTCCATTTCTCCATTTCTACATATTCTACTATTCATAATGTCATTCTACTATTCATTAAATACAAAGTTTCTATATTAGATCCTACATACCCACCAAAACTTCTAACATCTCCAAAACTAAGTTTTAGACCCTAGCTTCTCAAGAAGCCCAATTTGAAAGGTGTTTACCAAACACCAATTAGAGTTTCTTGGTTTTGGAAACCAGCTTCCCCAAGTAGAACCTTAATAAACCACGCAAAAACCCTCCTCTACCCTAACTCACTCACTGCTAATTTCTAACTGTTAACCTATTCTGCTCTGCAAATGCCTTAAGGTTCGAGCTCGGGAACTCACCATACTCGGTGAGTTAAAACCCTTCGGCTTGATTGTCGAAGCTCTCGACGGGAAGCCACCCGATGCAGTCCCTAGTAAGTACGATTATTTTCTTTTTTTATCCCGGAACTACTGTGACACTAGCAAAATGGACGAGGACGACCTTCTCAAGTTGTTATGGTAATAAAAGTTTTGTGATTTTTAAAACTGTTATAATTTCTCCTTTAACATTTCATGGTGTTTAATTCTTGAATGGTTTTGGTTTGGAGCTGATGTATTATTGCAGTGGTTAAGCTTAATCTGACTAGGTTAATCCTGTTAATTTTGGCTGTCTTTTTTTCTCATCCTCTTGTTAAGATGTATCCTTATGTGGTTGCTTAATGATTCAAAAGAAATTATAAGAGACATGCATTGCTAGCAAGAATTCTTAGAAGGATCACTCTTGAATCTACACTCGTATAATGCATTTTTTTTTTGTTTTCAGCCTATAGAGTTTTCTGCATATCTTTGAAAGAATTATTGACTAAAGTTGAAGTATTTTATGGGTTCTTGTAGATCCTAGAAATAGTATTTTAAATGTACTTTTGATGCATAAACTGGACTTTAAAGTTTGCAGTTTGAGGTGAAGCTTCTTGAGTTTGCTTAGTTTTTTTTTACTTTTTACTTCTCTTTGAAGAACTCAAATAGAATCCTTTTGTTGTTGTTGTGATTTTGTACTGTACAAAAGGTGCAGTCTATTGTGTTTTCTTTACCTATCTATTATATGTCGTTAACTGCGTTTCAATCTTGTATGGTTGTTTTTTTACATGTTTTACTAGGGCAGTGATTTCTTACTTTCTCTAGTAATGTGAGTGTATCCTATATTATGATCTTTTGATAAGATTTATGCAAAACTATCATCTTACTGCATCTTCATAACTCTGTGTCATGGAGTAAATCTCAAATCTGATAATTGGGTTTGCAATGACATTTTATGCCTTATTTATGTGCTTATCTATGTCTTGCTGGTTCTTTTGATTCCTTATCTAATGTAGAAATCTTCTTACGAGTTGAGTCAACTTTCACTATTTTTTATCTTGGTTTCCTATGGGAAAAACTCCTTCCGTCAATTCTAATTTGTGTTTGTACTTGTGTTGATTCTGTACTTTTTCTACTTCCTAACTTGCATATGTATCATGAGTTGTATTACTGCTGCTATTAACTTTTCATATTTATTGTAATTTCTCCTGACAACTACCTTACAAATGGTATAGGTTTGTTAGTGTCGACTGGGTGATATGTCTGAAGCTATGCTTTGTGAAAGATTTTGAAGGGAATTTTATTATTTCTCAATTACTTTTAGACTCATTACATTAGTATATATATACACATATGAGAGTAATTACAACCATAAATTATGGAAAGAAAAAACCTAACAAATTAGGAAGTAAATCAACCTAATAAATCAAGACTTAATTCGTAAATCTTCAACACCCCCTCTCAAGCTGAGGCATAGATATTTTCCATTCCCAGCTTGGAAATCAGTCCATTGAATGTAGAAGTATGCAGTCCCTTGGTGAAAAAATCTGCCAACTAAGAAGCTGACGGAACATAGGTCATACATACCAGACCTTCCTCTAGTTTATCTTTGATGAAATGTCTGTCAATTTCTATATGCTTCATCCTATCAAGCTGCACAGGATTGTGGCCAATAGATATTGCAGACTTTTTGTCACTATATAGCTTTATAGGGCCTTCAAACTTAATTCCTAGATCGTCTAGGATTATTTTCAACCACAATAGTGATGAGGTCCTTGTATGTAGGACACGCCCATTAATGGATCGTTGCTCAGCAATAAGGATTTATATGCGGAAAATACTAACTCGTCAGAAACTCCAACCCTCCTAAGCGCTTTGCCTAGACAACCTGGACAAAATATTTCGAGGTTCTTCAAAGGAGCCTGACCCTCCTAGGTGCAATACCTAGACAACCCAGACGAACGATGAATTGAATGATAAATTCGGTTTTTACTTGAGGCTAGACGCGACTTATCAAACCAGGTATAGAACAAGGATCTAGAAGATCAACTGAAGAAAACTCTTCTATGTTTAATAAAACTGAATTGCTGAAATAATGAAGTGGCATGCTCTTCTTAAGGAAAGAGATCCGCAAAGCCCTAATTTAGGAAGTTCACTTGCGCATAACTTATTAGAAGCGCTTCTAATTATTTATCTACTTAAAATAAAGTTAACCAAGGTTCTGGTCAAGTCTAAGTTCGGTCGGTGTGACCAAAGGCTCTAATCGGATCCGTTGGTGGCCCATTGGGCTTTATTTCTGCGCATGCTGAGTAGAACAAGGAGTTCTCTTGATTCCTTTGGGAAAAGTGGTTGAAATTTAGACAGGATACTTCTAAGACACATATCTATCAATGGTCAGAAGATAGTGTGGAGAAATATTCGCCGATCGTCAAAAGGCTCGAAGGTGGCTTTCACTGGCAGTTTGGTACTTTGAGTGAGGTGACCTCTTCAACCGTTGGTGCGATTGAGCTGGAACTTGGAAAGTGTGTTTTTGGTGATTTATAACTAAGTTATGTCTTGCCAGAATATTTTATATATCAAAATTTGGGCTAGAGGTCCGACTTGGCCCAAGGTGGCCTCGGTGATGGCTCGGGCGCGGCGTGCACAAGTGTGACGAGGCACGGTTGGGTCGCACGCAGGGTGGCTGACTCCACTGAGGCCTCAGCCTTCAGTTCTGTATGGATCAGCATGCTAAGCCTCGCTTGCAGGGTTCGCGCATGGCGCCTGCGGGCGGTAAGGGCATGCGTGTTGATGGGCTACTACTCTGGCTAGTATCATCCCCTCCCCCATCAGATGGATTTGCCCTCAAATCCAGATCAGCATTCACGTCATCCCCTATTTCAAACAGACGCAAATCAAAAACATTAAAAGAGCCATGTATGGCACCATACTCACTAGGGAGATCCAAGCGATATGCGTTATCATTGATCTTTTCGACTATTTGGAAATGGCCATCTCCTTGCGGTGAGAGTTTCCCTCATTGCTTATCAGGGAACCGTTCGCATCTTACATGTAACCACACCCAATCGCCAACCTGGAAAGAAATAATCTTGCGGCCGTCATTGCGCTTGCGCACAAGGCGTGCGTTAGTCTTCTCAATGTTCTGCTTGGCCTTAGCGTGCATCTGTTGGATAAGATCAGCACGTTGCTATCCATCTAAGCTGGCTATATCACTCAAAGGTAAAGGCGTTAAATCAAGTGGAGTGATCAGATTAAAACCGTAAACAACTTCAAAGGGTGAACAATTTGTTATGGTATGAATAACTCGGTTATATGCGAACTCAACAAATGGTAAATGATCCGTCCATTTGGACGTGTGCTTAGTGACTAATGTGCGAAGAAGCGACCCAAGCGTGTGGTTAACCACTTCGGTTTGACCATCCGTTTGAGGGTGGCAAGAAGTAGAGTATAACAACTTAGTCCCTAAGCGACTCTACAGTATGTGCCAAAAGTGGCTTAGGAATTTCCCATCGCGATCACTAACAATGATAACAGGCATCCTGTGGAAGCAGACTACCTCCCGAAAGTATATCTTTGCCACTTTCGAAGCGTCGTGTGTGTTTTTACATGGCAGAAAGTGGGCCATCTTTGAGAATTTGTCGACTACAACGAAAATGCTATCATTGTCGTTCCATGACTTGGGTAATCCTACAACAAAATCCATAGACACATCGGTCCATGGGTGGGACGGTACGGGTAGTGGCCTATAGGCTCCATGGTTAGACGTATGTGACTTAGCCTTTTGGCAAATTAGACACCTAGCGACTACACGAGTTACATCACGTTTCATTTTTGGCCAATAAAAATGTACCTTAAGCATGTCAAAAGTTTTAGTAATGCCAAAATGACCCATAAGACCGCCACTATGTGACTCATGCACAAGTAAATCACGCAAGGAACAAATAGGAATGCATAGGCGTTTCTGCCTAAATAAATATCCATCATGCGTAAAGAATTTCACATCAGCTTGTGCATAACAGGTTTTATAAATTTCCCTAAAATCCACATCCTCAGCATACATAGGAATAATCTGTGCAAATCCTACGATTTTGACGGATAGTAAAGAGATTAAGGCATACCTGAGGGACAAGGCGTCGGCCACGATGTTGTCCTTTCCTTCCTTGTATTTGATGTGGTATGGAAAGGCCTCTAAGAATTCCATCCACATTGCATGCCTTCAGTTGAGCTTGCTCTAGCCCTTGAGGTATTTGAGGCTGAGGTGGTCCGTGTGTACCACAAACTCCTTCGCCATGAGGTAGTGTTGCAATACCTCAAACGCACGCACCAATGCGTATAACTCCTTGTCATACGTGGGGTAGCGCAATTGGGCGTCCTTAAGCTTCTTGCTGAAGAAGGCAATTGCTCACTTCTCCTGCATCAGCACTACTTCTATTCCAATGCCGCTAGCATCACACTCGACTTCGTAGGGTTTGTCGAAGTCGGGGAGGGCTAGGACGGGGTGTGATGGACAAACGGTTCTTTAGCGTCTGGAAGGCTGCCTCTTGTGCTTCGGTCCACCTGAAAGGAACATTTTTCTTTGTTAGTTCGTTAAGAGGTGCGGCTAAAGAACTAAAGTCACGAATAAACCGTCGATAAAAGCTGGCTAATCCATGGAAGGAACGGATGTCGCTTGCGTTTTGTGGGGTTGGCCACTCGCGGATTGCTCTTATCTTTTCCTCATCAACCTGTACGCCTTCTCATTACGTAAGGTTAAGAAGACTTCTCTTAAATGCGCCACATGTTCATCAACAGATTTAGAGTATATTAAGATGTCATCAAAATAAACGAGTACAAATATGCCTATGACGTGCCTAAGTACATGATTCATTAGGCGCATAAAAGTGCTCGGCGCATTGGTTAAGCCGAACGACATGACTAACCATTCGTATAGACCATACTTAGTTTTAAACGCCGTTTTCCACTCATCACCCTCATGCATCCTAATCTGATGATACCCACTCATTATGTCAATTTTAGAGAACACAATGCTACCACTAAGTTCATCTAACATATCGTCTAAACGTGGGATTGGGTGGCGATACTTTACCGTAATTTTGTTCACTGCGCAGCAGTCAACACACATCCTCCAAGTGTCGTCCTTCTTCGGCACAAGAATGACAGGAACAACGCATGGTGAGAGACTCTCTCTCACATACCCTCTGAACAGCAGCTCGTCCACTTGGTGTTGCAACTCCTTAGTCTCCTCGGGGTTGCTCCTATACGTCGGTCGGTTCGGGATAGAAGAGCCGGGTACGAAGTCTATACGGTGTTCAATACCGCGGATGGGGGGAAGCCTTAGTGGCATCTCCTCGGGCAACACGTCTGCAAACTCCTGCAAAAGAGTTTTAAAACAAGGGAGCAAGTGATCCGTAGGGTCAGTGTTAGTTGCGTTCAAGGAGAACGACTTAAAACGAATAAGAATAAGAGGTAAAAATGAGTCCGAAGACTTTTGAACCGTCAATACTTGCCTCACATCTCTCACACTTGCGAATATATTTAATTTCTTCGTGTGCTCACTATTTCACATGGGCTGTTTTTATTTCCCTTTTTCCCATTCGCATCTCTCCTCTCATTTTTATTTTTCTCACACCCGAGCTCACTCTTTTCTCGGGGGCTATTTTGACTCTCATTTCTTTTGTCATCCAATGGCCGAGATAGTTCAAACTCGGCACTAGATTTCTCAAGCCAAAGCTAGTCCTCTAAGACCTCTTTTATAGTTAGAGGCGCTAGAGTGTATTTGACATCGTCTTTCTCTAGGCGGTACTTGTTGCTCTTCCCTTCGTGGTTGGCGTTCCTATCAAATTGCTTAGTGACCCGTAGCGTGTTGTCATCGTTCATCCAAGATAGGGTGTACGGCTTTGGATGTCGAACAACGGGTAAGCCCCAAGTCTGTGGACCAAAAGTGTGCTTGCACAGTTAGTACAACTGCCATTATCAATAATCATAGAGCATACCTTAGTCGCTATGATACAATGAGTGTGGAAGAGATTGGCTCGTTGCTCCTCATCGCAAGTTTCTGTTTTTGGTGCGACGCTCAAGCTGCGCCGAATCACTAAGGTAAGCGATGGGCCACTCCCTCTCCTTCTTCACCCTCCTCTTCGGTCTCACTCTCCTCAACCTCTTCTTCATCCATATCTCTGTCCTCTTTAGAATCTAAGTCCATATTGTCTCGAAGGATAACAATGCGCCGGTTCGGACATTCCCTTTGCATATGACCGCGACCATTGCACTTGAAACACACAATCTCCCACGAGGGTTGGCGGTCAGTGGTTTGGGGTGTTTGGGCAGTAGCTTTTGATGGAATAGGTATAGTGTTTGGGTTTCTAGAGTTGTAAGTTGGGGGTATTACTTTTGGTGGTGTTTTGGTAAAAGTGTTGGTCTTGTTCCATGGCTTTTCCCAAGGTGTTGGCTTCGGGTTTTGGGTAGTGTTTGGGGTACGGACTTTGTTCTGTCTTTCCACCTTGATAGCGAGGTGGAGCATATCCTCAATGGTTTGATATTTCATGACCTCAACGGCATTAACAACCTCCCGGTTTAACCCACTCAAAAAGCGCGCCATGGTGGCGTCCTCGCTTTCTACCACTTGCGCTCGGGCTATCGCCATCTCTATCTCATTATAAAATTCACTGACACTCCTAGATCCTTGGGTGAGAGTATGCAACTTACAAAGGAGGTCTCGGTGGAAGTAACTTGGGACAAATCGATCCTTCATAACCCTTACCATTTCATCCCAATTGTTGACCGGGCCCATCCCGACCCTTCGCCTAGTGATATGCAATTGATCCCACCAATGGGCAGCATACCCAAAGAACTCTACTGAGGCAATCTTAACCTTCTTCTCCTCAGAATAATTATGGCACAAGAAAATTGCCCTCATCTTTCGTTCCCAAGTGAGGAACGCATACGGGTCGTCTTTCCCTTCGAATGCGGGAACTTTGAGTTTAATTCCCACTAGTCATTCCTCTCCTCCTACCTCTCCTCTAGGCTGTCTCGGTTGGGGTCTCCTCGGCCTAGGTACTTCTTCCTCTTCATACTCCTCCTCCTCCTCGTACCCATTAGGGTTTGGTACGACTTCCTCCTCCCATAGGACTTCTTCTCGGTTAGGTGTAGTCCAAGTATTCCTTGTGTTAGTCCTATTATTAGGGTTGGGTGCCTCTCTAGACGGCATGCCATAAGCGTATGGTGAACTCCTCGGGTTGCTGGTTTGGGTGTACCGAGTATGTGCAAGTCTTGGGGTGTTAGCAGCTGCTTCTTTTTCCTTGGCGATCTCCTTTCGCCACTCATCCATCTCGTCAAACCTCACGGTGATCTTGCGCATCATCGTTAGCAATTCAGCTTGCGATTGCGACTCCATGCTCTTGGCCGATTGATCTGACATATGAAATCACAATGAAGTAGACAAGCGTAAAATTATCCTATCTAAGCACTCCCTCACGTGTTTAAGTCTCTCGTGTTTAAGCACTCTAATATTCTCACAAGTCACTCTAAACAATCTTCTTCAATCAATTCAAGATCCGTTAGACTCAAAGAATGTCAAGAAACGCTTCCAATAAAATTGCAAAGACAACTCAAGCTTTGAAGGAATTATGGATGTGATATAACTGATGGATTACTTTGGCAATTAATCAAACAATTATAACACAGAATGGATAGGTCAACGTATCACAAGAGCTCAAGAAAGACAATTGATTGGCAATTTTTTTTTCTTTTTTTTGTACTAGTTCGGATTTGTTTTAGAACTAGTCTATTAGGGTTCCCGATTAGTTTGTTTGATAATTTTCGGATGAATGCTCCATTTTCTATGATTCTTGTTGCGTTTGAACACTCTTTTCTTCTTGATTTTGATTTTGTATGGATCGCAAGGTTCTTGATTCCTTAACACACTGAAAATTTTGAATTCAATTACTATTCTGTTTTTGTGCGAATGTATTCATTTTTTTTTTAATATATAAATAGCAAATACTTGAAACAAATATACTGACACTTTGTGGGACTTTGTGTTTTCTTGACTCAAGGAAGATAGCAAATCAAAGGGCTTGATTTGTTACCTAAACAGACGCAACTAGGGCTAGTTTCGACTCGCTAACACAAACGGGGACACAAAACAAGATTGGTATAGATTTGGCTAAGGAAAACAAGGAAACCAATCTTAACAATTGAAAACAATAAATAAAGGGTAGTTACCATTTCGGTGAGCAGCCTTTTGATATGAGCACCAATGCTCATGGATACTTCACTCGGAGCAAAGCCCTAGTAGCCACCCTCTTGAAGAGCCTTAGGGCCGAAGAAACCAACCTAAAGCCAAGGGAAAGATGGACTACGTGCGTTCATGCCTTACTCGGACATACCATGAGGATTAGCACACCTAACCCTCGGAAACCATGAGCGTCCGCGGCTAGGCATGGCTACATGTGCACGGATCAGCCAAGGCCGCACCAGCCCATCTCCAAGCCTTCAAGGCCGGCTGTCCAGCCACTTATACCTAAGGGTAAAGGAGTATTTACTCCTTGTAATAACCTAGAGTATTTAAAGTGCAATTTGTTCATTATTGCACTTGTCTTTGTTTTTGTGTTATCTTCTTCAAGGACCAAACTTTTAGCTTAAGCATTAGGGTTCTTAAAACCAGCACCAACTATCTAAACAAATCAGGTTGCTCATCCAAGAGGTGAGAGGGTTGTATTTGTTTAAGAGATCCTTTGTTCTTTTCGGCAAGGTTACTCATCCAAGAGGTGAGGGGGTTTGTCAAGAACAATAGTTCCTTTTTGTTATCATCAATACACTATCCTTTTCCTCCATTTATGTCCGCTGCTATCAACTCCATCACCATCTCAAATAATCCGTTCATCCATCCGAATTATCCAAACGCCAACCTCCTAAAGAGACTAGATCCGACTCCTTCAAGGATTCCTTCGGCCTAACTCCTCCAAATCAGAGCTTGGGCCATATCAAGTGGTAGCGGAGCTCCAAGCTGTTCTCTAGGTTGGTATTGTTCTTATTCATGGTCAGAATCATCTTATTCATCATTTCCACGGTTCTTTTTCAAGGACCGTTCCCTTAAATTGCTAAAACACTTTTCCGAGTTGTTCCCACAGATCAAATTTCTTCTCTTTCCTTTTCTATGGTTAAAACATTGTTTTCTACCATAGGAAACAATTTAAATTAAATCTGAAATTTTTTCCGTTCTTGAGAAATTAATTTTATCTTGACTTTTGATCTTGTTTTCACACAAAGATTGAATAAATTTGTGTTTGTGGCTGCCGCACCTATCAATCAAAATTAGGGCAGCACACTTCATTTTGCTTGGCTTGTCATACAATTTATTTTACTTGTAATACACCTTCAATCAAATACTTGTCATACACCCTAATTTGCCTAAACTCCTTGTCACACACTTTGGTGCACTTTAGTGAAAATTATGGTGCATGTTAGTGACAAATGTTAGTGAAAAACTTTGGTGCATTTTAGCAAAAATAGTCGTCCATTTTTAGTGACAAATACTAGTTTATTTTAGTGGCAAATTCTGGTGAATGTTAGCAAAAACTTTCGGCAATTCGTGAATTTTTTTTTTACTTGCAAAATCATTTGCCTTCCACTTCAATTATCAAAAACTCATATCATACATTTATTGAAGCTCTCTTGCACTTACGAAAGAAAAATAGCAAAGAAAGGGATCAAAAGAGTAAAAGAAATCCCTAAGTCAAAAAAAAAAGAGAAAAAGAAGGGATCAAAAGAGCGAATTAAATCCCTCAATCAAAAGAAAAAGAATAAGAGTAAGTTAAAGCAAGAGGCAAAATGTATGTGTGCATTTGAAGTATGTTCTTTCAAGTTAAGGTGGGCATTTTTCAAGTGTTTCATTTGGCGGCAGAATTTCATTTTTTAAAGCTTATTCTCGTTTCCCTCCATTTCTTCTAGTGTTAGTCCTTTGAGCTTGCCTTCTTTTGTGTCCTTGAGTTTTCTTCACTTGTTTCCTACACTAATATCTACTCTAAACCTGATTCGTGTTCACCAACAAGTTGTTTTAGTGAGCACAATTGCGGTTTTCTACCCTTTCTTTCTACCCTAGTTTTCATTGAACTCCTTATCCTAGCCTTGAGTCTTAGCGTCATTGCTGGTTCAATTGTTCGGTTCTTGAGTGAAGATTGAGTGGGTGAGATTGTGAGCGTAGTAGAGTGTAGTGCGAAACACGAGTGACACACGTAAGGGAGAGACTAACCCTTATTATTTCCAATTGTGTTTGTGTCTTTTTGCAGGTACCTTTCACTATGTCTCACCGAGACACAAATTCGAATGCTAGTTCGGGGGAATCCTCCCCTCTAAATCCGGCCATGGCCTCTCTCACGGTCCAAATGCACGAAACTAGACAGCATGTCGCGGATTTGCAACACTTTAGAGCATAGCAAGGCCAAGACACAAAGAACATCTTGGCTGCCATTGCTGCCTTATCGGCGCAAATGGTTAACCCTACTTCCCCGCGGCCAGCCCCAACCCCACAACCCACATATACACCTCCGAAGGACACACCACCTCCCCCACATCAACCACCACCTCTTTACCCGCCGCCCAATTACCAACCCCAAAATTTCCCACCAGGGGCTCAATACCACCAAACTACACGCCCAACTGATCCTACAAGCATCGATTACTATGCGATGCCACAAATACACACACACCAACCCCCATGACATAAGGCAGCCACCACCTCCACCACCTCGTGCCCACACTGCCGCATCCACACACATCCAGGATGCCCTCACACACACCTCCCACCAAGATGTAAGGCAGCCACCAACACAACCGCCACCACCACCTCCACACAACCACCCACCCGTAGCACCACCTAATGCTACTAGACAGCAGCCAAACCTCCATCCCCTAGACGTCCCTTTACACCTAGCCAATGCCTATGTACCACCTCGCTTGGACAGACCTATACCCCCCTGTCCACCGCCCTATGAGCACACTCACAATGCTCGGCGTTTCGATTATGACGAAACATTTGAGCAGCGGGGTGATCGGAACAACGAGGAGAGAGTGGATAGCAACCTCTCGAGTATCAAACTTTCCATTCCCCCCTTCGATGGTAAAGATGATCTGGATGCCTTCAATGAATGGGAAAACAAAGTGGACCGGCTGTTTGCTTGCTACAATTACTCCGAGACAAAGAAAGTTAAGTTAGCGATTGTGGGATTCACGGATTTGGCAATACAGTGGTGGGATCACCTTTGTTTGCTCAAACGAAATGCGGGCACACCACCTATTGCCTCTTGGGAAGAATTGAGGGCTGAGATGAGGCATTGTTTTGTGCCTCCACACTATATCCGCGAGTTACACCAGCGCCTCCAACGGTTGTATCAAGGGCCACGTACCGTGAGTGAATATTATCACGAAATGTTGACATGTTTGATGCGGGCGAGCACGAATGAGAGTGAAGAAGCAACCATGGCTCGGTTTATCGCGGGTCTACACAAGGAAATTTCCTATCAGCTTGAGTTCCATCATTATGACACCCTAGAAGACATGTTTCATTTGGCCTTAAAAATTGAGAAACAAGTAAGTTCTAAACCCAAATCCTCATACACTTCTTCATCCACCACTCAAAAACCTTGGCAGTCATCTACCAATACCACACCAAAGCCATGGCAGACCTCTAAACCTGCCATAGACAGCCCCAAAACACTCACCCCATCCCAGCCCTACACCAACCCGAAACAAACACCAAACACTACCTCCACACCTAGAACGCCTTCCTAAACATTGAGTGTTTCAAGTGTGGGGGGAAAGGCCATATGAGGGCCGAATGTCCCAATCGGAAGGTGGTAATGATTCGCGAGGGGGGGCAGCCGAAAGTGAGGACGATGACGATCCACCACCTCCTCTCGACCATATATGGAATGATAACGAGGGTGAACCGATGGATCAAGATGAGTATGACATGTTAGAAGTCCCCAACTGCTTAGTTGTTCGACGTAGTTTGAGCATGGCAGCAAAGGATAGTGGCACGATGATGGAACAGAGGGAGAACTTGTTTCATACCCGCGGAATTTCAAATAGAATGGTGATTTCCATTATTGTGGACAATGGGAGTTGTGCGGATGTGGCCAGCACCCTCCTAGTGCATTCCTTAGGCCTCACCACCTCTAAACACCCCCGGCCCTATGTGTTGAATTGGTTCAACGACGACAACTCGGTTAAAGTCAAGAGCCAAGTTCTAGTTCCCCTCCAAATCGGCAACTATGTGGACGAACGCCTATGTGATGTGGCACCAATGCACTCTAGCCACCTCCTCCTTGGCAGACCATGGCAATTTGATAAGAGGGCCCTTCATGACGGGTTGTACAACACATACAAGTTGGAACACAATGGCAGCAAGTTCCTACTACCGCCCCTTCCTCCTAATCAAGTTTACGAGGACCAATTGAAGTTGGAGAAGGCTGCTGCCACGTTTGAAATAACATCTTCACTTGGAAAACAAGCAGAATGGAGTGGAGTGAAGAAAGTAAGTGGTGAGCGAGTGCAAAATAGCGAGCATGAAAAAAATGAGCATGCCTTGAGGGGAGAGAAAAATGTGAGCTATGAGAGAGGGTTGAGTGGAAATACATCGCTTGAAAAAAGTAAGCAAGCGGGTGAGATCCCAAAGGGTGTGAAAATGGACAGCAAGGTGTGTCTAATGGCTAAGGGTAGAGATGTAAGGCATGCTTTAATCATGCGCAAGCCTTGCATACTTATTAGATTTAAGGAACACTCCCTTGTCGCTACTAACACTAACCCCCAATTTCCTAGTTGTTTGTCTCCTCTCTTGCTAGATTTCAAGGATGTCTTTCCGGATGAAATCCCCAATGGACTTCCCCCGTGCGTGGAATAGAGCACCGAATTGACTTCTTGCCTGGATCTACACTACCAAACCGCCCAGCATATCGTTGTAATCCAAAGGAAACGCAAGAATTGCAAGATCAGGTTGAAGCGCTTCTTGACAAAGGATTCGTTAGGGAGAGCCTCTCTCCTTGTGTTGTCCCGGTGGTCCTCGTGCCAAAGAAGGATGGAAGTTGGCGCATGTGCATGGATTGCCGTTCGGTGAATAATATCACGGTAAAGTATTCTCACCCCATTCCTCGTTTGGATGACATGCTGGATGAGTTAAGTAGTGCTAAAGTGTTCTCCAAAATTAATTTAGTGAGTGGTTATCACCAGATTAGGATGTATAAAGGAGATGAATGGAAAACAGCCTTTAAAACCAAGTTTGGTCTTTATGAATGGTTAGTTATGCCATTTGGGCTCACTAATGCTCCTAGCACCTTTATGCGCTTAATGAACCATGTGCTTAGACCTTTTATGGGGAAATTTGTAGTTGTTTATTTTGATGACATATTGGTTTATAGCACATCACCACAACTCCACTTAGAACACTTGGCACAGATTTTTCTCACCCTTCGCAAGCATAAACTCTTCGCAAAGTTATCCAAATGCGAATTCTGTTTGGAGGAAGTACACTTCCTTGGTTTCATTGTAGGTACTCAAGGCCTAAAAGTGGACAATGAGAAGATCAAGGCCATTGCTGAATGGCCGACCCCAACCAATGTGGGGGACGTCCGCTCCTTTCACGGGCTGGCTGGTTTCTACCGCCGCTTTGTAAAGGACTTCTCCTCCATTGCAGCCCCCCTCAATGCTCTCACCAAGAAGAATGTCCCTTTCATTTGGGGTGAAGAGCACGAGTTAGCTTTCAACACTCTCAAGGATAAGCTGTCCTCCAGCCCCGTCCTAATCCTACCTAACTTCGACAAAACATTCGAAGTCAAGTGTGATGCAAGTGGCATCGGTATTGGAGCTGTTTTAGTCCAAGAGAAGAAATCGGTGGCTTTCTTTAGTGAAAAATTGAAGGGTCCGCAGCTGAATTATTGCACATATGACCGAGAGTTATATGCCCTTGTGCGTGCCCTCAATGTGTGGGAACACTACTTGTTGCCCAAAGAATTTGTAGTGCATACGGACCACCTAAGCCTCAAGTACTTGAAGGGACAAGGAAAGCTCAATAAATGCCATGCAGCTTGGATGGAGTTCATCGAGCGGTTCCCATACCACATCAAATACTTGAAGGGTAAGGACAACATCGTGGCAGATGCGTTGTCCCGTAGGTGTGCCCTCCTTACATCGCTTCATTCACGCCTTTTAGGCTTTATGCATATTACCTCTTTGTATGCTGATGATGCGAATTTTAAAGATGCATTTCTAGCTTCTGTTAATGGTGCGCACGACATTTTTGTGTTACATGACTCTTTTCTGTTTCGCAAAGGTAGATTATATATTCCTAAATGTAGCACACATGGATTGCTTGTTAACGAAGCACATGGAGGTGGTCTAATGGGCCACTTTGGCATAGAAAAGACTATTAGCACACTTAAAGAACATTTCTTTTGGTCACACATGAAGAAACAAGTGACTAATTTTGTGGCAGCTTGCATTACTTGTAAATGTGCTAAATCTAAATTCCTTAATCATGGTCTTTATATGCCTCTACCTGTGCCATCACATCCTTGGTGTGATTTATCTATGGATTTCGTAGTTGGTTTGCCTCGCTCGAAATGAGGCAAGGATTCACTCTTTGTAGTTGTTGATCGCTTTTCAAAAATGGCTCATTTTATACCATGTCACACTATAAATGATGCATCACACATTGCCACACTTTTCTTTCGAGAGATTGTCCGCTTACATGGTATGCCTCGCACAATTGTTAGTGATAGGGATAGCAAATTCCTTAGTCACTTTTGGCGTGTGTTGTGGGGTAAATTGGGTACTAAGTTGCTGTTTTCTACATCTTGTCATCCCCAAACGGATGGCCAAACTGAAGTAGTTAATAGGACTTTAGGCACAATGCTACGAGTGATGATTCAGCAATACTCTAAGTCATGGGACGATTGCATCCCTTTTATTGAATTCGCATACAATCGTGCCTTGTATTCTTCCACTCGCTTTTCACCTTTTGAGCTAGTCTATGGGTTTAACCCACTCACCCCCATAGACTTGCTGCCTATATGGTGAGGAAAAAGCAGTCGTGGTGCAGCAATTGAATGGAAAAGCAAAGGAGCGAATGGAGGCATTGAACTCCAAGTTGATGGCCAAACGCAACTTGGGATGCCACATCAAGTCATTTGAAGTTGGCGATTGGGTGTGGCTGCATTTGAGAAAAGACCGTTTCCCAACTCAACGGAAATGTAAACTTAGCCAACGGGGAGACGACCCCTTTCTAATTGTGGAGAAATTCAGCGATAATGCTTATCGTTTAGACATACCTCTTTCTTTTGGGTCCGTTAGCTCAACCTTTAATATTAATGACTTGTCTCCTTACTTTGAAGGCGATACCGAGGGTGTTGATGAGGAGCAGCCCATGGATTCGAGGTCGAATCCCTTCAAACGGGGAGGGGATGATATGAGCAACAATGCTCATGGATACTTCACTCGGAGCAAAGCCCTAGCAGCCACCCTCTTGAAGAGCCTTAGGGCCGAAGAAACCAACCTAAAGCCAAGGGAAAGATGGACTACGTGCGTTCATGCCTTACTCGGACATACCATGAGGATTAGCGCACCTAACCCTCGGAAACCATGAGCGTCCGCGGCTAGGCATGGCTACATGTGCACGGATCAGCCAAGGCCGCACCAGCCCATCTCCAAGCCTTCAAGGCCGGCTGTCCAGCCACTTATACCTAAGGGTAAAGGAGTATTTACTCCTTGTAATAACCTAGAGTATTTAAAGTGCAATTTGTTCATTATTGCACTTGTCTTTGTTTTTGTGTTATCTTCTTCAAGGACCAAACTTTTAGCTTAAGCATTAGGGTTCTTAAAACCAGCACCAACTATCTAAACAAATCAGGTTGCTCATCCAAGAGGTGAGAGGGTTGTATTTGTTTAAGAGATCCTTTGTTCTTTTCGGCAAGGTTACTCATCCAAGAGGTGAGGGGGTTTGTCAAGAACAATAGTTCCTTTTTGTTATCATCAATACACTATCCTTTTCCTCCATTTATGTCCGCTGCTATCAACTCTATCACCATCTCAAATAATCCGTTCATCCATCCGAATTATCCAAACGCCAACCTCCTAAAGAGACTAGATCCGACTCCTTCAAGGATTCCTTCGGCCTAACTCCTCCAAATCAGAGCTTGGGCCATATCACCTTTGCTCCACTACCAGCTGATGAGGTCCTTGTATGTAGGACACGCCAATTAATGGATCGTTGCTCAGCGACAAGGATTTGAATGCGGAAAATACTAACTCGTCAGAAACTCCAACCCTCCTAAGCACTTTTCCTAGACAACCTGGATGAAATCTTTCGAGGTTCTTCAAAGGAGCCTGACCCTCCTAGGTGCAATACCTAGACAACCCAGACGAACGATGAATTGAATGATAAATTCGGTTTTTACTTGAGGCTAGACGCTGCTTATCAAATCGGGTATAGAACAAGGATCTTGAAGATCAACTGAAGAAAACTCTTTTGTGTTTAATAAAACTAAACTGCTAAAACAATGAAGCGGCATGCTCTTCTTAAGGAAAGAGATCCGCAAAACCCTAATTTAGGAAGCTCACTTGCGCTTAACTTCTTAGAAGCACTTCTAATTATTTATCTACTTAAAATAAACACCACCTAGATAAATAAATTCAAAACAACTTAAAATAAATTCAACCAAGGTTCTGGTCAAGTCTAAGTTCGGTTGGTGTGACCAAAGGCTCGAATCGGATCCGTTGGTGGCCTGTTGGGCTTTATTTCTGCGCATGCCGAGTAGAACAAGGCGTTCTCTTGATTCCTTTAGGAAAAGTGGATGAAATTCGGACAGGATACTTCAAAGGTAAATATCTATCAATGGTCCAAAGATAGTGCGAGAAATATTTTCCGATCGTCAAAAGGCTCGAACGTGGCTTTCGCTAGTAGTTTGGTACTTTGAGTGAGGCGACCTCTTCAACCGTTGGTGCGATTGAGCTGGAACTTGGCAAGTGTGTTTCTGGTGATTTATAAATAAGTTCTGTCTTGCCAGAATATTTTATATATCATAATTTGGGCTAGAGGTTCGACTTGGCCCAAGGTGGCCTCGATGATGGCTCGGGCGTGGCGTGCACAAGTGTGACGAGGCACGGTTGGGTCGTACGCAGGGTGGCTGACTCCACTGAGGCCTCGGCCTTCAGTTCTGCATGGATTAGCATGCTAAGCCTCGCTTGCAGGGTTCGCGCATGGGAGCGTGTGATGGCGCCTGCGGGCAGCAAGGGCATGCGTGTTGATGGTCTGCTACTCTGGCTCGTATCAAATAGCTCACATAATCCTAGTGAGATAGCTATGAACTCAGATTCTGCCAAAGACTGTGCCACTACATTCTATTTTTTGCTTCTCCAAGTGATCAAATTTCCTCCCATAAAGGTGCAGTATCCTATTGTGGACCTCCTGTCCACATGAGATCCTGCATAATCTGCATCCGTATAGCCTTCAAGAGAGAGTTTATTGTTCTTCTTGTATAATATTCTCTTCCCTACACTTCCTTTAAGGTAGTGTAGTACTCTATAGGTTGCCTGCAGGTGAGGAATTCTTGGATCATGCATAAATTGACTAATTATGCTTACTGAAAAAGTAATATCAGGCCTCGTCTAAGATAAGTAAATCAACTTATCGACTAGTTGTAGGTACATCTTATTGTCTACAGCTGGTGCTTCTTTAGCTTCTCACAACTTGTGATTGACATCTATAGGTGTAGAGGCTGGTTTACACCCAAATTTTCCCCTCTTTTAGCAAATCTACCACATATTTCTGTTGGGATATGAAGATTCCTTATGAGGAATAAGCAACTTCTATTCCAAGGAAGTATTTTAGTCTCCCTAGCTCTTTTAATTCAAATTTTGAAATCAGCTTTTGTTTCAATTCCTCTTTCTCCTTCTCATCATCCCCTAAGATAATGATATCATCAACATACACTAGGAGAATGGTGACTCCACCAGTGGTGCCTTGTTTGATGAATAAAGTATGGTCTCCTTGATTCTGCTTGTATCCAAACCCCTTCATCGCCTTAGAGAATCTCCCAAACCAAGCCCTTGGTGACTGTTTTAGGCCATAGAGTGCCTTTTTGAGTTTGCAGACTTTGTCACCTTCATTCTCCTCAAAACATGGTGGCATGCTCATATAAATTTCTTCATTAAGTTCACCATGCAGGAAGGCGTTATTTACATCATATTGAAGGAAAGTCCAGTTGTAGTGTGTTGCAAGGGACAGAAGGATTCTGACAGTGTTCATTTTTACCACAGGTGCAAATGTTTCTTGGTAATCAATTCCATAAGCTTGAGTATATCCCTTAGCCACCAACCTGGCTTTATACCTTTCTAGGGATCTATCAGCCTTATACTTCACATTAAAGACCCATTTACAACCTATAATGTTATGCCCTTTAGGTTTGTCCACCACCTCCCAAGTTTCATTATTTTTTAGGACCCTCATTTCCTCCTTCATTGCTTCCCTCCACTCCTTTTGTGCTAAAGCTTCAGAGGCATGGTTAGGTATACTAATAGCATGAAGACTCATGAAAAAGTGTTTGTGTGAGGGTGATAGGTGTTTTAGTGATATGAAATTCGAAAGAGGATATAAAGGCTTTTTTGTGCATTCTCTGGTTCCTTTTCTTATAGAAATGGGAAGATCACAATCATTCATAGGATTATTAGAGACATGATTGGGCGTATCAATATCTTGGGAGGAATAATTAGGGCTTACAGTGTTGTTGTTTTCAAGGTCTGATTCAGATTCTTGGACTTGCGTCTGGGCTGGAATGGTCTGTCTTCTAGAATATACCTGGATGAATCTTGGTGCACCTGTATCAATGGCAGGTTCTAACTGTAAAGGCTGAGATAGAGTTGACTCTTGAGTTGGTGTTGGAACTGATAGAGTTGTTTTATTTGAGGGCAATTCTAGTGGTTGTAGGAAATCAAAAGGATTAGAGTTCTGATCTGTAACCTGTGCTTGTTCTTTGTGGAAAAAAGGAGTGCTTTCTAAGAATGTAACATCAACAGATATAAAGAGTTTCTTGTTTTGTGGATCATAACATTTGTAACCCTTTTGAGTGGAGCAGTATCTTAGTACTACTATAGGGCTTTTATTCTCTAGAATAGGTGAAGGTAGTCTGTTAATTAGATATGTGGTTTTAAGAACCCCCCCAGTAAGAATTAGGAACATTTCCTTGGAATAACAAAGCCCTAGTTGTATTTAGAATATGTCCATTTTTCCTTTCTGCAACTCCATTTTGTTAGGGTGTGTACACACAGGATGATTCATGGATAATCCCTTGGGTTTGAACAAAGGATGAAAGGGTGTTGGTAAAATAGTCTTTAGCATTGTCTGATCTAAAATACTTTACTTTTGTTCCAAATTGATTCTGAATCATGGAATGAAAGACAGGGATTATGGTACTGACGTCAGATTTTTGTTTGAGTAAGTAAGCCCAAGTGACACGGGTGCAATCATCAATAAAAGTAATAAACCATCGAGCACCAAAAATATTTGGGATAACCGAAGGTCCCCATACATCACTTTGAATCAATTGAAAAGGTTGGGAACTTCTCTTATTACTAATAGGAAAAGATACGTGTGTTTAGCCAACTCACATGCATCACAATGCAAATGAGCAATATCTAATCCTAAGAATAACGAAGGGAACAATAATTTCAGAGTCTTAAAGGTAGGATGTCCTAAATGTAAATGATGAAGCAAGATAGTTTCTTTATTTGAAAGACTTACAAAATTTGTAGGAGTTTCATTCTTGAAATCAGTGGTTGTCTCAAGTTGGTATGGACCATTCCATCCCTTAGCAAGTCCAATCCTCCTCCTCGTGTTTAGATCCTGAAAAATACAGTAAGTAGGAAAAAATGTGGCATGGCATTTAAGATCTTTTGTGAGTTTATGGACTAAGATCAGGTTAGCAGATAATGTTGGTACATGAAGGACATTTATCAATACAATATCACGCGTGATTTGAATGGTGCCAATGCCAGCAATAGTAGCTAGTGTTCCATTTGCAACATAAACTTTCCTATCACTAGAGCAAGGTGTATACTTGTAGAATAGTTTAAGATTGTGTGTCATGTGACGTAAGGCACCTAAGTCTACTAGCTAATTATTACCATAACCATGCTTTTGAACACTTAAACACAAAGGGTGTGAAGTTATACCTGCTAGGGTCGAGGTGTGTGCTACTGCTCCAGGTGATTTTGGATCAATACCTCTCAGCAACTGTCTCAACTTTTCGAGTTCTTCTGAGTTGAGTCCTTCAATACATCTTGCAAACTCCTCCTCTGCTAATCTAGCTAGTGGCTTTTGTTGCTAGCTCCCACGATTGGTTTTTCCTTGTAATTTCCAGTACTCCTCTTTGGTGTGCCTAGGCTTCTTGCAATAGGTACACTAGAGATTATCTTTGTTCTTTCTCTACTATCCTTCCTTCACAAGTGACCTAGAATTGCCACTTTTTTTCCTTTCTTGATAGGCTACTAGTTTAGTGACCAGATTTGATTCTGGTTTTGGTTTAGTTGTCAGGGCAGATTTCAGTCTGTTTGTTGAGTCCAGCATCACCACTCTTCTACTCTCCTTATCTCTGATCATGGATATTATCTCTTCTAGTAAGGGCATCTCTTCCTTAGCTAGGATCTGGATTCTAGCTTGATCATACTCAGGATTTGCACCAGCCAGAAAGTCATAGATTCAATCTTTCTCTATGAACCTTTTTAAGATCTCAGCATCCTTAGAGCACCTCATTTGGAATGTCCTGTAATGATCTAGTTCCTGCCAAAGATTTTGGAGCTGATTGGAGTATTCAGTGATTGTCTTCTCCCCTTGTTTAATGTTGGCTGTCTTAATCTTGATCTCATATACCTGAGCAGTATCCCTAGACTTGGAGTATGTCCTCTAAATAAAGTCCCACACCTCCTTGGCAGTCTTGAAGAACATGCAGGTGTCATTGATCTTTGGCTCCATGGAGTCCCAAAGCCAAGACATAATCATAGAATCTTCTTCATCTCATGCTGTGACAGTTGGATCAGTTTCTTTTGGTCCAGCACTGAGAAGATGGTTGAGTCTTCCTTTCCCTTTGAGATACGTACAAATCACTTGAGACCATTTAAGGTAGTTATTTCCATTTAGCCTATAGGAAACCGTAATATTTTAGAAATCTCTAGTTTTTTTATAGGAGGGTTCTTTTGCAATTTTGCTAGAACCAGTGTTGTCCAGACTGGTGTCAACAGTTGACATAGCTGCAGTGTGAAGGCCTTTGTTTGGAAGGGATTTAGATATTGGTTCTTAGGTTTTCCACCTGGCTCTATTACCATGAAAGATTTTGAAGGGAATTTTATTATTTCTCACTTACTTTTAAACTCATTACATTGGTACATATATATATACACATATGAGAGTGTTGATACCCGAATTTTGACGCCATTTTTAATTAATTTTAGCATTTATGTTATTTACTTAATTTACTGTCATTTTTAGTTAATTTACTATCTGATAACAATCGATGAAATACCAAGGGTACATTCGTCAACTCACCTGAAATCCAGGGCAGATCCCTGTAGACATTGACTTACGCCGGTACCTGGCTACCGCCCGCGATGAGCTTTGGACCCTGGGATAGTCGACATCAGCGAGGGGGGGGTACCCACACGGCGTCATCCTATCCCAGGAAGGCCGACAACCTCTTATGGGTGATACCTCGCCAGCGATATCTTGTCCCTCTGACGCATGGTGACGTCATCCTGGGTGTTATCTCCCTTCGATAACGCCCACCCCTAGGGTAACGCCTTCTCTTCTGCCTATAAATACCACCTCATTCTAGATCTAAGGTAAGAGCAAATTCTCTACTAAAATCTCTACAGAATTTCATAGCCATACTAACTTAAGCATCGGAGTGTCTACGCCGGAGCCCCCCCTCCGGTGCTTTGCAGGTACGACGGACTGCAGCCACAGTGATTCCGGACAGCCATAATCCTCACTCCGCCCCCGCAGAAACTCGAATGTTATCAAATTGGTGCTTTCATTGAGAGCTTTGGTTTTAATTAAGTGAGCATCCTTAATAGCCAAGCTCTATTCTTCTGGGAATTTGAAGATTATGGCTTCTGATTCAGATCCGCCGTTGACTCATTCCTCTAGTCTTCCATTTGATACCCGCAGATAACTCTTCGCCTTCGCCACTTCTGATGCTTCCACCTCGGTGCAAGAAATTCCTCCTGGAATGTCAGATCTTTCTCTTGAACAAACAACGGGAACGTTTGTGTTACAACCGTATACTCCTTTGTCCCAAATAGCGGGGCCTAGTCATTTTCCTCCTCAGTCAGGGGGATCCGTGGTGGATAGCGCAAATAACCCTTTCGCGAGCTCGATTTTAGCCCTTCGTGCTCAACTGAACCACTTAACAGAATTGGCTAGCAGATATACACCTGCTGCTTCTGGGTCAGGCGTGGCATCTCAATTCGTTTTCACTCCATCCATCATTACAGAAAGACCACTGTCGTCCCCGCTGCATGCGAATGTCTCATTGACGCAGCCCGCGTTGAGTGCGCCAGTCAGTCTTATACAGATTGCTCATAGGACAGTGGAGCCGTACATACCACAAGTGCCTTTACTTCCTATTTCTCAAGAGGAGCGGCAATGGCGTGAGGAGGATAGAGGTCGTTGGGATGGAAGGAGAAATGAAAATGATAGAGACATGTCTCCTGGAGGGAGTGAAAGATCCAGTAGTAGGAGACATCGAACTCGGTCACCAAGAAGTCTCAGTCCGACTCCCAGGCGACATTATATCAGAGATTCGAGAGATCGTAGGCATCGTTTGGAGGTATCCCCACCCCGGCATGTGCGTGAAATTCTCGATGATACTTCTGGACACCCCTTTAGCCTGCGCATAAGGCGCCACAGGGTCAGCAGACATGTGAAGCTCCCTTCATAATCCTATGACAGCACTAGGGATCCTATCTCTCACCTTAACAAGGTGAAGGACTTTGTGCAATTTCAGACCCATAATGACGCTGCTTTGTGTCAGATATTTGTTATGACCCTGTCAGGGGTTGCGTGCCTGTGGTTTGAGGGTCTCCCTGGTGGGTCTATTGATAGTTTTTCCCAGCTGGAATCCAAATTCAGAAGTCGATTCAGTACCGCAGTCCCTATTAGGAAGTTTGTCGCTGCCTTGTTCGACCTACATAGAAGACCTCAGGAATCTTTAAGGAGCTTCCTCCATTATTTCGACACCAAGATGTCGCTTATGCTAGGAGTAACAGTTGATTTCGCTATCAAAGCCTTAAAGCGAAACTGTTGTTATGAGAAGCTTAGAGATGCTCTAATGGTGGATCCTCCTGCAACTTTAGATGCATTAAGGCTGAAAGCCCACAACTATGCAAGGATGGAAGAGGAAAAGAATAGGGATATGATTCGAAACATGCCGCCAGCTATGCCTCCAGTCCATAACGCTCCCGTTCCCACCGCAACTGAGGATCGATTCATCGATGATTACGCCCAGCGAAAGGATCACATTCACAAGACCTCTAATCGGAGAAGAGGCAACTCCTCGAAGGGGAAATCTGGCGACACCTCAGTCCAGCGGCAGGGTGATCCCCCAAAAGGACGGGTGTATGACTCAGACCTTCCTTCTTTCATTCTACCCAGAGCCGAAATACTAGCGATAATGGAACAACGGAATCTACCTATCCGTTATCCAGCTCCTATGAGGCCGGGGGTAACTTTGGGAAAAAGAGAAAATGCTTACTGCAAATTTCACAAGGCCAAGGGACACTCTACGGAGGTATGTAGAGAACTCAAGGCAGCGATAGAGTGCCTAGTTGAAGAAGGTTATCTGGGAGAATTCACCATTAAAATGAGAGAGGAGGCTAAGGGTAACTCTTCGAACAGGGTGGCCGATGATAGACCAGCACCTTCCCGTATCCTAGGCAACGACGCTGGTCTTGCAGGAAGAGATAGAGAAACTCTTAACATTGAGGACGAAGACGTCCCCATAATTAACATTATCGCTGGGGGCACACCTTACCTTGATGAGTCTGCGCAGCTGACCCCCGTGGCAGGAGATAAGCGGAAATGAATGGGCATGCCAATCAAAAGTGAAGCGATAAGCGTCTTAGATCGCATGATATTATCCTTTTCTGAAGAGGACGAGAAGGGTGTGGTATATCCCTACAACGATACATTAGTGGTTACACCCATTATCTCTAGTCACGGAGTTAGAAGGACTCTTGTCGACAACGGAAGTGCCGTGAACTTATTCTCGTTGGAAGCTTACAATCTCATGAAGCGTCCGAATGATGAGCTTACACCTTGTAAGAAGCCCATTATTGGGGTGGATGGAGTCCCCATCCCAGTGACCGGAGTAACCACATTGCCTGTGTATTTTAAGGAGGATACCTCCAAGTGGTCGGAGGAACTTCTCTTCCTGGTAGTAGATATAAACCTGCCTTATAACGCCATATTAGGGCGACCATTCCTCAACCACTTTGGAGCAGTGATATCGCAAAAGCACCTAAAATTGAAGTACCCATCCTGCGATGGTGTGGTCTCGATCCGAGGAAATCAGAAGTTAGCGGCTGAATGCTATTTGCTTATGACTCAGAAGAGTTGCGATAGGTACGTGTGCGTGACGGTGGATCCATATGAGCAAAATGATGAAAAATGCACTCAGCCTATAGACAAAATGATTCACATCCCAGTCAGCGGGGTAGACGGAGCCGTATTTCTGGTTAGCGATAACCTTAACACAGAGGAAAATCTTCAGTTGGCCCAACTGTTGAATAAATGCAAATGAGAGTTTGCATGGAAACCATCTGACATGCCCGGTATCTCGCAGGAGGTGGCAGAATATCGACTGAATGTCAACCCTGATGCAAAACCGGTCCAACAGAAACTGCGGGCTTTCTCCGCCGAGAAAGTAACGGCTGTCAAGAAGGAAATTGTAAAACTTCTTAATGCTGGCTTTATTCGAGAAGTACAATATCCCACTTGGTTGGCTAACCTTGTTCTGGTCCCCAAACCCAGCAGAGAGTGGCACATGTGCATTGATTTCACATATTTGAATGACGTTTGCCCCAAAGACTGTTACCCACTCCCTCGAATTGATCAGCTAGTTGATTAGGCTGCCGGGTATGCATACTTAAGCTCGTTGGACGCCAACTCGGGGTACCATCAAATCCCCATGGCCAAGGAGGATGAAGAGAAAACTGCCTTCATCACTCCGAAGGCCACCTATTGCTATGCGGCGATGCCTTTTGGATTGAAAAATGCTGGAGCCACCTTCCAGCGAATGGCAAATCAAGTCTTTGAAAAATAGATCGGGCAAAATATAGAGGCGTATATCGATGATATACTGGTCAAAATCTGAAGCTTCGAAGACCACTTATCTGATCTGGCTGAAGTCTTCAAAGTAATGAAGCAATATCAAATGAAGCTGAACCCTCGAAAGTGCATGTTCGCCTTTCAAACGGGCAAATTTTTGGGTTACGTGGTCAGTCAAAAGGGCATTCAACCCAACCCGTCAAAGATTAAGGCTATTCAAGACATGATATCTCCTCAGACTGTAAAAGAGATACAAAAGCTAACTGGGTGTGTTATCGCTCTGGGATGATTTATCTCAAAACAAGGCGAGAGGTGCCTCCCCTTTTTCAAGGTCATACGAAAGAAAGTCGTCTTCGGATGGACGGTGGAATGCGAAGAAGCATTCGCTGGACTAAAAGAATATTTATCTTCTGACTTGGTGTTGACTAGACCAGAGCCTGGCGATATCCTGTACTTATACCTTGGGGTTGCTGACAAAGTGGTTAGCGCGGTCCTTGTGCGAGAAGACAATCACACGCACCGCCTGGTATACTTCGTGAGTCACATTCTGAAAGATGCCGAGCTCAGATACGCCCATATTGAGAAAATAACGTTTGCGTTGATACAAGCCACACGGAAAACGAGCCGATACTTTCAAGCTCATACCGTCATTGTGCTGACAGACCAACCTCTGAAAAGGATCTTTCAAAAACCCAAATCCTCGGGGAGAATGCTGATTTGGGCCCTTGAACTTGAACAATATGGATTGCACTATCGATCCCGACCGTCTGTGAAGGCTCAAATCTTGGCGGACTTTATCGCGGAGTGTACTTTCATGCTAGATCCTCTGATAGAGTTGACTGAGAAAGAGAAAGAGGAGCTAGATCTTCCCTTCCCTGAAACCTATACTGACCTTTGGGTGATTCACGTGGATGGCGCCAAAAATTAAGAGCTTACCGGGGTCAGAATTTTTATGAGTGGCCCTCACGGCATCCATGTGCGATATGCCATCCGAATCCTGCCGTCGTTATCTAACAATGCCACAGAATATGAAGCGTTGTTGGCTGGGCTCAGGATAGGGAAAAAATTCTCCACGAAAGGAGTATATGACTCAAGGAGGTTAGGAGACTTGTGACTTAAAGTTTGTGGGGACTCCAAGTTGATAATAGACCAAGTGTTGGGGCACTCTCAAGCCAGGGAACCCATCATGGTATAATACCTTGCTAAAGTAAAGCGCGAGTTGATAGAAATAAAGAAAAAACGACATACAAGTCAGCTCCGAGCACATTCCTCGAGAGGATAACGCTGAGGCTGACAATCTCGCTAAACTCGCGGCAAATCCAGAAGCGTCTATACCAAAATGGGTGTACTACCGGGAGATACCCGTACCTTCCTTTATGGAAGAACAAGCGACGCTCTGCGTGGAAGAAAGTGACAATGACTGGGGAATTCCCGTCATAAAATACTTCAAACATGATGAACTTCCAGCGGATAACGCTGAGAAGAAGAAAGTGCTAAAGCAAGCGGCACGGTGCACATACTTTAATGGGGAACTGCTGCGGAGGTGTCTCTCTCATCCAGCTGCGAGATGCATAACAGAACAAGAGGGTCTTCATACCCTCCGCGAAATCCACGAGGGAATTTGCGGCATGCACGCATCCGGCAGAACCATGGCTGCGCAGGTCTTTCGATCAGGGTTCTACTGGCCTACTATTCGGAAAGACTGCCATGATTATGTGCGAACTTGCCAAAAGTGTCAGGAATTCTCCAAGTTTCCCCGACAACCTGCTGCACAAATCCATGATATTATCTCTCCTTATCCTTTCGCGAAATGGGGAATTGACATCCTTGGACCATTTCCAAAGGCAAGGTCGCAATTAAAATTTGTGGTCGTAGCAGTAGACTACTTCACCAAATGGGCAGAAGTCGAGGCAGTTGCCAACATCACAATAGAAAAAATCTGGCGTTTCTTCAAGCACCAAGTTATCATGCGCTACGGAGTTCCCCGCGTACTAGGCAGCGATATCGGAACGCAGTTCACCAGCCAGTTCTTTAGAGACCAATGTGTGGAATTCATAATCGAGTAGAGATTCTCTTCCGTGGCTCATCCGCAAACCAATGGTCAGGCTGAGGTGACGAACCGAGCCATCCTTAACGGCGTTAAGAAGAACCTAGAAGGATCCAAAAAGAAGTGGGCAGATGAACTACCATATGTGACATGGACGTACCTCATGACCACGAAAACTAGCACAGGAGAGACACCATTCGCACTGGCTTTTGGTACTGAGGCTATTACGCCCGTAGAAATTGGTACTATGAGCCTACGGGTGGCCTACTTCAGAGAAGAGCTGAATGAGGAAAGGTTACGCACAAATCTTGACGCGCTGCCCGAGTTGCAAGAGGAAACTCTTCTGAAAATGACGCACTATAAGCAAAAGATGGCACGTTATCATAATAGGCGCGTCAGAGAACGGCTTTTGAAAGAAGGTGACCTGGTACTCAGGGATGAACGAGCAACTGGTCAACGCCGGGGAACGCTTAGTCCCAACTGGGAAGTGTCATACCGTGTTACCCATGTTGTTGGGAGGGTAGCGTATCATCTGGAGACACTCGACGGTACCCCTTTACCTAACTCTTGGAATATTGCTCGTTTGAAATTATATCATGCTAGATTTTAATTTATCTCTACACCTTTTACTAACGATAGCCCTAACCCGTGCTAACGCTCGAGTAATGAGCTTTCTTGTGTTTTGTGGCTACGTGTGTGTGCATACGATGAAAGAAAAAGGAGAAAGAGGTTGCTGGGGTGAAAAGTCCTATCCTTGTGACGGCCTGTCCTGATCCGACGGCTCACTAAGTGAGGGCACGCCCTAGCACACCTAATATTTGATGCCCGGAGTGAAAAGTCCTATCCTTGTGATGGCCTGTCCTGATCCGACGGCTCACTAAGTGAGGGCACGCCCTGGCATGTATTATATTTGACGTTGGGAGTGAAAAGTCCTATCCTTGTGGTAGCCATATGTGGGCTATAAGATGAGGCACGCCCCGACAACCCCGGGAGTGAAAAGACCTATCCTTGGGAGGGTCGGTCCTGATCAGACGACTCCCTAAGATGAGGCACGCCCCGGTATCCCCCGAGGTAAAAGGCCGACCCTTACACCAACTATTCTCGCGGAGACAGCTCATTAAGGAAAGGCATACCTCAGAGGGAAAGTAACTCTGTCTTGGAAGTAAAAATCCTACCTTGGCGACAAGGCTAATATAGACAGCTCACTAAGAGAGGGTACAATTCCAAGATGCGAGGATAACGCCGAAAGTGAAAAATCCTAACCTGGTGATGGCTTGTCCTGATCAGACGACTCACTAGAAAGGCACTTTTCGGCTGAACGTGGTAACGTGGAAATGCGAAGAATCGCGAAATCCCAGCGAGTAACCAGATGAGGAATCCCTGGTGAAGTGAGCTGGTTAAGAAAACGATAACAAGTGACACCTGTGCCCTAGAATGGCGGCAGATAGGCTCCTATGGGAAGCTCGTGTCTGTTATCGCCTACCTCTTATTGACAGAAATTAGCTGAGAGTGTGCAGGATATCTCTGAATAATAGAGATGGAGGAATAGGGCCTAAAGACCCTATTTGTTATCTTTCTTGATCGAGGAAAGAAGAATGCTTCTTTAAGAAATGACTTCCTTGGCGCGGTCAAGTAGTGGTTAGGTTGAACCTGACAAAGCTTGATGACAAGGGCACAACGGCCACGCTGGGAGAAATTTGAGGATAAAGAAAAACAGCAGTAACGGAAGCTAATATCATTGAGCATCATCGTTCAAAAACCCATGGAGGGTCATAAAAATATACAAAGAGTAACAAAAAAGTGACAACGCTCTATCCTCACAAAATGAAAGGGCGATAAGGCCTTGCCTACAGCTGGTCGTCTAAAATCTCTTGCTCCAGGTAGCCCTTTGATCTGGCCAAGAGGAAGCCCTCGTCGTTAAGACCGGAAGATTTCTCAAAAAAGGCGTTAGAAACAGCCTCACCATCGTAAAGTTCCTCCCCATGAATCTCCACAAAGCAATTGGCTATGATAGAAGCATTCTGCTCAATATACCAGTGACTCTTGATAGCTGATTCCGCCTTAAGCGTCATTTTCTCTTCTATCAAAGTTGCTCTCTCTCCCGTCAAGGCCGTTTTCTCTCCCTCGAGAGTGGCACACTTTGACTGTTCAGCCATCAGAGCAGCGTTAGAAGCGGCCAATTGTTCCTTCGCAGTGGCCAATTGTTCCTTTGCCTCCCTCACCTCCTCTTTAGCCACTGTTTCTCCTGAGAAAGCTTGGCTACGGAAGCAGCAAGGTCAGCCGCCTTTTGCGACAAGCGCTCAGCATAGAGATGAGATTGGAGGAACCCAGAGAAAAGCGTGGAGCGCAGCAAGTCGGCTTGCTCTTTGTCCCCCATAGCAGCAAAAGTGCTTCGTTCTTCAGGAGAAGTTAGCATGTGTGCAGCCAAGAACGATGCAGTGACGGTCGAGTTATAGCCCCCTATGGCCGCAATCCCTGAGCTACGAAATGTAGTCATGTCCACCTGATGAGTGATAGGCCTAATGGCATTATGTGAGCTCACATCGGCCATAAGATTGGACACTATCGTCCCCTCCCCGAAACGCTTAAGTGTGGAAGCAACGGAGGGAACAAAAACCACAGTGGCAGGAGAAGGAGGTTGGTTTGAAGCTGAACCTCCCTGTGGCATGAACGCTGCATGAGGCTGATAAGAAGAGAATCCCGACAGTTCGTCGTTATAGACCGTTGTGTTGGAGGAAAATTGAGGCATCTCTGAACCAAATGGGGGCGGAGAAGTCTCAAAAGGGCCAAGCATGACCACGTTCTCAAAAATGCTACCGGTCTGACCCGACGGAAGAGCGAAAGAGTCAAGGACAGCTTGGGGTCTCTCCCCGACATCAACCTGACTCAGGGATAAATTTGCACCTGCTCCCGTGGACTTTTGCTTCTTCCTCGGATGACCCAGAATACGCCTCAAGTTCATGTTGCCTCGCGATGACAAAGGCGTAGAGGTACCAAAAGTATCCTATGAGGAAAAACAATTAAAAACAAGAAAAAATACAAGCAAGCATTGAAAAATGATGCGAGAGATATCGGGAGAAGCTGCAGTTACCGTCCCAGCGGTAGGCGCTTCTGAAGAGCTGGCCGCGTCTGAAGAAGGCAGAATTGGTGACCGGAGGGAGGCAACGCTCCGGGTCTTCTTTTTCCTTTTTCCTTTGGCGGAAGCTCTACGAGCGGTTGGTCGAGGCGGAAGAGCAGTGATTGATATGACAGGAACACCAACAGGAATGGTATCGGTTTCCTTGTCAACAGATACAGAAGATGTTTGGGGAGGAGCCGAAGTGGTGGCAGAAGGAGTAGCTGAAGTGGTGGCGATATTGACAGCCGCGGCCACTTCTCTATCTCAAAGTCTCTTTCGGCGCCTCCTAACGCTCTCCGGAACGTAATCCGGATCAGTTGCTGTAAAAGCACAAGACAACGTTAGCATTAGTACTAATACTGGAAATCAAAGATTGACGCGATACTCACGTCTAATGCAGGCTTTGATATCGGTCCCGCAAGCTAGAAGGCGGGTGTGAACGCTGATGTCCAGACTGAGCAACTTGTCAAACCAGCCCTGTTCTGTCTCATCAAGAGCCACGCGGCGCCAAGCCCTATCCTTGATGCTCTGGTTGAAACCAGACCGCCACCATGGCTCCAGAAGTTCAGGGGTCTCAACCACAAAAAATTGTTGTTTCCATTTATCAATGGAAGACTCTAGATGAAGGAGTTTCCAGGTGAAGTTTTTGAGCGAATCGTCATCATAATGGGGTGATATCGCTATCACACCCCGACGGTTATACATCTTAAACAGAGATTTGAGTAATGCAAGGGAAGGAGATGTAATTCCTTTGTACTTGCAGAGTTCCAAAAAAGCATAAATGCCACAGTAGGCATTCGGAGCCAGTTGAACAGGGCTCAGATCTAGAGAGGTAAGCAACTCTTGGATAAACGGGTCAACCAGAAACTGGAAATCGTAACGGAACATCTAGGCATACAGGTTCTATGATTACCAGTTAGAACGTTGTTCAAGCGTAAAGATGCAGGGGCGACAGTAGCCTTGAAACCCTTAGGGAGGGTGGCACCATGATCGGACAAATGTTTATCAAGAATGGCAGATGAAGTAATAGTACTGATTATAGTCTCTATTTTTTCTTCATCAATCGATTTAGACCCAGAAGCACGAGTTTTTCTTTTTGTCATGGTGGAAAAAGAAAATAAAGAGATGAAGAAGATAGTAAAGGGAAATGAAGAAGTACCTTTTGGGGAAGAAACCAAAGTACCCAGGGGATGAAAGCCATAAACGCAAAACGACTCAAGAAGATACAGAGAAACAGATTATCAAAAGTGGAAAAAAGAAATAGAGTGTTGGGTTTTATAACCCTAAGAGGCTAAAGAAATTACTGCTGGAACAGTCGCTACGCGCGTGACAGCCGTGAGCAATGAGTACAACCCTAGAAAGACGAGAAGATGCTTTGATCCTATCAAATCACACTGGCCCTAGCGTCCCGATGAGCAGACACGTGTCTTCGAACCATCATGATCCTTCGATCGCATTAATGAGGGGATTCTGAGCATTAAATGCTCCGAAAAAGTAAAATTACTTTATCAGAAAGAGGTCAAGCATGCTGATGTAATCAACGAGATAACGCCATGAAGTGAATTAACTGTTATCCAGAACGGAGCGATAGACATTATTGTGCAAGCGTTATCAATTATTACAAGCCAGATAAAATCAATGTCGGAAGAGAATAATAAAATAAAACACTCTCAAGTACTGCCTTATGCTCATTGCGGAAGAACTCCCTTGTCGCCCCCGGCATCTGCATCTTTCAACCTCTCAAAGGCATAGTCAGCTATCTTGGCAGGATCGAAAGCCCCGCTACGATAATAATCTGGGAATCCGACGGCAAAGGCTTGTATCGCTTTGTCTTTCCATCGCAACATCTCACGGGACATCTTCGCCAACCTTGCGTTGCGGGCCGATATCTCTTCGCAGAGGAGAGTGTTCTTTCTGTCAGCCGTCATCATTTCTACCTCCAAAAGTTCTATCTTTGCTTTCCCTATCGATTTTTCTCTAGCCAACTCAGCACGACAGTCATTAAGCTCAGCTTGGGTATCGCTTTGGAGTTGCGTCAACTCTACCACATTAGAAGGGGAGCCCTGAGCCTTGTTACCCTGAATATCGAGGAAGTAATTCAGCATGCAAAAGCTAGCCAGCACGTCATTCATAGCTCGTTCGCAATGAACCTCCAGAGGAAGCTCTGACATCTCCTCCCTATCTTTAGGAGAGCTAAATATCGCGCCTACCGTAGAACCCACCGGCTCATTTCGTGATAACAGATCTGATATCCCTAGCGCGCGAAGTCCGCTGGTGCCAAAGGTAGACAGATCCAAGCGATAGAAAGCGGCTCCTTGAGGAGCTTGAGAGGACAAATTGGCGGTAAAAGGAGGAGAGCATTTCTCGGCGGAACCGCCCACTCCTACAATAGAAGTGCAGAACAACGGTGGAAGGCCGTTCGGCTGAGGATCAAGAGTAGCGACAGGTTCAGGATTCAGCGCATCAACATTAGGTATGAAAGAAGAAATAGGAGAATCAGGAGTAGCGGTTGGAGGAGGAAGGTTGACCTCTGGCGGAACCTCGGAGATATGGGGAGGAACCTCGGTTGACGCCTCAGCTGCTGTTGCCGCCTTGGAAGAACTCGCACCGCCAAAAGAACCAGCCCCAGTAGCAGGGATTTCATCAGCCTTGTTCGAAGTAGCTCCAGCGATTGGGTTGCTATTTCCCATCCATAGCCTCTTCCGTTGAGCTGCAGAAGCATGACAAAGCCCAGAATCAGTGTCCATGTCCTCGTTGTCGTTGTCGGATACTTTAGTATTAGGACGGTTCAGAGTCACTCCTTGCCGAATAGGTAGCCAGTTCTCGATAAAGTGAGAGGCACGATCGGAGGTGCCGCGCTTGGCAACAGTCTTGAACCTTTTTCTTTTTGGAGGAGCGGCAGCGTGACTGAAACTCTCGGTTGGGGGAGATGGTGGCAATGATTGAAGCGGCCTTACATTCAGTGGCACATCTTTATCGTTCGACGATTGGTTTTCAGCAGCGTCTGCCAACAAAATATATTAGAACAGTGAATTAGCTGAAGCGATAACGAGAGAAAAGAAACTTACTTATAGTACACTTCTCTATAAGCCTGTGCAAGGCAAACTCTAGAATGCGAAAGGACGATTTCAGCCCAAGCAGCATGTTCGTCTGTCGGAGCTCGTCCAAGGATATGGTTGACGGGTTTGTCCAAATGGAGTCATTGAGACACTGATTGAAACGTCTAGGCCAGGGACGGAAAGGCAAATTCACAATAAAGAAACCGCTTTTCCAACCAGCCACGGTTTCTTCAAAACCCCGGAATCTCTGCTAGAATGACTGCACTAGTGCGTCACTCCATCTTGGGGCGATATCTACCATGCAGTCGCGGCACCTAAAACTAAAAAACTTGCTGAATAAATTGACAGACGGGACAAGGATGCCCCGCAACTCGCAAATACGAATGAAGGTATTAATCCCGCACCAAGAAGGAGGCATAATCTGAGCTGGATTAATGTCATACCGTACTAATAGTCTTTTCACTGCTTCATGGATGGGAAAGCGAAAGCCATAAAGGAACATGTCAAAATATACCATCCTATCGCCCCCCGATAAAGGGTCATGAAGTCGGTAACCGGCATCAAAAATTCTAGCGGAATAACCAGGGGGGAAAAAGATACTGTTTTCCTCCAATTCTGCCTCTAATACCGCTTGATCAACAAAAATACTAGGAGTTCTCTCAATTTCTAAATCTATGGGCTGCTGGAGAATCTGGAGACTCCTCAAAGACCTATTTGCGACCAGAGGCCACTGAGAATCTTTGGGTATTCTAGATGTGCTCATAATGAGTCGGCAAGAAGAAAATCTGAGGGAAAGAGGTGAAGTACCTTGAATCAGAAGGCGGTAGACAAACCGTCGGCACCGGCGAACGGTGGTCGTAACTTCCTTCGGAGTGAAAATCTAGAGAGAGAAGGGAGAAATTTTGAAACGAAAGTAAAGAGTATTAAAAGAGAGCAGTTGCTCCCTTTTAAAGGTTGAGTTCGAGAGTTGAACAGCCTGTGAAAATGGGGCACGTCCCAAAGTAAAAATGACACGTGTGAAAGCCTCAGAAGGATATTTATGTCCACACATTTATATCTTCTAGAAGGGGTAGTTGCTGACAAACAGTTGCAAGCGGTTGCAGTTAAGCAACGGTTAGTTTCTCAGCGATAGCCAACCAATAAAGGGGCTAACGCCTGAGCATGCAAGACTAAAAAAGCAAAGCATTATGAAATTTAATAATAAGCCATACGACATCTACAAGGGAGTGCCAAGGGTGGAATCAATCATCATCAGGCCAGTACCAGTACTCCTTGTCTGAGGACGGAAGCCCCTCATCAGCGAAAGGAGGGAACTCGTCAGCTTTTCGCTCTGCACTCAGCGTTAATGGTTTAGATTCCTCTTTTATAGCAGAAGAGGCCGCCTTGATGACGGTATCGCTTGAAGGAACCTCCTCTTCAAACCAGGCAGCAGGAGGAAATGATTTTTCATCCTCACAAACCGGAGGGGCTGAAAATGAAGAAAACCAGTCGGTGCTACTGATCTTCGCTCTCTTCTTCGGCCTTTTCCGACCACTGCGGCGGCGCAATCGCCTTATCAGGCATGATGGCGAAGGAGGATCATCTGAATCCGGCGTGGTTGGAGGGGTTGGGCGAGTCTAGCGCTCATCGAAAACCTGATCAAATGAATCAGCCATGAAGGACGAAAATCAGTAGCAACGGAAAAATACTAAGGAGAAGATGAACAGAAAAAAGAAGGAGAACTTCCCATAAATAGTCGGAGTGGTAGGACTCTTCAATTTTCTCCGCGTGTGAGAGGAACATGATTTAATACATCTCGAGAAGATCAATCATAATGGCAGAATCAGGTCCTTCGAACACGCCTGTTGGGAATTTCTCCACAATCAAGAAACACAGAAAAACCACCCAATCAACCGGCGCATGATTAGCGCCCAGCGGTTCGCCAAAGCAACCGTCGCCACCTGGCAGAAAAAGAAGAATAAATGCTGCAAAGTTCTGATCAGTGGCAGACTCATTTTCAGTTGGGCTTAATTATAACTCTCAACTAAAGCAAGGGCTTACGCCCTAAAAGGAAAGAAAGAAATCGCAAGCTCAATAACGAAAATAAGTTTCATTATGGCCTAGCGGCCTGGATATACGTCCGCATACATAACAAAAGAAAAATAAAAAAGGAGGCCACAGCGGCAAGCCTTTAGGCCCGGGACCCGGCATCATCATCATCCACCAACAAGGTAGGGACATCCCTCAAGGCCACCTCCACCGAAGTCAACTCAGACGCAGTATTCCTCATGCTTTTCAAGCAGCAGTTCAGCAGATCCTTCCTCTACTGCAGCATGGCGATGACTACTTCGATACGGCAGGCGGCGATGGCCAGCTTGGAAACATTCTCGATGGGATTGAAATCCTCCATGGTAGCGGACCTAATCCTGGCCTAAATGGGGGCCATCATTCCCCGAAGCTCCAGGATATCTTCGTCGGACTTCGTCATCATGTTCTCCAGGAAGCTGATGTCACCCTCAGTAAGATTTTTGAGGGTCAGAGCCTTGGAGGTCAGAAAATTTCTAGTGAGATCTTCCATGAGAAAATGGCAAAACAGGAGCAGAGAGAATGTGAAGAATTGGCACTGGAAAAAGGATCGCATTTATAGATCCAGAGCAATAGATGTTCACCGGGACAGGTGTCTCGAAAATCGGGTCACTCCAATAACCCAACGACGATAGGAGGGAAGGCTGACGTGGAGCTCTTAAAGGACGCCCGAAATGCTCGAGCGGAACATGGACTGAGGCCTACAACAACATAACACCACGTGATTTGTAGGCGGCCCATAGCATAAAAACCGCGCAATATCTCAGGTAGCTCCGAGAAGCGTAAAACCGCGTCGATATTGCAGGTAGCAACGGCGTAAAATAGCACAAATCGTAGGAAGTTTATGATGAAAAACCATGTCGGTTTTACAAACGGCTTACACGCTTGGAAGAAAAAAGCAATATGCGTAGGCGAAAGCCTATGGAGGAAAAACATGGACGTATCGCCTTCAGAACGATATGCGGAGTCCTTAAGGGATAACGTCATAATACCCTGCTTCACCAATATTGATCGTGTCAAGCGTATTGTGGGATGTTAGCGTTATAGTTTCCGTGCCTCATCGACATAACTGTGACGCCCTCTTCACCGACAGCTCGGTCAACACCCTCACTATGACCAATAGCTACCGCAAGAAATTTGTTCCCATTAACTGACTCGTTGTCAGATATCCAGTACCCGTGTACTATCAGAAGAGTCAGAAAATGTCCGAAAATTCTTATGAATCCGCCACAGTATGAAAGGGGGTAGCATTCCTCCAGAGGCAGGGAAGGAAGCCCTTGGTAAACACTCGGGCTCGTTTTCAGTTGGGCTTATGATAACAATCGATGAAATACCAAGGGTACATTCGTCAACTCACCTAAAATCCAGGGCAGATCCCTGTAGACATTGACTTATGCCGGCACCTGGCTACCGCCCGCGATGAGCCTTGGACCCTAGGATAGTCGACATCAGTGGGGGGGGGGGTACCCACACGGCGTCATCCTATCCTAGGAAGGGCGACAGCCTCTTATGGGCGATACCTCGCCAGCGATATCTTATCCCTCTAACGCATGGTGACGTCATCCTGGGCGTTATCTCCCTTCGATAACGCCCACCCCTAAGGTAACGCCTTCTCTTTTGCCTATAAATACCACCTCATTCTAGATCTAAGGTAAGAGCAAATTCTCTACTAAAATCTCTACAGAATTTCATAGCCATACTAACTTAAGCATCGGAGTGTCTACGCCGAAGACCCCCCTCCGGCGCTTTGCAGGTACGACGGACTGCAGCCACAGTAATTCCGGACATCCATAATCCTCACTCTGCCCCCGCAGAAACTTGAATCTTATCACTATCGTTAGCATTTTTAAATTTTCATCGCATTTTAGCATCGTCATTTTCATCGTCAGCGTTCGAAATAGCATTTTTACTGTTTCGTCACGTATTTTCGTTATTATTATCATTATTATTTTAGCCTTAAAAATCATATTTTTTAATTATCCGGCAGTCATTTGCTTGTTTTTTCTTCGTTTTAGGTCATCACATGAATTTGAGGATTTTTAGTATTTTAGCGCATTTTTTAGTTTTTTTATTTTTTTATTATTTTTTTTGTTCGAGCTTTTTTTGGACCCCAGTAAGTTCGCTCGGACAATAGCTCGAATTTGGAATATTTTCCAACAACTAGTTGCTACCTTTTTTTTATTCACGACGAACTACAACGTTTCGTGTAACTTTCGTCATAACGTCATTTATTTTCCGTCCGAAGGTTTCACGTTTTTGAACGAGAAAACAAACACGTTAAACGAAAAATTCTCTTCATTCTCTGTAGACGGTTAAAATTGTCGTATTTTTCTCTACGCGCTGGCACCTTCGGCTCGAAAATTCAGAACGTTTGTTCGCAAAAATTGGCTCGAGGCCATTTAAATAAGTTAAAGGGCCATTTAATCACAACCGTTGATCTGGTTAACGAAGAAAATTCAACCAGATCAACGGTCGGCTGATTTAATGTGCATGGTGCACATGCACCGTGGAAGCGACGAGCAGCGGAGCAAGCCACCTAGCTGCTTGCTCCCGTCGCTTCCTGTCCCTTCGACCGGTCACCTCAGCCCCGAACCGGCCACCACGCGCAGCACTCGCCTCCAAAGCCACGCGATCTCTCGCCTATAAAAGGCCCCTCCCTCCAACGTTTAGAAAGACACCAAAATCTCAAGAGCAAGCTCTGCTCCTTCTCCCTCATTGATTGATATCTCATATCGAGCATCGATCGTCACAGTTCAAGCTTGGCAGTAAGCTTCTTCAAGCTTTTCTTGTTTTCGTTTTTCTTATGCATTTTTTTCTTTAATTCATTTTGCTTCGTTTTGATAGAATATGATAAGATTCAATGTCGATTTGATAAGACTTAGTGTCGTGTCTGATCGGAACGGCGGCGATCGGTGGCGGGTGTACCTGCAAAGCGCCGGAGGGGGAGCTCCGGCGTAGACACTCCGATGCTTAAGTCAGTTCGGGGGGTATGAATTAACCAGAGGTTCTGCTAGATGATCTCGATCTTACCTTCTGTTTGAAAGGTAGGGGTATTTATAGGCTTTGATGGCGATACCTGGCGATAACAGTCCAGGCGATGTCTGATGATGACGTCATAAGCGATACCAGTAGGTGACGTCATGAGCGATATCTGACGGGGGTGCCGGAAGCGATAACCTCTGGGATCCCTAGGCTGGGATGGTGTTGTGCGTATAGAGACACGTGAGTCCCCCCTCCGCTGATGTCGACCATCCTAGGAATCCTTTGCTGATCTCCGGGCGATATGAAGAGATATTACGGGACTTATGGGAATCCGTCCAGCAGGAGCCGCAAGTGTAGTAACACCGTAAGGGTTGTCTTGATTGTTATCATAAGCCCAACTGAAAATGAGCCCGAGTGTTTACCAAGGGCTGTCATTCCCTGTCCACGTCTGGAATCATAGGTGAGGGTTCGTTCTTTCCTGAGGCGATATGTTCGCAGGACCTTCGAACTTCTTCGGTTGCCCAACGCTAATCGATTTTAAGTGATGAGCTGGAGTTTAAATCTGAAGCTTTCCGCCGAACAAGCTGCTTCCGTCCTTCATTCTCGTCTAGAGGCCTGTTCTCTTGAGGCGTCAAGAGATTCATGAGAGACGCCGCTATTACGTTCGTAATTACGAGGGTATTGCTTTCGCCCAGCGATGTTATTTTGTTTGGCCTCTTAGCAGGGCTTATGAAGTCGCAACTTTACTCGTGTCGTGGGAGAGCTGCTGACGGGCCACTTGCGACGCCTTCAAGGACTGCAAGCAGGTCATGCTGTGGGCTTACACGTTCCGGGTCCATCCTCTTTCCAAGTGTACTGCAAATACATAGGGGAGATAGGTACTTATGGAGAAGTTAGCAAACTTTGTACTTACAGGGATTTGAGGTCACGCGGGCCCTGTCTTTCTTTTCCGCTTAAGGAAACAACGATATCAACGTGGTTTTACGCCATCAGCTGCCTACGATTAGCGCGGCTTTATACCACTAGATGCCTGTGATGTCGACGAGGTTTTATGCATCTAGGGCTACCTGCGACACCAACGCGGCCTTACACTGTGGATACCGGTAACCATATGACTTCTGAGGGCATCCTGGAGCTGCAAGGGATGTTGACCCCACTCCATTCTAGGCTGGGAGCCATGTCTTTGGAGGATTTCAGTCCTTTGGAGAGCGTGTCGAGGTCGGCCACCTCCATCGCTCGGATTCAGGTGGTGATCGCCATGCTGCAGCAGCGCAAGGATATGCTGGGGTGCTGCTTGAAGGGGATGAGAGCCACCTCTCATGATCTAATTCTGGTCATGGAATCGCTGAGAGATATTCCCGAAATACCAGATGACGCCGGCTCTGATGCCTGATAGCGGTGGTGCCCTTTTTTTCCTTTTCCCCGTGTCATGTAACTGTACTTTCTCGGCCATTAGGCCATAATAAATAAACTGTTTCTATTATGCCACTTCGCAACTGTTCTTCTTCTTTAATACGCCCTTTATCTTTTTTCCATTGGAGATGTTCTTGGCCCAATCTGAAAATGACTCAGCCACTGGGTAGTTTTCTGGCTGGTTGTTCTACATTAAATCTACGCCGCCATTGTCCTGGCAACTGATTGGGTGATTTTGCGGTTTTCCTTGATTCATGTGAAATTTCAACAGGCGTGACCGTAAATCCATATTTACACCCCAGGCTGTACACGTGTCTACCCTCAAGGGTTGGGTTGGAAGACCAAAGTTCCCTTTTTTCCAATTTTCTGGCTATTTAAGGGGATCCTCTTTCCCTTGTTTTTATTCACCTCCTCGTTCATTTTTTCCTTTGATAAGTAATCTGTGATCTCATGGCTGATTCTCATTTTTTAGATACGTTCGCACGAGATTCTCCACCAACTCCTCCGACTTCTTCTGATTCGGACAATCCTCCTCCGTCGCCTCCTTGGAGGCCGCCTGTTCGCCGTCGGTGTCGCAAGAGGCGGAGGAAAAATGCTGCGGAGGCATCTAGATCGTTCTTCGATTCTCTTGCCTCTTTCTCCACGAAGGGGAAAGATACATCCTTCCTTCCTAGTGAGTCGCCGCAATGGGCTCTCTCTGCCTGTTCAGTCGTTGAAGCGGTATCGCCAGCTGTCAAGGAGGGGTCAGATCAATCATCCGCTCGCGCGGGGGAGAGGGTTGAGAAACCTTTCCCTTTTGTTGGCGAGGATCCATCGCTTTTAGGTGAGGATAATGATGACGTGGTCTACTGCTATGGCGTCTCCTGGTCTGACGGCGAATAGTTGGGCATATCATGCTTCCTTTGTAGATGCCGTATGGCTTTTCCAAAATAATAAAATGACGCTTTATTTTCTTTTTGCTCTCCTGCCGCTTTTCTCCCTTCGTGTTTCCAGGATTATCGCGGAAATGTGCCTTTCGCTGGATGCAACCGCCTTTCGGTTTTCAATCCGTAACTGTCTTTTCCCAAGAGACATTGATGACTGCCCACGCGTCCTTTTCCACTCTGCACGTGTTTTATTTTCACAGGCTGCTTCTTCTTTAGGTTTTACCTTTATAAGGAATCCGCTCTTCTCTTTTAGTACTTTTGCTAATATTTCAAAATTCTTCGCATTCTCTCTCTTCTGTGCTTTTTTCTTCTCGAGGGGTTTACTGCGATTGCTCACCGGTGCCGACGACCGGTTCACTGGTTCTCTGTTCTAGGTATTTTTGTTTCTCTATCGCCATAGCTTTACTTTTCCAGTTCATTATGTCTCGTGCTAGACCTTCTGCAATTATCGAAAATCCCCTAGATCTCGAAGTTAGGAGAGCTCGTAGCGTTTTTTATTGTAATGAGGTTTTGAGGGCTGAATTAGAGGAGAACGGTATCACTTTTCCCACGGGATACCGCCCTTTTGTCCCTTTGAAGGATACTCGGCTCACTGATGCCATGTGGGGAACGTTTCGGTTGGTTTATTTCAAGATGTTTACCTACGGATTTCGTTTCCCACTTCATACTTCTCTGATGAAACTGCTAAACTATTACGATCTCAATCCCGTTCAAATAACTCCACCTTCCTGGTGTGGGCTTTACGCCTTTCTTCGTTCGTGTGAGATGAAGCGTATTTTCGCTCCATCGCTCGATCTGCTCCGTATATTTTTCACCTTGGGGTGTCACGGCTGCTTAGTGGATATTACCCCAAGATGGAATGGTGCTCTTGTTCGGTTCTTCTGGCGGAATTTTCAAGGTTTCGAAGAGAACGTGGACAACTGGAAAAATGGCTTCTTCACCCTTCGCTTGCCCTCTCGATATTGGCGCGGTGGTTTTAACCGAGAGATTACCAGTGCCGCTTGGCGAGAACCAGATGTGTTGTCTAGTATGGATGTGTCCAATGTTAACGCCTTGTTAGAAATAGAAGGGCCTTTCCGCATTCGGGAATTTGCTCGGCTCAGGCCTTTGTCAGAGTGTGTCGTTGGTGAGTTTTTTCTTTTATCGCCTTATCGCTTCGATTTTCTTGTCATGTTGAAATATTTTATCGGCAGGTAACGCTGAGGGTCGATCCTCTGGGGAAAGTGACGCTCCTCTGAACTTGGTGCCGCTTCAGACATTACCTCCTTCTCCTCCACCTGAAGGCTCTAGTCGTCCGTCTATTCCGCCGCGAGGAAGGAGAAACAAAACCATCGCGACACGCAATACATCTGCTCGACCTTCCCGTTTCCTTGAGAATTGGCTACCGTCTCGCGGTAAGGGAGTGGCCCCAAGTAATCCCGTGATTGAAGAGGTTGACAGTGATAGCGAAAGCATGGATACTGGTTTCGAGCTGCGTCATGCCACTCTTGCCCAACGGATGAAACTTAGGTCGAGAAAAAGTGAACCCGCAGCAGAGTCGACCGAGGACGATAGCGAAGAGATCGCCGCCGAGACAGAGCGTCTCGTAAAGAGAAATCTGACCCACCAATTCCTCCCGCGGAGGAAGTTAACGCGGTTCCTACCGAGGGAGTTAACGTTTTTCGCGTTTCGGATCCCTTGCCAGTGACGAAAGTTGTCAAGGTGCCCTCTGCCATTCCTCCCAAAGTTAACGAGGCTTCAGCAGTGGTGGGCTCTCCCTTGGTGTCTGGCGGCCCTAACTCTCTGATTCACTCTTTTATTCCTGATGTGATCTTACCGGCTTCAAATCCGATTGCTCCTCTTAACCCTCCCCCACAGAAACCTCAGCCTGTGTTTCTTTCTTCGATTTCGGGCATTGGTGATTCCGCATAAAGTTGTTCTCCTCCTTATATCGCCAATCTTTCCCTTCAAGGCCTTCAAGGCCCCACCACACATCAGCTGGACTTGTCTTCCCTTGGTACCGACGACCTTCGTGCTTTAGGGATATCAGACCCGCTATCGCGAGAAGAGCCAGTGGGCCCAATAGTGGGGCAAATGTTTACTTCTTCGAAGGACAAAGAAGAGTTCCTGCGGCATCCTCCTGAAGTACGGCATTCACGCCTTCTGACAGACATGCTGGCCAGTTTCCGCGAGCTAAATTACTTTTTCAAAGATCAGCGTGACAAGGTTCGGCCTTCTCTTGATTTGAAGGCAGAGCTACACGCTGCCTTAGGGAAGGTAACGGAGCTGTCGCAGCTTCAGGAGCGAAATCGGGTGGAGTTGGACGACTGTCGTGCTGAGCTTGCTCGAGAAAAATCAAAAGGGAAGGCTAAAATAGAGCTTCTGGAGGCGGAATTGGTGGTGGCTGACAAAAAGAATATCTTCCTTCGCGAAGAGATAGCGTCTCGCGATGCGGATTTGGCCAAAGTACCTTCAAGGATAGCCTGGTGTAAGAACAAGACCATGGAAATTTGTATTGCTGAATTTATGAGTCTCCATCGCCAGGGAACCGTTAATTCGTCAGTGCTGGCCGATTACTCTTCCAAGAGGATGAAATCTCTAGGCGAAGTTGAGGGAGATCTTCCTTCTAGGACTGGCGACTGTGATGTCCGCGAGGGCCCATGATTAATCGAAGTTGTTCCATTTAGAAGATTTTTCTGCTTATTTGTTTCTTTGTCTTGTAATAACGCCTCGTTGTGCGACAATATTCATATTTTACTGCTATTTGATTTTTATTTCGCCTTTTCAAAGCTGCCTTTTTTCATTAACGCCCTCTTGCGATATCGCTTTTGTTTTTTCCAAGAGATGGTACCTGCTTTTCAGAGCATTTAATGCTTGCTATCCTTTCATTAGAAAAGTCGTGATTGTGCAGGCACACGTGTCCATTTCTTCTGGCGCTATGGGCTAGCGTACCTGGATCGAGGTGTTGTAGCGCTTTTCTAGAATTGCAATCATTGCCTGAGTCTGTTTCTCATGTCGCTTCCACGCAACGACTGTGGCCTCCGCCATTTCGTTCGATTACTAGGGTTATAAAACCCAATATTTATTCTTTTCCTTTTCTTTTATCATCCCACTTTCTCATATTTTCTTTTAGCCGTCTTGTTTTCTCCCTACTATTCAGGGCTCTTCGAAGTGCTTTCTTTTTAAAGGTATTTCCTTTTTCCTCCATCGTCCTCTTCATCTTTTATTTCTTTAATTCTGCCATGGCTAAGACTCGCCGCTCTGAGTCGAAATCTGCCGATGAGAAAAGGATGGATATTACTGCTAGTGTTATTACATCTGAGGCCGCTCTCCGTGAGCATTTGGCCGCCAATAATGCTGATATCCCTAATGATTATAAGACCACTGTTGCCCCTGAGTCACTACGTTTGAACAGCGTTCTGACGGGCAATCGGAGGGTCTTGTACGCGCAAATGTTCCGTTATGGTTTCCGGCTTCCTATTGACTCTTTTGTGAAAGAATTGCTTGTTGCTGGCGATCTGAATCTGGCCCAATTATCCCCAAATGCGTATTGTTGTGTTTATGCTTTTCTGGAACTTTGTAAATACAAAGGGGTTACTTCCCCTTCCCTTCTACTGCTCAAATCTCTTTTTAAGCTGATGAAGTGACGGGGAGTGATAACTATATCGCCCCGTTTTGACGATGACTCTCTTAAGTCTTTTACTTGGAAACTCCTCCACATCGAGTCTTCCGTTGATGCCTGGAAAAAGGAGTTCTTTGTGATAGATCTTCCCGAAGGTCTTGGTTCCTGGTGGCGATCTGGGTTTAACCAAAACGTCGATGATACCGTCTAGAGCCGACCAGGGACCCTTCCTCCATGTGAACAAGACTGGTTAAACAAGTTGCTCAAACTGGAAATCAGCGTTCACATCCGTCAAGTGGCTTGTAGAATGGACATTCAGTCTTGTGTTAAACGTGAGTGTCGCGTTACTCCCTTATTTGTTATCGCTGATACTAATGCTGGCGTTATTTTGTGATCTCGCAGCGACGGATCCCAACTATAAGCCTGAAAGCGTAAGGAGATGCCTGAAGTGGGCTCAAGAAAGAGAAGAAAAGGAGAGGGCTACCTCCACGGAAGCTACTGATAATCCCACGGAGCTGCCGGCTACTTCCGCGAGTCTTGATCAAGTATCCTCTTCTTCGGCCGGTGAGGGGAATACTGCCATTCCTTCAGGCGTTCCCCTCGTGACCATCGCTATTCCTCCTGCCCAGCCTTTTTCTTCTTCCAAGGCTCCTAAGGCCATTGCCAAAGGAAAAAAGAATAGAAAAACAAGAAGCGGCAGGTTCTTCAGACGCACCTCTTCCCAACACCGTTACAGTAAGGGTGTCTTTTAGCCACTATATGCTACATTTTCGATGTCTATCGTGGTTTGATATCTTTTTTCTATATTTCATATTGCGTTCTTGGCAGGACACTACTGATGCCGCTACCTCCGCTCCTCCCTCAAGCGCTATGAATTTGGGCTACGTGCTGACTGGTTCTAAGAAGAGACAGCGGCCGGAAGGTGAGGGCGGAAATTTCTCTTCCTCCACCACCGGAATGGAGAACAGACCTCTGAATTTTGATTCCACGGTCGTTCCCCAAGGGGGGCATTCCTCTGAATTTTTGGCGAACATTGGCGCAGGCGAGACTTTCGGGGTTTCGCCCAATTCTTTGGAGGTCCCGTTCACGCATATCCCTCCAATCTGGGATATCAAGAGGGCTTGCAGGATTTTCCAGGTTATTAGCCTCATGGTGTTTACCTTGCTCCGAGGGGTTCGTCCACACAGGTTCACCCTCCTTTTCCATTGGCGTTTGTTCCTTCGAGCATCCCCCTATCGGCCCGTTATGGCGAAGGAGGTGCCACCTTCAACTTTGTAGCGGATCTTGGTCCGATAGGTGGGGTTGGCACTGTGACCCATCAGGTTGGACTGTACGATCTTCGTAACACTGGCTTGGCGGCACTGGGGGACGATGGCTTGGATTAAGTTTCGGCTTTGCTGGCTTCCCAAGTATTGGCGTCTGCGGCGGAACGGGATTCTTTCCTTTCCAAGAACGAGGTCAATAGGGTGAACTCATTACGCTCCAGCCTTTTCACTAACATGATGAAGTTCCATTATTGGGCGGAGGAAGCGCGGCGTCAGACTGCTTTCCTTTCCTCCTCCTTGGAGGAATTATCGTGGGAGCGAAATGAGAAGGAGAAGTTGTTGGAGGAGCGCACGCGAGTATTATTAGCTCAACAGGAGCTGAAGAAGGAACATTCGGACGCCTTGGCAAAAGAGAGGGCCAAAAATACTGTCTTGGAGAATGAGAAGTCATCCTTGGGCCAACAGAAGGCTGTCGTGGAGGAAGAGTCGGCCGATAGGAGTCTGTGGCACGTCGAGCAGACTGCTGCTATTTTAGTTGCTTGTTTCGAGGAAGTCCATGGAGTCGATGCGTACAAGCCTGATGATGTTACGGCGGCTTTCATGCGAAGATCTGCTCATCTTAATGAGGAGGGTTTATTTGATAAGATTCAATGTCGATTTGATAAGACTTAGTGTCGTGTCTGATCGGAACGGCGGCGATCGGTGTCTGGTGTACCTGAAAAGCGCCGGAGGGGGAGCTCCGGCGTAGACACTCCGATGCTTAAGTCAGTTCAGGGGTATGAATTAACCAGAGGTTCTGCTAGATGATCTCGATCTTACCTTCTGTTTGAAAGGTAGGGGTATTTATAGGCTTTGATGGCGATACCTGGCGATAACAGTCCAGGCGATGTCTGATGATGACGTCACAAGCGATACCAGTAGGTGACGTCATGAGCGATATCTGACGGGGGTGCCGGAAGCGATAACCTCGGGGATCCCTAGGCTGGGATGGTGCCGTGCATATAGAGACGCGTGAGTCCCCCCCTCCGCTGATGTCGACCATCCTAGGAATCCTTTGCTGATCTCCGGGCGATATGAAGAGATATTACGGGACTTATGGGAATCCGTCCAGCAGGAGCCGCAAGTGTAGTAACACCGTAAGGGTTGTCTTGATTGTTATCAGAATAAATTGCTAGTTTTTATGCCATTAATTCATGTGCATGATATAGATTAAATACATGCTTTTAATTTGATTAATCGTTACCTAGATCATGCGAATTAATTAATTTTCGATAATTAACAATTTTGTCATTTTTTTGAAATTAAGCTCGGCACGTTTTAAATTAAAATTCGAGGTTCGTACGGTCGAGAAGCCGTCGAGGAGACGAGCATCTTGGTACGAAGGTTTTCCGTTTTGGTCACGGATGGCCGGAGCTTGGCCGCTGGCAGTAGCGCTGGCGACCAAGGAAGAAGACGCATGAATAGTGTCATGAAGGCTTCTTCACGCGTCAAAGGTGATGGGCTTGGCCCATCACCCTTCTTTTATTTTTCATGGGCCAGGAACTATTCATGGCCCATTTCCTTTGCATTTTTTTTAAATTGGGCCCAACCCATCTTCATTTTTCCGAGATCTCGGATTGTATTTCCGTAAAAATATTCGTATGTTTCGTATGATTATTTTTCATACCATAAGCTGTTTAATTTTCTGTACTTATCAACTGTTTAAATTATTCGCACTTTAATTTCCCAATTTTCTTTCGGCAATTTAAATTCAATTTACCGCCTACATGGTCGGTCGCAAATATCAACTGTTTTATTTTCTGCAATATCAGCTGTTTTAAATTTCTGCAACATCACTTGTTTTAAATTTCTGCAACATCACTTGTTTATTTTCTGCAACATCACTTGTTTATTTTCCGCAACATCACTGGTTCAATTTTCTGCAAATATCAATTGTTTAATTTTTTGCAAAAACCAACTGTTTTATCTTCTGCAATATCAATTGTTTAAATTTTCTGCAATATCAATTGTTTTATATTTCTGCAATCGTCAACTGCTTTTTTTTCCTGCAAATCGTCAACTGCTTAATTTTTCTTCAAATCAAAATCATTTAAATTTTCGTCAAGTCAATCATTTAAATTTTCATCAAGTCATCATTTAATTTTTCGTCAAATCATCACTAAATTTTCGTATGCGTCAAATCATCATTTCTCGCATACATTGAAATCAACATTTAAATTCTCGCACTTATCAACTATCATCATTTAAATTCTCGCACTCAACAAATCAGCATTTAAATTTTCTGCACTTACCAAATCATCATTTAAATATTCGTATGCGTCAAATCATCATTTCTCGCATACATTAAATCAGCATTTAAATTTTCGTACGCATCAAGTCATTGTTTAAATTTTCGCACTCATAAATTGCTTATTTATTTTTTGAGCTATCACTAACACTCCCATCTTGTAGGTTTTAAATTCAAGCTTCGCTCAAAAGTACGCCTTTCGTTCCTTTTTATTAATTCAACGTTTTCTGTAAATATCAATCGTACGCATGATATATAGAATTGCTAGCATTAAAATCAACCCACATGAACAACTTGTTTAAAGACTTGCTTACAATGCCATGTTCATATGACTTTAGCTTTTCACTTATATTGACTGCATGTACGTGGTGGCTTCGATCCCACATCAGTCTTATCATTTCAAAAACCTTTCATTTAATCTGTACTCTGCTAAGCTATCCATGATAGAATCACGTAGTAATTAAATTAATCATGCATAGGCCCGATGATGAAATAGAGGGCGCTCATTTAGTCTTACGAAAAATTCAGTCCCATCACTACGGTCAGGAATAATCGATCGATTCAACGATCAACTATTCCTGAACAGTCCCGATTGTGGAAAAGACTAAAGTGACGATTCCTCTGAGGGCCCCCTTTTCAAAAGAATTTTTATCAAACACCTTTAAACACCTCTCTCATCAACCGGTAACCATTTTCGGATGTGACTCGGGTGCCTAACACCTTCCCGAGACCATAATACGACCCCGAACCTTTTGTCTGGGGTCCAGACCCCTTTTTGTGCCTTTAGTTTTTATTTATTATATTTCTTATGCCATGACGATTAAGGTTCCCTAAACCTAGCAACAAAATTAGGGTGGCGACTTCATTGCATGTTGCAAGGCGTCTGTTTACGCTGAGCATCGTAAGGTCTCAAGTTCGTTGCACACTCGTGAATTTTTAATTTTCAGGGCGCGACAGAGAGTAATTACAACCATAAATTATGGAATGAAAAAATCTAACAAATTAGGAAGTAAATCAACCAAATAAACCAGGAAGTAAATCAGGACTTAATTCATAGAATCTTCAACACTTTGTGTATTGCAAGTTGATTTTGTACCATTATACAAGATATCTGGTAAGTAAAATACAATTTGATTAGCTATTACTAGGCACAGTTATTATAGTCTGGTAATTCGATAAAAAATATTTCTTCCTAACATTTGGTGTTTACCAAATTCTGATCTGGTGGCTGTTTCTATTGCATATGTGAAAGAGAACTTGTACAATCTTAACGAATCACATAAGGATGAGGTTTCATCAACCTTAAGTTCCTTACTACTTAGAGTTTCTTCTGATGGTGCTGGTGACAACATCTTGCACAAAAAGGAGGAAGTAAGGCCCTATGATATATATCTTCTTGCTTCTCTTTTAAAGTTAATGAGTAGTTCTTTGTTACAAGCTATATGTCATATTAGAAGTCTTTGCAATTCAGGTTGTCTCTAATCTTTGGAAGGTGTTTCTTCATGTGAGGAATATGTTGCCATAATGGACATTGTCAGCTTTTTTGAGCAGTTCACAATCCATCTTCCGATTCAAAAGGTCTTGCATGAAATGGTGCAGTCTCACCCAGCAATTAATAAGAATTCCCTCTGGATGTGTTTGCACTTTTCGGGCTTGTTGTCATTAAGTTATGCTAGCAGACTTGATTTCTTAGTTAAAGATTGCTTATTTATATTGCTAACTCTTTTGAGTTTGTATATTATTGAAAACGGTTGCGCCTTAGCTAACGCAATTTCCATCTCATTGAAGTAATCTCCTACTCTCTTACTTCCTTGGGTCAAAGTTTGTAACCTTTGATGGAGATCACGCTGAAAATAGGCAAGGACAAATCTCCTCTTCATAATGGCTTTCATCTCTTCCCAAGTTTGAATTGGAACAGCCCCATCTTTGTCTCTCTTCTGAGCTAATGAGTCCCACCAATGTACTGCGTACCCACTAAACTCCACAACTGCTAATCTCACTTTCTTATTCTTCGAATAATTGTGGCAAAGAAAGATCGAGGTGACCTTCCTTTCCCAATCCAAGTGTGCATTCGGGTCATCCTTGCGCTCAAATGGAGGTATCTTTATCTTAATACTCCCGAGATTAGAATCAACTCTCTCTTCTGGCCTATAATGCTTATCATTAAATTTGTTCCTCGACTCATACACATAGTCCTCATCTTCCTCATCATCATCCCACTACTCATGATGAGCTGGGCGCTCGGGTGCGGGCCGATGACATGCTGCTGGACGCTCACGCACAGGGCGCTGGGCACTCATGATGAGGTGCACGCCTAGGTATTACTTCGCGCCTTGGAGGCTCCATTTCCTCATTACTATCACTAGCCACCTGACCATCAACAAGAGGTTATTTTTAGCCTACCTTTGGTATGGACGCATGAGAACTAGTTGCGACATTTTGATTGATCGCAAAGTTTGTAGAGGGCACTCCCAATAGTGTTCCTTCCACTTTGGCCGAAACTGTCTCAACCTTGTCTGAAACTATTTGTAGGCGGGCATCCATTGCCGCTAGCAGTTCGAAAATAGTTTCCAACATCCTAACTCCCCTAGGTCCCTCCACTTCATCGGCCGAATGATTAGACATCTTGTTGATTCCTAAAATGTCACAACACGAACAAACCTAAAATTGCACTAATCCTAGCACCCCCTCACGTGTTTATTCTCGTGTTTAAACTCTTTAATAATCTCTCAAAATTCACTCAAAATTTCTTGCAATTGTTCAACGCAAATGTTAGTGACTCGAGAATTCCAAGGAAAAAGCTTCCAATAAGACTCGCAAAAACAACTAGCTCGGAAACAAGTTTGGATGCAAAGTAATTGAGTAGTCACAAAATTCAATTAACTAAACAATCACTTTACTAGAATAGAAATAAGTTTAAGGAATCAATGAAAGATCAAATGGACTCGATGCAACTCAAATAATTCACAAAGCTCGCGAATGAATAGTGTGTGAGATTTCTAGGTTTGCAACTTGTAATTTCAATATCTTTTGTATCCCTCCACCAAATCAAGCGATTCTTTTTGCAACCATTCCAGAATTTCTTCTAATATTTTTTATTTTGTTTCTTTTGATCCAATTTTTTTTTTTTTTACTCTTAGAATTAACTAAATAACAATTAAATTAAAAACTCTTTTTAGGATTTTTGACACTTTTTAAACAAAAGAATAAGACTCACAAATTGAAACCACAATTTGTCGAACAAGATGCACACAAACAAGATCTAGAACCCTAGATCGACTCGACTCACAATTAACTAACACACGGAACGCAAGGAGATTGATTATAGATTGGGAAGAAGAAGAATCAATCTCAACAAAGAAAACTGAAATGAAAAATGATAGATTACCAAACCATAGAATGCCTTTGCTCCGCTACCAATTGATACGATCTTGGATTGCCCGAGGCTCGTAGCACGTACCTTTGATCTCGTTCTAGGCTTGGATTTTGATGCGGAAGATAGATGACTCAATACGATTGTTTAACCCTGCTAATATCTTGTATTAGCCAACCTAAACCTATCGGATGAGGTTCTTGACACGATCTCTAACCTTGCTAATATCCTGTATTAGACAAACTAGAGCTACGAATCAATGGATGGACTTTCGAGTTTTACTTACTATCCTAATCGAATGTCCGGACTCAATGAGGGACAAAGTTCGCGAAGAACAATTGAGAAAACTCTCTGATTTTTATTTGAAAGATAACGTCAAAAGAATAATGAAAAGGGTGGCTCCTTTAAATAGGAGAAACCCTAAAATCCTTACATAAAATTGGACTTTCCTTATAAGTCCTAATCCTACTTAAAATCCTAATTAGATAATTAATCTAATTATAAATAAATCCAAAATAAATAAATTAATAATAAAATCGTCAACCAAAGAATGGAAAGTTCAAGATTTCCTTCTTGGCGCAAACTGGGAATTTTTTGGCGTGATGACGTCGAAGACGTTGCAACAGAACTCCATGCTACTACTTTCGGCGTCATCACACCTTGGTCATGGCATCATCACGTCGAAGGTAGGACGTGATCACGTCCAGGCTTCGACTCCGAATAAGGTGCCTACTGGAATGGGCGTCATCACGTCGTTGGTCGGACGTGATGACGTCGGCTATCTATGGGCATCTCTGGAATGGGCGTCATCACATTAGAGGTAGGACATGATGACGTCGAGACTGTTGGCCAATCTGTGACCCTCTCTAGAATGGGCGTCATCACGCCGAGAGGTGACGTGATGATGTCGTGACTGGTGTTGGCCACAAGGAGAGTCACGAGTCGTGGGCTCTTCTCGCATAGCTTAGCTTTTTTTATGAGTGTCTCACACTGTAACTCCTTGTAGATAAGCTGAGGAAGTCTCGCTTGCAACTCCTTGCTCCTCGCTCGAGTAATTGGGCCATTTGGTGGTAAAGGCACGCCTAGATTTGGATCACTAGACTAAGAGTATATCACCCTGCCTACTATGTTTGGATGTTATCTTCCGTTTGGTACAAGTTTCAGCCCAATCGGACGAGCGAATAGAAAGTTAGCATGAGTTGACATTTTGTTGCGCAGTATGAACGCAAAGCAGCGTGCAACTTGAGGATTGCGACCCAACATGAAGCCCAGCTGTGCGAATCACCTCTGGAGCTTCTAGAATGTATTTATTGTATTTATTATTTAGTTGTACAAGTTATTAGAGTTATTTCGTAGGTATAACTTCTATTCCTACTCGTATTAGAAGTTATAGTTATAGTTAAACTTGTACTTATGCTAAACGCCTATATATAGAGCCTTTTGTGCTCATTGTAAATTGGAACCCTTTTTGATAATCAAACACACAAATGTTTCTCTCAATTGTTCATGTGTGAACCTTGTCCCTCATTGAGTCTGAACACTCGATTAGGTTCTGAAGATAGGCAATCCATAGGTTGATTGTCACACCCCAAACTAGAGCGTGTGACCGGCCAAGAGTTCGAATGAATTCTAGTATTCATCTCGAACTCTCACAAGCCTACTTAACTCTTTATTAAGTTTTCTTCCTAAATTTACAATTGATCCATAAAAAAAAACTCAAGACTTATTTATATTGATTACCAAGCAATATTTACAGCAACACACAGTCACTTCTGCACTTACTACCATAAGTAACAGACCTATTAGGGAGTCTATAATTTACAACTCCAAAACAAACGTACAATATCATTAATCGACTAGGCAATAGCGGAGGAGAATGTTGGGCATACCGATTAACCTTGAAGAGTACTCCCTAGATCTGCCAACCAAAACTCACTACCGTCTGCTACCAGCTGAAAAAGGGTTAATACGAGAGGATGAGTTACCACAACTCAGTGAATGTATAATACAAGGTATAAACAAGCATGTACAAGCAATCAATCATTTTCACTACATATAATGTAATATAATATAACTATACCAATATCCAGACATTAGAATTCGTATACTCCTCATGAAACAGTTAAACTATCATCAAACACTAATAACCCATATTCAATTCACATTAAACTATCAAAGCACAAATAAGCCACGTTCAGACCGTGATAATTCACGTGCCAACACCTTAATCCTTGCATGCTAGGATATTAACTCAGACCGTGATCCCATCACGTGCCAACACCACTGTCCTTGTCGGCTAGGACATATAAAATTCTTAACCATTCTCAACAGACCGAAGTGCTGGCCAAGCCACTTCGTGCTACCGCCATAACCTCCGGGTAGCTAAGGTATAACAGACCATGTGCACATGTGCTAACACCGCCCCTATTAGCTAGGGTCATAACCAAGATAATATACCACATCTTTCATCACCAATTACTACCAGCATGTCTATTCACAACCATAATACCGTACACAGTCATAACATAATTTATAAAGATAATATACCATCTATCATCACTAATACTATCACCATAATACCGTATATAAAGTTATAACATAGCTCATATGAACAACTAGCATGCAACATTATCATGCAATTTATACTTTGCATTATCCACTCACAGTTATATATACACAGCAAAATCACTTCACATGCCCCATTCACTCCGCGGTAGGATCTGTCGGCTTCGCACCTAACACCAATTAAATACCATATCGATTATTTACACAATAATTAAATAAATTTTAGACCTGTACAACTAATTAAAAGACCCTCATCTCCTCTTTCCCTGTTTCTTTTCAACTTCAGCTCCTCTTTTCTTACAACAAATTAATTAAAACCCATCTAATTATCATTTCTTACAATCTTCCTTATAACCAATTGTTTTCTACCCAAATTTTGATTTTTGTCACCCTTTACGTATTTTTTCGTTTATCACATATTAAGCTTATCTACGTCAAATTTCCGTCAGTTTTTGATCTTCGGCTATTTGTTTTAATATTCCGCATCATTTCATGCCTTTTTTAGTTTTTCGTATTTTTCGACTGTCTTTTCGCTCGAACTTCAATCGGTTCCGAGTAAAATTCCTCAGACCATCCGGCCATCCTTGGCCACACACAACCCCTAACTAGCTCCCTACTCCTACCAAGCTTCATCATCACATGCATCGTCACCCTCTTCCACCTCCACCGCCGATTTCCAACCACACAATCCACTCTAAACTTCCTCTATAAATAACACTCTTCAAGCAACAAGCAAAGGGCACCAAAATTCACTCTCACTCTCAATTTCTTGCACTTCCTTCTTGGCATAAGCACTCCCCGAGAGGTAATTTTCCCTCTCTAGATTTTGAATCAATTTTCATGGAGGGAAGCTTTTATTCATTCCCTAAAGTATCGAGCGAAATCATCGTGGGTGCCGTCATTGGATGAATAAGGAAGATGGGCCCCCGTGCGCTGGGAGAACGGTCATTCAAGAGTTGGTAGGAGGATGAACCCTTTGTCCCGCTGAGTAGCGATGGATTGATGCGAAGGTAGGATGGATGCAAAGAGCTCATTGTTGCGAATTATCGCTCTCTATGCTTTGCCCCCTTGTAAAAATGTGCTCAACTATTGATGTTCCCCAGCACCTCCTTCTGGTCGTCATTGCCCCCAAGTCTATAAGCCTCACTGCACCTTAAATAAATAGGTAATTAAATAGTAAGTCCAGAGGAAAATATATCCTAAAAATCCTGAATTAAAAATTAAAACTAAAAAAAATAGAAATATTGAAAAGAACACGTGAGTTGCCTCCCACGAAGCGCCCTTGTTTATAGTTATAGGCTCGACTGATACGAGCACGAAGGCTCTCGATCACATCGCTTGGATTGATCACACGAACCTTTACGTCGACCTCACGAGATGGCCAGACAACCCATGATAAGTGCCGCACCAATGGTCGCGCCTGATACGATCCTAGCCCCGAGGCTAGCCCTAGCGCACGCATAACGCGCACACGCCTTGCGACCAAGGTCAATCAACCCAAAGCGTCAAGCCCAAGATGTTGCAAAGCATCCAGTGAGATTAATACAACCTCTAAACATGGAGACAAGGCAGGAGACGCTGCTTGATCAAGCCTTCACGAGAAGGATGACATGGAAGGTGGCTTGGAGGCACCTAGCGTATGGTTTGACATCCATCCGAGTCAACCAATGGAAGAACAACTTCAATCAAAGATCCAGCACATATACAAGACCTATTGAAGTCTTAGGAAGACTATGTCCAAGTTTCAGAGAATTTGGACGAGTAGATCTTAAAAAGGTTCGAGATGACAATCTCGCATGCAGGAGTTCTAGGCGCAGACGCAATAGGCGACTTTGTCCAAAACCAGCCGGAGCTATAGAAGTCATAATCGTTCGATTGAACATTTTTCTGAAACCTTAGGATGTTCTCTTCATTGTGACCAAGTTTCAGATCAAACACATGAGTCGTTTGGATGTTATGGCTTGAGAAATTTTCGCTGACAGCAATCCTACGAGGATAAGAACTTCAAAACGTGTCAGTCAATACCGTTCGATTTATTTCGGACCTGTGAGGCCTGGACCAGGAAGACAGGACCCTTCTTACTATTTTAAGATGTTAGCTTTTGAATGGGATAATTTTCAGCCCATTTTCTACAGTGGATCAAATGATATTCCAATGAGACATTCTACTACGCAGTGTGAACGCGAGCAGCCCGTGACTTGGAGAATTCGGCCCAAACCTTGGCCTGATGATACGAATGCTTCTAGAATGTTCTATAATGTATTTATTATATTTATCGTATTTATTAATCATTTGTTTAAGTTATTAGAGTTATTTCTTAGATAGAACTCCTACTTCTAGTCTAATAAGAAATACTAGTTATAGTTAAACTTATACTAGGCTTTGCCTACATATAAAGCCTTTTGTGCTCATTGTAAACCAACCCCTCCCCCCAATTTTGATAATTAAATTCAGAGAGTTTCTCTAAGATTGTTCACACGTGAACCTTGTCTTGAATTGAGTTAGAACACTCGGTTAAAATCACAAGTAAAACCCGAAAGTTCAACCCCATTTGTTTAGTTGCCCTAGGTTGATATCTGTAAGGGATATAGGTCTAGTTATTCGACCAAGGAACCTCTCTTGCTCGAACTAGGTTGGCTAGTGCTTGCGGCTAGTAGGTCTACATTGTCAAGGTGAGTCTATCAATTCCGCATCCAAAATCCAGACTTGAACTAGATCAGAATTGTGTGCTACGACCCCTAGACAACTAGGATCATATCAGTTGGTAGAGGAGCAAAGTCGTTCAACGTTTGGTAACAATCTTATCTATCCTTACTGTTTTTAATTAGTTTTCAATTGTTGAGATTGATTTTTGTTCTACCCTATCTAATCAATCTCCTTGCAGCCGTTTGTGTTAATGTGTCGAGTCGATCTAGAAACCCTAGATCTAGTTTTGCGTCTTGTGTGTGTCTTTAAATTTTGTGTCGATTTAAAAAAAAAATCAGTCCCCAAAGTATCCTTAATTTAAGTACTATTTTGAGTCATAAAAATTCATAAAAATCCAAAGTGTCCATTAGCTAATTGTTGTTTAGCTTCATTTAAAAGAGTAAAAAAAAAAAAGTATTTCAAAAATAGAAACGATTTCAAATACAAAAAATATCATTGTTTGAAATCAAAAGAAAAAAAAATACAAGAAACTTGAGGGTGTTAGCTTTCCATAGCAACAAGAATCATTGCAATCGGACACCGTAATCAAAAGTTAGGTTAAGAAGGACAAGCGACGCGCGCACACACATTATTCACGGTTTGTGAATTTATTTGAGTCTTTCTATTTTATCTTGAGCTTTTCTTTGATTCCAATACATAAAGCCTTTCTATTCCAGCCTAGTAAGTATTTAGTTGATTGATCTTTGCAACTAGATTACTTATTAAGCATCTAAAATTATTTCGAAGTCGAGTTGTCTTTGAATTTTCCTTGGAAGCGTTTATTCAAAATTCTCGAATCTACCCTAACGGTTTACACAGGAACAATCACGGAGATTTGAGTGATATTTGGTGAGCTTAATAGAGAGTTAAACACGAAAGTAAATACGTGAGGGAGTGCTAGTTTTTAAGACAATTTTACGCTTGTTTTCTTTAGTGTTGTGAATTTACATGATATCTTACACGTGATGGTCCAAGAGGCGAGATTATGAGGATAATGCCTATCTGAGGTAAGGGCAGTATGATAGGCATGAAAGAAGGAAGATCTCGGTTGGTTTAAGGGCTAAGGCTGAGACATATAGCGAAAGTGAGTCAGGGGTTGTCGAGGCAAACCCAGGCGCCGACATGAGTGCGAGGCACGCATGTGCACCCCACGGACTGAGCAACGAATGCATTAGGCGTATTGGTACGAAGGGTAAGAGTTTAAGGAAGATGCCTATGAGTACTATGATAATAGACAATCTAGGTTTGAGGACCGAGTTGGCACAAACGTAGGGAGTACAAAAATGAAACTTTCACTTTTTGAAGCAGTGTATAGTCCGAGTGCTTACTTGGATTGGGAGCGAGATGTACAATCTATTTTTCGCTGCCATAATTATTCAGAAAGGAAGAAAGTAAAGATAGCATCAACTGCATTTGGTAGAGACGCTAAAAATTGGTGGGATCAACATAACGAAGATCGAAAGAGATTTCACTGTGGTCTTATTGAAACGTGGAAGAAGATGAAAGAGATCATGAGGGATCGATTTGTGACCTTCTCCAAAAGTTGCAAGCACCTCAAGGAAAGTCAGTCAGTAGTGATTATTCTTCTTCAATACCTCCTCAAGCACCAACGGAGGATATTGTTTGTTACAAGTATGCCAGCCTAGGACACATGACATCCGCAAGGCCCTAACAAGCAAGTCTTGGAAGAGATTGGCGAGTTGGATAGCAAATATAATTGCAAACCTGAGGAGCCTAAATGTGAGAAGATTGAGAGTGAAAAAGAAAGAAAATAAGAGGCCTTAAAATAATTGGAAGCCTTAAAATAAAATAGCTCCCATGAAAAGAGTGAGCATGGGAAAAGAGATGAAAAGAAAAACAACCCTCATGAAAAGAGCGAGCATGGGATAAGAGATGAGAGTGAAAATAGCCCGCATGAAAATAGAGAGCATGCATTAGTTGGCATGAATACAAAAGGAGAGAATGAATATGTCATAGGGAGAGAAGTGAGCAAAAACTATTTTAGCGTAGACCACCAAAAACTAAATTTTTGGCCATTGTGTCTTAATATTTCTAACCCTTATCCGTTTATTTCCTTTACTTTGGTTGTTTATTCTCATGAGCAGAACAAGATAAGGTTGTTGGAAGAGGAGAAGCCCCTTACCTTACCACCAAGAAAAGGGAAAGAGACTTGTGCATCCGTGGTGACTATTTCGGCAAACCCCAAATGAAAGGGTACGGTATGGTTCTCTTCCCTTAGGTTTGATTTGTGTGAGTATATGAACATCATTAATTTTAATGGTACTGGTATTAAAATTAATTTAATTGATGATGATTATATGCAAGAACCGAAGGTCAAGTCATATGCCTTTGCAAATTACTCGCGAAAGCGAAAACAGTTTGCTATGTTGACTAGGCCGAGAGACATGGATTGTGTTGTCTCTAACACAAATTTAATTGGATCTTCACATATTTTTACATTGAATGACTATTCTTCTGTGTGAATTTCATGTTAAATTTGTGGGTAAGTCGACTAGACTTGAGGGAACTCTATTCAAGCGTGATCACTTATTTAGGTCACATGACCATTTGCGAAATTTTGATGAATATGATGCGTTTGATAGTTGTTTGGTGAGTTGCTGTGGTATGATTGAAATTACTAACCTAATCTTTAAGGATGTTATACTTTCACATCTTGTTCCTTGGAGTGTTGTTAGTAGTCATAGGGAAGAGTCACTTAGCGACTCGCGAATGGAATTGTGGAGAAGGCCGAGCATGAAGATGCTAAAAGAAACATCTTGTCAACCATAATTCGAAGTTTCAAGCAATGTGGATCAATGGACACTTGAGTCCTCATGGCATGTTTCGATTTGTAAGTATAAGTTTACATGGAAGCAATGCTTTCAATTTATTTTATTCACTTACTCTCTTTCAGTACATGCTATTATTTTTGGATTATTGCTTAAACTCATATATGGTTTCACTCATATAACATTATTCAGTTTAATATTGCTACCTTTGAGTGTCATGTTTAGTATAAGTGGTAGCAAAGGGATCGAAGTAATGCGAATAGCCCATGGACAAGCCAAGCGCTATGGTGCGCGCTTGAGTGTCAAGATGGCAACTTTGAGAAATTATGGAAGGATGTGTGGATCCTTCAAGATAGGAGCTTGGGTTTGGCAGCGCTTATGCCAGAGACGGTTCCCAACCCGAGTTTAAGTGAAGAAGACCGCTTGGGGCGATGGTCTTACCCAATGCATTGTCATATTCAAAGATATAGCCGCTAAGTTGAATTTGTGAGGTTGGTATTGTTCATTTTGTGCTTACTATGATATTACTAACTTAAGGTATTGTGGTGCAGGTCTACATGCAGATTCGAGGGTGAATCTTTTCGAAGAGGGAGGGAATGATACGATCCTAGCCCCGAGGCTAGCCCTAGCGCACGCACAACGCGCACACGCCATGTGACCAAGGACAATCAACCCAAAGCATCGGGCCCAAGATGTTGCAAAGCATCCAGTTAGGTTAATACAACCTCTAGACATGGAGACAAGGCAGAAGATGCTGCTTGATCAAGCCTTCACGTGAAGGATAACATTGAAGGTGGCTTGGAGGCGTCTAGCACAAGGTTTGACATCCATCAGAGTCAACCAATGGAAGAACAGCTGCAATCAAAGATCCAGCACATATAGACGAGTAGATCTTAAAAAGGTTCAAGATGACAATCTCGCACGTAGGAGTTCTAGGCACAGACGCAACAGGCTACTTTGTGCGAACCCAGCCGGAGCTACAGAAGTCATAATCGTGTGATTGAACATGTTTCTGAAACCTCGGGATGTTCTCTTCATTGTGACCAAGTTTTAGAACAAACGCACGAGCCATTTGGATGTTATGGCTTGAGACATTTTCGCTGACAACAATCATACGCGAATAAGGACTTCAAAACGCGTCAGTCAACGCCGTTCGATTTATTTTGGACCTGTGAGGCCTGGACTAGGAAGAGAGGACCCTTCTTACTATTTGAAGATGTTAGCTTTCGAATGGGATAATTTTCAGCCCATTTGCTCGAGTGAATCAAAAGATAGCCCGATGAGACATTCTACTGCGAAGTGCGAACACGAGCAACCCGCGACTTGGAGAATTCGGCCCAAACCTTGGTCTGATGATACGAATGCTTCTAGAATGTTCTATAATGTATGTATTGTATTTATTAATCAGTTGTTTAAGTTATTAGAGCTATTTCTTAGATAGAACTCCTACTTCTAGTCTAATAAGAAATACTAGTTATAGTTAAACTTGTACTAGGCTTTGCCTATATATAGTGCCTTTTGTGCTCATTGTAAACCCCCCCCCCCCCCCCCATTTTGATAATTAAATTCAGAGAGTTTCTCTAAGATTGTTCACGCGTAAACCTTGCCTTTAATTGAGTTAGAACACTCGGTTAAAATCACAAGTAGAACCCAAAAGTTCAACCCCACTTGTTTGTTTGCCCTAGGTTGATATCCGTAAGGGATATAGGTCTAGTGATTCGACCAAGGAACCTCTCTTGCTCAAACTAGGCTGGCTAGCAAGACAACAAGACTCAAGAACAAGAAATTTGATGAATTATATGAGTATGAGCCACTAATCAAAAAGATCAACCAAGAAAAATAGTAAAATCACTTTATAATTAATAATTATTATTAGTAGTATGCTTAAAAATTTATACGGTTGATTATAATACTTTAGAACAATATTTAAATACTATTAAGCTACATTATCTATTAATAATTATTATTAGTAAGCTTAATAATTTATATGGTTGGTTATATATAGGGTTGTCAAAACGGGCCTGCGGATCCAGACCCAGCCCGGCCCGGCCAAACCCGAAGAATTCGGGACCGGGACCAGACCCGACCCGGCCCGGTGGGTCTGGTCCGGGTCCAGGACCAAACCCGGACCCGGGAATTTTCTCTTTTCTTTTTTTTTTCTCTTTTTTTCTTTTTTTCCTTCCTTCTCACGATGACCTAACCCTCCTCTCTTTCTTTTTTCTTTCTTTTCTTTCCCTTTTCTTTCCTCTGCCGCAAATTATATCTTCTTCTTCCTCTCCATCAAAAATGAATCAAGACAAAAAACAAAAACATAAAAAAATCACATTGCCAACCAACCTCCTCATCTCCTCATCCCCTCTTCCAATTCAAACAAATCCTGCAAATCAAAATAACAAACTACACAGCAGCACAACAATAACAAAAACAAGGAAAAGGAGGGGAGAGCGGAGCAAGGTTACTCTTTTCTCTTACTCGCATAACAGTCATACGAGAGGGAGAGGGTAGTGCTGCGGCGGCGGAGGTTGAGTTCGGCGATGGGTGGCTGGATTTGGTTTGGTGGTTTGTGTTGAGATCGGCGGCTAGAAGTGGAGATCGGCGGCCGGGGTTAATTGGGATTCATTGTTTGTGGAGGGATTTGGTTGTTTTTGCAAAAGGATTTGAAGGAGAAGTTGAGCAAAGCAGGAGAGGGAGAGGGAGATGGGTTTTAGGGGTTTGGCGGGTCTCGGGTCTGGGTCTGACCCGTTCAGACCCGACCTTAAACGGGCCGGGACTAGACCCGACCCAGACACAATTCGGGACCAAAAACTTGGTCCCGGTCCCGACCCGAAACCCCGGGTCCGGGACGGGTCTTCGGGTCTCGGGTCTTTTTGACAGCCCTAGTTATATATTACCTTAGAACAATATTTAAATTCTATTAAGTTATATTATCTATTTCAAATGACTAAAATTAATTTATAAATAAGATCTAAAACAACAACACATGCCCAAACTATCTAGTATAATAAAAAGAATGCCGTAACGTGGAGTAAGTTCTTCTATTTAATACACGAAAAGGGAAATGTAGTAGGCTCATGAGTAAAAAATGACTAGATTTGACTCGCTTTTCTAACCAATATCTACACATAAGTGAGAGGAAAATCATTGTAATTAGGTACCATAAATGCTAATTGGGTAAGGACTAGTTTCTGGATGCCTTTGATTTTCAATTATTGCATTTTTTATTAATGTTTTAATCCCGTTTGGGGAATTATTGATTTTGTTTGAGCCAAATTTTACCGACTTATTAAGAGAAACTAAAGCATCTTAAATGCAAAATATCTATGTTATTTATGTAACATGTGAAAGTAATTTCTCGGATCAATTTTTGTAAAATGGATAAGGTATATCCCTTATAATCAAAACACTATTTTGTTAATAAGGGATATACCAAACACTCCCGGCTAAGGGTGTAACGGTAGCTCAGTCTGATTCCAGGTCGTTCTAAGCCCATCAGGCCCTCCTCCGATAACGAACCAAACGTCCGTTAGTTTTTATTATTTTAATATTAAAAGTGAATAAAGTGTCTGCAAATGGGTCCCACGTGTCGGATATTTCAAATTTAAAACATAAAAAATAAAAATAATAGATAAAAAATAAAAAAACGAAGAAAAAAACCTGATTCCTTTCATTTTCCTATTTTTTTGTTCTTCTTTTCTTTTTCCTGAAACCCAAATCATATTTCTTCTCTGTTACCATTCTTTATTTCATTTTTATTTTTTCCTTTTAATTAAACTCAAGAAATAATAATTCATTTCCTTCCCTTTTAAACACTATCACCAGCCACCAGCAGCGCTGGTCTGTCCAACGTCGTTCTTCTTCTCCGCCCTTCACCCCCTCTTTTCCAACCACCGTGCTCAATTCCACCACCCAGTTCCGTCATCTTCATTTTTTACCACCGTTAAGTAGATGGAGAAAAGAGATGAGATAGAGATAGTGGGGGATTTAGTGAAGATTGTGATGTTACAGTAGCATCAAGGAAAGAGACGAAGAGGATGATGGTATGTTTCCAAATCTAAAGTACTGAGAATAAAAAACTAAAATTAATTTAAAATTGTTGGCTTTGGTGGCTATGAGACTAGATCTGTTTGGGCGGTTATGGATTTTGGTGGTATGGTTTAGATCTGGCTTTTCAAGTAGCAATTTTGGTTGGGTCGGTGGGGTGCGGGCTTATGGTGGTTGTTTTCTGGGTTGAGGTTGTGAATGTTGGTGTATTGTTTTCTCTTGACGAGTCTACCCGGTCAGATCTGCTCCCCAAGTGTTTGACGGGTAACTTCGACAGAAATGGGAGGTAGAGGCGGTGGCGGTGGTGGTGGCTGGATGAGGAGGGAGGTGGTGGCGTAGATGTGGGCCGGTCAGATGTGCTCCCCAATACCGTGTTTTTCATTTCTTTCATTTTCAATTTGTCATTTAATAATTTTTTTTGAAGGGATTTGGGTCATTTAAATTAATTAGGCAAGGGGGAAAAAAGGGAGAAAAACGAAGAAGAAAAGGAAAAAAAAATATTTTCCGACACATGGGTCCCGCGTCAGATTACTTTATCAGACATAATATTAAAATAATGGAAGTTAACGTCCGTTGGGCACCGTTTTCGGAGAAGGGACTTTGTGTGCCTAACAGCACTAACGTATGGTAGCGAAACGAATATTTCCAAACGTTAAGGATTAACAATAATGAAAATAATAAGAGGAGGGACCTAGTGGTGCCTTCTGCCCGCCTAAAAGGATTGGCAGATGCAATTACATGTTAACAACAATGCTAGCATTTCCCACAACATTTCACCTGTTTCTTCCCAACCACAATTATCAACAAGTCTACAATATTTACCAAAACAAAAAACTACAAATACACAAGCAGGCACCAAGCACTCAATTGAATTTGGGTGGGGGTAGAAAAAATTCAAGAAAATTATCAAATAAAATTAATTCTCCCTAGTTTCCAAATTATCAAATAAAATTAATTTTCTTATAATTAACCCAAAAAAATGAAATCAAAATAAAAAACATTTGGCTTACATTAATTGATTCACTGTTTGTGGTCATGTTCTTCGTGGGTTGTTGTCGTGGTGGCGGCGAAGCAAGGGACAGAGCGCGACGGAGCGAGGGAGAGAGCGCGACATAGCGACTTGGAGGAATGAGCGGCGTTGTGAGTCTGTGAGCGAGGGAGAGGAGGAAGGAATGAGCGAGCGGATGTTGATTTTGGAAATGAAAGGAAAAGTTGAAAACCCTGTTTTTAGGTATGGTAAAAATGACGGGTCGTTGTTTTAAATAAAACTGGATAAAAATTTTGAGTGGGAGGGGATTCCTTTAGGTTAGAAGTAAAAATTTTAACTACTGAAGCAAAGGCAACCTTAAATAAAAATTGCATATATATATATATATATACTAGTTCTTCCGGTTTTACGGTTCGGTTTACGAATTTTGGTAGGAGTAGAAACGGACCGAACCAAAAATTTCCGGTTCTGCTACGAGTAGAACTTGACAGAACCGAAAATATTCGGTTCGGTCCGGTTAGGTGCAAAATGCTCCAATTCCAATTCGGTTTCTAGTTTGGTCCGGTTTCCTTACACCCTACTCCTGGCAATGCCTTGTTACCAAGCTTTTCACTTGTCGTGATCTGGTAGTCCATTGAGTAAACTCATCCTTTTCAATAATAATTAAAATTTTATTAATTTGCAAAAACTCTGTTAATATTGGTCCCATTATTATGTACATGGTATTTCCACTCATTATCAATTAATAATAGTTAATATTCAATATATATCTTGGTTTTTATCGTTGGAAAGCACGACCTCTGGCTTAAAGGATAAATGTGGGTAATATGTGGAAGCATATTGAAAATTTTGTAATTAATTATTCGTTTTTCAGTACATTAATCTTCACTACTAAGCCGAAATACGTATAAGGGATATACCTTATCCATCTTTTTAAATATATGCTGCTAATCGTAGTATTCAAGTATTATTGCTTACCTGCATCTTAAGGGGACAACAATTGATAGGTTAACACTTGCTGGCCGTTATTGTGCAGCGGTTACTAATGGATATTGGTAAAGAGTATATAGGGTTCCATTTAATTAGTGTAGAATCGTGTTGTTAGCCTAGGTTGTTGTTGTATTTGTGGCATAGGGGTAAAAGTCAATGAATCACTTACAACCATTTTTGATAATCTTCGACTTGGGGTATGGACTTTCTTTGGGTGTTGGCCTCGCTATGCGAATATTCTAACGTAATTTATGTTACCTGCAATGCGCCAGAGGGGGTCTCCGGCGTAAGTACTCCGACTATCAAGTTAGTTAGTGTATAAATGTGTATAGAATTCTAACGGTGAGTGAAAAAAATAGTTCTCTCCTCCTCCCCTTCTCAAGGAAATGGAAAGGTTTTTATAAGTTTTAACCTCAACATCTCAGGGACACGTGTCATACTGATAGCTCTCGGCTACTGGGACATGTCCCGTCAACTTATGTTTCGTCGAGAACTTTTAGCTTCTCACCGATAGGTTCTAATATATGCAAAGACAGTTTAAGTCGTAGGATACGTACCTGACCCCTAATAGACTGATTATGCCATCGGCGGTTATGATATTTACTCCTTTGGCCAGGGTATCAGGTCTATCGGGCTTGCATAAGCTCATCCGAGAGTGTCATATGGGTTCCGATTGCCTGGACCTCAAGAGACATTTCTTCCGATGGCTTTGGTACCGATAGGCCTGAATGTTGAGATTTTTAGGGCAGGCTGAGGTGGCTTATTCTGTCGTGGGCCCTATATATGTTGAGTCACAGTCCTTGTCCTCAAGCGTTAGAATGACTAGTATGCCCTTAGGATTTCATTACGTATTATCAAGCCTATTTGAAAAACGAGCCCGAGTGTTCACCAAGGGCTTCATCTATCTTTATGGGCTTTGTTCTTCACTCCTGGGTCCAATTTCTTCCTAGGCTACTGATGTTGAGTGGGATATTCATCCATTTGTTTCCTATTTTTGAGTTCTTCATCTCTCTCTCGCTCCGTTGCGCATTTTTCTCCTTTTCCTATCTGTTGCGATTCTTCTGTTTTTCCATGTAAATGATTGGGTTTTATTGGGTAACTCAAGCTAGGTCCATCCCACAAAGCTCATACGTTTTAGCTCATTAAAAGGAGCTCGGATCGTATCAAGTGGTAGCGAAGCTTTGCCGCCTTGAGTTATCAGTTTGGGTTTTTGATTTCTGTCAAAATATTTGCAGAATTTCTGTCAGGACATCATTTTTATTGTGTGATCAACGTTTGTCTTGAGTTTCTGAGCTTTTGGTGAAGTTCTAAGCCATTTGAGCACTGAATTTGAAAGTTGCAAATTTCCAAATTTTGGTGTTCTTGGTATCCATCAACCTGACAACTTTTTCATTGATTTTCAACCGAATTTTCTTCTTCCTTCTTGGTTGAAACTTGTTGTGCTTAGTCTTAAAAGTGTTTGGATTCAAGAGTATTTCATTCCACTTTTATTTTCCAATTTTTAAAACAAATCAGAATTTCCATCCAAGAACAATCGAATGTGTTCTTGAGAGTTCTTGAGCTGGTTGTGTAAAGATATCACACTAAATCCGATCATATAGGTTGCAATGAAATCAAGGAAAAGTTACTTTAGTTTGAGGAAGAATATGAACGGGATTCCACTGCACATCCATAGGCTATTAGGGAGGATTACGAAGCTTGACTTATATGAGCGATGTGCTTCATTCGAAAGAAGCACGAGCGGCTTCTTCGAGGCTCATTGGATTCAGCAGCCTAGAGAGCGTCTTGGCACGGGTTTAGCTGAGCTTAGGGTCGTATGTCTTTTTTCTGGGATGTTTTAGGGGAAAGTGGAAGCGGACCTGCTGTCTTTTAGGGTTAGCGAACACGACGATCCCTAAGGTTACCACTTTCATTTTAGTCAGTCCCTAATGGTCATTTTTATTCGATTCGGTCTCTAACGTTATAAACGTTAGTCACCCAGGATTCCTAGTGTCAGAACAACGACTAACGACCAATAAGTACCAATATTTTATTATTGTATCTAAAAAAGCTGACTAAGCACGAGCCCCACCGTGTCAGTGTATCAGACACGTTTTGACTAACTTCAAACGGCTAAAATATTTTTTTATCATAATTAATTAATTTAACTTGACAAATAATAAACTAACTAATACATTACCTAAAATTAACTAAACTAACTAAAAACGTTTTTTTAAGTGCCCCTCCCTTGAAACTTAAATTTCTATTTTCTTCTTTTTTTTTTAGTTAGTTTCGTTAATTTTAGGTAATTAGTTAAATTTTAATTAAAGATTAATATTTTAAGAGTTATATTTTTACTTCAATTTTTTAGGAAAAATAGAATTTGCATCAAAGGATCCGTATACCATTTTTTTAATGCGTCTGTATATAAAAGATAAAAACGGTGTTAATAAAAGGGTGCATTCGGTACCAATTTTAATTTTTTGTTTTTCTTTTCTTAAAAATGGGTTATTGCAAAAAATTGTACCTGTACAAACATTTTTTGATTGATTTCATACCTCGACTGTTTTTTACGTTTAAAAGATACCTGTGCAATAACAAAACGTCACATTTGGTACCTCAACCTCACGTCGTCCAACAATCACCGTTAATTGTCCTACGTGGCACGCCACGTCGGATATGGCTGACGTGGCGTGCCGCGTCATCAAATCTGGTCCGATTCTTTTCCCATGGGTCGGATAAGTGGGTTTTCCAACCGGATATGAAATGACGTCATTTTTGGCCTTTTACTATAGGTATGAAACGACGTCGTTTTTTTATGAAACGACGTCGTTTATGAGCAACCTCTTTCTTTTCTCTTTTATTTTTCATTTTCTTTTCTTTCTTTCTTTCTTTCTTTTTTCTTTTTTCTTTCTCTCTTCTTCTTCCTCTCTTAACAAAACCCAGCCAAATCCAAATTCAATCCTCTGTTAAATCCAAATTAGCCACCTACCAAATTAATCTCTTGCCAAACTACCAAATTAATTCAATCTCCTGCCAAATTAATTCAAAACCATCCTCTATAAATTAAATCCAAATCAATCCAAATTAAATCAACCACAACACCGCCGCTGCCACAACCACAGTACAATCGGCCAACTGCCTCACCCATCTCCTTCGCCTCCTCCGGCCAACCACCAGCCCAACTCCCTCGCCGATCCGCCACCAATCACCACTCCGCCTCAGACACATCACTAAACAACTCACCTCACAGTGTGGTAGTGGATGTATTTGGAATTTGATGCAAGCTTTATTAATGTCAAATTTGTTTATGGGTCTTGCGTACGAACTGGATTTGATTTAAAAGTTTTCTGGAAAAAAAATTATGATGTTGTCAGTGGTAGTGATGGGTGGTTACGGTTGTGGTTGGTGTGGGTGAGGAGATCGGGGGTGCTGTCGGTGGCTGGGCCGAGAGGGAGAAGGAGAGGGCGAGATGGTGTTGTCCAAATGAGGAGATTGGGTGTGGCAATTTTGGCAGAGATGGGAAGATGGTGATTGAGAGGGATGAGATGAGAAAAAAAAGGAATTAATTAGGTGAGAATTGAAAGACAATGGAGAGGGTTTGAATTAATTTTGGTGTGTGGTAGTGATGATTGATGGTGTTGGCGAAGGAATGGAGGAGGATTGGGTGGATGCAGGAACGTGGAGGAGGAGTGGGATAAGATGTTCCAAAATGGCGTCGTTACATACTCGGGTGGGGAAAACCCACTTATCCAACCCATGGGAAAAGAACCGAGTCAAATCTGTCCTACGTGGCATGCCATGTCAGCCGTATTCGACGTGGCATCCAACGTGGCGTACCACGTAGGACAGTTAACGGTGATTGTTGGACAACGTGAGGTTGAGGTACCAAATGTGATGTTTTGTTATTGTATAGATATCTTTTTAACGCAAAAAACAACCGAGGTATGAAATCAATCAAAAAATGTTTGTATAGGGACCATTTTTTGCAATAACCGCTTAAAAAGTAAAAACAATTTTTAGTGTTTTGTTTTTTTCAAAACAATTTTTTACAAGAAAAATTCAACACACAAATCTCATCCATCGACCATCATATCCATCACCGAGATCTCCTCACCCTCCCTTGATCGGTTGTCGAACCCGTCAAAAATAATAATAAAATCTGCAGTCAAGTGCATAATAAATTCTGTATAGTGGCAACAGGATTGAACACAGGGATTAAGGGATTAACACTCTAGTCAATTGGTAAAACAAGGAAATCCAATCAAGAAAGTAACAAATGGGGGGTTTGAATGGTTGTTTTGATTATCAATTACTTAAAACAATAATAAAGGAAAACGAAGGAAGAAAGAGATCAATAGAGAGAAAGTTTCTAGTAAGAATCTGCATCCAGTTGCAATTATGGTCAGCCGGTCATTGGTACAAGTATCGTTTACCCCGAGCTGATAGACACGCTATGGGGACCAGGTGCGCTTAGGTCCCCTGCTTACCTTCGTAAGAGAAGCTACCCCAAGGTACGCTTATGGGGTAACCTTGACAGTCCGCCGTCCTCCAAGGTACGCTTATGGAGACAATACTCGGCTGCCCATGAAGAGGAGGTAAGACGCGTCTAGGGCGAGACACTCAGTACGCTCGAGGCTCTACCCCAACGATCCGTTTAATACAACTGGAGGAGACCAGGATCCCGATTACTTCCAGAATGGTTATCTACTTTACCATGCAGCTTCGCGTTAGGTATAACCACAAGGATGATTATAATTCCCTAGTTTCAATTACTAGTTGATCAAGCTTGTAATCAACCGTAGATAATTTGACAATTAAATATTAAACAAGAGAGATATTAGCCCAGAATATATGAAGCACAATTTGACCTCACGGCTTCCCTTGCAACCTTCAATCGATTCTTACCAAGAACAAGAAGACTAGCCGCTCATATTAGGAGTAAAAACAAATAAATAAATAAATTGCATAATTAAATAGAAGAAGTCCTATTTATTACTGGCCGGAGTAAAGCTCCGGTTTATTGAAAGAAAGAACAAGAGTGCCGGAGGCAGAAGTATCGCAAAAGCTAGCGAAGGGAAGAGTGCTAGAAAACCTAATTACTAAAAGTACTTATAGTTTATTACAATTAAAATTCCTAATCCAATTGGAATTATATTCCTCAATGGTCTTCTACTGAGATTGGGATTCTTGGAGGAATTAATGAGCAGATCTCGTGTTTCCTTTTCTCGCTAGGACTCCGCTGCCTTCTGCGAACATTCAGCTGCGTGGCCTAGCTGCTCCATTCCTTCCAGGAAGTGATAGAAAGCGCTTCTTTTTGTATTTCCCTCCTAAATAGCCAAGATCTGTAAAAAGTGAAGAAACACAACACCATTAGCAGCATCATGATCTAAAAACGCGTATAAAAGAGGGAGGAATTATGCACAATAAACGCTCTATCAAACATCCCCACACTACCCCAATGCTCGCCCTCGAGCATTTAAACTTGAAAACAACATCACCTCGTCCGAAATACACAGCCTCAATCCAAACACACAGAATTACTTACGCCACCACTTACGCCTCGGCCAAGCAGTACACCACCCTCCAGCCTAGATGAACTCTGCATCACTCTTAAGGAATAACGAAACCAGAAGAGTGGCTTTCCTACATCAGCCTACTGCAAGCAATCCTCCTCGGGAAAAGTATTTATCACTCACGCTCAGAAACAGAGTTAGGTGTTTACACTCATCAATGCGAATGATAATGCACAAAACCAAATTTGCAATAGCGACCTGAGTACGGAGAGCACATGCATGGGCAATCATATGATCATAGAAACTTTGCAAGGGTGAAACAAGAAAATATGTTGGAGAAGAGGGTTCAAAAGAGAGAGAAGGAAGGATAGAGATTTTTCTTAGCTGGAAAAAGGCAAAATGGTGAGAGAGCCTCCTGGTGGCAGTGGCAGTGGCAAGGGCAAGACAGAGAACGTTGATGAAGATTGTGGGTATCATTTTCTTTCGGAAAGCGTCGTTGGTCTTCTGATCTTCATAATGTTCCGCTCCAGTTTTGATTTTATACTCCCTTTCTGCTTAGATTTTTTTTTTGTTTGTTTTTTGTTTGTTTTTTGTTTTTTTTTAAGAAGAAGAACAAAAAGGGAGCGCACTTGTTGTTTTGAGTTTTTGAACTGGGGCAGTAGAATTTCCCTCGTGCGTCTGATTTTCAGTATATGCTTGATGTTAACGGCTCAGCCTAGTAGTTGATTTGAATGCTTTGATTTGATTTGAACATCTAGGCCGAGTCGTCTGGAATCCCCACACTAGACCTTTTGTTCTCTCTGATTTGCGTTCTGTGATTGCTTGCCATACCACTGCTTTCAGCATCTCGATCTAGCAGGTTGAAACATAGTTATGTTCTCTGCATCTGCTTTCAGTGTCTCGGTGTAGCAACTCGATACCCCCACATAGATGATTTTTCTCTGCCCCACCTTACTACTGCCAGAGGACATTTCTCACCTAATAAGAAAAGAAAGGAATGGCTCAAGTAGTCAGAAAGGTGGTGAAATGAAGGGTTGAGCAGCAAGGGTAAGAAGATAAAAAGCAAGAAAAAAAAGATAACAAAGAAAAGTACAAAGTTCCTAATCACATCATCGCTTTCCCATGTCTAAACATGTCTATACTCATGGGTCTCATGTAAATCCAGCCAGCACATAATCATGCATCCACTCATCAAGAAAATATGGCAATGAAAGCTCGAAAACTCACAGGACAGAATACAATGATTGCAAGCAGCTAGGGCAAGACATAGTCATAAGAGCTAACAGGCAGTATGGTGTGCAGGCAGTTTTGGTGCAGTGGGTGAAGTGTCTGTGTGTAGTGGGCCTACTCTGTGCATTCCATCAAAGGTGATTGTAAAAATAGGGGTAGTGCAATCAGTTGAAAACCATATTGTGGAAAAATTCCAAATCGGGACAAAAACATACAAATGCAAGGCAAACAGTCATGCAATACGATAATAATCAAGCAGTCATGCAAACATGTAAAAAAAAGCATATAAAACAAATCATAATGGTGTGAAATCCCTCTCCACACTAAAGCAAACCACCGTCCTCGGTGTGGAGAAGGGAATAAACCAACGGAGTTCAAACGAAAGAGAGGGAAAAGGAGAAAGGAAATTGTGCATCGAGGTAATTAAAGTACAAAAATAGCCCGAAGGCAAATGGGAGAAGAGTTTGAGGGAGATATCAAGGGCTAGCAGGAGGACGCAGCCTCGAAGCTAGCTCATCAGGGAGGTTTTGGAGAAGTGAAATGACCGTCCGGTGGAGGGCGTTCATCTCAGCCATATCAGCAGCAGGAGGAGTGGCAGTAGCAGTGTCAGCATCAGCTCGCCCGGGATGCTCATCGCTCGGTGGAGGAACAGGGGAGGGGGGAGGAAGGTGCGTTGAGGTCCGGCCACTCGAATGTTCTACCATTCTGGGCGCTCCAAACTCGCTTCGCGCCACCAGTGTATCCTTTGCTGAAAGACAAAACACGACCCGTCAAGTGCAAATGACCCATACCATCGAGGGTACTGGCATCAAGTAACTTAAAACCAACGGGAATAAAAAGGTCACAACTGGACACGTCAAGAGCAGGTTGTTCAACAACCAAGCGAGTGATAAGGAAACCAAGAATAGGATTGCGGTTACAAGTAATGATAGCATGCAATTCATGAGCAATCCAGTACCCTAGGTTGGCCTTATGACCGTTATGCATACACCGTAAAAAAAACAATTCTTGGACAGAGAGGGTGCCCGAAGACTGCATCTTGCCCGCGAAGTTGAGGGTAAGGAAACGATGTAAGATACGAAGGGCAGGGTCACGCAGCTCATAGCCTTTGGATCATCGGGAGCTGTACTTGGCCTTAGCATTGCCAGTAAGCTCCCTGAAGGCGCTAGTGATATCAAACTCAGGGGGGTAAGCAGCGTATGCCCTGAGATACCATGAGGCACCCAAGTCAGACTCTTTGGCAAAGCCAAGCATAACATTAAACCTATCAATAGACAGGTGCTCCCAAACATTCATCAAGCGAAAATTAACTACCTTATCAGCCCCTAAATGCATGCTACCCTTTCCCTTTTGTTTAAGCCGAGCATTATCAAACCAAAATGACGTGAAGAATTCACGGCTTAACTCAAAGAATGTGGGGTGCTCAAAGTTAAACAGAGGACGCCAGCTAATATTATCAATCAAAACATTCACCCTAGTAGCTATACCCATCTTGTCTAAAAATTCAAGATCAAGTTGAGCACAGGGGGAGACAAGCATGCCATGCAAAGCTAACAACCTATCATTGCTGGGCTTATCAGGAAAGTCCAGCCAACCATGAAGATGAGCGAGGTCAGGTGTTACCTGGGCAAGGGGCACGACTGTGCCTGCTTTGGTGTGGGCAGAACGAGCGGCCGGGGTTGGCATCACCGTCTTGACCGAGCTGCTAGTGGTGCGGGCGGATTTTCTGGGCTTGGAGGAAACTGCTGGTGTAGCAGGTGTGTTGCGCCCCCGAAAATTTAAAAATTCGTGAGTGTGCAACGAACTTGAGACCTTACGATGCTCACCGTAAACAGACGCCTTACAACATGCAATAAAGTCGCCACCCTAATTTTGTCGCTAGGTTTAGGGAACCTTAATCGTCATGGCATAAAATAAAATAAAATAAAATAAAACTAAAGGCACAAAAAATGGGTCTGAACCCCAGACAAAGGTTCGGGGTCATATTATGGTCTCGGGAAGGTGTTAGGTACCCGAGTCACATCCAAAAATGGTTACCGGTTGATAAGAGAGGTTTTTAAAAGGTGTTTGATAAAAGTGCGTTTTGAAAAAGGGGCCCTCAGAGGAATCGTCACTTTAGGCTTTTCCACAATCGGGACCGTTTAGGAATAATTGATCGTTGAACCGATCGATTATTCCTGACCGTAGTAATGGGACTGAATTTTCTGTAAGACTGAATGAGCGCCCTCTATCTCATCATCGGGCCAATGCATGATTAAGTTAATTACTACGTGATTCTATCATGGATAGCTTAGCAGAGTACAGATTAAATGAAAGGTTTTTGAAATGATAAACTGATGTGGGATCGACAGTCCCCATGTACATGCAGTCAATATAAGCGAGAATTTTAAAATCATATGAACATGGCATTTTAAGCAAATCTTTAAACACGTTGTTCATGTGGGTTGATTTTAATTCTAGCAGTTCTATATATCATGCATACAATTGATATTTGCAGAAAGCATTGAATAAATAAAAAGGAATCGAAAGGCGTACTTTCGAGCGAAGCTTGAAATTAAAACCTACAAAATGAGAGTGTTAGTGATAGCTCGAAAAATAAATAAACAATTTTATGAATGCAAGAATTTAAATGACAGTTGATTGCATGCGAGAAATGATTGATTTAACGCATACGAGAATTAAATGCTGAGTTCATTGTATGCGAGAAATTATTGATTTAACGCATACGAAAATTAAATGCTGAGTTGATTGCATGCGAGAAATGATTTATTTAACGCATATGAAAATTAAATACTAAGTTGATTGCATGCGAGAAATGATGGATTTAACGCATACGAGAATTAAATGCTGAGTTGATTGCATGCGAGAAATGATTTATTTAACGCATACGAAAATTAAATGCTAAGTTGATTGCATGCGAGAAATGATAGATTTAATGCATACGAAAATTAAATGCTGAGTTGATTACATGCGAGAAATGATGGATTTGACGCATACGAAAATTAAATGCTGAGTTGATTGCATGCGAGAAATGATTTATTTGACGCATACGAAATTTAAATGCTGAGTTGATAATTTGCAGAAAAATAAACAACAGTTGATGATTTACAGAAAATTGACGTCTTGTAGAAATTTTAATGATTAATACTGCAGAAAATTAAAGCAATTGATATTGCAGAAAATTAAAGCAATTGATATTATAGAAAATTAAAACAGTTGATGTTGTGGAAGAATTTCCAGCAGCTTGCAAAAAATTAAAACAGTTGATATTGCAGAAAATTAGAACAGGTGATATTGCAGAAAATAAAACAGTTGATAAATTGCGGAAGAATTTCCAGCAGCTTGCGAAAAATTAAAGCACTTGAATATTTACGAAAATTAAAATGGGACCGACCATGTAGGCGGTAAAATGAATGATTGAGTTTAAATTGCCGAAAGTAAATTGTGAAAATTTAAAGTGCGACGAATTTAAACAGTTGATATTTGTAGAAAATAACACAGTTGATTTTTGCGACCGACCATGTAGGCGGTAAATTGAATTTAAATTGCCGAAAGTACCAGCGCGTAGAGAAAAATACGACAGGTTTAACGTCTACAACGAATGACGAGAATTTTTTATTTAACGCGTTTATTTTCTCATTCAAAAACGTGAAACGTTCGAACGGAAAAATAATGATGTTACGCTGAAAATTACACGAAACGCTGTAGGCCGTTGTGAACGGAAAAAAAGCTAGCAACTAATTGATGGAAAACATTTCAAATTCAAGCTATTGTTCGAGCGAACTTACTCGGGTCCAATAAAAGCTCGAACAAAAATAATAATAAAAAATAAAAATACTAAAAAATGCGCTAAAATACTAAAAATCCTAAAACTCATGAGATGACCTAAAACGAAGAGAAAACTAGCAAATGACTGCCGGATAGTTAAAAATGTGATTTTTAAGGCTTAAAATAATAATGATAATAATAATGAAAATACATGACGAAAAATTAAAAATGCTATTTCGAACGCTGACGATGATAATGACGATGCTAAAACGCGATGAAAATTTTAAAAATGCTAACGACAACAAATTAACTAAAAATGACAGGAAATTAAGTAAATAACAGAAATGCTAAAATCAATTAAAAATGGTGTCAAAATTCGGGTATCAACAGTTGCCCCCTCTTTACTGTCTTATCGAAGTATTTGATAAGCAGTAAAGACGGTTGCCCCTATATATCCGAATTTTGGCGACACCGCAGGTCTTACCTCGAGCTTACAGTGATGATGTCACTCTGGGAGGAGATAGTTGGTCGGTGTCACTTTGGGAGGAGGTAGTTTTGATGTTATTCGTTGAGGTCACTCTGGGAGGAGATAGTTGGTTGATGTCACTCGGGGAGGAGGTAGATTCATTGCTATCACTCTGGGAGGAGAAAGGTTGATGATGTCACTCTAGGAGGAGATAGTGTTGTAGAGGTCACTCTGGAGGTAGTCGGTGATGTCACCTTGGGAGGACAAAGGTTTTGATCGGATATCCTGCAAAGGTATGAACTTAGATCTACTCAGACATTGAGAAAATAAGTTGCGGAAAACGTAAATGACAACTCGCAATGTCAATCCGAGTGAATAGACTTCAAATGAAGATGCACATGCATGGGCATTCTAATAATCGATAGGACTTTTACGGAAAAGAATGAAAGGACATGAAATGTCCGGAAGGAAGCTGGTTTTGGAAAAGATGTGCTTGATTTTTGATGAGTTGGAAGGTTTTTGATGAACGATGCTTCGTCGATTGGCCCTGATGAGGGCGAGGTACGCGAGTTCTTTCGCCTTTTGCTGGGGATGCTTTCTCGACAGAGTGCGTGAGCTCTGGGATCATTGCTGGGGGTGCTTTCCGTTCGGCTAGGGGCCCTTTGCTCGAGTCTTCACTGGGAAGTGTCGTCGCTGTTCTTTTTGCGACTTGCTACTTGAGTTGGCCTTGGGCCCTTTTCTTTTCGAGTCCTTACTAGGGATGCTTGCTTTGAGATTTCTCGAGTTGGCCTTGGGCCCTTTTTCTAGAGTCTTTACTGGGGAATTTGTTTTTCGTGTTTTCTCGAGTTTAGTTGTCCCCGGGCTGTGCTTGCTTTGGCTCTTCGATTGTTTGTATTCTTCGAATGTCTCTGAGCATTTCTCTCTTTTCTTTTTTCCTTTTCCCCTCTCTCCTTTTTTTCTTTTCTTTTCTCTTTTTCTTATTTATTTTTTTCATCATTTTTCTCTTTTCTTTTTTTTCTCTACCCCCCCCCCCCCCCTTTTTTGATTTGATTTGAAATGCATCAGAGCAGAGCAAGCACAACCTTTGTCTTGATCTCTTCTCGTTCTGGCTTAAGGTTTCCACCTTCACATTTGGGTTTTTGGCCTTTCTTCGGTGATAGTCCCCAGCGATCTTCCGGTGACCTTTTCTATCTCCTTCGTTGTGTGCTTGAACTTGGCATGCTTTTATTTCCGGCTGGCAATCTTAGCTGAGACTGCTCCTTGGCTCCCGGGGTATGATTGATAGTGAATGTTTTGGTAGGAGTGATGGCATATGGTGGAAAGAGGGAAGAAACGAAAAAAAAGAGGAGAAGATCGTAAAAGTCCCACGTCATTTTATAGCTATCCCATGTCTAATTGCGCATGTTCCCTAGATATTATGCGAACTCAACTAGTACCTAGTCAGGCTCTTACACTCTTGAAGGATAAGGCGCGATGGCTCGAAAATGCTTACCGAGATTTGTCTATGACTGCTTACGTCGAAGCAAACCGCGAATATAAGAGCAAACAAGTAATATCATGCATGGCATGTAATTTAGATGGATGCTTTATTTAACAGAGGGATTGAACATTCCCGACCTATGCAATGCATGAAAATGCTTATGAGAGTAGTATGATTTTGTTTTAGCTGGGCTAAAAAGGGATTTTGATTGATTTTTGATTTTTTACCAATTGATGGTTTGATCGATTAATAGTTTGATTGCTAGGATGTGGGGGACGACTTATTTGCAAGGGTCTAACGAGAACCTAAGGTTGCCCCTAGTGGGCCAGACGACCGTACTCGACTTAAAGCTAACAAAGTGAGCAGGAATGAAAACAAATTTAAATAAGAGGAAAGAAAGATGGACTCTCCTAAGATGTGCAGCGGGGCTGCAAAGGCGTCTTTCATAAGCTCCATGCAGATGATAGTGAGATGCTTCAAGTCCCTGTGAGATGCAGAGGGGACAATAGAGCAGAAAGGGAAATTAATCTGAAAATGAAAATGAGATAAGTTCAGGGATTCTCCCTTCCTTTAGCCCGGCCTTTCGAGGGTGCCTATGATGTGGTCCCAGTTCTGGGACGCTTTGCTTTGATTGGTTTCTTTTTTAGCTGCTTTGTGGGAACTGCCGATCCAAGTCATAGTGAGGACGAGATCTGCATTCGGTTCATTTGCTTACTGGCCGTTGTTGGACCTTCGCTGATTAGCTTCGTGATTGCTCAGGGATAAAGGGGAAAACCCTCTGTCCCCGAAATGTGCAGCAGGGCTGCAAGAGCGTATGCCTACCGTTCTTATGCAGGCAACAAATGGGTGTGACCTAGTCCGTAAAAAAGATACGGTGAGAACAAATGAGGAGTAAATGCAAGACAATTGTTTTAGCAAAAGTGATGTGATTGATAAGTTTTAAGCTATCCCTTTTAGACGGGCCATCCGTGGGTCACTACAGCGTGACTTGCGTCGGATGTTGGTTGAGGATAGCTTTGCTTTAGACGTTTTTCCGCATCTCTTGCCTTGGCGTGGGTGATACTTGCAGTCTAGTTGTCCGTCAATTAAAGGATTGATCTTCATCGTGTTGATCATGGTGCGGACGTTGGGAAACTTCTTGAACAAGACCGCATTAAGTATGTTGATGGTGGTCCTAGGAGGAAAACTTTTTGTCGTGCTTTTTCCAGGAGTTGTTGTTAGCATTCCGACGGCTCGACTGGCATGGGATGGGCTTTGTGACTTTGGTCCAGTGTTCGGTCCTTTGAGACCGGTTGTTTGCGATGCCGGTTGTGCTGGTAGTACTGTGAGGAAAAGAAATTTCGCTTTAGATGGTGATGATTTGTCTTAAAATCTTTCCTGATTCGCTCTTGAAGGTAGCCTGCTGCGGCAATTCAAGAGCTGCTACTAGTAGAACCCCCTGGTTCTATCGTGATGACGGGATGAGGCGTGAGACCTTACATCCCTGCCAAACTTAAGATTGATTAGTGGCGTTAGTCTAAGTGTTGTGCCTTATGGCTCGAACTACTCCTGGGGAGCCATCTATGCCATGCCTCATTTTGTCATCTCACAAGTTTAAGAAAAAATGATACAACAAATTTTAAGATAAAGCATCTCCTGAAAAAAACTTGTTTTATTAATTTCAGGACAAATGTTTGTGCTAGATTGTCATGATAAAACCCTATGTCTTCGATCTGGCCAGATGCACGGTTCCCGACACTTCATGCGAAGTATATCTTGACTGCATCGGCGTTTACCGGTCTCGGTAGATCGTCTCCATCCATGTTGGTTAGCATTAGGGCACCCCCTCGAGAATGCACTTTTAACCAGATACGGACCCTCGTACCTTGGGGCCCACTTTCCTTGACTAGCCTCCTGATGAGGAAGAAACTTCTTCAACACTAAATCCCTAGTATTGAACTTGCGAGGTCGTACTTTCTTGTTATAAGTGTTGGCCATCCTTTGCTGATACAGTTGTGCATGGCAGATAGCGGCCAAGTGCTTTTCGGGAAGGAGGTTCAACTGCTCGTACCTCACTCTTGCCCAATCCGATTCTTCTACTTCGGACAGGATTCTGAGAGAAGGGATTTCTATCTCCAGAGGGATGACGACTTCCATGCCGTAAACTAATGAGTAGGGAGTTGCCCCTGTGGACGTCCGAGTTGCTATACGGTAAGCATGCAGTGCAAAAGGAAGCATGTCATGCCAGTCTTTATGAGTGACTACTGTTTTTGGATGATTTTCTTCAAGCTTTTGTCTGATAGGTTTAAACTCAGGTTTCAATGGGATGCGATGCTCACCTATCCCGGGATCAAGACCTGGCATATCGGCGTACGACCATGCGAATACGTCCGAGTAGTCTTTGAGAAGGGAAATCAATCTTTCCCTCTGAGTCGTATCCAAGGTGGTTCCGATTTTGACCAACTTCTGACTCTCATTGCTTGCCCCCAAGTTTACTTCACCCAATTCCTCCCGATGAGGGGTTATTTCCTTTTCCAAATTTGCTAGTAAACGGGCCAATTCGCCGGAGATTTCGGTTTTGTCTTCGGTCGCGATGACGATTTCTTCGCTCGTAAAGACATAGGTTTTATCAAGACAATCCGAACTAATATTTATCCTGAAATTAAAAATGCGAAAAGAAGAGATGCGTAAAAATGAAAATTGCATATATATTGATTTTTAACAAAGGGGAACATGAGTCCCCACAAAAATGTTTTCGTAAGAAAACGTGCAAACATATATATATATATTTTTTAAAGGAGTAATTACGGAGAGACATCCAGAAGCATGGTGATGGTTCCAGTTGGACACAGACTCCCCTGACTTCTTTTCAAAAATGACTGAACTAGGCGACGACACTTCTTCACCCAGAGTGCAAATACAGAGGTCTGATACCCTGATTGGATTTTCATTGATGGTTTCAGCGGCGAAGGGGAACGGGGTTCGGATATAGGGGATTGGCATTTTTCCCTCTGGCATAGAACGTCCAAATAGCTTAGCTAGCTACTTTTCTTTCTTTTCTTGGGCAATCCTGCCGAAATCGGCCTTGCTGGGTTGGTACCCTAACCCAAAGAGGTCTCCGAAGCTCTTCGGAGGTGCCCAGCCTTTTGATCCTTGTAACTCGGCCCCGAGCCATTTTCCCAATTGGAAGCTTCCCTCTAATATTGACTTAGTGGTTGTTTCGGCTATTTTAGATCTTGAGGCTTCGCAAATGGGGGATCCTTCCTCGATCCAATCCGCGTTGACGATTTCGAAGGCTTGGAAAGAACTCTCCAAGGTTTCAGCAGTTTCGATGTAAGGCACGGATGCATGCTTGGCCAAGATCAAGGCTTCCTCTACCTTTATTGTGACGAGGGCATTGTCCTTGACGTATTTGAGGCACTGATGTAGGGAAGAGGGGACGGCTCCCGCTGAATGGATCCAAGGTCGTCCTAGAAGCATGCTGTAAGCGGGTTGGATTTCCATGATCTGGAACGTCAAGGCGAAAGTGTGGGGCCCGATGACCATATCCAACTCAAAGTCCCCGATGATCTCTCGAATGGTGCCATCGAAAGCCCTAGCCATCATTCCGCTAGGTTTCATGTGAGAGAAATCGACCGGTAGTTGTTCGAGGACATGCCTGGGCATGCCATTAAGTGCGGACCCATTGTCAATTAGGGCCTTTGCTATGACATGTCCCTTACATTCTACCGTGATGTATAGGGCCTTGTTGTGATCTCTTCCCGAGGGGTCGATCTCTCCTTCAGAGAAGGAAATACTACTTAAGGCTTGAATTCTTCCGACGAGGTTTTCCACCCCTTTTGTGGTGATATCCTTAGTCACGAAGGCTTGCTTTAAGACTTTTAAGAGAGCTTGGCGATGAGGCTCTGAAGTAAGGATCAACTCCATGATGGAAATGCGAGCCGGGGATTTCTTTAGCTGTTCGATGATGCTGAACTCGCTCTGTTTCATGATCTTGAGGAACTCGGCTGTCTCGTCCTCGGTTACAGGTTTGCTCCAACCTTGCGTCACTTCTACCCTCTCTTCGAGGATCGTAGGATTTTTTCCTTTGGCCTGTCGTTGCTTTTCTACTTCCTCCGAGATGTAACATCTTTCGGTGCTGGTCATGCCCCCGATATGAGAGGCTTCGCCAATAGTGAGTCCTGTTGGCGTAACTGCAGGAGGGGTGGTGACCACTGTGTATCCGTAGTTGAATGAGACTGCGTGTAAGTCTCGGCTAGGAGTATTCACAGCTAATGTGAACACTACTTTGCGTGGGGTCGTGGCTGCATCCCCTGTTTGGGCCACATATTCGAAGAAATATAGTGTTGGGGAGTTGTCCTCGATGACATTGATTGCTCCTCGGGTTTTCCCTTTGGTCTGAATGATCCCGAATGTTGTGAGTTGCTTGACTTTCTGCCAAAAAAGTCTGCAATCCTAGATTTCGTGCTTGCTTTCCCCTTGGAAAAATAGGCATTGGGCCTGAATATTCCCCGGGAATGGCAAATATGCGTTGTTAGCTAATGCGAAGAACAGTTCTTCATTGGGTACTTCCTCCACTGAAGGGTGAGAATCATCAATCTCTCCTACTGAGATGGCGTTCACCCCTCCCTTTCCTTGGGAATGATTGGGGAGAGGGTTGGTGGATGTGTTGGGTCCTTTTGCTAACCCTTCGAAAGATACCCATTCACTTTTGATCAAGTGATGGACTTTTACTTTGAATGCGAAGCAATTTTCCAGAGTGTGACCCAGGGCTCCAGCGTGGTATTCACACCTTGCGTTGAGATCATACCACTTCGGGTAAGGAGGCAATTGAGGCTGAGCTGGAACCGGTACGATCTGTCCGGCCGCCAGGAGATGTTTGTAGATTTCTTCTGCGGGAAGAAGGAGAGGAGGCAAAGGCCCTCGGTTCCACTGACTATTTGACGTGTTTTGGTTATTTGGGTTCTTTGGTAGGTTATATGGCTTGGGTTGCATGGGTTGTGATGTTTGTACTGGAGGCGGTGAGAAATGTGTAGGATTTTGAGGCGCGATATTAGCAACGGGTGGCGAAGTGAAAGAAAAGAAAGTGGGTTGATATAGTGATGGTGAAGGGTAGGGCGGTGGCGATAAATAGGCGGAGGTGGTGGCAATGGTTGCCCGTGATAAGCTTGGGGAGCAACAAATCCAACATCTCTTTTTACGACGGCCGCTTTCTTTGGCACAGACTCTAGTGCCGGAGGTGTGATTCGTCCGGACTTAATCCCTTGCTCGACTCTTTCGACAATTAGGACCATGTTGGAGAAGCTGTTTGAAGGGTTCGAGATCAGGTAGGTGTAGTAGGGAGCCTTGAAGGTGTGTAAGAAAATTGACAAGAGTTCCTTGGCGCTTAAAGGAGGAGAGATTCTAGAGGCCAACTCTCTCCATCTCTGAGCATAGGTCTTCACGGACTCGCCGACTTTCTTTTCCAGATTTTGCAGGCCAGCGCGGTCGGGTGCTACCTCCATGTTGAATTTATATTATCTGTAGAAGGCATCGGACAGGTCTCTCCATGTCCTGATCCTGGCTCTGTCCAGACCCATATACCAAGTTAGGGAGTGCTTGGTCAAGCTTTCTCGGAATAGATGAAACAACAATGGCTCATTGTGGATTATCTCTGCCATCTTATTGCAGTATGCTCTAAGGTGGGTCTTTGGGCACTCTACCCCAGTATACTTTTCGAAGTCGGGGATCTTGTACTTCGGTGGTATAACGATCCCGGGGACCATACACATATCGGCGGGACCAGTAGGGTCAAAGGTATTGGCCCCTTCAATCGCTCGGAGTCTTTCCTCGAGCAGATTCAGTCGGTCACTTTTCGGTTGCTTAGCCATGATGGGGTTAGAACCGAAGGGTAATAGAGGTTCCGACGAGAACTGAGGTTGTGCTGGGTTGAAAGCAAGAGGCTGAGTTCCCACAGGTCCAGGAACTGTGCTTGGAGGAATGGGAGGGAGATACGAGGTCTCTAGGTGGGACTGGCTCTTGCTGGAGTCCACGGCAGGGTTGGTTGAAAGGTGCTGAAGTGAGGCGACAATCTCTTCGCCCGCCTTAACCATAGGATTTGCAGCGGTGGGTACAGTGAGGGGACTAATCCATCTCCACTGGCCCTCAGGGCCAGAAAGTGGCGGAGGTACAGAAGGTCCTGCGACGGCGAGCGAAGAGGGAGGTCCTTCTGTTTGAGTGGGATAAAAACTCGGTGGTAGTTCGGTGACAGCTTCATCTCTTTCCTTTTCGGCCCTGACGGCCCTTTCTGTAGTAATCCTAACTTGCTCCTCTAACTCTGCGATTTTAGCCGTTAGTACTTCATCAGCCTTAGCCTGTTCAGTCATTTTTCATTTTTGAAGTCTAGTTATAGGGAGCCTGTACGGATTAGCGTTCTTCCGAGGAGCTATCGTAAACCTGAAAAAGGGAAAAACATAGAAAAGAGTAAGTACAAGTGAGGATACGCAGGTAATGTGCAATCCCGAGGCCTCCACGTTGCTCATTCGCTCTTCCAGCTACACTTTCACTTGATATTTTTAGGGCGATCGGAGAGGCGAGATATCCCAGCTATTGGCAAGATACGAAGGAAGCCTCTATTCATTCCAATGATGTGAAGCAGTCGGAGATGTTATCTGTGAAACCCAAATCAGCAGGGGCAACCAATGCCGCCATGCTAGGAAGATCTCTTTTACACTATGCTTTCAAATGATGCAGGGCCTGATGCCTGGTGAAGCCAACCAAGGGGAGGGACGACGATCTATGCTATGAACTTGGAGTTTTTAGATAAGCTAAGAGGACATGGCCATGAGTGAGCAATACTCGGATTTTTTCGACTGTTTGGTATGATTTTTTCGGTTTTTTGGTGATACGATTGTGTTTATCTCTTTCCTTTTGCGATGGTCTTTTGAGTTGCTTTGGATGGATAATTGATATGGAAAAGTTGAGGCGATTTAATAAATATCCGAAAGAGTACGACTTCATTAAAAAGTGTTTACAAAATATGGTAAACTTGCCAACTACCTAAATTCATCAAAAATGGCTAAGATAGATGAAATCAGGGGTCCCAGTTACATGAAAAAGAAAAAGGGGTTGCCGATATTCGAGCCTTCCCATGAAGGTATCAATCCTGGACGTCAGAGTTCTGCTGCCAAAGGTACTCCATCGAAGCCAACTCCCCTTTCTGCATCTCTAACTCAACCTCTATTGCGGTAATTCAGCTTTGCAGTGCCTGGCTTTTCCTATCTCCCAAGTCTGCGCGAGTAGTCAAAACCCTTATCGTCGAATCCTTGTCTTCAATTATGGCACTGGATGCTTCTTTCTTGCGGATTTCGCTGTTCAGACATTCCTCGAAGTCCCTGAGGGCCACTTTCTGTTTTACTGCTTGTATGCGGAGAATGTTCTTACTACGCCTTTTTAAATCATTCATCTAGACTTCTAAGCCACATTGACGGGCTTCGGCAATATCCCTTTCCTCTATCATCAAATTTTATTCTTCTTGTGCTGCTCGCATCTGTTCTACCACTTGAGCATAAGCCATGACATTCATTCCTTCACTCACTTGAGATTCCCGTTCTTCTTCCATCGGTTTTTGATTTTCCGGGCGAGGTAAGACATTGCCGTTAACTCGTCTCGACCTCCACTGTTGATATTCCGGTATTGTGGTTGCAGGGATGCCGTGTCCTTTGAGACAAAAAGGGTGGGCCGAGTCTTGGGCGTACAACTGAATGTTCTGATTTTCTCCGGTGTGTGGCAGGTCTGACCTTGTCATGCCGAATGTCACGGGAATTATTTGTGTGATGCAGAAGTGGCTGAGGACGAGGGCGGGGCAATAGTGAGCGCATCCCCATGCTCCGATCAAAGGAACCCAAGGTAAGGGTCCGTAGCAGACGATGGGATCGGAGGTCTGCAGCCATTTGGCGTGCCAACTGAAGTCTTCTTCTGAGAGGTTTATGAATCGGTCGATCCAAACATCCTTAGTCTCCATCTCCCATTTATCCGTGGTCGTTGCATTGATAACTCTGAGTAGAGGGCATGATCTTATGTAGTTTGCGAAGAAAATGGTCTGATCAGGAACCTGTTTGAAGTGGCTGACCATCCATACTGTCAACAACTAGGTGCAACTGGTAAGCCTCCCTTTCCCTTTTCTTCGACAAGAGTCCAAGGAGCGAAAGGTCTCAGCCAAAATGGCTATTGTAGGATTGATGGCATTTGTTTCCATCTCGTAAAAGATGTTGGCTACTACAAAGTCGATGGCGTTCCTCATTTTCAGAAAGAGGACAAATCCTACAATGGCGAAAGCCAGAATCCTTAAGCGTTTTTTTTCCGTTGGACAACTGAAAGCGTGCCTCAATATCTGACCAACACCAGAAGTAGTCACCCTCTCTGACACGAGTAGTGATTCCTAACAACTTATCGAGCCTTATTTTAACACTCGAAGAGTCGAGTCCAACATTCTGGTATATGGCCGATATAGGAGAGGTGAAGCACATCAGAGCTGAGTACTCCTCTAGTGTGGCAGTCAAGTCTACCCCTTTGTCGAAGGAGAAGCACTGATAATAGGGATCCCAGAATTTTAAGGATGCCCGGATGCAACCCCAATCAGTCTTTACGTCAACTAGGGTCAGTAGCTTTCCATAACTACCCTCAAACTGTGTCTCCTCGTCTTCAGTCAACTCATTTCTCAACTTCCGAATCCTAGTGAAGTCGAAGTCTACGACTTCTACTTTGACCTTAGCGGTGATGTGAGGGGCGAACCCACGTTCCAACAGATCTCCTCGTGCGGCCTGATCGTCGAAACTTCATCCCCCGGAAATATTAAATGAAAGTAGTGTAGGTGCTGACATATCGAATGAGCAAGATGGGTCCTATGGGACAAAAATAAAATTTTAAATGCAAAGTAACCTGCACGTGTAAGAAATCTGCAGTTCGTATAACAGAAAAATCACGTCAATATGCCACAAGACAAATAAAGCCATGACAAATAGGTATAATCATGATGCACGTGCTGGGGCTCTGATTCCGACATTTCTAACTGACTTGAATTGTTCCCGAATGATACCATGAAAAGGTCCCTAAAGTGTCGTCCAGTGTCCCAATTTCTTACGAAATCGTGTAACCTTTCGACTGGTTTTAGGGGTTCATCCGAGTTGGGATTGGTGAACACTACCCAGGACATGTGTCCTAGGGCGTCACTACTACCCTCCTAATTTGGTAATTGTCCCCTGGGTGTAGGGCGCTATGAAATGCATATGACAATTGATAAAGCAAATAAATGAACAGACTAGCAATTGATCAAAGCAAATAAATAAATAAACAAATAAAACACCTCTCTAAAAGATGAAACCGGCTCCGACCCTACTGTCCCTAGTGAAGTCGCCAAACTGTCGCGCCCCCGAAAATTTAAAAATTCGTGAGTGTGCAACGAACTTGAGACCTTACGATGCTCAGCGTAAACAGACACCTTGCAACATGCAATGAAGTCGCCACCCTAATTTTGTCGCTAGGTTTAGGGAACCTTAATCGTCATGGCATAAAATAAAATAAAATAAATAAAAACTAAAGGCACAAAAAAGGTGTCTGAACCCCAGACAAAGGTTCGGCGTCGTATTATGGTCTCGGGAAGGTATTAGGCACCTGAGTCACATCCGAAAATGGTTACCGGTTGATAAGAGAGGTGTTTCAAAAGGTGTTTGATAAAAGCGCATTTTGAAAAGGGGGCCCTCAGAGGAATCGTCACTTTAGGCTTTTCCACAATCGGGACCGTTCAGGAATAATTGATCGTTGAACCGATCGATTATTCCTGACCGTAGTGACGGGACTGAATTTTTCGTAAGACTGAATGAGTGTCCTCTATGTCATCATCGGGCCAATGCATGATTAAATTAATTACTACGTGATTCTATCATGGATAGCTTAGCAGAGTACAGATTAAATGAAAGGTTTTTGAAATGATAAACTGATGTGGGATCGAAAGTCCCCATGTACATGCAGACAATATAAGCGAGAATTTTAAAATCATATGAACATGGCATTTTAAGCAAATCTTTAAACACGTTGTTCATGTGGTTTGATTTTAATTCTAGCAGTTCTATATATCATGCATACAATTGATATTTGCAGAAAGCATTGAATAAATAAAAAGGAATCGAAAGGCGTACTTTCGAGCGAAGCTTGAAATTAAAACCTACAAAATGAGAGTGTTAGTGATAGCTCGAAAAATAAATAAACAATTTTATGAATGCGAGAATTTAAATGACAGTTGATTGCATGCGAGAAATGATTGATTTAACGCATACGAGAATTAAATGCTGACTTGATTGTATGCGAAAAATGATTGATTTAACACATACGAGAATTAAATGCTGAGTTGATTGCATGCGAGAAATGATTTATTTAACGCATACAAAAATTAAATGCTAAGTTGATTGCATGCGAGAAATGATGGATTTAACGCATACGAAAATTAAATGCTGAGTTGATTGCATGCGAGAAATGATGGATTTGACGCATACAAAAATTAAATGTTGAGTTGATTACATGCGAGAAATGATTTATTTGACGCATACGAAATTTAAATGCTGAGTTGATAATTTGCTGAAAAATAAACTGCAGTTGATGATTTACAGAAAATTGACGATTTGCAGAAATTTTAATGATTGATACTGCAGAAAATTAAAGCAATTGATATTGCAGAAAATTAAAACAATTGATATTATAGAAAATTAAAACAGTTGATGTTGCGGAAGAATTTCCAGCAGCTTGCGAAAAATTAAAGCAGTTGATATTGCTGAAAATTAGAACAGGTGATATTGCAGAAAATAAAACAGTTGATAAATTGCGGAAGAATTTCCAGCAGGTTGCAAAAAATTAAAGCAGTTGATATTTGCAGAAAATAAAACAATTGATATTTGCAGAAAATGAAACAGTTGATAAATTGTGGAAGAATTTCCAGCAGCTTGAGAAAAATTAAAGCAGTTGAATATTTACGAAAATTAAAATGCGACCGACCATGTAGGCGGTAAAATGAATGATTGAGTTTAAATTTCCGAAAGTAAATTACGGAAATTTAAAGTGCGACGAATTTAAACAGTTGATATTTGTATAAAATAAAACAGTTGATTTTTGCGACCGACCATGTAGGTAGTAAATTGAATTTAAATTGCCGAAAGTAAATTGCGGAAAATTAAAGTGCGAATAATGTAAACAGTTGATAGGTACAGAAAATTAAAGGGTTAGTACGAAAAATAATCATACGAAGCACACTAATATTTTACGAAAAAAACACGATTACGAGAGAGAAAAATGACGATGGACTGGGCCCAAATTAAAAAAAATGGCAAGGAAATGGGCCAGTAATAGTGCCTGGCCCATAAAAAAATGAAAGGATGGTGATGGGCCAAGCCCATCACCTTTCATACGTTGAATAGGCCTAAGGGGTACTATTCATTGTCTTCTCCCTTGGTCGCCGGCGCCACTGCCGGTGGCCAAGCTCCGGCAACTAGTGACTGTTTCAAAAACTCTTCATACCGAGACGCTCGTCTCCTCGACGGCTTCCCGATCGTACTAACCTCGAATTTTAGCGAAAACCGTACGGAGTTTAATTTTGAAAAAACGACGAAACTGTTAATTATCGAAAACTAATTAATTCACACAATCTAGCTAACGATTTCTTAAATTGAAAACGGGTATTTAATCTACATCATGCACATGAATTAATGGCATAAAAACAAGTAATTTATCTACTCAAAATCAAGCCAAACGAATTAAAGAAGAAAAATGCATAAAAATGAAAGAAAAGAAAGTTTGAACAAGCTTACTGGAAAAGCTTGGAACTTGGCAGCTGATGCTCTACATGAGCTATCAGTTAAGAGGGAGGAGGGGCAGAGCTTTCTCTTGCAAAATTGGTACCCCTTTTACGTTGAGAGGGAGGGGCCTTTTATAGGCTTGAGATCGCGTGGTCGGGAGGACGAGTGTTGCGCGTGGTGGCCGTGAGAATGCGCTGGCGGGGCTAGGGGAGGCGTGATGATGGCTGAACGGGACAGGAAGCGACGGGCTCTAGCTAGGAAGCGATGGGAGCGGGTAATTCAATGGCCTGCTCCGCTGCATGCTCTTCGGCCTGTTCATGTGCACCATTCACATTTAATTGTCAATGGTTGACCAGATCAACGATTGTGATCCAATTGCCTTTTACCTTATTTAAATGGCTTCGAGCCGATTTCGGCGAGCAAAGGTTCCGACTTTTCGAGCCGAAGGTACCAGCACGTAGAGAAAAATACGATGGGTTTAAACGTCTACAGCGAATGAAAAGAATTTTTTGTTTAACGCGTTTATTCTCATTCAAAAACGTGAAACGTTCGAATGGAAAAATAATAACGTTACGCTGAAAATTACACGAAACGCTGTAGACCATTGTGAACCGAAAAGAGCTAGCAACTAGTTGATGGAAAACATCTCAAATTCAAGCTATTGTCCGAGCGAACTTACTCGGGTCCAATAAAAGCTCGAACGAAAATAATAATAAAAAATAAAAATACTAAAAAATGCGCTAAAATACTAAAAATCCTAAAAATCATGAGATGACCTAAAACGAAGAGAAAACTAGCAAATGACTGCCAGATAGTTAAAAATGTGATTTTTAAGGCTAAAAATAATAATGAAAATACGTGACGAAAAATTAAAAATGCTATTTCGAACGCTGACGATGATAATGACGATGCTAAAACGCGATGAAAATTTTAAAAATGCTAACGACAACAAATAAACTAAAAATGACAGGAAATTAAGTAAATAACAGAAATGCTAAAATCAATTAAAAATGGCGTCAAAATTCGGGTATCAACAGTTGCCCCCTCTTTACTGTCTTATCAAAGTATTTGATAAGCAGTAAAGACGGTTGCCCCTATATATCCAAATTTTGGTGACACTTACCTCGAGCTTACAGTGATGATGTCACTCTAGGAGGAGATAGTTGGTCGGTGTCACTCTGGGAGGAGGTAGTTTTGATGATGTTATTCGTTGACGTCACTCTGGGAGGAGATAGTTGGTTGATCTCACTCGGGGAGGAGGTAGATTCGTTGCTATCACTCTGGGAGGAGATAGTGTTATAGAGGTCACTCTGGGAGGAGATACGTTGTAGCTGTCACTCTGGGAGGAGGTAGTCGGTGATGTCACTCTAGGAGGAGAAAGGTTTTGATCGGATGTCCTGCAAAGGTATGAACTTAGATCTACTCGGACATTGAGAAAATAAGTTGCGAAAAACATAAATGACAACTACTCTGGCAAGAGTGGAAGATAATTTTACGAAAATGTAAATGACGACCCCACTGGGGGGATGAGCGTTTTAACATGTAACTCTAGGAGGAGAAAATATAAAATGCGCGATCCACAGAAACACGAATGATTTGTCCTAATGATGTCACTCTAGGAGGAGATAATAATTATGCAGAAATGTAGAATTATGTAAATGATGTCACTCTAAGAGGAGAAAAATGTATGTTGTCACTCTAGGAGGAGGAAATATAAAGCTGTCACTCTAGGAGGAGGAAATATAAAGCTATCACTCTAGGAGGAGGGAATACGTGTTGTCACTCTAGGAGGAGGAAAATATAAAGTTGTCACTCTAGGAGGAGGAAATATAAAGCTGTCACTCTGGGAGGAGGAAATATAAAGCTATCACTCTAGGAGGAGGAAATATAAAATGCGGAAATTTAAATGGCGTTAATCCCGTAGGAGAAGACACGAGGTGCAGAAATAAACTAATCGTCACTTTAGGAGGACGAAACGTAGATGCTATCACTCTGGGAGGAGGGAATGTATGATGTCACTCTAGGAGGAGAAAAATGCAAATGATCACTCTGGGAGGGGAGAAATGCTTTCGTTACCAGCGGCCTTGATACGAACCTAGACTGCGTCTGCATCCTGCTCAGGAGGTAACGACCCCAAGGACAAGACTTTCCCACGATTTGCAGCCGTAAGCAGTCCTCACCTGATATTAGTGTTTGCACTCACGCTCTGAAACAAGTAACATGATACATAATTTCCAATTCGCAATGTCAATCCGAGTGAATAGACTTCAAATGAAGATGCACATGCATGGGCATTCTAATAATCGATAGGATTTTTACGGAAAAGAATGAAAGGACATGAAATGTCCGGAAGGAAGCTGGTTTTGGAAAATATGTGCTTGATTTTTGATGAGTTGGAAGGTTTTTGATGAACGATGTTTCGTCGATTGGCCCTGATGAGGGCGAGGTACGAGAGTTCTTTCGCCTTTTGCTGGGGATGCTTTCTCGACAGAGTGCGTGAACTCTGGGATCCTTGCTGGGGGTGCTTTCCGTTCGGCCAGGGGCCCTTTGCTCGAGTCTTCACTAGGGAGTGTCGTCGCTGTTCTTTTTGTGACTTGCTACTTGAGTTGGCCTTGGGCCCTTTTCTTTTCGAGTCCTTACTAGGGATGCTTGCTTTGAGATTTCTCGAGTTGGCCTTGGGCCCTTTTTCTCGAGTCTTTACTGGGGAATGTTTTCTTCGAGTTTTCTCGAGTTTAGTTGTCCCCGGGCTGTGCTTGCTTTGGCTCTTCGATTGTTTGTATTCTTCGAATGTCTCTGAGCATTTCTCTCTTTTCTTTTTTCCTTTTCCCCTCTCTCATTTTTTTTTTCATCAATTTTTTTCTCTTCCTTTTTTTTTTCTCTATCCCCCCCCCCAAATTTTTGATTTGATTTGAAATGCATCGGAGCAGAGCAAGCACAGCTTTTGTCTTGATCTCTTCTCGTTCTGGCTTAAGGCTTCGACTTTCACATTTGGGTTTTTGGCCTTTCTTCGGTGATAGTCCCCAGTGATCTTCCGGTGACCTTTTCTATCTCCTTCGTCGTGTACTTGAACTTGGTGTGCTTTTATTTCAGGCTAGCAATCTTAGCTGAGACTGCTCCTTGGCTCCCGGGGTATGAGTGATAGTGAAGGTTTTGGTAGGAGTGATGGCATATGGTGGAAAGAGGGAAGAAACGAAAAAAAAACGGAGAAGATCGTAAAAGTCCCACGTCATTTTATAGCCATCCCATGTCTAATTGCGTATGTACCCTGGATATTATGCGAACTCAACTAGTACCTAGTCAGGCTCTTACACTCATGAAGGATAAGGCGCGATGGCTCGAAAATGCTTACCGGGATTTGTCTATGACTGCTTACGTCGGAGCAAACCGCGGATATAAGAGCAAACAAGTAATATCATGCATGGCATGTAATTTAGATGGATGCTTTATTTAACAGAGGGATTGAACATTCCCGACCTATGCAATGCATGAAAATGCATATGAGAGTAGTATGATTTTGTTTTAGCCGGGCTAAAAAGGGATTTTGATTGATTTTTGATTTTTGACCGATTGACGATTTGATCGATTAATAGTTTGAATGCTAGGATGTGGGGGATGACTTATTTGCAAGGGTTTAATGAGAACCTAAGGTTGCCCCAGTGGGCTAGACGACCGTACTCGACTTAAAGCTAACAAAGCAAGCAGGAATGAAAACAAATTTAAATAAGGGGAAAGAAAGATGGACTCCCCTAAGATGTGCAACGGGGCTACAAAGGCGTCTTCCATAAGCTCCATGCAGATGACAGTGAGACTCTTCAAGTCCCTGTGAGATGCAGAGAGGACAACAGAGCAAAAAGGGAAATTAATCTGAAAACAAAAATGAGATAAGTTAAGGGATTCTCCCTTCCTTTAGCCCGGCCTTTCGAGGGTGCCTATGACGTGGTCCCAGTTCTGGTACGCTTTGCTTTGATTGGTTTCTTTTTTAGCTACTTTGGGGGAACTGCCGATCTGAGTCATAGTGAGGACGAGATCTGCATTCGGTTCATTTGCTTACTGGCCGTTGTTGGACCTTCGTTAATTAGCTTCGTGATTGCTCGGGGATAAAGGGGAAAACCCTCTGTCCCCGAAATGTGCAGCAGGGCTGCAAGGGCGTATGCCTACCGTTCTTATGCAGGCAACAAATGGGGGTGACCCAGTTCCTAAAAAAGATACGGCGAGAACAAATGAGGAGTAAATGTAAGACAATTTTTTTAGCAAAAGTGATGTGATTGATAAGTTTTAAGCTCTCCCTTTTAGACGGGCCATCCGTGGGTCACTACAGCGTGACTTGCGTCGGATGTGGGTTGAGGATAGCTTTACTTTAGACGTTTTGCCGCAGCTCTTGCCTTGGCGTGGGTGATACTTGCAGTCTGGTTGTCCCTCAATTAAAGGATTGATCTTCACCGTGTTGATCATGGTGTGGACGTTGGGAAACTTCTTGAACAAGACCGCATTAAGTATGTTGATGGTGGTCCTAGGAGGACAACTTTTTGTCATGCTTTTTCCAGGAGTTGTTGTTAGCATTCCGACGGCTCGGCCTGCATGGGATGGGCTTTGTGACTTTGGTCCAGTGTTCGGTCCTTTGAGACCGGTTGTTTGCGATGCCGGTTGTGCTGGTAGTACAGTGAGGAAAAGAAATTTTGCTTTAGATGGTGATGGTTTGTCTTAAAATCTTTCCTGATTCGCTCTTGAAGGTAGCCTACTGTGGCAATTCAAGAGCTGCTACGAGCGGAACCCCCTGGTTCTATCGTGATGACTGGATGAGGCGTGAGACCCTACGTCCCTGCCAAACTTAAGATTGATTAGTGGCGTTAGTCTAAGTGTCGTGCCTTATGGCTCGAACTACTCCTGGGGAGCCATCTATGCCATGCCTCCTTTTGTCATCTCACAAGTTTAAGAAAAAATGGGACAACAAATTTTAAGATAAAGCATCTCCTGAAAAAAACTTGTTTTAGTGGCGTTTACCGGTCTCGGTAGATCGTCTCCATCCATGTTGGTTAGCATTAGGGCACCCCCTCGAGAATGCACTTTTAACCAGATACGGACCCTCGTACCTTGGGGCCCACTTTCCTTGACTAGCCTCCTGATGAGGAAGAATCTTCTTCAACACTAAATCCCCAGTCTTGAACTTGCGAGGTCGTACTTTCTTGTTATAAGTGCTGGCCATCCTTTGCTGATAAAGTTGTGCATTGCAGATAGTGGCCAAGTGTTTTTCGGGAAGGAGGTTCAACTGCTCGTACCTTACTCTTGCCCAATCTGATTCTTCTACTTCGGACTCTGCCAGGATTTTGAGGGAAGGGATTTCTACCTCTATAGGGATGACGGTTTCCATGCCGTAAACTAATGAGTAGGGAGTTGCCCCTGTGGATGTCCGAGTTGCTATCCATTAAGCATGCAGTGCGAAAGGAAGCATGTCATGCCAGTCTTTGTGAGTGACTATTATTTTTGGATGATTTTTGATAGCATGTTTTTATTCACGATTTTCTTCCCATTTTCTTACCCATTTAAGGCATGATACTGCTGATTTACCCTTGTTTTCATTACTTTTACAGATTTGGGCCTAAAATGGGAGTTTATGCGAAAAGATGCATTTTTGGGGCATTTTGTGTAGTTTTGAGCTTCAAGACCCAGAGTCGAGGTCCCGAGTCCAAAGCAGCGTTCAAGGTCCCGAATCGGATTCCCCATTCGGGACCCCGAAGGACGAAGAATGACATTTCCACGTGTCATCTCGCTAGAGCTTCCATGTGCCTCCTCTGACACTGTTCCTACAGTCTGCACTGACCACCAAATACCTACCACCCTGACCAAGTCAGCCCTTGAGCCCAATCCAGACCTACCCAAAGCTGGAAAAATCAGACAGCTTTATGCTTTTTCAGCTTTGTGCTTTAAGGAGCATGGATCCATTTTTATAGGCTTTCAAATAATGCATTTTGTCCCTAGTTTTAGGCTAAAGATATTTTGTGCTTAGAGCTCTACTATATAAAGGGCATCTAAGAGTAGTTTAGGACATCATCTTATCTCTTCTTACATTTTCTTATCACTTAGTATAATTTATTTAGTTCTAGTTTTTAGACTTCTCTCTAGTTTCTCTCTCTAGTTCTTGTTAGCTCATCTCCAACTTGCCGTCGGGCTTCAAACGGAATTTAGTAACAAAGTTTTCTTCCCTTAATCTATTTACTTATCTATTATGCTTTCTTCAATTATTATTTGTTCATCTTCAAGTATGAGTAGCTAAATCATTAGTTCTTAGCAAGGGTAATTCAAGGGTTGCAAGGGCAGATTCGAGGCCTTCATGTGCTTAATACGTTCTTGATGCTATATTCAATTATCTATCATTTTAATTACATCTTTGCATGATATAATTTGAGGCTTGATCAACTGATAATTATCTTATGTGAATGTTGCCATTCGTGTGGTGAATACGGAAGGAAAATTACATGAACCAAGTAGGCATCTGTTTAGTCTTGACTGTGTCAAAGTGGTCTCGAATAGATGGGGTGGGTAGTTGATTAGAGCGGGGTCACGAGCCTGACAAACTGAGGGACCCTTAGCTCTAGATCTGTCTTTTTTTAGCTTCATGGGCAGTTTGAGTATGGCCCTCCCGCATTCGTGCCTGGAGGGATGGCGAACTGTCAGGACTACCTCATATGTGGAAACGGGGGGTAGTTTCTCTTAAGAGAAAAGTAGGGGATATCCGAGGAATCTGGTCCCTATGTCATTTCTATGATGTCTCGAATGGAATATTTCAGTGCTGATGACGATCGAGCCCCCGAATGCAACCCAAGAATGCCTTTGCTAAGAATCCTTCTCCCTCTAATTGTTTGAGTTTATTACTTCCGTTTTGATATTCCTGTCTACTACTTCCGCTTTGATATTTTTGGACCGATTTATTAATTTGCTTTATTTTACCATTCGGGACCTCGAACGTGACATTCGAGACCCCGAACCTTGCTTTCTTAGATAAAATTGTTAGCTCCCAAATCTACTTTGGCTAACTTGTTTAGCCAAGTAAAAACCCCCCTGATTGTTACCCTTCGTGCTTTTCTCCCCCGAACTCATTCAAGACCTTAGATCAGTCTCTCACAATCCCTGTGTTCGACCCTGACTACCACTGTACACTATATCTCTTGTGCACACACGTTTTCAGGCACTATAAATCTATTTGACTGACGATCAAATTGGCGCCGTTGCCGGGGATTGTTTCAAGACTGATTTATTTTTCTTGTTTGTATGACCAGGAGATCTGCACCCGATTTACTGCCCCTTGATCACGAGTTAGGAAGGACAGAAAGAGGCCTTCGACGACTAGCCCAGGGATCGAACTCCAACCCTTGTGTTCGGGACCTCGAACGTCTCTTTGCTCTCCAGGACAACCCAGACCCCGAAGACTTACCTCCAGTCCATCCAGAAGGACCCAACATGGATAATCACGGCCTCGAAGGGGACAATGTTCCACCAGCCCCCCCGGTAATCCAGACCATCGATGAATTTAATGCTGCCCCCGAGACCCCACTAGTTGTATCGTTTGGCCAGTGGTCTCGAATGACTGGGAACTCAAATCCGCAACCATACACCACCTACCCCTCTATCGAGGGCTGGCTAAGGAAAATCCTCACCGTCACCTCCAACAATTACACTCCATTTGTGATGCCATGAAGCCCCACAATGTTACCATTGAGCATGCCAAACTCCGTGCCTTTATGTGGTCCCTCAAGGACGGTGCTCTTGACTGGTTTTATGACTTGCAGCCACGATCCATCAACTCGTGGGCTGAAATGTCCAAAGCTTTTACGGACAAGTACTACCCGGTATCCATCGCTATGGTGACCCGAAAGCAGCTCGTATCCATCCTCCAAAAAGACACGGAAGACCTTGAGCAGTATTATGAGCAGTTTAAAAAAATGCAAGCCCTATGCCCTTCGCATAATTTGTCCGAGCATGCCCTCATACAATACTTTTGTGAAGGACTCACGAGTCGAGACAAGGCCTTGCTAAACGCTGCTGCTGGCGGGTCCATTACTAGACTTACCCCTGCTGCCGCCAAAGACACCATTGAGCTCATGGCCAAGAATAACCTCCAGCTTAACAATTCCACTAGCGTTCAAGACGCCCGATCAGCCGCCATGGAGAATCAATTGGCCGCCATCACAGGAATGTTGCAAAATATGGCTTCGGGACAACCAGTCCAGCTCAAGGCCTGTCAAATCTGCCAACTTTCGGACCATCCTACTGATGTTTGCCCTTTTATTCCTCAAGAAATGCCCGTCAATGCAGCAGGGGGATTCAATGTCCCGTATGGTCAGCATCACAATCAAGGCTGGAAGCAGCCTAGTTACGGATGAAACAACAACCAGCAGGCCGGGCCCAATCATCAGTACGGTCAAAACCCATACGGCAATCACCCTCCTCCGTTCAACATGCAAAACTTCAAGCCTAGACCCAATTTTCAGAGTTATCAATATCAGAGGCAGCCACCCCCCGATCAGAATTTTACCATGCCACCACCCCCGAATGAGGAGCCCTCCCCCGATAAGAAGAAGATCGCTGAGCTGGAGAAGCAAATTCGTACTCTCATGGCAGAAATGAAAGAAGTAAAAAATGGTGGGAGATTTCCAGGGCAGGCGGAACCTAACCCGAAGCACGAGGCGTGCGCCATGAACCTCCAAAGTGGTCTCGAGATCCCCTCTCGTGTCCATCCAGACCCCGAGTCTCCAGGGGGTATTCCATAACCTGAAACCCACACTGTTGGTTCTGGTCCTGAAGCTACCAACGATGCACAACCACCCCCCGAACAGCCTGCTGATCAGCCCAAGAAGTCCCGATTTGGCGATGCAGCACTTGACCACTTCTTCTCCAGTAAAAAGTCTCGCTATAAGAAGAAACAGCCCGTTGAAGAGGAAGAATTCTCTTAGGAATTCATAAACAAAGTATTCGAGCCCCCGTTTCCTCAACGGCTGATCAGAAAGAAGAAAGAAGAAGAGGATCGGGACATCTTTGAGATGTTCAGCAAGGTTATCATCAATATCCCCCTCCTCAAGGCCATCAAAAACATGCCTCGGTATGCGAAGTTCTTGAAGCAGCTATGCACCAACAAGAGCAAGTTCACGGAGGTAAACAGGATTAGTGTGTGGGCAAATCTGTCCGCCCATATCCAACGAAAAATTCCACCCAAGTGCAAGGACCAGGGTATGTTCACAGTCCCGTGCAGGATCGGGACCATCGATATTGGGAAGGCAATGTGCGATTTGGGGGCTGGAATCAATGTCATGCCCTTAACCATTTACAACGGGCTTGGAATCGGACCCTTGAAGGAAACCACGCTTGTCATCGAACTTGCAGACCATTCGATGGTATACCCCAAAGGCATAATCACAGATGTTCTTGTTCAAGTGGGTGAATTTCTATTTCCAGCGGATTTCTATGTTCTCTCTATGGAAAATCCAACAAACACCAAGTCCTCGGATCTACTCTTGGGAAGCCCTTTCTTGGCCACTGCCCGTGCAAAGATTGACTGCTATGAAGCCTCTATCTCCCTTGAATTCGACGGGGAAATCATCCATTTTAATACGCTGGATTCAATGAAATACCCTCCCAAATTCCCTAGCGTCAATTTCATCGATGTGATAGACCCCATTGTGGAAAGTATCGTGGAGCTGAACTCAATCGAGCCCTTGGAGCTGATCCTGGATCAAAGCCTCACTCCCGAATCATTACAGGAGATGACATCGTCCATCGAGGTCCCCACCGAATTAATCATGGTTGCAACAGCCCTCGAAGCAAATACTGTCTTAGCAGTCGAGCCCCCGAGCGAGTCCCCCGAATGCATAAATCATGAACGACTTCCCCCTTCTCTGGTACAAGCTCCAGACCTTGAACTCAAGGCGCTGCCCTCGCACTTGAAGTATGCTTACCTCGGGGAGAGAGAATCCCTCCCAGTCATAATTTCCAATAAGCTGGAAGCGGATCAAGAGATTGAGCTAGTGAACCTCCTCAAGAGCTTTAAGAAGGCCATCGGTTGGACGATTACCGACATCAAGGGTTTGTCGCCATCCTTGTGCACTCACCGTATACATCTCGAAGAAGACTCCAAGACAATCAGGCAGCCTCAAAGGCGTTTGAACCCCCTCATAATGGAGGTAGTTAAGAAGGAGGTCCTGAAGCTGCTCGATGCCGGGGTTATTTACCCCATCTCTGATTCTCCATGGGTTAGCCCCGTTCAGGTGGTCCCGAAGAAAATAGGCATCACCATCATTCCAGGTCCCGAGGGTCTGCCAATTCCCTCCCGAATCTAGAATGGCTGGCGTGTATGCATCGACTACCGACGCTTGAATGAGGCCACCCGAAAAGATCACTTCCCACTGCCCTTCATAGATCAAATGCTAGAGCGCCTTGTGGGCAAGACGCATTATTGCTGTCTGGATGGGTATTCGGGATTCCACCAGATACCAGTAGCCCTTGAAGACCAGGAGAAGACCACTTTCACATGCCCATTCGAGACCTTTGCTTACAGACGCATGCCATTTGGGTTATGCAATGCTCCGGCTATATTCCAGAGGTGCATGGTCAGCATCTTTTCAGAATTTGTGGAAGAATGCATCGAGGTCTTCATGGACGACTTCACGGTTTATGGTAATTCCTTTTCCGAATGCCTCTTGAACTTAAAGAAAATTCTGCAAAGATGTGTTGAAACTAACCTTGTGCTTAATTTTGAAAAATGTCATTTCATGGTTGACCAAGGGCTTATCTTGGGCCACATCGTGTCCCGAAAGGGTATCGAAGTGGACAAGGCTAAAATCCAAGCTATCGAGACCTTGCCTTACCCCTCGAATATTCGAGATGTGCGTTCTTTTCTTGGTCATGCAGGATTTTACAGAAGGTTCATCAAGGACTTCTCCAAGATAGCCCAGCCAATGTGCCAACTGTTACATAAGGGTGTGGACTTCATATTTGATGAAAAATGCAAGACGGCTTTCGAGACCTTGAAAGCTAAGCTCATTTCTGCTCCTATCATTCGGGCCCCCGACTGGACTCTCCCCTTTGAGATCATGTGTGATGCTAGCAATCAGGCTTTGGGAGCCATTCTGGGTCAGAAGAAAGACAAGGAGACGTACGTTTTTTACTATGCTTCCAAGTTGCTGGACCCCGCGCAGCAAAATTATACAACGACGGAAAAAGAGCTTTTGGCGATTGTCTATGCCCTTGATAAGTTTCGGCAGTACCTCCTGGGTACAGAAGTGATAGTGTATTCCGACCATTCAGCCCTTCGGTGCCTACTCAAGAAGACCGATGCGAAGCCTAGGCTTATCCGCTGGATCCTACTACTTCAGGAATTCAATCTTGCCATCAAGGATAAGAAAGGAACCGAGAATTGTGTAGCTGACCACTTGAGTAGACTCTCGACCCAAGAAGATGACTCCCAAGTAGCCATTCGGGAGACCTTCCCAGATGAGCATTTGTGCTTAGTGGATACCGCCAAGTTTCCATGGTTCACAGACATAGCAAATTTTTGTGCCACTGGCGTGCTCCCTGTCGATGCCTCGAGCGTGGAACAAAACCGGATCCGAAGGCAGGCCAGGACCTATGTTTGGGACAGCCCCTATTTGTGGAGGCATTGTTCAGATCGGATTATTAGACGCTGTGTCACAATGGACGAGGTCCCGTCCATCCTCAAGTTCTGCCACTCGACCACCGAAGGAGGGCACTTTGCTGCGAAGAAGACATCGCTCAAGGTCTTAGAAGTTGGTCTTTATTGGTCGTCTATCTTCAAGGATAGTTATTTGTTTTGCGCTGCATGCCCTCGGTGCCAAGCTATGGGAAACAGCGGGGCGAGAAACCAAATGCCCTTGACCAGCATCCTTGCGTGCGAAATTTTTGAGATTTGGGGCATTGACTTCATGGGACCCTTCCCAAATTCATTCGGGAACACGTACATCTTGCTTGCGGTGGACTACGCTTCCAAATGGATAGAAGCCAAAGCCACCAAGATAGACGATTCGAGGGTAGTTGCCAATTTTCTCAGAACACACATCTTTAACCGATTCGGGACCCCTCGCGCCCTCATCAGCGATCGGGGGACTCATTTCTGCAATAGGACGGTCTCCTCGTTACTTGGCAAGTATGGCGTTACACATCGAATATCTACTGCCTATCACCCCCAAACCAATGGGCAGACTGAGGTCTCGAATCGGGAGATCAAGGCTATTCTCGAGAAGACCGTGAATCAGTCAAGGAAAGATTGGAGCCTCAAACTGGGAGACGCGCTTTGGGCCTATCGTACTGCATTCAAGACCCCGATCGGCATGACACCATATCGGTTGGTCTACGGCAAACCGTGTCACCTCCCGGTCGAGATAAAACACAAGGCGTTTTGGGCGATCAAAAGAGTCAACATGGATCTGGACTTGGCAAGCAAGGACCGCTGTTTGCAAATTCAAGAACTTGAGGAACTATGAGGAGATGCTTATGAAAATTCACTGATTTACAAGGGCAAAACCAAAGCCCAGCATGACAAGCACCTCGTGGTCAGGACTTTCACGATTGGACAGAAAGTTCTGCTCTACAACTCACGATTGCGGATCTTCTCGGGCAAGCTCAAGTCCAAATGGACGGGACCCTACAAAGTTATCACAGTGTTTGATCATGGAGCTATTGAGATCCAGAACATGGACGGGGGAGAACCATTCAAAGTGAACGGGCATAGGCTGAAACCCTTCTATGAAGGATTCAAGCCCTCAACCGCCGAGGAAGTAAGGGTCGAGGACCCAGTAGACAATGCCCCCGAATGAAGAAACAACGTCTAGGCCTAGACGATAATCAAGGCCAAGTGTGGGGACAGCCCCCGAATTCCTAACTCTCTCTCTTTAATTCTCTCGCCCTTAAATTCTGAGTCCAACAGTCTTCTTCTCTCTTCCCTAGGTGGTCTTAACTAATCTGTCCCTTCTTATTCCCCTTTTTAATCTTTTATTCCTTTCTTTTATTTTATTTTGTATGAGTCAACTCAAGCTTTTCAAATTCTTTATACTCACTTTTTATGTTACCTAGGCAAATTTCAAAATTTCTTTATTCTCTCTCCCTTTCATTTAAATCCTTTGTCTCTCCCTCTCTCCAATTAAATGCTATGTCCCCTACTTTAATTAACCCCCATTTAATTCTTTTGATTTTATTCCCCTCTCCTATTTTCAAATCCTAAAAGCTAATTTGCTTTTCAGTTTTCCCGTGCAGGTGCAGGCGCACGCTGCCCTTGGCACTGCGCGACCTCTCCCGGCGGGACACGTGGCGGACGGAGCCCGAGGAGACCAGCTCCCATCTCTCTCTCCACCTTTCCACGTCCTCCAACCCACTAACCCACGCCACCTAACCGTCAGACCCCATCCGTTACCCAACCTAAACCCCTCATCTCTCCCAATCAAATCAAAACACAACATTTCCTTCACTTCTTTCAAAACACAAAACCCTCCTTCTTCCTCATGGCACGCACAAGCCTCAACCTAAACAAACCTACCACCTCTCACTCATCCACTCCTACTCCTCTCTCCACTCAACCCCAACCAAAAAACACCACTGCCGACCAGTCCCTTACCGCCACTGAACCACTCCGATCAGCCTCCTCGGAAGACACAATAGACCTCGACGAGATAACTTTCACCACCGCCCTCCAAAAAATGACCAGATCCGGAAAGGTGCACCGCGTCCCTCCAACCACGACAACAGCTTCCTCTCCCTGCCTTCTAAGTAGAGCTCTTCTTTCCCGCCTCCTAACGCATTCAGGTTTCCAGTTGGGATCGATAGCTGCACAAACACGATACAACGTTAGCGTTAGTATCGCCTGAAATAATGAAAAAGATGGCACAACACTTACCCCTAACACAGGCTCGGATGTCAGTTCCACATTCCAGATCGCGAGTGTGAACGCTAATCTCCAGCTTGAGCAATTCATGTAAACCAGCCTTGCTCAGGGGAAGTAAGAGTTACCCGTTGACCCCAAGCGTTATCCCGGATACCGCTGTTAAAACCGGTCTACCACTGAGGGCTGGGCAGTTCGACGACAAAAAACTCATTCTTCCAATCCTCAATGGAAGACTCAAGGTGTTTGAGTTTCCAGGTGAAAGATTTTAGCGAGTCATCGTCATAACGGAACGATATCGTTATTACACCCCTACGGCTATACAGTTGAAAAAGCGATTTAAGCAATAAAAGGGAAGGAAGGGTAATTCCCTTGTATTTACAGAGTTCCAGAAATGCATAAATGCAACAGTACGCATTGGGCATTAACTGGACTGGGTTCACCTCTAGAGCCACGAACAGTTGTTCGATGAAAGAATTGAGAGGAAGCCGGAAGCCATAGGCAAACATTTTGGCATACAAAAGCCTACTGTTGCCAGGCAGCACACTATTAAGACGGAGCGTGTCCGAGGCAACAGAGACCTTATAATTCTCAGGAATATGAGCATTATATCTAGATAAACAATCTTAAAGTATGGCTGGAGAGGTTATGGTGGTAACAATATGGACGGATTTGGTTCCAGAACGACGAGTTCTAGCCATGGAAAATAATAATGAAAGATGAAGAAAACAACAGAGGAGAATGCAAGCTGAAAAAGCCAACGGTGACGCCGACCCCTCCTGGCAGCCCCGTCAACTCCGTTCCCCTCGATGTCAAACCCATCAGCTACGTTATTCCTTCTGATACCGAGGAGGAAGACGGGGCACAGACCAACTCCAGCCTCTGGGAGGCTAGGAGGGTCGAGAAGGAGAATGAGGAGCAGTTCCCTTGGGACTCCGACGACCAGCGGGCGGCTGATGCAGAAGACGGGGAAGACGAGGTAGAGCAGCCGGAGAAGCCTGATGAGCAAGACGCTCAAGACCCTAAGCAGACCACGAAGGGTCCCGAGGATGTTCGGGAGGGCACGGCAGCAGCAGCCACCAACGAAGGAGAGGGTGAGATTGACCAACCCCCCAGCCCGCCCCCGCAGAAGTCCAAGGGCAAGGCCAAAACTGCACTGACCTCTAAAGCGGCGAAGAGTGCCCCCAAGGCCCCACCCTCCAAGACCCCGGCCAGCAAGAAACGGAAGCTCCCGATCACTCCCAAGGGCAAGGCAGCTGCAGTTGAGACCCCCCCCCCCCCCCCCCCCCCCCGCAAATCTTAGCGCACAACAGAGGAGGATGACACCCTCGAGACCCCATCGCCTGCTTCGGGATCTAGACCCAGTTACCTGGTAACGGCTGACCTTGACTCCTTTAATGAATTGTTCATTTTTAATGATAAACCGTCTCTGGATAAGGTCACTTTGATGAACAATAAGGGGGTGGCCCCATGTGCTAAATTAGATATGGATTTCTTTGATAAGATGGGTATTGGGTCCCGAATTCGGGAGTTGGTTAGTGGCATAGGATGGGAAGGCCTGTTCTTCATGGATTAGCCTACGTATCTAGAGCTCAGCCTTGAGTTCTTTGTGAGTTTTTGGTACAAGGCAGATCTGTTCAAGCCCAAGGGTGGGGTGGGTCCCGATCTTTCAGCTAGGGGATGCGTCAATTTCAGGCTGGCTAGCAAGTGGCACCCTATGTCCCTCAACGACTTCAATGTCTACCTCGGTTTTGCCAGTCGTGAGGACATTCAAGGGGACGCATATCAGAACGCCTTGACCACTGTCCCGGCTGACTTCAACAATAATCTGGCCCTTCGGGAGCTCACCAGGCATCCTAAGGCTAAGTTCGACTCCCGTCACACCAAGGCTCATGGCATTCGAGACCCTGTGCTTCAGATTCTGCAAACCATTGCCCACGTGGGTAAATTCGGGACCTCCGGCCAGCTTGCTCAGTCCGAACTGTTTTTCCTATGGGTCATGCACCACAAAAAGCGGGTCAACCTTGGATATTGGATCGCCACCTCTGCTCACAACGTTGCAAATGCCCCCCTGGGTCACTCTCCTGTTCTTGGGTCCCTCGTCACCAGCTTGGCCTCACAGTTGTACACATCGAAGCTCCAAGAGCTGAATTTATACAAGCACCCGAGTCCCTTCAAGCTCCTTGGTCTCAAGACCTTGGACACGATGGGATTCTTATTTGTTACTAATGGTATCTTGAGCTTTCATGCAGATAACAAAGGAAAGATAGAAGGCAAGTTCGAGTACCCGGACCTATCCAAGCCCCGAGCCCAGTCTGATGCTCCCGAGCCACCTACCGCCAACCCGTCCAATGCCCCCGAAGCCCATGCCCCAGGTCCTGAGCCAATTCTGAATGACAACACTATTCTCAGTTTACTCACCGACATCAGAAACTCCAATCGCGCCATCCTGCAAGCCATCCGAGCCCTCACCATTGCCATCGAACAATTCGACTCCCTACCTCTTGAGCCCGAACAATTTCAAACCCCTTTTGCCCCTACGTGGGCTGATTATCTATGTTGAACAATTTACATTTCTGCTTTCGTATTAAACACTGCTATCTTTTTGTCTCCTTCCCGCATTGAGGACAATGCGCAGCCTAAGTGTGGGGAGGAGTTTGAACTGCTACTATTTATCTATGCATGCTATATTTATCTACTAGTTTATTTTTCCTAAGTTTATGCATGAATTATTCTCCAGTTTTTCAGATTTTAGCCTACTGCCTAGTTTTGAAAACACCCCCAAAGATGGACACACACCTGACTTATGCACTTAGAATAAAAATGTTGTCTATAGTCAAGGTCCCGAATGTGATCTTCTTTGCCTGTTATGCCTTATATCCGCTTCAAGGCCTAGACACCAGTAGTCACGAATTAAGACCTTGTGAGCATTTGAGCCTTCATGCCTATTGATAAGATTCAATGTCAATCTTGTGAGATTCTGCGTCGTGTGCGATCGGAACGGTGGTGAATGGCGGCGGGTGTACCTGCAAGGCGCCGGAGGGGGAGCTCCGGCGTAGACACTCCGATGCTTAAGTTAGTTCGGGTTTTAAAAGTGGTAGAAGTTTCTCTAGGTGAGCTTGACCTTACCCTCATTGTGAAAAATGGTGGGGTATTTATAGATCTGGACAGCGATACCTGGCGATATCAAAGAGGGCGCCGTTTGATGATGACGTCACAGGCGATATCAGTGGATGACGTCATGGGCGATGTCTGAGGGGGCTGCCGGGGGCTGCCGGGAGCGATAACCTTGTGGGTCCCTAGGATGGTATGACGCCGTGCGTATAGAATTGCATGAGTCCCCCCCCCCCCCCCCCCCCCCCCCCGCTGAAGTCGACCATCCTAGGAATCCTTCGCTGATCCTTAGGCGATACAGGGATATCCTTATGGAGCTCAGGGGGATCCGTTTCGATAAGAACCGTTTGTGCAGTAGGACCGTTAGGACTATCTCGATTGTTATCATAAGCCCAACTGAAAATGAGCCCGAGTGTTTACCAAGGGTTGTCCATGTCTGTCATCTTGAATGAAGGTTTTTGTCATGAGGTGATAAGTTCGCAGGGTCTCCGAGCTTCTTGGATTATTCAACGTCGATAAGACTCAAGTGATGAGCTGGAGATTGAGCCTGAGGATACTAGGCAAGCTGACTCTGACTTTCGTTCTTATCTAAAGATTCGTCCTGGAGGGATGCCCCTATCACCCTTGCAGTTGCGAGGTCAATACTCTCCGCCTGGCGGTATTACTCTGATTGGCCCCTCGGGGGGGACTTAAGAAGCCTCAGCTTATTCGAGTTGTGAAAGAGCTGTTGTCGGGTCATCGATAATATTGTCCAGGATATTCGACCAAGTCATACCGGGGACTGGCACATATTCCAGGTCCATTGCCCTTCCAAGTGTTCTGCAAACATAGGAAGGAGATAGATTCGTATATAAAGGTTAGTAAACTTTTGTACTCACAGAGGTTTGAGGTCAATATGAGCCCAATCTTTCTTTTACGCTCAATGAAACAGCGGTATCAACGCGGCTTTACGCCATCAGCTGCCTATGATTAGCGCGGCTTTATACCACCAGATGCCTGCGATGCCAGCGCGGTTTTACGCATCTAGGGATACCTGTGACATCAACGCGGCCTTACACTGTGGATACCGGTAGCCATATGGCCTTTACGTGATGGCCACCCATAATATCGTGTCTTTCGGCGTTTTTCCAGACCTTGTCTCGCATTCCTGCCGATATCTGTATTGCGGACAGTATACGAACATTGCCCTTTTCTTCCACTTTGGGTTCATCAGCCCTTGCGGTTATCGGGTCGGCTCGTCTTTTGAGGACCCCATTGTTCTTTCCTCCGAAACCTCCTTCTTGGAGCCTATAAATCAGGGAGTTTTTTCCACCCACGTTCTCCTCATCTTTTCCAACACGCATCATGGATCATCTGACTAAGAATTTCCTCTTGTCCAAGGGCCATTCTCTCAAGAACCTTAATGATGGTGACGTCGGATTCCTAGAGAACATGCTGGTCAAGACTTCTGAGGACATCCTGGAGTTACAAGGGATGCTGACCCCGCTTCACTCTAGGCTGGGGGCCACCTCTCTGGAGGATTTCAGTCCTTTGGAGAGCGTATCGAAACTGTCTGCCTCCATCGCTCGGATCCAAGTGGTGATCGCCATGCTGCAGCAGCGCAAAGATATGCTGGGGTGCTGCCTGAAGGGAATGAGAGCCACTTCCCATGATCTGCTCCTGGTCATGGATTCCTTGAGGGACCTTCCCGAAGTGCCTGAGGACGCTGGCTCTGATGCTTGATAGCGGTGGCTCCCTTTGTACCCTTTTCTTTTCCCTCTTGTTCATGTACCTTCCGGCCGTTAGGCCATAATGAATAAACAGTTCTTATCATGTCGTCTTGCGATTGTTCTTCTTCTTCTTCTTTATTGCTCTCTTTGTCATTTTCCAATGAAGATATTCTCAGCCCAACTGAAAACGGTTCAGCCACTAGGTTCTTATTATTTGGCTGCTCTGCATTAAATCCAAGCCGCTGTTGCCCTGGCAACTGATTGGGCAAATTTGCGGTTTTCCTCGATCAGGGGAAAATATCAACAGGCGTGACTGCAAATCCACCTTTGTACTTCAGGATGTACACGTGTCTTTTCTCAAGAGTCGGGTTGGAAGATTAAAAGATCCTTTTTTCCCCCGTTTTCTGGCTATTTAAAAGGGGATCTTCCTTCCTTCATTATCATTTATCTTCTCGTTGTTTTTCTTTCCCACCAGTGTTAATCTCATGGCCGATTCTCATTTCTTAGATACGTTTGCACGGGATTCTCCACCAACTCCCCCGACCTCTCCTGATTCGGATGATCCTCTTCCATCGCCCCCCTGGAGGCCGCCCGTTCGCCGACGGTGCCGCAAGAAACGGAGGAAGGAGGCTGCAAAGGCTTCTAAATCATTCTATGACGCTCTGGCCACTTTTTCTTCGAAGGGGAAGGAAACATCCTGTCCTCCTCGCGAGTCACCGCAAGAGGCTCCTTCTGCCTCTTCGGCTGTGGGGACGATGCCGCCGCCTGTTGAGGAGAAGTCAGATCAGTCATCTGCTCTCGTGGGGGAGAAGGTTGAAGAACCTTCTCCTTTCGCTGGTGAGGATGAGGATGATGTGGTCTACTGCTACGGCATCTCCTGGTCTGATGGGGAATAGATGGGCGTAGCGCGCCTTTTTTGTAGATGCCGCATGGCTTCTTAAAATAATAAAGCTTTTATTTTCTTTCGTTCTTCCGCCGCTTTCCTTTTTTGTGTTTCCAGGATTATCGCGGGAGTAAGCCTTTCGCTGGGGCGCAACCGCTTTTTGGTTTTCGGTCAGCAACTGTCTTCTTCCAAAAGGCATTGATGACTGTCCACGCGTCCTTTTTCACTTTGCACGTGTTTTGCTTTCACAGGCTGTTCCTTTTTTAGGTTTTTCCTTTAAAAGGAATTCGCTCTTCTATTTTAACACTTTTCTGCTGATATTTCGAAATTCTTCGTATTTCCTTTCTTCTGTGCTTCTTTCTTCCCGAGAGATTTTTCTGCAATTGCTCGCCGGTGCCGACGGCCGATTCACTGGTTCTCTGCTCCAGGTATTTTGTTCTTCTGTCGCCGTAATTTTACTTTTCCAGTCCATTATGTCTTATACTACATCCTCTGCAACCACTGAGAATCCCTTAGATCCCGAGGTTAGGAAAGCTCGTAGTATCTTTGATTGTAATGAAGTTTTGCGGGCTGAGTTAGAGGAACATGGTATCACTTTTCCTACGGGATATCGCCCCTTTATCTCTCTGAAGGATACCCGGCTTACGAATGCCATGTGGGTAACGTTCCGGCTGGTTTATTTCAAGATGTTTACCTACGGGTTTCGTCTTCCACTTCATACTTCTCTGATGAAGCTGCTCAATCATCATGATCTTAATCCCGTTCAACTAACTCCCCCCTCCTGGTGTGGGCTTTACGCCTTTCTTCGTTCGTGTGAGATGAAGCGTATTTTTGCTCCATCGCTCGATCTGTTTCATACATTTTTGATCTTAAGGTGTCGCGGCTGCTTGATAGATATTACCCCTAGATGGGATGAGGATGTCATTCGGTTCTTCTGGCGGAACTTTCAAGGCTTCGAAGAGAACGTGGCCAACTGGAAAAACGGCTTCTTCACCCTTCGCTTACCCTCTCGGTATTGGCGCGGTGGGTTCAACCGAGTGATCACTGGTGCCGCTTGGCAAAAACCAAATGTGTTGTCCAGTATGGATGTATCTAATATTAACGCTCTTATAGAGATAGAAGGGCCTTTCCGTATTCGAGAATTTGCTCGGTTCAGGCCTCTGTCAGAGTGTGCCGTTGGTGAGTTTTTCTTTTATCGCCTTATCGCCACGACTTTCTTGTTATATTTAAAACATTTTATCGGCAGGTAACGCTGAGGGACGCTCCTTCGGAGAAAACGATGCACCTTTGAACGTAGTGCCGCTTCAGACGTTACCTCCTTCTCCTCTCCCGGAAGGCTTCAGTCGTCCGCCTATTCCGCCGCGAGGAACGAGAAACAAGACTGTCGTGACACGCAGCGCCTCCACCCGATCTTCTCGTTTTTTGGAGAATTGGCTGCCGCCTCGCGGTAAGGGAGCGGCCCCGAATAACCCTGTGGTTGAAGAGGTCGACAACGATAGCGGGAGCATGGATGCCGGTCCCGAGCTGCATCATGCTACTCTTGCCCAGCGGAGGAGGCTTAGGTCAAGAAAAAATGGTCCTGCGGCGGAGTCAGCCGAGGATGATAGCGACGAGATCGCTGCCGAAACCGAGCGTCTCGTGAAGAGAGTTCGCAAAGAGAAGTCTGACCCGCCGATTCCTTCCGCGGAGGAAGTCAACGGGGTTCCCACCGAGGAGGTTAACGCTCCGAGCGTTACGGGTCCTTTGCCGACGACGGAAGTTACCGAGGTGTCCTCTGTCATTCCTCCCAAAGTTCATGAGGCTTCAGCAGCGATGGGGCCATCTCTGGCGTCTGGCGGTTCTACTTCTCCAATTTGCTCCTTTATTCTGAATGTGAGTTTACCAGTTCCAAATCCGATTGCTCCTCCTACCCATCCCCCGCAGAAGCCTGAGTTTTTGTATCTTTCTTCAATTTCGGGCGTTGGTAATTCCGTGAAAAATTGTTGTCCCCCTTATATCGCCAATTTGTCCCCTCAAGGCTTTCAAGGCCCTGCCGCATATCAGTTGAACTTGTCTTCCCTTGGCACCGACAGTCTTTGACTTTAGGGATATCGGATCCATCCTCAAGAGAAGAGCCAGTGGGCCCGATAGTGGGACAAATGTTCGCTTCTTCCAAAGACAAGGAAGAGTTCTTGTGGCATTCTCCTGACGTACGGCATTCACGTCTTCTGACCGACATGTTGGCCTGCTTTCGTGAGCTGAATTACTTTTTTGATGATCAGCGGGATAAGGTTCCCCCTTCTTTTGATTTAAAAGGGGAACTGGATGCCGCCTTGATGAAGGTGACGGAGCTATCGCAGCTTCAGGAGTGAACCCGGGCAGATTTGGACGACTGTCGTGCTGAGCTTGCTCGAGAAAGATCAAAGGGGAAGGCTAAGATAAACCTTCTAGAGGCGGAATTGGTGGTGGCTGATAGGAAGAATGTCTTCCTCCGCGAAGAGATAGCGTCTCGCGATGCGGATTTGGCCAAAGTACCCTCGAAGATAAACAAGACCATGGATATCTGCCTCTCCGAGTTTATGAATCTCTATCGCCAGGGAACCGTTAACCCGTCAGTGCTGGTCGATAACGCTTCCAAGAGATTGAAGGATTTAAGGGAAAGTGAGGGAAATCTTTCTTCTTCTGTGGGAGGACGAAGGGATGATGACCGCGATGCTTGCAAGGACCCATGATTGATCGGGATTGTTTCCTTTAGAAGACTTTCTGTTTATTCGTTTCTTTTGTCTTGTAATAACGCCCTGTTATGCGGCGATACATTTGCATTTTATTGCTTTTTGAACTCCATTCCCCCTTCCGCGTTGATTCAATGCTGCCCTTTTAATTAATGTCTTCTTGCGCTGTCCCCTTTCTCGCGATATCATGCTTGTTTTTTCCAAGAGATGGTGCCTGCTTTTCAAAGCATTTAATGCTTGCCCTCCTTTCATAAGAAAATTCGCGATTGTACAGACACACGTGTCCATTTCTTCTGGCGCTACGAGCTAGCGTGCTTGAAAACTTTGCCTAGATCGAGGCGTTGTAGCGCTTTTCTAGGATTGTACTCATTACCTGAGTCTATTCCTTGTGCCACTTCCACGCGACGACTGTGGCATCCGTCGTTTCGTTTAATTATTAGGGTTATAAAACCCAATATTTATTCTTTTAGTTTTCTTTTACCATTTTTTTTCCCATATTTCTTTCAGCCGCCTCATTTTCTCTCCACTATCCAGGGCTCTTCGAAGTGCTTTTCTCTGAAGGTATTTTCTTTCTCCTCCATCGTCTTCTTCATCTTTTAGCTTTTTAATTCTGCCATGGCTAAGACTCGCCGTTCTGAGTCGAAATCTGCCGATGAAAAAAGGATGGATATTACGGCCAGTGTTATCACCTCTAAGGCCGCTCTTCGTGAGCATTTGGCCGCCCATAATGCTATCATCCCTGATGATTATAAGGCCAGTGTTTCCCCCGAGTTTATACGTTTAGCGTTTTGACGGGCACTCGTAGGGGCATGTATGCGCAGATGTTCCGTTATGGTTTTCGCCTTCCCATTGACCCTTTTGTCCAGGAATTGCTTGTTGCCGGCGATCTGTCTCCGGCCCAATTGTCCCCAAATGCATATTGTTGTGTTTATGCTTTTTTGGAGCTCTGTAAATACAAAAAGATTACTTCCCCTTCCCTTCTGCTGCTTAAATCTGTTTTTAAGCTGATGAAATGCCGGGGAGTGATAACGATATAGCCCCGCTTCGACGATGACTCTCTTAAGTCCTTTACTTGGAAACTCCTTCATATCGAGTCTTCCATTGATGGCTGGAAAAAGGAGTTTTTTGTGGTAGATATTCCTGAAGATCTTTGTTCCTGGTGGCGATCTGGGTTTAACCAAAACGTGGATGACACCGCTTGGAGCCAGCCAGAGACCCTTCCGCAGCGTGAACAAGGCTAGTTAAACAAATTACTCGAACTGGAAATCAGCGTTCACATTCGCCAAGTGGCTTGTCGAATGGACATTCGTGGTTGTGTTAAATGTGAGTGTTGCGTTACTCCTTTCTTTGTTGTTACTGTTACTAACGCTGACGTTATTTTGTGCTTTCGCAGCGACAGATCCCAACTATAAACCCGAGAGCGTAAGGAGACGTTTGAGGAGGGCTCAAGAGAGAGAGGAAAAAGAGAGAGACGCTTCCACAGAAGCAACTGATAATCCCACCAAACTTCCGGCCGCTTCCGCGAGCGTTGTCCAAGTGTCCTCTTCGGCCGACATTCCTTCGGGCGTTCCCCTCGTGACCGTCGCTGCTCCTCCTGCTCAGACTTCTTCTTCTTCCCAGGCCTCTAAGGCCATTGCCAAAGGAAAAAAGAAGAGAAAAACAAGAAGCGTTGCCGCTCTCACACCTTCTCCGGACGCGGCAGGCTCTTCAGAAGCGCCTCCTTCTAATACTGCTGCGGTAAGGGTACCTTCTAGCCGTCATAAGCTACATTTCCATTTCTGTTGTTGTTTAATTTCTTTCTTCTTTTCTTTCTGTATTTTGAATTATATTCTTGGCAGGACACTATCTCTGTTGCTACCTTCGCTCCTCCGTCAGACAACATGGAGTTGAGTTATGCGCTGACCGGTTCCAGGAAGAGACAGCGCTCGGGAGACGAGGGCGGAAACCCCTCTTCCTTTACTACCGGGGCAGAGAATAGGTCTGTGGATGGGTTTGACTCGACGGCTGCTCCTCAGGGAGAGAATCCTTCAGGATTTTTGGGGAATCTGGGCACTAGCGATACCTTGGAGGCTTCTCCCCATTCTTTCGGCGGTTCCGCTCATGTGTATCCGTCCAATATGGGATACCAGGATGTCTCACAGGATTTCTCTGGCTATCAGCCTCATGGCGTTTATATCGCTTCAGGAGGTTCATCGTCACAGGTCCGCGCTCCCTTTTCCTTGGGTTTTCTTCCTTCGCGTATCCCCCTCCGGGACCGTTTTGGTGAAGGAGGAGCCACTTTTAACTGTGTAGTAGATCTCGGTCCGCTGAGTGGGCCCGCTGCGGTGACCCATCAAATTGGATTATTCGATCTCCGGAATACTACTTTGACCGCGTTAGGGGGTGACGGCTCCGATGAGGTTACGGCTTTTCTAGCTTCTCAAGTATTGGCGTCTGCGCCAGAATAGGTAGCTTTTCTTTCGAGGTCTGTGCTGGACAGGGAAAACTCCATACGCTCTTCTCTTTTTACCAACACGATGTCTTTCCATTACTGGGCGGAGGAAGCGCGAAGTCAAGCCGCTTCCCTCTCCTCCGCTTTGAAGGAATTGGAGGGGGAGCGGGATGAGAAGAAAAAGTGGCTGGAGGAGCACACAAATTTATTGTTGGCTCATCGGGAGCAAGAAAAAGAGCAATCTGCCGCCTTAGCAGCGGAAAAGGCCAAAGTCATCGCTTTGGAGAATGAGAAATTATCCTAGGAGAATGAGACATCGTCTCTGATCAAGGAGAAAACTGCCCTAGAGGAAGAGTCAGCCGATAAGAGCATGTGGCATGTCGAACAGACTGCCGTCACTTTAGTTGATTGTTTTGAGGAAGTCCACGGGGTCGACGCGTACAAACCCGATGAGGTCTCTGCCGCCTTTAAACGAAGATCAGGGCACATTAACGAGGAAGGCTTTCGCCAGGCTAAAGCGGCAGGCTGGAAAAGGAGGAACCCCGAAGGTTGATGCGCTTTGAGGCTTTATCGCTTTTCCCTTAGTGACCAATCGTCATTAAGTTTTTGCTATTATTTTGACCATCACCGTTTGTAGCCCCCCTTAAATATTTTGATATGTTCGGACAACTTTATCGCTGACTTTCTTTTTGTCTAGTTGTCTGTTTGTGAACTCCTTTGGCGTTATCTTCGCCATATTTATTCCATGCGCTTTCTTTCCCGAACAGACCCTTAGCGTTCCTGTCAAAATTACGGAACTAGGCCTTGGGCTAGCTTTCCCAGTGAGTCTGATGGTATCTCTTCTCATGAGATCCTCTCTCTTTCCGCTGCCCGAAAAGTATTCTGCGCATTCTTAATTGTAAATTATCAGTAACAAAAACATGTTACGAGAGACAGTAATTACCCGTAGGAGCCTTTCTGCTGCCATCATAGGGCATTACTCTGGAGAATCGCTTTCGCTATCAGCTCTATACTTCACCAGGGATTACACATCTGGTTACTAGCCGGGATTTCACGATTCTCCACGTTTCCCTGTTTTCACGATCGGCCCTTAAGTGCCTCATCTTACTGAGCTGTCGGATCGGGACGGCTATCACAAGGCTAGGGAATTTTCACTTTTGGGCGTTGCCCTCGCGTCTAGAACCATGTCCTTCCTTAATGGCCTGGCTGCAGCAGCCCAGCCGTTAAGATAGGAGTCTTGTTTCTAGACGGAGTTTCTATTTTTTTGGGGCGTGTCTCTTCTTGATAGGCCGTCTCCACGAGAACGGTCCGTACAAGGAAAAGATTTTTCACTCCCAAAGATACCGGGTGGTGCCCTCACTTAATGAGCTGTCTGATCAAGATCGGTCATCACAAGGGTAGGACTTTTCACCCCCGGGGGCGTCTAGGATCTTTCAATCCGACGCTATTCAAGGTATGTTGGGTAGTGCCCTCACTTAGTGGGCCATCTGATCAGGACCGGCCATCACAAGGATAGGACTTTTCACTTCCCCAAGATACCCCTTTTTTATCTGCACAAGAGCAACCACAAAAACCCACGAAAGCTCTCTCATCGAGCATTAGTCATGGTTAGGGTCGGCATAAATCAAAGGTGCAGATAAAATTAAATTCTAGCATAATATAGCTTCAAGCGAGCGATATTCCAAGAGTTGGATATGGGTGTACCATCGAGTGTCTCCAGGCGATAGGTTCCTTTCCCGACAACGTGGGTGACACGATATGGTCCTTCCCAGTTCGGACTGAGTTTCCCCATTCGTTGTCCTGCCGCTCGCTTGTCTCTGAGCACCAGGTCACCAGCTTTCAGCAACCGCTCTTTAATGCGCCTGTTATGATATCGGGCCATCTTTCGTTTATAATGTTGCATTTTCAGAAGGATTTCTTCTCGGACTTCTGGTAACGCATCCAGGTTAGCTCGTAACCTTTCCTCATTTAGTTCCTCACGAAAGTGGGTCACCTGTAGGCTCATGGTTCCAATTTCTACTGGTGTGACGGCTTCGGTCCCGAAGGCCAACGCGAAGGGCGTCTCTCCGGTACTAGTCTTAACGGTCATACGGTATGCCCACATCACGTATGGTAGCTCATCAGCCCATTTCTTTTTAGACCCTTCTAGATTTTTCTTAATACCGCTGAGGATGCTCTGATTGGTCACTTCCGCTTGCCCATTAGTTTGCGGGTGAGCTACGGAGGAAAAGCGTTGCTCGATTCCGAATTCTGAGCATTGGTCTTGAAAGAATTGGCTGGTGAACTGCGTCCCATTGTCGCTGACGAGGACACGGGGTACGCCAAATCTCATGATAACCTGATGTTTAAAGAAACGCCAAATTTTCTCTGCCGTGATTGTGGCGACCGTTTCAGCCTCCGCCCACTTAGTGAAATAGTCCACCGCCACTATCACAAATTTCAGTTGGGACCTTGCCTTTGGGAATGGACCTAGGATATCGATCCCCCATTTGGCGAAAGAACAAGGGGCGATAATTTCAGATATTTCGGTGGCAGGTCGCCGAGGAATTTTAGCAAACTCCTGGCACTTAGGGCAAGCTCGCACATAATTGTGGCAATCTCTTCGAATGGTGGGCCAATAGAATCCGGACCGGAAGACTTGTGCCACCAGGGTATCGCTTGACACGTGCATACCACACACTCCTTCATGGATTTCGCGCAAGGTGTGAAGACCCTCTTGCCCAGTTATACATTTGGCGGCAGGGTGAGAGATACATCTTCGAACCAAATCCCCGTCATAGTACGTACAGCGGGCTGCCTGTTTCAGTACCTTCTTCTTTTCAACGGTATCCTCAGGCAGTTCCTCGTGTTTCAAGTATTTGATTACGGGAATTCGCCAGTCACTATCACGTTCCTCCACACATAAAGACGCTTGCTCCTCCATGAAGGATGGTACTGATAGCTCACGATAACATATGTCCTTAGGTATGAACGCTTCCGGGTTTGCGGCCAATTTTGCTAGGTTGTCTGCTTCAGCGTTTTCCTCCCGGGGAATATGCTCAAAGCTGACTTGCATGCCCTCTTTCTTTATTTCCAACAGTTCTCGCTTCACTTTGGTGAGATATTGAATCATGATGGGTTCTCGGGCCTGAGAGTGCCCCAAGACCTGGTCCATTATTAACTTGGAATCACCACAGATTTTTAGACGCAGGTCTCCTGTTCTTCCAGTATCATGCCTTCCTTTAGAAGAAAGCTCCTTTCCAATTCTGAGCCCGGCTAGCAACGCCTCATACTCTGCCACGTTATTAGATAACGGCTGTAGGATTCGGATGGCGTATCGTATTTGCATATCATGTGGCCCATTTATAAAGATTCCAGCTCGAGCCAGCTCTTGGTTTTTAGCCCCATCCACATGGACGATCCAGAGATCCGTATAGGTTTCCGGGAATGGGAGATCCATATCGCCTCATTCCGCTTCAGGTACGCCTTCTAAAGGATCCTCTGTAAAGGTGCATTCCGCTATGAAATCAGCCAGGATCTGAGCCTTTACAGACGGTCTAGACTGATACCTCAATCCATACTGTTCCAATTCGAGTGCCTAGATCAACATCCTTCCGGAAAATTCAGGCTTTCGAAAGATCCTTTTTAAAGGCTGGTCTGTGAGTACGATGACGGAATAAGACTGAAAGTTTCGGTCCATTTTGTGGGTGGCTTGTATAAGAGTGAACGCTATCTTTTCGATTCGGGCGTACCGCAATTCCGCATCTTTAAGAACGTGGCTCACAAAATAGACTGGGCGATGAGAGTGGTTGTCGTCGCGAACAAGGACGGCACTGACCACTTCGTCTGCAGCGCCAAGATACAAATATAAGGTATCGCCTGCCTTGGACCTTGTCAATAATAAATCAGACGAAAGATAATCTTTCAGGCCGATAAATGCTTCCTCGCAGTCAGGGGTCCACCCGAACGAAGCTTTTTTGCGTATAACTTTGAAAAAAGGGAGACACTTCTCTCCTTGCTTAGAAATGAATCGTCCAAGGGCGATGACTCGCCCTGTGAGTCTTTGTACTTCTTTGACGGTTCTGGGCGATATCATGTCTTGTATCGCTTTGATCTTCAAAGGGTTAGGCAGAATACCCTTTTGACTAACGACGTAGCCCAAGAATTTTCCCGTTTGGAATGCAAACATGCATTTTCGGGGATTCAGCTCTATGCGATACCTTTTCATTACATCAAAGACTTCCTTTAAGTCTCGTAGGTGATCTTGAAAACTCGTGCTTTTTACCAATATATCATCGACGTACGCCTCTACGTTCCTCCCAATTTGTTCTTCAAATATTTTGTTGGCCATTCGTTGGAACGTTGCCCCGGCATTTTTTAATCTGAACGGCATCGCCGTCTAACAGTATGTGGCCTTTGGAGTGAGAAACGCAGTCTTTTCTTCATCTTCCCGGGCCATAGGAATTTGATGGTATCCGGAGTTGGCATCCAGTGAGCTTAAATAAGCGTATCCAGCAGTCTGATCAACCAACTGATCTATCCGAGGAAGCGGGTAACAATCTTTAGGGCAGGCATCATTTAAATCAGTAAAGTCGATGCACATGCGCCAATCCCCATTGGGCTTAGGAACAAGAATGGGGTTCGCTAGCTAGGTGGGATATTGAACTTCACGAATGAATCCTGCATCGAGGAGCTTCGCTACCTCTTTATCCACGGCCAACGCCTTTTCATTAGAGAACGCGCGCCGCTTTTGCTGTACTGGCCTGGCCTCTGGGTCCACATTAAGCCGATGTTCGGCTATTTCACGCGATATTCCTGGCATATCCGCGGGTTTCCACGCAAAGTCTCCTTGGCATTTGTTCAGTAGCCGGGCCAGTTGGAGGTTTTCCGCTGGGCTAAGTTTTTCACTAATCAAGAAACTTGCCTCCTCAATTCCGATTGCTGGAACGGGCACCATCTTGTCCAGAGGTTGGGCACGCTTCTCATCGCTTTGTTCATAGGGGTCTGCCGCTATACACACGTACCTATCGCAGCTTCTTTGGGTCATGAGCGAATAGCATTCAACTGCTAGTTTTTGATCACCCTTTATGGTTACCACCCCATCCCAGGAGGGGTACTTCATCTTCAGATGCTTCTGAGATATTACTGCGCCAAAGCGGTTAAGGAAAGGTCGTCCGAGTACGACATTGTAGGGCAAATTCAGATCCACGACAAGGAATAACAAGTTCTCTGATCGCTTGTAGGTGTCTTCTCGTAAATATATAGGCAGGGTAATCACCCCCGTAACAGGGATTGGAACTCCATCAACGCCGACTATAGGCCGTTTACTAGGTGTTAGCTCATTAGTAGGGCGTTTCATGAGGTTGTAGGCTTCCAGCGAAAAGAGATTCACCGCACTCCTATTATCAATGAGAGTTCTTCTGATTCCATGGCTAGCGATGACGGGCGTAACTACCAAAGCATCATTGTGTGGGTAGACGACACCTTTCTCATCTTCTTCAGAAAAGGACAGTACCATTCGATCTAAAATGCCTATCGCATCTCCTTTTTTCATCGTGCCATCTCGTGCGCGTTTGTCTCCTTTCGGGAATGTCAGCTGCTCTGACTCGTCCATATAGGGAGTTCCTCCCGCAATGATATTAATCATGGGGATATACTCGTCATCAACCGTGAGAGCATCCCTATCTTTCCCTCCGGGAATATTACCCTTTTGCTGGTCGTGAGGAGGAACGGGTCGTTCATCCGCCGTCCTTTTCATGAGATTATTGTGGGCATCTTCTCTTATTTGGGTGGCGAATTCTCCCAAATATCCTTCTTCAACCAATCGTTCTATCGCCGCTTTTAAGTCTCTACACGCCTCCGTGGAATGGCCTCTGGCTTTGTGAAATTTACAATAAGCATTTTCTCTTCTCCCTAAAAACACTCCTGGTTTTGCAGGCGCGGGGTAGCGGATGGGAAGGTTTCGCTATTCCGCTATCGCTAAAATTTCGGCCCTTGGCACATTGAGGGAAGGAAAATCTGGGTCGTACGTTCAATTTTTATGAGAATCCCCGCGCCGCCGAGTGGGGGAGCCATTGGTTTTTCCCTTCAGAAAATTGCCCCTTTGTCTGTCAGAGGTCTTGGGGATATGATCCTTCCGCCTAGCGTAATCATCGGTAAAATGGTCATCGGGTAGAGGCTTCGCAGGAGCAGCAGTGATTTGAGATGCCCCCTACGGCACACTGTACGTTCGATCTCTGTTTTCTTCTTCTTCCATTTTTGTGTAATTGTGGGCTTTAAGTCTCAACGCGTCTAAAGTCAATGGGGGTCCACCATAAGTGCGTCTTTCAGCTTCCCATAATGACAATTTCTTTTCAGAGCTTCTATAGCAAAATCGATAGTAACGCTCGGCGTTAAGGATATTTCCAGATCGAAGCGGCTGAGAAAATCCTTCAAGGATTCTTGAGGCATTCACTGTATGTCAAATAACGCGGCGGCAGATTTTCTCATTGGAATTGCGGTGCTAAATCTGCTCCGAAATTTAGATTCTAACTGTGAGAAATTACTAATGGATCCACCAGGGAGACCTTCAAACCAGAGACGCACAACGCCCGATAGCGTCATAACAGATATTTGGCACAGCGCCGCATCGCTGTGGGTCTGAAACTGAACAAAAAATTTCACTTTATTGATATGTGAGATGGGATCTTTCGTACCATCATAAGTGTCAGTGGGAAGCTTTACACGTCGACTGACTCGGTGACGCCTTATACGACGGCTGAATGGGTGGCCCGATGTATCATCAAGAATTTCACGAGCTTGACGCCCTCTATCTCGCGGTTCTGGAGTAAGATGTCGCCTAGGAGATCGACTGCGACTCCTGCGCGAACGACTTCGATACCTTCAGCTACTGGACCTATCACTGTATTCAGGAGACAGACTTCTGTGGACTCCTTCCCTCCGTCCATCCCACCGGTTCCTAACCCCCTCAAGTTGCCTGTCTCCTTGTAGGAGGAGACCTTGCGGCATTTGCGGTACATAAGCCTCTACTCTTCCTTGAGCAAGCTGCCCAGTGCTACTCAGAGGATTTCCAGTAGGTAAAGGCATCTGGAGGTTTTCTGAAAACAACGGTGACAAAGGTCGATCAGCGACAATAGATGGAGTAAACATGATGCGAGGAGGGAAACCAGATCCAGAAGCACCGGGAGTGCCTCTTGTGGCCATTTCAGTCAAATATTCCAGTCGAGAACGAAGGGTCGCTATTTCCATTGCGAAAGGATGTTCACGGTTTAGTGTATATTCTCTCGAAAGAGGAGTGGAGAAGTCGGATCCCGCCATTTGAGATGACAAAATGTCTGTTTGCGAGGAGACCACTCCTCCAGCAATTCCAGCCAAATGGTCCAGGGGTCCTGAAATAATTGGTTGTGTCGTCATAGAGAGATCAGCAGTAGCAAAGGGAAAAAGCCGCCTGCGGATTTGGAAAGGGATATTAGAGGATGATGATCGGATCGACTCCGATCCTGTGATCATGACCATTCCAATCTTCTGACTAAACGGAGCTTGGCTATTAAGGACGCTCACTTAATATACCAAAGCTCTCAATGAAAGCACCATTTGATAAGATTCAATGTCAATCTTGTGAGATTCTACGTCGTGTGTGATCGGAACGGTGGTGAATGGCGGCGGGTGTACCTGCAAGGCGCCGGAGGGGGAGCTCCGGCGTAGACACTCCGATGCTTAAGTTAGTTCGGGTTTTAAAAGTGGTAGAGGTTTCTCTAGGTGAGCTTGACCTTACCCTCATTGTGAAAAATGGTGGGGTATTTATAGATCTGGACAGCGATACCTGGCGATATCAGTGGATGACGTCACGGGCGATGTCTGAGGGGGCTGCCGGGAGCGATAACCTTGTGGGTCCCTAGGATGGGATGACGCCGTGCGTATAGAATTGCGTGAGTCCCCCCCCCCCCCCCCCCCCCCCCCGCTGAAGTCGACCATCCTAGGAATCCTTCGCTGATCCTTAGGCGATACAGGGATATCCTTATGGAGCTCAGGGGGATCCGTTCCGATAAGAACTGTTTGTGCAGTAGGACCGTTAGGACTATCTCGATTGTTATCACCTATGTTTATTGTTTGAGTGAATGCATGACTAGGTACTGGCTGGGTTTGCATGATATCCATGGGTATAGACACATTTAGACATAGGAAAGCAGCAAAAAGATTAAGTCCTCACATCGAATTGTTCTCTCTCTTTTTCTTTTGTTCTATTTCTTTCATCTTAATCCCGAATCCCTTCTTGACCTCTCCAATTCTAACCATTTGAATTTTCCTTGATCTTTCTCTTGGCAGGTGAAGCAATGTTATTGGGAGCACTATCGAGGGCTAGACTAGACGAATGAAGCAACAAAGGCAAAGTGTGGGGATCCCGCAAAAATTCAAGACCCTGAATACTGGCACAAATTCAAGACCTCAAAGCTGAATTCAAGGGCAGACCAGAACAAAAAATCACTTCCCAACCACAGCAAAACACAAGTGTGGGGAAGTCAAATCAGAATATCAAGCCCCCGAAAAACAAGGTCTCGATCCTCAATTCAGATCTCTCTTTCTCTCTCAAAAAAAAAAATAAAATAAATAAGAGACAGAGAAAAGAACAAGACCAAACCTTGAAAGCCAAGAAGAGGAAAAACAGCAGCCAGCATCCATTCAAGGTCCCGAGCCTAGGTCCCGAATGAAGAAGGCAAGGATCCCCCTCGAAGAAGAAAAGCCTAGTCTAGCTTTCGCCCTCAGCAACATTGCCTCATCGTTTTGATCCTTTTTGTCAAGGGAGCGTTCCAGGTTCGAGTTGGTTTCACCACCTTCTCATTTCACTTCCTTACTATCCCTCTTCTCCACTTTTTCTTCTCATTATGCTTCTTCCATTTCCTCTTGTCATTTATTTTCTTTGCTTCCCCTTCTTGCCCCCGATGCGAAGTCTTTTGATTGCTAGATTGCCTATGCGTGTGTCTAATATACTCGGATTGACTTGCAAACTTAGTTTTGTGCTACGTTTTTGCATACTTAAGTGTTTAAACACCTAACCTTGTTCACGAGCGTGAGTGCAAACACCAACCTATGTGAGGACCGCTGGTTGATAGGCTGATGCGGAAAAGTCTCTTCTCAAGGGTCGTTACCCTTCTGATTTGATGCAGGTGTATCTAGGCGGGGTCTGTTTTCATTCGAGGTCCCGAATCTTGACAAGCATGCTTATTCTCTGTGCTATGGTCTGGTGTGTCTGTTCTGTTTTGGGACTGTTTTAAAATTTTGTGAATACTCGAGGGCGAGCATTGGGCAGTGTGGGGATTATTTGATAGCATGTTTTTATTCACGATTTTCTTCCCATTTTCTCACCCATTTAAGGCATGATTCTGCTGATTTACCCTTGTTTTCATTACTTTTACAGATTTGGGCCTAAAATGGGAGTTTATGCGAAAAGATGCATTTTTGGGGCATTTTGTGCAGTTTTGAGCTTCAAGACCCAGAGTCGAGGTCCCGAGTCCAAAGCAGCGTTCAAGGTCCCGAATCGGATTCCCCATTCGGGACCCCGAAGGACTAAGAATGACATTTCCACATGTCATCTCGCCAGAGCTTTCATGTGCCTCCTCTGACACTGTTCCTGCAGTCTGCACTGACCACCAAATACCTACCACCCTGACCAAGTCAGCCCTTGAGCCCAATCCAGACCTTCCCAAAGCTGGAAAAATCAAACAGCTTTATGCTTTTTCAGCTTTGTGCTTTAAGGAGCATGGATCCATTTTTATAGGCTTTCAATTAATGCATTTTGTCCCTAGTTTTAGGCTGAAGATATTTTTTGCTTTAGAGCTCTACTATATAAAGGGCATCTAAGAGTAGTTTAGGACATCATCTTATCTCTTCTTACATTTTCTTATCACTTAGTATAATTTATTTAGTTCTAGTTTTTAGACTTCTCTCTAGTTTCTCTCTCTAGTTCTTGTTAGCTCATCTCCAACTTGCCGCCGGGCTTCAAACGGAATTTAGTATCAAAGTTTTCTTCCCTTGATCTATTTACTTATCTATTATGCTTTCTTCAATTATTATTTGTTCATCTTCAAGTATGAGTAGCTAAATCATTAGTTCTTAGCAAGGGTAATTCAAGGGTTGCAAGGGCAGATTCGAGGCCTTCATGTACTTAATACGTTCTTGATGCTATATTCAATTATCCATCATTTTAATTACATCTTTGCATGATATAATTTGAGGCTTGATCAACTGATAATTATCTTATGTGAATGCTGCCATTCGTGTGGTGAATACGGAAGGAAAATTACATGAACCAAGTAGGCATTTGTTTAGTCTTGACTGTGTCAAAGTGGTCTCGAATAGATAGGGTGGGTAGTTGATTAGAGCGGGGTCACGAGCCTGACAAACTGAGGGACCCTTAGCTCTAGATCTGTCTTTTCTTAGCTTCATGGGCAGTTTGAGTATGGCCCTCCCGCATTCGTGCCTAGAGGGATGGCGAACTGTCAAGACTACCTCATATGTGGAAACGGGGGGTAGTTTCTCTTAAGAGAAAAGTAGGGGATATCCGAGGAATCTGGTCCCTATGTCATTTCTATGATGTCTCGAATGGAATATTTCAGTGCTGATGACGATCGAGGCCCCGAATGCAACCCAAGAATGCCTTTGCTAAGAATCCTTCTCCCTCTGATTGTTTGAGTTTATTACTTCCGTTTTGATATTCCTGTCTACTACTTCCGCTTTGATATTTCTAGACCGATTTATTAATTTGCTTTATTTTACCATTCGAGACCTCGAACGTGACATTCGAGACCCCGAACCTTGCTTTCTTAGATAAAATTGTTAGCTCCCAAATCTGCCTTGGCTAACTTGTTTAGCCAAGTAAAAACCCCCCTGATTGTTACCCTTCATGCTTTTCTCCCCCGAACTCATTCAAGACCTTAGATCAGTCTCTCACAATCCCTGTGTTTGACCCTGACTACCACTGTACACTATATCTCTTGTGCACACACGTTTTCAGGCACTATAAATCTCTATTTGACTGACGATCAATTTTCTTCAAGCTTTTGTCTGACAGGTTTAAACTCAGGTTTCAATGGGATGCGATGCTCACCTATCCCGGGATCAAGACCTGGCATATCGGCGTAGGACCATATGAATACGTCCGAGTAGTCTTTGAGGAGGGAAATCAATCTTTCCCTCTAAGTCATATCCAAGGTAGTTCTGATCTTGACCAACTTCTGACTCTCATTGCTTGCCCCCAAGTTTACTTCCACCAATTCCTCCCGATGAGGGGTTATTTCCTTTTCCGAATTTGCTAGTAAACGGGCCAATTCGTCGGAGATTTTGGCCTTGTCTTCGGTCGCGATGAAGATTTCTTCGCCCGTAAAGACAGGTTTTATCAAGACAATCCGAACTAATATTTATCCTGAAATTAAAAATGCGAAAAGAAGAGATGCGTAAAAATAAAAATTGCATATATATTGATTTTTAACAAAGGGGAACATGAGTCCCCACAAAAATGTTTTCGTAAGAAAATGTGCAAACATATATATATATATATATTTTTTAAAGGAGTAATTACGGAGAGACATCTGGAAGCATGGTGATGGTCTAGTTGGACACAGACTCCCCTAACTTATTTTTAAAAATGACTGAACTAGGCGACAACTCTTCTTCACCCAGAGTGCAAATACGGAGGTCTGATACCCTGATTGGATTTTCATTGATGGTTTCAGCGGCGAAGGGGAATGTGGTTCGGATATGGGGGATTCATATTTTGCCCTCTGGCGCAGAACGTCCAAATAGCTTAGCCAGTTGCTTTTCTTTCTTTTCTTGGGCAATCCTGGCGAAATCGGCCTTGCTGGGTTGGTACCCTAACCCAAAGCGGTCTCCGAAGCTCTTCGGAGGTGCCCAGTCTTTTGATCCTTGTAACTCGGCCCCGAGCCATTTTCCCAATTGGAAGCTTCCCTCTAGTATTGACTTAGTGGTTGTTTCGGCTATTTTAGATCTTGAGGCTTCGCAAATGGGGGATCCTTCCTCGATCCAATCCCCGTTGACGATTTTGAAGGCTTGGAAAGAACTCTCCAAGGTTTCAGCAGTTTTGATGTAAGGCACGGATGCATGCTTGGCCAAGATCAAGGCTTCCTCAGCCTTTAGTGTGACGAGGGCATTGTCCTTGACGTATTTGAGGCACTGATGCAGGGAAGAGGGGACGGCTTCCGCTAAGTGGATCCAAGGCCGTCCTAGAAGCATGTTGTAAGCGGGTTGGATTTCCATGATCTGGAACGTCAAGGCGAAAGTGTGGGGCCCGATGACCATATCCAACTCAAAGTTCCCGATGATCTCTTGAGTGGTGCCATCGAAAGCCCTAGCCATCATTCCGCTAGGTATCATGTGAGAGAAATCGACCGGCAATTGTTCGAGGACATGCCTAGGAATGACATTAAGTGTGGACCCATTGTCGATTAGGGCCTTTGCTCTGACATGTCCCTTACATTCTACCGTGATGTATAGGGATTTGTTGTGATCTCTTCCCGAGGGGTTGATCTCTCCTTCAGAGAAGGAAATGCTGCTTAAGGCTTGAATTCTTCCGACGAGGTTTTCCACCCCTTCTGTGGTGATATCCTTAGTCACGAAGGCTTGCTTCAAGACTTTTAAGAGAGCTTGGCGATGAGGCTCTGAAGTAAGGATCAACTCTATGATGGAAATGCGAGCTGGGGTTTTCTTTAGCTGTTCGATGATGCTGAACTCGCTCTATTTCATGATCTTGAGGAACTCGGCTGTCTCGTCCTCGGTTATAGGTTTGCTCCAACCTTGCGTCTCTTCTACCGTCTCTTCGCGGATCGCAGGATTTTTTCCTTCTACCGTCTCTTCGTGTAAGTCTCGGCTAGGAGTATTCATAGCTAATGTGAACACTACTTTGCGTGGGGTCGTGGCTGCATCCCTTGTTTGGGCCACATATTCGAAGGAATATAGTGCTGGAGAGTTGTCCTCGATGACATTGATTGCTCCTCGGGTTTTCCCTTTGGTCTGAATGATCCCGAATGTTGTGAGTTGCTTGACTTTCTGCCGAAAAAGTCTGCAATCCTGGATTTTGTGCTTGCTTTACCCTTGGCAAAATAGGCATTGGGCCTGAATATTCCCCGGGAATGGCAAATATGCGTTGTTAGCTAATGCGAAGAACAGTTCTTCATTGGGTACTTCCTCCACTGAAGGGTGAGAATCATCAATCCCTCCTACTGAGATGGCGTTCACCCCTCCCTTTCCTTGGGAATGATTGGGGAGAGGGTTGGTGGATGTGTTGGGTCCTTTTGCTAACCCTTCGAAAGATACCCATCCACTTTTGATCAAGTGATGGACTTTTGCTTTGAATGCGAAGCAATTTTTCAGAGTGTGACCCAGGGCTCCAGCGTGGTATTCGCACCTTGCGTTGAGATCATACCACTTCGGGTAAGGAGGCAATTGAGGCTGAGCTGGAACCGGTACGATCTGTCCGGCCGCCAGGAGATGTTTGTAGATTTCTCCCACGGGAAGAGGGAGAGGAGGCAAAGGCTCTCGGTTCCACCAACTGTTTGACGTGTTTTAGTTATTTGGGTCCGTTGGTGGGTTATATGGCTTGGGTTGCATGGGTTGTGATGTTTGTACTGGAGGCGGTGAGAAATGTGTAGGATTTTGAGGCGCGATATTAGCAATGGGTGGTGAAGTGAAAGGAGAGAAAGTGGGTTGATATAGTGATGGCGAAGGGCAGGGCGGTGGCGATAAATAAGGCAGAGGTGGTGGAAATGGTTGCCCGTGATGAGCTTGGGGAGCAACAAATCCAACATCTCTTTTTACGACGGCCACTTTCTTTGGCACAAACTCTAGTACCGGAGGTGTGATTAGTCCGGACTTAATTCCTTGCTCGACTCTTCCGGCAATTAGGACCATGTCGGAGAAGTTGTTTGAAGGGTTCGAGATCAGGTAGGTGTAGTAGGGAGCCCTGAAGGTGTGCAAGAAAATCGACAAGAGTTCATTGTCGCTTAAAGGAGGAGAGATTCTAGAGGCCAACTCTCTCCATCTTTGAGTATAGGTCTTCACGGACTCGTCGACTTTCTTTTCCAGATTTTACAGGTCAGCGCGGTCGGGTGCTACCTCCATGTTGAATTTATAGTCTGTAGAAGGCATCGGACAGGTCTCTCCATGTCCTAATCCTGGCTCTGTCCAGACCCATATACCAAGTTAGGGTGTGCTTGGTCAAGCTTTCTCGGAATAGAAGAATCAACAATGGCTTGTTGTGGATCATCTCTGCCATCTTGTTGCAGTATGCTCTAAGGTGGGTCTTTGGGCACTCTACCCCAGTATACTTTTTGAAGTCGGGGATCTTGTACTTCGGTGGTATAACAATCCTGGGGACCATACACATATCGGCGGGGACCAGTAGGGTCAAAGGGATCAGCCCCTTCAATCGCTCGGAGTCTTTCCTCGAGCAGATTCAGTCGGTCACTTTTCGGTTGCTCAGCCATGATGGGGTTAGAACCGAAGGGTAGCAGAGGTTCTGACGAGAACTGAGGTTGTGCTGGGTTGAAAGCAATAGGCTGAGTTCCCACAGGTCCGGGAACTGTGCTTGGAGGAATGAGAGGGAGATACGAGGTCTCTAGGTGGGACTGGCTCTTGCTGGAGTCCACGGTAGGGTTGGTTGAAAGGTGCTGAAGTGACGCGGCAATCTCTTCGCCCGCCTTAACCATAGGATTTGCAGCGGTGGGAATAGTAAAGGGACTAATCCATCTCCACTGGCCCTCAAGGCCAGAAAGTGGCGGAGGTACAGAAGGCCCTGCAACGGCGAGCGAAGAGGGAGGTCCTTCTGTTTAAGTGGGATAAAACCTCAGTGGTAGTTCAGTGACAGCTTCATCTCTTTCCTTTTCGGCCCTGAGGGCCCTTTCTGTAGTAATCCTAACTTGCTCCTCTAACTCTGCGATTTTAGCCGTTAGTACTTCATCAGCCTTAGCCTGTTCAGTCATTTTTCATTTTTGAAGTCTAATTACAGGGAGCCTGTGCGGATTAGCGTGCTTCCGAGGAGCTATCGTGAACCTGAAAAAGGGAAAAACACAGAAACGAGTAAGTACAAGTGAGGATACGCAGGTGATGTGCAATCCCGAGGCCTCCACGTTGCTCATTCGCTCTTCCAGCTACACTTTCACTTGATATTTTCAGGGCGGTCGGAGAGGCGAGATATCCCAGCTATTGGCAAGATACGAAGGAACCCTCTATTCATTCCAATTATGTGAAGAAGTCGAAGACGTTATCTACGAAACCCAAATCAGCAGGGGCAACCAATGCCGCCATGCTAGGAAGATCTCTTTTACACTATGCTTTCAAATGATGTAGGGCCTGATGCCTGGTGAACCCAACCAAGGGGAGGGACGACGATCTATGCTATGAACTTGGAGTTTTTAGATAAGCTAAGAGGACATGGCCATGAGTGAGCAATACTCGGATTTTTTTCGACTGTTTGGTATGATTTTTTCGGTTTTTTGGTGAAACGATTGTGTTTATCTCTTTCCTTTTGCGATGGTCTTTTGAGTTGCTTCGGATGGATAATTGATATGAAAAAGTTGAGGCGATTTAATAAATATCCGAAAGAGTACGACTTCATTAAAAAGTGTTTACAAAATATGGTAAACTTGCCAACTACCTAAATTCATCAAAAATGGCTAAGATAGATGAAATCAGGGGTCTTAGTTACATGAAAAAGAAAAAGGGGTTGCCGATATTCGAGCCTTCCCATGAAGGTATCAATCCTGGACGTCAGAGTTCTGCTGCCAAAGGTACTCCATCGAAGCCAACTCCCCTTTCTGCATCTCTAACTCAGCCTCTAACGCGGTAATTCAGCTTTGCAGTGCCTGGCTTTTCCTATCTCCCAAGTCTGCGCGAGTAGTCAAAACCCTTATCGTCGAATCCTTGTCTTCAATTATGGCACTGGATGCTTCTTTCTTGCGGATTTCGCTGTTCAGAATTTCCTCGAAGTCCCTGAGGGCCACTTTCTGTTTTACTGCTTGTATGCGGAGAATGTTCTTACTACGCCTTTTTAACTCATTCATCTAGACTTCTAAGCCACATTGACGGGCTTTGGTAATATCCCTTTCCTCTATCATCAGATCTCTTTCTTCTTGTGCTGCTCGCATCTGTTCTACCACTTGAGCGTAAGCCATGACATTCATTCCTTCACTCATTTGAGATTCCCCTTCTTCTTCCATCGGTTTTTGATTTTCCGGGTGAGGTAAGACATTGCCGTTAACTCGTCTCGACCTCCACTGTTGATATTCCGGTATTGTGGTTACAGGGATGCCGTGTCCTTTGAGATAAAAAGGGTGGGCCCAGTCTTGGGCGTACAACTGAATGTTCTGATTTTCTTCGGTGTGTGGCAGGTCTGTCTGAGGATGAGGGCGGGGCAATAGTGAGCGCATCCCCATGCTCCGATCAAAGGAACCCAAGGTAAGGGTCCGCAGCAGATGATGGGATCGGAGGTCTGCAGCCATTTGGCATGCCAACTGAAGTCTTCTTATGAGAGGTTTATGAATCGGTCGATCCAGACATCCTTAGTCTCCATCTCCCATTTATCCGTGGTCGTTGCGTTGATAACTCTGAGTAGAGGGCATGATCTTATGTAGTTTGCGAAGAAAATGGACTGATCAGGAACTTGTTTGAAGTGGCTGACCATCCATACTGTCAACAACTAGGTGCAACAGGTAAGTCTCCATTTCCCTTTTCTTCGACAAGAGTCCAAGGAGTGAAAGGTCTCAGCCAAAATGGCTATTGTAGGATTGATGGCATTTGTTTCCATCTCGTAAAAGATGTTGGCTGCTACAAAGTCGATGGCGTTCCTCATTTTCGGAAAGAGGACAAATCCTACAATGGCGAAAGCCAGAATCCTTAAGCATTTTTTTCCGTTGGAAAACTGAAAGCGTGCCTCAATATCTGACCAACACCAAAAGTAGTCACCCTCTCTAACACGAGTAGTGATTCCTAACAACTTATCGAGCCTTATTTTGACGCTCGAAGAATCGAGTCGAACATTATGATATATGGCCGATATAGGAGAGGTGAAGCACACCAAAGCTGAGTACTCCTCTAGTGTGGGAGTCAAGTCTATCCCTTTGTCGAAGGAGAAGCACTGATAATAGGGATCCTAGAATTTTAGGGCTGCCCGGATGCAACCCCAATCAGTCTTTACGTCAACTAGGGTCAGTAGCTTTCCATAACTACCCTCAAACTGTGTCTCCTCGTCTTCAATCAACTCATTTCTCAACTTCCGAATCCTAGTTAAGTCGAAGTCTACGACTTCTACTTTGACCTTAGCGGTGATGTCAGGGGCGAACCCACGTTCCAACAGATCTCCTCGTGCGGCCTGATCGTCGAAACTTCGTCCCCCAAAAATATTAAATGAAAGTAGTGTAGGTGCCGACATATCGAATGAGCAAGATGGGTCCTATGGGACAAAAATAAAATTTTAAATGCAAAGTAACCTGCACGTGTAAGAAATCCGCAGTTCGTGTAACAGAAAAATCACGTCAATATGCCACAAGACAAATAGAGCCACGACAAATAGGTATAATCATGATGCACGTGTTGGGGCTCTGATTCCGACATTTCTAACTGGCTTGAATGGTTCCCGGATGATACCATGAAAAGGTCCCTAAAGTGTCGTCCAGTGTCCCAATTTCTTGCGAAATTGTGTAACCTTTCGACTGGCTTTAGGGGTTCATCCGAGTTGGGATTGGTGAATACTACCCAGGACATGTGTCCTAGGGCGTCACTACTACCCTCCTAATTTGGTAATTGTCCCCTGGGTGTAGGGCGCTATGAAATGCATATGACAATTGATAAAGCAAATAAATGAACAGACCAGCAATTGATCAAAGCAAATAAATAAATAAACAAATAAAATACCTCTCTAAAAGATAAAACCGGCTCCGACCCTACTGTCCCCAGTGAAGTCGTCAAACTGTCGTGCCCTCAAAAATTTAAAAATTCGTGAGTGTGCAACGAACTTGTGACCTTACGATGCTCAGCGTAAACAGACGCCTTGCAACATGCAATGAAGTCGCCACCCTAATTTTGTCGCTAGGTTTAGGCAACCTTAATCGTCATGGCATAAAATAAAATAAAATAAATAAAAACTAAAGGCACAAAAAAGGTGTCTGAACCCCAGAAAAAGGTTTGTGGTCGTATTATGGTCTCGGGAAGGTGTTAGGCACCCGAGTCACATCCGAAAATGGTTACCGGTTGATAAGAGAGGTGTTTAAAAAGGTGTTTGATAAAAGTGCATTTTGAAAAAGGGGCCCTCAGAGGAATCGTCACTTTAGGCTTTTCCACAATCGGGACCGTTCAAGAATAATTGATCGTTAAACCGATTGATTATTCCTGACCGTAGTGATGGGACTGAATTTTTCGTAAGACTGAATGAGCGCCCTCTATGTCATCATCGGGCCAATGCATGATTAAATTAATTACTACGTGATTCTATCATGGATAGCTTAGCAGAGCACATATTAAATGAAAGGTTTTTGAAATGATATACTGATGTGGGATCGAAAGTCCCCATGTACATGCAGTCAATATAAGCGAGAATTTTAAAATCATATGAACATGGCATTTTAAGCAAATCTTTAAACACTTTGTTCATGTGGGTTGATTTTAATTCTAGCAGTTCTATATATCATGCATACAATTGATATTTGCAGAAAGCATTGAATAAATAAAAAGGAGTCAAAAGGCGTACTTTCGAGCGAAGCTTGAAATTAAAACCTACAAAATGAGAGTGTTAGTGATAGCTCGAAAAATAAATAAACAATTTTATGAATGCGAGAATTTAAATGACAGTTGATTGCATGCGAGAAATGATTGATTTAACGCATACGAAAATTAAATGCTGAGTTGATTGTATGCAAGAAATGATTAATTTAACGCATACGAGAATTAAATGCTGAGTTGATTGCATGCGAGAAATGATTTATTTAACGCATACAAAAATTAAATGCTAAGTTGATTGCATGCGAGAAATGATGGATTTAACGCATACGAAAATTAAATGCTGAGTTGATTGCATGCGAGAAATGATGGACTTGACGCATACGAAAATTAAATGCTGAGTTGATTGCATGCGAGAAATGATTTATTTGACGCATACGAAATTTAAATGCTGAGTTGATAATTTGCAGAAATATAAACAACAGTTGATGATTTACAGAAAATTGACGATTTGTAGAAATTTTAATGATTGATACTGCAGAAAATTAAACCAATTGACATTGCAGAAAATTAAAATAATTGATATTAAAGAAAATTAAAACAGTTGATGTTGCAGAAGAATTTCCAGGAGCTTGTGAAAAATTAAAGCAGTTGATATTGCAGAAAATTAGAAAAGGTGATATTGCAGAAAATAAAACAGTTGATAAATTGCGGAAGAATTTCCAGCAGGTTGCGAAAAATTAAAGCAGTTGATATTTGCAGAAAATAAAACAACTGATATTTGCAGAAAATGAAATAGTTGATAAATTGCGGAAGAATTTCCAGCAGCTTGCGAAAAATTATAGCAGTTGAATATTTACGAAAATTAAAATGCGACCGACCATGTAGGCGGTAAAATGAATGATTGAGTTTAAATTGCCGAAAGTAAATTGCGAAAATTTAAAGTGCGACGAATTTAAACAGTTGATATTTGTAGAAAATAAAATAGTTGATTTTTGCGACCGACCATGTAGGCGGTAAATTGAATTTAAATTGCCGAAAGTAAATTGCGGAAAATTAAAGTGCGAATAATGTAAACAGTTGATAGGTACAGAAAATTAAAGGGTTAGTACGAAAAATAATCATACGAAGCATACGAATATTTTACAAAAAAACACGATTACGAGAGAGAAAAATGACGATGGACTGAGCCCAAATTGAAAAAAATGCCAAGGAAATGGGCCAGGAATAGTGCCTGGCCCATAAAAAATGAAAGGATGGTGATGGGCCAAGCCCATCACCTTTCATATGTTGAATAGGCCTAAGGGGCACTATTCATTGTCTTCTCCCTTGGTCGTCGGCGCCACTGCCGGTGGCCAAGCTCCGGCCACAAGTGACTGTTTCAAAAAATCTTCATACCGAGACGCTCGTCTCCTCGACGGCTTCTCGACCGTACTGACCTCGAATTTTAGCGAAAACCGTACGAAGTTTAATTTTGAAAAAACGACGAAACTGTTAATTATCAAAAACTAATTAATTAACACAATCTAGCTAACGATTTCTTAAATTGAAAACGGCTATTTAATCTACATCATGCACATGAATTAATGGCATAAAAACAAGTAATTTATCTACTCAAAATCAAGCCAAATGAATTAAAGAAGAAAAATGCATAAGAATGAAAGAAAAGAAAGTTTGAAAAAGCTTACTGGAAAAGCTTGGAACTTGGCAACTGATGCTGTACATGAGCTACCAGTTAAGAGGGAGGAGGGGCAGAGCTTTCTCTTGCAAAATTGGTACCCCTTTTACGTTGAGACGGAGGGGCCTTTTATAGGCTTGAGATCGCGTGATCGGGAGGACGAGGGTTGCCCGTGGTGGCCGTGAGTGTGCGCTGGCGGGGCTAGGGGAGGCGTGATGATGGCTGAACGGGACAGGAAGCGACGGGCTCGAGCTAGGTAGCGATGGGAGCAGGTAATTCAGTGGCCTGCTCCGCCGCATGCTCTTCGGCCTGTTCATGTGCACCATGCACATTTAATTGTCAACCGTTAATCTGGTTGACTTTTCTTGGTTGACCAAATCAACGGTTGTGACCAAATTGCCTTTTACCTTATTTAAATAGCCTCGAGCCGATTTCGGCGAGCAAACGTTCCGACTTTTCGAGCTGAAGGTACCAGCGCGTAGAGAAAAATACGACGGGTTTAACCTTCTACAGCGAATGACGAGAATTTTTCATTTAACGCGTTTATTTTCTCATTCAAAAACGTGAAACGTTCGAACGAAAAAATAATTACGCTACGCTGAAAATTACACGAAACGCTGTAGACCGTTGTGAACGGAAAAAAAGCTAGCAACTAGTTGTTGGAAAACATTTCAAATTCAAGCTATTTTCCGAGTGAACTTACTCGGGTCCAATAAAAGCTCGAACGAAAATAATAATAAAAAATAAAAATACTAAAAAATGCGCTAAAATACTAAAAATCCTAAAAATCATAAGATGAGCTAAAACGAAGAAAAAACTAGCAAATGACTGCCGGATAGTTAAAAATGTGATTTTTAAGGCTAAAAATAATAATGATAATAATAATGAAAATACGTGACGAAAAATTAAAAATGCTATTTCGAACGCTGACGATGCTAAAACGCGATGAAAATTTAAAAAATGCTAACGACAACAAATTAACTAAAAATGACAGAAAATTAAGTAAATAACAAAAATGCTAAAATCAATTAAAATGGCGTCAAAATTCGGGTATCAACAAGGTGCTTTGCATTTCGGGCGAACGGGGGATGGTTCCTCGACTCCCATATCCATGGAGGTATCGTCGGTGATTTTAGTGGTGGCAGGAGGAACAAAAGCCTCATCCTCGGAGTCGTTGTCGTCGTCCACGGGAACTAGAAGCTGGACTTTCTTTGGCTAGCCCTCGGCATAGCAGACGGGCTTAATCAATCTTCCCTGAGATGTCACGCCACGGCCCATAGGCAAGCCGCTGGGTCCAGGAACGTATCCAGTGACCTGGACATCAGCGTCGGACGCCGGAGTGGTGGTTGCGCTCAGGGCGGCGGTCGTCGCGGGCAGACCAGTGAGGGCGTTATCATCCTCGTCCTCCTCCGACCCTTCGTCAGAGCCTTCTTCATCGGAACCTTCCTCAGACTCCTCCTCCTCTTCGCCGGATTACTCCTCGCCTGAGGAACTGCTAGATGCAACGAGCGCTTCAGGAGAGGCAGTAGAGGTAGGGACAGCCGCCGTGCCAGAGGCACTTGGCGGCGCAGCGGTCGACTGAGCGGGTTGGTCGCGGGTTCGTCGGATGAGGATTCATATTCACCGGACGAGGACTCGTCGTCAGCTACAAGGGCTTTTGGCGGAGTCACGACGGCGGTTGGAATGGGGGTGGGTTTTGGTGATGGAGGAGTGGGTTTTGGTGATGGAGGAGTGGGTTTTGGAGGTGAGGTGAGGATGGGTCTGGACATTGGTGTCTTAGCGACCTTCGGGGTGGATGGTGGGTGCTTGGCAGTGGAAGCGGTGGTCGTGACAGTGGTGTTGGTTGGGCAACTAGGGTAGTAGCAGCGACGGTGGTGGTCGGTTGCGGTTGCTTTGGTGGAGAGGGGTGGATTTTGTTTGTGGGGATTTTTTGGTGGTGGTGGGTGGTGTACCAGCGACGGCAGAGACGCCGGCTGCAGCAGGGGTGATGGGAGTGGTGGCGGTCGGAGTGCCTTGGGAACGACGACCAGATGGATGGTCGGAGCGTCCAACACTTTTCTTGGAGCGAGCCATGGAGAAGTTGCAGAGGTTTCGTGAGGGGAGAGAAAGCTGGAGAAAAAGGAGAAGATGGAAGGTAAAGTGGAAAGTGAAAAGAAAAGGGAAGAAAGTGTTCTCCCTTTATGGCTGCCAGCTACTAGTCGTTGCTCACGTGCGGCTATGGCGGCTAGTGATTGGGGCCGATCAAATCCCAACTGCAAATCCCAACTGTCACGCTCCCATCACTATCCTAATCAAGAAATTTGAAAATTGGAATTAAGTGAGATATGGAAAGGGAATAAAAGGAAAAAATTAAAATAAACGAGGAAGACATGGGAATAGATTCAGGGATGGAGAAAATCAAGGAATACAATAAATGAGTAAAATAAAATTAAAGAAAATAACGAAAAGGGCTAGAAACGTGGGTTGCCTCCCACAAGCGTCGTCGTTAGCATCTCGGCCTAGATGTAGGTGACCATTATCAGAGTTGGTAGGGTGGCGCAGCGACATCCATCTCCTCTGCGATGAATGGCTTGAACCCCTCGTAAAATACCTTGAGGCGGTGTCCATTGACTTTGAAGATGACTCTAGTGTCCAAACTTCGAATTTCAACGGCGCCATGGTCATAAATGGCTGTGACAACATATGGACCGGTCCACTTGGACTTCAACTTTCATGAAAATAACCTTAGACGAGAGTTATATAACAGGACTTTCTGTCCGATAGTGAAAGATTTATCAGATAGAATTTTATCATGGTAGGACTTCGTCTTGCCCTTGTAGATGAGGGCATTCTCGTAGGCGTCATCACGAAGCTCTTCTAACTCCTGGATTTGTAATCTGTGATGTTGTCCAGCTTCGTCAAGGTTGAAATTGGCCTTTCGAATGGCCCAGAAGGCTTTATGCTCGATTTCAACTGGTAAGTGGCAAGGTTTGTCATAGACAAGTCGATAGGGGGTCATGCTAATAGGAGTCTTGAACGTTGTTCGATAGGCCCATAGAGCATCGTCAAGCTTCAAACTCCAATCCTTGCGGAATTGGTTGACAGTCTTCTCCAAAATTGACTTGATCTCGCGGCTAGACACCTCGGCCTGGCCGTTGGTCTGCGGGTGATAAGTTGTAGAGACACGATGTGTAACTCCATATTTATTAAGCAAACCGTTGATGACTCGATTGCAGAAATGGGTTCCACGATCACTGATAAGGGCGTGTGGGGTTCCAAACCTACTAAAAATACGAGAGCGAAGAAAGGCTGCAACTACTTTGGAATCATCAGTTTTGGTCGCCTTAGCCTCAACCCATTTAGAAACATAGTCCACTGCGAGGAGGATGTATATGTTTCCAAACGAATTGGGGAAGGGACCCATAAAATCAATGCCCCAAATATCAAAATTTTCACACGCAATAATACCTATGAGCGGCATCTGATTTCGGGCACCAATATTACCTATACTCTGACAGCGCGGGCAAGCCGCACAGAACATGTAGTTGTCTTTGAAAATTTAGGGTCAGTAGAGTCCTGCTTCCAGAACTTTCATGGTTGTCTTCTTAGCTGTAAAGTGACCTCCTTTAGTGGAAGAGTGACAAAATCTGAGGATGGAAGGAATCTCATCGGTGGTAATGCATCTTCGTATGATTTTATCCGAGCAGAACTTCCAAAGATAGGGGTTGTCCCATATATAAAACCTAACTTGTCTTCTGATATGCTTCTGTTCCGATGGAGACGAATCTACAGGAAAGTGACCTGAGGCACAAAAGTTAGCAATATCAGTAAACCATGGGTATTCAACGGCTTGGGCAAGACATAGTTGTTCATCAGGGAAAGTATCGCGAATAGGAATCAGTGAATCATCTGTCTGGGCAGACAGGCGGCTCAGATGATCGGCGACTGAATTCTAAGTTCCTTTCTTGTCTTTGATTTTGAGATTGAACTCTTGAAGCAAGAGTATCCATCGGATAAGGCGAGGTTTGGCATCTAGCTTTGTTAAGTGACACCGGAGGGCGGTGTGATCTGAAAAGACGGTCACCTTTGTTCCCAAAAGGTACTGACGAAATTTATCCAAAGCAAAAACCACTACGAGGAGTTCCTTTTCGGTAGTCGTGTAGTTCCGCTGGGCAGGATCCATAAGTTTGGAGGCGTAATAGATGACATAAACCTCTCGGTCTTTCTTCTGTCCCAACACTGCTCCCAATGCATTATTACTCGCATCACACATAATTTTGAACGAGATGGTCCAGTCTGGTGCGCAAATAATGGGAGCTGAGATGAGCTTCTGTTTGAGGAGGTCAAATGCAGCTTTACAATTGTCATCGAAGATGAACTCAACATCTCGTTGTAGCAGCTGGCACATCGGCTGTGTGATCTTGGAGAAATCCTTGATGAACCTCCTGTAGAACCCCGCATGACCAAGAAAAGATCGTACTTCGCGTACACAAGTAGGATATGGAAGAGATTCGATTACCTCAATTTCGGCCTTATCTACTTCAATGCCTTTGTGGGATACAATGTGGCCTAAAATCAGTCCCTGGTCTAGCATAAAATGGCACTTCTCAAAATTCAGGACAAGATTAGTTTCAACACATCTTTGTAAAACTTTTCGTAAAGTGAGTAAACATTCGGGAAAAGAATTACCGTAGACGGTGAAATCGTCCATAAATACCTCAATGCCGTGTTCAATGAGCAAAGAGAAGATACTGACCATGCAACGCTGGAATGTGGCAGGAGCATTGCAAAGACCGAAAGGCATCCTCCTGTAGGCGAATGTACCGAAGGGATAAGTGAAGGTTGTCTTGTCTTGATCATCTAGGGCAACCGGTATCTGATGAAATCTCGAGTAACCATCGAGGCAGCAGTAGTGTGTCTTCCCTGTTAGTCATTCTAGCATCTGATCAATGAACGGTAAGGGGAAGTGGTCCTTTCTCGTGGCAGCATTTAATCGACGGTAATCGATGCAAACGCGTCATCCGTTCTGAATGCGGGTGGGAATCTGTTCGTCGTTCTGTCCAGTGGTGATTGTGATACCTATCTTCTTCGGGACGACTTGCACGGGGCTGACCCATGTACTGTCCGAGATAGGGTAGATTACACCAGCGTCGAGTAGCTTCAGTATTTCCTTCTTAACGACATTCATCATTGGAGGGTTAAGACGACGTTGTAGTTAACGAACGGACTTGCTAGCATCGTCTAGGTGTATCCGATGAGTGCACAAGGTTGGGGATAGTCCTTTGATGTCTGCAATTTTCCACCCAATAGCTTTCTTAAATTCCTTCAGTAAGGTGACGAGGGTTGTATCTTCTTCAATGTCCAGTTTGCTGGAGATGATCACGGGCAGAGAATCATTGCCTTCGAGGTAGGCATACTTCAGGTGCGTGGGCAAGACTTTGAGTTCTAAATTCAAAGCCTGCACAATGGAAGGAGGAATCTTAGTGTATTCAGAAGGTAGAAGAGTTACCACCATTTTGAAAGGAGAATGAGGAGTGGTTTCCAAGACAGTGACGATCTCGCGCAGGTTGGGTGGGGTGACGAATTTGGAGTCTAAGTGATCCATGGCTGCGAAATTGACACTGTTGGCTAAGGCAAGCTGAAGAGAGTCAGCAGGAAATAAGTCAGTGATTTCCTCAACATCTGGATCAATAATATCAATAAAATTAAGACTCGAAAACTCAGAAGGGAAACACATAGCATCAAGCATGCTGAATCGGATGATCTGTCCGTCAAACTCGAGGGTAATGGACGCATCGTGGACGTCGATCTTGGCACGGGCAGTCCCGAGGAAGGGTCGGCCTAGAAGAACATTGGAGGGTCTAGTACCCTGCTCGTCTTCCATGCTGATCACATAGAAATCGGCCGAGAAGAGGAGACTGCCAACTTGGACGAGGACGTCCTCAGTGATGCCCTCCGGGTAGATTACTGACCGATTTGCCAGTTGGATGACGACTCGAGTTGGTTTCAGTGGTCTAAGGCCTAGTCTGGCGAAGATCGTCAAGGGGAAGACGTTGATACCTGCACCTAAGTCACAGATAGCTTTTCCAATGTCAGTGCCCCTAAGTTTACAAGGGATTGTAAACATCCCTGGGTCTGCACACTTTGGAGGGATTTTTCTCTGAATAACAGTGGAAACATTAACACCCACGCTAATTTTGTTCACGCCTGCCAATTTGCTTTTGTTAATGCACAAAGATTTTAGAAACTTAGCATAACGTGGAACGTTTTTAATAGCCTGCAAAAGTGGTATGTTAATTTGAACCTTGCTGAATAAGTCAAAAATTTCTTTTTCCTCTTTATATTTTTTCTTTTTGACTAACCTGTGTGGAAACAGAGGCTCAAGGACTTTAATGATGAAGTCTTCAGAGAATTCAGACTTCTCATCAAGTTTAATTGGTGTACCTGGTTTCCTGGAGGTGTAGACCTTTTCTTCTTTTTCAGTAGTGACTTCTACATCGTTAGTGACAGGTGTGGGATCCGGGAGTTCAGCTTCTCGGGCAAGCGGCTCGCGGTCAGGTAAGTGCATGCAACTACGAAGTGTTATGGCACAGGCTCCGTGATTAGGATTGGCCTCTGGTTGTGGCGGCAATCGTCCTTTATTCTTCATCTCTTTTACCTCTGCAGATAAAATACCCAATTGTTTTTTAATATCAAGAACAAGAGTGTGTAAATTCGGTACCTCAGCAGCTTGGGGTGTGGGCCCCATGGGTCCTTGCGGAGCTTGGTACTGGTATTGCTGATTGTTGGAGTAGTTGGGCCGGGGTTTGAAATGCTGGAGGTTAAAAGGTGGTTGCTGTTGATTCTGGAATGGGTTTTATGGCTGTAATTGGCTCGGACCAGGCTGTTGCTGTTGGTTGTTACCGTAGCTCAAGTTTGGGTGGCGCAAGCCATTATTGTAATTCTGAGTGTAGGAGTCATACTTCCTGGGGGCTCCATTGTAGTTCCCTATAGCATTCACATCTATCTCGTTCGGGATGTGTGGACAAGCGTCTGTGGGGTGGTCAGTGAAGTTACATAAACCACATGCCTTGATCTACACGGGCTGGCCGGTAGATATATTCTGAAGCATTCCAGTAATGGTGGTGAGTTGATTTTCCATAGCTGCGGCTCGGGCGTCATGGGTAACAGGGGCCAATTGATCCAAAGGTACTGCATTCTTAGCCATAGGTTCCAAGAGAGCTTTGGCGTCCACAGGGGTTAGGGCAAGCAGAGAACCATGACTGGCAGCGTCGATTAATTCTGTCTCGCCCTCGCAGTCCCTCATAAAAGTATTGGATGAGAGTGTGGTCAGGGATGTTGTGCGAGGGGCAAAGGGTTTGCATCTTTTTATAACGGTTATAATATTGTCCTAGGTTCTCATTCTCTTTTTAGACAATGGAAACCAGTTGTTTCTTGGTAACGTTGGCCAGAGTGGTGGGATAGTACTTTTCCATGAATGCTTTGAACATGTCGGCCCAGCTGGTGATTGATAAGGCAGGCAGGTCATAAAACCAGTTGCGTGCGTCATCTTCAAGCGACCACATAAACACTCTCAGCTTAGCTTGATTGATGTCCACTTCTGCGGGTTTCAGGGCTTCGCAAACGGTGTGGAGTTGCTGGAGATGTCGGAGTGCACTCTCCCTAGGGATGCCATGGAACTTAGGCAAATAGTGGAGAACTGATGACTTGATTACCCAATCGTGGGTTACAGTAGGCCATGCGATGCACCCGGCAGTGGCCTCGACGGTAGCGTTCAGATCCTCTATGGAAGGGTTGACAACAACTTCTTCTTCGTCAGCCATGGATGGTTGTTCGGGATGAAGGTGATCTTCAGCGGCTAGATAGAGTTGTTCGATGTAAGCGGGAGCTTCCAAGTGATCAGGGGGGTTTCAGGTGAATTTGATGTAGGAGTTACAGATTGATGTTGCTTGGCCAATTTGCGAGCTAATCGTTCTGATCTCCTGATTTTGGGGTCGTAAGGCAATAGAGTTGTGTTAGATGACTTGGTCATACAAAAAGAAAAGAGAGTTAATATCGTCAATTCCCCGGCAACGGCGCCAAAATTTGATCGGTTGTCGAACCCGTCAAAAATAATAATAAAACCTGCAGTCAAGTCCACAATAAATTGTGTATAGTGGCAACAGGATCGAACACAGGGATTAAGGGATTAACACTCTAGTCAATTGGTAAAATAAGGAAATCCAATCAAGAAAGTAACAAATGGGGGGTTTGAATGGTTATTTTGATTATCAATTACTTAAAACAATAATAAAGGAAAAGGAAGGAAGAAAGAGATTAATAGAGAGAAAGTTCCCAGTAAGAATCTGCATCCAGTTGCAATTATAGTCAGCCGGTCATTGGTACAAGTATCGTCTACCCCGAGCCGATAGACACGCTATGGGGACCAGGTGCGCTTAGGTCCCCTGCTTACCTTCGTAAGAGAAGCTACCCCAAGGTACGCTTATGGGGTAACCTTGACAGTCCGCCGTCCTCCAAGGTACGCTTATGGAGACAATACTCGGCTGCCCATGAAGAGGAGGTAAGACATGCCTAGGGCGTGACACTCAGTACGCTCGAGGCTCTACCCTAACGATCCGTTTAATCCAACTGGAGGAGACCAGGATCCCGATTACTTCCAGAATGGTTATCTACTTTACCATGCAGCTTCGCGTTAGGTATAACCACAAGGATGATTATAATTCCCTAGTTTCAATTACTAGTTGATCAAGCTTGTAATCAACCGTAGATAATTTGACAATTAAATATTAAACAAGAGAGATATTAGCCCAGAATATATGAAGCACAATTTGACCTCAGGGCTTCCCTTGCAACATTCAATCGATTCTTTCCAATAACAAGAAGACTAGCCGCTCATATTAGGAGTAAAAACAAATAAATAAATAAATTGCATAATTAAATAGAAGAAGGGAAGAAGAAGAAGTCCTATTTATTACCGGCCGGAGCAAAGCTCCGGTTTATTGAAAGAAAGAACAAGAGTGCCGAAGGCAGAAGTATCGCAAAAGCTAGTGAAGGGAAAAGTGCTAGAAAACCTAATTACTAAAAGTACTTATAGTTTATTACAATTAAAATTCCTAATACGACTGGAATTATATTCCTCAATGGTCTTCTACTGAGATTGGGGTTCTCGGAGGAATTAATGAGCAGATCTCGTGTTTCCTTATTTGCAACAGTTTCCTTTTCTCGCTAGGACTTCGCTGCCTTCTGCGAACATTCAGCTGCGTGGCCTAGCTGCTCCATTCCTTCCAGGAAGTGATAGAAAGCGATTCTTTTTGTATTTCCCTCCTAAATAGCCAAGATCTGTAAAAAGTGAAGAAACACAACACCATTAGTAGCATCACGATCTAAAAGGGCGTATAAATGAGGGAGGAATTATGCACAATAAACGCTCTATCAAATCGTCCACCAATCAAAACACCCACCACCAATCAGTGACCCATCTTCCTCACCGATTGCTCACACATCAGCCACCATTACCGGCTTCAATAATCACCAGAGCAAAAGTAGACTAGATCTAGAGGTGGTTGTGGGTGGAGGAGAGGGACCGAGGTGGGGGTGAGTGGAGAAGAGGGGAGGTAGAGGTGGTAGGTGAAGGAAGAGGGAGCGAGTGGTGTAAAGGAGAGGGGAGGAAATAAGTGAACGGAAAGGCTTAGAGATGAGGGTAATGAATGGGTGATGAGATCGAAGAATGCGGGCAAGGATGTTTATTGCGACGTCGTTTGGTAGGGAAGGGATTAGAACTGCTTCTTGTTGTGGTGGTTCTTCGGTGGTGGCTGAGGCGACCGTGACGGTGGACATGGAGATATTTTTGTGTTAGAATTATGATACTTATTATCTTAATTATCTAAAAGTATTTATAGAAAAAAATTTGGGTGCTACTTAAAAAGATATTGAATTGATTGAGTTGTGATTATAATTAGAAAATTCTTTATAATTGGGGTAATTTTTAGGTGAAAAATGTGAAAATATTAAGTTTATTTTTTTAATAAAACATAAAGTTTCAGGTGGAATATAAGTAATATTAAATGCTGATGTTAAAACTGAATTCTAATTTTCATTTTTTATTTTGTTAGTTTATATTTGTTAAGTTAATTTAATTAAGTAAGGTAATTTATTAGTTAGTTTATAATTAGTTTAGTTAATTTAATTAAGTAGGATAAGGAAGAGATAAAAGTTGGATTTCAGGTTAGAAAATCTAACATAGTGGGTCTCGTGTGCAGACCACTTTTCAGTTTTAATATTAAAATAATAAAAAATAACGGACGTTAGTCGCCGTTCTGATACTAAGAACTCCGGGTGACTAACCTCTATAATATGAGAGACCGGATCGAATAAAAACGACCGTTAAAAGCTGACTAAAATAAAAATGATAACCTTAAGAACCGCCGGGTGCGCTAACCCATGTCTTCTAAAGAGCGTCATAACCTACAACTGAATTACACCCTGAAGGTGAAACCACAGAAGCTTGGGGTTTTTTCCTAAAAACACTTGGTTTAGCTTACCCACCTTTTACTACACCCATCCAACGACAGCCTTCCCCACTCACTGCCCACATCCCCACCCACTGCCCACAGCCGAAGCGTTCAATACTTAAGTATGTTTTATCATCCTAATAATAACACTAATAATATATACTAATTAATATTAATAACACTAATAATAGTAATTAATATTAATAACATTATTATTATTTTATAACCAAATTGCATCTTTAATTTTTTAAATTAAAAAAAGTACATGTACACGCTTTATACATACATTATATATTATATATATAGTAACATATAATTTCAAATTAATTTGTACGAATTAATTACACACTTATTATATTTATATATATATATTAATATTGTAAATATATTTATTTAAATAGAAATTTAGATCAATAAATAAACCATATAAGTAATGATACATGAAATAGAAAGTATAAATTTTTATTATTTTTAAATTATTTTGTTTTAATTTGAAATTGGAATTAAAAAAATTACTGGAATTATTGACGATAATGATCAAATTAAAATTCTTCAAAATTAAATATAACATTTACGTTTAATGATATACATATATTTGATTAACAAAACCTATAAAATTAATTGGCCTGGTACTATGAATAAATATATTTAGTTTGAAAGTTAATTTTAAATCAAATTAATTTCCTCATGATGGAAATAAAATAATGAGAAACGTTATTACTTTCAAAATTAGTCAAACAAGTAACAACATTTAGCTTCAAAGTTAATTTGAAATCAACGACTTTTATATATAGTAATACAATTATTTTCTCATAATAGTAATACAATTATTATTCATCAAATTAGTGATCAAGTAGGGTAGTTAATTTTCACCAATATATTCTCTTAATTTTTGCTGGAATTATCATACATTTTTCAAATAATATATATATTTTAACTTGTTCTTTTACATACTATATTAAATTAATTGGTATTATAATATATAAAAGTCCTTAATTACAAAAGTAAAAGAAACAAGCTTAAAACTAATTAAAACATTTATTTTTAGTGTAAAAACTACTAATATATATACAATTAAAACATATATTTTCTGTATAAAATCAATTAAAATATATACTACAACACATAAAAGTTAAATAGAAATAAAACATAAAAATTAAATAGGAAAAGAAATGTTACACCTATTGCAACGGAAGCTCTATCGCAATAAGTTCGAACGTTTCTACAGAACGTCAATTGAAACTTATTTGCGAATTTGTTTGCTGCTTGGTTCTTAATTTCCAGGTCTGATTGGTCCCACCATTGACTTAACTGAGTTAATATAATCATGTCCCTGCCACCGTGTTGGATGGGGTTAACAATCTCTCCAACAAACTCCAAGTTCTTGCAGCAAACTAGTATCATGCGTACTGCAATTGCCACTTTTCTTTGGTTGTTTTCCATAGCAACCTGTATTATTATTAATGTTGGGTTTTTCTATGAAGGCATCCATAGTGGGATGAACTGCAGAGAGAATGAGAGAGATGCTCTTTTGAAAAAAAATGATCTCAATGACCCATCGGACTGACTTGCTTCTTGGTCTGTTGGGGCTGGTTATGCTGATTGTTGCAGTTGGTATGGAGTCATCTGCGACATTTTGACTGGCTGTGTTCTTGAGCTTCACCTTGGGGGCTTTACATCATAGTATATTATAAAGTCATCACCACCACCACTTGGAAGTAACTTCAGTCATTCTTTGCTCAATTTGACACATTTGAGATATCTGGACTTGAGTTATAATGATTTTGAAGGAATTTAAATCCCCAAATTCCTTGGTTCAATGGAGAGTTTAAGATACCTTAACCTCTCCAGTGCTAGATTTGAAGGTCTCATTCCTCCTCAACTGGGAAACCTCATAAATTTACATTGCCTAAATCTCAATCACGCAGTATCTTATCATATTAGTGAAGATGTGCGTTGGCTTTCTGGTCTTTTTTCACTACAATTCCTTGACTTGAGTCACCCAAAACTTGAATTGGATGAATGTCATAACCACACTCCCTTCTCTACAAGAACTATACTTGTCTGATTGTCAGCTTCCATCTACTCCTTTAATCCCCAATTCTTTCCAGCATAACTCCAATATTCCTCATGAGTTTCAAAACTTGAGTACCTCTCTTACAGAACTGGATCTGTCCAGGAATGGTTTCAATTCTTCAATACCCACCTGGCTTTATGATTTTGTCAATCTTGAGCGCCACAACCTTGCAAGGAATGACTTGCGAGGCAAAATCTCAAATGCCATCGGGAACATGACCTCTCTAAATACGCTTGATCTGTCACAAAATACAGAACTTGTGGAAGGAATTCTAGCATCTTTCCAAAAACTTTGCAATTTGAGGGCCCTCTCTTTGTCATTTGTCAACCTTAGCCAAGATATAAATAAGGTTTTTGAAAATCTTGTAGGATGTGGTTCAAATGGTCTGGAGAAATTGTGGTTGGAAAACTATCAACTCTTTGGTAATTGGGTTAGTAAAGATTTTGGACAGTTCAAAAGTCTAGCAGGTCTTGGCCTCAGTGGAAATTCAATTTTCAGTGAAATACCCATGTCTTTGGCTGAGTTGAAATCTTTGAGATATCTAGACCTTTCCTACAACAAACTAAACAGGAGTTTTTATTTTGGAAGGCTTTCAAATTTAGCCCATACGAATATTTCTCATAACTCAATGGAGGGTGATTTTTTGAAAATTCACTTTGCAAATCTCTCAAGTTTGAAAACTCTCTGCAAGTGGAAACAAACTGAGTTTGAAAGTTGGACCCGATTGGATACCTCCTCCTCGACTTAGAATATTAGAGTTGGGATCTTGTAATGTGGGGCCTCAAATTTCAACATGGCTTCCTTCTCTGAAGAATTTAACATTTCTAGATTTATCAGATTCCAGAGGTTCAATAAGTTCCCTTCCCGTTTAGTTTTGGAGTTGGTCTTCCCAACTTGTTTATCTAAATCTCTCCCACAACAACATCCTAGGAGTGATCCCAAATAGACTCAAGTTTCCCGACTCCACTAACTTAAGTTCGAATAACTTTCAAGGCCATCTACCTCTCGTATCCTCCAATCATTTAGAGGTATTAGATCTTTCCAATAATTACTTTTTAGTCCACATCAGATTTTTTGTGTCGTAGGACACTTGATGGTTGGGTAAAACTTCTCAGCCTTGAAAAAATTCTTTTAGAATGAGAGATACCGAATTGTTGGAATAAATGGCTGAATTTATATGTGCTCAGGCTAAGCCACAACAAGTTTAATGGCAGCATTCTTGCTTCCATTTGAAGCTTAAACATGCTGGGATTGTTACACCTCTGCAGTAACAGTTTGTCTGGTGAAGTACCGTTGTCACTTGGAAATTGTGCTTAATTGGCACTTGACGTTGGCGAGAACAAGTTAGAGGGAAAGATTCCAAGGTGGATTGGAGAAAAGCTTTCGAATTTGCTTATTTTAGATCTGGGGACAAATAGCTTTGGTGGGAGCATACCTCTAGAAATCTGTCACGCTACTCATTTGCACATCTTAAACCTCGGTAACAACAATCTCTTTGGTACCAGACCAACCTGTCTTAGTAACTTGAATAGGATGGTGTTGGTGGAATACATAAAAGTACATTTATCGACTCCATGAACATTCTAATGAAATGAGATATGTCAGAATGCAGCACCATTCTTGGATTCATAAAGAGTGAGGATCTTTCTAATAACAGACTGTCTGGACAGATTCCTGAGGAAATCATAAGTCTAAAAGCACTGGGGTCATTGAATTTATCACACAACTATTTGAGTGGAAGAATCCCCAAGGACATAGGTTTTATGACATCACTAGAATCTCTTGATCTTTCCAGCAACAAACTCAGTAGTGAAATTCCTCCGAGCATATCAAAGTTGACTTTTCTGAGTCACTTGAACTTTTCCCACAATGAATTATCAGGTAGAATACCTTCAGGCACTCAAATTTAAGGCTTTGATTCGTCATGCTTCATTGGCAACGAACTTTGTGGGAGCTGCTCGCCAACAATTGCAATGGTGATGGTACTGTTGTTAGTACTCCCAACAGCAAAGAGAATAGGGAAGAAAGTGGCGGCCCATAAATTGTATACCAAATATAAATATTTTAATTAGTTTTAAATTTGTTTCTTTTGGTTTTGTAATTAAGGACTAATAATTGTATTACTATTATGATAAAATAATTGATATTATACATAAAAGTCGTTGATTTTAAATTAACTTTGAAGCTAAACGTTGTTACTATCATATACAAGAACACATATATATCAATTAGTTTTATAGGTTTTTTTAATCAATTATATATATTTGTGTATCATGAAAAATAAATGTTATGCTTATTTTTCAAGAACTTTAATTAAAGCATTACAATTTACCGACTTTAAGTGTGGTTGTTATTTTCTGATATTAACGTGCACACAAGTGTTTGTTGTATGCCATATATATACGCGCTTCCTTTGGTTGTGTAAGGACTCTTATATATAAAACTGACTAATTTACTACATAATGTAAAAAACTAATTAAAGCTAATATTATTTGGAAAAGGTAGAATAATTTCTGCAAAATTAAGAGATTATATTAGTAGAAAATTAAAACTAATTTACAATATTAATATATATATATTAATATAAATATAATAACTATAAGTAATTCATACAAATTAATTTGAAATTATATGTTACTATATATATACCATGTATGTATAATGCTCGAACATATACTTTTTTTAATTTCAAAAATTAAAAAGTTAAATTTTGATATAAAATAATAATAATGTTATTAATTATGTACGTATGAAAACATAATTAGCATACACTATATATTGTTATAGATTTAATTGGCCAAGATTTTTGAACAAATATAGAGTTAAAATACAGTTTTTTCTTTGTTCTTGTCTTGAATTTCTCTGCATACTACAGTAGTAAGGTATCATATTGTTTCAAAATTTAAATATTTTTTAGTAATAACTTGGATTCAAATTTTAAAATTTTTTTGTTCCTCTTATTGTTTCAAAATTTAAATATTTTTTTGTAATAACTTAGATTCAAAATTTAAAAATATTTTGTTCTTTTCTATTCTCAGACATTGATATTACTTTTATGATCAGACATATTGAATATTGAATATTGAATATTGACTATTAATGATAAATTCAGTTTATACTATAAAAAATATTACACTAAGTTGGAGTGGCGATGGGACAGAGCGACTCTTTAATTTAGACGTGGTAGAAACAAACCCTTTTGTTAATTGATATTATATATAAAAGTCGTTGATTTCAACTTAACTTTCAAACTAAATGTTACTACTACCTATACTAAGATATATATATATATATATATATATAACTTTTATTTACGCAAGGAATAGTAGTTTCCTTGTATAGTTTTGGTATCCAAAAATAGTTTCCGGTTACCATTCTTGAACAATTTTTTGTTGTCGTTTTATATACCATTTATTAAATCAAAGTGTATATATATATAATCATATTAATTACCGTAAATATATATATATATATATTAATTAAAAAGTACATAATATTAATTAATATAATTAAGTAAATTATTTATAGCTTAGAGAATGTTTTTATTCGAATGTTTAATTTCAGTTACATTTTAAATAGAAATTAAAAAATTTATATATTATTCAAAATAAAAACAATTATGTAAAAAAAATTTAGTTTTCGACGGAATTTCACCGGTAACGTTTCTAACGGAATTTCCGTCGGAAACATAAGTTTATTTCGCGCTGTAGCAAGCCAACGGTGAAACTCACCATTTTACTTCATAACTTTTCAGACACAAATTCCGTCAGAAACTTGAGGTTATCTTAACCTCACATGCACCGCACAATCCTTATCTCCTTTATTTCCTATCTCCCTCTCTCTCTCTGTCTGATATGATCTGGCTTAGAGTGAGTAGGCCGAATGATATATGGAGCTTGAGAGGATCTAGCCTGAGAGTTCTCTAGACAAGAAACAACACAACAACCAATACAAACGAGGAAGAAGATACGCAACAGATGGAAACAAAGATAGACATGAAAAGGAATGATATTACTGAGGAGAATGCGGAGGGTGGAAGCGACTATGAGCATAAAGAAGGACGATATACCACACGTTGAGACTTAAGAACACAAGGCGGATGAACAATAAACAAAACATAAGGATTCACACTCGTTTGCAAGAATAACTAACAAAAGATTTCATACAAAGCAACAAACACAAGGTTGGTGGTTTACGTTTTACTTGCGAAAAATTAAAGCAACATCAAGTTTAGAAATCCACAAGAGGAGTTTAGTGTGATGAAGGAGGAGTAACTAAGTTTGGCTTTTATACTTAGGGTAGCAAAAAAAGCCTTGTGATGAATGTTCCCTTGGTGAGGGACACGTTCTCCATGGGAGTTTAAGGCCTTAAGGTGGGTTGTCTAGGGCCCATGACTGTTGCTAAAAAATGGAAAGAAGCGGCTCGAGCTTGTTGTGCTTGATTGGGCTTGGTTTAGTAGGGTTGGTGCGGCGAGGCCTCGTGACTTATTCGGTCAAGACATGAAGCCTCCTATGGGTCATGCGGTGGCTGCAATAGGCACAAAGTGTCCTCATGTGATGTCCGCCTAGGCTATGACGCTTGCGATAGACATGAGTGGTCGCACAAGTGACTTAGGGCTTGTGATGGAGATGTGGTTGACTCGTGGCCCTCGGTATGGTGTGCGATGAGCGTCAAGGTCTGGTTCTCGGTTTGGTGAGCTTCTCCAGGAATTGTGGCCTCAATACAAAGTGTGAGTCTCTTGGCCATGCTTCGTGTGATGGGGCCTTGTGGCAAGGTGTCCACGGGTGGTGCTGTGGTGATCAAATCATTGTCTCTCTCATCTCCAACCTCCTTTCTCTCTCATCTCTGACCAACGACATCGACCTCTCTCTCATCTCTTTTTCATCCCAATTATATGGGATAGCAGTAACATGATAGTGGACTTGTTCTTTCTTGCAAATTGTTTGAACCTTTTTTCTACAGCTTGCCCTCGACATCATCCTTCTTTCCCTACTATGCACCTTTATTCCCCTCTTTGATAAACCACTTAACACTCTGTTTTCTTTGATTAGTCTAAACCCCTCCTTACTAAACAACTAGTAAGAAGTGCTTGATTAGTTGGTAGCTAGAGTTGAGGATGCATTTTGAGTATGGTTTATTATAACTGGGATGAAAAAGATGCTCTTGTTAAGAATTGATGAAGGACTGGTGATATAGTTACGATTCCTCTTACTTTGATTTGATGAACGAATGATGAATATGAAACCGAAAACTACTCTTTGATTAATACAAGGACCTAGTTCAGTAAGTTAAGATTGGTATTGACACAACTCAAGAGATTACAAACACAAACACAAACACAAAATAGATTCGGAAATGGAAATGGAACAAAAATAGAATTTGCGAAATGTAACTTGGATGAATTCAAGGGTCTATCTTACACAACGAATTAAACAAGATATGGTTGAAAGTTATTATTTTTACTTGACTTAATCCAAGGCTTACCTAACCTAGGAAGACACCAAATGAGACCAATTGAAAGGATGGAGGATATACACTCAACTTTATTGTTCTTGACTTTGCCCATCTCATGCTTGTATCAATTGCGCTGGAAAGAAGGCAGAGGAAAGTGAGAATCAAAATATATTGCGCCAATCAGAATGGGAAAAAGGAAAGGAAGAAGTTGTACTTGTTTGCCTTTGGAAAAAAAAGTGTTCGAGAAAAAAAAATTCAAAACACAATAAAAAACAAGGGGCAAAAGCAAGTATAGAAAAGTCCAGAGTCAACAAAGCTGATCTCAAGGAGAAAACTTCCTAGCAAAGTATGAAGAACTTATGCACCTTACCCTTGTTGCATTATGCAGTCGAGTACTGCTTACTAGCCCTTCTTCCGTTTGCTAAAAGTTTCATTCTTCTTTACTGACTTCTTTTCTTCTTCTCTATTTTCCCAATCTCTTTCTTCTACACTACACCCTTCCCACTCCTTTCAAAGTCCTCTTGATTATTTGAATGCCCATGCATGTGTATCTTTCACTCGGATTGACATTGCAAATTTGATTTGTGTTAAGTTTTGTTGCATTTAATGAGTGTAAACACTTAGCCCAGTTTTGAGTAAGAGTGTATATACATATCTAGTGAGGACTACTTATGGCTGCATGTTATGGGAAAGTCTTGTCCTTGAGGTCGTTATCTCTTGGGTAAGATGCAGATGCTCCTCTTGGCTTGTATCAGGTTTGCATGTATGAATGAAAATGAATGGCAGATTCTCCTATGCATAGATTGTTTAAACGTACTCTTTATAGGGAAGTTGTTTTATTTTTAAGCTTGGGGGTAAGCATTGGGATAGTGTGAGGGAATTTGATAGTATGTATTTTATATATATTTTGCCACCTCTTTTCTGTCCACTTTAGACTTATATGCTACCGATTAATATCTTTTTCCTTCTTATTTGCAGATATGGACATTTAGAGAAGTTTTGATGGAAATGCATGTTGCTAGTTGGATTCTGAAGGAAAAGTTGTTGTCTTGCCCTCGTCACTCATCTTCGCCGGCGCTGGAAATCCAAGCCAATTATGGAAAGTCCGGAAAGGGAAATTTCGATGGAACTACGGTTTCTTCTCTCATGCGTCCAGCTCATCAAGGAGCATTTAATGCGATTGTAGTTCAACTAGCTGTAGAATTTCTTAATGCTACTATATATATTTAGATTTTTAAGGTTTTCAGGAGAACTCTCTCTTCGGCAATTTTACACTTTATTATTTAGGAACTTCGGACCAGTTTTGTAGCGACATTGGAGAGCTACGATTTCACAGTGTCTCCCACTTCTCTTCTTCTTAATTCTATTTACTTTTTATTTTATTTATCTATTGTTTATTAATTTTGAGCATGGGTAGTGTTGATACCCGAATTTTGATGCCATTTTAAATTGAATTTATCATTTCTGTTATTTTACTTAACTTACTGTCATTTTTAATTAATTTACTATCGTTAGTTTATTTTCTAATTCTTGTCGCAGTTTATCGTCGTTATTATTCTCATCAGCATCATAAATCGCATTTTTAATTTTTTGTCACAATATTTTCATTATTATTATTAATATTTTCAGCCTTAAAAATCGTATTTTTAATTATCCGTTAGTCATTTGCTATTTATTTTTCCGTTTTAGGTCATCGCATAAAATTTAGGATTTTTAGTATTTTATCACATTTTTTAGCATTTTTTATTTTATTATTATTTTTGTTCGAGCTTTTATTAGACCCGAGTAAGTTCGCTTGGACCATTGATCGAACGCGTTATTTCTTCAGTTGACAATTACCTACTCTTTTTTCATTCACGCTAGTCAACTTCTTCTCGTGCAATTTTTGTCGTAACGTCATTTATTTTTCGTTCGAACATATTCATGTTTCCGAACGAGAAAATAAACACGTTAAACAAAGATTTTTCTTCATTCCCTGTAGACTATTGATTTTATCTTATTTTTCTCTACGCGCTGGCGCTATCGGCTCGAGTTTTCGAAACATTTGGTCGCAAAAATGGCTCGAAGCCATTTAAATAAAATTAAATAAAGGAATGATCATCACCGTTGATCTGGTTGACCAAGGAAAGTCAACTAGATAAACGGCTCCCATAATTCATGTGCATGGCACATGAACAGTCGCCATGGAGCAGCAGCGGATCAAGCCACTGAGCTGCTTGCTCCTGTCGCTTCCCGTCACTTCGGCCATCAAAGCGCATGCGCCTCACGTGACTGAGCCATCATCACAAACGGATGCCACGCTCTCTCTGGACGCCACGCGCAGCACCACACCTCGCCAACGATTACTGAGAATTGCCTATAAATACCAAGCCATTTCTCCATTTCTCGGGGCCGATTCACAGAGCAAGAACTGCTCCTTCTCCCTCTTGACCCATTGCTCATGTAGAGCATAAGTTGCCACCATTTTTTCAGCATTTCCAGTAAGCGTTTTTCAAGCATTTTCCTTCATTTTTTTCTGTGCATTCTTTCCTTGATTTTTAGAGCATTGTTTTGATCAAATCAATTGCTTATCTTCATGCTATTAATTCCTATATGTGCCCTAGATTAATTACATGCTTTTAATTTGCTTAATCATTAGATAAATCATGTGAATTTTGAGTTTTTCCTTAATTACTATTTTTATCGTTTTTCAAAATTAAATTTGGTACGAGTAGAATCGAGATTCGAGGTTTATACGGTCGGGAAGTCGTCGAGGAGACGAGCGCGACAGTATAAAGATCTCGTGAAATGGCCACCTGTGGCTGGAGCTTGGTCGCCGACAGTGGCGCCGGCGACCAAAGCTTGAAGACGATGAATAGTACCATGCTTGTTGGTTTTCGCGGGAAGAAGAAAGAAAGGTGATGGGCTCGGCCCATCACCATTAAAAATAATTTTCTGGGGCCAAGAACCCATTTCTTTTATTTTTGAAGCTGGGCCCGACCCATTTTCATTCTTTCCGAGATCTCGAATCGCGTTTTTCGTAAAAATACTCGGGCATTCCATTATGACTATTTTTCGTACTGTCGCTTAAAAATTTTGTACCTATCAATTGTTTAAATTTCCGCAATTTATTCTCCGCAACCTATCAACTGTTTAAATTTTCTGCAATTTACTTTCCGCAACTTAAATTCAGTCATTTAATTTACCGTCTATATAGTCGGTCGCATTTTTAATTTCCGCAAATATCAACTACTTTAAATTCTCGCAAATATCAACTGTTTAATCTTTCGGCAAATCATCAACTACTTTAAAATTCTCGTAAGCATCAACTGCTTAATTTTTCTGCAAATCATCAACTGCTTTAATTTCCGCAAATCATCAACTGTTTAATTTTCTGCAAATCATCAACTGTTTAAATTTTCTGCAAATCATCACGTGCTTAAAGTTTTCTGCAAATCATCAAATCTTTAATTTTTCGCAATTATCATCATTTAAATTTTTGTATGCATCAAATCATCATTTAAATTCTCGTACTTATCAACTGTCATCATATAAATTTCTCGCATGCGTCAAATCACCATTTAAATTTTTGTATGCATCAAATCATCATTTTAATTCTCATGCGTCAAATCGCCATTTTAATTTTTGTATGCGTCAAATCGCCGTTTTAATTTTCGTATGCGTCAAATCGCCGTTTTTATCTTCGTATGCGTCAAACCATCATTTAATTTTTTTGATATATATCAACTGTTTATTTAAATTCTCGCATTCATAAACTACTTATTTATTTTTCGAGCTATCACTAACACTCTCATTTTGTAGGTTTAAAATTTAAGCTTCGCTCGAAAGTACGCCTTTCTTTCCCTTTTATTTATTCAAAGCTTTTCGTAAATATTAATCGTACGCACGATATATATAATTGCTAGAATTAAAATCAATCAACATGAACAACTTGTTTAAATGAATCGCTTTAAATGTCGTGCTCATTTGTTTTAAATTCCGCTTATATTGACTGCATGTGTTTGGTGGCTTCGATCCCACATCGGTTTATCATTTTAAAATATCTCTCATTTAAATTTGTACTCTGTTAGCAACCCATGATAGAATCACTTAGTAATTAATTTAATCATGCATGGGTCGATGATGAAAAAGAGGGCGCTCATTCGATCTTATGAAAAATTCAGTCCCATCACACTACGATCATGGATAATCAATTGGTGTTGAAAATGGTAACCCCGTCTGAAAAGATTTTTAAAATGGTAACCCCGTCCAACGATTAATTATCCCTGAACGGTCCCGATCATGGAAAAGACTAAAGTGACGATTCCTCTGAGGACCCCCTTTTAAAATGCATTTTTTTATCAAACATCTTTTAAACACGTCTCTTATCAACCGGTAACCATTTTCGGATGTGACTCGGGTGCCTAACACCTTCCCGAGTCCATAATACGACCCCGAACCTTTGTTCTTGGGTTTAGACCCTCTTTTTTGTGCCTTTAGTTTTTTATTTTTTTATTTTTATGCCATGACGATTAGGTTCCCTAAGCCTAGAGACAAAAATTAGGGTGGCGACTTCATTGCATATTGCGAGGAGTCCTTTTACGTCGAGCATCGTAAGGTCTCAGATTAGTCGTATACTCGCGAATATTTTTATTTTTGGGGTGCGATATGTAGCTAAATCCTCATTCTTAGTAAGGATCATTAAAGGTTGCTTTGTTTCTAATTGTGAGGTTTAATCGTTCTTAATAAATTTCAGAATTTGTATTCACTTGTTTATTATTTGCATGTCAATTTATATATGTTTGATTAGAGGTTAGGCCAGCCTATAATTACGCTTAGGTAATTACCATCATTCTTGTAGCCTAGTCACTATACGAAGCTACTTGATAGAGTACACGCCTAGTTCAGAGTCATCAAGTCGTTGGTCCAATCTGACGAAAGTAAACAACTGATTAGGTTTAAAGGCTTCCAGCGTACTGTTTGTCTTGCCCTAGGTGTGTCTTTTCTCCTCTTCATGGGCAGTTCGGTTAAATCCCTATAAGCGTACCTTAGGGGTTATCAAACTATCAAGGCCTCTCCATAAACGTACCTTAGAGTTGCTTCTCATACGAAGGAAAGCAGAAGACCTAAGCATACATGGTCTCTATAGCACACCTATGAATTAGGAATAGAATACCTTTGTACCGATAATCAGTTTGGCCGTAATCACAACCGAAGATAGATGTTTACTAAGAAGCTTCCTCCACTTGCTTTTACCTTAGTATTAATTTTTGTTTTAGTTATTTTATTAGTAGTCAATTCAAACAACCACAAAACCCCCTTAGTCTCTGTGGACAATCCTATTACCACTTTACACAATTTATTTTGTGCATTAGGCTATAGGTTTTATTTAATATTTTTTACGACTTCGATAATCAATCAGGAGGGGAATCATGTTCCTTAAGAATCATCATCTGAATGTTCATGGGTACACTAACGCTAATTGGGTAGGAGATCTGACCTATAGAAAATCTACATCATGATACTTTACCTTTTTTAGAGGAAATTTGGTTACATGGAGAAGTAAAAAGTAAAAGGTTGTAGCTTTATCAAGTGGGGAAGCAGAGTTTAGAGGAATGGCTAAAGGACTCTGTGAACTTCTGTGGCTCAAGCGCTTGATGACTGAGATTGGCTTTGCACTAAACTCTACGATGAATCTATTCTGTGATAATAAGGCAGCAATAGAAATTTTCCAAAATTTTGTCCAACATGACCTTACTAAACACATCGAGGTGGATAGACATTTTATTAAGCTAAATCTTGAAGAAAAGGTTATCCAATTCCCTTTTGTGAGAATAAAGGATCAATTGGCAGACATGCTTACAAAGGTTATTTTTTTGTAAAAGCTTTTATAGCTCACTCAATAAGTTGGGTATCAAAGACATCTTTGCACCAACTCGAGGGGGAGTGTTGGTGTGAGCTGTAAAATTCTTGTTTCCAATTGTGGTGCAAATCAGTGTGATCTTGGGAAATAATTATCATAGATATTATAGGCCTAACTAATAGGTTAACTATTTATATATTTCCTTGTTTAGTCTCTCTTCTTCTATATATAACATACTGCCATATTGTAATTGAATTAAGGTAGCGTTTGGTTCACGAAATGCTACTTTCCCCCTTGGAATTACTCTCCTAGGAGAGTGATACCCGGGAGAGTGATTGAGGGGAATGTTAATTTTTTGTGTTTGGTTGGGATTTAAGATTTCTGGGAAAGTAATATTATTGTGTTTGTTTTGTACTTGGGAATCATCAAGGAAAGTAAAAAAAAGATGACTACTTTATCATTTTCTATATTTGTGTCTTTGTTATCTTGTTAGGCGTCTAATTATCTTTCCTGTATATATATTTTATCATGGACTTTGTTTCTATTTAGTTATCTATTTTTCAACAATTAAAATATCAAATGAGTTTTCAAATTCTTCATTATTGCAACGGGTTGGTTGATGGATGGATTAAGAAATTTAGCTTTATAAACCTTTTTTATCCAATATATATTTTTATCAGACTTAAAAAAGATTTAAAAAATAATATGCAACTTAAAAAATGTATTATAATTTTTTTTTAAATTTAAAAAATGTACCAAAACTTTAAAAAATAATCGAAAACATAAAAAAGAGGAAATTCTAGAAAACTATTAAAACATAAATATTAAAAAATATGAAACTAAAAAAAAACACATACAAAACAAAGTGTAAAAAAAATTAATAAAAAAAATTAAAACTAAAACTAAGAGAAAAGGGAACAAGTATTTTTTTTTCTCTTTTTTAGAATAATGCTAATATGAGGGGACAAATATGTAATTTAAGTAAGAAATTAGTTTTCCTTGCATCAAGGAATCACTCTCCCAACCTAGCGGCCAAGGAATCACTTTCCTCCATTTTTGGGAAAATCAAAAGGGTCAAGGAAAGTTGGATTCCGGAGGAGAGTGGTTCTTTATCGCAACCAAACGCAATAAAGTTCAGAATTTTAGATTTCCGAGTTACTTTACTTCCTGATTCCGCCAATCAAACACACCATAAAATGAAAAAAAATAATTCTTTGACTCTTGTAGTCTGGTAGAGGACACATAACGCTGAGAGCAAAAGGTTCCATAGTGTCTAACTGGTAAATTTGGCACTTAGGACCAAGTTTTCCACGACCACCAGAATTTCCACGACCAGAATTCTAGTTATGCTTGTCTCTACCTCTATTGTGTCTGCTCCTACTTCGGTTAGAGGAGTTGGTTGTTGGAGCAGGTTGCGCTTGTGTCAGATTGGCACTTGGCTGCGCAACTGGTGGTGTAGGGAGTGAGGGAGGTAGGGAGGTAGGTTGCACCACAACTTTGGAAACAGAAGACCGTTATTAAGGAGTTCCTAGCTTAAACACTGGCTCAGTAATTCTATGAATGAAATAGGATCAGGTCGTGTATTCATAGAGGTCACAAGGCCTTGAAATTCCTCCGAGGCCTTGGAACACACAAGAGATTAAAGTCTTCTATGGACATGACTTCTTCAGATAAAGAAGACACCAGTGCACGGATGATTGCACTGATGATTAGGTTTTGTCAGAAGAGATAGAATCGTCAAAAGATACAGAGTCAGTAACAAAATCATATTTCATTTCATGCAATCTTGCTGCAGAGTGCATACTTTATCAACAAATGTTTGTTGTCATTTAGACCTTGTGTTGTATCTGCCCTCTCTTTTCTTTTTTTTCTTTTTTTTTCGTACATTTCCACTATATAACTATCACAAACCCTTCTTTACATGCAATGCAAGTAACAAAAAGTTAACGTGGCAGACAGAAAAGAATACATAAACACTTGAAAGTGAAACTAAACATATTGGGAATTAATGATCCTGCCTTCTTAAGGATTGAGGTGAGTCAGCCAATCCATAATCCATTTGGTTTTCTTCTTCTTTTCTGACAGTTTCTCAAAATTTGGTTTCATTTCTTTCTGTATTTTATAGAAACATGTTCTAAAAGTAAACATTAACTGTAAATGATGCAAGCAGAAAGTGACAAAACTCCTCAAGAAAATTGAAGGTATAGTAGCAACATTAATTTTTTATGGTGTGCTGTTGTTGCTCCCTTCAATCCAACAGGGATGCACTCTGTCAACATAGATATGGATCAACAGCTGGCCGAGGTATGGGGTTGGGTCGATTCTGAGATTCTAATCAAGAAATTGCTCAAATCTGGCAAACCTGCATCCCTTTGTCCTCCAATTTCTGGGCACAACAATCTGGAAAACCTGGACCACATGCGATTTCCGGCATGTGATCTCATCAGTGGCCCCGGAAATCAAATCATGTTTCCAACATCCTTTGAGAATCAGTTTGAAGGTATTGGCAGCTCTGAAAATTTCTCAACCCAAATACCAGAATGATGATGACTACTTTCAATGCTGGGAGTGATCATGATTTTGCTATAAGAAGTTTCTACATCCACGAGGGAAATTTTGCCAGGGAAGGCAGGTTACAAGATGAGATCATGGCAACCGTGACGAGTCCAGTACATTATCAAGGCAATGATTATCATACTAGTTTCTACGGATTTGGAAGCCATGACTTTCAAGGGATGCCAAGTTATGAACACAATACACCTACCATCCATGATGATCACTAGCAGCCAGTAAGGTTATAACCAATACAACAATCCACCCATAAACATAGCTCATACCTATATGCAGGATGGATACACCAACAATAACTCCATGAACAATGACATCTACATGCTTCCACCCAACTTGGGAAATCATGCACCTTCAATGTATCCACCCTACCTGTGCCAATAGCATCTTCAATTCAAGATTCTAGTTTAAGAACTCATAAAGACGGTGATCAAGAATGGAAGCTTTGTCCGGAGAACTATGAGCAGTTCAATCTACGATCCTTAAACAAATTATTTCCTTCTTCTATTTTAGGAAATTACAAGAACTTCAAAAATTTAAAGTTTACAACAATACTTACCTGTGTAATAGGCTGCCTGAATTCGCACTTCTAGTCTACAGTTTGACAGCTTCATTAATTTATTTATTTATTCTAGCATGAGACAACACATAGGACAAGACTCAAGATTCAGTTACTCACATTCTCGTGATTACAGAGCATAAGGCTCAACAACCTTGTTTTCATGTCTATGCTACTCAGTCCTCTACAAGAAACCCATTAAACCATCCAACGGGCTAAAAACTCTTAAGAAGTTAAAACAAAAGTTTACAATGCCACTAGGTATATAATACGCATGGGAAATATGCCACAAAGTCATTGTCGCGCCCCGAAAATAACAAAATATATTCGCGAGTATACAACGAATCTGAGACCTTACGATGCTCAGCGTAAAAGGACGCATCGCAACATGCAATGAAGTCGCCACCCTAATTTTGTCTCTAGGCTTAGGGAACCTAATCGTCATGGCATAAAAAAATAAAATAAATAAACTAAAGGCACAAAAAGGGGTCTAAACCCAAGACAAAGGTTCGGGGTTGTATTATGGACTCAGGAATGTGTTAGGGACCCGAGTCACATCCGAAAATGATTACCGGTTGATGAGAGAGGTGTTTAAAAGAGGTTTGATAAAAATGCGTTTTAAAAAGGGGGTCCTCAGAGGAATCGTCACCTTAGTCTTTTCCATGATCGGGACCGTTCAGGAATAATTAATCGTTGGACGGGGTTACCGTTTTAAAAATATTTTCAGACGGGGTTACCGTTTTCAAGACCGATCGATTATTCCTGACTGTAGCGTGATGGGACTGAATTTTCCGTAAGACTGAATGAGCGCCCTCTATTTCACCATCGGACTATGCATGATTAAATTAATTACTACGTGATTCTATCATGGATAGCTTAACAAAGTACAGTTTAAATGAGAGGTTTTGAAATGATAAACTGATGTGGGATCGAAGCCACCAAGTACATGCAGTCAATATAAGCGAAATTTAAAACCAAACGAACATGGTGATAACTATCGATACCACAGAAGCGGTATCTCCACTACCCCGGCGGGTGACCCGGCCAGCATTCTGTACCCGCCGAGGGAGACGAGACCCTGTTCTTGCCGCCCTTAGCCTGGCGACCGACCCTGGGATGGTCGACATCAGCGGGGGGGCTCTCATGCGGCATCCGCACGGCAGCATCCCATCCCAGGTCATCCATTACGTCACTCCGCATGACGTCATCCCACATGACATCACTCAATGCCACCCCAGCGGCATCTATCACCCCAGCGACACCTACCAGGGACTATTCCCACCCCCTGTCGGTACACTCCTTACTTTGCCTATAAATACCCCCACCTTTTCAGACAAGGGGGTAAGCCTAAGATAGCGTACTGAACCCCTGCCATTTTGACTACCTGCACTGACTTAGGCATTAGAGTGTTTACGCCGGAGACCCCCTCCGACGCTTTGCAGGTGACGAAGACCCCAGTACAGTGTTCCCGACCAGCCCAGATCAGGCCGATCCTGCTCAGTATCGCCCGGACTCTTATCAAGTGGTGCTTTCATTGAGAGCCTTGGTTAATTAAGTGAGTTTTCCTTAGTAACCAAGCTCTGTTCTTTCTGAGAGTCGAAGGATCATGGCTTCAAATTCAGAATCCACACCCCCTCATACTCGTGGGGTTCACGCGCGTAGGGAACTTTTTTCCACGTCTTCGTCAAGTACATATGTCACATCACGTGAAACTTCCACTGTGCAGACAGACTTTCTTTTCGGGCTGACAGCTGGCACCCCGTTTTCTCCAACGGGCACCCCGTTTTCTGAAACGGGTACCCCGTTTCCGTAAATGGGTTCCCTTATTTCCTCAATGGGTGCCCCGTTTTCCCACATGGGTGGATCCAGTCACTCCGCCCCTCCGCTTGTAAGTTCTAGGATGGATGGCCCTACTACTCCCTCGGTAAGCTCGATGCTAGCTCTTCGTGCCCACTTGGACTATTTAATTGGGATGGCCACAGGCCCCACTTCTAGTACCGCGATATCAGGTGTGTCTCCTCGAGTTATTTTCACTCCGTCTATTGTCGCTGATCGGCCAGTATTGCCTCGTCGCTAAGAGAGTGTCCCTCTGACCTCACCTGTGATAAGCATGCCATTCAGCTTTGCGCAACTGGCAGACGGACAGGAGGAGCACTACATACCGCGGATACCGCGGATTCCTGTCTCTCAAGTGGAGCGACCGCTAGATGAATACAGAGTGCGTTGGGACGGCAGAAGAGAGGGAGCCGGTAGAGAGGTATCTATGGAGCGGAGTGAAAGATCAGGCAGTAGGAGGCGTCGAACCTGTTCGCCTAGGAGTCGTAGCCGGTCTCCTAGGCAGCAACGCACCCCGGAGCTTCGAGGGCACCGGCGATGCCTGGACATGTCTCCTCCTTGTCATGATCGTGAGATTTTGGACGACACCGCTGGTCATCCTTTCACCCACCGTGTAAGGCACCACAGGGTCAGCCGATATGTTAAGCTCCCCACGGAATCATACAATGGCACCAAAGACCCCATCTCGTATCTTAATAAGGTGAAGGATTTTGTCCAGTTTCAAATGCACAACGACGCAGCGTTGTGTCAAATATTCGTTATGACATTGTCAGGAGTAGCTCGCCTCTAGTTTGAAGGACTTCCTGCTCGATCAATTGATAATTTCCCGCAACTGGAGGCCAAGTTTAAGAGTCGCTTCAGCACAGCTATCCCTATTCGAAAGTCTGCAGCAACCTTGTTTGATATACGTAGAAAACCAGAGGAGTCTTTGAATAGTTATCTTGGTCATTTTGATATAGAAATGTTGTTAACTCCTGGTATTACTATTGATTTCGCCATAGAAGCTTTGAAGCGGAATTGTGGATATGGGAAGCTGAGAGATACGCTGATGGTGGATCCCCCAATGACTTTAGACGCATTAAGGTTGAAGGCTCACAATTATGCGAGAATGGAAGAAGAGGAATATAGAAACAGGATACGGGATGTGCCCTAGAACGCCCCTCCTGCTCCCACGGCTCAAGGCAGTATGACCCACGACACCCGTCTGGGTGACGAATACACCCAGCGGAAAGATTACATCCCCAAGGCGTCGAATCGCCAGAAGGGTAATTACTCTAGAGGAAGGGGCGGCGGTCTGAATGTTCAGCGACAGGGGGATCCCCCTAAGGGTCGAACGTACGATCCCGACCTTCCTCCCCTTACACTCCCACGAGCGGAAATCTTAGCCATCATTCAGCAGCGGAACCTGCCGATCCGTTATCCAGCCCCTGTGAAGCCAGGGGTGGTCGTGGGAGGAAGGGAAAACACTTCTTGTAAATTCCATAAGGTTGAGGGGCATTCTACAGAGGCATGCAGGGAATTGAAGTTAGCAATAAAGTGCCTGTTGGAAGAAGGCTATCTTGGAGAATTCGCCACTCGTATGAGAGAAGAAACCAGAAGCGACCCTCCGCACGGGGCGTTAGGTGACCATCAATTGCCTCCTCCCCTTGGGAGCAGCGGGACTTCTGAGGCAAAGGGGAAAGAGGCGCTAATGATGTATGATGAGGACATCCCCATCATTAACATTATCGCTGGGGGCGCGTCGTTCCTGGATGAGATTACCCCAGCAACACTCGTGGCAGGAGAGAAGCGGAAACGGGAAGGCCAGCCTGTAAAAAAGGGAGTGATCGATACACTGGACAGGATGGTAATATCTTTTTTGGAAGAAGATGAGAAGGGCGTTGTCTTCCCTCATAACGACGCGCTAGTAGTCACACCGGTTATTGGGAGCCATGGGGTACGAAGGACCCTCATTGATAACGGCAGTGCGGTAAACTTATTTTCGTTGGAAGCATATAATCTCATGAAACGCCCTGCCGGTGAACTGGTGCCTTACAAGAAACCAATTATTGGAGTGGACGGCATCCCTATACCTGTAATTGGAGTCACAACGCTGCCTATGTATTTTAGAGAAGTCGCTTCGAAAAGATCAGAAGAGTTGATGTTCTTAGTTATGGATCTCATCCTACCGTATAATGCCATTCTAGGGCGGTCATTCCTCAATCATTTCGGGGCGGCGGTATCTCAGAAACACCTCAGGATGAAATACCCCTCTTGGGAAGGGGTAGTATCGATCAAGGGTGATCAAAAGCTAGCCGTCGAGTGTTATTCACTCATGATCCAAAAAAGCTGTGATCAATATGTGTGTCTGGCAGCGGATCCCTATGAGCAAAGGGATGAAAGGCGAACCCAACCAGTGGATGCGATGGTACCCATCCCCATCCAAGGCAATGATAAGGTGAACTTCCAGGCCAATGAAAAGTTGACCCTTGAGGAGAGAGCACAATTAGCCCGGCTGTTGAACAAATGCAAATGAGAGTTCGCGTGGAAACTGGCAGACATGCCTGGCGTGTCTAGGGAAGTGGTTGAGCACCGACTCAGCGTTGACCCGTGCGCCACGCCAGTTCAACAGAAGCGGCGAGCATTCTCCACAAAAAAGTCAGTGGTGATTGATAAGGAGGTAGTGAAACTGCTAAACGCAGGATTCATCCGAGAAGTTCAATACCCCACTTGGTTAGCCAACCCCGTCTTGGTCCGCAAGCCCAATGGAGACTGGCGCATGTGTATTGATTTCACTAACTTGAATGACGCTTGTCCTAAGGACTATTATCCGCTTCCTCGGATTGATCAATTGGTCGATCAAGCGGCAGGGTACGCATATTTGAGTTCCCTGGACGCCAATTCTGGATATCATCAAATTCCTATGGCTAAGGAAGATGAGGAAAAGACGGCATTTATAACTCCGAAGGCCACCTACTTCTACACGGCAATGCTGTTTGGCTTAAAGAATGCAGGGGTGACCTTCCAGCGTATGGCCAACAAAGTGTTTGAAAAGCAAATCGGGAGAAATGTAGAAGCGTACGTAGATGATGTATTGGTCAAGAGCAGAAGTTTCAGTGACCATCTGGCCGATTTGCAGGAAGTGTTTGATACATTGAGGAAGTAACAGATAGAGTTGAACCCCCGCAAGTGCGCGTTTGCATTTCAAACGGGAAAATTCTTGGGGTATGTGGTCAGCCAAAAGGGCATCCAGCCGAACCCGTCAAAGATTAAGGCTATCCATGATATGGTATCGCCGCGAACCCTCCAGGAAGTTCAAAGGTTAACAGGACGCGTCATTGCTCTGGGGCGGTTCATCTCTAAGCAGGGCGAGAAGTGCTTGCCGTTATTTAAAGTCATACGTAAGAAAGCTTCTTTCGGATGGACACAAGAGTGCGAAGAGGCGTTCGTGGGTTTGAAAACATACTTGTCGTCCGACTTGGTAGTAACACGACCGGATCCGGGCAACACCCTATTCTTGTACCTCGGAGTCGCGGATGAAGTGGTCAGTGCCGTTTTGGTCCGGGAGGATAATCACGCCCACCGCCCCGTTTTCTTTGTTAGCCATGTGTTAAAAGATGCCGAGGTGCGATACATCCACATTGAAAAGGTGGCATTCACCCTGCTACAGTCCACATGGAAGATGGACAGGTACTTCCAGGCCCATCTAGTCATCGTGCTCACGGATCAGCCTTTGAGAAGAATTCTTAGGAAACCAGAATCCTCGGGGAGGATGTTGATTTGGTCAATTGAGCTGGAACAATATGGATTACAGTACAAAGCTCGGCCATCCGTAAAAGCTCAGGTTTTGGCAGATTTTATCGCCGAGTGTACATTTACTGTAGACAAGGCGGCGGAGCCGCTCGAGAAGAAAGAAAGTGATGCAAAGATCCCACCCTCAGAGGCCCCCGTGGACGTATGGGTCATCTATGTAGATGGCGCCAAAAATCAGGAGCTGGCGGGAGCTGGCATATACATGATCGGGCCACATAATGTGCAGGTGTGGCACAACATTAGAATCCTGCAACCATTGTCCAACAACGCAGCAGAGTATAAAGCGTTATTGACGGGGCTTAGAGTAGGAAGGAGCCTCTTCGCTAAAACTGAAAATGACCTGGTAGTAGGAGCCCCACGGTTGAGAATACGAGGGGACTCCAAATTGATAATTGATCAAGTCTTGGGACATTCCCAAGCTAGAGAACCGATCATGGCGCAATACCTCTCGAAAGGGAAAAGGGAATTGGCAGAAATGGAGCAAAGCGGCGTGTGTGTTACTTTCGAACACATTCCGCCGGAGGACAATACAGAGGCGGCTAATCTTGCCAAGGCAGCAGCTAATCAGGAGGCTGTCGTACCAGAAGGCGTGCACTATGAGGAAAGGTCATTACCGTCCTTCATGGAGGAATAACTGTCGCTATGTGTGGAGGAGATTGAAAAGGACTGGAGGGTCCCTGTGATAAATGTTTTACAGCACGACGAGTTGCCGAGCGACAGTACAGAGAAGAAAAAAGTGCTGAAGCAAGCGGCAAGGTGCACTTATTATGATGGGGAGTTAATTCGGAGATGTTTCTCGCACCCAGCCGCAAAATGTATAACGGAACAAGAAGGCCTCCATACCCTGCGCGAGATTCATGAAGGCATCTGCGGCATGCACATGTCGGGTGGTACCATGGTCGCGCAGGTGTTCCGGTCAGGATTCTATTGGCCCACTATTCGCAGGGATTGCAACAACTTCGTGCAATCATGCCATAAGTGTCAAGAATTTGCCAAAATCCCTCGACGACCCGCCACTGAAATATATCAGATCGTGGCGCCTTGTCCTTTTGCCAAGTGGGGAATCGATATTTTAGGCCCTTTTCCTAAGGCCAGGTCTCAACTGAAATTTGTAATTGTGGCAGTCGACTACTTTACCAAGTGGGCAGAAGTGGAAGCGGTAGCCAGTATTACGACAGAGAAGGTATGGCACTTCTTTAAGCACCAAGTGATCATACGTTTCGGGGTGCCTCGCGTGCTAGTTAGTGACAACGGGGCACAGTTTACCAGCCGCTTCTTCAAAGAGCAATGCGAAGAATTCCAGATCGAACAAAGGTTTTCCTCTGTGGCCCATCCTCAGACTAATGGCCAGGCGGAGGTAACCAACCGAAGCATACTTAGCGGTATTAAGAAAAATCTTGACGGGTCAAAAAAGAAGTGGCCAGACGAGCTACCCTATGTAATGTGGGCTTACCGCATGACCGTCAAAATTAGTACGGGGGAAACGCCCTTTGCGATGGCCTTTGGTACCGAAGCAGTAACGCCTGTCGAAATTGGCACCCTAAGCTTAAGGGTGGAACATTTCAAGGAGGAGTTAAACGAGGAAAGGTTACGTGCTAACCTTGATATGCTGCCTGAGGCGCGCGAGGAAGCCCTCTTGAAAATAATGCACTACAAAAGAAGAATGGCGCGGTATCACAACAGACATGTTAAGGAGCGGCTACTCAAGGCGGGAGACCTCGTGGTTAGGGACAAACGGGCGGCGAGCCAATGAATGTGAAACTTAGCTCAAACTGGGAAGGCCCGTACCGCATCACTCGTGTTATCGGAAAGGAAGCGTATCACCTCGAAACGCTTGACGGTACTCCCTTACCTAACTCTTGGAATATTGCTCGATTAAAATTATATCATGCTAGAATTTGACATGCCGTTGGGCATGGTTTAGAAATTGAGTTTGACATGCCGTTGAGCATGGTCTAGAAATTGAATTTGACATGCCGTTGGGCATGGTTTAGAAATTGAGTTTGACATGTCGTTGGGCATGGTCTAGAAATTGAAAGTGACATGCCGTTGGGCATGGTTTAGAAATTGAGTTTGACATGCCATTGAGCATGGTCTAGAAATTGAAATGTGACATGCCGGTGGGCATGGTCTAGAAATTGAGTTTGACATGCCGTTGGGCATGGTCTAGAAATTGAAATAATGAAATGTGACATGCCGGTGGGCATGGTCTAGAAATTGAAAGTGACATACCGTTGGGCATGGTCTAGAAATTGAGTTTGACATGCCATTGAGCATGGTCTAGAAATTGAATGTGACATGCCGTTGAGCATGGTCTAGAAATTGAATGTGACATGCCGGTGGGCATGGTCTAGAAATTGAATCTGACATGCTGTTGGGCATGGTCTTGAAATTGAAATTGAAATGTGACATGCCAGTGGGCATGGTCTAGAAATTGAATTTGACATGCCGTTGGGCATGGTCTAGAAATTGAGTTTGACATGCCGTTGGGCATGGTCTAGAAATTGAGTTTGACATGCCGTTGGCCATGGTCTAGAAATTGAAATAATGAAAAGTGACATACTGTTGGGCATGGTCTTGAAATTGAAATTGAAATGTGACATGCCGGTGGGCATGGTCTAGAAATTGAATTTGACATGCCGTTGGGCATGGTCTAGATATTGAAATAATGAAAAGTGACATGCTGTTGGGCATGGTCTTGAAATTGAAATTGAAATGTGACATGCCGTTGAGCATGGTCTAGAAATTGAAATTATGAATCTGACATGCCGTTAGGCATGGTCTAACAATTGTTGTGGAAATATTTCTTTTTCCTTGTTGGTTGTCTGTGTAATGTGCAGATAACAAGGAAAGGAGGATGTCGGGGGTGAAAAGTCCTAGCCTTGGGGCAGAACGGACTAATGCAGATGGGTCGTCAAGACGAGGCACGCCCGGCGATCCTGGAAATATATGGTGCTGGAAGTGAAAAATTCTGGCCTTGTGAGGCCGACCTTGATCAGGCGGCTCGCTAAGACGAGACACGCTCCAACACTGTCGGGAGTGAAAATCCTATCCTGGGGAAACCCAGAGAGGGCACGCCCCGACTCCCCTAGGGGTGTAAAGTCCTATCCTTGTGACAGCCAGTGCTCACATAGGCGGATGATCATTAAGTGAGGCACGACCTTAGCGAAGATAAAAACTCCACCTCGCAAGTGAAAATCCTATCCTTACGAGGGTAGCGCTAACATAGGCTCCTCGTAAAGAAGGGGCACGTTCCGAGGTGCGAGGGCAACGCTGAGGAAGTGAAAACTCCTATCCTCGTGATGGCCGGCCCTGATCAGGCAGCGCACCGAGAGGTTGCACTTCCCGGCCGATTGAAGAAATGCGGGAAGTCACGGTACCCCAGCTAGTAACCGGAAGGGACAAACCCGGTGAAGTTTGGCTGGAAGAGTACGTGACACGAGCGACATCGGGCGAGATCGCGCCAAGTGAGTTGGGGAAATACGCACCCACAACCCAAGGTAATTAAGATATTTTAGTAGATATCGCTACTAATGTAAATGATAAGTGAAAATGTGCAGAAAATTCAGCACAAGCGATATCTCGGAAGGATCGCGCTAAGAAAGTGAGGAGCGCGCGCGGCAATGGCCCAAGGTAACTAAGGCTTTTCAGGAATATGTCACTACTAACGAAAGTTATATGTAAAATGTGCAGAAAATTTAGTAAAGTGTCAAAGTGATGGAGCACTTGGAAAATAATGACGCCGCAGAGAGGCAGAGCATCTAAACGGGAGATCCAGTCGTCTCAAGCACGGTACGAGATAATGGTAAGGAGCGGATCTACCCTATTGCGCGGAGAGAAACGCGCGATGACATGGCGTATTGCGACTCCACAACGGGAGTTCGAAGGCGCAGGCAACATCAGTTCAACGGTGGCAACCAGTTTTGAAAGAAGGGCTAACGAAATTAAAGTGAGAAAGATCATCGATAAAGTAAAATGATGGCAAATTGTGCAAACTGTTTGTACAAGAGGGGATACTTGTTTAAACAAAAGGCCCCAAAAACACAAAAAGGACAAAGAAGTCAGGGCGCCCGATGGACCAAAAGAGAAGTGACATTGACGGCCTGGGCATGCTGCTGTCCCCCTCGTCATGTCGTGGCCTCTTCGCTTGGCGGTAGCCCTCTTCCGTGAGGAACCCGGACTTCTGCTTGAAGAGGCGGATGATGGCATCAGCGTCGAAGAAATTGCGGTCGAGACGCTCAATGAAGCATTCGGCCATGAGGCCCGCAGTTTGTTCCAGAAACCATTTACACTTGTCCGCCGTTTCCTCCATAAGAGCGGCATTCTTACTTTGCTCTGCTTGAAGGGCGGCATCCCTCGTGGCCTGGTGTCCTTTGGCCTCTTCCAACTCTTTCCTCGCAACTCCCAAACTGGCTTCCGCACATCGTCGCTCTTCAACACACTTCCTCAGCTCTTCTTGAGTTTTATGAAGTTCCCTTTGGTACTTGTTGATTTCTTCCAAGAGCTGGTGACTAGTGTTGCGCCATTCCTGGGAGGAAGATTGGAGAGAGCTCATTCGTCTCGTCACATTCCTAGACCAGTAATGGAAGCCATGAAAGCTAGAGAACAGCTGGGTCCTTATCTGCTGCAGTTACTCGCCCTCGGCAACGGAGAGGAAGTCCTGCTCCTCCTCCTCAACCGACATCAGATGCCCTGCCAGATAGGGAGTTGTCGCCCCCCAATGCTGGGAACCCACGCTGGTGAATGTTACTTAAATCAACTTGATGGGTGGCGGCCCCGCTAGAGAGTATAGTGCTTAGGTCAGCCACCATGCGCGGAGTGTCCACGGGGGGAAGAGAGGGAGAGACTGTTTGAACAGCAGTAGGAATGAAGAAGACCTCAGGAGGGGACGGAGGAGAACGATTAGATGGTCCAGCGTCAATATTGAAACCGCCAGTTGGTAGGGAGGGAAAGTCCTCCTCTGTAAGATCCTCCAAGAAGTCCAAGGGATTGCTAGGTGGAGGAGATGACGCGGCAAAATAAGAGTGAAGCGCCGCAGAGGTAGCCCCGTTCCTTGCCAGACCAGAGCCCTGATTACCTGCCAAGGGGCCGGTATTGGTGACGCCGCCTTGCCTTTCCTGACCAGCAGTAAAGTCGTTCGCTGAAGTTGAGTCCTCATTAAGACGCAGTCGCTTGGGGTCAAGAATACCCGACAAATCCATGTCGTCGCGCGAAGGAGTAGTAGAAGAGGCAACAGCAGCGGTATTCTACATGCAAAAGAAATAGGGGAATTAAGAAACGAACAAAAAATATATAGACAGAAAATTTTGTAAAAACCACCTGAACAGGAGGACGGGTAGGAGCGATAACGCGAAGGCGGAGAGTTCTTTTCTTCTTTATGGCAAGGGGAGGACGAGAAGATGACGCTCGTGTAGGAACAATGCTAGGGGAGGAAATTGGCTCAGCAGTTGATGTGGCAATAGCCTCCGCTCGAGGAAGAGAAGAGGACTCAGGTGCAGAAGTGGACGCGTGCGTGGTGTCAGTCACGGCACCAGCCGAGGCGGCAGAAAGAGCCCTTTTTTCTCTCTTCTGCTGAGCTCTTCTCTCTTTTTTCTTGATACAATCAGGTTTCCACCCGGCTGGAGGATCTGTAGAGATAAGAAATGAATGTTAGAGTTAGTATTGGCGTGGAACAGCAAACAAAGGGACGGTGCTCACTTTGAATGCAATCCTAGATGTCGCCCCGGCACGCGAGTTTGCGAGTGCGAACACCAGGAATCCCCGACAGGTTGAGTAGCTTGCCCAGCCAGCCTTGGTCAACTAGTCCTAACTCTGGCCTGCCACCCCAGGCAGCGTCTCTGACGACTAGATTAAACCCGCTCTGCCACAAAGGCTGGGGCAAGTTGATGATGAAGAATCCTTTTTTCCAAGCATCAATAGAAGATTCAAGGAATAACAGCTTCCAGGTAAAGGGGTTTAGAGCTTCAACATCATAGCGAGGCGATATCACGATGAATCATACAGTACGACAAAGGATACAAAGCGACAGCATTATTACAAGGAAAATAATGTTCGAATGGTTTTCAAGAAAAAACAAAAGAAAAGAGACGACAGCAAGAAAAACAAGGAAAGGCCCAGGCACCATCGCTAGCGTTAGGTTCCCTCCCCCGAGGGACCAGAAGAACCGTTGTCACCTTTGCTAATCTCACCCATCACGATAGATATGTAATCAGCTACCTGGGCCGGGTCCGAAGGGTTACCTTTGAAACGGGCCGCAAATCCAGAAATGAAGGCCTTCCAGAACCCTCTTCCTCAATAACTCTTCCTTTAATGGCGCCCTAGCAGACTCCTCATCTCGAGCAAGTATCTCTTCGCGGAGAAAGAGATTTTTCTTCTTTTCTAGCGCCAATTCTGCCTCCAGAACCTCTATCTTAGCTTTCCCGATAGACTTTTCTCTGTTCAATTCTGTTTGGGACTATTCACAGAGACGCGTCAGCAACCTAGAGTGCTCCACCGCCTTTTCAAGCTGCACCTTCGCAACACATAATGCGCTGGAAAAATTATGTGACTCGCGATCATGAATTTCGAATTGATAAGTCCAGAGAATCATTCAGAACACGGCGAAAGCGTGCCGAGGGAGGGAGTTGAAGAAATTCCTCTTTCTCCTTTTTGGAGCTCAGCATCTCTCCTATCAAGGGTGCAGTAAACTCATCTCGAGAAAAAGGTTGGGGAACCCCGACAGCGCGAAAGGCATCAAAGCAAAACCCTGCAAGATTCATACGGTAGGCCGGGACCCCGTCAGGACCGCCATAGGCAAGATTGATCGATGGAGGTGGAGAAGAGCCCTGGGAAAAAGTACTCTTGATAGGAGTAAAAAACAGTTGTGGAGTAACCCTAGGCGGTAGCTCAGTAGTTGAATTCGCAACAGGATGCGTGACCACTACGTCAGGAATACAATGAGAAATCGGAGAATCGGGAGCGTCAGATATGGGAGGAGGACATTCCATCGGTAGGGCCTCTCCCTCAGTAGAACAAGTGTTTTCCAACGCCTCAGCGGCTTCCGTTGGCTGAGAGGCGCCTGCCTCAGACGAAACAGCAGGCATAGAAACAGTTGCCACATCCGCAGGAGATGTCCTGGTAGCTTGTCCGCTAGTGGCCACTCGAAGTTTTTTCCGACGCTGGGAAGCAGCAAGGGAAGAAGCGTGGCAAAGGTCTGACTTAGCATCCGCATCCTCATCATCGCTAGTAATTACCGTCGTTGCGACTGGGCTGGAGTCCGTCCTCTTGCGACGCTCCGGTAGCCAATTTTCCACAAAGCGAGAAGCTCGCGCAGAGCTAACGGGCCTTCGCCCTCCCCGAGCAACCGTCTTAGTTCTCTTCCTCGGAGGAGGAACGCTACCCCGACTAGAGCCCTCGACCGGAGGCGAGGCCGGTAAAGTTTGAAGCGGCGTTACGTTCAGGGGAGTACCAGTGTCACATGGGAATCAACCGTTAGCTTCTTATAGCAAACAAAGCATGCGATGACCAAAGCAAAGAAAGTGTGGAAAGAAATAGGCTCACCCATAACGCACTCTTCCAGAGGTTTGAACAGAGCAAAGGCGCGAATGCGGTAATGAGTATTCTCGTCTAACAAAGCGTTAGCCTGGTCCAACTCAGTTCTGGACAATATCGCGGGATTCGTCCAAACGGGGCCTATCAGTTCCTGATTGAAATTAACACGCCATAAACGGGACGGTAGCTCCAGAATAAAGAAACTGCTTTTCCAATCAGCTACACCCTTCTTGAAGCCGTGGAAACGTTGCCAAAACGACTGCACGAGCGCATCATCCCACCAGGGAGTAATCTCGATTAAACAATTGTGGCAAATCATGCTAAAGAATTTGCGAAACAAATTGATAGATGGGGTAAAAATGTTCTTCAACTCGCAAGAGCGAAGAAAAGCATAAACCGCACACCAGGAGGAAGGAGTTCTCTGGGCAGGATTAAGGTTATACTCTCTCAACAGAGTTAGTATCGACTCATGAACGGGAAAGCGGAAACCATAAAGGAACATCTTAAAGTAAAGAAGCCTACTGTGGCCCCACGCTGGATTATGAAGCCGCATATCACTTCCAGGGATAGAAGGCTCATGCCCAGGAGGAAAGGTAATACCATGTTCCTCCAATTCGGCTTTCAGAACCACGTCGCATGTAAAAATGATCGGTGATTGGGCGACCTCTGGATCCATGGGCCTAGAGATAATCTGGCGAGGTCTATTCCTAGCCATAGCAAACCAACAAAAAAGGAAATCGGAGAAGGGTCAAATTGGTACCTTAAAAGAGAAGAATCGTAGAGAAATAGGTGGACAGTGGTGAGCGGCCGGAAAGGTATTCGGAGAAGAAGACGAAGGAAGACAAAAAGGAGAAAATTCGAAGTGAGGGCAAAAGTTTTGAAAAAACGGAGAATGGCCCTTCTAAAAGGATAAAAATGCCACCGCATTAATTGAGGCACCAATCGGGCGAAGACGCGTGTAAAATAAGTTGGCCACGTGGAAGCGCATTAAAGAAATTTGAAAAAAGAAATTTATTTGGCATAACTCCCCAAAAGGGCGACAGTGTCGACTCAGTCAGAGTAACTGCGATGCGATTGCCTCAGTCAGGCCAACCGCTCATGTTAGCTATCACCAAGGACCAGCAGGCTAACGAAAATAACGACAAAAATGAAAAGACAGAAAGCGTCATTTTATTCATAAAACGCCAACAGGCGGGTACAATGCAAAGTGGCTAATCCTCATCAGGCCAGTAAATGCCATGGTGATAAACCCCGTCATCATCAAGAAAGGGTATCTTCCCGTCAGCATTCAGGACAGGTTTGTCTGTCTCCCTTTCTGGGCAGGATCCTAACGGGCCTGACTTTCCTTTGATACTTGAATCTGCCAACCCCGCACCAGCATTGGTGGGAAAAGAATTATTCAACGAACAATCAAGGGAAGGAAAGCGTTTGCCGCCCTCTTGAATAGCAGAACCAGAAGAAGCCAAAGTCGAGAGGGGCGCCTTGGGAGTTCGTTTCCCCTGCCTCTTATGACCTTTTCGGCGGACCGGAGGCCTCCATGGTGGCGAAGGAGGGGGATGATCTGAGTCCGGCGAAGTCGGCAAGGAGTCGCGATCCATGGAACTCAAGAAATAAAAATCTGCCATGTGACCTGTAAAAGCAAAAATGCAAAAGAGAAGGAAAAGGATGAAGATGAACAGGAAAGGGAAACCAACCGCCCTTATATAGCCGAGTAAGCACTTCGACCCTCGCGCAGATCCCTGAAAAATCAATTAAGACGCTTGGGAAAAATAACTGCAATTGCAGAATCCGATCCGCCATAGGCACATCTGCTCGATGAACGCGCCAATCAAAGGGCACCAAATAACTGCCCAACCACCTGCCACTGAAAAGACGGCCCTGTAACAGTCAAGACAGATCATTCATTGCTAATTCCTGGAACACGACCACTGCAGTACAATGTGTCGAGGAAGACCCATTTTCAGTTGGGCTCACGACAAATAATTCCAACCAATGTAGCAAGCAACCAAGCAAGAAAAAAAAAAAAGGAGGAGACTTGGGAAAAAGCAGAGACAACTATTTATTTATGGCCAGGTGGCCTTAGCGTTCAAATATGTACAAGAAACATAAGGAAAAACAACGAGAAGAAGCAAAGCCAGCGGTCAGATATTGGACCCAGCATCATCTTCCCCTGGCACAACGGGAACCTCCCTTAAAGCGTCAGCAACGGAGGTCAGTTCGGCAGAGCAGGCTCTCATGCCCTTTAGGCAGCAAGCCAGCAGATCTTTCCTCTGCTGCAGCATCGAGGCCACCACATCAAGGTGAGCAGTGATAGTGGCCAATTTCGCCAGACTCTTTAGGGGACTAAAATCCTCCAAAGTTATTCCCAGCTGTCTAGACAGAATAGGGGTTAGCACCCCCTACAACTCCAAGACATCCTCGGAGGTCTTGGTGATCATCCTCTCCAGGAAGCCGATGTCACCCTCAGTAAGATTTTTCAGGGTCAGAGTTTTAGAGATCAGAAAATTGCGAGTCAGTTCATCCATGGCGAAATATGAAAAGAAAGGACGTGAAAATGCGAAGAAACTAGCGCAGAGAAACCTCTGATTTATAGATCCTGACAAAAAACCGTCAGGACCGACTTCTGATGCAGAACCACCCCGGTACTCAGAGGGACTCTCCATAAGAGAAGGAACGTTAGCCCTTGGTAAACACTCGGGCTCATTTTTAGTTGGGCTTATGATAACAATTCACCTAAAAGAAAGGGTACTTTCGTCTATCACCCAGTGGGAAAGGACATAGCCACCGTTTTGCACCGCCGCGGTAGGCACAAGGTTAATACCTCCCCCGAAGGCTAACGCTATGAGGGCTAACGATGCCCTACCGGCTCCTCTCACGGACCTCTTGGATGGCTCAAGGAGTTATCTCCCCCCCAGGGGAAACCACGCGTCAGGAAGAACGCTCCGGCCATTATCCTACCGTGGCAATATCTACCTATACACCTACCGCCAAGGTAGCGTGTCACGATAAGGGCGAACCACAGACCCTAACGCTAGCGATAGCTCCATACTCGTTTACACGGGTGGGAACGCCCCATTCTCCTATAAATACTTCCCCCACAAAGGAGGCAGGTAAGCATACTCTACTGGCCTAAACTCTGCCAAATTCAGTACACATACTGACTTAAGCATCGGAGTGTTTCCGCCGGAGACCCCTCCGGCGCATTGCAGGTACCGCGGACCGTCGTGAGCGCTGATCTGAGAGGAGCCGTTCCACCATACATCCTTCGGCAGAAGACAAATTATTATCAGTCTATTAGCCTTTTTGGGTAGATCTAGATAGGTAATCCAACTTATAATGGTTGTAACCCTTTTTGGCGGAAAAAAAAAATCAATGACAATGTTCGTAATTATTCAGATATTTATGAATCGTGTCCTTTCTTTCACGCATCCAAAGGATATCAAACGGCTACCGCCCACGGTCGAAACAACATTCCCCATATTAAACCGCACATAGAGGTCAAAAAAAAAAAAAAAACTGCGCGCTCTTTTTTCCTTTTCCTCTCTGCTAAAGCACGAAAGACATTGATAAGGAGCTGAAGTATTCCCACGCCAAATTTCAGAATTTTCTGGGCGGAGCATCTCTCATAAAAAATTCAGAACGCAAGGACAGTTACTTCTTCTCGGTTTCAACTGCATGCTCTTTTTCCTTGGCCAATATCAATACGATTTGCTCCGATTTTCCTCTCGGCTAAAACACGAAAGACGTTGATAACGGGCTGAAGTATTCCCACACCAAATTTCAGAATTTTCTGGGCGGAGCATCTCTCACAAAAAAAATTCAGAACGCAAGGACAGTTACTTCTTCTCGGTTTCAGCTGCGCGCTCTTTTTCCTTAGCCAATATCAATGCGATCTGCTCGGAGTTTCCACTCGGATAAAATATGAAAGATGTTGATAACAGGCGGAAGTTTGTTCATACCAAATTTTAGAATTTTCTGGGCCGCGCATCTCTCACAAAAAAATTTAGAACGCAAGGGCAGTTACTTCTTCTCGGTTTCAGCTGCGCGCTCTCTTTCCTTGGTCAATATCAATGCGATTTGCTTGGAGTTTACGCTCGGATAAAATACGAAAGATGTTGATAGAAGGTGGAAGTCTTCCCACACCAAATTTCAGAATTTTCTGGGTGGTGCATCTCTCACAAAAAAATTCAGAACGCGAGGACAGTTACTTCTTCTCGGTTTCAGCTGCGCGCTCTTTTGTTGTGGCCAACGTCTCCTCGTAGCGCCGATCCGTGGGTTTCATTAATAGCATCCAAGATCACATCTCGTTGAGTGGAATGAATAAAAACTTCCTTCGTATCTTCACCGAAGTGTTATATTCTCATTCGTCCTAAAAGTATTGAGTGGAAATATGGCCAAAAGAGTAGCACGGAGGCTTCGGGATCGCTTTGCCTGTACTTACTATTTTTCTTTGTCTATTTTTCAGGTTAACCATAGCTCCTCGAAGGAAAACTACTCCACCAAGGCTCCCCGTAACTAGACTTCAAGCGCGAAAAATGGCCGAACAAGTCAAGACAGAAGGGATGTTGGCTGCTAGAATAGCAGAGTTGGAAGAGCAAGTCAGGATTACTATAGAGAGGGCCGCTCAGGCCGAAAAAGAGCGAGATAAAGGACCAGTGAATTCCCACCCGGTTTTGATCCTAGTCAAATGATAGGACCCTCCCCATCCGCCATTGTTGGATCCTCCGGACCCCAATCATTTTCTGTTTCTAGGGGTCATTGGAAATGGATTGACCCTTTCACTACAAACCATGTAGTTAACACAGGTGGAGAAACTGTTACAACTCTACAGCATTCTTTGGTTAACCTTACTCTGGACCCGGGTCAAAGTCTGATTCATCAGGAATCCCAAGGCCTTCGACCTCCTCAGGGCCACTCTACTCAAGTCGTGATTCCCAACCCCACGGGATTTCAAACTCCTTTCATCAATCCAATGCCACCTCCACTTACTTCAAAACCCCTGTCACCCCTTGGTCCTAACGCGGTCGTCATAGAGAGGCCAAACATGGATAGATTGAGCCTGATAGAACAAAGACTCAGAGCCATTGAAGGAACGGACCCCTTTGACCCTACGAGCCCAGCTGACATGTGCATGGTCCCCGAGATCATAATGCCTCCTAAGTACAAGGTTCCGGATTTTGAGAAGTACACTGGGATCGAGTGCCCAAAGACACACCTCAAGGCCTATTGCAACAAAATAGCCGATGTGATACATAATGAACCTCTGTTGATCCATTTGTTTAGAGAAAGTTTGGCCAAGCATGCCTTGACTTGGTACATGGGTCTAGACCGAGCCGAGATCAAGACTTGGAGGGATCTGTCCGATGCTTTTTTTAAGTAATACAAATTCAATATGGAGGTAGCACCAGACCGATCAGATCTTCAAGATCTAGAGAAGAAAATCAGTGAGTCAGTGAAGACCTACGCCCAAAGATGGAGAGAACTAGCAGCCAAAATTTCTCCTCCGCTAAGTGACAAAGAGCTCATATCCATTTTTGTGAATACTTTCAAGGCTCCTTACTATACTTATCTTATCTCCAATCCATCCAGTAGCTTCTCTGACATGGTCCTGGTAGTCGAAAGAGTTGAGCAAGGAATTAAGTCTGGAAGAATCACTGTTTCCACACTTGAAGCAACACCCAAGAAAGCACCTCCCATGAGGAAGGACGTTAGTTTGGTTTCCCCCGACATAGTTACGATAAACCTTTCCCATCACCTCTACCCCAAATACTACAACCCGTACAACCTAGACCCTATAAGCCACCAAAGAATTTGAACAACCACAATAACCAAAACAACTACTGGAATCAGGAGCCTCTTCCCGTTCCTTTGGGAGAAATCTACAAACGTCTCTTGATAGCCAGGCAGATTGCGCCGATCCCAGCCCAACCTCAACGACCTCCCTACCCAAAGTGGTATGATCCCAATGCGAGATGTGAGTACCATGCAGGAGTTCAGGGCCACGCACTAGATAACTGTAGTGCTTTTAAAGCAAAGATTGGTCATTTGCTTAGGAGCGGTTGGATATCTTTTGAAGGGTTAGCCAAAGGACCTAATACAATTGTCAATCCACTTCCGAACAGTGGGGTTTTTATATAGAGCTCGTGAAGAAACTAGTGGAGCCCATGTGCAACCAGCCGCTGCCGTACTTTCAGATGTCTCCCTATTGCACCTCTTTTTGTTTTGTTGTTGTTGTCCTTCTTTCCTAAAATTGGCAAAAACTTTTGATAAATAAATCGGTTTGTCTTGATGTACCATATGTCTTTAATGGTAAATAAATTATCACCGCAACTGAGGATTAGAATGGGGGTTCCACACGAGTTGGTCCGTTCAAATAAAAAGTTCGGAGAAGGAGATAATCCCTCGTCAGGAGAAGTTAGAAAGGATAAACTTGGGGGCAAACGATAAAAGTCTAAAGGAATGACATAAGAAACTTAAACACTTCACGCTAATCCATAGTGATGAGTTCCTTACATACAAATCATCGCTACAATGGCATTCTCAATCAACGTACTTAATGCGCTCTTGTTCTAAAAAAAATTGATGGCACAAATTCTGAATTTTGCGGTATCCCCGCTCGGATCACATCTCTTCATCAATGTCTGAATTTTGCGGTGTCCCCACTCGGATCTCTTTTTGTGTCAATGTCCTAATTTTGCGGTTCCCCCATTCAGATCTCAAACTTACCTCGCTGCACTCCCACCATCAGGAAAGTTGTCATTTACGTTTCCACAATCTAACTTTTCGCAATTTATGTTTTCGCAATTTAAATTTCCACACTTTACATTTCCACCATTTATGTTCCTATATCAGTATGTACATACACATGTGTATGCACGTCATGTTTGTGAACTTTCTAAGCTTTATCAAAAAAATGTTGCTTTGCAAAAAAAATGAAGAAAACAAACAGAAAGAAAAGCAAAAATCCTACATTTTCGAAACCTTCAAACATGTCTATCACTTTATCACAGTTGATAAACTTGTTCATTCATTAGAAATTATATAAACATACATAATCTTGTCTATTAGCTCTTATATCCATGACATGATTTTGGCAAACATATCCCTGTGAGTATTTTGGGCCTTCACGCCTCATTTCGTTCATGAGTGTAAATGCTAAGCTAAGTGCTAGTTAGATTTGCATAATATCCAGGGTACATGAACCATCAGACATGGGATAACAATAAGATAACATTGGACTTTGCTTTGCTCTTCTTCCACCTTTTTCAATTTTTAACTTTTATGCCCTCGAAACACATACCTTGTACACCATGTACAACTCTATCAAACACTTCAAAACCTTCTTCTAAACTCCTCACAAATGGGTAAGTGCTCGACGGAATTGGCCGACTAAGTGCCAGAAGCATGTTAAGATTCATTTCAACGAATCAGCAGGACGAAGAGGAAACCCCCAAAGGTTGACAGTCCGCGTTAACACACGGAGAAACGGCCGCTACCCAAAAGCCCTTTATCTTCACCCAACCAAGTCAGTAGTGCTCGCTCGACTGGGACCATTAAACTAGGAGCTGAAAATATACATCTAACAAAGGAATGACAAAAAAGCCCTTAGGGGATCGCTGACAGATCAACGTCAGAAGAAGACTGACATAAATCAAGACTTGGAGGCTTCTGCCAAAGACAGAGAGGATGATAGACCAAACAAGAGATTGTACTTGCTTTGCTTGCAAAAAAAAGGGGGGGAAAAGAATAAAAAAGGAAAAAAAAAAGAGAAAAAAAGGTGATCAAAAGAATAAAAATCAAAAAGAGAGTGTCAAGGAACACAAAACAACAGAAGAAGCAAGTACACACATAAAAAAAAACTGTCAAACATCAACAGCAAAATGATCTCAAAAGGAAAGGAGATCATTCCCTACAAATATCACAGAACTTGGGCACGGTTCCCTCAAAACAATCCAGAAGGAACATCTCGAGCAAAGGTTCGAGAATTTGTGCACTTTGCTCTCACCACGATCAAATCATCAAGCATCGTTCACCGCAATTTTTTCTCATCACAAAAAAAAACTGTCAAACGTCAACAGCAAAATGATCTCAAAAAGGAAAGGAGATCATTCCCTGCAAATATCACAAAACTTGAGCACGGTGCCCTCAAAACAATCCAGAAGGAACATCTCGAGCAAAGGTTCGAGAATTTGTGCACTTTGCTCTCACCACGATCAAATCATCAAGCATCGTTCACCGCAATTTTTCCTCATCACAAAAAAAAAACTGTCAAACGTCACCAGCAAAATGATCTCAAAAAGGAAAGGAGATCATTCCCTGCAAATATCACAGAACTTGAGCACGGTGCCCTCAAAACAATCCAGAAGGAACATCTCGAGCAAAGGTTCGTGAATTTGTGCACTTTGCTTTCACCACGATCAAATCGTCAAGCATCGTTCACCACAATTTGTCCTCATCACAATCAGTCGTCGAGCACAAACTCATTAAAACCTTTTGCGAAAAAAACAAACACAACACTTTTCCTTTCTTCTACAAATTTCTCCTTTCTTTCTCCCTCGCAAAAGTCCTTTCGATTATTAGTAGGTCTATGCATGTGCATCTTCACTTGAAGTTTATTCACTCGGATTGACATTGCAAATCTAATCTTGTGCTATGTTTACTGCATTTTTAGGAGTGTAAACACATAGCCCTATTTCTGAGCGCGAGCGCAAACACTAATATCTAGTGAGAATTGCGTATGTTTACATGTCATGGGAAAGTCTTGTTCTTGAGGTCGTTATTTCCTGAACAAGATGCAGACGTTGTCTAGACTTGTATCAAACATGTTTATATAACGAAAATTGAACGAACGTTTTTCAAAGAATATACTTGATTTGATTTTCTCTCAAAACAAGGCGGTCATTTTTGTTCCAACAAAAGACTTGGGGGCAAGCCGAGGTTTAAATGTAGGAATACACATTGTTTCTCACATTATCATTGCTCTCTCTTTTTCCATCTGTTGCTGCTTTCGTGTTTTGTTTCTCTCCTATTCGCAGGATACAGATACGCTTTGATGGAATCACGCCACAAATTGGGTCTTCGATAAAGAAATGGTTGTAATGCCCTTGTCTTGGATTTTTATCAAAATCCAATCAACTTTGAATGGAGTACGTTACCACTCCCCAAACAACTTCGTGCGGCGGATCACGCTCCCTCACGGTCAAATCAACCAATGCGGTGGCTTTCCACCACTCACCAATATGGTGGCTTCCAACCACTCACCAATGCGGTGGCTTCAACCACTCACCAATGCGGTGGCTTCCAACCACTCACCAATACGGTGGCTTCCAACCACTCACCAATGCAGTGGCTTTCAACCACTCACCTATGTGGAATGCAGTGCGGTGGCTTCCAACCACTCACTTATGCAGTGGCATTCAACCACTCACCAATGCGGTGGCTTACAAACCACTCACCAATCTATCCAAATGCGGTGGCTTTCAACCACTCACCAATGCGGTGGCTTTCAACCACTCACCCATCTATCAAATGCGGTGGCTTTCAACCACTCTCCAACTCAGTTCATGTGGTGGGTTCAAACCACCCTCCATTTCGGTTCGCAAGGTAAGTCCGAGGTAAGGCCTGCTTTCCCTTTATATCATTTAAATTCTGGCATTTATCTCCTCCTTGAGCGACTACTTTTCTACATAATTATTATCTCCTCCTTGAGCGACTACTTTTCTGCATAATTATTATCTCCTCCTTGAGTGATTTAATCTGCTTTTCCTGCAAAAATCGTATGGACTGCGAGTGCTACCCTCGCCCTACGTCATTTACTTTCTGTCAAATCGTACGGACTGCGAGTGCTACCCTCGCCCTACAACATTTATATTTCCACGACTTACATTTTTTCTCTTTCAACAAGTTATGATGCAATCAAGACGTGGTAAGTACATGGGGCAACCATCTTTATTGCTCATCAAAAAATTTAGTTACACTGTATTTTTTATCAGACAGTAAAGAAGGGGCAACTGTTGGTACCCGAATTTTGACGCTAGCACGTTCAATCACCTACAAAATAGCATGCCCGTACTTTTTAACACGCTTAATCAATTATAGTCTCTTTATTTTTATTTTTTCACTAATCGTTAATGATCTCTCGGCCCAGCTCGAGTCCTTTCGTAATCTTTTATTTTTATCTATCATTTTGGTTCTTTTACTTTTTTTGTCTTATTAGGCCCTGAACGAGCTTTTTCGACACTTTGTCAAAATAAATGTGTTTAGAGAGTCGAGCTCAAAATTTTGTTCGCATCATCTCGATCGTCATATTTTTCTCTATAATGTAGTTGCTTTTGTTTCAATTTTTTCACCGGTTTCCTCGCGGTGATAAATCGAACCCATAATAATTACTAAACATTTTTCTTCTCTCTTTTTAATCAACCGTTGGATTGGTTGACTGCTCACTTAGTCAACCATCCAACGGTCACCTAATTAAACCATTTAATCCATTTTCCTTTCTTCTCCAGCAAGCATTTCTTCTCCAAAATTCGAAGCCTCGTCATGGCTTCGAGAACCAACCTCGTCATGGCTTCTAGAAGGGAGCCGTCATCAAGCCTTGTCATCGCTTCTAGAACGCCAGTCGCTCCTTCTCGATTGCTCTGTTCATTTCCAGCCACACAAACCAAAAAGGTCGTGTCACCCGGCTTGCTCCCCACTCATTCTACCCCTATAAATACCTAGCTTTTCACCACTCTAAGGCTCACGGGTTGATGCACCCTCTCATCATCAACATCAATCCAGCAGAAGGAAGCAATCAAAGTGAGTTTTATCAAGCTTTCTCTCTCTAAACTCTCTTTAATTTTTATTTTTGTTTATAATGCATGAATAAATTGCTAAAACTTGCCTCACATGCTTAGTTTTCATGACAATTTTATTTCCCTTGCCTCAATTTGATTGTATGAGGTCTTGACTAATTAATAGCCATATATGCATGTTAAATAGCTTATTTTTCACTCATAAAAAAGGGCCACTATTTTGAGCTAAAAATCTTGTTGTTTTGTGTTGATTGCACCGCTGTTGTGCTGCTGTTCATATCTGTGTTTATTTGGTCAGGATATGTGATCGGATTTTACCTTGGTCGCCGGCCATGGTGGCCAGCGACGTGAAGAAGAAGAGAAAGGAAGAAGATGGGTTTTGTGCGGGAAAAAATTAAAAGGAAAGGTGATGAGCTTGATCTTGTCACAAGCCCATCTTGGTTTTTAAAATGAGGGCTGGACTTGATTTCATCCCAAGCCCAGCCACTGTTTTGATCAAATAGTAAGCCCGATCCATTTAATTTTCGTACAAAAATCTCGTATGTATAATTAAATTTTCGTAAACTTTTATATTTAATTTTCATATAATTTCTGCATGTTTGTAAATTATTTAATTATTTTATGTGCTTATTTTATATATGCAAGTGTTCACATGAAAATTTGTTTACTCGTATTTTCGCATGAAATATTCGTATGCTCACATGATAACGACTTGTTCATGCTATGTTAAAAATTATCATAAAATTTCTAGTATGCTTGCACATTGTAAATAAATTGATTATTAACTATGTCATGTTTTATTTAATTAAGTTGCTTGCTTGTTATAAATTAAATAAATGTTTGCATGTGCTCTTTATTATTTATTTTCAAACCATCGCTAATGCTTTCAATTTGCAAGGTAGATCAAGATCACGCAACGCAAGTACGCCCCTTCTAGTCTCTTTTATTTATTCAATATTTTCTGCAAATATTACTTATATGCATGTTATTTAAAAATGTTAAAAACCCATATCATAATTGTATGCATGATATTTAGAATTGTTAGAAAATAAAATCAACACACATGCTCACGTGTTTACATCACTTCCTTTTATGCCATGAAATTAATTGTACATTTGCGTTGATACATGAGCATGGTGGCTTCGATCCCACACGGTTATTTGCATTCATTAAAATGGTACGATGTTAGTTTTATCCATGATAGATTACGTAGTAATTAAATAATTAATCATGCATGGCCCGATGATGATAAAGAGGGCTCTCGCTTTAGTAAAAAAATCAACGATTAATCAGCCCCGACCAAAAATGATTAATCAGTCCCTACAGTCCCGATCGGAAATAACAAAACACTAAAGCGATGAACACCTCTGAGGGTCCATGGACAACTGGAAGGTGGCCCAATCTTCATAACAGGATTTCGTTTGACACTTTGCGATCATTTACTCCGTAAATGATCGAAAGGTGGAGCATTTTCGTGTGCGGGATCGGACGACACTTTCCGGTTACTTACTCATTTTCATGTCAAAAAATGTTTTCCAAACACCTTTTTAAGGATGTGACTCAGGTGCCTAACACCTTCCTGAATCCATAATATGACCTCGAACCTTTGTTCTTTGGTTTAGACCACAGGTGCCTTAGTTTTTACTTTTTATGCCATGACGATTAGGTTCCCTAAACCTTAGAAAATAGGGTGGCGACTTCAATTTAGGGTTCCCTAAATTGTTCATACACATCTCATGCATAAATGCCTATCGCCGGCTATGTTAACAAATAAGACTAGGAAGGTATTAGTGAAGCGTTGTGGGCCCAGGTCCCAATGTGCTTTCATGAACCCTAACTCGGATGTTGAACCCCTAAATGGATTGAGCACCCATAATCGTTGTTATGATTCGGTCAATGCTCTCGTATCCATTTATAGGGGATCCCTTTTAGGGTAACATCCGGGAACTTTTCAGCCAGCTAGTTTTAGTCGACGTCAAAAGCCCAGCATATGCATCATGTTCGTGCATTTATCACATGTTTACATGTGCGTTGTGTGTTTATATTTGTCCTCATAATTTATTATTTTTACCACTAACACAAGAATTTTTACTTCTCATAAACATCCCCGCCTTACTTGTTCACTCAAAATGGCAACACCCATGACGCTTTTACTTAATACTTTCGGGATTTCAAGCTACAACGTTCAGTCGGACTAGGGTGACATGTGGAAATCCGGTTTTATTCCCGATATTATGACCAAGATTGGGATGGAAGAAGTGGAGAGTCAGAAATGGGAGATTGCGTCGTTGGAATGAACAAACAGATTATGACTTCCAAGATTGACGCCTTCAAAATCGTGTATCAGCTACTTAGATTTTCATCTTTTTGCCCCATGTAACCATGTTCCTAGACTTCTGTCTACTAGCATTTCTGATAAATTGTACTAAGTCGTGGAACCATGGCTTCCCATCAGGTTCTTCTTCTAAGGCGACACAGCATGCCGAAGTTTCCTTTACTTCCACTCTCAATGGTTGAAACATTACTCCGCATTCTAATTTGAACATCGAGGCCAACGTGGCTAACAAGTCCGCGAAGCGGTTCTTTTCTCTGTCGACTCGATCGAATTTGGTTTCTTCAAATTCTCGTGTGAGTTGTGTGAGTAACCTCTGATAAGGGATGAGCTTGGAATCCCGTGTCTGCCACAAATCCTGGGCTTGGTAGATGACGAGGGCCGAATCGTCGAAGATTTTGAGCTTTTTTACTTTTAAGTCGATTGCTGCCGTTAGACCGCTGATGCATGCCTCGTACTCGATGATGTTGTTGGTGCATGGGAAGTTCAACTTGCATGCTATAGGGAATTGAAGGCCATCTGGGGCTATGACCACGGCTCCTACTCCCTTGCCTGAGAGGTTCACCGCACCGTCGAAGAACATTGTCCACCAATCATCTTCTCGGAGATCTTCTGCGATCTCGTCATCAATCAATATGATGTCCTCATCAGGAAAGTTGAAGCTCGATGACTCATATTCATCCAAGGCGTGATCAGCCAAGTGATTGGCGAGGGCACTTGCCTTAACCGCCTTCTGTGTTACATATATGATCTCGTGCTCGGCCAATAAGACTTGCCACCTACAAATGCGACTTGACAAATACGGCTTCTCGAAGATGTACTTCAGGGGATCCATGCGGGAGATTAGCCATGTCGTGTAATACAACATGTACTACCGAAGCCTTCGGGCGCACCATACTAGGGCGCAACAAGTTCATTCCAACATGGAGTAGCGCATTTCGCATTCATTGAATTTTTTGCTGAGGTAGTAGATGGCTTGTTCGCGCCTTCCTGACTCATCGTACTATCCCAAAACACAGCACCTGGCGCTAGCCGTGACTATCATATACATGAGCAAAGGACGTCATGGCGTCGGGGGAACTAGTACCGGTGGGCTTTGCAGGTATGTCTTGATTTTCTCAAAGGTTTTCTGGTAGTCTTCATCCCATTCTGCATCTCTGTGCTTCCTTAACATTTTGAACATCGGCTCGCAGGTAAGTGTTAACTGGTTGATAAAGCGAGTGATGTATTTGATGCTTCCTAAGAAGCTTCGTACTTCTCTTTCTGTGCTGGGAGAGGATAGCTCTTGAATTGCTTTTATCTTATCAGGATCCACTTCTATGCCTTTGTTGCTGACAATAAATCCTAACAACTTTTCGGAGGTCACTCCAAAGATACACTTAGCTGGGTTTAGCCGTAGCTGAAATTATCTCAATCTTTCGAATACCTTCTTCAGGATGTCTACATGATCTTGCGTCCCGCAAGATTTGGCTATCATGTCGTCGACATATATTTCCAATTCTTTATGCATCATGTCATAAAAAAGGGTGTCGACAGAACGTTGGTAAGTGGCTCCTGCGTTCTTTAATCCGAAGGGCATTACTTTGTAGCAGAAGGTTCCCAGGGCGTGATGAAGGTCGTCTTTTCACTATCTTCAGGTGCCTTCTTGATCTTATTGTATCCTGAAAATCCATCCATGAAGGAGAACATATCGTTACTGGCGGCGCTATCCACCAAGATGTCGATGTGGGGAAGCGGGAAGTCATCCTTAGGGCTGGCTCGATTAAGATCCCGAAATTCCACGCACATGCGGACCTTCCCATCTTTTTTAGGTACCGGCACTATGTTGGCAATCCATTCTGGGTACTCGGCAACTCTTAAGAAACCCGCATCTAGTTGCTTGGTAACTTCTTCTTTGATTTTCAAAAGGATGTCTGGATGCATCCACCGAAGTTTTTGTTTGACAGGCTTAAACTCATGCTTTAATGGGATACGATGCTCAACTATCCCGGGATCAAGACCTGGCATATCGGCGTATGACCATGCGAATACGTCCGAGTAGTCTTTGAGGAGGGAAATCAACCTTTCTCTCTGAGTCGTGTCCAGGGTGGTTCCGATCTTTACCAACTTCTGATTCTCATTGCTTACCCCCAAATTTACTTCGTCCAATTCCTCCCGATGAGGGGTTATTTCCTTTTCTGAACTTTCTAGTAAACGGGCCATTTCGCCGGGGATTTCGGCCTTGTCTTCGGTTGTAACGACGATTTCTTCGCCAGTAAAGACATTGGTTTTATCATAACAATCCGAACTAATATTCATCCTCAAATTAAAAATGCGAAAAGAAAAGATGCGTAAAATGAAAATTGCATATATATTGATTTTTAACAAAGGGGAACATGAGTCCCTACAAAAATGTGTTCGTAAGAAAACGTGCAAACATTATATTATCATATTTTTTCAAAAGGAGTAATTACGGAGAGACATCCGGAAGTATGGTGATGGTCCAGTTGCACACAGACTCCCCTGACTTCTTTACGAAAATGACTGAACCATGCGACGATTTTTCTTCTCCCAGAGTGCAAATACGGAGGTCCGATACCCCGATCGGACTTTCATTGATGGTTTTAGCTATGAATGGGAACGTGGTTTTGATATGGGGGATCTGCATTTTTCCACTTGTCGCAGAACGTCCAAATAGCTTAGCCAGCTGCTTTTCATTCTTTTCTTGGGCAATTTTGGCAAAATCAGCCTCGCTGGGTTGGTACCCTAAACCAAAGAAGTCTCCGAAGCTCTTTAGAGATGCCCAACCATTTGACCCTTGTAACTCAGCCCCAAGCCATTTTCCCAGTTGGAAATTTCCCTCTGGTATCAACTTAATGGTTGCTTCGGCTATTTCAGAGTTTGAGGCTTCAAAAATGGGGGATCTTTCTTCGATCCAATCCGCGTTGACAATTTTGAAGGCTTGAAAAGAGCTCTCCAAGGTTTCAGCAGTCTTGATGTAAGACACGGATGAATGTTTGGCCAAGATCAAGGCTTCTTCTGCCTTTATTGTGATAAGGGCATTGTCTTTGACGTACTTCAGGCACTGATGTAGGGAAGAGGGGACGGCTCCTGCCGAATGGATCCATGGCCGTCCTAGAAGCATGTTGTAAGCGGGTTGGATTTCCATGATCTGAAATGTCAAGGTGAAAGTATGGGGCCCGATGATCTCTCGAGTGGTGCCATCGAAAGCCCTAGCCATCATTCCGCTAGGTTTCATGTGAGAAAAATCGACTGGTAGTTGTTCGAGGACATGCCTGGGAATGACAATCAGTGCGGACCCATTGTCAATCAGGGCCTTTTCTATGACATGTCCCTTGCATTCTACCATGATGTATAGGGCCTTGTTGTGATCTCTCCCTGGGGGGTCAATCTCTCCTTCGGAGAAGGAAATGCTGCTCAGGGCTTGAATTCTTCCGACAAGGTTTTCCACCCGTTCCGTAGTGATATCCTTAGTCACGAAGGCTTGCTTCAAGACTTTTAACAGAGCTTGGTGATGAGGTTCTGAAGTAAGGATTAGCTCCATGATGGAAATGCGAGCCGGGGTTTTCTTTAGCTGTCCGATGATGCTGAACTCGCTTTCTTTCATGATCTTGAGGAACTCAGCTGTCTCGTCCTCAGTTATAGATTTGTTCAACCTTTGCGTCTCTTCTACTGTCTCTTCGCGGATCAAAGAATTTTTTCCTTTCGCTTGTCGTTGTTTCTCTACTTCCTCTGATATGTAGCCTCTTCCGGTGCTGGTCATGCCCCCGATATGAGAGGTTTCGCCGATAGCGATCCCTGTTGGTGTGACGACAGGAGGAGTGGTGACCACCGTGTATCCGTAGTTAAATGGGACCGCGTGTAAGCCTCGGCTAGGAGTATTCACAGCAAATATGAACACTACTTTGTGTGGGGTTGTGGCTGTATTCCCAGTTTGGGCCACATGTTCGAAGGAATACGGTGCTGGAGAATTGTCCTCGGTGGCGTTGATTGCTCCTCGGGTTTTCCCTTCGGTCTGAATGATCCCGAATGTTGTGAGTTGCTTGACTTCCTGCTGAAAAAGTCTACAATCCTGGATTTTGTGCTTGCTTTCCCCTTGGCAGAATAGGTATTGGGCCTGATTATTCTCTGGGTATGGCAGGTGTCCATTTTTAGCTAATGCGAAGAACAGTTCTTCGTTGGGTGCTTCCTTCACAGAAGGGTGAGAATCGTCGATTCCTTCGGCAAGAATGTCGTCCACCCCAGGATTATGGTGTGGCAGAGGACTGGTAACCACGTCAGGACCTTTTGCTAAACCTTCGAAAGAGATTCGTCCACGTTTTGTCAAATGATCGACCTTTTCTCTAAAGGCATAACAATCTTCCAAGGAGTGTCCTCGGGTTCCGGCGTGATATTCGCAGCTAACCTTTGGATCATACCAACTAGGGTGAGGAGTCGGTTGAGGCGAGAGCGTGGATGGTGTAATCTGCCCTTCTGCTAGGAGGCTTGCGTAGATTTCCTTCAAAGGAAACAGAGGTGGTGACCACGTCGGTGAAGGGTATGATTAGGAATGTGGGGATTCCTAAGAGGATGATAATGACGCTGCACTAGAGTGGGAGGTTGGTGCCGAATACCTGACAAGATAGTCAAATTTCTCTGAAGGCTGGTCCAAGGTGTCAATCTCATGGTCGCCCTCGTTGCGACGCGCGGAGAACCATTTGCACGACGAAGTTGACTTTTTCTTTTGGATGATTTAGAGTGGGGTTCCTTTGGAGTTATGCGGGATAGGAAATCCTTCTCCGACGGCGTTAATGGATCCTTCCCCATTGATAACTATCGATACCACAGAAGCGGCATCTCTACTACCCCGCCGGGTGACCCGGCCAACATACTGTACCCGCCGCGGGAGACGAGACCCTGTTCTTACCGCCCTTAGCCTGGTGACCGACCCTAGGATGGTCGACATCAGCGGGGGGGCTCTCATGCGGCATCCGCACGGCGGCATCCCATCCCAATTCATCCATGACGTCACTCCGCATGACGTCATCCCGCATGACGTCACTCAAGGCCACCCCAGCGGCATATATCACCCCAGCGACACCCACTAGGGATTATTCCCACCCCCTGTCGGTACACTCCTTCCTTTGCCTATAAATACCCCCACCTTTTCAGACAAGGGGTTAAGCCTAAGATAGCGTACTGAACCCCTGCCATTTTGACTACCTGCACTGACTTTGGCATCAGAGTGTTTACGCCGGAGACCCCCTCCGGCGCTTTGCAGGTGACGAAGACCCCAGTACAGTGTTCCCAACCAGCCCAGATCAGGCCGATCCTACTCAGTATCCCCCGGACTCTTATCAAGTGGTGCTTTCATTGAGAGCTTTGGTTAATTAAGTGAGTTTTTCTTAGTAACCAAGCTCTATTCTTTCTGAGAGTCGAAGGATCATGGATTCAGATTCAGAATCCACACCCCCTCATACTCGTGGTGTTCACACGCGTAGGGAACTTTTTTCCACGTCTTCGTCAAGTACATATGTCACATCACGTGAAACTTCCTCTGTGCAGACAGACTTTCTTTTCGGGCTGACAGCTGGCACCCCGTTTTCTCAAATGGGCACCCCGTTTTCTCAAACAGGTACCCCGTTTCCGCAAATGGGTTCCCTTATTTCCTCAATGGGTGCCCCATTTTCCCACACAGGCGGACCCAGTCACTCCACCCCTCCGCTTGTAAGTTCTAGGATGGATGGCCCTACTACTCCCTCGGTAAGCTCAATGCTAGCTCTTCGTGCCCACTTGGACTATTTAATTGGGATGGCCGCAGGCCCCACTTCTAGTACCGCGACATCAGGTGTATCTCCTCGAGTTATTTTCACTCCGTCTATTGTCGCTGATCAACCAGTATCGCCTCGTCGCCAGGAGAGTGTCCCTCTGACCTCACCTGCGATAAGCATGCCATTCAGCTTTGCGCAACTGGCAGACGGACAGGAGGAGCACTACATACCGCGGATACCGCGGATTCCTGTCTCTCAAGTGGAGCGACCGCTAGATGAATACAGAGAGCGTTGGCACGGCAGGAGAGAGGGAGCCGGTAGGGAGGTATCTATGGAGTGGATTGAGAGATCAGGCAGTAGGAGGCGTCGATCCCGTTCGCCTAGGAGTCGCATCCGGTCTCCCAGGCGGCAGCGCACCCCGGAGCTTCGAGGGCACAGGCGACACCTGAACATGTCTCCTCCTCGTCATGATAGTGAGATCTTGGACGACACCACTGGTCATCCTTTCACCCACCGTGTAAGGCACCACAGGGTCAGCCGACATGTTAAGCTCCCCACGGAATCATATGATGGCACCAAAGACCCCATCTCGCATCTTAATAAGGTCAAGGATTTCGTCCAATTTCAAACGCACAACGACGCGGCATTGTGTCAAATATTCTTTATGACATTGTCAGGAGTAGCTCGCCTCTGGTTTGAAGGACTTCCTGCTCGATCAATTGATAATTTCCCGCAACTAGAGGCCAAGTTTAAGAGTCACTTCAGCACAGCTATCCCCATTTGAAAGTCTGCCGCAACCTTGTTTGATATATGTAGAAAACCAGAAGAGTCTTTGAATAGTTATCTTGGTCATTTTGATATGGAAATGTCGTTAACTCCTGGTATTACTATTGATTTTGCCATAGAAGTTTTGAAGTGGAATTGTGGATATGGGAAGCTGAGAGATACGCTGATAGTGGATCCCCCAAGGACTTTAGAAGCGTTAAGGTTGAAGGCTCACAATTATGCGAGAATGGAAGAAGAGGAATATAGAAACAGGATACGGGATGCGCCCCAGAACGCCCCTCCTACTCCCACGGCTCAAGGTAGTATGACCCATGACACCCATCCGGGTGACGAATACACCCAGCGAAAAGATTACATTCCCAAGGCGTCGAATCACCAGAAGGGTAATTACTCTAGAGGAAGGGGCGGCGGTCTGAATGTTCAGCGACAGGGGGATCCCCCTAAGGGTCGAATGTACGATTCCGACCTTCCTCCCCTTACACTCCCGCGAGCGGAAATCTTAGCCATCATTCAGCAGCGGAACCTGCCGATCCGCTATCCAGCCCCTGTGAAGCCAGGGGTGGTCATGGGAGGAAGGGAAAATGCTTTTTGTAAATTCCATACGGTTAAGGGGCATTTTACAGAGGCGTGCGGGGAATTGAAGTTAGCAATAAAGCGCCTGTTGGTAGAAGGCTATCTTGGAGAATTCGCCACTCGTATGAGAGAAGAAACCAGGAGCGACCCTCCGCACGGGGCGTTAGGTGACCATTAATTGCCTCCTCCCCTTGGGAGCAGCGGGACTTCTGAGGCAAAGGGGAAAGAGGCGCTAATAATGTATGATGAGGACATCCCCATCATTAACATTATCGCTGGGGGCGCGTCATTCCTGGATGAGATTACCCCAGCAACACTCGTGGCAGGAGAGAAGCGGAAACGGGAAGGTCAGCTTGTAAAAAAGGGAGTGATCGATGCACTGGACAGGATGGTAATATCTTTTTTCGGAAGAAGATGAGAAGGGCGTTGTCTGCCCTCATAACGACGCGCTAGTAGTCACACCGGTTGTTGGGAGCCATAGGGTACGAAGGACCCTCATTGATAACGGCAGTACGGTAAACTTATTTTCATTGGAAGCATATAATCTCATGTTAGTAAAATAATCTCATGTTATTTTCGTTGAACTGGCGCCTTGCAAGAAACCAATTATTGGAGTGGACGGCATCCCTATACCTGTAATTGGAGTCACAATGCTGCCTGTGTATTTTAGAGAAGACGCGTCGAAACGATCAGAAGAGTTGATGTTCTTGGTTGTGGATCTCATCCTACCGGATAATGCCATTCTAGGGCGGCCATTCCTCAATCGTTTTGAGGCGGCGGTATCTCAGAAACACCTCAAGATGAAATACCCCTCTTGGGAAGGGGTAGTATCGATCAAGGGCGATCAAAAGCTAGCCGTCGAGTGTTACTCACTCATGCTTCAAAAAAGTTGTGATCAATATGTGTGTGTGGCAGTGGATCCTTATGAGCAAAGGGATGAAAGGCGAACCCAGCCAGTGGATGCGATGGTGTCCATCCCCGTCCAAGGCAATGATAAGGCGAGCTTCCAGGCTAGTGACAAGTTGACCCTTGAGGAGAGGGCACAATTAGCCCGGCTGTTGAACAAGTGCAAAGGAGAGTTCGCGTGGAAACCGGCGGACATGTCTGGCGTGTCTAAGGAAGTGGCTGAGCACCGACTCAATGTTGACCCGCGTACCACGCCATTTCAACAGAAGCGGCGAGCATTCTCCACGAAAAAGTCGGTGGTGATTGATAAGGAGGTAGTAAAGCTGATGAACGCAGGATTCATCTGAGAAGTTCAATACCCCACTTGGTTGGCCAACCCCGTCTTAGTCCACAAGCCCAACGGAGACTGGCGCATGTGTATTGATTTCACTAACATGAATGATGCTTGTCCTAAGGACTGTTATCCACTTCCTCGGATTGATCAGTTGGTCGATCAAGCGGCAGGGTACGCATATTTGAGTTCCCTGGACGCCAATTCTGGATATCATCAAATTCCTATGGCCAAGGAAGATGAGGAAAAGATGGCATTTATAACTTTGAAAGCCACCTACTGCTACACGGCAATGCCGTTTGGCTTAAAGAATGCAGGGGCGACCTTCCAGCGTATGGCCAACAAAGTGTTTGAAAAGCAAATCGGGAGAAATGTAGAAGCGTACGTAGATGATGTATTGGTCAAGAGCAGAAATTTTAGTGACCATCTGGCTGATTTGCAGGAAGTGTTTGATACATTGAGGAAGTACCAGATAAAGTTGAACCCCCGCAAGTGCGCGTTTGCAATTCAAACGGGAAAATTCTTGGGGTATGTGGTAAGCCAAAAGGGCATCCAGCCGAACCCGTCAAAGATTAAGGCTATCCATGATATGGTATCGCCGCGAACCCTCCACGAAGTTCAGAGGTTAACAGGACATGTCATTGCTCTAGGGCGGTTTATCTCTAAGCAGGGCGAGAAGTACTTGCCGTTCTTTAAAGTCATACGTAAGAAAGTTTCTTTCGGATGGACACAAGAGTGCGAAGAGGCGTTCGCGGGTTTGAAAACATACTTGTCGTCCAACTTGGTACTAACAAGACCAGAACCGGGCGACACCCTATTCTTGTACCTCGACATCGCGGATGAAGTGGTCAGTGCCGTTTTGGTCCGGGAGGATAATCACGCCCACCGCCCCATTTTCTTTGTTAGCCATGTGTTAAAAGATACCGAGGTGCGATACACCCACATTGAAAAGGTGGCATTCACCCTGCTACAGTCCACACGGAAGATGGACAGGTACTTCCAGGCCTATCCAGTCACCGTGCTCACGGATCAGCCTTTGAGAAGAATTCTTAGGAAACCAGAATCCTCGGGGAGGATGTTGATTTGGTCAATTGAGCTGGAACAATATGGATTACAGTACAAAGCTCGGCCATCCATAAAAGCTCAGGTTTTGGCAGATTTTATCGCCCAGTGCACATTTACTGGGGACAAGGCGGCGGAGTCGCTCGAAAAGAAAGAATTCCAGATCGAGCAGAGGTTCTCCTCTGTAGCGCATCCTCAGACTAACGGCCAGGCGGAGGTAACCAACCGAAGCATACTGAGCGGTATCAAGAAAAATCTTGAGGGGTCGAAAAGGAAGTGGCCAGACGAGCTACCCTATGTAATGTGGGCTTACCGCATGACCGTCAAAACTAGTACGGGGGAAACGCCCTTTGCGATGGCTTTTGGTACCGAAGTAGTAACGCCTGTCAAAATTGGCACCCTAAGGTTAAGGGTGGAGTATATGAAGGAGGAATTAAACGAGGAAAGGTTACGCGCTAACTTTGATATGTTGCCTGAGGCGCGCGAGGAAGCTCTCTTGAAAATAATCCACTACAAAAGAAGAATGGCGCGGTATCACAACTGATATGTTAAGGAGCGGCTCCTCAAGGCGGGAGACCTCGTGCTCAGGGACAAAAGGGCGGCGGGCCAATGAATGTGGAAACTTAGCTCAAACTGGGAAGGCCCGTACCGCGCCACTCATGTTATCGGAAAGGGAGCGTATCACCTCGAAACGCTTGACGGTACTACCTTACCTAATTCTTGGAATATTGCTCGATTAAAATTATATCATGCTAGAATTTGACATACCGTTAGGCATGGTTTAGAAATTGAAATTATGAAATTTGACATGCCGTTGGGCATGGTCTAGAAATTGAAATGTGACATGCCGTTGGGCATGCTCTAGAAATTGAAATTGAATTTGACATGTCGTTGGGCATGGTTTAGAAATTGAATTTGACATGTCGTTGGGCATGGTCTAGAAATTGAAATGTGACATGCCGTTGGGCATGGTCTAGAAATTGAATTTGACATGCCGTTGGGCATGGTCTAGAAATTGAAATGTGATATGTCGTTGGGCATGGTCTAGAAATTGAAATTGAAATGTGAAATGCCGTTGGGCATGGTCTAAAAATTGAAATTGAAATTGAAATTTGACATGCCGTTGGGCATGGTCTAGAAATTGAAATCGAAATGTGACATACCGGTGGGCATGGTCTAACAATTGTTGTGGAAATATTTCTTGTTCCTTGTTGGTTGTCTGTGTAATGTGCAGATAACAAGGAAAGGAGGATGTCGGGGGTGAAAAGTCCTAGCCTTGGGGCAGAATGGGCTAATGTTGATGGGTCGTCAGGACGAGGCACGCCCCGGCGATCCTGGAAATATATGGTGCTAGAAGTGAAAAATTCTGGCCTTGTGAGGCCGGCCTTGATCAGGCGGCTCGCTAAGATGAGACACGCTCCAGCACTGTCGGGAGTGAAAATCCTATCCTGGGGAAACCCAGAGAGGGCACGCCCCGACTCCCTTGGGGGTGTAAAGTCATATCCTTGTGACAGCCCGTGCTCACATAGGCGGATGATCATTAAGTGAGGCACGACCCTAGGGAAGATAAAAACTCCACCTCGCAAGTGAAAATCCTATCCTTACGAGGGTAGCGCTAACATAGGCTCCTCGTAAAGAAGGGGCATGTTCCGAGGTGCGAGGTCAACGCTGAGGAAGTGAAAACTCCTATCCTCGTGATGGTCGGCCCTGATCAGGCGGTGCACCGAGAGGTGGCACTTCCCGACCTATTGAAGAAATGCGGGAAGTCACGGTAGTAACCGGAAGGGACAAACCCGGTGAAGTTTGGCTGGAAGAGTACGTGACACGAGCGACATCGGGCGAGATCGCGCCAAGTGAGTTGGGGAAATACGCGTCCACACCCCAAGGTAATTAAGATATTTTAGTAGATGTCGCTACTAATGTAAATGATAAGTAAAAATGTGCAGAAAATTCGGCACAAGCGATATCTCGGAAGGATCGAGCTAAGAAAGTGAGGAGCGCGCGCGGCAATGGCCCAAGGTAACTAAGGCTTTTCGGGAATATGTCGCTACTAACGAAAGTTATAAGTAAAATGTGCAAAAAATTTAGTAAAGTGTCAAAGTGATGGAGCACTAGGAAAATAATGACGCCGCGGAGAGGCATAGCGTCTAAAGGGGAGATCCAGTCGTCTCAAGCACGGTACAAGATAATGGTAAGGAGCGGATCTACCCTATTGCGCGCAGAGAAACCCGCGACAACATGGCGTGTTGTGACTCCACATCGGGAGTTCAAAGGCGCAGGCAACATCAGTTCAACGGTGGCAACCAGTTTTGAAAGAAGGGCTAACGAAAGTAAAGTGAGAAAGATCATCGATAAAGTAAAATGATAGCAAATTGTGCAAACTGTTTGTACAAGAGGGGATACTTGTTTAAACAAAAGGCCCCAAAAACACAAAAAAGGACAAAGAAGTCAGGGCACCCGATGGACAAAAAGAGAAGTGACATTTACGGCCTGGGCATGCTGCTGTCCCCCTCGTCATGTCGAGGCCTCTTCGCTTGGCGGTAGCCCTCTTCCATGAGGAACTCAGACTTCTGCTTGAAGAGGCGGATGATGGCATCAGCGTCGAAGAAATTGCGGCCGTGACGCTCAATGAAGCAGTCGGTCATGAGGCCTGCAGTTTGTTCCAGAAACCATTTACACTTGTCCGCCGTTTCCTCCGTAAGAGCGACATTCTTACTTTGCTCCGCTTGAAGGGCGGCATCCCTCGTGGCCTAGTGTCCTTTGGCCTCTTCCAACTCTTTCCTCGCAACTCCCAAACTGGCTTCCGCACATCGTCGCTCTTCAACACACTTCCTCATCTCTTCTTGAGTTTTATGAAGTTCCCTTTGGTACTTGTTGATTTCTTCCAAGAGCTGGTGATTAATGTTGCGCCATTCCTGGGAGGAAGATTGGAGAGAGCTCATTCGTCTCGTCACATTCCTAGACCAGTAATAGAAGCACTGAAAGCTAGAGAACAGCTGGGTCCTTATCTGCTGCAGTTGCTCGCCCTCGGCAACGAAGAGGAAGGCCTACTCCTCCTCCTCAACCGACATCAGATGCCCTGCCAGATAGGCGGATGTCGCTAGGGAGTTGTCGCCCCCCCAATGCTGGAAACCCGCGCTGTCGAATGTTACTTAAATCAACTTGATGGGTGGCGGCTCCGCTAGAGAGTATAGTGCTTAGGTCAGCCACCATGCGCGGAGTGTCCACGGGGGGAAGAGAGGGAGAGATTGTTTAAACAGCAGTAGGAATAAAGAAGACATCAGGAGGGGACGGAGGGGAACGATTAGATGGTCCAGCGTCAATATTGAAATCGCCAGTTTGTAGGGAGGGAAAGTCCTCCTCTGCAAGATCCTCCAGAAAGTCCAAGGGATTGCCAGGTGGAGGAGATGACGCGGCAAAAGAAGAGTGAAGCGGCGCAGAGGTAGTCCTGTTCCCTGCCAGACCAGAGCCTTGATTACCCGCCAAGGGGCCGGTATTGGTGACGTCGCCTTGCCTTTCCTAACCAGCGGCAAAGTCGTTCGCTGAAGTTGAGTCCTCATTAAGACACGGTCGCTTGGGGTCAAGAATACCCGACAAATCCATGCCGTCGAGCGAAGGAGTGGCAGAAGAGGCAACAGCAGCGGTATCCTACGTGCAAAAGAAATAGGGGAATTAAGAAACGGACAAAAAATATATAGACAGAGAAAATTTTGTAAAAACCACCTGAACAGGAGAACGGGTAGGAGCAATAATGCGAAGGCAGAGAGTTCTTTTCTTCTTTCTTGCAAGGGGAGGACGAGAAGATGACGCTCGTGTAGGAACAACGCTAGGGGAGGAAATTGGCTCAGCAGTTGATGTGGCAGTAGCCTCCGCTCGAGGAAGAGAAGAGGACTCAGGTGCAGAAGTGGACGCTTGCGTGGTGTCAGTCACGGCACCAGTCGAGGCGGCAGAAAGAGCCCTTTTTTCTCTCTTCTGCTGAGCTCTTCTTTCTCTTTTCTTGATGTAATCAGGTTTCCACCCGGCGGGAGGATCTGTAGAGATAAGAAATGAATGTTAGAGTTAGTAATGGCATGGAACAGCGAACAAAGGGACGGTGCTCACTTTGAATGCAATCCTGGATGTCGCCCCAGCACGCGAGTTCGCGAGTGCGAACACCAGGAATCCCCGACAGGTTGAGCAGCTTGTCCAGCCAGCCTTGGTCAACTGGTCCTAACTCTGGTCTGCCACCCCAGGCAGCATCTCTGACGACGAGATTAAACCCGCTCCGCCACAAAGGCTGGGGCAGGTTGATGATGAAGAATCCTTTTTTCCAAGCATCAATAGAAGATTCAAGGAATAACAGCTTCCAGGTAGAGGGGTTTAGAGCTTCAACATCATAGCGAGGCGATATCGCTATGATGCCGTTGTTATGGTGGTATAATTGAAAAAGGAAGCGAAGTAACAACAAGGAAGGAGATTCATTCCCTATATATCTACAGAGGGCTATAAAAGCATAAATGCCACAATAGGCGTTTGGACTCAATTGGGCAGCATTCAGATCAAATTCAGAGAATAACTCGGCAATTAAAGGATCTAAAGGCAACCGAAAACCATAATGAAACATTTTGGCATAAAGAACCCTACGGTTGCTAGGTAATTCGCTATTAAGGCGAAGGGACTTTAGGGCAACTTTAGTAGAATACCCCTCCAGCTAGTCGAGAGTGGCATTATAGCTCCGCAGGCGCCGTCGAAGGACGGCGGTGGAAGCAATGGTGGAAACAGTAGTATCAATATCCCCCTCCCCAGCAGAGTGGGGATAGCGGCGATTACGAGCCATGCGTAAGCTTAAAAGAAGACTAGAGAGGAAGGTACCTGTGGTGAGAAGAAGATCGAAGCACCCGGGCAGTGGCAGATCGTAGGAGGAAGAAGAGGAATTGTCTTTTCTTTCTTTTCATTTTTCAAAAGAGAAATGTAACAAAAGATAAAGAGAAAGCACGTGGGGGTTTTATAACCCTAAGGACTAAAGGGAACGACGGGTCAAGCGATCGTAGTGTGTGACGTGTCAAGGGCAAAGAGACGCAGGAAGCGGGTACAACCCCTGAGGAGCGAAAAGACATGCTCAGCCCGCCAGTCCTTTAGCATTCCCCTTTGATGACACGTGGGCTCAAAGCATCATGACTGTCTCCTCCATATCAAATAAAAGGAGTCAGAGCATTAAATGCTCTGAAAAGGGCGTAGTCAAACCCGGCGAAAAGGAGCGGCAAGATGTAATGACACGGCATGCAAGAGGCAAAGTGAGAAGAAAATGTAGTCAAGTGGCATGTGATAAAGGGCGACATCGTTAAGAAACACGCATTATTTGGTCAAGATTACAAGATCTGTTAATTATTACAAGTAAGGAGGCGACGTCAAATATCCAAACGAGAAAAATAATACAATAAGGGAGTAAGTAAAGAAGCGACACCCCCAATCAAGCGGCATCAAATGGGCCCTTCCCAGGTACTGATCTACTACTCCTCTTCGGAGGAGAGGAAACCCTCTTGGCTCTCCGCAATCTCTTTCATCCTCGTGGAGGCATACCTGGTGACCTCAGCGGGATCAGCGGACCTGCTGCGATGTTGATCTGTCACCCAAGCGATAAAGGCTTGTTCAGTCTTCTTCTTCCACCAGGTCACCTTATTGAAAGCTTTCGACAGGTCCGCATCGCGGGAGGATACCTCCTCAAGAAGGAATGAGTTCTTCTTCCTCTCAGCCACCAACTCAGCCTCTAAAGCTTCAACTTGGGCTTTTCCTTTAGACCTTTCCCGAGAAAGGTCAGCGCGGCACTCGCGCAGTTCGGCCTGAGCGTGTTTGTGGAGTCGTGACAGCTCCTCTACCTTTGGTAGGGCACCAGAGTTTTAAGATTGCGTAGCACGAGCCTTGATGAAGTAATGAAGCTGTCGAAAGGCAGCAAGGCAGTTGTTCATGACGAGCACATACTGAACTTCGGGAGGAAGTTGCAGTAGCCTACTCTCCTCCTCGGAGGCGCGAAACATTTCACAGGCCAAGATAGCCGTGGGCTGATCTTGCGATAAGGGGTTTGATATACCCGTCAGTCCCAAATTTTGACAGATTTAGCCGGTGAGAGGAGGCCCCTTGAGGCCCGTCACGGGAAAGATCAGCAACAAAGCAAGGGGCGGAGATACCGCCTGAGCCCCCGATGTCTCGAATTGAAGTAAGGAACAACGGGCAAGGGGACTTCGGGGGAGAGTGAGAAGAACCAGGCCCACTTGGGACTGAGGGACGCACGTCAGGAATACAGGGGCCAATGGGCGAGTGTGGAGGCTCTATGACAGGAGTGGAATTTACAGCGGATGGCGGCATCGTCGCAGCAGAGGAGGTCTTATTGGGGGCAGCCAGCCCCAGAGTCGAGGAAGCGCCACCCAGTGAAGCGGCACCCTCCATAGTGGTGTCGGGAGAAGCGGCAGTCTGGGAAGCGACGGTATTTGCGGCGTCGCTTGGAGGAGATTGAGCAGCCATCCTGGTCACTTGAGCTTCGCTCGCTTCCCTTAGCTTCTTTCGTTGAGCTGAGGAAGCCAGGCGGAGGCTCAGTTCCGTGTCCATGTCCTCCATGTCCTCGACTCCATAGGAGAAAATCTGTCTCAGTCACTGGCAAACCAGACCCGGACCTCTTCTTCCGACTGGGTAACCAGTTATCCACGAAGCGGAAAGTACGGAAGGAGGAACCGCTTTCCCTGGAAAGAATCTCGTCTAAAGCTCTTTTCTTTATGGGCATACGTTGATCAGCTCGAGCCCCAGCGGAAGTAGAGGGAGCAGTCGTTGAAGGGGCGACAACCTTGTGAGGAGCGTCACCTTCGGAGAGTGGTCGAGCGATGGTCTCCCCTGAGAAAAGTTATGTTAATAAACAAGGGGTAAGCAAGGCAGCGACGAAGCTCAAAAGCTCACCTATGGTACACTCAGTTAAAGGTCTGTACAAAGCAAAGTTTTGGATCTAGAAAGAGGACTCCATCTCCAGTAAAGCGTTGGCCTGATCCAACTCTTCCCTAGATAGAGGCGCTGACCTCGCCCAATCAACCACCTCCAGGTTGAAATCAGGACGCCACAGGCGAGAGGATAATTCGACAACGAAGAAACCGCTCTTCCAGTTCTCGACGTTCCCCTCAAATCCTCAAAATTTCTGCCAAAAAGTCCTTACTAGAGCATCATCCCATCTTGGAATAATATTAATGAAGCCGTCGTAAAAAACCAGAGTCAAGAACTTTCGAAATAAAGCAACAGAGGGAGCAAGAATATCTTTTAATTCGCAAGCACGAAGGAAGGCGTAGATGCAATTCCATGAGGAAGGGGTGATCTGTGCAGGGTTAAGCCCGTGCTCGCACAACACACGCTCTAGCGTGTCATGAACCGGGAGGCGGAACCCATATTGAAACATTTTAAAATAAAGAATCCTATGAGTTTTCCAGAGCCGGCTATAAAGCCTCATAGTGTCAGAAGGAATAGTGGGGCCATAGCCGTAGGGGAAGGTAATATTATTGCTTTCCAGTTTGAGGCATAAGACAGTAGGGCAAGTAAAGATGCTAGGGGTGTTTTCATGCTCGGGATATCGAGAAATTGGCCTAGGGGTAGCTAAAGAGCTAGATTGAGATCTCGTGCGAGGCATGATAGATAAAGCAGGAAAGGAAAATCAAAAGCAAGATCGAGCAGAATACCTTGAAAGAGAGAAGACTGAAATTAATAGGCGAGTTGTCTGGATGCGAACGAGAGAATTTCCTCGGAGCGAGCAAAAAATGAAGAGAGTTCTGAAGTATAAAAAGGAGCAAAAAGGTACGAAGAATGAGCATTTTTCCTTTTAAAAGAGACGGTGGAAAAGTCAGACATAAGGGCAACCTATCACAGCAAGACACGTACGGGACAAATGGGACACTTGGAAAGACCCTGACAGAAACTTAAAGTCAAGCGCTCGCCTCGAATGTCGTAAAAGAAAGACTCGTTAATTACAAGAAACCCCACAAAGATGGTCGTATGAAGCGGTAATTGGCTGTCCAGCGGCAGTTATCCCATAGGGCGGCGATTATAACACAAGCGAAAAGAAAAAGGCAAATGACATTTTGCTTCATTTCATTCTATCTTATTTATTGAAAGAGAAAGCCAGCGGCATCTACAATAAGTGCGACATCGTTAGTCCTCGTCCACCCAGTGTATGTCATAGACGTAATCGTAATCCTCCGGAGACGATGGCGACCCACTGTTATAGAAAGGAAAGGGCTCGCCAATCTCGAAAGATCTTTTACCAAGCCCAGTCGCGGAACCTATCGTAGGGGCAGTTTCCTCCTTTGAAGTGACGTGGGAGCTTTCGTCCAGGGTCGGGGTAACCAGTCCTAGGGCGGCATCTTGCATAGAAGTCCCGTCCTTGGGAAAAGGACAAGGGACGGATGGTGACGCTTCATCCTTTTGCCGCAGCGAAAGGTAGTGAGGTTCAAAGTCTGCAAAGAAGGATTCGAAAGATTGTTTCTTTGTTTTCTTCAATCTCTTGCGACCCCGGCACTTTACGGAATGTCTGGCAGGCCTCCAGGGGGGTGAGAGTGGAGGATTGTCAGAGTCGGGAGAAGTTGGAGGGGTCGGAGGAGAATCGCGAGCGGCAGTATACAAAAAATGGGAGTCAGCCATGGAAATATCAGTAAGAGTGAGAAGAAAGAAGAAAAAAGATAAACAGAGAAAGAAAGGAAGAGCCCCATTATATAGCCGAGGTGAGGAAGCGTGCCTGCCTTTTCGCGTATTATTGAGGACAGTTAATGCTATTAGAGATAACGTCTATTGGGGGGAAAGATCTGACTCCGCAACTGTCAAAAGTCTGCACCAGCCAGGAGGCACCGAAATCGTTGCCCAATCCGTTAACACTGAAAAATGGCGCAAAATATATTCAGGACGGATGCGATATGGGAAAATCGTCATTATGGGCCAGGTAGGCAAATAAAGTTACGGGATCCCATGGGACACCACGCTCACCATTAGTGAGAATAGAAGTTGTTTTCTAAGAAAGACGATATGAGAAAGAAGAAAAATATTGACAGCGCGGCAAGTGAATAAGGGAAAGCATATTTATTTAATTAAAGGGCTCAGCGGCCCGAGATTAAAAAAAGGCCTAACGGCCCGGAGTTACAAAAGGTGGCCCCAGAGGAGCACAGAAAGACACTCCAAGAGGATCCCCATCGCTGGTCAGGCATTCGACCCAGCGTCATCATCTTCCCACTCCAGGAAAGGAATTTCCCTCAGGGCATCCGCAAGAGCCGTCAGTTCAGAAGAATAGGCCCTCATGCCCTTCAGGCAACATCCCAGCAAGTCCTTTCTATGCTGAAGCGTTGACATCAGCAGCTGAATTTGAGAAACAACCACTGACAGCTTCACCGCCTTCTCCACGAAACTAAAATCCTCCAGGGTAATGGCAGCCTGTCTAGCCTGCAGAGGAGTCAGCATCCCCTGGAGCTCCAGTATATCCTCCGAGGTCTTAACGCTCAGTGACCCCAGAAAATCAGTATTTGCCTGAGTTAGGTTCCTCAGGGCATGGGTTTTGGAGAGCAGGAAGTTTTTGGTGACTTCGTCCATGAAAAGAAGAGAGATAAGGAAATTTGAAGAGAGAGGTGAAAAAGTTGTGAGAGTTATGAGGCAAGTGTAAAATGAAAGGCCTATTTATAGACTTCAGAAAAAGTCATTTCAAAGATACACCTTTATCGATCGTCGAGCCCTCATTAGGGTAGAAACATCTGAAGGGGCAGGACCGGAGACGCTGTGATAGCCCTTGGTAAACACTCAGGCTAGTTTTTGTTTGGGCATATGATAACTATCGATACCACAGAAGCGGCATCTCTACTACCCCACCGGGTGACCCGGCCAACATACTGTACCCGCCGCGGGAGACGAGACCCTGTTCTTACCGCCCTTAGCCTGGCGACCGACCCTGGGATGGTCGACATTAACGGGGGGGCTCTCATGCGGCATCGTCACGGTGGCATCCCATCCCAGGTCATCCATGACGTCACTCCGCATGACGTCATCCCGCATGACGTCACTCAATGCCACCCCAGCGGCATATATCACCCCAGCGACACCCACCAGGGATTATTCCCACCCCCTGTCGGTACACTCCTTCCTTTGCCTATAAATACCTCCACCTTTTCAGACAAGGGGGTAAGCCTAAGATAGCGTATTGAACCCCTGCCATTTTGACTACCTGCACTGACTTTGGCATCGGAGTGTTTACGCCGGAGACCCCCTCCAGCGCTTTGCAGTTGATGAAGACCCCAGTACAGTGTTCCTGACCAGCCCAGATCAGGCCGATCCTGCTCAGTATCCCCCGGACTCTTATCACCCATGGGTCATTTTCTGGGTTTGTATTACTCCGAAACCCGAGAGTTGCCTCACCTTTCCTGCGAACAACTCGCAGCTTTGGATCTTATGACCGTCGTTTCCTTTGCAGTACATGCAGTGACTTGGATTGCTTTTCGAGTATGGTATATATCCTCCTCGAGCTAAGGCCAGGAAAAGTTGTTCTTGTGGCCAACTCGATACCAAAGAAAGAGGGTCGTCGCTTTCTCGTGCCGAGATGGCGTTCACTCCTCCCTTTCCTTGGGAATGATTGGGGAGAGGGTCGATGGATGTGTTGGGTCCTCTAGCTAACCCTTCGAAAGATACCCATCCACTTTTGATCAGGTGATGAACTTTTGCTTTAAAGGCGAAGCAGTTTTCCAAAGTGTGACCCGAGGCTCTAGCGTGGTATTCGCATCTTACGTTGAGATTATACCATTTCGGGTAAGGAGGAAATTGAGGCTGAGCTGGAACTAGTACGATCTGTCCGGCTTCCAAGAGATGTTTGTAGATTTCTCCCGCGGGAAGAGGAAGAGGAGGCAATGGCTCTCAGTTCCACCGATTGTTTGACGTGTTTTGGTTATTTGGGTCCTTTGGTGGGTTATATGGCTTAGGTTGCATGGGTTGTAATGTTTGTGCTGGAGGTGGTGGGAAATGTGTAGGATTTTAAGGCGCGATATTAGCAACGGGTGGTGAGGTAAAAGGAAAGAAAGTGGGTCGATATAGTGATGGCAGAGGATAGGGCAGTGGCGATAAATAAGGCGGAGGTGGTGGAAAAGATTGCCCGTGATTAGCTTGGGGAGCGACAAATTCAACATCCCTTTTCACGACGGACGCTTTCTTTGGCGCAGACTCTGGTGCCCAAGTTATGATTCGTCCAGACTTAATCCCTTGCTCGACTCTTTCGGCAATTAGGTAGGTATAGTAGGGAGCTTTGAAGGTGTGCAAGAAAATCGACAAGAGTTCCTTGTCACTTAAAGGAGGAGAGATTCTGGAAGCCAACTCTCTCTATCTCTGAGCATAGGTCTTCACAGACTCGCTGATTTTCTTTTCCAAATCTTGCAGGTCGGCGCCGTCGGGAGCTACCTCCATGTTGAATTTATATTGTTTGAAGAAGGCATCGGACAGGTCTCTCCACGTCCTGATCCTGGCTCTGTCTAGACCCATATACCAAGTTAGGGTGTGCTTGGTTAAGCTTTCTCAAAATAGATGAATTAATAATGGCTCATTGTGGATCATCTCTGCCATCTTATTGCAGTATGCTCTGAGGTGGGTCTTTGGGTACTCGACCCCAGTATACTTTTCGAAGTCAGGGATCTTGTACTTCGGTGGTATAACGATCCCGGGGACCATGGACATATCGGCGGGACCAGTAGGATCAAACGGATCAGCCCCTTTGATCACTTTGAGTCTTTCGTAGAGCAGATTCAATCTGTCACTTTTCAGTTTCTCGGCTATAATGGGGTTAGAACCGAAGGGTGGTGGAGGTTCCGACGAGAACTGAGCTTGCGCTGGGTTGAAAGCAGGAGGCTGAATTCCCACAGATCCGGGAATTGTGCTTGGAAGAAAGGGAGGGAGATACGAGGTCTCTAGGTGGGCCTGACTCTTGCCAGAGTCCACAGCAGGGTTGGTTGAAAGGCGCTGAAGTGACGTGGCAATTTCTTCATCCGTATTAACCATAGGATTTGCTGCGGAGGGTACAGTGAAGGGACTAATCCATCTCCACTGGCCCTCTAGGCCAGAAAGTGCCTGAGGTACTGAAGGTCCTGCGACGGCGAGCGAAGAGGGACGTCCTACTACTTGAGTGGGATAAAAACCCGGTGGGAATTCGGTGGTAGCTTCATCACTTTCCTTTTCGGCCTTGGCGGCCCTTTCTGTAGTAATCCTAACTTGTTCCTCTAACTCTGCGATTCTGGCTGTTAGTAATTCATTGGCCTTAGCTTGTTCAGTCATTTATCATTTTTGAAGTCTAGTTATGGGGAGCCCGTGCGAAGTAGCTTGCTTTCGAGGAGCTATCGTGATCCTGAAAAAAGAAATACCAAAAAAAGAGTAAGTATAAGTGAGGATATGCAGGTGATGTGCAATCCCGAGGCTTCCACGTTGCTCATTCGCTTTTCCGGCTACACTTTCACTTGATATTTTCAGGGCGGTCGGAGAGGCGAGATATCCCAGTTATTGACAAGATACGAAGGAAGCCTCTATTCATTCCAACGATGTGAAGCAATCTGAGATGCTATCTGCGAAACCCAAATCAGTAGGGGCAACCAATGTCGTCATGCTAGGAAGATCTCTTTTTACACTATGCTTTCAAACGACGCAGGGCCTGATGCCTGGTGAACCCATCCGAGGGGAGGGACGATGATCTATACCATGAATTTTGAAGTTTTGTGATAAGCAAAGAGAATATGGTTATGAGTAATGTTCGGATGTTTTGAGTATTTGGTAGGAAAAAAATTTGAATTTTCGGTGAAACAATTGTGTTTATTCCGGAGGGATTTTCTCGTTTCTTTTTGCGATGGTCTTTTGAGTTGTATTGGATGGACAATTGATATAGAAAGTAGAGGCGTTTTAATAAACATCCGAAAAAGTACAACTTTATTAAAAGGTGTTTACAAAATATGGTAAGCTGGCCAACTACCTAAATTCATCAAAAATGGCTAGAATAGATGAAATCAGGGATCCTAGTTACACGAAAAAAGAAAGGGTTGCCGACATTCGAGTCTTCTTATGAAGGTGTCAACCATGGAAGTCAGAATTCTCTTGCTCCTGCCAAAGGTATTCCATCGAGGCCATCTCCCCTTTCTGCATTTCTATCTCCGCTTCTAAAGCAGTAATCCGGCTTTGCAGTGCCTGGCTCTTCCTGTCCCCCAAGTCTGCGCAAGTAGTCAAGATCCTTATCACCGAATTTTTTTCTTCAATTATGGTACTGGATGCTTCTTTCTTGAGGATTTTGTTGTTCAAACGTTCCTTAAAGTCCCTGAGGGACACTTTCTGTTTTACTGCTTGTATGCGGATAACGTCCTTAGTACACCTTTCTAACTCATTCATCTAGACTTCTAGGCCACATTGATGGGCTTTGGCATTATCCCTTTCCTCTGCCATCTGATCTCGTTCTTCTTGCGCTGCTCGCATCTGTTCTACCACTTGAGCGTAAGCCATGACATCCATTCCTTCACTCACCTGAGATTCCCCTTCTTCTTCCATCAGTTTCTGATTTTCTGGGCGAGGTAAGACATTGTCGTTGACTCGTCTTAACCTCCACTGTGGATATTCCTGTATCATTGCTGCAGGGCCGACGTGTCCCTTGAGACAAAAGGGGTAAGTCCAATCTTGGGCGTACAGCTGAATGTTTTAATTTTCCCCGGTGTGTGGTAGGTTTGACCTTGTCATGCCGAAGGTCACGGGAATTACTTGCATGATGCAAAACTGTCTGAGGACGAGGGCAGGGCAATAGTGAGTGCACCCTCATGCTCCGATCAAAGGAACCCAAGGTAAAGGTCCGCAGCAGACGATGGGATCGGAGGTCTGCAGCCATTTAGCATGCCAACTGAAGTCTTCTTTCGAGAGGTTTATGAATCTGTCGACCCGGACGTCTTTATTCTCCATCTCCCATTTATTTGTGGTCGTTGCATTGATAACTCTGAGTAAAGGGCACGATCTTATGTAGCTTGCGAAGAATATGGATTGATCTGGAGTCTGTTTGAATTGGCTGACAAACCATACTGTCAACAACTAGGTGCAATAGGTAAGTCTCCCTTTCCCTTTCCTTCGACAAGAGTCCAGAGTGCGAAAAGTCTCGGCCAAGATGGTTTTCGTAGGATTGATGACGTTTGCCTCCATCTCGTAAAAGACGTTGGCTGCTGCAAAATCGATGGTGTTCTTCATTTTAGGAAAAAGGACGAACCCTACGATGGCAAAAGCCAGAATCCTTAAGCGCTTTTCCCCATTCGACAACTGAAATCGTGCCTCAATATCTGACCAACACCAGAAGTAGTCACCTTCTCTGACACGAGTAGTGATTCCTAACAACTTATCAAGCCTTATTTTGACACTCGAGGAATCGAGTCGAACATTCTAGTATATGGCCGATATATGAGGTGTGAAGCACATCAGAGCTGAATATTCCTCTAGTATGGGAGTCAAGTCTACCCCTTTGTCCAAAGAGAAGCACCGATAATAGGGATCCTAGAATTTTAGGGTTGCCCGGATGCAACCCTAATCAGTCTTCACGTCAACTAGGGTTAGTAGCTTTCCATAACTACCTTCAAATTGTGTCTCTTCATCTTGAGTTAACTCATTTCTCAACTTCCGAATCCTAGTTAAGTTGAAATCTACGACTTCTACTTTGACCTTAGTGGTGATGTCAGGGGTGAACCCAGGTTCCAACAGGTCTCCTCGTGTAGCCTGATCGTCGAAACTTCATCCCCTGAAAATATCAAGTGAAAGTAGTATAGGTGCCGACATATCGAATGAGCAAAACGGGTCCTGTGGGACAAAAATAAAATTTTAAGTGCAAAGTAACCTGTACGTGTAAGAAATTTACAGTTCGTATAACAGAAAATTTATGAAAAATGATATTCATGGCAACAAGATACATAGAACCACGACAAAGCAGATATAATCATGATGCACATGCTAGGTTCTGATTCTAACTTTTCTAACTGTCTTGAACGGTTCCCGGATGATACCATGAAAAGGTCCCTAAAGTGTCGTCCAGTGTCCCAATTCCTTACGAAATCGTGTAACCTTTCGACTATCTTTAGGGGTTCATCCGAGTTGTGATTGGTGAACACTACCCAGGACATGTGTCCTAGGGCGTCACTACTACCCTCTTAATTTGGTAATTGTCCCCGGGGTGTAAGGCACTATGAAATACATATGACAATTTATATCAAAGTGAATAAATAAACAAATCAGCAATGTATTAAAGTGGGTAAATAGACAAATAAACACCTCTTAAAAGATAAAACCGGCTCCGACCCTAAAAGTCCCTAGTGAAGTCGCCAAACTGTCGCTCCCCGAAAATAACAAAATGTATTCGCGAGTATACAACGAATCTGAGACCTTACGATGCTCGGCGTAAAAGGACGCCTCGCAACATGCAATGAAGTCGCCACCCTAATTTTGTCTCTAGGCTTAGGGAACCTAATCGTCATGGCATAAAAATATAAAAAAAATATAAAAAAAAAACTAAAGGCACAAAAAGGGGTCTAAACCCAAGACAAAGGTTCGGGGTCGTATTATGGACTCGGGAAGGTGTTAGGCACCCGAGTCACATCCGAAAACGGTTACCGGTTGATGAGAGAGGTGTTTAAAAGAGGTTTGATAAAAATGCGTTTTAAAAAGGGGGTCCTCAGAGGAATCGTCACTTTAGTATTTTCCATGATCGGGACCGTTCAGGAATAATTAATCGTTGGACGGGGTTACCATTTTAAAAATCTTTTCACACGGGGTTACCATTTTCAAGACCGATCGATTATTCCTGACCGTAACGTGATGGGACTGAATTTTCCCTAAGACTGAATGAGCGCCCTCTATTTCATCATCGGACTATGCATGATTAAATTAATTACTATGTGATTCTATCATGGATAGCTTAACAGAGTACAGTTTAAATGAGAGGTTTTTAAATGATAAACTGATGTGGGATCGAAGCCACCAAGTACATGCAGTCAATATAAGCAGAATTTAAAACCAAACGAACATGGCATTTTAAGCAAGTCTTTAAACAAGTTGTTCATAGGGGTTGATTTTAATTCTAACAATTCTATATATCAAGCGTACGATTAATATTTACGGAAAGCGATGAATAAATAAAAGGGAACGAAAGGCGTACTTTCGAGCGAAGCTTGAATTTTAAACCTACAAAGTGAGAGTGTTAGTGATAGCTCGAAAAACAAATAAGAAATTTATGAATGCGAGAATTTAAATAACAGTTGATATATATCGAAAAATTAAATAATGATTTTGACGAGTACGAAGATAAAAATGACGATTGGACGCATACGAAAATTTAAATGATGATTTGATGAGTACAGGAAAATTTAAATGATGTTTTGCATGCGAGAAATTTATATGACGACAGTTGATAAGTGCGAGAAATTTAAATGATGATTTGATGCGTACGAAAATTTAAATGATGATTTTGATGTATGCGAGAATTTAAATGATGATTTGATAAGTGCAAAAATTAAATGATGATTTGATAAGTGCAAAAATTAAATGATGATTTGATGAAAAATTAAAGATTGGATATTCGCAGAAAATTAAGCAGTTGACAATTTGCAGAAAATTAAATGATGATTCGCAGATAATTAAACAGTTGATAATTTGCAGAAATTAAATAGTTGATAATTTGCAGAAAATTAAACAGTTAATATTTGCGGAAGATTAAACAGTTTATATTTGCGAAAATTAAAAATACGACCCACCATATAGGCGGTAAATTAAATAACTGAATTTAAATTGCAGAAAGTAAATTGTGAAAACTTAAAGTGCGAAGAATTTAAACAGTTAATAGGTACAGAATTTTAAATTGACAGTACGAAAAAATAGTCATACGAAACATACGAATATTTTACGAAAAAAACGCGACCCGAGGTCTCGGAAAAATGAAAATGGGCTGGGCCCAATTTGAAAAATAAAAGAAATGGGCCAGGAACAAAATTCCCTTTTTAATGGTGATGGGTCAAGCCCATCACCTTTCCCGCGTTGAACAGGCCATTATGGCACTGTTCATCGTCCATTTCCTTGGTCGTCAGCGGCCAAGCTCCAGCCACAGGTGGCCATTTCAAAAAATCTTTGTATCGAGACGCTCGTCTCCTTGACGGCTTCCCGACTGTACAAACCTTGAATCTCGATTTAAACCGTACAGAGTTTAATTTCAAAAAAATGACAAAAATGATAATTACCGAAAACTAATTAATTCGCAAGATTTATCTAGCAATTTAGCAAATTAAAAGAATGTATTTAATCTACAACATGCATATGAATTATTGGCATAAATATAAGCAATTAACTTGAGCAAAAACACAATCAAAAAAATTAAAGAAAGAAAGGCAGTAAACCGCCGAAAAATGTTTACAAACGAAAGCTTGAACTGTGGCGATTATTGCTCGAAATGAGCTATCTATCAGAGGGAGAACGAGCAAGGCTTGCTCTTGGGTGAATTTGTGGTGAAAATGGTGAAGGGAGCCTCATATTTATAGGCTTGAGAACGCGTGGGGACGAAGCGATGGCGCTGCGCGTCGAGGCCGTGACCGTGAGCTGGCGGAGCTAGGCTGCAAGCTGGCGGAGCTAGGGCTGGGAGGTGACGGCTTGAAGGGATAGGAAGCGACGGGTATGAGCTAGGAAATGATGGGAGCAGTGATACGAGCCAGCTCCCTAGGCCCTCGGGCCAGCCACATAGGCCCGCGAGGAGCCCGAACTTAGTCGTCATACTCCTATCGGCACTAAGGGCCGAAGAGACTAATCATGAGACATCGGCTCATTGGCACCGTTATGCCTTGGCCTCACTCACCTAGCCCGAGCCCGAGCCCTCGTTCTCGCCCTCGCCTTGTCATCGAGCGCTCGAGCCCGAGCCCTCACTCACGCCCTCGCCTTGTCATCGACCGCCTGAGCCCTCGCTCACGCCCTCGCCTTGTCCTCGGGAGACCGCGCTCTCGACATGCTCTCGCACGCTCGTGCCCTACATGACCATCGCACGCCCGAGCGTGCCCGAGCCCATCCATGGCACGCCCGTGCCCCGCCTTGACATCGCACGCCCTCGCGTGCCCGTGCCCATCTCTCGCACTCCCGTGCCACCCGTTGCCATCGCATGCCCAAGCATGCCCGAGCCCAACCATGGAACGCCCGTGCCCAGCATTGCGCCCGAGCGCTCGACCCTAGCGTTGCCTTCGCACGCCAGTAGCTTGCCTTGGCCGCGTGCGCCTCAGCTCAGCCTTGCGCCCGCGCGCAAGAGCCTATCCTTGCCTTCGCACGCTCGTGCCTTGCCTTGGCCACGTGCACCTCAGCCCCGCCTTGCGCCCGAGCATCCGAGTCTAGCATTGCCTTCGCACGCCAGTACCTTACCTTGGCCGCGTGCGCCTCAGCTCAGCCTTGCTCCCGCACGCCCGACCCTTGCCTTGCCTTCGGCCTTACCTCCGGCCTGGCCTTCGGCCTCGCCTTCATACGCATCTCGGCCTTCGGCTTCGCCATCACTCGTGCGTCGGCCTTTGGCCTCACCTTCGTACACATCTCGCCCTCGCCATCACTTGTGCCTCGGCCTTCAGCCTCGCCATTGTCCGCGCCCCGGCCTTTGGCCTCGCCATTGTTCGCACCATGGCCTTGCCTTGCCAACGTGCGCCTGAGCCTAAACCGTGCCTTGCCTTATCCGCGGCTGAGCCCTGTCACACGACCATGCCCGAGCCATGTCGCACGGCCTTGCTAGAGCCTTGTCACACGGCCTTGCTAGAGCCTTGTCACACGGCCTCGTCCGAGCCTTGTCACACGGCCTTGTCAGACCCTTGTCACACGGCCATGACCAAGCCATATCGCACGGCCAGGCCCGAGCCCTGTCACGCGACCATGCCCGAGCCATGTCGCACGACCATGTCTGAGCCAGGTCCCACGTCCGAGCCCGCGCCCGAGCTACAGCCCAAGTGGCTCTATCCCCTTTGTCCAAGGGTGTTATGGGTCATTTTACCCTTGTATTTATTTTCCCTATAAAATTGATAACAATTGATGAAACGCCAAGGGTACGTTCATCATCTCACCCGTGGACAAGGGCAGACCCCTGTAGACCTTGACTTACTCCGGCACCCGGTTGCCGCCCGCGATAAGCTGTGCACCCTGGGATAGTCGACATCAGCGGGGGGGTCCGACATGGCGTCATCCTATCCCAGGAAGGCAGATAGCATCACATAGGCGATATCTCGCCAGCGATATCATGTCTAGGGACCCACATGACGTCACCCTGGTGACGTCATCCTGGGCGTTATCTCCCCTCGATAACGCCCCCCTGGGGTAACGCCTTCTCTTCTGCCTATAAATACCACCCCATTCTAGATCTAAAGTAAGAGCAAATTCTCTACAAAAATCTCTGCAGAATTTCATAGCCATACTAACTTAAGCATCGGAGTGTCTACGCCGGAGCCCCCCCTCCGGCGCTTTGCAGGTACCACGGACAACAGCCACAGTGATTCTGGACCGCCATAATCCTCATTCCGCCCCCGCAGAAACTCGAATCTTATCAAATTTGTGCTTTCATTGAGAGCCTTGGTTTAATTAAGTGAGCGTCCTTAATAGCCAAGCTCTGTTCTTCTGGGAATTTAAAGATTATGGCTTCTGACTCCGATCCACCATTGACTCAGTCCTCTAGTCTTCTATTTGATACCCGCAGACGACTCTTTGCCTTCGCCACTTCAGATGCCCCCACCTCGGTGCAAGAAATTCCTTTAGGAATGTCAGATCTATCTCTCGCACAAACAACGGGAGCTTTTATGTTACAGTCGAGTACTCCTTTGTCCCAAATAGCGGGTTCAAGTCATTTTCCTCTTCAGTCGGGGGGATCCATGGTGGATAGCTCAAATAACCCTTTCGCGAGCTCGATTTTAGCCCTTCGTGCTCAATTAGACCACTTAACAGAGTTGGCTAGCAGATATACACCTGCTGCTTCTGGGTCAGGCGTGGCATCTCAATTTGTTTTCACTCCATCAATCATTACAGAAAGACCACTATCGTCCTCGCTGCATGCGAATGTCTCATCAACGCTGCCCGCATTAAGTGCGCCAGTGAGTCTTGTACAGATTGCTCATAGGACGGTGGAGCCGTACATACCACAAGCACCTTTATTTCCTATTTCTCAAGAGGAGCGGCAATGGCGTGGGTAGGACAGAGGTCGTTGGGATGGAAGAAGAAATGAAAATAATAGAGATATGTCTCCCGAAGGGAGTGAAAGATCCAGCAGTAGGAGACATCGAACTAGGTCACCAAGGAGTCGCAGTCCGACTCCCAGGCGACATCATATCAGAGATCCGAGAGATCGTAGGTATCGTTTGGAGGCATCCCTGCCTCGGCAGGCGCGGGAAATCCTTGATGATACTTCGGGCCACCCCTTTAGCCTACGCATAAGGCGTCACAAGGTCAGTAGACACGTAAAGCTCCCCTCAGAATCCTATGATGGCACCAGAGATCCCGTCTCTCACCTTAACAAGGTGAAGGATTTTGTGCAATTCCAAACCCACAATGATGCGGCTTTGTGTCAAATATTTATAATGACCCTGTCAGGGGTCGCACGTTTGTGGTTCGAAGGTCTTCCGGGTGGGTCTATTGACAGTTTCGCGTAGCTGGAATCTAAATTCAGGAGTCGATTTAGCACTGCAGTCCCTATCAGAAAGTCAGTTGCTGCCTTGTTCGACTTACACAGGAAACCTCAGGAATCTTTGAGGAGCTTCCTCCATTATTTTGACACTGAGATGTCGCTAACACCAGGTGTAATGATTGATTTCACCATTGAAGCCTTAAAGTGAAACTGTTGTTATAGAAAACTCAGAGAAGCTTTAATGGTTGACCCACCGGTGACTTTGGATGCGTTAAGGTTAAAAGCTCACAACTATGCGAGGATGGAAGAAGAAGAAAATAGGAATATAATTCGGAACATGTCGTCCGCCATGCCTCCAGCCCCTAACGCTCTAATCCCAACTACCTCTGAGGATCGGTTCATTGACGATTACGCTCAGCGAAAGGATCACATTCCCAAGACATTTAATCGGAGAAGAGGCAATCCCTCAAAGGGAAAATCAGGTGACCCCTCTGGCCAACGGCAGAGTGATCCTCCTAAGGGACGAGTTTATGATTCAGATCCTCCTTCCTTCATTCTACCCCGAGCAGAAATACTGGCAATAGTGGAGCAGCGAAACCTGCCCATCCGTTATCTTGCCCCTGTAAGACCGGGGGTAATCCTGGAACGAAGAGAAAATGCCTATTGCAAATTTCACAAAGCCAAAGGACACTCAACTGAAGCATGCCGAGAACTCAAAGCGGCGATAGAACGTCTGGTGGAGGAAGGCTATCTGGGGGAATTTGCCATGAAAACACGAGAAGAAGCTAAAAGTAACCCTACAAATAGAGTAGCTGATAGCAGGGCGGCACCATCCCGCCCCCCAAGCCATGACACCGGTCCTGCGGGAGAAGGCCGGGAAATGCTTACAATCGATGATGAAGATGTCCCTATCATCAACATCATCGCGGGAGGCACGCCTTATCTGGATGAAAACGCACAGTTGATACCCGCTCTTGGGGATAAGCGAAAACAGACTGGCATGACAATAAAGAGTGAAGCAATGAGCGCCTTGGATCGTATGGTATTATCCTTTTCTGAAGAGGACGAGAAGGGTGTGGTGTATCTGCACAACGACGCGTTAGTAATTACACCCATTATCGCTAACCATGGAGTTAGAAGAACTCTGGTTGACAATGGAAGTGCCGTAAACTTGTTCTCGTTGGAAGCTTACAATCTCTTGAAGCGTTCAGACAGCGAGCTTACACCCTGTAAGAAACCTATTATTGGGGTAGACAGAGTCCTCATCCCAGTGACTGGAGTGACTACCTTGCCCGTATCTTTCAAGGAAGATACCTCCAAACGGTCTGAGGAGCTTTTATTCTTGGTTGTGGATCTAAATCTGCCTTATAATGCCATATTGGGACGGCCATTCCTCAACCGTTTTGGAGCGGCGATATCGCAAAAGCATCTAAAGCTGAAATACCCGTCCTGGGATGGTGTGGTCTCGATCCAAGGAAATCAGAAGTTAGCAGCTGAATGCTATCTGCTTATGACTCAGAAGAGTTGCGACAGGTATGTGTGCATGACGGTGGACCCATATGACCAAAATGATGAAAAACGTACTCAGCCTGTAGATAAAATGACTCATGTCCCAGTCAGCGGGGTAGACGAAGCCGTATTTCTGGTTAGCGATAACCTCAACATAGAGGAAAAGCTGCAGTTGGTCCAACTGTTGAATAAATGCAAAGGATAATTTGCATGGAAACCATCTGACATGCCCGGTATCTCACGGGACGTGGCAGAACATCGACTCAATGTCAACCCTGATGCCAGACCGGTCCAACAGAAATGACGCGCTTTCTCTGTGAAAAGGCAAGGGCGGTTGAAAAAGAAGTTGTTAAGCTTCTCGACGCTGGCTTTATTCGAGAAGTGCGATATCCCACCTGGTTGGCTAACCCTGTTCTGGTCCCCAAGCCCAGCGGAGAATGGCGCATGTGCATCGATTTCACAGATTTGAATGACGCTTGCCCCAAAGACTGTTACCCACTCCCTCGGATTGATCAGCTAGTTGATCAGGCTGCCGGATATGCATACTTAAGCTCGTTGGACGCCAATTTCGGGTACCATCAAATTCCCATGGCCAAGGAGGATGAAGAGAAAACTGCCTTCATCACTCCGAAGGCCACCTATTGCTATACGGCAATGCCTTTCGGGTTGAAAAATGATGGAGCCACCTTCCAGCGAATGGCGAATCAGGTCTTTGAAAAACAGATTGGGCGAAATGTCGAAACATATGTCGATGATATACTAGTTAAAAGTCGAAGCTTTGAAGATCACTTATCCGATCTGGTTGAAGTATTCAAAGTAATGAAGCAATATCAGATGAAGCTGAACCCTCGAAAGTGCATGTTCGCCTTTCAAACGGGTAAATTTTTGGGATACGTGGTCAGCCAAAAGGGCATTCAGCCCAACCCGTCAAAGGTCCAGGCTATACAAGACACGATATCTCCTCAGACTATAAAAGAGGTTCAAAAGCTAACCGGGCGCGTTATCGCTCTGGGATGGTTTATTTCTAAGCAAGGAGAGAGGTGTCTCCCTTTCTTCAAAGTTATACGTAAGAAAGCCGCTTTCGGATGGACGGCAGAGTGCGAAGAAGCATTTGCAAGCTTGAAAGCTTACCTATCGTCTGACTTGGTATTGACAAGACCAGAACCTGGCGATATCCTATACTTATACCTTGGGGTTGCTGACGAAGTGGTCAGTGCAGTCCTTGTGCGAGACAATGATTGCAGGCACCGTCCAGTGTACTTTGTAAGTCACATCTTGAAAGATGTCGAGCTCAGATACGCTCGTATTAAGAAAATCGCGTTAGCATTGATACAAGCCACACAGAAAATGAGCCGATACTTTCAAGCTCATACTGTCGTTGTGCTAACAGACCAACCTCTGAAAAGGATCTTTCGAAAACCTGAATCCTCAGGGATGATGTTAATCTGGGCTCTTGAACTTGAACAATATGGGTTACATTACCGATCCCGACCGTCTGTGAAGGCTCAAATCCTGGCGGACTTTATCGCGGAATGCACTTTCACGCCGGATCCTCTAACAGAATTGACTGAAAAGGAAAAAGAAGAATTGGACCTTCCCTTCCCTGAGACCTACACCGACCTGTAGGTTATCCACGTGGATGGCGCCAAAAATCAAGAGCTTGCCGGGGCCGAAATTTTCATGAGTGGGCCTCACGGCATCCATGTGCGATATGTCATCCGAATCCTGCAGTCGTTGTCCAATAACGCCGCAGAATATGAAGCGCTATTAGCCGGGCTCAGGATAGGAAAGAGTATTTCAATCAAGGGAATACACGACTCTAGGAGGTTGGGAGACTTGCGACTGAAAGTCTGCGGAGACTCCAAGTTGATAATAGAGCAAGTGCTGGGACACTCTCAAGCTAGAGACCCCATCATGGTACAATACCTTACTAAAGTGAAGCACAAGTTGATAGAAATAAAGAAATGTGGCATACAAGTCAGCTTCGAGCACATTCCTCGAGAGGATAACGTTGAGGCTAACAATCTCGCTAAACTCGTGGCAAGTCCAAACGCGTCCATACCAAAGGGGGTGTACTACAGGGAGATACCCGTGCCCTCCTTCATGGAAGAACAAGCGACGCTCTGTGTGGAAGAAAGTAACAATGACTGGAGAATTCCCATCATAAAATACTTGAAACATGATGAACTTCCAGCGGATAACGCTGAGAAGAAGAAAGTGCTAAAGCAAGCGGCACGGTGCACATACTTTAATGGGGAACTGCTACGGAGGTGTTTCTCTCATCCAGCCGCGAGATGCATAACAGAACAAGAGGGTCTTCATACCCTCCGCGAAATCCACGAGGGAATTTGTGGCATGCACGCATCCGGCGGAACCATGGCTGCGTAGGTCTTTTGATCGGGGTTCTACTGGCCCACCATTCAGAGAGACTGCCATGATTATGTGCGAACTTGCTAAAAGTATCAGGAATTCTCCAAGATTCCCCAGCAACCCGCTGCACAAATCCATGATATTATCGCTCCTTGTCCTTTTGCGAAATGGGGAATTGATATCCTTGGACCATTTCCAAAGGCAAGATCGCAACTAAAGTTTGTGGTCATAGCAGTGGACTACTTCACCAAATAGGCAGAAGCTGAGGCGGTTGCCAACATCACAACAGACAAAATTTGGTGTTTCTTCAAGCACTAAGTTATCATGCGCTTCGGAGTTCCTCGCGTATTAGTTAGCGATAACGGAACGCAGTTCACCAGCCAGTTCTTTAGAAACCAATGTGGGGAGTTCGGAATCGAGCAGAGATTCTCTTTCGTGGCTCATCCGTTGACCAATGGTCAAGCTGACGTGACAAACCGAGCCATCCTGAATGGTGTTAAGAAGAACCTGGAAGGATCTAAGAAGAAGTGGGCAGATGAACTGCCGTATGTGATGTGGGCATATCGCATGACCGCGAAAACCAGTACAGGAGAGACACAATTCACACTGGCTTTCGGCACTGAGGACGTTACGCCCGTGGAGATTGGTACCGTGAGCTTACGGGTAGCTTACTTCAGGGAAGAGTTGAATGAGGAAAGGTTGCGTGCGAATCTTGACGCACTGCCTGAATTACAAGAGGAAGCTCTTCTGAAGATGATGTACTATAAGCAAAAGATGGCGCGTTATCATAACAGGCGCATCAAGGAACGAATCCTAAAAGAAGGTGATCTAGTACTCAGGGATCAGCGAGCAACTGGTCAACACCGGGGAAAGCTCAGTCCAAACTGGGAAGGGTCATACCACGCTACCCATATCATCGGGAGAGGAGCGTACCATCTGGAAACACTCGACGGTACCCCCTTGTCTAACTCCTGGAATATCGCTCATTTAAAACTATATCATGTTAGATCCTGATTTATCTCTGCACCTTTTACTAACACCAGCCTTGACCTGTACTAACGCTCGAGTAATAAGCTTTCTTGTGTTTTGTGGCTGCGTATAGGCGTGCAGATGGATAATAAAAGAAAAGTACAGGGAGTGAAAAGTCCTATCCTTGCGATAGTCGGTCCTGATCCACCGACTCGTTAAGTGAGGGCACGCCCTGACACACTTGATATTTGGCGTTAGGAGTGAAAAGTCCTATCCTTGCGATGGTCAGTCCTGATCCACCGACTCGCTAAGTGAGGGCACGCCCTGACGCATTGGATATTTAACGTTGGGAGTGAGAAATCATATCCTTGTGATTGCCCTGTGTGGGGCCATAAGATGAGGCACATCCCGACACCCCTGGGAGTGAAAAGTCCTATCCTCGTGATGGTCGGTCTGGATCCACCGACTCACTGAGTGAGGGCACGCCCTGGGATTTCCGAAGGTGACAAAGCCTAATCCTTAGGACAACTGTTCTCATGGAGACGGTTCGTTAAGGAGGGGCACACCCTAGGAAGATACTAACTCCGTCTTGGAAGTAAAAATCCTACCTTGGCGGCAGGGCTAATATAGACGGCTCGCTAAGAGAGGGTACAATTCCAAGACGCGAGGATAACGCCGAAAGTGTAAAATCCTAACCTGGTGACGGCCTGTCCTGATCATATGGCTCACTCTGAAGAGGTACTTTTCGGCCAAACATGGTAACCTAGAAAGGCGAAGAATCATGAAATCCCAGCGAGTAACCAGATGTGGAATCCCTGGTGAAGTGAGCTGGTTGAGAAAGTGATAATAAGTGACACATGTGCCCTAGAATGGCGGCGGATCGGCCCTACGGGAAATTCGTGTCTATTATCGCATAACTCTTACTGACAAAAATTAATTGAGAATGTGCAGGATATCTCTGAATGGCGGAGATCGTGATGTCCGACGCGGCAAAAGAGTTGCACAACTCAACAGGGCCTAAAAACCTACTTGTTATTTTACTTGGTCAAGGAAAGAAGAATGCTTCTTTAAGAAACGGCTTCCTTGGTGCGGTCAAGCAGTGGCTAGGTTGAACCTGATGACAAGGGTGCAACAGCCATGCGGGAAAAAAAAACAGCAATAACAGAAGCTGATATCATTGAGCATCGTCGTTCAAAAACGCGTAAAAGGGTCATAAAATATGCAAAGGATAACAAAAAGAGACAACGCTCTATCCTCACAAAATGAAAGGGCGATAAGGCCCTACCTACAGCTGGTCGTCCAAAATCTCTTGCTCCGGGTAGCCTTTTGATCTAGCCAAGCGGAAGCCCTCGTCATTAAGACTGGAAGATCTCTCAAAAAAAGCATTAGAGACAGCCTCACCATCGTAAAGTCCCTCCCCGTGAACCTCCACAAAGCAATCGGCCATGATGGAAACGCTCTCCTCAATATACCAGCGTCTCTTGATAGCTGATTCCGCCTCAAGTGCCATTTTCTCTTCTATCAAAGCTGCTCTTTCTCCCGTCAAGGCCGTTTTCTCCTCCTCGAGACGGCAGACTTTGAGTGTTCAGTTGTCAGAGCAGCGTTAGAAGCGGCCAATTGTTCCTTTGCAGTGGCTAATTATTCCTTTGCCTCCCTGGCCTCCTTTTTAGTTGCCTCCAGATCTGCCATATATCTGTCTCGCTCTTCTGACAGTCGTTGTTTCTCCTCTTGTTCTTGAGAAAGCTTGGCTACAGTAGCGGCTAGGTCAGCCGCCTTTTGTGACACGCGCTCAGCATAAAGATGAGATTGGAGGAACCCGGAGAAAAGCGTGGAGCGCAGCATGTCGGCTTGCTCTTTGTCTCCAATAGCAGCAAAAGTGTTTCGTTCTTCAGGAGAAGTTAACATGTGTGCAGCCAAGAACGATACAATGACGGTCGAGTTATCGCCCCCCATGGCTGCAATTCCTGAGCTACGAAACGTAGTCATGTCCACCTGATGAGTGATAGGCCCAACGGCGTTATGTGAGCTCACATCGGCCATAAGATTGGACACTATCGTCCCCTCCCCGAAAAGCCTAAGTGTGGAAGCAGCAGAAGGAACAAAAACCACAGTGGTAGGAGAAGGAGGTTGGTTGGAAGCAGAACCTCCCTGAGGCATGAATGTTTCATTAGGACGAATAGAGGCGACACCCCCTTGGAACGTGGCTTGAGCCTGATAAGAAGAAAATTCCGACAGCTCGTCGTGGTAGATTGTGGTGTTAGAAGAAAAGTGAGGCATCTCTGAACCAAATGGAGGCGGAGAAGTCTCGAAAGGTGGAGGCATAGCCGCGTTCTCAAAAATGCTACCAGTCTGACCCAAGGGAGGAGTGGAAGAGTCAAGAGCAGCTTGGGGTCTCTCCCCGACATCAACCTGACTCGAGGACAAACTTGCACCTACTTCCGTGGACTTTTGTTTCTTCCTCGGATGACCCAGAATATGCCACACGTCCATGTTGCCTCGTGATGACAAAGGCGGGGAAGTACCAGTAATATCCTTAAAAAAAAAAACCGGGGGAGCAATTAACAACAAGTAAAGTACTAGTAAACATTGAAAAATGATGCGAAAGATATCGGGGGAAGTATCAGTTACCGTCCCAGCGGTAGGCGCTTCCAAAGAGCCGACCGCGTCAGAAAATGGTAGAATCGGTGACTGGAGGGAGGCAACGCTCCAGGTCTTCTTTTTCTTTTTTCCTTTGGCGGAAGCTCTGCAAGCGGATGGTCGAGGCGGAAGAATAGCGACTGATATGACAGGAACACCAACTGGAATGGTATCGGTTTCCTTCTCAATAGATGCAAAAGATGTTTGGGGAGGAACCGAAGCGGCTACTCATGTGGTGGCGATATTGACAGCCGCGGCCGTTTCCCTACCACGAAGTCTCTTCCGGCGCCTCCTGACGCTCTCCAGAATGTAATCCGGATCAGTTGCTGCAAAAGCATAAGACAGCGTCAGCGTTAGTACCAATGATGGAAATCAAATATTGACGCGATACTCACGTCTAACGCAATCTCTTATATCGGTCCTGCAAGCCAGAAGGCGGGTGTAAACGCTGATGTCCAGACTGAGCAACTTGTCAAACCAGCCTTGTTCCGTTTCATCAAGAGCCACGCGGCGCCAAGCCCTATCCTTGACGCTCTGGTTGAAACCAGACCGCCACCATGGCTCCGGAAGATCAGGGGTTTCAACCACAAAAAATTGCTCTTTCCATTTATCAATGGAAGACTCCAAATGAAAGAGTTTCCAGGTGAAGTTTTTGAGCGAATCGTCATTATAATGGGGTGATATCGCTATCACACCCCGACGGTTATACATCCTAAACAGAGATTTGAGTAATGCAAGGGAAGGAGATGTAATTCCTTTGTACTTGCAGAGTTCTAAAAAAGCATAAATGCCACAGTAGGCATTGGGAGCCAGTTGAACAGGATTCAGATCCAGAGAGGTAAGCAACTCTTGGATAAACGGGTCAACCGGAAACCAAAAACCATAGCGGAACATCTGGGCATACAGGATTCTACGATTATCGGTTAGAACGCTATTCAAGCGTAAAGATGCAGGGGCGACAATAGCCTTGAAACCCTCAGGGAGGGTAGCCCCATAATCAGACAGATGTTTATCAAGAATGGCAGAAGAAGTAATAGTACTGGCTATGGTCTCTATTTTTTCTTCATCACGCGATTTAGACCCAGAAGCATGATTTTTTCTTTTTGTCATGGTGGGAAAAGAAAACAAAGAAATGAAGAAGATGGTAAAGGGAAATGGAGAAGTACCTTTTGGGAAGAAAATCAAAGTACCCAGGGAATGAATGCCAGAAACACAAAACGATTCAAGAAGATGTAGAGAAATAGATTATCGAAAGTGGAAAAAAGAGATAGAGTGATGGGTTTTATAACCCTAAGAGGCTCAAGGCATGACTGCTGGAACAGTCGCTACGCGCGTGACAGACGTGAGTAATGAGTACAACCCTAGAAAGACGAGAAGACGTTTTGATCCTGTCAAATCACGCTAGCCCTAGCGTCCCGATGAGCAGACACGTGTCTTCGAATCATCATGATCCTTCAATCACATTAATAAGGGGATTCTAAGCATTAAATGCTCCAAAAAAGCAAAATTGCTTTATCAGAAGAGATCAAGTATGATGACGTAATCAACAAGATAACACCATGAAGCAAATTAACCGTTATCAAGAGCAGAGCGGCAGTTATCAATTATTACAAGCCAGATAAAAGTAATGCGGAAGAGAAAAATAAAACACTCTCAAATTCCGCCTTATGCTCATTGCGGAAAAACTCCCTTGACGCCCCCGACATCTACATCCTTTAACCTCTCAAAGGCATAGTCAGCTATCTTGGCAGGATCGAAAGCCCCGCTGCTATAATAATCTGGGAATCCGGTGGCAAAAGCTTGTATCACCTTATCCTTCCATCGCGACATCTCATGGGACATCTTCGCCAACCTTGCATCGTGGGCCATTATCCCTTCATGAAGGAGAATGTTCTTTTTGTCAACCGTCATCAGTTCTGCCTCCAGAAGTTCTATCTTTGCTTTCCCTATCGACTTTTCTCTGGCCAACTCAACACGGCAGTCATTAAGCTCAGCTTGGGTATCGCTTTGGAGTCGCGTTAACTCCGCCACCTTAGAAGGGGAGCCCTGAGCCTTGTTACCCTGAATATCAAGGAAGTAATTTAGCATGCGAAAGCTGGCCAGCACTTCATTCAAAGCGCGTTCGCGATGAACCTCCAGAGGAAGCTCTGACATCTCCTCCCTATCTTTAGGAGAGCTAAAGATCGCACCTACCGTGGAACCCACCGGCTCATTTCGCGATAGCAGATCTGATATCCCTAGTGCGTGAAGTCCGCTGGTGCCAAAACTAGACAGATCCAAGCGATAGGAAGTGGCTCCTTGAAGACCTTGGGAAGATAGATTGGCGGTAAAGGGAGGAGAGAGGCTTTCAACGGAACCCCCAGCTCCTGAGATAGAAGTACAGAATAATAGCGGAAGGCCATTAGGCGGAGGAATGACAGGTGCAAGATTTGGGACGGCGACGTCGGGAATAAAAGATGAGATAGGAGAGTCAGGAGCGGCAGTCGGAGGAGGAAGGTTGACCTCCGACGGAGCCTTGGGAATTTCAGGAGAAATGTCGGTTGACACCTCGGCTGCCACTGCTACCTTGGAAGTGCTTGCGCCTCCGAAAGAGCAGTCCCGGTAGTAGGGGTTTCGCTAACTTTGTTCGAAGCAGCCGCAGCGATGGGGTTGCTACTTCTCGTGCGTAGTTTCTTACGCTGAGCTGCGGAAGCATGACGAAGCCCGGAATTATTGTCCATGTCCTCACTATCACTATCGGGTATTTCAGCTTTAGGACGATTCAAAGTCACTCCTTGTCGAACGGGTAACCAGTCCTTGAGAAATTGAGAAGCGCGGTTAGAGATACCTCGCTTGGCGACAGTTTTGAATCTTTTTCTTTTGGGTGGAGCGACAGGATGACTGGAACTTTCAGCCGGAGGAGATGGTGGCCGCGTCTGGAGTGGTCTTACATTCAGAGGAACGTCTTTATCGCTCAACGGTTGGTTTTCAGCGTCACCTGCCAACAGGACATATCAGAACATTGAATTAGCTGAAGCGACAACGAGAGAAATGAAACTTACTTATAGTACACTTCTCTATAAGCCTGTGCAAGGCAAACTCTCGAATGCAGAAGGACGATTTCAACCCCAGCAGCATGTTCGTCTGTCGGAGCTCGTCCCTGGATATGGTTGATGTATTTGTCCAAATGGAGTCATTGAGACACCGATTGAAACCTCCGGGCCAGGGGCGGAAAGGCAAATTCACAATAAAGAAACCGCTCTTCCAACCCGCCACGGTCTCTTTGAAACCCCAGAATCTCTGCCAGAATGACTGCACCAGTGCGTCACTCCATCTTGGGGCGATATCTACCACGCAGTTGCGACACCTAAAGCTAAAAAACTTGCGGAATAAATTGATAGACGGGACAAGGATGCCCCGCAACTCGCAAATACGAATGAAGGCGTGAATCCCACACCAAGAATGAGGCATAATCTGAGCTGGATTAATGTCATATCGTACTAATAATCTTTTCACTGCTTCGGGAAAACGAAAGCCATAAAGGAACATGTCAAAATACACCATCCTATCGGCCCCCGATAGGGGGTCATGAAGTCGATAGCCGGCATCAGGAATTCTAGCGGAATAACCAGGGGGGAAAAGATGTTGTTTTCCTCCAACTCTGCATCTAATACTGCTTGATCAACGAAAATACTGGGAGTTCTCTCTATTTCTAAATCTATAGGTTCCTGGAGAATCTGGAGACTCCTCAAAGACCTATTTGCGACCAGAGGCCACTGAGAATCTTTGGGTATTCTAGATGTGCTCATAATGAATCGGCAAGAAGAAAATCTGAGGGAAAGAGGTGAAGTACCTTGAATCTGAAGGCGGTGGACAAACCATCTGCACTGGCTAACGGTGGTCGTAACTTTCTTCAGAGCAAAATCTAGAGAGAGGGGAGAAATTTCAAAACGAGAGCAAAGAGTATTAAAAGAGAGTAGTTACTCCCTTTTAAAGGCTGAGTACGAAGAAGTTGAACAGCCTGTGAAAATGGGGCACATCCCCAAGTAAAAGTGACACGTGTGAAAGCCTCAGAAGGGTATTTATGTCTACGCATTTATATCTTCTAGAAGAGGTAGTTGCTGACAATTAGTTGCAAACAGTTGCAGTTAGAGCAACGGTTAATTTCTCAGCGATAGCCAGCCAACAAAGGGGCTAACGCCTGAACATGCAAGACTAAAGAAGTAAAACATTATGAAATTCAATATTAAGCCATGCGGCATCTACAAGGGAATGCCAAGGGCGGAATCAATCATCGTCAGGCCAATAGGAAGGCCAGTACTCCTCGTCTGAGAACGGAAGTTCCTCATCAATGAAAGGAGGGAACCCGTCAGCTTTTCGCTCAGTACTCCATATTAATGGTTTGGATTCCTCTTTTATATCAGAAGGTGCCGCCTTGACGATGGTATCGCTCGGAGGAACCTTCTCTTCGAACCAGTCGGTAAGAGGAGATGATTTTTTATCCTCACAAACCGGAGGGGCTGAAAATGAGGAAAACCAGCCGGTGCTACTGATCTTCGCTCTCTTCTTCGGCCTCTTTCGACCATCGTGGCGGTGCAATCGCTTTCTTAGGCACGATGGTGAAGGAGGGTCATCCGAATCCGGCATGGTTGGAGGGGTTGGGCGAATCTCGCGTTCATCGGAGACCTGATCATATGAGTCAGCCATGAAGAACGAGAATCAGTAGCAGCAGAAAAATACTAAGAAGAAGATGAACAGGGAAAAAAAAGGAGAACTTCCCATAAATAGTCAGAGTAGCAAGACTCTTCAATTTTCTCTAGGCGTGAAAAGAACATGATTTAATACATCTCGAGAAGATCAATCATAATGGCAAAATCAGATCCTTCGGGCACGCCTGTTGGGAATTTTTCCACAATCAAGAAATACAGAAAAACTGCCTAATCAGTTAATGCTGAAAAGACGGCGCATGATTAGCACCCAGCGGTTCGCCAAAGCAACCGTCGCCACCTGGCAGAAAGAGGAGAATAAAGGCTGCAAAGTTCTGATCAGTGGCAGACTCGTTTTCAGTTGGGCTTAATCATAATTCTCAATTGAAGCAAGGGCTTACGCCCCAAAAAAGAAAGAAAGGAATCGCAAGCTCAATAACGGAAATAAGTTTCATTACGGCTTAGCGGCCTAGATATACGTCTGTATACATAACAAAAGGAAAATAAAAAAGATGCCACAGCGGCAAGCCTTTAGGCTCCGAACCCAGCATCATCATCATCCACCAATAGGGTAGGGACATCCCTCAAGGCCTCCTCCACCGAAGTCAGCTCAGAAGCAGTGTTCCTCATGCTCTTCAAGCAGCAGTTCAGCAGGTCCTTCCTCTACTGCAGCAAGGCGATGGCTACTTCAATACGGCAGGCGGCGATGGCCAACTTGGAGACATTCCCGATGGGATTGAAGTCCTCCATGGTAGCGGACCCAATCCTGGCCTGGATGGGGGCCATTATTCCCCGAAGCTCCAGGATATCTTCGCCGGACTTTGTCATCATGTTCTCCAGGAAGCTGATGTCACCCTCGGTAAGATTTTTGAGGGTAAGAGCCTTGGAGATCAGGAAATTTCTGGTAAGATCTTCCATTAGAAAATGGCAAAAAAAGGAGCAGAGAGAATGCGAAGAATTGGCACTGGAATAAGGGTCGCATTTATAGATCCAGAGCAACACCTAGGAATCTCGAAAATCGGGTCACTCCGATTATCTAACAGCGATAGAAGAGAAGGCTGACGCGGAGCTTCTAAAAGATGCCCGAAATGCTCAAGCGGAACATGAGCTAAGGTCCATGACAACATAACGCCATACGATTTGTAGGCGGCCCATAGCATAAAAACTGCGCAATATCGCAGGTGGCTCCGAGCAGCGTAAAACCGCGTCGATATTGCAGGTAGCAACGACGTAAGACAGCATAAATCGTAGGTAGTTTATGAGGAAAAACCATGTCGGTTTACAAACGGCTTACGCGCTTGAAAAGAGAAAGCGATATGCATAAGCGAAAACCTATGGAGGTAACTGGAATCTATCATTACTTGATATTTTACTAACAGGACATATTTGAAAATATGCAGAAAAGACAGGGACGTATCGCCTTCAGAATGATGTATAAAGTCCTGAAGGGGTAATATCATGATACTCTAACTCACCAATGTTGGCCGTATCGAGCATATTGCGGGGATGTCAGCGTTACAGTTTTCGTGCCTCACCGACACAACTACAATGCCCTCTCCACCGACAGTTCGATCACCACCCTCATTATGACCAATGGCTAACTCAAGGGATTTTTCCCGTTATCTGACCCGCTATCGGAGATCCTGTGCCTTTGTACCATCAGAAGAATCCGAAAGAGTCCGAAAATTCTTGCGAATCCGCCACAGTAGGAAAGGGGTAGCATTTCTCCAGAGGTGGAGAAAGAAGCCCTTGGTAAACACTCGGGCTCGTTTTCAGTTGGGTTTATGATAACAATTGATGAAACGCCAAGGGTACGTTCATCATCTCACCCGTGGACAAGGGCAGACCCCTGTAGACCTTGACTTACTCCGGCACCCGGTTGCCGCCCGCGATAGTCGACATCAGCGGAGGGGGGTCCCACATGGCGTCATCCTATCCCAGGAAGGCCGATAGCATCACATTGGCGATATCTCGCCAGCGATATCATGTCTAGGGACCCACATGACGTCACCCTGGTGACGTCATCCTGGGCGTTATCTCCCCTCGATAACGCCCCCTTGGGGTAACGCCTTCTCTTCTGCCAATAAATACCACCCCATTCTAGATCTAAAGTAAGAGCAAATTCTCTACAAAAATCTCTACAGAATTTCATAGCCATACTAACTTAAGCATCGGAGTGTCTACGCCGGAGCCCCCCCTCCGGCGCTTTGCAGGTACCACGGACAGCAGCCACAGTCATTCCGGACCGCCATAATCCTTATTCCGCCCCTGCAGAAACTCGAATCTTATCAAAAATTAAGGACTTGTCTTCATTTTTAGGTTGCTTTTGATTTTGATGATTTTATATCTCTTAAGCCTTAAGCCACACCTTTAGCTAGGTAAATTGGTTCTTGGTAAACCGAGGTCCTTGGTGACTGAAAAACATTGTTTATTCTTCATCTGTTCCTTGTAAATGAATCCCTTGAGCTTCCATTCAAGTGGGTTCATTTTATTGAAAAGAGATCCTTAGTTTTGTAAAGAAAGGTTGCTTGATCTTGTTATCAAGAGGGTTTTCTCGGATCTAAGTTCCATTTCAGTTTATCACCTATACACCTCTAAACACCCTTCATTTCCACTACATTTCCATACTCTATTTCCCCACAAAAATGTTCATCATCCATCCAAACCCTTCAAGGAATCATCCGTACGCGAGGACTAAATCCATTGCTCTTCATCGGCGCCTTCAGCTTCTCTTAAGGAACTTGGGCCGTATCGGCAGGCAGCTCAGTGGCCTGCTCCGCTGCTGCTCCACATCGCTGCTCATGTGCACCATGCACATTTAATCAAGAGCCATTGATCTGGTTGACTTTCCTTGGTCAACCAGATCAACAGTGATGATCAAAAGTCCCTTTAAGTTTATTTAAATGGCCTCGAGCCATTTTCGTGAACAAACATTCTAAATTTTTGAGCCGAAAGCGCCAGCGCGTAGAGAAAAATAACACGAGTTTAACCGTCTACAGCGAATGACGAGAATTTTTCGTTTAACGTGTTTATTTTCTCTTTCGGAAACATGAAATGTTTAGGCGAAAAATAAATGATGTTACGACAAAAATTACGCGAAACGATGTTGGTCGGCGTGAATGACAAAAAGAGTAGGTAATAGTTGATGGAAAACATTACACGTTCGAGCTATTGTCTGAGCGAACTTACTCGGGTCCAATAAAAGCTCGAACAAAAATAATAATAATAAATAAAAATGCTAAAAAATGTGACAAAATACTAAAAATCCTAAATTTTATGCGATGACCTAAAAAAAAGAAATAACTAGTAAACGACTAACGGATAATTAAAAATGTGATTTTTAAAGCCGAAAATATTAATGATAATAATAATGAAAATACGTGACAAAAAAATAAAAATGCTATTTTGAACGCTGACGATGACAATGACGATGATAAAAATGCGATGAGAATTTAAAAATACTAACGATAGTAAATTAATTAAAAATGACAGTAAGTTAAGTAAAATGACGAAAATGCTAAATTAAATTAAAAACTGGCGTCAAAATTCAAGTATCAACAATCATATATGTTATATGTAGTCCAGTAGACCTTTACACTCTTGCGTCGATAAAAGAAGGATGTTTTTCTCTTGGAAGGTTTAGATATGAATGACCAAACTGGCTCCACACCCCACAAATCCACATGCATACACTCTTTTCCTATCTATACACACATCCACAAGTTTTAGGACATCTAACAACCAGCCTGATTGAAACTTACTATGCGTAGCTTTGAACAAGGCACGTCAGGACTCCACAGCTATGATAGAAGATGCCAGTAACAGTTGATTCTTCAATCCTTATGGATTCGATGCCTTGTGTGTACGAACTTGCTTTCCTACAAAACCTATAGAACATGTGTGATTGCCTAATCCAAAAGCTTTCTCTAATCCTTCATTAATGATCATCAAATGAATGGTTTAACCTGCTTAAAAAGGTTTAAGTTCCCCAATGCTCTTTTTCAGCTGAATCAATGCTAGCTTTTGATCCAAATGTGCTACAGTTAACTCACAGACAAGATACATTCTTAGAAATGTATCTCTGATGGCTTTAAAACAAGCATGTCAAATGAAAGATACTAGGAGTCAACATGAAAAGCAAGCAGCTTATCGCACTAGTTTCTTGTTTGACTTTGTTCATGAAGTCATATGTTGATTTACAATCACACACAAAAAATACTAAATATCAGATAAGCATAGCAAAAAATAGTAGTGATAATATCTACTCACAAATGTACAATAGGTACCGTATATCATTTCATGATAACCCTATAAATTAGGAGGACTAGATATATAATAATATTATCCTCTAGTCATGATAGCATGTTTTATAATCGCGATTTTACCTTCTTTTCTAGCCCTTTCGGGGGCATGATTCTGCCATTTAACCCTTAATTCTATCTTTATTGCAGATCAGCGCCAAAAGAAGGAAAAGATCGAAAAGAAGTATTTTTGGAGTGATTCTGAGGATTTCCAGCATCAAGGCCTAGAAGATCAGATTGTCGTCGAGCCCTCGATGCTAACCAGACCAGTGAGCTGTCTCTCGCCCGCGATAAGTCTGCTTCTTCTTTCAAGCGAAAACCAAAGAGGAGCATCTTCGAAGATCCGCACGGGATTCCATGCACTTCTAGAAGATGCCAGGAGCGCCAGAGATCCAGAATATTCCTTTGAAAGGACATGTGTTGTCGATTCCCCATTGCTTCTCTCTCCCCTTAGCTCTTTTGTCTCCTAGCTAGTTTTAGCCTATATAAGCTTAGTTTTAGGGTTTTTGTAAGGACGGTTGTCCTAGGATATTTTACATCACTTCATCTTTTACCCTAATTTCTAGGGATCTTATTCTCTTAGTATTTGAAGCAACCGCCGGTTTGTAAAGGAGCAACCTTGCTCCTTGATTATTAATTAATCCTTTGGTTTCTTCTAATCCCTTTCCTTTTATTCTCTTTGTTGCATGATTATAACTATCTACTGTTCATATTTTAGTATGAGTAGCTAAATACCATCCTCTTAGTAAAGGGTGTTTCAAGGGTTGTAAGGTTCGGTTAGGAGGCCTAATGGATGCTTAATATATTCTCTTGTTGCATATGGTTGTTTACCATTTTAATCCCATGCTCATTTAGAAATGTCTAGGACCTGATCAACTATTTTCATTTCTGCATGAGTAACGTCATTCTCTTGGTTATAACTGACGTGAATCCTTGAGATATTAGTAGACACCTAGTGAAAGTCATCGCGAGAGGTCTTTTGTCTAAGGGTAAATGGTCATTTAGGGTATGTGATGCGAGCGTGACGAACTGAGATGTAACGCCCTAGATCTGTCTCGCCTTCGCTTCATGGGCATTTTGAGTAGTGCCTCCCCGCATTCGTGCCTGGGAGGACGGGGAAACATCAAGGCCACCTCATATGTGGAAACGGGGGGTGGCTTCTACCTACGAAGGTGAGCAGGGGGCCTACGTGTAAACATGGCCCCTATAGAAGATCTGTACCTGAGTCTAGAATATTTTTGTGCCAATGATTAACTGACCTAGAAAGCAACCAGAGAACACCTTTGCTAAGATCTCTTCCTATCTGATTATTTATTTTACTGCTTTTCTTGCCCTCGAATTGCTTTTATATATCTTGCCTTTTCATTTCTGCATGAGTAAGGTCATTCTCTTGGTTATAACTGACGTGAATCCTTGAGATATTAGTAGACACCTAGTGAAAGTCATCGCGTGAGGTCTTTTGTCTAGGGGTAAACGGTCATTTAGGGTATGTGATGCGAGCATGACGAACTGAGATGTCACGCCCTAAATCTGTCTCGCCTCCGCTTCATGGGCGTTTTGAGTAGTGCCTCCCCGTATTCGTGCCTGGGAGGACGGCGAAACGTCAAGGTCACCTCATATGTGGAAACGAGGGGTGGATTCTACCTACGAAGGTGAGCAGGGGGGCTACATGGAAACATGGCTCCTATAGCAGATCTGTACCTGAGTCTGGAATATTTTTGTGCCAATGATTAACTGACCTAGAAAGCAACTCAAGAATACCTTTGCTAAGATCTCTTCCTATCTGATTATTATTTGTTTTACTGCTTTTCTTGCCCTCGAATTGCTTTTATATATCTTGCCCTGGATTGTGTTTTACTTTCGTGCCCTGGATATCTATCTTATTTAATTGTCTTGTTAGCTCCCACTTCAGTGTTGATTAATTCGTTAATCAACATCAAACCCCCCCCCCCCCCCCCCCTAGTGTTACTTTCATGTTTGGTTGCATTTGTTCCCTATCATACGTTTAAATTGAATCATTATTCCTTCAATCTCTATGGTTCAACCCTGTCTTGCCCTGTACACATTTACTTGTGCATTTAGGCATCAGGATAAATTTTAAGTACATTTGAGTGTCGATCAAGTCACCCATAAGAAATACCCATAACTCAAAAGATGAATACATGTTTTGTGTGATATCTCAATGGGTGAGGCCGCTAGTTAACGCTTTTGTGCTTTTCGTCATCTAGACTGAGCCTTCTGCCATTTCTTCCTTGGTACTAGCTTGCTCTTTGGTTTCAATTTCAACTCAGGTGAGAACTTATAGTTTGGATCCATCATACAATCTTGTATATCCTTGAAGAACTGCATATTTAACTTCTTAGGTCCTCCCTGCCTGAGCTCCTTATATTCTGGCCCCGAAATGATATTTTTATATGTCCAATTAGAATATCTGTATCACTCATCACCTCCCAGACATTACTGTAGCGCCCATCCGGCCCTTTCGTCAATTTTTTCAAGGCATTTTCAACAGCAAGTTCCCTAGCTTGCTTTCCTGGTGTTGATACCCGAATTTTGACGCCCTTTTTTATTAAATTTAGCATTTCTATCATTTTATTTAATTGACTATCATTTTTAATTAATTTACTGTCATTAGCATTTTTCGATTCTCATCGCATTTTTATCATCATCGTTAGCATCGTTAGCTTTCGAAATCACGTTTTTAATTTTTCGTCACGTATTTTCGTTATTATTATCATTAATATTTTTAGCCTTAAAAATCACATTTTTAATTATCCGTTAGTCGTTTACTAGTTATTTCTTCATTTTAGGTCATCACACGAATTTTAGGATTTTTAGTGTTTTATCACATTTTTTAGCATTTTTATTATTTTATTATTATTTTTGTTCGAGCTTTTGTTGGACCCGAGTAACTTCGCTCGGACAATAGCTCAAACTCGGAATGTTATCCATCAACTAGTTCCTACCTTTTTTTTCGTTCACGCCAACCTACAGCGTTTCGCGTAATTTTCGTCAAAACGTCAGTTATTTTTCGTCCGAACGTTTCATGTTTCTGAACGAGAGAATAAACAAGTTAAATGAAAAATTCTCGTCATTCGCTGTAGACAGTTAAACTCGCCGTATTTTTCTCTAAGCGCTGGTACTTTCGGCTCAAAAATTCAGAACGTTCGTTCCCGAGATTGGCTCGAGGCCATTTAAATAGGCTTAAAAAGCCATTTGATCACAACCGTTGATCTGGTCAACCAAGAAAAGTCAACCAAATCAACAGTTGACAAATTAAAAACCATGGTGCGCATGCACCATGGACGTGAAGCGGCAGCGGAGCAGGCCACTGAGCAGCCTGCTCCCGTCGCTTCCTGTCCCGTCAACGGGCACCTCCCAGCCCTAGCTCCACCACCTCGCCTCCCCTAGCCCCGCCAGCGCGATGATCCAGCCTCCACGCGCGCCGCCGCGTCCTCTCCTCCATGCGATCAATTGCTTATAAATACCAAGCATTCCTCAACGTTCAAACGGGACCAAAAATTCAAAGCAACCTTGCTTCTTCTCCCTCTTTGATTGATAGCTCACGTAGAGCATCGATCCTCAAGTTCAAAGTTTGGCAGTAAGCTTCTTCAAGCTTTTCTTGTTTTCATTTTTTTATGCATTTTTCTTCTTTAATTCGTTTTGCTTTGTTTTGATCGAATAAATTGCTAGTTTTTATGCCATTAATTCATGTGCATGTTGTAGATTAAATACATGCTTTTAATTTGATTAATCGTTAGCTAAATCGTGCGAATTAATTAGTTTTTGATAATTAACGGTTTTGTCATTTTTTTCAAAATTAAGCGCGGTACGGTTTAAGCTAAAACTCGAGGTTAGTACGGTCGAGAAGCCGTCGAGGAGACGAGCATCTAGGTATGAAGGTTTTTTATTTCGGCCACGGGTGGCCGGAGCTTGGCCGCCTGTTGCTACCCGATTTTGGATTTTTTTTCCGTTAATATTGCATTTACAATATTTAATAACCTGTTTGCGTCAAATTTCAATCAATTTTTGATCATGGGCTATTTGTTCTAATATTTCGTGTCATTTCGCGTCTTTTAAATTTTTTTCGTACTTTTAATTGTCTTTTCGCGAACTTCTATCGGTCTCGAGTAAGGTTCCCGGGACCGAGTGTAGAACGCCCTTTTTCTTTAGTTGATAATTACGTGTTAATTTTCTCTTTCACGCCAGCATGTTCTGTTTCGTTCAATTTTTATCGTAAGGACATTTATTTTGCGCGCGAACGTTTTGTTGTTTCCGAAGGAGAAAATAAATACGTTAAATCAACTTTCGCATATTTTCACTGTATATTACTTTTATCGCCTTATTTTTCTGCACGCTTTGGTTCCCTCGGTTCGGATTTATTTTCGTTCTCGAGCGTCTTCGCTCGTACCAAAATATCCCGCTCGTATGGGAATTAATGCATTTAATGCATGGTTTGTTTTTGATTGGTCCTCCGAAGGCCTGGCGGACAGGAATATTTGTTGTTCCCTTGATATTATAGCGAACGGATTGACTACAAACAAGGACTTGGAGGACCACGCCGGGCTGGTTTTGTTCTCCACTCACGGTCGGAGACCACAACCGACGTACGCTCCTTCAATCTTGACTCTTGCCTATAAATAGGAGGCTCTTCACCACTGCGCGGGGGGGGGTTGCGCACCTATTCATCATCAACTTCAAACCAGAGCAAAGGGAGCGTTTAAGGTAAGAGTTTGAAGCTTTCTCTCTCTAACCTCTCTCTTCGCAAATTCCCGTTTATGCATGTTTTAATTAAATCAGTGGTTTAAACTTGTTTTAAATGATTTATTGTCAAGTAATATTGTTTGTTCTTGCTCCAATTTAATCGTTTATTGCTCGAGCTAATTAATCACTAATTATTGACATTAATGCATATTTTTTTGCCATGATGAAATTGCTTGCGGTTCGTGGATGTTTAGGGCTAGTTTTTGATAGGTTTTATTGGTATGATAGCCATGATAATTCTCTGCACGTTAGGAATTAGTTTCGGGTCGAATGATTGCGGGTTGTTGGTCACGTTTTTCTGGTTTGCCGAAGGGAGAACGCTTGCTTTTTCTTCTGTTTTGCTTGCTATTTACCTACTGTTTTTGGAGGGTTTTATTGTTGTCATGAAGTGGGTAATTTCTGGGCTGTTTAGGGTGTTTGTCTCGGTTGTTTGAAAGCTTGAGTCGCCGGCCATGGTGACCGGCGACGTGAAGAAGAAGAACAGCAGTTGCTGTTCTTGCGTGAGGAGGAAGAAGAAGGTGACGGGCTTCAGCCCGTCCCTTCTTGTGTTAATTGCTGATGGGCTTGGCCAAGCCAAGCCCATATGTCCTTCAATTGGTTTTATTTTAGTTTTTGTTTGATCCCGTTCGATTTAATTTTCGTTAACTTGTTTAAATTGTTCGTATGTTTTTTTAACATGTTTAATCTGTTCGAAATGAGTTGCTACATGTGTGCTGTTTTTATTTATTTTTATACCATGTATGGGGTTTTATTTAATTTATACCATGTATTTTACCATGAATTTTAAATTGTATGTTTTACATGATGTTTTATTTGCTATGTGTTTGTGCCAATTTGTGGTAAAAATTGTAAAATGCCCACATGATATGTTTATTTATTTTCATGACTTTTTGTATGAAATAAATGATGTATGTGCTTTTTATTATTTATTATCTTAAAATTCGTACTAACACTCTCGCTTTGTAGGTTAAACTCTAAACCTTCACTCGAAAATGTATGTGGTAATAATTAATTGCTAAACTTGTTGTAACAATTAATTGCTTATTTTCACTTGGTGTAATAGGTAATTACTCATTATCAACTTGTTGTAATTAATTAGCTATTTTAATTGTTGTAATAATTATTTAGATAATTATTCCGACCTCCAATTTGTAATAATTAGGTAAGTAGTTGGTTTGCAATATTTAGATGAGTAGTTTTATTCTTGGAATGATGGTTTGTAATAATTAGTTAAGTAGTTAAAAATCATGTATGTTTGTTATATCTATGTATTTATGTTATTTGTCATTAACAACGGTTTTGAAGAGATGGATCGATCGGGGATCGTCCAAAAAGGTAAGATTACCTTAAAACGTTTCCTTGTATGTTGATAACAAAGGTCCAAAGCCTTAATCGCATCGTAAGCATGATCACTTAGGTAACAATAGAACCACCCTACGCGTATGCATGACATATAGAATTGCTATCAAATAAAATTAATCTCACATGCTTACGTGTTTATATCACTCGTGTTTATATGACATGAAATAAAATGCTTTTCCTGTTAAGTGACATGCATGACGGCTCCAAAGGCCATGCCAACTTATATGCATTCATAAAAATGTACCTTGTTAGTTTCAGCCATGATAGATCACTTAGTAACTAAGTCATGCATGGCCCAATGAAAAAGGTGAGCGTCTGCTCTAGCATCGAGACAAAATGGTAACCCCATCCCTCGAACCCAAACGGAAATAACATGACCCAAATGCTAAGATGTAACGTCACCTTAGAGGGCCAAATTACATGTTTAAATATCTTCAAAAAAACACCTCGCATACCAGTAACCTTTTTTAAAGGATGTGACTTGGGTGCCTAACACCTTCCCAAGTCCATAATACGACCTCGAACTATCGTTCTTTGGTTTAGACCATTGTGCTTTAGTTTGTTTATTTTTATGTCATCGATTAGGTTCCCTAAACCTTACAAAATTAGGGTGGCGACTTCATTTTGCATGATGTTAAGACAAGTCCAACGCTCGTCTATCATTATGGCCCGTCCCGATCCTAAACTCGTTTTCAACGAAAAAGGGGGTGCGACAGTTTGGCGACTTCACTGGGGACTAGTAGGGTCGAAGCCGATTTTATGGTGTTTGCTTTTTTTATTTATTTATTTACTTGCTTTATTAAATTTTTTTCATGGCTATTTGTTATTGCTTTGATCAACTATTACATACATTGCATGCATAGGCCCTACACCCAAGGGTCGCCTCACCAAATAGGTTTAGGACGGGGATTAGTGACACCCTGGGGCACGAGTCCTGGGTAATGTTCATCAAACCCATCCCGCTAGAACCCTTAAAGCTAGCCGGACGGTCGGCCCCCAATTCTGATAAGCGGACTCGGTTGACATGATTCAATCATTTGCCTATGTAAATGATTGAAAAGTGACATGGGTTCGTGGGAAGGAATAGGTGGTTGCTTTACGACACTTTTTGGACCATTCTATGGTATCGTCGGGAACCTTCAGGCAGTTAGAACTTTAGCCGACGTCAAAGCCCAGCATATGCATCATGTTCATGCATTTATAGTCGTGTTTATGGCTTTACTTTATGCCTGTATTTTCTTCATGTTGTGTTGCACTAACGCAATAATTTTCTTTTTGCTCATAAAACAGCCCCATCATACTTATTCACTCAGATGGCAACACCAACGATGCTTTCACTTAATACTTTCGGGATTTCATATCATCTACTCGTCCATCCTCAAAGTATCAAGTGAAAGTGTGGCCGGAAGAGTGAACAAGCAGAGTGGAGGCCTCGCGATTACGTCGCCCATACTCACTTTTATTTCTTTTCACTTGTCTTTTTTAGGATTAACGATGGCTCCCAGGAAGCGAACTAACCCCCACTTTTCATCTAAGTTTGTGTGGCGGTTCACAACCCCACTTTCGTCAAAATTTCTAAATTTCAGTTTATTCTGAATTTAGGCACTACTGATTAGTTTCTTTTTCTTTCCTACTTACAGGACGAAGGTATGAAGGGAAGCTGTGCACAGTAGTCGAGCCTACGACTTTAAACAAGGGCGCTTCGTGGGAGGCAACCCACGTGTTCTTCTCAATATTTATATTTTTCGTCAATAGTAAATTCAACATCTTGGGATACATTTTCCCTATGAATTTATTATTGTCATTTACATTTCAGATGCAACGATACTTGCAAACTTGGGGGCAAGCAAGTGAAGTGACGACCAAAAGAAGGCGTCGAAAAATGTCAAAGCTCATTTTTCAGGGAAGTCGTCCTTTCACACTTCAACAATTTATGTTTCTGCAGTTTACATTTCTGCCATTTTTGCATTCTCAGGTACAACAAGACTTGCAAACTGAGGAGCAAGCAAGTGAAGTGACGACCAGAAGGAAGGCGTTGGAAAAATGTCCAAGCTCATTTTTCAAGGAAGTTGTCCTTTCACACTTTCGCAATTTAGTCTTCGCTATTTACATTTATGTAATTTTACATTTTTCAGGTGTCACGAGGCTTGCAAACTTGGGGGCAAGCAGGTGAAGTGCCGACCAAAATAAGGCGTTGAAAAGTGTCCAAGCTCATTTTCAAGGAAGTCGTCCTTTCACACTTCAGCAGTTTATGTTTTCTCAGTTTCACTTCTGCAATTTTGCATTACAGGTGCAATGAAGACTTGTGAACTTGGGGGGGCAAGCAAGTCAAGGGAAGACCAGAAGGAAGGCGTTAGAAAAATATCCAAGCTCTTTTTTCAGGGAATTTGTCCCTTTACATTTTTGCAATTTCCGTTTCCGCAATTTACATTTCCGTAATTTAGGGTTGTTGCATTTTACATTTTTTGCAATTGTAAATTCCCGCTATCTACATTGTTGCAAGAGTGCAGGCATATTGTTGGCTAAAATCCTTAGTTCTCACCAAATTTTTCTTTACACATTTGCAACTTGGGCTAAGAGGAATGAAAACAGACACCTCCCACGCTTTTGAACATTAAAATCAAGCACGTCCATCACTTTGTTAGCTTGTGCGTTCATTAGAAATTATGTAAACATACATGATTTTGTCTGTTAACTCTTATATCCATGACATGTTTAGATGTAAGCAGTCACAAAACATATCCCTGTGAGTATTTCGGGCCTTCGCGCCTCATTTCCTTTCATGAGTGTAAATGCTAAACTAGATGCTAGTTAGATTTGCATAATATCCAGGGTACATGAACTGTCAGACATGGGATAACGGTAAGATGACGAGGGACTTTGCTTTGCTCTTCTTCCACACTTTCATCTTTAACATTTTTTCCCTCAAAACACATATTTTGTACACCATGTACAACTCTAACAAACACTCAAGAGCCTTTCAACCAAGTGAGTTAGTGCTTGACTGGGACAGCTAAGTTGAAGATACACATCAGGCAAGGGAATGACAAGGAAGCCCTTGGGGAATCGCTGACCAAACAATGTCAGAAGAATGCCAAAGTAGATCATGACTTGGAGGTTTCTACCAAAGGTAGAAAGGATGTTAGACCAAACAAAAGATTGTACTTGCTTCGCTTGCGGAAAAAAAGTGTACCCCTTTTCATTTCTTGTGTGTGGTCTCTCTTCATACCCTCTGGATTGCACGATGTTGGTAGTTCGGCACCATCATCCCATCATGGAGAAACTTCCAGTCGGTTGTGTGCTAACCCCTTATTTTGGGCCGATTATAGCACCATGGGGAGAGCCAAAGTCTGCATGTGCATATGTTCGTATTTGCTTCGCTTGCAAAAAAAAAAAAAAAAAAAAAAAAGAGAGAGTGTTCAAAGAACACAAAACAACAGAAGAAGCAAGTACATGAAAAAAAAATGGTCAAACACAACAAAAAAAAAAAAAAAAAAAAAAAAGGGGGGGAGAGAGTGTTCAAAGAACACAAAACAACAGAAGAAGCAAGTACATGAAAAAATTGGTCAAGCATCAACAGCCAAATGATCTCCATGATCAAGCATGAACGACAAAGTGATCAAGCATGAACGACAAAGTGATCTCAAAATGATCAAGCCTGAACAACAAAGGGATCACAAAATGGTCAAGCATGAATGACAAAATGATCTCAAAAGGGAAGAAATCATTCCCTGTGAGTATCATAGAACTTGGCCTTGGTGCCCTCCAAACAATCAAGAAGAAACCTCTCCAACAAAGACTCAAGGATTGGTGCACTTTGCTCTTCGTCACAATCAGTCGTCGAGCACGAACTCATTAAAACTTCATCACAAAATAAAAACACAACGCTTTCCCTCTACAATTTCCTCTTTCTTTCCTCCCTTGCAAAGTCCTTTCGATTATTAATAGACCCATGCATGAGCATCTTCATTTGAAGTCTATTCATTCGGATTGACATTGCAAATTTAACTTTTGTGCTATGTTTGTTGCATTTTTAGGAGTGTAAACACATAGCCTCGTTTTCTGAGCGTGAGCGCAAACACTAATATCTGGTGAGGATTGCTTACGGCTGCTTGTCATGGGAAAGTTTTGTTCTTGAGGTCGTTATTTCCTGAACGAGACGCAGATGTTATCTAGACTTGTATCAATCATGTTTATATAACGAAAATTTGAACGAACATTCTTTCAAAAAGGTGTACTTGAATTGATTTTCTTAAACAAAGAAAGCATTTTCATTCCACACAAAACACTTGGGGGCAAGCCAGGGGTTAAACATGGGAATATTTGATATTTCTCGCATATTTCCTTTTGCTCTTTCCTTTCCACTTGTTGCTGTTTCGTGTTTGTTTCCTTCTCAATTGCAGAGTACAGATATGGAAATCAGCATTCAAAAATGGGTTTTTGATAAAGAAATCATTGTAAATCCCTCATCTTGGATTTTTAAAATCCAATCAACAATCGAATGGAGAACGTTACCACTCCTCAATCATGGGTCTTCGATAAAGAAGTCGTTGTAAAGCCCTCACCTTAGATTTTCATTAAAATCCCATCAACAAATCGAATGGAGTACGTTACCACTCCCAAATCAAATTCATGTGGCGGGTCAGGCACCCTCACGGTCAAATCAACTTCAGTACTCAGGTAAGTTCAAGGTAAGCTTTGCTTCCCCTCTTATATTTTTCTGTCACTCAGCTAGAACACCTTTTTGGATTTTCATTAAAATCTAATTAGAGAAATCAAAATTTAGATAAATGTCCGAGGTGACCAGCTTCCTCAAAATTTAGGTAAATGTCCGAGGTGACCAGCTTCCTCAAAATTTAGGTAAATGTCCGAGGTGACCAGCTTCCTCAAAATTTAGGTAAATGTCCGAGGTGACCAGCTTCCTCAAAATTTAGGTAAAAGTCCGAGGTGACCAGCTTTCTCAAAAAAATTAGGTAAATGTCCGAGGTGACAACCTTCCTCAAAATTAGCAAACGTCCGAGGTGACAACCTTCCTCAAATTTAGATAAACGTGTCACTTTAAGAAGTTGTGATTGGTCACGTCCCCACATCTTGTCTGTTTAGTGTTGTGATAGGTCACGTCCCCACATACACCTTGTTATTTAAAGAGTTGTGATAGGTCACGTCCCCACATCTTGTCTGTTTAGTGTTGTGATAGGTCACGTCCCCACATACACATTGTCATTTAAAGAGTTGTGATAGGTCACGTCCCCACATCTCGTCTGTTTAGCGTTGTGTTCAGGTCACGTCCCCACATCGTGTCTTTAAAAAGTTGTGATAGGTCACGTCCCCACATCTTGTCTGTTTAGTGTTGTGATAGGTCACGTCCCCACATACACCTTGTTATTTAAAGAGTTGTGATAGGTCACGTCCCCACATCTCGTCTGTTTAGTGTTGTGATAGGTCACGTCCCCACATACACCGTGTCTTTAAAAAGTTGTCATAGGTCACGTCCCCACATCTTGTCTGTTTAGTGTTGTGATAGGTCACGTCCCCACATACACCTTGTTATTTAAAGAGTTGTGATAGGTCACGTCCCCACATCTTGTCTGTTTAGTGTTGTGATAGGTCACGTCCCCACATACACCGTGTCTTTAAAAAGTTGTGATAGGTCACGTCCCCACATCTTGTCTGTTTAGTGTTGTGATAGGTCACGTCCCCACATACACCTTGTCTTTAAAGAGTTGTGATAGGTCACGTCCCCACATCTCGTCTGTTTAGCGTTGTGTTCAGGTCAAGTCCCCACATCGTGTCTTTAAAAAGTTGTGATAGGTCACGTCCCCACATCTTGTTTGTTTAGTGTTGTGATAGGTCACGTCCCCACATACACCTTGTCATTTAAAGAGTTGTGATAGGTCACGTCCCCACATCTCGTCTGTTTAGCGTTGTGTTCAGGTCACGTCCCCACATCTTGTCTTTAAAACGTTGTGATAGGTCACGTCCCCACATCTTGTCTGTTTAGTGTTGTGATAGGTCACGTCCCCACATACACCTTGTCATTTAAAAAGTTGTGATAGGTCACATCCCCACATACACCTTGTCATTTAAAGAGTTGTGATAGGTCACGTCCCCACATCTCGTCTGTTTAGCGTTGTGTTCAGGTCACGTCCCCACATCGTTGTCTTTAAAAAGTTGTGATAGGTCACGTCCCCACATCTTGTCTGTTTAGTGTTGTGATAGGTCACGTCCCCACATACACCTTGTCTATCTAGAATACTCAACAATGCAGCGGCTTACAACCACTCGACAACGCAGTGACTTCCCATCACTCGACAACGCAGTGGCTTGCAACCACTCGACAACGCAGTGGCTTTCAACCACGAGACAAATCGCAGCGGCCTTCAACCACTCGCCATCTTCCTCACTTTTTGTAACACTTCCCTCAATATCCGACCAAAGGTACGTTTCTGTAAACCGAAGGTACGTTCTAATTCTCATTTACAATTCTGCAATTTACGTTTTCCTCACCATCAGAGTAGTGGTCATTTACATTCCTGCATTCATGCGTTCTCCCTCGATATCTGAGTAGTCCGCATTTATTTTCCTGCAATGGATATTATTTCTTAAGTTCCTAACATAATTCTATGTTTCTGCATAATTATTACTCCTCCTTGAACGACTGTATCTTTCAATTCATGTCATTTAAATTCAAATGTCCGAGGTGACTACCTTCCTCAAGATTTTAGATAACAATCAGATAAGAGTCCGAGGTGACAACCTTCCTCACCCCACTCTCAGGTAAGTCTTCATCATTTCCAAAATATGGTAGAGACTAGGGGCAACTGTCTTTACTGCTTATCAAAAATCTCAGTTACACTGTACTTTTGATCAGACAGTAAAGAGGGGGCAACTGTTGCTACCCGATTTTGGATTTTTTTTCCGTTAATATTGCATTTACAATATTTAATAACCTGTTTGCGTCAAATTTCAATCAATTTTTGATCATGGGCTATTTGTTCTAATATTTCGTGTCATTTCGCGTCTTTTAAATTTTTTCGTACTTTTAATTGTCTTTTCGCGAACTTCTATCGGTCTCGAGTAAGGTTCCCGGGACCGAGTGTAGAACGCCCTTTTTCTTTAGTTGATAATTACGTGTTAATTTTCTCTTTCACGCCAGCATGTTCGGTTTCGTTCAATTTTTGTCGTAAGGACATTTATTTTGCGCGCGAACGTTTTGTTGTTTCCGAAGGAGAAAATAAATACGTTAAATCAACTTTCGCATATTTTCACTGTATATTACTTTTATCGCCTTATTTTTCTGCACGCTTTGGTTCCCTCGGTTCGGATTTATTTTCGTTCTCGTGCGTCTTCACTCGTACCAAAATATCCCGCTCGTATGGGAATTAATGCATTTAATGCATGGTTTGTTTTTGATTGGTCCTCCGAAGGCCTGGCGGACAGGAATATTTGTTGTTCCCTTGATATTATAGCGAACGGATTGACTACAAACAAGGACTTGGAGGACCACGCCGGGCTGGTTTTGTTCTCCACTCACGGTCGGAGACCACAACCGACGTACGCTCCTTCAATCTTGACTCTTGCCTATAAATAGGAGGCTCTTCACCACTGCGCGGGGGGGGGTTGCGCACCTATTCATCATCAACTTCAAACCAGAGCAAAGGGAGCGTTTAAGGTAAGAGTTTGAAGCTTTCTCTCTCTAACCTCTCTCTTCGCAAATTCCCGTTTATGCATGTTTTAATTAAATCAGTGGTTTAAACTTGTTTTAAATGATTTATTGTCAAGTAATATTGTTTGTTCTTGCTCCAATTTAATCGTTTATTGCTCGAGCTAATTAATCACTAATTATTGACATTAATGCATATTTTTTTGCCATGATGAAATTGCTTGCGGTTCGTGGATGTTTAGGGCTAGTTTTTGATAGGTTTTATTGGTATGATAGCCATGATAATTCTCTGCACGTTAGGAATTAGTTTCGGGTCGAATGATTGCGGGTTGTTGGTCACGTTTTTCTGGTTTGCCGAAGGGAGAACGCTTGCTTTTTCTTCTGTTTTGCTTGCTATTTACCTACTGTTTTTGGAGGGTTTTATTGTTGTCATGAAGTGGGTAATTTCTGGGCTGTTTAGGGTGTTTGTCTCGGTTGTTTGAAAGCTTGAGTCGCCGGCCATGGTGACCGGCGACGTGAAGAAGAAGAACAGCAGTTGCTGTTCTTGCGTGAGGAGGAAGAAGAAGGTGACGGGCTTCAGCCCGTCCCTTCTTGTGTTAATTGCTGATGGGCTTGGCCAAGCCAAGCCCATATGTCCTTCAATTGGTTTTATTTTAGTTTTTGTTTGATCCCGTTCGATTTAATTTTCGTTAACTTGTTTAAATTGTTCGTATGTTTTTTTAACATGTTTAATCTGTTCGAAATGAGTTGCTACATGTGTGCTGTTTTTATTTATTTTTATACCATGTATGGGGTTTTATTTAATTTATACCATGTATTTTACCATGAATTTTAAATTGTATATTTTACATGATGTTTTATTTGCTATGTGTTTGTGCCAATTTGTGGTAAAAATTGTAAAATGCCCACATGATATGTTTATTTATTTTCATGACTTTTTGTATGAAATAAATGATGTATGTGCTTTTTATTATTTATTATCTTAAAATTCGTACTAACACTCTCGCTTTGTAGGTTAAACTCTAAACCTTCACTCGAAAATGTATGTGGTAATAATTAATTGCTAAACTTGTTGTAACAATTAATTGCTTATTTTCACTTGGTGTAATAGGTAATTACTCATTATCAACTTGTTGTAATTAATTAGCTATTTTAATTGTTGTAATAATTATTTAGATAATTATTCCGACTTCCAATTTGTAATAATTAGGTAAGTAGTTGGTTTGCAATATTTAGATGAGTAGTTTTATTCTTGGAATGATGGTTTGTAATAATTAGTTAAGTAGTTAAAAATCGTGTATGTTTGTTATATCTATGTATTTATGTTATTTGTCATTACCAACGGTTTTGAAGAGATGGATCGATCGGGGATCGTCCAAAAAGGTAAGATTACCTTAAAACGTTTCCTTGTATGTTGATAACAAAGGTCCAAATCCTTAATCGCATCGTAAGCATGATCACTTAGGTAACAATAGAACCACCCTACGCGTATGCATGACATATAGAATTGCTATCAAATAAAATTAATCTCACATGCTTACGTGTTTATATCGCTCGTGTTTATATGACATGAAATAAAATGCTTTTCCTGTTAAGTGACATGCATGACGGCTCCAAAGGCCATGCCAACTTATATGCATTCATAAAAATGTACCTTGTTAGTTTCAGCCATGATAGATCACTTAGTAACTAAGTCATGCATGGCCCAATGAAAAAGGTGAGCATCCGCTCTAGCATCGAGACAAAATGGTAACCCCATCCCTCGAACCCAAACGGAAATAACATGACCCAAATGCTAAGATGTAACGTCACCTTAGAGGGCCAAATTACATGTTCAAATATCTTCAAAAAAACACCTCGCATACCGGTAACCTTTTTTAAAGGATGTGACTTGGGTGCCTAACACCTTCCCAAGTCCATAATACGACCTCGAACCATCGTTCTTTGGTTTAGACCATTGTGCTTTAGTTTGTTTATTTTTATGTCATCGATTAGGTTCCTTAAACCTTACAAAATTAGGGTGGCGACTTCATTTTGCATGATGTTAAGACAAGTCCAACGCTCGTCTATCATTATGGCCCGTCCCGATCCTAAACTCGTTTTCAACGAAAAAGGGGGTGCGACACCGCCGACGACCAAGGGAGAAGACGGTGAATAATGCCATGAAGGCCTATTCACGCGTCAAAGGTGATGGGCCAAGCCCATCACCATTCTTTTATTTTTCATAGTTCCTGGCCCATTTCCTTTGCATTTTTCAAGTTGGGCCCAGCCCATTGTCATTTTTTTCGAAGTCTCATATCGCGTTTTCGTAAAAATGTTCGTGTGTGTTGCATGATTATTTTGCGTACTAACACTTTAATTTTCTGTACCTATCAACTGTTTAATTTATTCGCACTTTAATTTTCTGCAATTTACTTTCGGCAATTTAAATTCAATTTATCGCCTACATGATCGGTCGCGAATATCAACTGTTTTATTTTTCTGTAAATATCAACTTGTTTATTTTTCTGCAAATATCAATTTGTTTATTTTCCTGCAAATATCAACCTGTTTATTTTCTGCAAATATCAACCTGTTTATTTTCTGCAAATATCAACCTGTTTATTTTATGCAAATATCAACCTGTTTATTTTCTGCAATATCAACTTTTTTAAATTTCTGCAAATCATCAACTGTTAACTTTTCGTTTATATTGACTGCATGTGCATGGGGACTTTCGATCCCACATCAGTTTATCATTTCAAAACCTCTCATTTAATTTGTACTCTGCTAAGCTATCCATGATAGAATCACGTAGTAATTAATTTAATCATGCATGGCCCGATGATGAAATAGAGGGCGCTCATTCAGTCTTACGGAAAATTCAGTCCCATCACTACGGTCGGGAATAATCGATCGGTTTAACGATCAATTATTCCTGAACGGTCCCGATTGTGGAAAAGACTAAAGTGACGATTCCTCTGAAGGCCCCCTTTCAAAACGCATTTTATCAAACACCTTTTTAAACACCTCTCTCATCAACTGGTAACTGTTTTTAGATGTGACTCGGGTGCCTAACACCTTCCCGAGACCATAATACGACCCCGAACCTTTTGTCTGGGGTCCAGACCCCCTTTTTTTCGTGCCTTTTGTTTTTTTTTGTTTTTTATGCCATGACGATTAAGGTTCCCTAGACCTAGCGACAAATTGGGGTGGCGACTTCATTGCATGTTGCGAGGCGTCTGTTTACGCTGAGCATCGTAAGGTCTCAAGTTCGTTGCACACTGGAGGATATCTTTTTATTTTCGGGGGCGCGACAGTTTGGCGACTTCATTGGGGAATTTAGGGTCGGAGCCGGTTTCATTTTTTAGAGGTGTTTTTTTGTCTATTTACCTTCTTTGATAAAATGTTGATCTGTTCATTTATTCGCTTTATCAATTGTCATATGCATTTCATAGTGCCCTACACCCCGGGGACAATTACCAAATTAAGAGGGTAGTAGTGACGCCCTATGACACATGTCCTGGGTAGTGTTCGCCAATCCCAACTCGGATGATCCCCTAAAGCTAGTCGAAAGGTTACACAATTTCGCAAGGAATCGGGACACTGGAGGACACTTTAGGGACCTTTTCATGGTATCATCCGGGAACCATTCAAGCCAGTTAGAAAAGTCAGAATCAGAGCCCCAGCACGTGCAACATGATTATATCTGCTTTGTCGTGGCTCTATTTGTCTTGTTGCTATGATCTTTCATTTTTCGTAAATTCTCTGTTATACGAACTGTAAATCTCTTACACATGCAGGTTACTTTACATTTAAAATTTTATTTTTATCCCACAGGACCCGTTTTGCTCATTCGATATGTCGGCACCTACATTACTTTCACTTGATACTTTTGGGGGACGAAGCTTAGACGATCAGGCTGCCCGAGGAGATCTGTTAGAACAGGGATTCACCCCTGACATCACCACTAAGATCAAAGTAGAAGTCATAGACTTCGACTTAACTAGGATTCGAAAGTTGAGAAATGAGCTGACTGAAGATGAGGAGACACAGTTTGAGGGTAGTTATGGAAAGCTACTAACCCTGGTTGACGTAAAGACTGATTGGGGTTGCATCCGGGCAGCCCTAAAATTTTGGGATCCCTATTATCGGTGTCTCTCTTTCGACAAAGGAGTGGACTTGACTCCTACACTAGAGGAGTACTCAGCTCTGATGTGCCTCACACCTCCTATATCGGCCATATACCAGAATGTTTGACTCGACTCCTCGAGTGTCAAAATAAGGCTCGATAGGTTGTTAGGAATCACTACTCGTGTCAGGGAAGGTGACTACTTTTGGTGTTGGTCAGATATCGAGGCACGATTTTAGTTGTCCAACGGGAAAAAATGCTTAAGGATTCTGGCTTTCGCCATCGTAGGATTTGTCCTCTTTCCAAAAATGAGGAACGTCATCGACTTTGCAGCAGCCAATATCTTTTACGAGATGGAAACGAATGCCATCAATCCTACGACAGCTATCTTGGCCGAGACCTTTCGCTCCTTGGACTCTTGTCGAAGAAAAGGGAAAGGGAGACTTACCTGTTGCACCTAGTTGCTGACAGTATGGTTGGTCAGCCACTTTAAACAGACTCCTGATCAGTCCATTTTCTTTGAAAGCTCCATAAGATCATGCCCTCTACTCCGGGTTATCAACGCAATGACCACGAATAGATAGGAGATGGAAAATAAGGATGTCTGGATTGACCAATTCATAAACCTCTCAGAAGAAGACTTCAGTTGGCACGCCAAATGGCTGCAGACCTCCGATCCCATCGTCTGCTGCGGTCCCCTACCTTGGGTTCCTTTGATCGAAGCATGGGGGTGCGCTCACTATTGCCCTGCCCTCGTCCTCAGACAGTTTTGCATCACGCAAATCATTCCAGTAACATTCGACATGACGAGATCAAACCTTCCACACGCCGGAGAAAATCAGAACATTCAGCTGTACACCCAAGACTGGGCCTGCCCTTTTTATCTCAAAGGACGCGTTGCCCCTGCGGCAACGATACCACAATATCCACAGTGGAGGTTAAGGCGAGTCAACGGCAATGTCCTACCTCGCCCAGAAAATTAGAAACCGATGAAAGAGGAAGGGGAATCTCAAGTGAGCGAAGGAATGGATGACATGGCTTACGCTCAAGTGGTAGAATAGATGCGAGCAGCGCAAGAAGAACGAGATCTGATGACAGAGAAAAGAGATATCTCTGAAGCCCATCAATATGGCCTGGAGGTCCAGATGAATGAATTGGAAAGGCGTAGCAAGGATATTATCCGCGTACAAGCAGTAAAACAGAAGGTGGCCCTCAGAGACTTCAAGGAACGTCTGAGCAATGAAATCCGCAAGAAAGAAGCGTCCAGCACTATAATTGAAGACAAGAATTCAACGATAAGGGTCTTGACTACTCGCGCAGACTTGGGGGATAGGAAGAGCCAGGCACTGCAAAGCCGGATTACCGCTTTAGAGGCCGAGATAGAAATGCAGAAAGGGGAGATGGCCTCGATGGAATACTTTTGGCAGGAGTGAGAGAATTTCGACTTCCAGGGTTGACACCTTCATGGGACGACTCGAATATCGGCAAACCTTTTCTTTTTCATGTAATTAGGATCCCTGATTTCATCTATCTTAGCCATTTTTTATGAATTTAGGTAATTGGCAAGTTTACCATATTTTTGTAAACACTTTTTAATAAAGTCGTACTCTTTCGGATATTTATTAAATCGCCTCAACTTTCCATATCAATTATCCATCCAATACAACTCAAAAGACCATCGCAAAAAGGAAAGAGAAAATCCCTCCGGGATAAACACAATCGTTTCACCAAAAATCTAAAAAATCATACCAAATATTCGACACATCCGAGTATTGCTCACTCATGGCCATGTCCTCTTAGCTTATCACAAACTCCAAGCTCATGGTATAGATCATCGTCCCTCCCCTCAGTTGGGTTCACCAGGCATCAGGCCCTACGTCGTTTGAAAACATGGTAAAAGAGATCTTCCTAGCATGGCGGCATTGGTTGCCCTTGCTGATTTGGGTTTCATAGATAGCATCTCAGATTGTCTCGCATCGTTGGAATGAATAGAGGCTTCCTTCATATTTTGTCGATAACCAGGATATCTCGCCTCTCCGACCGCCCTAGAAATATCAAGTGAAAGTGTAGCCGGAAAAGTGAATGAGCAACACGGAGGCCTCAAGATCGCACATCACCTGCGTACCCTCACTTGTACTTACTCTTTTCTGTGTTTTTTCCTTTTTTTTAGGATCACGATAGCTCCTCGAAAGTAAGCTACTTCGCACGGGCTCCCCGTAACTAGACTTCAAAAGCAAAAAATGACTGAACAGGCTAAGGCCGATGAAGCGCTAACAGCAGAATCGCAGAGTTAGAGGAACAAGTTAGGATTACTACAGAAAGGGCCGCCAGGGCCGAAAGGGAAAGAGATGAAGCTACCACCGAATTCCCTCCGAGTTTTTATCCCACTCAAACAGGAGGACCTCCCTCTTCGCTCGCCGTCGCAGGACCTTCGGTACCTCCACCACTTTCTGGCCCTGAAGGCCAGTGGAGATGGATTAGTCCCTTCACTGTACCCACCACTGCAAATCCTATAGTTAATACGGGTGAAGAGATTGCCACGTCACTTCAGCGCCTTTCAACCAACCCTGCTGTGGACTCCAGCAATAGCCAGGCCCACCTAGAGACCTCATATCTCCCTCCCCCTCTTCCGAGCACAGTTCCCGGACCTGTGTGAATTCAGCATCTTGCTTTCAACCCAGCGTAACCTCAGTTCTCGTCAGAACCTCTGCTACCCTTCGGTCCTAACCCCATTATGGCGGAGAAACTAAAAAGTGACAGGCTGAATCTGCTCGAAGAAAGACTCCGAGCGATCGAAGGGGCTGATCCCTTTGACCCGACTGGCCCCGCCGATATGTGTATGGTCCCCGGGATTGTTATACCACCAAAGTACAAGATCCCCGACTTCGAAAAGTATACTGGGGTAGAGTGCCCAAAGACCCACCTTAGAGCATACTGCAATAAGATGGCAAAGATGATGCACAACGAGCCATTGTTGATTCATCTATTCTGAGAAATCTTGACCAAGCACGCCCTAACTTGGTATATGGGTCTAGACAGAGCCAGGATAAGGACATGGAGAGATCTGTCCGATGCCTTCTACAGGCAATATAAATTCAACATGGAGGTAGCCCCCGACCGCGCCGACCTGCAAAATCTGGAAAAGAAAGTCGGCGAGTCCGTGAAAACATATGCTCAGAGATGGAGAGAGTTGGCTTCTAGAATCTCTCCACCTTTAAGCGACAAGGAACTCTTGTCGATTTTCTTGCACACCTTCAAAGCTCCCCACTACACCTACCTGATCTCGAATCCTTCAAACAGCTTCTCCGACATGGTCCTAATTGTCGAAAGAGTCGAGCAAGGGATTAAGTCCGGACGAATCATACCTCCGACACCAGAGTCTGCGCCAAAGAAAGCGTCCATCATGAAAAGGGATGTTGGATTTGTCGCTCGCCAAGCTAATCAAGGGCAACCATTTCCACCACCTCCGCCTTATTTATCGCCACTGCCCTACCCTTTGCCATCACTATATCAACCCACCTTCTTTCCTTTCACCTCGCCACCCGTTGCTAATATTGCACCTCAAAATCCTACGCATTTCCCACCACCTCCGGTACAAACATTACAACCCATGCAACCTAAGCCATATAACCCACCAAAAGACCCAAATAGCCAAAACACGTCAAACAATCGGTGGAACCGAGAGCCTTTGCCTCCTCTCCCTCTTCCTGCGGGAGAAATCTACAAACATCTCTTGGCGGCTGGACAGATCGTACCAGTTCCAGCTCAGCCTCAAATGCCTCCTTACCCGAAATGGTATGATCTCAACGCAAGGTGCGAATATCACGCTGGAGCCCCGGGTCACACTCTGGAAAATTGCTTCGCATTTAAAGCAAAAGTCCATCACTTGATCAAAAGTGGATGGGTATCTTTCGAAGGGTTAGCAAAGGGACTCAACAAATCCACCAACCCTCTCCCCAATCATTCCCAAGGAAAGGGAGGGGTGAACGCCATCTCGGAAGGAGAAAGCAATGACCTTATTTCTTTGGCATCTAGTTGGCCACAAGAACAGATTTTCCTGGCCTTAGCTCGAGGGGGATATATGCCATACTCGGAGAGCAATCCAAGTCACTGCATGTACTGCAAGGGAAGCGACAGTCATGAGATCCAAAGTTGCGAGTTGTTCGCAGGAAAGGTGAGACAACTCTCAAGTCTCGGAGTAATACAAACCCAAAAAGTGACCCACGGGGAAGGATCCATTAGCGCCATCAGAGAAGGATTTCCTATCACACCTAACTCCAAAGGAACCCCACTCCAAATCATCCAAAAGAAAAGATCAACTTCGTCGTGCAAGCGGTTCTCCGCACGCCGCGACGAGGGCGACCGCGAGATTGACACTCTGGGCCAGCCTTTCGGGAATTCGATTACCTTGTCAGGTATTCGGCACCACCCTCCCATTCTAGCACAGCGCCATTACTATCCTCTTGGGAATCCTCGGACTCCGAATCATACCCTTCACCGACATGGTCACTTTCTCTGTTTCCTTTGAAAGAGATCTACGCAAGCCTCCTGGCAGACGGGCAGATGACACCATCCCCGCTCTCACCTCAATCAACTCCTTACCCTAGCTGGTATGATCCCAAGGTTAGTTGCGAATATCACGCCGGAACCCGCGGACACTCCCTAGAAAACTGTTACGCCTTTAGAGAAAAGGTTGATCATCTAACCAAGCAAGGATGAATCTCTTCCGAAGACTTAGCAAAGGGTCCTGATGTGACAACCAGTCATCTGTCACCCCATAATCCTGGGATGAACGGCGTACTTTCTGGAGAAATCGACGATTCTCACCCTTCAGTAAGGGAAACGCCCAATGAAGAACTGTTCTTCGCATTAGCTAAAAATGCATACCTGCCATTTTCGGAGAATAATCAAGCCCAATGCCTATTCTGCCAAGGGGAAAGCAAGCACGACATCCAGGATTGCAGACTTTTTTGGCAGAAAGTCAAGCAACTCACAGCATTCGGGATCATTCAGACCGAAGGGGAAACCCAAGGAGCGATCAACGCCATCGAGGATAATTCCCCAGCACCATATTCCATCGAATATGTGGCCCAAACAGGGGATACGGCCACGACCCCATGCAAAGTAGTGTTCACATTAGCTGTGAATACTCCTAGCCGAGACTTACACGCGGTCTCATTCACCTACGGATACACGGTGGTCACCACCCCTCCTACAGTCACACCAACAGGACTCGCTGTCGGTGAAGCCTCTCATATCGGGGGCATGACCCGCACCGAAAGATGTTACATCTCGGAGGAAGTAGAGAAGCAACGACAAGCCAAAGGAGAAAATCCTGTGATCCGCGAAGAGACGGTCGAAGAGACGCATGGGTTGAGCAAACCTGTAACCGAGGACGAGATAGCTGAGTTCCTCAAGATCATGAAACGGAGCGAGTTCAGCATCATCGAACAGCTAAAGAAAACCCCAGCTCGCATTTCCATCATGGAACTAATCCTTACTTCAGAGCCTCATCGCCAAGCCCTCTTAAACGTCTTAAAGCAAGCCTTCGTGACTAAGGATATCACCATGGAAGGGGTGGAAAACCTTGTTGGAAGGATTCAAGCCCTAAGCAGCATTTCCTTCTCCGAAGGAGAGATCGATCCCGCAGGGAGAGATCGATCCTGCAGGGAGAGATCACAACAAGGCCATATACATCACGGTAGAATGCAAGGGACATGTCATAGCGAAGGCCCTGATCGACAATGGGTCCGCACTGAATGTCATGCCCAGGCATGTCCTCGAACAACTACCAGTCGATTTCTCTCACATGAAACCTAGCGGAATGATGGCTAGGGCTTTCGACGGCACCACCCAAGAGATCATCGGGAACTTTGAGTTGGATATGGTCATCGGGCCCCACACTTTCACCTTGACATTTTAGATCATGGAAATCCAACCCGCCTACAGCATGCTTCTAGGACGGCCTTGGATCCATTCAGCAGGAGTTGTCCCCTCTTCCCTGCATCAGTCCCTCAAATACGTCAAAGACAATACCCTCGTCACAATAAAGGCAGAAGAAGCCTTGATCTTGGCCAAGCATGCATCCGTGCCTTACATCAAAACTGCTGAAACCTTGGAGAGCTCTTTTCAAGCCTTCGAGATCGTCAACGCGGATTGGATCGAGGGAGGATCCCCCGTTTTCAAAGCCTCAAAATCTGAAATGACCGAAGCAACCACTAAGTGTATACTGGAGGGAATCTTCCAACTAGGAAAATGGCTCGGCGTCGAGTTACAAGGGTCAAAAGGCTGGGCCTCTCCGAAGAGCTTCGGAGATCGTTTCGGGATAGGGTACCAACCCAGCGGGCCGATTTTGCCAGAATTGCCCAAGAAAAGAAAGAAAAATAGCTGGCTAAGCTATTTGGACGTTCTGCGCCAGATGGCAAAATGTAAATCCCCCATATCAGAACCATGTTCCCATTCGCAGCCGGAACCATCAATGGAAGTCCAATCGGGGTATCAGACCTCCGTATCTGCACTCTGGGAGAAGAAGAATCGTCGCCTGGTTCAGTCATTTTCGTAAAGAAGTCAGGGAAGTCTATGTGCAACTGGACCATCACCATGCTTCCGGATGTCTCTCCGTAATTACTCCTTTTAGAAAAAATACATGTTTGCATGTTTTTCTTACGAAAACATTTTTGTAGGAACCAACGTTCCCCTTTTGTTAAAAATCAATATATATACAATTTTCATTTTACGCATCTCTCATTTTCGCATTTTTAATTTTAGGATGAATGTTAGTTCGGATTGTCATGATAAAACCTATGCCTTTACGGGCGAAGAAATCATCATTACAACCGAAGATAAGGCCGAAATCTCCGGCGAATTGGCCCATTTACTGGAAAGTTCAGAAAAGGAAATAACCCCTCATCGGGAGGAATTGGACGAAGTGAATTTGGGGGCAAGCAACGAGAATCAGAAGCTGGTTAAGATCGGAACTACCCTGGATACGACTCAGAGAGAAAGGTTGATCTCTCTCCTCAAAAACTACTCCGACGTATTCGCATGGTCATACGCCGATATGCCAGGTCTTGATCCCGGGATAGTTGAGCATCGTATCCCGTTAAAGCCTAAGTTTAAACCTGTCAAACAAAAATGTCGGAGGATGCATCCAGACATCCTTCTGAAAATCAAAGAAGAAATTACCAAGCAGCTAGATGCGGGTTTCTTGAGAGTTGCCGAGTACCCAGAATGGATCGCCAATATAGTGCCAGTGCCTAAGAAAGATGGGAAGGTTCGCATGTGCGTGGACTTTTGGGATCTTAATCGAGCCAGCCCTAAAGACGACTTCCCGCTTCCCCATATCGACATCCTGGTGGATAGTGCCACCCGAAACGACATGTTCTTCTTCATGGATGGATTTTCGGGGTACAATCAGATCACGATGGCACCCGAAGACAGTGAAAAGACGACCTTCATCACGCCCTAGGGAACCTTCTGCTACAAAGTGATGCCCTTCGGATTAAAGAACGCAGGAACCACTTACCAACGCGCTGTCGTCACCCTTTTCCATGACATGATGCATAAGCAGTTGGAAATATATGTCGACGACATGATAGCCAAATCTCGCGGCACGCAAGATCATGTAGACATCCTAAAGAAGGTATTCAAAAGGTTGAGGCAATTTCAACTACGGCTAAACCCAGCTAAGTGCACCTTTGGAGTGAGCTCCGGAAAGTTGTTAGGATTCATCGTCAGCAACAAAGGCATAGAAGTGGATCATGATAAGATAAAAGCAATACAAGAGCTACCCGTTCCCAGCACCGAAACAGAAGTACGAAGCTTCTTAGGGCACCTCAACTACATCGCTCGCTTTATCAGCCAGTTAACACTTACTTGCGAGCCGATGTTCAAAATGCTAAGGAAGCACGGAGATGCAGAATGGGACGAAGACTGCTAGAAAGCCTTCAAGAAAATCAAGACATATCTGCAAAGCCCACCGGAACTAGTTCCCCCGACGCTAGGACATCCCTTGCTCATGTACATGACAGTCACGGCTAGCGCCATGGGTTGCGTTTTGGGACAGCACGACGAGTCAGGAAGGCGTGAACAAGCCATCTACTACCTCAGCAAAAAATTCAATGAATGCAAGATACGCTACTCCATGTTGGAACAAACTTGTTGCGCCCTAGCATTGTGCGCCCGAAGGCTCCGGCAGTACATGTTGTATTACACGACATGGCTAATCTCTCGTATGGATCCCCTGAAGTACATCTTCGAGAAGCCATACCTATCAAGTCACATTTGTAAATGGCAAGTCTTACTAGCTGAGCACGAGATCATATACGTAACCCGGAAGGCGGTTAAGGCAAGCACCCTCGCCTATCATTTGGCTGATCACGCCTCGGACGAATATGAGTCGTTGAGCTTCGATTTCCCTGATGAGGATATCATATTTATTGATGACGAGATCGCAGAAGATCTCCGAGAAGATGATTGGTGGACCATGTTCTTCGACGGTGCGGTGAACCTCTCGGGCAAGGGAGTAGGAGCCGTGGTCATAGCCCCAGATGGCCGTCAATTCCCTATAGCATGCAAATTGAACTTCCCATGCACCAACAACATCGCCGAGTATGAGGCATGCATCAGCGGTCTGATGGCGGCAATCGACCTAAAAGTAAAGAAGCTCAAAATCTTCGACGATTCAGCACTCATCATCTACCGAGCCCAGGATCTATGGCAGACACGGGATTCCAAGCTCATCCCTTATCAAAGGTTACTCACCCAACTCACGCGGGAATTCGAGGAAACCAAATTCGACCGAGTCGACAGAGAAAAGAACCGCTTCGCAGACGCGTTAGCCACGTTGGCATCGATGTTCAAATTAGAGTGCGGAGTAATGCTTCAGCCATTGAGGGTGGAAGTAAAGGAAACTTCGGCATGCTGTGTCGCCTTGGAAGAAGAACCTGACGGCAAGCCATGGTTCCACGACTTAGTACAATTCATCAGAAACCAGGAGTATCCACCGGGGGCAAGCCGGGTTAGCAAAAAAACCCTCCAGTGCTTAGCACTAGACTTCTACCTCGACGGCGAAGTTCTGTATAAAAGGAGAGCTGATGGAGCTTTGCTTCGTTGCATCACCATGGCCGAGGCAAAGAGAATCATAACGGAGATCCACGAAGGGGTTTGTTCCACGCACGCAAGTGGGCACATGATGGCGAGACAGATAATGAGGCAAGGTTATTTTTGGCTCACCATTGAACGAGATTGCACCGACTATTTTCGAAAGTGCCACAAATGTCAAATTTACACGGACCATCTCCATGTCCCTCCAGCCCCTCTCTTCAGCATGGCATCGCCTTGGCCTTTGTCGATGTGGGGAATCGACATCATCGGCCAAATTCATCCAACAGCCTCTAATGGTCATCGCTTCATCCTCATAGCAATCGACTACTTCACCAAGTGGGTAGAGGTCGCCTCTTACTCCAACATCACTCAGAAAATGACCATGCGATTCATTGAGAAAAATATCATCTGCCGTCATGGAGTCCCAGAAATAATCATCACGGACAACGGCACCAATCTAAACGGGAAAATGATCGACAGTCTTTGCCAACGTTGGAAGGTGAAGCACCGAAACTCATCCCCATATCGTCCAAAAATTAATGGCGCAGTAGAAGCGGCAAACAAAAACCTGAAGAGAATCATCCAAAAAATGGTGATCACTCACAAAGGTTGGCAGGACATGCTTCCCTTCGCACTGCATGCTTACCGGATAGCAACTCGTACGTCCACAAGGGCAACTCCCTACTCGTTATTTTACGGCATGGAAGCCGTAATTCCTCTTGAGGTAGAAATCCCTTCTCTCAGAATCCTGGCAGAATCGGAAGTAGAAGAATCGGATTGGGCAAGAGTGAGGTACGAGTAGTTAAACCTCCTTCCCGAAAAGCGCTTTGCCGCTATCTGCCATGCACAATTATATCAGCAAAGAATGGCCAACTCTTATAACAAGAAAGTACGACCTCGCGAATTCAAGACTGAGGATTTAGTGCTGAAGAAGATTCGCCCTCATCAGGAGGCTAGTCAAGGAAAGTGGGCCCCAAGGTACGAGGGCCCATATCTAGTCAAAAGTGCATTCTCGGGGGGTGCCCTAATGCTAACCAACATGGGCGGAGATGATCTACCAAGACCGGTAAATACTGATGTCGTCAAGATATACTTCGCCTGAAGTACCACGGACCGTGCATCTTGCCGAATCAAAGACATAGGGTTTTATCATGACAATACCACTCAAATGTTTATCCTGAAATTAATAAAATTGAGTTTTTTCAGGAGATGCTTGTTCTTTTAAGAAACTTTTCTTTCCTTTTTCTCAAACTCGTGAGATGACAAAAGGAAGCATGGCATCAGTGGCTCCCAAGGGGTAATTCAGGACATGAGACACGGCACTTACACTAACACCACTAATCAATCTTAAAGTTTTGCAGGGACGTAATGTCTCGCACCTCATCTCATCATCACGATAGGACCAGGGAGTTCCCCCCGTAGCAGCTCCTAAATTGCCGCAGCAGGCCGCCTTCATGAGCGAATCAGGAAAGATTTTAAAAAACCCGTCACCATCTAAATTAAAAATCCTCTTTCCTCGCAGTACTACCAGCACAGCCAGCAACCGGTCTCAAAGGACCGAACGCATAAAGAGAGGTCACCCCGTAAAGCTATCATCCGATCATCTAGAGGATTGTCTGAGCCTGTGACGCTACTCAAGAACTTAAAGACTGTCCACCGTCAGGATTTCATAGCAATACTATTATCCAGTTTGAGTAAGGACTGATTGCTGGACCAATGTCACAAAGCCCATCCCATACCGGCCGAGCCGCCGGAATGCGAATGATATAGGCCCACCTCCGTTCACCTTTCGGAGGAGCTCATCACCAAAACGCCCTGGCCGCCCAGCGCACCTTTGCATGCAGAGCTCCCGGAGAAGAAGCACGACGGAAACCTATCCCCCTAAGACCACAATCATCATACTTAATGCGGTCTTATTCAAGAAGTTTCTCAATGTCCGCACAATGATCAACACGATGAAGATCAATCCTTTGATTTGTGGGCCACTAACCGCTGATTGATGGTGATCGCATTCACTTGTTTTATCCATAATCCCTTGCTGTAAAGCGTCAGAACTCCTCGCCAAAGAGGGACAGCCGGACTGCAAATACCACCCGTGCCAAGGCAGGAATTATGACGAAGCATCTAAAGCAAAGCTATCATCAACCAACATCTGATGCAAGTTACACCGCAGTGACCCACGGATGGCCCGTCCAAAAGGGAGAGCTTAAAACTTATCAATCACATTACTTTTGCTAAAAATTATCTTGCATTTACTCCTCATTTATTCTCGCCGTATCTTTTTCAGGAACTGGGCCACCCCCATTTGTTTCCTGCGTAAGACTGGTAAGCAAACGCCCTTACAGCCCCGCTGCACATTTCGGGGACAGAAGGTTTTCCCCTTTATCTCCGAGCAATCAAAGAGCAAATCAGCAAAGGTCCGGCAAGGGCCAGCAAGCTAATGAGCCAAAATGCGGATCTCATCCTCACACCGACCTGGATCGGCGGTTTCCGCGAAGCAGCTAAAAAAGAAACCAATCAGATCATCTAAGCAAGGCGTTCTTGAGCTGGGACCATGCCACCGGCACCCTCGAAAAATCGGGCTAAGGGAAAGGGAGAATCCCTGGACTTATGTCATTTTTGTTTTCAAATCAATCTTTCTTTTCTACTCCGTTGTCCCCTCTTCATTTCGCAGGGACGCGAATCATCCCATTGTCATCTGCATAAAGCTCGTGGAAGACGCCCTTGCAGCCCCGCTGCACACTTCAGGGGAGTTCATCCTTCTCCCCCCCTTCATTAGAATTTATTTTCATTCCTGCGCTTTGTTAGCTTTGATTCGCGTACGGTCGTCTGGCCCACTGGGGGGTAACTCTTTAGGTTCTCATCGAACTCTTGCAAATAGGCCATCCCCCGTGTCTTAGCTTTAAACTATCAATCAATCAAAAATCCCCTTTTTAGCCCGGCTAAAACAAAATTCCATACTACTCTCGTAGCATGTTCATGCATTGCATAGGTCAGGAATGTTCAATCCCTCTGTTAAATAAAGCATCCATCAAAATTACATATCATGCGTGATCTTACTTGCTTGCTCTTATATCCACGGTTTGCTCAGACGTAAGCAGTCACAGATAAATCCCGGTAAGCATTTCCGAGCCATCACGCCTTATCCTTCATGAGTGTAAGTGCCTGACCAGGTACTAGTTGAATTCGCATAATATCCAGGGTACATGTGCAATTAGACGTGGGATAGCATTAAAATGACGTGGGACTTTCACGATCTCATCCACTTTTCATTTTTTTCCTCCCTCTTTCCACCACATATGTCATCACTCCTGTCAAAGCCTTCACTATCACTCATACCCCGGGAGCCAAGGAGCAGTCTCAGCTAAAACTGCCAGCCGAAAGTAAAAGCATGCCAAGTTCAAGTTCACGATAAAGGAGACGAAAAAGGTCACCGGAAGATCACTAAGGATTATCACCGAAGAAAGACCAAAAATCCAAATACGAAGGCCGAAGCCTTAAGCCAGAACGAGAAAGAATCAAGACAAAGGTTGTGCTTGCTCTACTCTGATGCATTTCAAATCAAAAAGAAAAGAGAAAAGAAAAGAAGAAAGAAAAGAAAAAATAAAAGAAAAATAAAAGAAAAAAGAAAAAAAAAAGGGGAAAAAAAGAAGAAAAGAGAGAAATGCTCAGAGACATTCGAAGAATACAAACACTCGGAAAAAAACCGAAGCAAGCACAGCCCGGGGACAACTAAGCTCGAGAAAGCTCGAAGAAAACATTCCCTAGTAAAGACTCGAGAAAAAGGGCCCAAGGCCAACTCAAGTAGTTAGATCTCGAGGAAAGCATCCCCTCAGAGAGAACTCGAGAAGAAAAGGGCCCGAGGCCAACTCAAGTAGCAGACCGCGAAAAGAACAGCGACAACACTCCCTAGTGAAGACTCGAGAAGAAAAAGGGCCCAGAGCCGACTCAAGGAATCTCGAAGGAGACATTCTCCAGTAAGGACTCGGGAAAAGGGCCCCTGACCGATCAGAAAGCATCCCAGCAAGGATCCTAGAGCTCACGCACTCAGTCAACAAAGTATCCCCAGCAAAAAGCGAAAGAACTCGCGTACCTCACCCTCATCAGGGCTAATCGACAAAGAATCACTCATCAAAAACCTTCAAACTCATCAGAAAAGCACATCTTTACCAAAACCAGCTTCTTTCCGGACATGTTATGTCCTTTCATTATTTTTCGTGAAAGTCCCATCGATTATTAGAATGCCCATGCATGTGCATCTTTATTTGAAGTCTATTCACTCGGATTGACATTGCGAATTAAAAATTATGTATCATGTTAGTTGCATCTTTATGAGCGTAAAACACTTAACCTTATTTCAGAGCGTGAGTGCAAACACTAATATCAGGTGAGGATTGCTTACGGCTGTAAATCGTGGGAAAGTCTTGTCCTTGGGGTCGTTACCACCTGAACAGGATGCAGTTGCATTCTAGGTTCGTATCAAGGCCGCTGGTAACAAAAGCATTTCTCTCCTCCCAGAGTGATCATTTGCATTTTTCTCCTCCTAGAGTGACATCATATATTCCCTCCTCCCAGAGTGATAGCATCTACGTTTTGTCCTCCTAAAGTGACAATTAGTTTATTTCTGCACCTCGCGTCTTCTCCTACGGGATTAACGTCATTTAAATTTCCGCATTTTATATTTCCTCCTCCTAGAGTGACAGCACGTATTTCCTCCTCCTAGAGTGACAGCATGCATTTTTCTCCTCCCATAGTGACATCATTTACATAATTCTACATTTGTGCATAATTATTAGCTCCTCCTAGAGTGACAGCACGTATTTCCTCCTCCTAGAGTGACAGTATGCATTTTTCTCCTCCTAGAGTGACATCATTTACATAATTCTACATTTCTGCATAATTATTAGCTCCTCCTAGAGTGACAGCTTTATATTTCCTCCTCCTAGAGTGACAACACGTATTTCCTCCTCCTAGAGTGACAGCATGCATTATCTCCTCCCAGAGTGACATCATTTACATAATTCTACATTTCTGCATAATTATTAGCTCCTCCTAGAGTGACAGTGCATATTTCCTCCTCCTAGAGTGACATCATGCATTTCCTCCTCCTAGAGGGACATCATTGGCATTTCCTCCTCCTAGAGTGACATCATTAGGACAAATCATTCGAATCCCGCGTTATCTTCCCGAAGCAGCATCCGTTACATGTCAAACGCTTATCCCCCCAGTGTGGTCGTCATTTACATTTGCGTAAAATTACCTTTCATTCCTGTCAAAGTAGTCGTCATTTATATTTTCTGCAACTTATATTTCTCTCGATATCCGAATAGATCTAAGTTTATATCTTCGCAGGATATTCGATCAAAACCTTTCTCCTCCCAGAGTGACACCAACAAGCTTACCTCCTCCCAGAGTGACGTCAAAAGCATACCTCCTCCTAGAGTGACAGCAACGCACCTACCTCCTCCCAGAGTGACAGCTACAACGTATCTCCTCCCAGAGGGACATCACCAACCTACCTCCTCCCAGAGTGACAACAACGAATCTATCTCCTCCTAGAGTGACATCCATAGATTACCTCCTCCCAGAGTGACATCAACGATTACCTCCTCCTAGAGTGACATCATCACGGTGAGATTGAGGTAAGCCCTGCTGTGTCGCCAAAATTCGGATATGCGGGGGCAACCGTCTTTACTGCTTATCAAATACTTCGATAAGACAGTAAAGAGGGGGTAACTGTTGATACCCGATTTTTGACGCCCTTTTTGATTAAATTTAGCATTTCTATCATTTTATTTAATTGACTGTCATTTTCAATTAATTTACTGTCATTAGCATTTTTCGATTCTCATCGCATTTTTATCATCATCGTTAGCATCGTCAGCATTCGAAATCGCGTTTTTAATTTTCCGTCACGTATTTTCGTTATTATTATCACTAATATTTTTAGCCTTAAAAATCACATTTTTAATTATCCGTTAGTCGTTTACTAGTTATTTCTTCGTTTTAGGTCATCACACGAATTTTAGGATTTTTAGTGTTTTATCACATTTTTTAGCATTTTTATTATTTTATTATTATTTTTGTTCGAGCTTTTATTGGACCCGAGTAAGTTCGCTCGAACAATAGCTCGAACTCAGAATATTTTTCATCAACTAGTTCCTACCCTTTTTTTTCATTCACGCCGACCTACAGCGTTTCGCGTAATTTTTGTCATAACGTCATTTATTTTTCTTCCGAACGTTTCATGTTTCTGAACGAGAAAATAAACACGTTAAATGAAAAATTCTCGTCATTCGCTGTAGACGGTTAAACTCGCCATATTTTTCTCTACGCGCTGGCACTTTCGGCTCAAAAATTCAGAACGTTCATTCGCGAGATTGGCTCGAGGCCATTTAAATAGGCTTAAAAAGTCATTTGATCACAACCGTTGATCTGGTCAACCAAATCAACGGTTAACAAATTAAAAGCCATGGTGCGCATTCACCATCGACGTGAAGCTGCAGCGGAGCAGGCCACTGAGCAGCCTACTCCAGTCGCTTCCTGTCCCGTCAACGGTCACCTCACAGCCCTAGCTCCGCCACCTCGCCTGCCCTAGCCCCGCCAGCGCAATGATCCAGCCTCCACGTGCACCGTCGATCCTCTCCTCCACGCGATCGATTGCCTATAAATACCAAGCATTCCTCAACATTCAAACGGCACCAAAAATTCAAAGCAACCTTGCTTCTTCTCCCTCTTTGATTGATAGCTCACATAGAGCATTGATCGTCAAGTTCAAAGTTTGGCAGTAAACTTCTTCAAGCTTTTCTTGTTTTCATTTTTTTATGCATTTTTCTTCTTTAATTCGTTTTGCTTTGTTTTGATCGAATAAATTGCTAGTTTTTATGCCATTAATTCATGTGCATGTTGTAGATTAAATACATGCTTTTAATTTGATTAATCGTTAGCTAAATCATGCAAATTAATTAGTTTTCGATAATTAACGGTTTCGTCATTTTTTCAAAATTAAACTCGGTACGATTTAAACTAAAATTCGAGGTTCGTACGGTCGAGAAGCCGTCGAGGAGACGAGCATCTCGGTACGAAGGTTTTTCGTTTCGGCCACGGGTGACCAAGGGAGAAGACGGTGAATAGTGCCATGAAGGCCTATTCACGCATCAAAGGTGATGGGCTATTCTTTTATTTTTCATGGGCCAGGAACTATTCCTGGCCAATTTCCTTTGCATTTTTCAAATTGGGCCCAGCCCATTGTCATTTTTTTTCGCAGTCTCAGATCGCGTTTTCGTAAAAATGTTCGTATGTGTTGCATGATTATTTTTCGTACTAACACTTTTATTTTTTGTACCTATCAACTATTTAATTTATTCACACTTTAATTTTCCGCAATTTACTTTCGGCAATTTAAATTCAATTTACCGCCTACATGGTCGGTCACGAATATCAATTGTTTTATTTTTCTGTAAATATCAACTTGTTTATTTTTCTGTAAATATCAACTTTTTTATTTTTCTGCAAATATCAACCTGTTTATTTTCTGCAAATATCAACTTGTTAATTTTCTGCAATATCAACTTGTTTAAATTTCTGCAAATCATCAACTGTTAACTTTCTGCAATATCACTTGTTTAAATCTTCTCCAAGTCGTCAACTACTCAATTTCTGCAAATATCAAATCTTTAATTTTTCGTCAAATCGTCACTTAATTTTTCGTCAAAATCATCATTTAAATTCTCGCACTTATCAACTGTCAGCATTTAAATTTTCTGCAGTTATCAAAGCATCATCTAAATTTTCATATGCGTCAAATCATCATTTCTCGCATACATCATCAGCATTAAAAATTTCCGCACGCATCAAATCAGCATTTAAATTCTTGTATGCATTAAATCATCGTTTAAATTCTCGCACTCGGCAAATCAGCATTTAAATTTTCTGCACTTATCAAATCATCATTTAAATGTTCGTATGCGTCAATTCATCATTTCTCGCATACATTAAATCAGCATTTAAATTTTCGTACGCATCAAGTCATTATTTAAATTCTCGCATTCATAAATTGCTTATTTATTTTTTGAGCTATCACTAACACTCTCATCTTGTAGGTTTTAAATTCAGGCTTCGCTCGAAATTACGCCTTTCGTTCCCTTTTATTTATTCAACGCTTTCCATAAATATCAATCGTATGCCTGATATATAAAATTGCTAGGATTTAAAATCAACCCGCATGAACAACGTGTTTAAAGGCTTGCTTAAAAATGCCATGTTCATTTGATTTTAACTTTTCGTTTATATTGACTGCATGTGCATGGGGACTTTCGATCCCACATCAGTTTATCATTTCAAAACCTCTCATTTAATTTGTACTCTGCTAAGCTATCCATGATAGAATAACGTAGTAATTAATTTAATCATGTATGGCCCGATGATGAAATAGAGGGTGCTCATTCAGTCATACGCAAAATTCAGTCCCATCACTACGGTCGGGAATAATCGATCGGTTTAACGATCAATTATTCCTGAACGGTCCCGATTGTGGAAAAGACTAAAGTGACGATTCCTCTGAGGGCCCCCCCTTTCAAAACGTATTTTATCAAACACCTTTTTAAACACCTCTCTCATCAACCGGTAACCATTTTCGGATGTGACTCGGGTGCCTAACACCTTCCCGAGACCATAATACGACCCCGAACCTTTTGTCTGGGGTCCAGACCCCCTTTTTTCGTGCCTTTAGTTTTTTTTTGTTTTTTATGCCATGACGATTAAGGTTCCCTAGACCTAGCGACAAAATTAGGGTGGCGACTTCATTGCATGTTGCGAGGGGTCTGTTTATGCTGAGCATCGTAAGGTCTCAAGTTCGTTGCACACTCGCGGATATCTTTTTATTTTCGGGGGCGCGACACCTGGTGACTAGGGGTGCTCAAAATTACCGAAAACTGAATTTCCAAATTTCCGAACCGAAATTTTTACAATTTCGGTTCGGTAATTTCGGTATCGGTAACTTCGGTATCAGTAGACGATTACCGAACTTTAAGTTCGGTTCGGTACGGTATCAAAATTGGGAAGTTCGGTAACTTCGGTTAACCGAACTTACTGAAATTTTTACCTAATGAATTAGTGCCATTAGGCCTTGGCCCATGTCTTGGCCCATGCCATGCCCAGCCCAGTTCTCTATTCTTATTTCTTACACACAGAGTCACAGACTCACACACACACACACCTCTCTCTCTCTCTCTCCTCTCTCAAATCAAATCTCAATCCAGCTCCGGTCCTCCACTCGCCTCCACCGGCCGACTACCATCTCAACACCTCTGGCTCTACCTCATTTAGTTAATAAATCTATTAGATCCACAAAGAATGGTGTTCTTTATTTCGTTCTCTTTTTCTTCCTTTACCTATCTATTTATTTTGATCGGATTAGTGAGGGGAGTTTTATTTTTTCTTGTCAGATCCGGGCTTGAGAAGGTATTGGGTTAATTCTGGCCGGAGATTTAGAGTTGGGTTGGTGAGGAAGTTTGGGTGTGTTTATTGATGATGGTTGCCGGCGGCGAGATGGTGTGTTTGTTGATGTTGGGTGAAGGAGAAAGATGGTGGGCAGATCGGGAGTGAGAGATGTGGGTGTGTTTGTTGATGGTGGTTGCCGGCAACGAAAGGAGGGTAAGGGTGAGGGTGAATTTTGGTTCTGACTTGGAAATAATTTCAGAAATTTTGGTAAACCGTAATTTACCGAAATTTCAATTCGGTAATTCGGGTTCGGTAGGAGTAATTTGGAATTTGGTTCGGTATGCTTTTTAAAAGGTTCGGTATTACCGAACTTCGAAAGTTCGGTACTTTGGAAGTTCGGTAATACCGATGGGTAGCCCTACTAGTGACAACTCTTCTGGTTCATTTTCAGCTTTCAGTAGTTCTGAGATTGTCCGATATTTAAGTTTTTCATCAAACTCGAACAAATTATCTATATACTTATCACTGGTCCCATTAGGGTATGCCTCAGTGGGAACATCATAATCTTCATCTCCTTCATCACCAGTCCATAAAGTTTTCTCTTCATCACTACCAGACCATACACTCCATAACTCATCACTGTCATCAGTATCAATAAGGTCTGAGTGCTCCTTTGCCTGCTTCTGTACTTTCTGAATCTCCTTAACAAAATGACTTTTATCATTATCAGAATCATCTTCACTCCCATTCTCATCTTCACTGCCTTTCCATAAACAAGAATCATCATCCATTTCTTTCTTCCAGGCTTTCTTGAATTTCTCATCACCTGGCTTTACACTGCTAAAGAGATCATAATGTTTGCCTCTATCTCTAGAGTATGATCGTGACACTGCAACACAGGTCATTGTTCATACCTCAGCGAGGGATAACCTATTGCATACTCTCAGAATTATATGATGTACAAGTACAAACACAACGGTACCTATAATGAAGAATCTAGGCACAATTAACTAGTAGTCCTAGTGCCAATTCTATTCCCAATGAATTTAAGTTGCTTGCACCTCAAACTCTAGGAAAACAATGTCATTTCCACGAAAGAACAACCTAGCCAAGAACCTTTCTAGCTAATTAGTGCATCTTCATGTAGCTTCTCAATAATCAAACACAAAAAATCGAGAACGCGTTGCCACATGCTCTCATCGAATACAAATGAGAACTTAAAAACAGCCGAAGGAAGCTTCTATGTAGATAGATGATGTTCAAAAAGAAACATGAGGCAAGACTGTTACAATTATGGATGACCAAAAGAAAAAACACCATTCCAAATAAGAAAGTAAACTATTCACGATAAGAAATAAATCTTAGAAGAACATAGCAAAAGATAAATATTTGGTACATAATTTTCAATGGGACGTAATTATAGATTAGTTAAGTAACAACGGAATTTCCAGCAATGAGGACATTTCACAAATACATGCTGAACACAAAACCAACCTTCAAAGTGTGGACAAAACCCTCCATATATTTGAGCATCAATGGAACTGTAAATGTCATATGACCTGAAAAAGGGACACCAAAAATAGATTAATTTGGATTATGAAGTTACAGACCAACTTATTCTAAATGCTAACAGCTGCATAACATCAACTGCTTAAGATCATAAGCAGATATCTTCCTACACAAATAATAATATCCAGCTAAGAAGAGAAAAGTGAGAGGAAGGGCAAATGAAACCTCGAGCTAGAGACGGGTGACAAATGTGTTTTTGAGGTTCTGAAGATAGACAAAAGGCGGGAACACAATGTTTTTGCCATTTTCTCTTCCAAAGAGCAATGTTAGTGATGTTTCGCATCCGCAGTAGTGAGTATTTTAATTTTTTAATACCAAATTGAAAATTCTGACTCTACCGGTCGATCATATATAATTGAAGAAAGCATAGTTATCATAACCGGACCGGCCGGACCTCAACCGGGCATTTTTACATTTTCGGTTCAATTCGGCTATCGGACTGGATATGCATATGAACCCGTCGAACCGGCCGGTTTTTACACAACTGGATTAAACAGGGTTGAACCGACTGGTTCAATCCAAACGCAAAACGACGCCGTTTTGAAAGGCCCACGGCTCATTTCCGTATCCAAATGCAAAACGGTGCCGTTTTTCTCAGCACAAACAAATGTTCTTTCTTCCTCTTCCTCTTTCTCTTCGACGCACACACGCACAACAGCAAGGAAAAACAAAAACCTAGACGCCGACGGAAGCCATCTACTCCGTCCGCCACTTCAAACCCCTACAATCTACTCCCTCCTACGTCGCAATCTACTCCCTCCGCCACCGCAAACCCCCACCCTCACCAAGTAAATTACACTGACCCGTCAATTATTTTTTCATCATTTGTTTCTCTTCCTCCATTGGTTAGCTTATTAAATATTAATGACTAATTTAATTTCTGCTTTGTTTTCTAATGTTCTGTTTTATTAGTATAGAATCTATAGATCGCTGCTGGTGGAAATTAATGACTAATTTTTTATTTATTTATTTTCAAATTTTTATGTTTTATGCAGTGGAAATTCCACTGTGGAATGCATGCTACTTTCTGCTTAATTTCTGCTTTGTAGAAGTCAAACCTATGCTACTAAGTGGAATGCATGCTATGCTACTGATGTTTTGAAGTTAAAAATAAATGAGTTCATAATTGATTTCAAAGTAAATGTACATGCTTTGTCGTTCGGTTAGACCAATTTTTTTAGCTTGTTTTCATGTTTCATTCTCTTTGGATGGAATGGAAAAATAAAAGAAATGAATGTTGTGTTATGTCTTCTGACATTGACAAAGTTTAGAGGAAAAATAGATTATGTTTGCCAAGTAGTTGTGGTTGCCTCTTCTCTATCATTATTGGTGCGCTTTTGGCTTGAAGGAGTGCTTGTTGTCAAATTTTAGGTTTCATTTTATATGGCTTCAATGCAATCATCCGGGTCTAATTCGGATTCAACGTCTACTCCTTCAATTTCAACTTCAAGTGTCTCTGTAAGAGGAAAAATAACTGTGTAGAAGTAGCTGATCCTGTGGGAAGTAAGAGGAAAAAGTTTATTTGCAATTATTGCAATAAAGTGTTTTCTGGTGGAGGTATCTACCGATTCAAACTGCATTTAGTCGGTATTAGAGGTGATGCGGTGTCTTGTAAAGATGCTCCTAAAGAAGTTAAAGTACAAATAAGGACACAATTGGATGAATTTGCTTCAAAGAAAATGAGAGAGCAAGAATTAATTGCAGAATAAAATCCCTTTCTTACAGCACAAAGAAATGTTCAAGTGCCTTCTAGACCATCGGGTAGTAGTGGTGGTGGTGTACAAGTGCCTACTATACCATCGGGTAGTAGTGATAGTGGTATACAAGTACCTACTAGACCATCGGGAAGTGGTGGTGGTGTACAAGTTCAGAGAGGAAAAAAACGTAATAGAACAATTGGAGCTTATTTTGTCTCAAGAACAGAACCTGGGGATCAACCAACAATCATAAGTGCGATAAAAAGTCAGGAGACTAAAGAAAAATGTGATTTAGCAGTTTCAAAATGGATGATTGATGCATCCATTCCATTCAATGTTGTCAATTCAATCTATTTCCAGCATATGATTGATGTCATTGCTGGGTATGGTGCTGGTTATAAAGCTCCACATTTTCATAGCCTCCGCGGTTTCTTATTGAAGAGAAATGTTGAGTAGGTCCGAAATTATATTGACGGCTTTCGCGAGTCATGGAGAGAAACTGGATGCACAATAATGGTTGATGGGTGGACAGATCAATGTAGAAGGACTCTCATCAACTTCCTGGTATTTTCTCCCAAAGGTACTGTTTTCCTAAAATCCGTAGATGCCTCTGATACTTCCAAAACTACTGATATGTTGTATGCTTTGTTTAGAGAAGTTGTGCAATTTGTTGGGCCTGAAAATGTTGTGCACATTATCACGGACAATGCTGCAAATTATGTCGCAGTGGGAAGGAAATTAGAAGATGAATTTAGGACATTATTCTGGTCTCCATGTGCTGCTCATTGCATTAATTTAATGTTGCAAGATATTGGAAAGTTAGATGAAGTTTGTGATATTGTAGCTCATGCTTCTAGGATAACTAAATACATCTACAATCATTATTTTCCATTGCATTTAATGCGACAATTCACTGGAGGAAGGGAGATATTACGTCCTGCACCTACTCGATTTGCCACTAACTTTATTGCTTTGCAAAGTATATTAAGTTAAAAGGATGCTTTGAGAGCCATGGCTACATCTAGAGAGTGGGTTACTTCCTCTTATGCTAAGGAAATCAAGGGGGAAAAGTTTGAGAATGATGTGTTGGATCCTTATTTTTGGAAGGAATGTGTTGTCATTGTTAAGCTCACTGAACCTCTAGTTCGTGTTTTGCGACTTGTTGATGGTGATGATCGACCAGAAATGTCATACATATATGAGGCTATTCACACGGCTAGAGGCGATATGTTGAGAAGATTTCAGAGAAGGAAAAAAAAAGTTGATCCTTACATTAAGATTCTTAATGATCGATGGGACCGTCAATTGCATAAAAACCTTCATGCAGCTGGGTTTTGGCTCAATCCTCAATTCCAGTACAATCCTAGTGAGGCGGACAAACGTAGAATCACTACTTCTAGGTTGTTTGACGTGATAGAGAGGTATGCTTATGGAAACAACACTTTGAGAAGTAAGTTGACAAGTGAGGTGAAGTTATTTCGAGGTGCAGAGAGGAACTTTGGTCGTCCTAGTGCAGTAGATGATCGTTATGTGATGTCTCCAGGTAATTTGTTTTAAAATGTATTGATATTTTTTTTTTCATTAATTTTATTAAGGTTTACAAAAAATATAGAAAACTAATATCTTTATGTGTAGATGAATGGTGGATGAACTATGGAAGTGATGCGCCAGAGTTGCAAAAGCTAGCTATCCGAGTTTTAAGCCAAACATGCAGTGCTTCTGGTTGTGAGCGAAATTAGAGCATATTTGAGCATGTTCATTCAAAGAAAAGAAATAGATTGGAGAATCAAAGACTTAATGATTTGGTATATGTTCATTACAATTTAAGGCTACAACAAAAGTACGTTTCTATACTTTTTACTTTTTATTTATTAACAAACAATCTATAATTTTGAATTTTGACTCTAGTTGCGTTTGGACTAAATTGTTTGGCTAATATTTTGGTTAATTAATGTAGGAATTTAAAGGGTAGGAATTATGACCCTATAAACTTTGAGGACTTTCGAGCTAATGATAGTTGGATATTAGAGGATGAACCGCCAGGTCTAACAAGTATTGAATTGGAGGCTTTTCGAAATGAGATGGAAGCATGTAATATTCAAGAAGATGTCCCTAATGATGGTAAGTTGGTAACTACCTATTTATTTTAAAAGTTGTTGATATGAAACTATTGTTGTTAATTTATTGATTCTTTGTTTTTATATTTTATTTGATAATACTAGAGTTGAACCTTCAAAATGTGCTTGATGATGACAATGATGAAGATGAAGGAATTGAAAGTTGATTTTTTGTTCAAGACATTTTTTAAAACACTAGTGGCTCAACCTCTCAACCTGTTACCAATCCATGGAATTAATAATTTTGTAATTTGAATATTTAGGTGTTTGAACTTTGAGAATGATTTCATTTGAATGTTGGATTGTTTCTTTATTTTGTAATTTGGATAATTAAGTGTGTTTGAATAATTAAGTGTGTTTGAATATTTAAGTGTATTTGAATGTTGGATTGTTTCTTCATTTTATAATTTGAATATTTAAGTGTGTTTTAATTTTGAATATCTTTCATTTGAATGTTAGATAGTTTTTTTATTTTCAACTTTTATTCTACTTGATATACTTTATTTTGATATATTATAAAATGCTACAGTACAAAAAACCTGTGTTTTTAGAACCGGACCGGACCGGCCGGTCTGACCGGTTCAACCAGGTTTTTTGAGCTTTCCGGCCCAATTCAGCTATCCGACCGGAAATGCATATGAACCGGGTTGGACCGTCCAAACCGGCCGGTATTTTGACAACCAACGAACCAGCTGGTTCAATGCAAAACGACGTCGTTTTGAACCCAAAATCCAAAACGACGCCTTTTTGATTTTTTATATTTTATTATTAATATTTTTTTTAATAAAAAATGGAAAATTTTATGGTCCAACCCAAAACGGCGCCGTTTTGGTTTTCATTATTTTATTTTATTTTATTTTTGAAAATTTGATGGGTCGGCCCATTACAGGCATGGGTCAGCCCATCAGAATTTAAAAACCAGCCGGTTCAATCCGGTTAAATTATCTAAGATTGAACGGTTCGATGTGTGTCCGGTTCAAAATGGTCCAATGGTTCAATCCAGTTTTTCCCGGTTGAACCCGGTCGAACCATGAAATTTTCATTTTCATTTCAATGTCCGGTCCGGTTCCAAAAACTATACAAAAAACCAGCCGGTTCAATCCGGTTTAATCATCTAAAATTGACCGATTTAATGCGTGAACGGTTCAAAATGAACCAACATCTACAATCCGGTCGAACACGGTTCAACCCGGTTGAACCACTAAATTTTTATTTTCAGTTCGCTATCCGGTTCGGTTCTGATAACTATGGAAAAAAGCAATTTCAAGCCCGTTTGGTTAGTGTACTAAGTAGACCGCTGAGCTTCCACCGAATAGACGGGTTAGCGGGTTAGGTCTACTAATTTCAAATCCGGTCTGACCTAGGCTGACCATTTATCCGCTAATGTTAAAAGGTCGAATTCGGGCTTTTAAATTTTAGGTAGTGACTTTACTCAGCTCGATCTGACCCGGCTTGGCTCTCGTATGTAAATATGTAGTATTTATACTTCTATTATAAAGTAGAAATAAAGCAGAAGCAAAAATTAGTGTTTTAAAATTTTCATATAAAAATTAGGAAGGTTTAATTGATTGTAATGTAGGATTTGAATGTTAAAAAATATTTAAAATAACCTAATGAAAAGATATGATTGAAAAGTTATCTTCACAAGTTTCATTTAAAATGGTGTTTTTTATAATGAAAAGATATGATAGAAAAGTTAAAAATTATTTCTCAAAAGTTTCATTTAAATGGTACTCCCTTTTTCTTTTTTAACTGACGTTTTACAATAGTAGAAAATTGAAAATAATAATTTTTGATCTTATTTTATTCCAAATTGTTTCATTTTTACTCCTAATTTCTACTCAAATTACCACACCATCATCAAATTAGGTTGATAGATAAATTTTTTTTGTCATTTGCATAAAATATATACCTCGAAAAAGATAAAATGACAAGTATTATGAACAATAAGAATCCGTAAAAAAACGACAGTTATTAAAGGACAGAGGGAATAGTTTTTAAAAGTTATTCAATATTTGTATATGTATAATTATTTTTTTACACACCCGTTGATCAAAGCCTATCCCTATTATACTCAATTCCAAACTTTCTTATACAAACACCAAATGCGATGGAATAAATAAAAACGCTGAAAAAAAATCCATGAAAGAAAAATAATTGAAATAATTACAAAGAAGAAAATCGTACATCTAAGTATTTCTATATGTAATTGTCTCACTTATTATTTCAATTTTTTTTCCATTAGAACCATAAAAGCATGCAATAACGAAATTGTAAAATGCCAAGTAGGCAATAAATCCTTGTATAAGATAAAAAAAATTCAAGCATAAAATATATAAAAATAATTTTAGTAAAAAAAAGTAATGTTTATTTTATTTTATTTTAAAATACTTTTTGTAATTAGAAAAATATACAATCTACTTTTTGTAAAGAAAAAATATTGAAGTTCACGGCATTGTGCGGGTATTCAATTAATAAAATATCATATATAAATATAAATATACATACTGAATTCTAATGGTTTAAATAAATTTATAAAAATAACATTAATTTAAATTATACCCAAACTTTCTAACCCTAACTATCCACCACTTCAACAGCCGCCACCCACCCACCCATTTGATGGACCTTCCCAGCCGCCACCCACCCATTTGGGCTTGGGCTATATAAAAGGAGTCCACATGGTTATTGATGGACCTTCCCAGCCGATAGTAATATTTATAACCACCTTACTTGTTCTTGGGTGTCACAAATTGGACGATAATCATTGAATAGAATTTGAGTTACTTTACTTTATTAATTGCTTCCATTTGAGTTACTTTTATTTACCATTTGTTTTTGAATTCACACCTCAATTCAATTCCGGCCAAATAATTCATTTTGGCTTTTATAGTTTAAAACTTGCCTGATAAATACCTTTTTAATAGTTAAAAATCAAAAAAAATTGTATTTTTTAAAAAAATATTATGTAAATCGAAAGAAAATATAACAAATATGGAAGTTAAACAAATATAAAAACATTAATGAGATTTAAAAAAATATATATCAAAAAGGAAAATTTTAAAAATAGTGAATAAAATTTACACTAATTTGTTTTAAGGTCCTACCATATTTCATTTTTTTTATAGTTTTCCCTAACACAAATGAATTGAACCGGTTTGATTTTGACAGTGACCTGGGATTTCTTTTAAGTTTTTTAAATTTTTTTAAATTGTATACATTTAGTTTTATATTTTATCGATCCAATAGTTAAACTTGATTGAACCTGATAGAATCTCAAATTCTTTAATTGTAAACTCGAGTGATTTGTCCTAGAAACCTTCATCTACTTAATACTTGGTTTGCTTTCTTTCTTTTTTGCCATAAAATCATGTGTTTGTCTTAGTGTGCAATTAGCACCCCATGTTTACAAAATTGAACTAGTTAGACCTTATTATCACAATTGGTTTAAACATGGTATTAAGGGAACATTGGCCTGGAAAAATGCTCCTAAATTCCAACTCTTCTTCATCTTCTTCAATACCCTCTCATCATGTAAAATCTCACAATCACAGTACACAAAAGTCATCTACAACCTCATTTTCTTCAGTTTCTCCAATTGCTTCATTAATACTTTTTTTTTAGTTGGAAAAAGCAATCTAAGAAGAGGGTTTTGGAAGAAAAGAGTCAACGAATCCAAAATTTGTGCAAAAAACTACTAAGTGTTGGCCAAGACCATTCTAAGGTGTTGTTTGGGAGTCTGGGTTGGGTACTCAACCCAGCATTCCCAAACTGAAATGAGTTGAATGGTGTTTGGTAAACACCATTCAACAAATAAAAATGTCAATTTTTGGGTGGCCAACCCAGCAAAACCCTTGTTTTGGGAATGGGCCCAATTGCTCCATTCTGGAGCTGAGAATTTTGGCAAGGGTGCGGGATGGAGGTGCTAGTTATCTTAGACAAAAATAACCTCAGTGTCCTTTGATAATTACGATCCATACCAACTATTAAATGTTGAAAATTATCCTCATTTCCCTCATTCTCTCCCTCTCTCTCAAATTCTAGGGTTTCTGAAACCTTACGCCGCTCACCATTCCTCCTCTCTTCTTCTTCCTCACGGCGGGTTTCCTCATCTCCTGACGGTTCGTTTCTTCAAGTCTTCTTCTTCTCATCGCTTCAGTCCTGCTCTCGTAAGTTTTCTATTCAATATTTTCATTCTTTGTTCTTTTGGAATTCTTGATTCAATCATCCATAGTGTTTTGCCCGTGAATTAAAAGATTAGATTGCTTGGAAAGAGGAAGCATGTTTTAGGGAATGGGTGTCCATGTTTCTTTTAGTTAGCACAAGGAAATTTCTATTTCTCCGTCTTGTTTGCAACGAAAATGATTTTCCTCAGTTGTCCAACTTTGGTCATGGCGTTGAATCGGCGGCCTCTTATTATCACTATTTATAGATTTCTGCATCCTTTTTTCCTTTTGTTTATATGGCAATTCAATCCAATTAAGCCGATGCTGCATGTTGTTCTACGTATGCTGTTGGCTTTTTTTCTTCAAGAAATTGATACTCTTTACTCTTTAATATATGTTGCTATACATATATATTAGGGATAAATGAAGTCTGTGCGACCCTCCCTCTAGTTGCAGAGGACTTTATTGTTTGATTTATTTTTCTCATTCTTTCTAATGGCTATTGTCAAGCAATTAAAATGTGTCCTTTTTATTATTTTTTGAAAGAATTGCAAGACCAGAGTAAAATGAGAAAGCAATAGGAATGCTGGATTCAATAATGTTGAGAAGTTTGTTTATTCACTCATTTGTGATTTTACATGCACGATTGACTCTTATATATGGGATCTGATCATTTTTTCATTTGGAATTATTACGAGTTATAGGGGACAGTGTTAATTGTAAAGATTGGATCTTTTGATGGCATGCCACTGACTTGAATTTGCACTTGATGGGTATAATCATTCATGGTATTCATACATTGATTATGGAGGGTGCTTGACATAATGTTAAAACACTGTCTTGGAGTTTGATAGGTCAGAAATTTGATAGGTCAACTTGGAGTTTTCCCCCTAAATTCATGTACTTGACTTCTTTCTTATTAGCAGATTGGTGTCAATTTAGAGCTTATTTTCCATTGTTCAATTCAGGTTACGAATGACATATTCACGAAGGAGGATGGTGAGTTCTTGATTAAGCATGGAGCACTTCCTGAGGAAAGGATACGTACTGTGGAAACTGGAGGCTGCCCACATGCTGCAATTCGTGAAGATATCATTTTCGTGAGCAAATTTTGACTACAAACCTAGCTGGGTGTTCTCCATCTTCTCTTTTATGTTATTTTTGAATGAATAATTCTCTTTGTTTGCTTGTTGCAGAATGAGCTTGCCATTTTAGAATTCATACATCTCTTGGTCGAAACCATGGATCGCCATTTCGGGAATGTGGTAAGTTCTGTCATTCCTTTGGTAAACTACTTAACTGTTTGCCAAATCCGGATCTTGGAGGGATGCAATTTTAATTTACTTTTGTTGTTGTGATTAGTGTGAGCTAGACATCATGTTCCATTTGGAGAAAGCACATTTCAGCTGATAGAGAAATCCAGCTGATGAAGAAAGACATCAAAGAAATTCCATCCTCCTTCTATTGATTCATTAGGCCTTTGTATTTTTTGTTCATCTTGATTGGACAATAAACCAATGGGTGTGTAAAAATTTCCTTTCCATGATAAATGAAAAATGCGGCACTGTTATTTAGTATCTGAAAGTGTAATGTCAAAATTTCATCCTATTTTGTGCTTAGGAGAGTCTTCCTTGGCAAACAGTAGTCGATCTGGATGTCCAATTTTGTTACATTCAAAAAAGCATGTCATCAAAGAATTTGATCACTGGAATGAAGAAAGAAAGGCAGCATAGGCATTTCCAACAATTTGTAAAAATATAAATCTTTACATCTATATATTCATTAAATATTTGGTGAAATATTTGGGGTGGTTTGATAGAAAATAAAATAAATTCTTGGGCCCTTCGTGTAATGCCGTATTTCATATATCTAATAAATTGACATATTGCATTATAATAATTTTAGATTCTATATTATTTAATATAATTATCATCCATTAATTCTATTTATTAAAGAAGTTATAAACTCTGGGTTTATACTATTAAATAAATTTAACTTGCATAGTTAATTAACTTTGTTTAAATGTTATTGATAATATAAGTTATGGAATATGAAATGAATTATAATTGTCATACATAATATTTAACTTTTTCTTCTTCTAATAAAGTATTATTTTTTGTTATAAATAAAATGTTAACTATTTGTTTAAAGAAATAGATTGATTTAAATAATCTATATATATATACTAAAAAATATTAATTATAATGTCCAAAATAAATTGTGTCCTTTATATTCATTCCATTTTCGAAGCTAATGGTTTAAATTTTTTTATTATATTAGATAAATATTTATTTATGGTATTAATAAGTTTAATTTATTTATGATATTAGGTAAATATTAGGTGGTAAATGTTAGATTATAAACAAATTGATTAAAAATATATATAAAGATACTAAAAAAATTAATTATAACACTTAAAATGAATTGTGCCCTTTATGGTCATTTTACATCCAAACCTTAGTTTTGGAAAACTGGACTACCAAACAGCACCCTCCGTTTCCCAGATATCGTTTTCCCACTGAATTTTTACAATTATTTTACCAAACAGCACCCTCCGTTTCCCAGATGTTGTTTTCCCACTGAACATTTCCCTACTGACCATTTCCCCACTAAACTGGACTGCCAAACAGACCCTAAAGCATTTTTGTTGTCCCTTGGCCAAGAGAGCAACACGTGGACTAATGGGACAAGCAGTGGGTCGAGGACGCGAAATGACAAGGAAGAAAGAGAAGCTCGTGGATAGACCTTTATACATTCGTGAAAAACTCTATTATCTTATTTTTTTTATTGTAAAAAAATTCAAAAAGGATAAGATACAATTTCAAGTTTTAAATTTAGAATTTTTCTTTAGGGATAATCAAGGAAAAATATACTACTTAATCCTTCTTTATTTTATCAAATATGAGAATATTTTTATTTTTCTGGAGAATTTTAGTATTTTATTTTTGAACTTTATTATCTTCTAGCTCCCTTTGTCTTTACCCTTGAAATAAGGGGATTTAGTTTATGAAATTAATTTTATTGATATTTTTGGTTATGTCGATGTCTAACTTAGTTCTTTATTCCTACTAAAAGCAATCGAAATTTATGATTTAATATTATTGTGAGATCTAATTATTCTTAACAATTTTTATAAATGTATTTCTTCTTTCTCTGATTTAATATTAGTATTGTTTTTTGTTAAATTGTGGTCCAACTGGCCTAGGTTTTCAGTTGAATGATTAATGTTATTCTTGATAATTTCGGATCTACGTACTTAGAAGGATCCAATAAACAACTAGATCGATCTCAGCATAGTACTTATTTTTTGAAACTAGAGAGAGAACAATTTAGTTTAAAGGCTTGAATGAACTGTAGTCTTGGCCAAGGGTAGTCTCTCCATGCATTTTATTAGTAGGCTTGTTAAATCCTACAAATGAGCCTTATGGTTTCTAGATGATTAGGATTTTTAATAGATAGTCTCTTTAAGTGACTTGATATAGGAGGAAAGTAAAAAATCTAAGTGAACCTGATTTCTATAGGAGAGTAGGAAGTCTAAGTGAACCTGATTTCTATAGCTACCATATAAATCAGAAATGAATATATTTGCATCAAAGATCAGTGTTTATGAATCACAACCTTTAGTAGTAATTACTTGGAATCTTATCATCTCTATTTCACTTCCTTATTTTATATCTTGTCATTTGTTGAATTTACAATCAAGTTTGTTATTTATCCTCTACTTATTCTCATTTTGAAAATGTCTTTTGTTTATTTTAATTGTTGTTACATTTGGTTATCTTCGAAGACTTGAATTACATCATTTTTTCTATGGAGCGAACCTTTTATCACTATTTGTAATCTCTTTTGTCAATCAGTGTTGAGTTGTATTTATTTATATATTTGACGGAATTGGCAATCGATCAAATTTTAGCGCCGTTGTCGGGGACCTACGGTGTACTAATTCTGGCTTTCTTTGTTTATAACCAAGTTGTCCAACGTTGAACTGATCCCCTACAGTCCGGAGATCACAAGAACAAAGACCCATGTCAGAATTTTAGCTAAAAGGAAGTTAACTCAAAGAGACGAATCAGAAAAATTAGAGTAAGAACCTAGCTCTTCCTCAATTCAATTTATGACCGGGAAGACTTAATCCTTGACCAAGGGTTAAATTTCTCGGAAGAGTAACCAAAAATCCAAATCCAAAGAGAAGATATGGAAAACCTAGAAGAAAGAACTCTTAGAGAACTGAACCAAGGAACAGAGCAAGCAACCTTTCTCTGCATAGACTACCAACTCGTGCAACATGATTTGCCCATCAAACGAAATACAATATATTTAAAATTTCAGACTATATTTTAAGCTATTTGAATAAGTATTTTCTCTATCCGAACGGTTGATGTTTGCTCAATTGTGTTAGAAATGTTTCCACAAAATTTGAAATTAATCTAACGGCTAGATCAAATATTATGTTCATTTGAAATTTAAAGCAAAAGAAAAATATAGAAAAACTACTGGTTCAACCGGAAAGCAAGGCTGGTTCGTCCGATTTGATGGTTGAACTGACAAAGTCGCTAGCTTTTTATCGGTTCAACCCAAAATCAGTTTTTGGACAAAATTGAAAAGGGTACCTAACTGATTCTCGATTTTACCGATCGGACCAGTCGGTCCGACTTGGGACCATAAAAGAACTTCATGGTTGTGTTATACACAAATTTCATTAGAAGGAAGATCCACTGATCCAACATTAATCTAACACTTGGTGAACAAATTTCATGGCTCGTTAAATACAAAATCGAAATGGGTACTCAACTGATTCTCGATTTTACCGATCGGACTAGCTGGTCCAACTTGGGACCATAAAAGAACTTCATGGTTGTGTTATGCACAAATTTCATTAGAAGAAACATCCACTGATCCAACACTAATCTAACACTTGGTGGACAGATTTCGTGGCTTGTCAATTTCTTTGGTGCAAATTATCTAAATTGAGTACTCACTTGGTAATTTAGCTAAAATTCAAATAGAGGTGAAAAGCTAGACAGGAAAAAGAAGACAATTATGGCATCTCTTGTTTTATTTTTACCTCCTATAAAGTAACAAGGGTAAAATCTAGGGTTCGAAACTTGCATATCCTCATTTTTCATTACAGTCATATTGTTAGAGAGCTAAAATCCCTGATCTCTCTCAATGGAATGTTGTCCGCTTATTGGCTTGAGCTCGTACGACTTTCACGAGACGCCTTATTCTATTAAGAGTTGCACCACTCTTATATTTAGTTTTATTTCCCTTATTTTTTTCAATGTGGTATCTTAATTCGCACACTTCAATACTTTCACTCAAACTAAGTACCACAGAGCCCACCTTTAGGGTTCACCAATCTTTTTTCAAATGAAGTACTACTGAGCTCCACCATTAGGGTCTGATAATCTCCCCTCAAATATTTGTGAAGAGATTAAGACATACTAAATATACTTAATAAACAAACATGTTTATAATTATAATAATATTAGTGTCCCCTTAACCAAGTGCTATGCAACAGTCAAGGCGGAGCTCTTAAAGAAATAGGGGTCTTTGCTCTTCCCAAATTTTTAGTTCTCCCGTAATAGTTTTAAAGTTTGTTCTTTTTACGAGTCCTTCATACGCACCCTAAAATTTTAAATTCTCATATAACAATCTTTAATCTTCTATTCTTTTTACTTAATTTTTTATGTGATTTGTAAAATTTTAAATTCTCTCATAGTCATATTTTTTTTATGTTAATCATTTATGTTTGTTTCCAAAAACTTTCAATTCTCTTGTAATAATCATTTAAATTTTATTCTTTTTACTTTATTTTTTTCTTTTTTTCTTTTTTGGTAATACTTTAATCCTTCATTTAATTAGTTTTGTGGCTTTCATCCTGTAAAGTGTATACAAAAAAATTAATAATCAATTGACACAAATAGGAGTGTCCACCGAAATACCGTACCGAAAATACCACGGTACCATACCGAAATTACACAAATTCGAACAGTATTTTTTCGACCGAATTTACTATTCGGTATTTCGGTATAGTACGGTATTGATTTTGGTAGGTACCGAAATCTCTTTTACTTATATAATTACATTACCGAGTAACTCATTTTCTATTCTTCTTCACTCTTCAGTTCCCTAGATCCCTCTCCCTCCCCTTCTCGTCTCGTTTCGGGTCCAGCTAGCTCTGCCTAGGCCACCACCACTGCTAACACCAGCAACAGCCACCAGATCTACCTAGGCCATCACCACCAGCCACCACCACTGCCGACACCAACAACAGCACCAGCCACCACCACTTGCTAGTTGTTCCTTCCAATTCCACAGCACCAGATCTGCCTAAGCCACCACCACTACCGCCACCTGCAACAGCAACAACAACTTATTGGTTAGTATCTTTGGTTGATATATAGATGGGAATAGGAGAGTGAGACGGTTATGTGTTTGGGTTTGTGTATCGCAGCGGTGAGGTAGAGTGTATGGGCGTGGGTTCGGCTGTGGTTGTTGTTGCTGGGGCAGTACGCGATGATGGAATAGTGCAGCTATGATGGCCGGCGGCGGCAATGGCGGCTTGGAGTTAGAAGATAGTTTGTGTTTTGGGGTTTGAGTAGTGGGTCGGCCCACCAGAGAAGGTTTTAATGGAATTTTAATGGGTTTGGGTAGTGGGCCAACCCATCAGAGTGTTTTAATGTAATTTTTATGGATTTGGGTAATGGACCTGCAATGTTTAAATTAATAAATAAATAAATTCTGTATACCGAAATACCATACCAAACTAATTTTGGTGAATACCTAAATATTTCGGACTTTATACCGAAATACCATCCGATGAATAGCCTAGACAAACATTTTCGGGAAAAGAAAGAAACAAATAAAGAAAAAATATCAACTAACAATTGGGCCTAAATCCTTATTCTTTATTGTAAAAATTAATTTCTTCAAAAAAGAAAAGCAATGTTTCACCAAAAAATAAATTCAAATCATTTTTCCAAATTTGCATAGGTAGAAACACCGAATGATGCAAGTGTATTTATAATTAAATAATAATTAAAACAAATATTCAATTTATCATGAAACCTCAGACCACAATATACACCTTGGGTTTCACAACCTTTGGCTACAAACAAGACACTGCAGAGCTTCTATAAACCTAATCTGTGCAACAAAAGAAAACAAGAAATAGGGCACAAAGTAGTAACAGTGCAAACTTGCCGTCACCAAACAGAACTATGGCAAGAAAATATCACATGGAGACAGAAGGTTTGCAGAGCAAAAGCAACAGAATGACTAAAATAGAAACCCATCCCAACAAGAAGCAACCCAGCATTAAATTGTTTTTGGATGCTAGGGATCGGCTTGTGATCTCTCATGTTTCCTGTTCAGAACACGGTTATTTCTTAAAAAAAACCAGCATACAAATCACAGCACAGAAAAAGCATACCTACAGACAGACCACAGTGTACAAGAAATTAAAATGTTTACAATTTACTGCAGCAGCAGATGCGACAACAACAAGAACAGAGGTATTTTGCCTTTATACAAAGAGGCAAGTAACTCCAAAATGAGAACAAGGAGAGGGTAAGTAATTAATTACTGTTCCATTTACCTTAAAACATAATTGATTACTACTCAAGTGAGAAACCAAACAAGCCCTATGTTTCCATTTCACCCCAGATATTTGACTAATTTCCACCTAGGGGGAGAATGAAAACAAAGTGCACCCATTTCATGTTTGACATGCTAACACTAGTCCTAATCCAACTTACCTACTAGTCCTAATCTTGAACTACAGGCAACAGAGGATAGAGTTTACTTTCTCAAAGATTTGCGATTTGATTGGAAAGCCCTTGACCTTGGGGATGCAGAGGTAGAGGCAGCTCCACGCTTGCCAATAACAACCACCGTAGAGCTTGAGGGGCTGCTGCAACCATCACGTGGCGGCGATAGAACCACTGGCAAGTACTCATCGGTGTGACACGAAAACACCGAACTCTGGAAATGCTTCCTCAGTGCTTCTTTCCCCTGCACCCACAGCCCACAGCAACCCAAAACACTGTAATCAAGATTATGATCAAGAACCCAACAAACACTTGACTCTGTGAAATGAAAACAAAAACGAGACCATAATATTAATTAGAACTTAGTTACTTAATCTTTGCTAATTAAGAAAATATAAGACATAAAACACCAAACCAAAGCACCCATGTAATCAAGAATGGAAAGAAAAAAACCCATATGATTAAGAGTTCGACATTTTACTGTATAAAAAGAAAAAAAGAAAAAGAGATATAATAGTATGAAAACATAAATTACTTGAATGTTTGTTGATTAATAACCTGGATATGGGCGAAAGAGATTTCACAGATTTTCTTGTTCTTTGTAACATTCCATTTGAACTTATGGAATGCTTGCCGAAACCTAGCAGCTGCTGCAGCATTTGTGAAGTTCACAAATGCATATCCCAGATTTGCTCTCCTCCTGGGTTTGTCAATATGCGAACAAACAAAAAACTTGTTACCATCATCCTCACCACACAAATAATAAAGAGTTTTCTTTTATCGAAAGGAAGCAACAATACTAAAAATGATTCAGATAAATTTACCTGAAATCCATGGGCAGGTAGAGGAAGTCATATTCGGATCTAAGATATGACTCAGACCTTGCATTGCGGTTCTCATTCATGCAGAACCCATCCAGAATATGCAGGAGATCAAGCCTTCTGCTTATTGTTAACCCATACCATAAACAGAAAAAGACAAAAACAAAAAGAAAAGGCAACAATTAATAACAGAAGGAGACTTAAATGAGACGGCACCAAAATGATTATGATTTTTACAGTTATAAACAAGGCATTCATTCACTCGGTAGTACTGATGAGAACAAAGACATTACTACTCCATAAATGAGCAATGCATGAGACTTCTTTAGAATTAAATGATGAAGGTTTGAAGTTTGAAAACCAAAAAACACAAAAAAGAATGATATTTCTTTCAGTATGGGAAAAAAAGGCATTAAAAGATTCTTCTTTTATGGAAAAATGGTGACTTCCTTACAAGCCCCAAGAAGGATATAGGGAGACAGGAAGGAGCAAACAAGAAAACGACTTCTCTCATCTCCTCCTGCAACAAGCGGCTTTTTTTCATCTTTTAGACCTCAAAAGTTGCAGGAACCCACCCAAACATGCAGATATACCCAAATAAACTAACACAAACAAACAGAACAGGAAAAAAAGTGGAAGATATAAAATCATCAAACCCATGTTCTCTTTTTTTTCAAGCATATCAGATCAAACCCATGTTTCTTTTAACCTTATTTTCATGAAGGATTGATTTGGAGTAATAAAAAACCGGACTTTTTAACTTTGACCAACAAGAAGCACAAAAGTCACAACCTTTTCTAAAGATATTTTAATTCCGAAGAAAACCCAAGAGATTAAACTAAACAAAAAACAAATTTTCATGAAGCAGAAGCAGAAGAGAAAGGAGCTTTACTCAAATTGGTTGGGGATGTTTCTGATCATCAGACTCCTCTTTCCACCAGAATTATTCTTGTTCTTAGATCGAAACCTAGGTGGTAAAGACAAATCCTTGTTGCACCCAACATTAATGGAACGATTTTCCTTCTTCCTTCTCTGATCAAGCTCAACCTCTATCCCCACTTGTTGTTGCTGGCGGCACTCAGAGGGAAGAAAATAGGTCGCCGTCGGAGATGATGGTGGAGGCGCCATCGCATTCACAGGGAAAGGATGGTGTAGATAAGGCTCCTGCATCACAACAGTATAGTAACAAGAAAATCTTTGATACATAACCGGTGGTGGTTGATGATAATACACCTGGGAAAGATGAGGTGGGGGAGGCGGGGGCTCCACCACTATACACCGTGGCTCCGCTGGCTGCTTCCGGTAAGGGGCAGCCCATGGGTTAAGCGGTTTGGGATGTGAGTAGTAAGCCATGTTTTTGTCCATACTCTCTCACTAACCGAACAGTGGAGCAGTGGAACAGTGGAAGAAAATATGAGAGAGAAAGATGCAGCACATAAGAAAGTTGTCTTCTTCTTTTTTAAGAATAATTCTCTATTTTCCCTTTTGTAAAGACTTGTGTTTTTTACTATACCGGGAAAAAAAAAACCTTGTGTTTTAAATTTTTTTAAATTTTTTTATAAACTAATACTTTATTAAAATAAACCACACAAGGAAAAAGGAACGTGGCTAACAAATACTCCCTCCTCCCTCGCTTACTAATAAAATGATTTTCTATCGATAAAAAAAATATTATCATGTCCTTTTTTTATATTTTCAATGTAAAAAATTAATTAATAAATATCAATGTGTAATCTGTGATTGGTGTTTATTGGTTTATTTTGGAAGAAATTAGTTAGATTGATAAAATTGAAATATGATTAATTATTAAAATACTAACAAAAAGCAAATAATCATTGTTTTGGTTTCTCCATTGTGCATTTTTTTGGTAAGAAGCTAGTATGAAGTATGGATACCGACAACACTACGACACGGGAATATTAAAAAGTATATGATACTAACATAGTATATATATATATATATATATATATATATTTTTTTTTATTTTTTTTTTTTAATTTTATGGGCTACTGTTTAGTGCTTGGGAACTAAGAGGCTGTTAAGGCTAGAAACTAGAGAGAGAAATTAGTGAGACATAGAGATTTGAAGGAACTGCTCTTGTTGTATTGATTTATAATAATATAATTACTATATCTCTAATAATAACGCAATGAAAACGTTAATTTCAAATTAAGTTTAGTCTTATAAATACATTTAGTAATTATAATTTACATTAAACATCTCTTTGTCATCAATAATTGCTTAGAATTATGATAGAAAAATAAGACACGAGAAATAATGAGTCAAACACATATCATATGAGTATGCGTTTGAATGTTGGTATTAAAAATAAATCTCACTCAAACACCCTAAAAAAAGTCTCTCCCTCACAAAATTGATTCTATCATATATTCTCTCATTCCATATAAAATGTTATTAGAATCCAAATATTCTACTCCCTTAGATTTTTTTAGCTGGTTAAAAAAAAATTAAGATGTCTATTTTAAAATTTCAATGAGATTAATTAGATTCTTTTTACCTTTTTTATATTTTCCAATAATTGTGTAAATAATTATGTCATATATATTTTACATTTTCAATAATTGCAATAATTTTTTTCAACTAAAAATTATCATTATTTTGGTATCTGAAATTTCGATTAAATTGTCAGTTATAAAAATCAGATGGAGTATTCTATATAAAATGTTGCTTTATGTTTTCTATGTCTAATACCCAATTAACAATATTCTCTTTCATGATTCACATAAATTAAGGAGCATGTTAACTTCTTATTGGCAAAACTTTTGTTGAAAAATTAAAAAGGTACTCAAAAAACCATTCTCAACAATTTTTTATATTCTTTCCGTTTTTATATAATTGTTGTTTTTCAAGTTTTCATGATGACCAAGGAAATGATTAAATAATAATTATTTAAATTTTTTGACTAAAGTATCCTTATTAATTATGAACACACCCTCTTTATTATAAAATTATTTAGGGTTAACTTTGTCATTGACTACAAAAGTGATCTTGAAAATACAAAAAGTTATCTTGAAAATCGAAAAGCGACAATTAAATAGAAAAAAACATTTATTGGAAAAACGACAATTATATAAAAATGGAGGGAGTACGTCTGAATCCGAGGTAAGGATAAATCCGTCAATCTGCTGGTCGAGTGTGAGTTGTTGATGGTGGTCCTTGCTCCGTGATCACCTGCAAAGTGCCAGAGAGGGTTTCCAACGTAGACACTCCGACGATCAAGTTAATAATGTGTTATAAAATGGCTATCGGGAAACTAACGGACGATGGTTATGGTTAACGGTAGGGTGTTTGCTGGTTGAAGAAGGTAGTAAATGCTTGTCTAGTGTTTGGTATGGATTAGTAATTGCTTGCCTCCGAAATAAATGAAGAGGGGTATTTATACTCTCTCTCATGTGAGGAATGTAATGATTGCGCACGTGTGTAATTATGACTGATGTGACAGGTTGTCAGATGTCAGACGACCACCAATTTTGTCTACTCGAGATAGGTCATTCGCATTAAATGTCGATTGACACCTGAGCATCTATTGTTGACTGACTTCTATCGTGAAAGGTGGGATAACCTAACTTTTATCCATTAGCATACTCGATAGATGTAAATGAATAAGAAGCGAGATGTTACCTGATGATATCAGTATCTTTACTGTCTGGACACAGTGGAGTGCATATTTTAATACTCCCTTCATCCCTTTTTAGTTGTCGTTTTTTCAAGAAATGGTTGTCCCTATTTAGTTGTCGTATTTCAATTTTCAAGATTATTTTTTGTAGTCAATGCCAAAATTAACTCTAGATAATTTTAAATTAACTACTTTTTTGAGAAAAATTAAAAAGAAATGGTTCATAATTAATAAGGGTAGATTACTCAAAAAATATACAATAATTGTAATCTAATGATTGTCTTAGTTATTGTGAAAATGAAAAAGTGACAACTAAAAAAGGACGGAGGGAGTAGTTATCGGAATACCCCTTAGTCTAAAAAGTCGAAACTACATTTATTAAAAATTAAGAAAAAATATTAAAAATAAGTCAATAAATCTCTTTCTATTAGTTAGCATCTCAAATAAATCAATAAATACAAAATATTATGTATTATTAATTACAATTTACTTTTAAAAATACAAAAGACAACTCACATATGAAAGTCATGTTTTTTTTATAATTTCATCTTTTAGTATGTGTTTTCCTAAAATCTACGCCCACGAACCAAAACTCACCTTAAAAAAGGTATAGTTAAAACTAATTTGAAGTTGACTGAGTTTGTTTTGTTGTTCAGTTTCTCTCAATTAAGATATAATCTCGTTTGAGTCGAATTTTCAATATAGTTTTTTCTATTTTTAAAATTTGAACTCAAAATTTTAGTTAAGAGTAGAATTTTTTTACTACTCAACCACAACTAATATTGGTAGAGAAAAGATAGAAGTTAGATTGCTACACAATAAATTACTGTATAAAAATTATTTCATCTTTAAAACAAGGGGTAATAGTTATTAGGCCCCCTGTACTATTTTTTTAAACAGAAACCTCCCCTGGACTAAAAAAATTCAAATTCGGGTACCATGTACTAACGGTCAACGAGATTCAGGTCTCTGCCGTCAGTCAAATTTAACATTCTGTTAGGGTTACCTGCTACAACAGGTTTTTTTTTTAAACCTGTTGCAGCAGGTAATTATGTAAAAAAAAAATCTTTCTTTCTTATTTTCTTATTTCAAAAATTAAAAAAATTCTTTCTTTTTTATTTTCTTATTACAAATATTTAAAAATTTCAAAAATTAAAAATTTTCAAATTTTCAAAATTTCTTTCTTATTTTCTTATTCCTTAATTTGTTTGTTTCTTTTGTTTAATTATTTTCTTATACTACATTTTCAAATCCAAAATTTCCAAAATTTCAAGATTTCCGCAAAACCAACCACATCCCCGTGCCTCTTCATTTTTTAGTCCACTTTCCTAGATCTAGATCCACAAATTACCAAGAACCCATCTGCACAAACCTAAATCTGAACCAGATCTACAAACCAGCAACCACCCAAACCGCAACTCCACTTTCCTAGATCTAGATCCACAAATTACCAAGAATTCATCTGCATAAACCCAAATCTGAACCAGATCTACAAACCAGCATCAACCCAAACCGCAACTCCATCACAGTCAAACCACAACTCTCTGCTGATGTTGGTGGAGGATGCAGATGCGGCGAGGAGACCATCTATGTCCAGGAGCTTGGTGATGGTGGATGAGGAGTTGCTGGTTGGGTTTGATGATGACGAGGTGGCGGGATCGTAGAGCACCATGATTGGTCAATAAATTAGGGATTTTGTTGTGGTTAAATTAGATGGTCATGGAGGAAGAGAGTGAGATGCGGAGGAGTGAGGAGTGGAAACTGGAAAAAGAGGTGACTATATGACCTCGAAAAATTCTGAATTTTTTTTCCAACCTACGTAAATCCTTCACGTACGTTGGAAAAAAATTTCAGAATTTTTCGAGGTCATATAATTACCATTTCGCCCGCTTTGAAATGTGTACCGGAATAGTAAACGACAAACAATAAAAACCGGAGGGAGTGTATAATTAAAGCGTAAAAGTAAAAAAAAAGAATAACAACATAAAACTAATGAGCTGGTAAATTGTGAGCTCTCTTTACACAAAATATCATTTTCTCATTCTTTCTTTATTATCCAATTTTCAGATACCCTTTTAACTATTTAGATGCTTCAAATCAGTTCATTAGTTAACTTTTTCATCTAAATTGACAGTTAAACATATGCTACTTATGACATTATATTTCTTTTAATAAAGAATGACTTATTTCATAAAATTAAAAGATGTCTTCCTTTATTTTCCTAAAAAAGATGATGATGTAAAAAATCAATTATTTAGATTTCCATTTATTTTTAAGTTAATTGTTTATAATAATAATTTATTTTTTAGTTTTTTTTTATAGGTAGAGATGAGATTTGAACCTGAGTTTGAGACCCTATCGATACCTATGTCACTAGTAAATCAACCAATGAGTTACATTGTCATTGACTTTAGCTTATAATATTATGTAAATTTAGATGATTTTTACAGGGGGATATGAAATTTTATTTCAATGGTCTTTTAAATTCCTTGCAATGAGATTAAGTTGATTTGTAAATTGATCAACCCAAGAAAAGAATGGTGAACTTAGGTACCCTATGTTCCTAAAAATATATATCATTTTAAGCAAAATTGTACGTACTAAAGATATATAGTTGACAACGATTTTTGAGTATTTTTTATAATTTTTCAAATAAAATGTAAGCATGCCCATTGATTCACGAGAATAATGAAAGAGAGTTTAGTTGATTTTTTATATGAAATTGAAAGTTGTGGCTTCAATGACATTTTATATCGAATGGAGGGACTCGAGCACATTAGATGTATCTATCACTCAATACCTCTCCACATAAAAAAATGGACACAATGTTAATTTTTAATTAATATAATAAAAAATAATTGAGGTTTGTCTTTCCATACTAGATTATATTTTTATATTTAAAATGATAATTATTAAGTAAAATATAACTCAATAACGTCACATATTAATTATGTATAGAGGTATCGAGTGATTAATACCCTTAATGTACCTGAAATTTTTTCTATTAATTGAATTAAAAATTTTCTATTAATTAAATTAAATTTTAATACATAAAACTTTTTAGGAAACATTTTATTCTAAAAAACAAACTATATATAATTTAAAACGGACGGACTATTTGTTACCGTTAACTCCATTTATACCCCGAAATACAATTATTATATCTTTTATATTATAATGGATAATGATGTATTGTATAGAAAAGTAAGAAAAGAGAGCATCAGTCACACTGAGCCGAGATCCTGGACAGAGAGAGGAGATCATATTGGGTCCAAAAATAGTAAACTGTAACAGACGTGATTTGCACACAGCTATGAGAATAGCAGAAGGTTGGTAGTAAACTGTAACCCTATATACTTTAGGGTTTTTGATTGAAGAAGGTTGGGAGTTGAAATGCAGCAGAAGGTTGCATGTCATGTCTACCACTGACCGACACGTGTCATGACTTTAAGGCTGAATCTGACTTCGTGATGACGTTGTTACAGTTACTTAGCAAAATATTCTTATCCTCGTAATAGCCATAGGCTTAGAATTAAATTCATTTGAAAAAATGTATTTGATAGTATCATTTTTTTTCCAGCATAAATTTACCTTTAATTTTTTATCTTTAATAATTTGACAATTAATTTTTATTCTGTTATACATTAGTGATAAAGTACCAGTAGATTCAGTTTTGAAAGGTTAATACACTCTACAGTTTTAAATATTTGTCATTTTATTTTAATTAATCTCAAACATTTCTTTTCTATTTATATCGGTCACAAACGTTTTATCTGTTAGTTCAATAAAATTTTATTTGTAAAAAAACAATAACATAGACAAACTACGTAGATTATATTATTTTAATATTTTTGTTCTGACAACCCAGTCTTACACGTAAGAAAATATTTTTAAAAAAATATAAGAATTAAGAAAAATATAATAAAAAATTCAAAAAATACAGAAAAAATCTAATTAAATAGGGAAAATATTTTAAAAAATATATATAAAATAGGAAACATATTTTTTAAAAATATAGAAAATTAAGAAAATCTAATCAAATAAGAAAAATATTTTTAAAAATATAGGAAAAACCTAATAAAATAGGAAATATATTTTTAAAAAATATAGGAAATTATGAAAAAAATAATATAATACGAAATATATTTTTAAAATTATAAAATTATGAAGAACATGCAGTACTGAAGAATATGGTTTGTGTATTTCATTCTTCCAAGAATGTACAGTAGGATAAAAAAATAAAAAGAGAATTTGTATGATAAATTGAGATATCTAAGAAATTAAAAGAGAATTTGGAAAGACTTAAAATTGTGTTGAGAAACTGAAATCTAGTGGATCATACATATTTTATTTTTAGAAATATATTTTTCAAAAATATAGAAAACTATTAAATGTTTCTTATTTTATTAGTTTTTTCTTAAATTCCTATTGTTTTAAAATATTTTTCCTATTTTATTAGATTTTTAAAAATATTTTACCTATTTTATTAGATCTTTATTAATTTTCTATATTTTTAAAAAATATTTTTCCCAATTTTCTATATTTGTTTCCTATTTTATTAATTTTTTTATATATTTTTAAAAATATTTTCCTATTTTATTTGATTTTTCTTAATTTCTATATTTTAAAAAAAATATTTTCTGACATGTGAGACCCGATTGCCAGAAAAAAAATATTAAAATAATAAAATTTAACGGAGTTTCTTTTATTATCAATTTTTTTCATAATTTCTTATTTTTCTTATAATTCTTGTGATATTTTGGAATGTGTTATTTAACATGGCATTCTAGGTCATCAAAAATAATATAAAAAATGCCACAAACGTACAGTTACTGACTACGTATGCAGGTGTTACAGGGAGGGAATGAATGAATAAATAATGGGCAGTGGACAAGCCAAATCTAAACGAAAATGAGTGGAGGAGTCAAATCAATAAAAAAAATCGAGTAGAGAGACGAATTATATTATTAACTATTTTTTATAAAATTATCAATATTCCTATTAAATAACCTACTAGCGTGGTCAATATATACTGTCATTTCCAATTCAAATTTAGTCATCCAGGCAAAGTACATTAAAAAAAGAAAAAATTATAAATAAGTGTAAAACGTAGTAATTCTTTTAAGACCAAACTTTTCCCTTTAAATGCCATTTTTCCAAGAAGTGGAGGGATTACTCAAGAAAAATTCAACAATGCTTTAATTATAATTTGGATTTCATAATAATTGATTTTTTTTAATGCTACTATATTATTGTAAAATAATCTACGCTAGAATGTTTCTGGTTTTTATTTTTTGTCCAATGCTGCAACACATTTTTTTTTTTTTTTTAATAAGCTGAAGATTTTATTCTTGCCTAATAGGATTAGGCAATCAGAAGGGAAGAAAAGAATGTACAGACGATAGCTCCTCTATTGAGGAAGCGACAAAGAAAACGACCCTCAAAAACTACCAATAACGTATCTCAAGAACACTATACTACTGAATAGCCCTCCCCAACGAAAGTAACCATGTAGGGGACAACAACATCATTCCCAAACTGTAAGGAAATGCATGATTTGTGCTCTTTAACCACCTGCAACACATTTATTTACGTAGTAAATTAGTAATGTACGTACGGCTATCGTTCAATTAAAATCAATTGAACATTTTTGCATTTTAAATTAATAGAGCGGGTAGTAATGTACCTAAGAAACACAAACACTTCACTTCTATGTCGTGTTACGTGTCAGTTTTATCTTCGACACTAAATACGACGGATATTCACAGAATATGTATCTGATTTACCATCTATGTCATAGCTCTTTTAATCATAATTTTAATCAATTATTGATGCCAACAAATATTTAATGCAAATTATAGTTGTTAAAAGTATTTATAAAATTAAAAATAATTTAAAATTAAGCGTTTCAATTAGAGATATATATTATTTTCATAAAAAGAAAACTAATTAGAATTCAAATTATTTTTCCACATTTTCCATTAAAAACCCCAAATGATACAAGTTTGTTTAAAATTAATAAATTTAAACAAATAGTATTCAATTTATTATGAAACCTCAGACCAAAATCACATGGAGACAGAGTTTGTGAATATTCAATTTACACCGTGGGTTTCACAACCATTGCGTACAGTGCAGAGCTTCTATAAGTAGGGAAAATATCACATGGAGACAGAAAGTTTGCAGAACAAATGCAACAGAATGACTAAACTGGAGACAGAAAAGGCGAAAACGAAACTAGACAAGTATTTTGGTATAGACAAAAAAGGAAAGTAGAATAAGTAAAATGGGACGGAAGTACATTTAGTTACCTAATAATTATCACTTGGTAACTCTTCAAATAAAAATAAAATTAACATGTCATTTTTTATGTGTGGAGAAATAACGAGTGTTATATACCCTCAATGTACCTAAGATTTTTTGTCGGATAAATAAAGTATATATTTATACCACAACAGACAATACCAATCCTTACAGAGATCATGCCTCCTGTTTATTAACACATGCCATAAACAGAAGAAAAAAAAGGCAAAAATTAATAACTCGTGGAGAAGAAGTTAATGAAGACGGCACCAAAATGATCATGATTATACTAAAAAAAACCAGGCATTCATTCATTCACTCCGTAATAATGATGAGAACAAGACATTACTACTCCAATAAATGAGCAATGCATGAGAACAAGACCGTCTATGGTTTATTAAATGATGATGAACGTTTGGGTTTGAAGTTTGAAAACCAAAAAAAAAAAAACCCTTCTTTTGCTCTGGAAAAAAGAAAAGAAAGCATTGATAGCTTCTTCTTTTCCTTATGGAAAAATAGTGACTTCCGTACAAACCCCAAGAGGAATATAGGGAGACACCAGGAAGCAAAAAGAAAAGGGCTTTTCATCTCACCCTGCAACCAGCTGCTTTGTCACAGCATTTTTTCATCTTTTGGACCTCAAAAGGTTGCGGGAACCAACCAACCCAACATGCAGATTTACCGAAATAAACTCAGCACAAGCAAACAGAGCAGATAAAAAGTTGGAAGACATAAAGTCATGTAATTTCATCAAACCCATGTTTCTTTTTCTACCAGAGATCAAACCAATCTTTCTTTTACCTTATTTAAATAAAGAAAGGATTGATCTGGAGTAATAAAAAGCTAGACTTTTTAACTTTGACCAAACAACAAGCACAAAAGTCACAACCTTTAAGGGTTTGTTTGGCGTTCCGGTTCTAGTCCGAAAAGTGTTGTGGCAAAAGTGCTGTGGGAAAAGCACTTCTGGAAAAGCTAGTATGCTGTTTGGTAAACATTTCTTAAAAGTGCTGTGAGAAACGAGAAGTTATTTTTGGTGTTTGGTAAACATTGCTTTTAGAACTATGATTTGAGTGTAAAATGACTATAAAGGGCATCAGTCATTTTTAGTGTTATTTATTTATATGATTTAATTCAATCTTTTTTTCTAAACAAATAATTTAACTATAATTTTCTAAAAGCTGCAATTTTAACATTTTAAACTATAAAGACACAATTTATTTCAAGTATTAAAATTAATATTTTTTAGTATGTATATAGATTATTTAAATTAATTTATTTCTTTAAACAAATAATTAACATTTTATTAAATAAAGTTAAATATTGAGCACTATTAGGGGTGAACACGGTCAGGTTCAGTCCGGTTTTGAGCTTGGAACCGGATTGAACCGGTAATATCCGGTTCTGATGAGTCTGGAACCGGACAGAACCGGAAATTTCCGGTTCTGTCAGGCCTGGAACCGGACCGAAACCGGCAGTTCGGTCCGGTTCCGGTTCCGGTTTTTTTTTTTAATTAAAAAATATATTAAAAAATTCAATAAAAAATAAACAATTTTTTTTCAATGCCATTAATTAATTCTACAACACATTAACTCAACTATAATCCAAAAAACATCCATAATAAATTTACAAACAAAGCTGCACCATCCATAATCAATTTACAAACATCTAATGAATTTACAAACAAAGCCACAATCTAAAAAAACATCCATAATTAAATTAAGTATCCCAATTGAACTCAAAGCCACAATCCAAAAAAACATCCATAATTAAATTAAGTATCTGCAAAGCCACAATCTAAAAAACATCCATAATTAAATTAAGTATCCCAATTGAACTTAAAGCCACAATCCAAAAAAAACATCCATAATTAAATTCTAAAGTAAGCATCAGCTTCCTTGCCAAAACCTGTCCAGCCTCCCAGCTGAAACAAAAATACCATGGTCACTTAAATGTAAGGAAAACATCAAAATGCAGAGAAGGCACCGGCCGTTCATCTACATCCAAGAAGACAAACTCTTCCTCTTCCTGCGCAGCACCAACAAGATAATACTTGTCATTATTAAAATAAGTAGTAGTATAATGATTTTAATGTTAAGGATCTAGTAATAACTATATGGCTTCTTTTAGCATTAAGAACTTGACTAACCTACAACCATCAATTAATATCCATCACTGGAGGTGCAAATGTAATGTTCGCAAGGGCTGCCATTTACAGATGATTAAAATTAATCACAGTCACATGATAAAAATAACCAATTCATAGCTAAAAAATTTAAAACTTAAATATTACCTTTCTCAAGCTCATCAATCTCCTTGTCCGTCTCTTCATTCTTAGAATGATATTCATAATTTGGTGCTCTCAACCAATCTTCAGTGCAAACCAGGGCCTCTACAATTTTTGCGGACAAAGAGCTTCGAAAATCATCAAGGACGCGACCACTACAACTAAATGCAGATTCTGATGCGACGGTAGAAGTTTGAATAGCTAACACATCCCGTGCTATCAATGAGATAGTAGGAAATCGAATACTATTAACCTTCCACCAATCCAAAATGTCAAAAGATTCTGAATTCGGTATCATCTCTTCATGAAGATAACGATCTAACTCTGTTTTTTTTTGTCCTACCTCTCGTTGAGCCATTTCTTGTCGATACTTATATTCATAGGCACATGCAGCTGATCCATATTCACCATCAATATCATCCTCTAAATCTAATGAAGAAGCTGCTGCAACACCAACAGAAGAAGCTTCTGCAGCCCCACCCATCTTGCCAATCTCCTTTTCATACTCTTCAAATAATTGAATAAGTCTACTTCCAACTTTTGCAACTAACACCACTGCACTGCTAGACTCATACATGTTGTTAATTAGATAATTCGTGTAACCCATCTTGTACCTTGGATCTAACACGACAGCAATAAACAACATCACATTGATTTTTTCTGGATCTCCCCAATATTTGTCACACTTTTTCTTCATTTGCAAGGCCATTCCAGCCACCTCAAGATCAACATTGTTGCACATTTTTTTCAACCTAAAATCAACCTCACTCACTTTATTCAAACAAATGTTGGACGTTGTGTATTTTGTACCCGAAACACTTAAAGTAAGCTGGTAGAAACATTTCAAAAATCTAACCATGTTCTTAATATGAACCCAATCTTCTTCCCCGGGAATACCCTTTCTACAATCAAGTTCTTCATCATAACCAACTTCACTTGAAAAATTAGAATCCAACCCCGCATATCTATCAAACACAGTTTTTAATTTTAAGGCTGTTTCTAACATTAAGTAAGTCGAGTTCCATCGGGTGCACACATCAAGACACAACATAGCTTCACTATCTATCCTTTCTTCCCCAATACATGCTTTGAATTTTTCATATCTATTCGGGGATTGCCTCACATATCTAACTGCATTTCGGACTCGAATAATTGAAGGAGTAGCAAGTTTTATTCCATCGCTAACTACTAGATTCATTATATGTGCAACACACCTCATATGTAGAAACTCCCCACTCAAAACACTACCCTTCCAATGATTTACTCTTTTTTTCAAATACCCCACCGCAACAGCATTCGAACTAGCATTATCAACAGTCACAGACATAACTTTATCAATACCCCACTCCAGCAAACATTTCTCAATCAATTTACCAATGACCTCACCCTTATGACTAGAAATTGGACAGAAATTTATAATTCTTTTTTGCAACTTCCAATTTGAGTCAATATAATGAGCAGTCAGACACAAATAATTAATCTTTTGATTAGATGTCCATGTGTCCGTAGTAAGACAAGCCTTCCTACAATTAAATGACATGCTACTTTTTAGTTTCAATCTTTCCTCCACAAACATCTCATAACAATCCCTCGCTACAGTAAGTCGTGAAGGCACTACAAACTTAGGTTGCAGTACAGAACAAAAGTGCTTAAAACCTAAACCCTCTACCATTTTAAAAGGTTTTTCATCAACAATAATCATGTATGTCAATGCCTTCCTACACATGTTCTGATCAAATTTCCATGTAACTAACACACTCTCATTACTCCGATTGAAAGTTAACAGAGATTGATCCGATGACACATCACTATTGACTGCCGCTGTTGAAAAATGGCCCTTTTTTACACTTAAACAAGTGCTTCCTAATTGCAGTTGTGCCAGCATTACTAGGATCATACTTATACTCATTTTTTTTGCAAAAATTGCATCGTACCTTTGTTTCGCCATTAAGAGTCGTAAATTCCGAGACATGACTCCACACAAATGACCTCTGTTTTCTTTTCTTTCTCTCAGTTGCTTCTACCTCTTGACTGCCTTGCACTCCATCTGCCCCCACAGTTGCTTGTGCCTCTTGACTGCCTTGTATCTGACTTTGTTGCGTAGATGAAGTCTCAGTATGTGCTTCCACTCCATCTGCCTCCACTACCTATACAAAAAATAAGACACCATATTAAGGAACTGAACTAACACATGCTTTACTGGATACAATCAGAATGCTTTAGATTTTGTATACATCAGGAACTTGAACTGATCTTGATAATTTTTCATGTGGAATTCATAGTACACTAATTTCTGTCGCAATAGGATGAGAAGAAAGCAGCCCATCATCAAATTAAAAGTCACTAATTAGGTTTAACAATCTACTGTAATCGACTAAAATTAATCTTTTAAAGTAATAGACCCGTAAGGACACCCGGGAAGCCTATTGGATAAACATTCCAAGAAAACGACGATTTTCCCATTATTCAACAAGAGAAGAAATGACACACACAGAAATTTTCTCTTAAAGAAAGAAAAGGAAAGAAAGAAATAAATGATAAATTGACTTACATTGTTTGTGTTCATGTTCTTCGTGGGCGGCGAGGGAGCGACGGAGCTGTGAGATGGAGAGAACGACGGAGGGAACGACGGAGGGAACGACCGAGCGTCTGCGTGGGCGGCGATGGAGCGACCGAGTGAGGGAAGGTCTGAAGAGCGGCGCGAGGGAAGGTCTGAAGAGTTTAGGTTTTAGGTTTAGCGAGAGGAAATGAAAAAATTGTGTTTTAGTTTAGGTTTTGGTAAAAACTAAATCATCCAAAATATAAAAAAACAATTAATAAAAATTTGGCGTGGGAGGGGATTCGAACCCCCTCCCTTTAGCTAAAAAAAAGAGTTTTAACCACTGAAGCAAAGGAAAGTTTTGTTAAATATTGCATATATATATATTTATAATATATAAATATATATATACCGGTTCTTCCGGTTCTACGGTTCGGTTTACGGATTTTGGTAGAAGCAGAACCGGACAGAACCGGAAATTTCCGGTTCTGCTACTAGTAGAACCGGACTGAACCGGAACTTTTCAATTCGATCCGGTTCGGTGCAAAATGCTCCGGTTCCGGTTCGGTTTCCGGTTCAATCCGGTTTTTGAACACCCCTAAGCACTATTTTAAAATTTTACATATATAAAATCACAATTATCTATTGATCATTAATCTATTACCTATTGAGTTACTTTTTTTATGCGAATACATCAATAATATTTTTTTAATTTTTTAAGAAATTAATGTAACATAAATTTCTACTTTGACTCCGTCATATTATTCAAATAAACATAAAAGTTGGTAAATAACATTACAATATTTACCATATGGTTCAATTATTAAAATACTCTACTAAATATTTAAAATATTAGGATCTTATTTTTTATTTTGGTATTGTCACTAACTAATTGATATTCAATCTTACATTAAATGATATAAAATGACTATAAAGGACACAATTTATTTTTGACATTATAATTAATATTTTTTAGTATATATATATAGATTATTTAAATTAATTTATTTCTTTATACAATGAAAGTAACATTTAAATATTAGTTGTGACACATTTATTAATTTTTTTACTTGTATTTAAAAAAAATTATTATATATAAACATTTTTTTTAATAATCTGAAAATTATTATATTTTGATTGTATTTTTCTTTCTTTTCTTTTCTTCCTGTATGCATTTTAGTTGGAAAATGCAGGAGTGGAGATTTTGATGTGCTTGGATGGCTGAAGAAGAAAACTGGTAATGGAAGAAGAGAAGAATGATGAAGCTAGTACTATTTTTTATTGAGGGAAATGAGGAAAGAATGAATTCATTAACAAATCTACAAGGATTAACAAATCTACAAGGATTCAGATTACACAAAACACCATTCTACTACAATACCTTCATTTCTAATATATACCAGAATACACATGGCCTTATCGTAGAAGTAGGAGCTCGCCAACTTTATCTCAGAGTGGGTGGGAACACTACCAATGCAGAATGGATACATCAAGACCTGTGCTACGACCTTAACAGGGTCCAGACGCCTGCCTGCCTCCATAACTTTCCGTGCAACATAGTCTGCAATATTAGCACCACAGCTTACTCCAACTAGAACACATCTGTTTTAACAACATCACGAGTTAGATGGAAAAAAAAGGGGAAATAAGGACAATAATTTGGAGACCAGCATATTTGTTACTATGTAAGCTTCAATCAAAGTATAACATTCACAACAGATCAGGATTATATGGTTTGAGATTCGGCCAAATTCAAGCCCCAATCTCACATCTATCAAGCAAGGTATGCAAATACCATAAAGAAACGGACACACAAGATTGACCACCAACTTAAAGTGTTATAGAAATAAATGAGGAGCAAATAGTGACAGTTTTCTGACCTGCGTTACCTATGTGATCTAGAAACCATATAAACAACCCTGTTAAATTTCATTGTTCAATTTAAGATATTCATCTCACATGGCTTCTTATAGTACTAAATTAAAAAAAAGACCATCTCCCACAAGTTATCATAATTGTAGCAGCAATGCTAGTTTTCTATTGCAACCACAGATCATTTATTATGTTCTGTGACTCCTGCAGAAAGTAATGTATTTATCCAGACAAATGATGTATGGTTTTCAATTTCACTATATTGATCACTCATGCTCAACCCAGGACCACCGATATAAAGAAAAAAGTATGCATTTTATCAGATTTTTACAAAGCACCAAGTTTGCATTGTATTGTACCCACATTCACCTTCACTAATAACTTCGAGTACTAACTTTGCAACTAAAGAATCTGTAATCTGAGTTATAGATGTCTATGGGCCATGTTAAGATACGACTACTAAGGTAAAATCTAGATCACTAATCTCCCTACTCATATGCACAAACCCCCAGCCATACCTTGGAATGCCAAGCATATTAATATGAATCCTAGGAAGCATTCAGCTGGATGATCATTCCTAAATGCCTCAAAAGAATCCTCATTGGTTAATCTTAAAGTCATAGTATACGTGCTACTATAAGGTTGGCAGTTGGATGCCAGTAGTGATTTTGCCTATATTCCCAAATAAACTGCTAAAAATAACAATATCAAGCAACTCAAGTGACAGAAAAATAGAAATCAATTTAAAAAATGAAGTTAAGGCATTCCATCACTGAGGATATTAGAAATACAATCATTCTACAAAATGTAACTCAGATTAACCAGAGTGCTACCTAGGTATCAAAATCGACCAAACAAAATAACCAATCAAGCAAATGATGAAGCATCAGATCCAATTCCAACCAAGCGAACAGAATCCTTAAAAAATACCCATCAAACATACTGTAGAACAAAACCCAAAAAGAAAAATAGAAAGGGAATTTGAGGAAAGCGTACCATTTTGGAGGTAGGGAACGTACTCGGTGGCGGAGAGGTGCATCCTGATGTCATCAAGGGTTTCGCACTGGCAAAGATTATTGTAATCGGCGGCAGTGAGGAGATTTTAATCTGAATCCAAGAAAAGGAAACCCTAAAATGATTGAGAGGTGACAGATAGATCTAAACACAAGTGATTTCAGACGGACCTGACTTGGAGAGAAGCGATTCGGAGGCGGCGAGCAGCTTGGAGGAGGCAGATCTCTAGCTTCTGGAGTGGGAGTTAGAGCGAGAGAGTGAAGACAAGTGCAGGAGGAGAAGTTGTTTGGAGTTGATGGTGGACGATTGTGGAGGAGAAAGGATTTTCTAGGGTTTGTTGTTATGTAGAGATGAGAAATCGTGTGAATGAAAGGAATGAAGGAGAAATGTTTTGTTTATATAGGTGGTTATTTTGTAAATAAGTGAACATGACTCCAATATTTTTGTCCACTTCAATTATTTGTCCAGCTTCCCGCACGGATTGGAACGCAGCGTTGGCTGCTGGGGGAAAATAGTGCGTTGGCCTTTCCCTTGATTTTTCAAGGGATTAGGAAGCCAACTTTCTAAAAAGCTGGGTTCAACCCTTAACCCCAAACATTCAATACCAGCTTTTCCAATTCAACCCAACCCAACTTGGAATGCCAAACACTATCTAAAAGGTTTTTTCAATCCTAAAGAAAACCCAAAACATTAAACTAATAAAAAAAACAAAAATATGAAGCAAAGAGAAAAGAGGTTTATTATCATGAGACTTGTCTTAGCCTTAGGAACCCAAAATTTCTTGTTGTTGGATCTGATCAACGTTGAACGTAGGGATACAACATTGTTGAATCGATTTTTCTCCTGATCATCAAACTCAACCTTTTCTGTATCCGGCAGTTGCAGACGCTCAGAAGGAACAAAAAAAAAAATCAATTAGCTTATTTCCACACTTAAAAATAAATTATCTTATTATGTTCTCATATTTTCTTAATTTCTTTTATCAACTTTTCTTGATATGATAACTTCCACATTTGTTACAATTTATTTTTAGAATCAGCTACTTTTTTTTATAAAAAAAATATTTTTAAAAAATATAGAAATTAAGATAAATCTAATAAAATAAGAAAAATGTTTTTAAAAAATATAGAAACTTAAGAAAAATATAATAAAATAGGAAAAATATTTTTTAAAAATATAGAAAATTAAAAAAATCTAATAAAAATATTTTAAAAAATATAGAAAAACCTAATAAAATAGAAAAAATATTTTAAAAATCTAATAAAATATGAAATATATTTTAAAAATTAGAAAAATATGAAGAATATGCAGCAATGGAGAATAGGGTTTGTGTATTTCATTCTTCCAAGAACGTGCAATAGAATAAAAAAAATAAAAGGAGAATTTGTATGATAAATTGATATGTTTGAGAAATTAAAAGAGAATGTGGAAAGAATTGAAATTGTGTTGTGAAACTGAAATCTAGTGGATCCTACATATTTTGTTCTTGGAAATATATTTTAAAAAAATATAGAAAAATTATTAGATTTTTCCTATTTTATTAGTTTTTTCTTAATTTCCTATATTTTTATAATATTTTTTCTATTTTATTATATTTTCCTATTTTATTATATTTTTCTTAATTTTTAAATATTTTAGAAACATTTTTCTGACGTGTGGGACCTAATTGTTAGAAAAAATATTAAATAATAAAATCTAACGGAGTTTTGTGTCCGTTAATATTTTTTTTACAGCTGGGACTATATTGAACTAACGGATAAAACGTTTGAGACCGATAAAAATAGAAAAAAACGTTTTTGACTGATTAAAATAAAATGACAAACATTTGGAACCGTGTGGTGTATTAAACCTTCGAAACTGAGTTTCTACTGGTATTTTATCACCAATGGGTAAGAGAATAAAAGTTAGGTGTCAAGTTATTAAGGATAAAAAATTATGGGTAAATTTTACACCGAAAAAGAAATTTGGATATTAAATACACTTTTTTCTCAAATAATTGTTTAAAAAGGAAAAGAAAAAAGAAAAATGAAAGAAGAAAGTGACTGATCCTAAAAATAAATTGTAATAGATACGGAAGTTACCATATTAAGAGAAATTGAGAAGATATGAGAACATAATAGGATAATTTCTTTTTAACTACTTCAGTGAGGAAATAAACTAATTGAGTGTGAAAATAAAAACTCTTTAATAATAATTGGGTTAATTTTTATGTTCGTTAATTAAAATAAAATTTAAATAACTCAAATAATTATGAAATAATTATATACATTAACGAGACTTAAGTACTCCATTAATGTAATCAGTATCCATTTATCTACCTTCTAATAATTATCATAACTTTTTTTCCATTTGTCATAATTTTTTTCCTTTTAGTGCTATAAGAGAGTTGTGACTAAAAATGTTTGTGTGTTTGAACAATCTTTTGCCATCAGTTTCCTTTGTATCTTTTAGATCTACTCATAAGCTAGATGGAGATGATGAAATATTAGAAAGTGGGTTAAAAGATACTGATACTCCAGAAGAGTAGAAGCTACTGTGATTCAGTTTGTAAATTATCAACTTAAGTTATAAGATAAAAAAATGAAAGGTTTACTTTATGTGTTATTTATACTCCATTCGGTGCAAATTAAACGTCGTTTACTATTTGCGCACGCATTTTGAGGAGGTCGGCACGTACGTTCGAAAGAAAGTACGGAATTTTTCGGAGTCAAATAGTGAGTTATCCGGCCTCCTTGAGATGCGTGCGCAAATAGTAAAAGACGTTTAATTTACACCAGAGGGAGTAATATATTACTCCCTCCGTCCCTAAATAGATGTCGCCCGCACTGTAGATACGCATATCGAGGAGGCCGGACGACGCACTATTTGACCCAAAAAAATTCCGATTTTTTTCTTAAACGTAGGAAAATGATTAACGTACGTTCGAAAAAAAGTACGAATTTTTTTGGGGTCAAATAGTACGTCATCCGACCTCTTCAATATGCATATCTACAGTGCTGACGACATCTATTTGGAGACGGAGGGAGTAGCGATTTAGGCCTACGTTATGAGCCTGAGTTTTATCGAGATTAAAAGTTTTTTACAAAAATGAAACTAAATTAATCATTTAAAGTTAAATAATTATTAATTAGTATACATTAATAGTTTATTATGAAGTCATACTAGTGAAGGTGTGGGGTAGTGCAGAAAATTTGATGAGGAGAATGGGGTGGGGCCCGCAGAGGTGTGGGGTTGGGGGTTTTCATGGTTTTGGGAGAAGAAATATGGCTAATGATGAAAATTGGAATTGACAAATACTCATCATAGCTTCTGCATTAATTGGAATTGGGAAACCCAAAGTTAATTTTGGCGGCATGAATTGTGACTGTGACTGTGACTGTGACCTGTGACTTGTGACTGTGACTGTGTGTCTGTGACAGGGTGATTACATGCATCCTTTACTCATCCTTCATTTTCATTGATCCGTATTCTCCGTATATTTTATTTTGAATTCCAGTATATTTCAGTAAATACTAATTAAATATTGATTGAGATAACTGCTCTTTGGTCCAAAATGTATAACTTCCTTACATCCTAATATTCAGTAGGAAACGCATATCGAAAAGACCGGATGAGCACTATTTGACCCCAAAAAATTTCGTACTTTTTTTCGAACCTACGTTAATCCTTAACGTATTTCCGAGAAAAAATTCGAGGCAAAATTGTTTCAAATAGTGACTGTTCCGGCCGTCTTAAGATACGTTCCGGAACAGTAAAAGCAAATGCTAAAACGTCATACATTTCGGACCGGAGGGAGTATAATCGGTATATATTGATACTATTTTATTTCAGTTTTAAAATTTTAAGCGAAATAAAGAAATGTATTCATGAATTAAATTTATATATTCTATTCATTATTATCCTCATCATATTCTAATTTATGTTAAGCATTGTGTATAAAAAAATATTTATTGATATAATTTAGGATTTGTATTTTGACCGAAATTAGTACATATAAACCGAAATGCTTATCGAAATGGGATTGATGACCTATATTCACATGCCCCCATTCTGTATTCATACTCCTACTCCTTTTTTTTCTACTATCCTTATTCTAAAAAGGATACTTAAGAAGAAAAAGAAAAAGCAATAAGCCAATAGCCACATCTAAATTTAAAACAGTGCAGTTTCCTCTGATTACAAAACAAAGGTTACAAGATAATCCTTCAATGTATCACTCAATTATAATTTCATCCCTTAACTACTGTAATAATCACATTCATCCTTCAAAACATGGCTGTCCTCATTTATCCCAAGCTTATCAACCGTTACCCAAAACCATCCCTAATGACTATATTAGTTAATTTACTGTTATCTTACTATTACCCAAATCAACCCTAGGTTGCCACAAAATTTTTACACCTATAAAAGTTTCATCAATTCTTTAATTTTTTTTGGTTTATGTTGATAACTAACTAATTTACTAAGGATAGTTTTAGGTAACGGTAAATAACCTAGGGACAAATGGAGGTACTTTTATTTATATATAATTGGGGGATGAATATGACTATTAAAATAGTAAAAGGAGGAAATTGAAAATGGAGTCGGGACGTTTCGTTGACGAGTATAGCATTACTAAAAAAACAAAGGCCATGTGATGAGATGATTGACCAATGAAACGAACACATCACTTAGGACATTTTTAGGGTTTTTTTGCAGAATAGAATGCTCATATTATAAATGACTTTCGAATTAATTAAAATTGTAATTATAAGTTTATCTTCATCTTCTTAAGCTTAAGAATCTTAGTTTCATTTAAATTAGGCAACCCTTATTAAGTAAAACTAGAATTTTCATCTTCATCCCTTCAAATCAATTGGGTTTGCCTTAGGTTTATCATAGATGAGTCTAAGTTTGCAGTTGAAAGACCGTTAGATTCTTATCAATTTAGCCCTTAAGGATTTAAATTTGTGGAATTCTAAGTTTAATTCTTTGTATTTTGTATACTTTCTTGAAAGGGTTAGTAGTATTTTACTATTTTATCCTCCTGAATTATTGAGGTGAAGCCACGTTTTGTTTTTAGTAAAAGGGGTAAAATATTACTATAATTCAAAGAACCAGATCCTTAATATACCATAATAACATTATCCCGTACAACAATCCTTGATTGGAATTTTCATTAAAAAAAATAAAATCCTTGATAGGAGTTACAAGGGCTAAAACAGTAATAATTCAAAACTAAGTCATCTTCAACCTCCCTTCATTTCCTTACTCATCCGAACACATCCCCCATTTTTTAAAACCTTTATACACACATGGATGATCAATCTCAACACAGAGACCACTTAAAGACCCATTTCATCCATGTCATCCATTTGTCAACACAATCAAACACACATACCTTTATTCTTCCAAAACCCCACAACTTAGCTCTTAATCTCTTCCTTCTTCTTTCAAAATAACAACAACTAAGAATAGGACTTACTCATCTATCTCCTCCATCGGGGGCGGAAGGAGGGGGGCAGGGCGGGCTCAGGCCCGCCCAAGAATTTTAAATTTCGGCCCACCTATATGTATTAAGCCCAAAACTTGATTATTTTTTTTTTCTCTCAGTTAGATTATGTATCAATTTGATTAACCATAAAATAAAATCTTAATTTTTTCATTTATTTTCTTAATAAATTTAGATTTTATACTTAAGTATTACTATTTATTTAGCATTTAATCATCAGCAAATATTTTATTATGATGATGCACTCATTTCTAAAAAAATCCTCTTTATTTCTATAACTATAAATACAACCCTTTACATTCATTAATGTTGCTATTTTTATTTAGTAATCAATGTTTTGAGTTGACTATAATTATCAAGAATTTAACAAAATTTACTATAAAAAAGTAATTATTCGTCAAACTTTTTATTTGTTATACAATATCATTACATATTTCAATTATACTACACGAAAAATAAAAATTTATTATTTTTACGATGTAGGAGACAAATTATATTAAATAATTAGTGTAAACGAACCATTTCTCTTTCATGGCTCGACGATATTCAAATAAATTTAATTTTATATTTGGAAAAATGAAAATTATTATTAATTCAAACTATTTTTGAACCATAAAATAAAACAGACAGGACATTTTTCACAAGCCAACTTCTTTCTTTCTTTCTTTTTCTCCAATTTGGTCCTTAACTCATTCTTTTACAACGCAATATTATTTTCTACATAAACATACATTTACAATACTAATGATCCAAATTTTTATTCTCACCTTATAATTATTAGAGTATCTAATTAGCTAATTAAATTATCTAAAATTCTTCTAATAAAACTATGGGACGTTACAATTCTTCCCCTCATAAAATAATTTCGGCTATTTTTATTTATTTAGTGTTCATTCATTCAAGCCTTGTTGATCATTATTTCAAGAGGTGATCGAAATATCTTAGATCAAATGGTAGCGGAACAAAAATATTCTTAAGGAATGTAATTTTTTTTTTCACCGATACCGCTTTCTCTTGTGAGGTCAGTTTTACTCTTATTCGTAGCTTGAAAGTCAAAGTATTTACTTATGGAACTATTGCTTCAAAGAATCATCCTAAAAAATTAAAACATTGGCTTCTTGCTTTAAAAATGAAATGAATGGCGTTTCTTGCACGTAGAGAGAGTGACAGAGCAGTAGAGCTGTAGTACAATAACATGTACTCCAACAAAGGTAAGGGTTTATGAAATCATCTTTTATTACTGTTTTTTTGGGTATCTTTTAGCTCTAATCATGAACTAGATGGAGATGATGAAATATTAGAAAGTGGGTTAAAAGATACAGATAGTCAATAAGAGTAGAAGCTCCTCCGTCCGGAATTTTATAAGTGTTTTTTTAGTTTTTTTGAAAAAACACACTATTATTTGTCTTTCTAATTTTTTAAGTGGTGAGATAACTATTATACTCCTACTTTTTCTTTTCTTACCCGATTATTTTTTGTCTTTACATAAATAGTATGTTGGTAAATTCGAAAAAAGATAAAGGGTAAAATCATGTCAAAAGTGAGTCATCAAGTCCTCCTTAATGTGTCTGCCCAAACCTAGAAAGATACTTATAAAGTTCCGGAGGGAGTACAATAAATGATTCAGTTTGTAAATGTATCGTTTTTGTTATCAACTCAAGTTACAAAATAAAAATATAGAAGGTTTACTTTATGTGTTATCTATAACATATTAGCGATTCAGGCCTACGTTATGAGTCTAAGTTTTATCGAGATTAAAAGTTTTTTACAAAAATGAAACTAAATTAATCATTTAAAGTTCTAAATGATTATTACTACTAAGTTAGTAGTTTATTATGAAGCCATACTAGTGAAGGTAGGGGCAGTGCAGAAAATTGGATGAGAAGAATGGGGTGGGGGCCAGAGATGGGGTTGGGGTTTTCATTGTTATGGGAGAAGAAATGATGGTTAATGACATCAAAAGTTATAATGAGTATTTCCCAATCAGATGTGATTAGTTGACTTTCAGCGAGACAACCAAGAAATGACCTGAAAAAAGTTGCAAGTAGAAATAAAAACGTGCTTCCATTGTACCTGCGGCTGGATCCTCCCCTCCGGTCAGCTCACTGCTGCCGGAGTACCCAAAATACCAACTGCCCACTGCAGTTGGCGTAAAATCAAACCTGTTTTGCCTCCTCTTCTCTTGCTCTGTTTTGGTCATTTTCCCTGTGGCTCGCTGGTTTCTTCAGTTCTTCCTTGGTAGTAGTTGTGAATCTTACCCCTCTTTATCCGAGCTCGCTACTGGTACCTTCTCCGTCTTTCTCTCCGACGGCGCCTTGTCTGCGTACAGATGCAGTTTGTCGTGTCGGTCCTTTGTTTTGTTTGGCTTTGTTTGGGTTGAAGGGACTTCGTGGGCCCTTTTTGTGTTCTTTTTTGCAGATAGATCGCTTCTTGTGCTCATCGACCATCCGATCCGGCGAGTTGTGTGGGGGGGGGATAGTCTGTTCTCGTCTCGCACACCATCTGTTTGAGTTATTGCCCCTGTGACTTTGTATTCAGTTTTCTCCCTCGGGGACCTGGGAGATTTCTCTGATCTCCTTTTCGTTGTCACACTATGCAACGTCCTTATCCTCCTTCAGACCGATCGACTATGGGCAGTGTCTCCTACTACCTTGAGAATCTTCCCCTTCATGTAGACCGAAGGGCTTTGAGGTATTTAATTACAAACCGTTGGCGATTTCCTCGTTACGGGCAGTTGGTGGATGTTTTCATCTCGAATCGTAGAAATAGAGCTGGCAAACGCTTCGGGTTCGTCAGGATGGACAATGTCAGGAACAGGATTGACATGGAGATTGCGCTAGATAATCAGCATATTGGTGCATCTGAAATAAGGTGCAGTCTGGAGAGACATGGGCGTGGACGTCGAACCGTGGCGAACAAGACTCCGGGTGGTTATAATAAACCCCCTGAGAGGCCTAAGCCTAGAAGGGAAGTCCTCCGACTACATGGTAAGGATGGTCCAGCTTCCAGTGATATGAAGAAGCAGAAACACATTGTTAAAAATGTGGATTTGGTGAATCCGAGTCAAGGGGCTGGGGAAAATTCCCAAAATTCCCAAAATTCTCAGCCAGGATTTTCTGAGGTGGTGGAATTGTATATTCCACGGGAGAACAAAGCTTGGTTATGTCGTAGTGCTGTTGGAATTTTAAGACGTTTGGAAGATATTCCGGAGATCCAAGAGATGGTGCTGGATTTAGGATGGATTTGTGAAGCAAGAATTATGGGAAGGGGTCTGGTACTTCTGGAATTTGATAGGGAATCTGAGTATGAAAAAGCTTTGACTTCTTCGTGTTCATTTTCCAAGGACTTGTTTTCTAAAGTGGTCCCATGGGAAGAGGTATCAGGTGAAGGTGGGCGCTTATGTTGGGTTCATTGCACTGGGATACCCCTGCAGGTATGGGGTCAGCAGACTTTTAAAGCTTTGGGAAACAAACTGGGAAGTTTCGTGGCCACGGACGAACATTCTTTGTCACGAAAACGATTGGATGTGGGGCGAATTCTGGTGTCAACGACGTCGCTATCCGTGATGGAATCCATCACGGTCAAGGTGGGAGAAGTCCTGAACATAGTAGTATGTAAGGAGGAGCCTATGCAAGGAGCTGTTTCACACTTGGATTGGATGGTTGGAGTTCATCAAAGGGATGAAGAAACAGACGATGAAGAGAGCGTCGAAGATGGAAATAGCGTTAAACAAGGCGATATAGGGGAAGGGGAATCAGTGGCTGGGGCAAACGTCCCGGAAATCAGTGGGCAATTGGCCAACCAGGGAGACCCATTTCAGTTTGTTACGATGCGCAACCACAAAGTAAAGAGGCTGACAGGCAAGACTGGTTCGCTAGTAGTCACGAAATCGGATGAGACTTCTACGTTTCGAGCGAATGTAGTGGACGACGAGTCAATTAAGAACATGAATCGCATCTACGATTTGTCGATTTTGGAGGGACACATGTGGGACATTGGCAAGTCTTTGTCCCTCACAACTCATGTTAATGAAAAGGCAATTAAAGCCTTTGACAGAGAGAGGTTTGAGGCTGAAGTTGAGTGCTTCCGCGCTTGATTGTCGGAGCCTTCCGTGTCTTTGTTCAGTGTTATGGTGCGGTTGATGTCTTGGAATTGTCGTGGGCTGTTGTCTTCGGTGAAGCGGTCATTTATTAGAAGGATGATTCGGCGGGAGTCGCTGGAGGTTGTTTTCTTGCAGGAGACTAAAAGAGAATTAATCTCAGACTTCTTTGTTAACTCGTTGTGGAATTCAGCGGACATGGATTGGGATTGGGTTCCTGCTAGAGGCAGATCTGGTGGCCTATTAGCTTTGTGGGATAAGAAGAAATTTGAGGTAACTGTTAAGATGTCTGGGGACAGATTCATGTGGCTCGAGGGCTGTCACACTAACACCAAATTACGTTGCGCCATGATTAACATTTATGCTTATAATGAGACAGACAGTAGAGGGGAGCTCCTGGATCACCTCCACAACTTGATTGGGAACTGCCCTTTTCCTGTGCTAGTTGCGGGGGATTTTAATGAGGTATTATGGCCGTCGGAAAGGAGCAACGGTGAAGTCATCACTAAAGGTATGGAAGAGTTTAAAAAATGGATAGAGGGCTGTTCATTAATTGACACACCCCTTGTTGGTAGGAAGTTCACTTGGGCTAACGTGGTGTGTCGAAGTAAGCTGGACAGAGTGCTTATGCAAGCGGATTGGCATCTGAAATTTCCTCACCTCAATCTGAAGGCGTTAAGTAAAAATGCTTCCGACCACACACCCTTACTTCTCAGCGTTGACAGGGTTAACTGGGGACCCACTCCCTTCCGAGATTTATCTGTCTGGTGGGATCAGAAGGGGTTTTATGAGCTGGTTAAGGGATTATGGGCCGAGGCAACTGACATTTTTCCAGGTAATTTCCATTACCTGCGAAAGATGAAGTGGCTTAAAGAGAGATTGAGACGCTGGAACAAGGATGTCTTCGGAAATATTGGGGTCAAAATTAAGTCTTTACAGGCGCAAGTAGACAAGTGGGATGTTGTTGAAGATGTGAGAACATTGTCGGAGGAGGAAAAACAGGAGAAAGAAGAGGCTGTTCGTGCCTTATGGGAAAAACAAGACCAAGAAAGCCGTGTTTGGCAGACTAAGGCTAAGGTTAGATGGGACTCCTTGGGTGACAGAAATACTAAGTTTTTCCATCTTAAGGCTAGATACCAGAATTCTAAGAACAACATTACACAGATCAAGGAAAGGAATACTAGATTGTGTACTCCGATAGAGATAAAAGAGGCAGCTTCCCGTTATTATTCTTCCTTCTTTGCTTCGGTTCGCTGGGATAGACCGAGGTTACAGGGCATGGGGTTTAAGAGTCTGAACAGTGAGGAGACAGCTTGGTTGGATAGAGAAGTGTCGGGGACAGAGGTGTGGGAGGCTGTCAAGCAATGCGGGGGCGATAAAACGCCGGGTCCAGATGGTTTTTCTTTCGCTTTCATCCAAAAAGCTTGGGGTATTATAGGTGGCGACTTGTGTTCGTTGGTGATAGAATTCTTCAAAACAGGGATCTTTCCTCGTGGTGCTAATTCGTCTTTCCTAACTCTGATCCCTAAGGTTGATTCACCTATTCGATTCTCCGAATACCGCCCAATAAGTTTGGTTAGTAGTGTTTACAAGGTCATTGCTAAAATTCTAGCCAACCGTTTGGGATCTGTCATCTCCTCTATAATCAGCAGTGTGCAACATGGGTTCTTAAAGGGAAGCAGTACCTTAGATTGCGTTATGATAGCCAACGAAGTCACTCATTTCCTCAAGTCCAGTCAGCGTCAAGGGTTCTTGTTCAAGCTAGATTTTGAGAAAGCCTATGATTCTGTTGAATGGAACTACCTGGACGATGTTCTTGGTCTCATGGGTTTCAGCCAGAAGTGGCGAGGATGGATCCAGCAGTGCTTACAGACGACTAAAGTTTCTGTTCTTATCAATGGGTCGCCGTCGCGGGAGTTTGATGTCGGAAGAGGTCTCAGACAAGGATGCCCTATGTCCCCTTTTTTATTCAATATTGTTGCTGAAGGTCTACATCAACTTCTTACTAGAGCGAAGACAGAGGGCTTACTTAGGGGGTTGGGAAACGATAATAGAGGCTGGAACATTACTCATTTGCAATTTGCAGACGACACGATGATCTTCGTGAATAACGACGAGGAGGAAATCATGTGCGTCAAAGGGATATTGAGGTGGTTTGATGCTTTTTCCGGCCTGAAAGTCAACTATTATAAGAGTACCCTGGCGGGTGTAAATGTGTACAGCGGTCTGGGTACAGCAGTTGCGAGGAGGGCTGGCTGTAGATATGAGGTTCTGCCATTTAAATATCTCGGGTCCTACGTTGGTATGAATCCGAAGAGGCTCTCAAGCTGGGACTTTCTGTTGGGTAATATGAGGAAGAAGTTGGCCTTGTGGAAAGGGGCCTTGCTCTCTCCAGGGGGGAGAACTACCCTTATTAAGTCTGTTCTTACTAGTATACCGGTTTATAATATGTCCCTATTCCGTATGCCTAAAGGTATCGTGAGGAAGTGTAACCAGATTATGAGTAGGTTCTTATGGAGCGGGGATGCTAAGCATAGAGGCCTTGTTAAGGTAAAATGGGAATCAGTCTCTCGGTCGAAATTCTTGGGTGGTTTGGGTATTGGCTGTCTCTAGACTCGTAATGAGGCTTTCTCCCTGAAGTGGATTTGGGGCCTCCTGTCGGGTAAAGACAACCAGTGGGCAGACATCATCCGTAAGGAGTACAGGATTACTTCGATGGGGGATCTGTGGCAGTGTAACAACGAGGTTCTATCTCCTATTTGGCGGGATATTATCCGAGGAGTCGGTCGTACGTCTTCCTTGTTCGGGTTCTGGAACTCCAACACTCAGCTTTTGGTGGGATCTGGTGAAACTATTAGTTTCTGGTGGGACCCTTGGACTGATAATATTCCGCTTGCAGTCAAATATCCTCGTCTCTATTCCATCACTTCTAACGGAGTTGGTACTGTTCGAGACTTTGGCCATTGGGAGGAAGACGATTGGCAATGGCAATTCTCTTGGCGACGAGGTTTATTTGAGTGGGAGGTGGACGAACTAAATACCATGAAGGAGTGTTTGGTTGTTCCTTCCAAAGTGACTCAGTCAAGTAAGATCGTGTGGAAGCTGGAAAAAAATGGACATTTTTCGATTAACTCTTTCTGTAAAGGAATTGAAAAGGAAAGGTATGGGCATTTGCAGAACGATGTGTTATATTCCTGTTGGGGAGGGTTGCTGCCTCACAGAGTGGAATTTTTTATGTGGCTATTAATCCAGAACCGCATTACCACGCGTGATTTCCTGCACAAGCGTAACATCATTTTAGCTGCAGACAGGTTGTGTCCTCTATGCTCGACTGATTCAGAAACGGTTCATCATCTGTTCCTCCATTGCGATTTCATTGATAAATTGTGGGTAGCCCTGTGTAGATGGGCTGGTTTCGATTGGGTGCGCCCGGGTAGGATCCAAGACTTATATGGAAGTTGGGAGGGCCTCAATCCTAGGAAATCCAGACAGATTCAGTCTATGTGGTATATGCTTTTGGCGGCAATTCTGTGGGGAATATGGAAACATCGTAATAACATAGTCTTCAACAGCTATTCCCCCAACCTTCAGCAGCTCCATCATATCATTTTCTCCTGTTGGCACCGCTGGATTTCCAGCAAAGATCCGTCCTTCCCTTATTCGACGTCACAGATGATGGAGACACCAACTTGGCTTTATGTTTGGGGATCTAATGTGGCTCCCTCTTCCCTTACATAGTGGCTTGTCCTTGCTTGCTGTGTAGATTACTGGTTTTGTTTTTGCTCTGTCTTTGATTGAGCATTTCTATTTCTCTTTCTCTTCTTGCTTCTGTCGGTTCGTGTGGCCATGTTCTTCATGTCCCCCAGACCTTTTTCTTTCTATTATTAATATATCTCAGCTTATTTAAAAAAAAAGTATTTCCCAATTCCAATTTCCATCATTAACCATATTTCTTCTCCCATAACAATGAAAACCCCTAACCCCCCACCCTATTCTCCTCATCCAATTTTCTGCAGATTACACAGACATGCATCCTTCACTCATCCTTTACTCTCATTGATCGGTATTCTTGGTATATTTTATTCTGAATCTCAGTAAAAATTGATCGAGATGACTGATATAATCGGTATATATACCGGTACTATTTTATCTCGGTTTTAAAATTTTCAATGAAATAAAGAAAAGTATTTATGAGTTAAATTTATATATTCTATTCTTTATTATCCTCATCGTATTCTAATTTATGTTAAGCATATAAATTTTATATTGTGATAAATGTAAGATCAACTGTGTATAAAAAATATTTATACCGAGATATAATTTAGGATCTGTATTTTGACCGAAATTGGTACATATAAACCGAAATGCTTATGGAAATGGGATTGATGACCTATATTCACACGCCCCATTCTGTATTCATACTCCTACTCCTTTTTTTTCTACTATCCTTATTCTAAAAAGGATACTTAAGAAGAAAAAGAAAAAGCAATAAGCCAATAGCCACATCTAAATTTAAAACAGTGCAGTTTCCTCTGATTACAAAACAAAGGTTACAAGATAATCCTTCAATTTATCACTCAATTATAATTTCATCCCTTAACTATTGTAATAATCACATTCATCCTTCAAAACATGGCTGTCCTCATTTATCCCAAGCTTATCAACCGTTACCCAAAACCATCCCTAATGACTATATTAGTTAATTTACTGTTATCTTACTATTACCCAAATCAACCCTAGGTTGCCACAAAATTTTTACACCTATAAAAGTTTCATCAATTCTTTAATTTTTTTTGTTTATGTTGATAACTACTAACTAATTTACTAAGGATAATTTTAGGTAACTGTAAATAACCTAGGGACAAATGGAGGTACTTTTATTTATATATAATTGGGGGATGAATATGACTATTAAAATAGTAAAAGGAGGAAATTGAAAATGAGTGATTAATTGAGGATTTGAAAATCTGTTTTCTTTTAGAGGGAAACACTTAAAATCGGTGGCATATGATGAGGTGTTAGGATGATTTTTTTTTTATATACACCTAATTTATCGGCTCTACTTTGTTTTTTTTTCTTTCTATAAATAAATGATCGCTAAGTATTAATTTTTAAACAAAAATAATGTTATAATTTTAAGTGTAAAATAATAATAGCGAATATTAAACGGTGGAGTGTAAATATCCCAATTTTATTAGATAAATCGAGTGAAAAAGAAAGAAAAACTAAAAGTAATCAGCCCAACTTTTTTATCTTTTTACTTAAATTGTCCATACTTTAATGTGTACAAGAGATAAAAAGGATGGATAAAAAAAAACTCCCTATTTGGTTTTTGTGTAGCGAAAGTAGGTAGATAATTGAAATTAATCATTAAACAATTATTTTAGTAAAAAAAAAGTAAAATATTTATAAAATATATTATTAAATTATATTTAATTAGGGAGATTAAAAAAGACACGTATTTGTAAATTTAGTCTAACTAATCATTCTAATTATTTTTATACAATTCATATTAATGATTAATCAAACAATTGCCTAATATCTTACCTCTCTATATATTTTACAGTCTTGGCTCTATGTTTCATTGAAATGGGAATAACAATTACACCGCATACTTAATGATTAATTTAATATATGTGTTCATATCAAAAGTTCAATACCCTATATTTATGATATTTCATTTTTCTTCATATGTTTCTAAATTTAATGGAACTAAGCATCTAAATTTAATGGAACTAATGTTTAGTATGAGAACCAAAATGCACCAAGGAAAAGAGGGAAAGTTTAACTTGGGAAAGGAAAGGAAAAGAGAGGAAGAGAACTTGTAGAGAAATTTCCTTATATGACTGTATTTTTTATACACGAAGGAAATTTCCTTTAAATCTCATGACCCAAGCCCAAACCCAAGCTCATGACTTTCTTTTCTAATTTAAGTTCAGTTTCTAATTTCTCTCTTTTTTCTCCCACTTTTGGGAGAAACTTTTTTGTGGGCCAGAGGGAAGTTTTTATAATTTATTTACTTCCTATTCCCTTTTTTTTTTTTTTTGATTCCCTCGAACAATGTTTTCCTATACAAGGGAAAGTTTAAAAATTTCCTTTTCCCTTCCTTTCCTTCCCCTCTTAATTCTTCATCCCATACTATACCTAAAAGTCTACATAGATACTCCTTCTAATAATTTCTATAAAATCGACTGTAAATAGTTTAATCAAACTTCATACTTAAAATTGCCTAATTAAACTTTACCTTATTATTATTATTATTTTTTTTGCTTGGATTCACTTTATTTTGACATCTACAACAATTACTTAATCTCAACCTATACTGGAGCCTATATATAGGACTACTAATCCTTCTTATGTCCTCCAGGCTTGTCTGAATAAGGACAATTTCTCTGTTGATCCTTAATGGAATTTCTATTTTCTTAAAAAAAAGAAAAAAATCAATCGATACGCTCCTGATATTGAATTGACAACTTTATTAGTCTCTCACCTCAGATCCTGGGGAGAGAGATCATAATCATAATGGTCCAAATTTATATGTAAACTATGACAGGCGAGATCTTTTACGCAGGCAGCTAGGAGAGAAGGTTTGGTATATACTATGGACACGGCTTTTGGTAGGATATGCAGGAGGAAAATATTATTATAATAATAAATATAAAATGGTAAAAGTAAATTGATATTTTAGCTACTCGGTAGGGAGAAACTATGCACTATTTCCAGCTTTCCAGCATATACACAATGATTATCTAATTAATAAAATCATATTATGTCATTAGTAGGTCATTATATGTAAACGAGTCCCTTAAAAATTCACTCACCAATATTTCAATTTTTAGAATTTTAAATTTTGTCAATCTTATCTCGTGTATTAGTTGGACGATTTATATGTATACGCCGCGATGCAAAATCGAGAGTAGTGTATAACTTCTTCTGTTTTGATTGAATATTTTGATACCAATAACTAAATGAGAGTCTTTATTTCCACACCCAATTAACTTATTTCCACACCAAAGTAGTTAAAAAGAAGTTATCTTATTATGTTCTGATATCTTCTCAATTTTTTTTTATCAAATTCTCTTGATACGATAACTTCCGTATCTGTTACAATTTATTTTTGGGATGAACCACTTTTTTTTCTTTTTTCTTTTTCTTGCTAAACAATTATTTGAAAAAATGTCTATTTAATATCCAATTTTAAAAAAAAATATAAAATTAAGAAAATCTAATGAAATAGGAAAAATATTTTAAAACATATAGAAAAATTAAGAAAAATCTAATAAAATAGGAAAAATTTAATAATTTTTTATATTTTTTTAAAATATATTTCCAAGAACAAAATATATAGAACCCACTAGATTTCAGTTTCTCAACACAATTTCAAGTCTTTCCAAATTATCTTTTAATTTCTCAAACATCTCATTATATCATACAAATTCTCTTTTTATCCTACTGCACGTTCTTGGAAGAATGAAATACACAAACCATATTCTTCACTGCTGCATATTCTTCATATTTTTCTAAATTTTAAAATATGTTTCCTATTTTATTAGATTTTATAAATTTCTTATTAAAAAAAAATTCAGTTTCAGATTCAGATGAAAATTTTAATGACAAAAACTAAAATTTTATAAATTACGATAAATCAAAAATTAAAGTTTAAGGCCCAAATGTTAGAAATTAAAGTGAAAAATTAAAGGGTGTGATGGATTATCTTGTCAATATGGTGAGTTTGAAGTCATCATTAATAGCCATACAACCACAAGTGTTGTTTTTCAGTTTGGAGAAGAGGATCATTCCTTGGGGTAGAGTTATCTAAGCTCTTATATTTGAATGGAATTGTAAAGAAAGATGCCAATTTCCATCCTGTGTTGAGTAAAACTTGGGTAGATCATGATCTACCTACATCATGATGTAGGATGATGACACGTGTCCAAAAGTGTCAAGAATAGTGGTATTTTAGCATTATTTGGGGCACGTGTCATCATCCTAGATCATGATGTAGGTAGATCATGATCTACCCAAGTTTTTTCCATCCTGTGTTGGTGGTAAGTAGGGGTGTCAATTCGGGTCTACGGGTACAAACCCGACCCGACCCGGCTAGACCCGAAGACAATCGGGTCGGAACCAGACCCGGTCCCGATCTAAAACGGGACCAAATCGGGAAAAAATGGACCCGCTTACCACAATCTCCTCTCCATTCACATCGAAGAAGAAGAAAGAAAGAAAGGCAAACATGCATTCCAATCACTTGCTTCTCGAGGAGCCAATTAGGATGGCTTCAATCCTTGAGCCATCCAAATCGGTAAGCAATCAACCAATCAACCTCTCCATCCCTCGTCTTCCATCGCAGATCTATAATTTCATTCTCCTTTTTCATTGGTTTTGTTTCGTAGAGCTTCTTTCCTGCAATGACGAAGATTGTTGGGACTCTAGGTCCTAAATCTCGCTCCGTCGAGACCATTTTTGGCTGCTTGAAAGCCGACATGTCAGGTAAGAGGCGTCGTTTTTTATGGTCTTCATCGGATTCTATTCTCTTCATCTGTTTAATTTGATTTCTAATTTATTCGATCGGTTAATGGTGAACAAGTGTGAGAAAACTATTTCTCTGGAGTTAGATGGTGTTTTTTTTTTGATGAAGTGGGTTGCTGTGTTTGACATCAATTTGTTGCTTCGTTGTTTCTAGGGTTTGATCAGATCGTTGGGAAGAGGCGACGAGGAGGAGGAGGTCGACGGTTTGGGTTTGGATTTGTTGTGGCTACTGGAGGAGGGGGTCAGGTCGGGGAAGAAGTACGAAGAAGGGAAATGGTAGCTGCTTAAGTTTTAGGATTTTTGATTTTTTTTCGAGTCTCGGGTCCGACCCGGTGAGACCCGGTAATCTTCGGGTCTGGACCAGACCGTATCTTGACCAAAAACGAGTTCAAAAATTAGACTCGGTCCCGGCCCGAAACTCCAGGTCCGGGTCAGGTCTACGGGACTCGGGTCCAATTGACACCCCTAGTGGTAAGTGACAAGGTCTTCTCTTAGAGAAGTTTGTGGTAAAAGTAAAACATCAAGGTCAGATACCTCAACTGCTGGACATCTTCTATGGCAAGGTATGTCTTGAGGAACTAGGCTTTCAACCTGAAGATATACTAGGGGCTCAATTGCGGTACCAGATATACTGTAGCAATTTTTCTAATGTTCTCACGATATCTCAATCCAATTCTTTGTGAGTCAACCATTCAAGTTTTGCTGAACTTACATGCTTTCTTGCATATGAATCTGATGGCATGATTTTTTTACAATAGATTACACGTTTTTGTTCTTTATTTTGGTTGATTCATCACTCCATGCCCCTGAGATTTCTACAGCAGGTTTCAATCCTTAGATCCATCACACCCTTTAATTTCTCTATCAGTATAGCTAGTAATTTGTTCAATATTGACTACAAAATCATAACAAAAAAACATGGGTATTCAAAAGTGAGTAACTCTATTCAATTAGATTGAATATAGCTAGTAATTTGTTATAAGGGTAAAGTGGTAAAAATAATATTTTTTTTTCTTTTTCATCTATGTTGTCATACACAAATACTAAAATTTCCTTATTTTTTTCCTTATATATAAAAGAATTTTTTCCTTATATATAAAAGAATTTTTTCCTCTTTTCCTTTCCTTTCCCTTTCCCTTGTTAAATTTTTCATCTTTTCCTTCGTACATTTTAGTTTTCATACAAATTATTAGTGTTCATCTTCAAGTCTTTATTCATTCAAGCCTTGTTGATCATTATTTCAAGAGGTGGTCTAAGTATCTTGGATCAAATGGTAGTGGAACAAAAGTGTTCTTAAGGAATGTAAAAAAAAAACTTTTCACCAATACCGCTTTCTCTTGTGAGGTCAGTTTCACTCTTATTCGTAGCTTGAAAGTCAAAGTAATTGCTTATGGCACTATTGCTTCAAAGAATCATCCTAAAAAATTAAAACATTGGCTTCTTGCTCTAAAAATGAAATGAAGGGCGTTTCTTGCACGTAGAGAGAGTGAAAGAGCAGTAGAGCTGTAGTACAATAACATGTAATCCAACAAAGGTAAGGGTTTCTGAGATCATCCTCTTTTATTACTTTTTTATTTTTGATAAATCAGATGCTTTATTGAAATAATTTGGCATGCCCAGAAACATACAAAGAGGTTCAAATAGGCTAAACCCAATCCAGAAACAAGAGGTCCCTCTTAAAGTTTTGATCCGATTCACTGTTTGGTTTGGTCCGGTTTTTGAACACCAGAATGTAAAAAACTCATCACCGATACCGCTCTCTCATACATGAATTCATCAAGCCTCCAAGGGTGTTGGGAATCAGCAGCATAGCAACTTCTGAATCATATTCAAAAGTAACCTTTGTCCCTTTCAGCAGATCAGCATCTTGCGAGAGTTGAACTGCCTTAAGTATTGCAAAGAATTCTGTTGTACTAGTATCGCTAGCGCTCACAGGACCTGAAAATATAACTTTGACAATCCCTTGAGTGTCTCTGAGTACTCCCCCAATACCCGCTGCTCTAGACTCAGTGGTAAAAGCCGCATCTACATTCCACTTCCAACTGCCTCGTTGCGGTGGATTCCATTCCTTGATTTGGTGATTTCTGACACTGATAGACCACCTTCGTATACCCAAAGAGGAACTTTCCACCTCAGAAGATTTCTGTCTTTCTCCAACGGCTCTAATCCATAAGCACCACCTGTTTAAGATGAGTCTGAAAATAAAATCCTGATCTACCACCGCATCCTTAAACACAATGTCATTCCGGTACAACCATAGAGACCAAGCGACAACAAGAATAACATTGTCCAGACTTTCCTTTGCCTTTTCCTGCCAACAAGGTTGGGCCATTGCAGAATCCAGTCCTTTAACGAGAACGCGACACTTGCTGCAATTCCAATCAAACTTATAGGCCGAAAATCCTTTAACTCAACTGCTCCACTAATTTTAGGAATTAAAGTTATGAAAGAGCTGTTAATTCGTCTAGGTGGAGTACATGTTCTCCAAAAGTCCTGCACCATATTGATGATATCAGTGCCTATCACCTTCCAAGCTCTCTTTATGAAGTTGAGATTCAAAACCATCAAGTCCTGGCGCTTTGGAGCCATCACACCCTAGAACTGCTTCCAAGATCTCATCAACTTCGGAAAATCTGTCTAAAGATTCAGCATCCCCAGCCGAAAGAGACTTGAAAGAGAGATTAAAGCTTGGTCTCACATCTTTCTCAGAGTAAATCCCTATAGAAATTGATCACCTCACCTTTAATTTCTGCAGGTTCCTTGATAATCAGCCCATTTGCTTTGATCTTTACAATCCTATTCCGCTTTCCCCTGTTAGCAGCGGAATCGTGAAAGAAGCGGGTATTCTTGTCTCCCAACTTGCACCACTGGATCCTTGATTTTTGTTTCCACAAGCTCTCAACTTCCCTGGTTATTAAGCAATGAGCTTCTCTTTCTGGCTGTGTTTCTTTTTTTCCTCCTCAGATAATGCTTGATTCTCTGCCTTGATCTCCATAGCGTTAATCTCCTCTACTAATTCCTCCAGCTTATACTGTAGATTCCCAAATGCGCGTTGATTCCACGCCTTCAGCTTCCATCTCGTGTGTTTTAGATTCATACAAATTCTGTTTTGGGTCTCCGACTGTACCTGAGCGTCCTTCCACATATCTGCGACCACCTCAATAAATTTAGGCGAATTCCACTAGCAGTCTAATACCCGGAAGGGTCTTCGCCCCCAATTGACCTCCTCTGTTCCTACCAGCACCGGACAATGGTCAGATTCACCCGTTGGTAATGCCTTCAAAGTGGAGTTTGGGAAATTTGACATCCATTCACTTGATGCGAAGGCTCTGTCAATTCTGCTTTTCGAAACAACATTGCTACTTGTAAACTTCCGTCCCTATAGAGGCAATTCTATAAGGCCACAATCATCAATAAGTTCTCCAAAGACTGGCATCCCAGCACTCACTCTAAGGCATTTCTCTCTACTTGATGGTCTAATTACTTCATTAAGGTCTTCTACCAAGATCCATGCTCCTCTGACCTCATCAATTAAACCCTTCAACTCGTTCCACAATAGCCTCCTTTGCGAATCTTCTCTAGGAGCATACACCAGTGTAACGCTAGCATCCGTATTGTGCATCGTAAGATTACCCACCAAATAAATCCGTCTATTTCCCTTAATCACCTTTGTAACACAGAAACTTCCCTTATTCCAAACGCACAAAATCCCACCTGAGTTTCCATCAGAATGGACTGCTGTCCAATCACACTCCTCTCTACCCCATACCGACCTTATCAGAGATTGATCACTCCTACTCTTCTTTGTCTCTAATAAGAATAACAAATCAATCTTCCATTTTCTCACCCATTTCGTCGTGACTTGATGCTTAGAGAATGCACCTAGCCCTCTAACATTCCAAAAAAGAGCAGACGCCATTGAAACATTTATTCGATCACTGGTTGGCTCTAAGGCCTAAGTATGAGTTTGCTGAACAAACTCCTCCCTTTCTGTCAGAATTAACTCTTTCAGCCTTTTCAACTCCTACCGTATCACCTTTTTCATGATTAATACTGCAGACTGTCTTACAAAACTCCAATGTGGCTTCGGCCTCCTCCCTAATATCCTCTTCCTCAACATCTCTTACATTCGAGGCTTTGTTTGAAGCAATTCTATTCATATTCCTAACTCTACCATCAGAAATCGAATTATCCAGTGAGTTGACTAGACTCTTCACAATCTTCTCCCAGCGCTTTGATCTCGCGAGACTACCACGCTTAGAGACTGCTGCAGTTTTCCTCGGTCGGCCTCTCCTTTTTTTAGTTTCGTTTCTCAGTGGAGGAGGAGAACTTACTTCATCTGAACCAATAACTGTGCTAGCCGGTGTTTGCACTACAATTTGCTGGGCCTTCTTGGTCTGCACCAGCTCCAAATCAAGAAGTGGAGTTGGATCATCTTGGGTTCTAATTTGGGCCTTATCCGGTTGAGACTGGGGCGTGGTTGGTGGGGGGAGCGGGACCAACAAATTTACCTTGTATCGGGCCTGGTTGAAAGGCACGCTCCACACTCTTACTGCCATGAGAATTAGGAGCGGATGGGCTGACCCTAAGCCCATAAACTTCCTCTATCTCGGCAGTCTCCTCTACAATCCTCGAATCAGCACCGTTGTTCCTAGGAAAATATACGCACGTTTTACTGCTCCTCGGCACGCTGCACACTTCAAGCGACGCTTCTATTCCCGTGCTCGCGTGCTGTATGCAGTTAATATCTATTGAACCACTCACCGAGGAGGTTTCAAGACATTTCGAATTCCTGCCACCGTCGCCGCCTTCTGAATCTGCTTCATCTTCCACCTCCACCTGCGTAACCAAATTCTCACCGATTTGGCAGTTTGCCCAGCAAGGAAATGAGGCGCCACAAGATTCTTCAGATACAAAGATCTCAAAAACATGTTCCCCAATTTTAATCTTGCGACTTTGATTGATCGGTGATCTATATGTGGTAGCCACTAGGAACCTAGCAACTTCAAGGTTGTTTCTATCCTTAGTGGCATTATCTAAGGAGACGAACCTCCCAAACAAAGCAGCCATGTATTTGAAAAATCTTTCATTCCAGGCTTGAAGAGGAACCCCATGCAGCCTCAACCACACCAATCTGTCAGCTTGGAAGCGGTCGACCTCTCATGGTTGAACTGAAGAAAACAGAGCCAACTCTTCTTTTCTCTAAGGAAGTTAAGAATAATCTCTTTACTATCAAAGGACATCCACACTGCACTCCCCCTCATAGGTCTTACTCTGCAGTTCAGGACGTCTTCCCCTATAAAGTAATTTTGAATATTAAGGATACGCTCAGCTTGATGCACATACCCAACCAAGCTGCTATTAAGCCACACAATATCGTCGTCTTGAAATTAGACGAGATTGTTGTGACCAGGCTCCAATTTTCTTTCAAAAGTGACTTTCCTAGGGGCAGATTTAACTACTTCCTTGAAACTTCTGTTATCTCTTCTCATGATCAGAAACTTCCTTGGAACTCCAACCCGTACAATGCTTGCTTCCATCCATTTCGTCCTTTCATACTTGGCCTTATTGACTCTTAGCTTAAAACCTCCAATCTAGAAGTTCCTCATGCATTTCTCAAAGTAGTTCAGACCAGAATGACTTTCGAATCTTACAAAACCGAACCTTTTGTTTCTTCTCTCCCTCCTTCTCGGAATATAAACATTAGTGATTTTTGAGAACTTCTCAAACACTTTAGCAATATTCTTCGATTTCCAGTAGTGCGGGAAGCACGCAAAATAATAGGTTGTGGATGTTGTGGGTGATAATGTTGTAAATGGGGTAAGGGTAAATGGGTCAATGTCTACCATCCATGTGTGCGAAGAACGGTCTGGCTTGGTTTCACGTAACATGCAAATGCGCCGGAGGGGGTCTCTGGTGTAGAAACTCCGACGATTAAGTCAGTAATATATGTAGTAAAGCTATCGGGTAAGGTAACGGACGGTAGTGACAGTGATCGGTTGTTAAAGACGTCAAAATAAAAAATAAAGACCTATAGCTAAAATGCACAAAATAAATTGCGTATAGCAGTAATAACATCATCCACAAAGACTAGGAAAAACGTATTCTTTCAATAATGACCCGAAATAACAAAACAGAACAAGTAACAACAAAAAGGAGGGATTTTGAGTTTGTGAATTAATCTAATAATAAATTAAATAAATAAAGTAGAAGTAAATATTTGAATAAAATCAAGTAAAAAAAGTTTCCTAGTAAAGATCTATCTCCAGTTGCAATTGAGGTCAACTGATCATTAACGTAAAGGTATTTTATTCCTAATTCGCAGATGCGCTATAGAAACCGAGTACGCTTAGGTCTCCCGCCTTCCTTCATAAGAGAAGCAACTCCAATGTACGCTTATGGAGAGGTCTTGACAGTCTAATAAGCACTAAGGTATTCTTATAGGGATTTAACCAAACTGCCCATGAAAAGGAAGAAAGACGCACCTAGGGCAAGATAATCAGTACGCTCGAAGGCTTTAACCATAATTAGTTATTTACTCTAATCAAATTGGACCAAGGGTATGACCACTCTGAGTTAGGTGTCTACTATATCAAAAAACTTTGTATAGTGGCTAGGCTGCTAAAATGACGATAATTACTCATGCATAATTCTAGGCTGGCCTAACCGCAAATCAAGCATAAAGAACCTGACGTTCAATTAATAAACAAGTAAATACGAATTCTGAAATTTATGAAGAACATTTAGACTTCACAGTTTAGTCAATCACAACCTTCGATGATTTTTACTAAAAAAATGGAAGTTTAGCTACTCATACTCGTAATTACATAAACAACCAAATTTAAAAATAATTCGTAAATAGAATTAAGAAGAAAAAAAGAGAGGAGACACTGCTAAATGCAGCAGCTCTCCAAAGTTGCTATAAGACTTAGTCGGAAGTTGGAGAAGAAGGAGTAATGAAAGGCTTAGCTAAGTAAAACTTGTTTAAAAACCCTAAAAGTCTAATATTGGAAAAACATAATGATGACTAGAAGGGTGACTTCATTAACTTTTTTTTAAAGCAAGCTCATACATAGATAAAATCAATCCTAAGAACCCTAAACTCATTGCAACTATTGTCAAAGACATGGTCATTTAACATATTTTTGTTTTGTCCGAAAGGACCTAGTGAAAGGTAGACGGGTTTAGGTACTAAAATGTAAAATGCTAACAATGAAGGGCCCAACATTGGTTGATTACCTATATCTACCAAATTTTATTTTGTAGGTGAGCTGAAACCTACATAGTCATAATAGTATCTAGATAGCAGGTGTTCCAAGCACATTACGGGTGATAGAAGCAAGTTCACCCATCTGGATAAAAAAGACGGTAAAAATATAAGGTTTGGAGATAATGTCAAATACGACATTCTTGGTGTTGGTAAGATTGGCTCTACTTCTTACTTAGAGAACCTCTTAATTTAGTCAATATCAAGAATTTGAACTTCTTGTTCTTCCGGAGTAAAGTATAATTTGGGACCATAAAGATTTATTATAGGGGTTTAACTTTAATTTCAATTTCTAATCTGGACTATGATAAAATTAGAAATTAGATTTAGAGTATCTACCTATAAAAGCCCATCATTTCTCTCATTTATTTTATCCAAACATCACTTTTAAAAATAGACCAAGTCTTTTATAATAAATTGTGATACATAATTTTTATTAATCTTAATATATATAAATTTGTAAATGATGTCCGCCCATTGGTCTACAAGGTCTATGTCATTGCCAACATGAGGTTCCACTGTGGGGGACACCAGCCCAACTATTTCCTTTTCTGTACAACTCTTCCACATTATAATTAAATAACTAACCCTTTGACAGCCACTTAGACACTGCAATGCAATCTTTATTATGTTGTCTCACTTCAACCACCTCACTCAACAAATCTTATCGTACATCTATATCTTTCCACATAAAAAATTGATACGTAATGATAATTGAGTAAAAATAAAATATAATTTAATAAAAAAGATACACCTAATTTATTTCTTGTCATTTCAATTAAAAATTAACATATATTAATTTTTTATGTGAAAAAATACTGAGTGATAGGTAACGGATGTACCTATCTTTTCCCCCACCTAACAGGCTAAATACATTAATATCATTTTTCAAACAATTCCTTCACCTTATTTCTTAATGATGCATGCCTTTTTTTAGCAAAAAAAAGTTTATATATGTTAGGTTTTTCTCACATTAAATAAAAAAATGTTATAGTGGTCACTTTTTCAATGCCTAAAAAAAATTCCTTTAAAAGGCCATCAATTCTGAGAAAATGTAGACGAAAGTGTTCTTGAATCTTGGGATCAAACGAACTAATAATGTAAACAGTATGAAATGAATGATATGTTCATCCCGTTGTCAAGCAAGAAACGAGTACTTCGTGCTATGACTCCCCGTCCCACGTCCCAAGAAATGGGAAAAGTTTTGCTAAAATAAAGAATTAGGAATATTTTTTTTACACATTCGCGGTTATGGCCCTTATTTGAAATTGCATTATGCTTTTTTTCAGAATAAATTTAATGGCTAAATTGCTTCTACTAAAAACATATACGTTGATACTTTTATCAGAAATAATTTTGACTATTACATATATTGATGGAAAAACATAAAGTAGCAATCTCAAATATACCTTTACTTCTATACGAGAGTACGCGAGACCTATTTTGCATTAATTGTGCTGAAAATTTTAACCTCACGGGCGCTCTGAATTAATTTTTATTGACTTTTTTCCTTTGAATAAATTGTTTGATACAATCATCACCTTTAAAAATAAAGTACGCTAGGATCCTTCGTTGGATAACGGTAGGGGTGATCACGGGCCGGTTTGGTCCGGTTTTTATATTAGAACCGGATCGAATTGAAAATTATCGGTTCTAATTTTCATAAAACCGGACCAAACCGGACACTAACGATTTAGTTCGGTTTGGTTCTAATTTTTCCGGTTCTTAACGGATCGGTTCCGGTTTGGCCCGTTTTTTTTTTCCCACTGGGCCAGCCAGGCAAATCCATCTCCCTCCCTTCTTTTCTCCACTGGGCGGCCCATCACCCAAACCTAATAAACCAAACACCAAGCCCAACCCATTAAACACTAAACAGAAACCCAGCACCATCTTCTTCTTGCTCGTGGCCGCCAGTGCTGGTCACCAACCCAGCCATTGTCGCCGCGCCTGTAACGCCCAAGACCGACCTACACCCCTCTTTTCTTCCAATGCGAACCAACTTCTACCCATACAAATCCGTATTCAACCTAACCAAATCTAACCCCTACAAATCTCCTCCTCTTTTCTTCCAATTCGAACCAACGCAAATTAAATCAAACACAGCAGCAAAAACCAACAAGCAAGCACAGAAAAGAAAAGGAGAAGAAACACAGCAGCAACAAAGAACAAAAAAAAAAAATTGAGGAGAACGAAAAGTAACAAAAAATGACGATGAGTTGCGGTCGTGGTGCCAGACTAGCTGGTGGCCGCACCTTCTTGTTGTTGATAGTCAGCGAAGTTGCTTGTGTGTTTCAGTGTTTGTTGTTTGTGCGGCTAGGGTTAGAGAAAATAGGAAGTGAAAAAGGAAGAAATGGTCAAAATGGGTTGGTAGGGTTGCTGTTGGCTGTTGCTCTCATTATAATATTACAATTTTCAATTTCATTAACTAATGTCAAAACGACTTCGTTTACTTATTAAACGACGTCGTTTAATTATTAAATACACCATTTTAGTTTTTTTTTAAAGTAAAGCTTTTATTTACCAAATTGTAAATAATAGCCTAATATTATCACAATATTTTAGTATGATAAATTTTTACATTTTACTATTTTAGTATAAAATTTTAAAGTAATTAAATATTAATAAATAATAAGTATTAATATATTGAAATGTAATGAATACGTTGAACAAATATCTAGTATACATCAAGAAGTATCGAGTAAGTATAGATATTAAAATATCAAATATGACTTACGAGCCTAACATATACACACGAGATTTTTTCAAGTATAATCGTGTTCCATAGGATGATAAGATTAGAGCACTTATATTTAGAGTTTTAAAATTATCATTAAACAATACTATAGTTAATTACTTAAACTCATATAATGTCTAATACATTAATACAGTTTAAATTAAAAACATAAAACTCTAAATAATTAGTAATTATATATTTTTATTTTATGATAATTGACATGATTCTTATTTACAACAATACAATTATTTTTTTATTAAGTAAAATATTGAACAATAAACATATATCCACGATATACCTTAATAACTATATATTAAAGTAATGATTAATGGTAATATTACTAGTATATACAATATTATTAATAATTAATGGTCTTACTTTATACATATTAACTATATAAATAACTATTACAATTTACAATAGTATACTTTTTTCTCACATTAAAATTTTCTTACTATTTTTTTTAAAATCAAATTATACAAATTCACACGCATGTTTCATTTGAAGTATCACTGAACTAGAAGAACTAGAAGTTTGTGCCCATAAATATTTACTTTGTTAATTTTTTAATTTTATTAAATTGAGCCGAGGGACACCTGAGTTTTAGAATTTACAATTTTTAAGTTTAATCATAGTTAAAAATGTATAGAGCACTTTATTCTTTAGTAGGTAATCCAATACGATTAAAATTAGAATAATTTTCAATTGGTAGCGTATAGAAAATAAAACTTGCTTGCTAGTGTAACCGGAAAATGCTTAGTTAATAATTTTTTTTTATCCAATTTAAAATATATACAATTTATTTTGTGATGATAAATAAAAATATAAAGAAATGATGGTAGCAGCCCAGCCCAGCCAACTCTCAGCAGTCAGCACCCCAGCCCAGACAAATGGAAATAAAAATTGAGAGGAAGGGGATTCGAACCCCTTCCCTCTCGTAAGGTAAGCAAAAGCTTTACCACTGAAGCAAAGCATCCACTTGATGTATTTATGCATATAAATAAGTAAAAAAATATTCGGTTCCCCCGGTTCTACGGTTCGATTTATGGGTTTTACATTTATAGAACCGGATCGAACCGAAAATGTATGGTTCTAGTTGAGATAGAACCGGACCGAACCAAATAGTAACGGTTTGGTCCAGTTCGGTTCAAAATACCCCGATTCCGGTTCGGTTCTCGGTTCGGTCCGGTTTTTGAACACCCCTAGATAACGGTTACATGCACCCAATAAATGTTTTATAAAAATTACCCACAATTTTGTATGGGTGTGATAAACCTTATAGATAATATACAAAATTGTTCGTTAACGGTTGGAGCCAAGGTTGTCATAATTTAAGTAAACTTGAAATGGATCATAAACGTAAAGTCGTAAGAGTTTACATATTATGATAATTTAAATTATTATTATTATATATATAATTATTTTCTAAATAATTTGATCAGTAATCATTAAAAAATTACAAAAATGATTATGTTTTGAATGTATAATAATATAACTAAAATGCAACACATAAGAAACAAACATTTAATAAAGCAACAACTCTTGAGGAGGACGACGGTGGTGGTGGAGAGCGGTGCTGGTGGTGAAGGGTAGCGCTATCGGTGGAGGATGACGCTGGTGGTAGAGGACGACACCATTGTTGTTGAGATACTGTCTAACTCTTGTTTGGTTTGGGATTTGGGAGTGAACGCTTGAAGAGAAAAGTGAGAAAGAAACCCTTAATTTGGTTTGAACAAGGATGCTGTTTTGGTCTTTTTTTTTTAAAACTGCCAATTTTCTAAACTCAGTGATCGCTTGTCGGGAACGTAAAAAATAGTTATGAATTACAACTTAAAACCATCCACAAAAAACTTGTAGATAGTGGTAAGAGGATTGTCCGCAGAGACTCTGTTGGTGAGATGTGAATTCCTTTAATGATCGATTGTGGTGATTTCAAGTCACAATTGATTGGTTGTTGGGAAATAAAACTGCAAAAATAAAATAAACCAGGAAAATGTGTCTTGGCCGAAGGCTTTGCCAGGAGTGAAAACAATTAAAAGATGATTCCCGGTAAGAGCATGAGTGAGCTATGTTCTTATAATTCGATCATTGATTTAGTGGTATTTATCTTTCTCTTCATAGTGCTGCTATAGAATACAAGGACTCTGATCGCCCGCCGAAGGCGTAAAAAATAGTTGTAAAATAGATATGAATTAAGAGAGAGTTACAACTTATCACGACCCACAAAGGGCTTGTAGATGGTGGTAAGAGGATCGTCCATAGAGACTCTTCGGGTGTGCAGTTTTTGGTTGACTTCCTCGTCACTGGAATTGTTGGTTTGATTCTGAAACTAAAAATAAAAGAATAAAAATTAAACAGTAAAATATGCTTGGTCAGGGGTTTGGCCAAGACAAAATAGCTGGGTTGGAAATTCAGAGGATGAAAATTCCTAATAAGGGCGTGTTGAAAGCTGAGTTTCTTATGCTTTGATCACTGATTCAATGATGTTCATCTTCATCTTTATAGTGTTGCTACGGAATGTAAGGACTCATGTACACTCCTACTTCCCTCCTTTATCAAATTACCTAGCGGGTACTCCATACTAGACAATCCTAACCAAATAGCACCTTGCTGGTTAAAGAGTTTACTACCTTGGTTGATGCCTTGATTAGATTGAAAGGTAGCACAATCATCATCAATGGCTTAGGGGAAGACAACGCCTAACTCATGTTTACCTCGCAATTAAGGCCCTCAGTTGTCAATCGGGTATGAGTTATATTATTCATTTTCTCTAGCCTATCTCGAGGTTTAGTTGCCCACTTGGCCTATCCGGTTTCGCTCGTCCCCTTCTAGGTTGACTGCTACTTCCAGCTAAAATCTAAGAGTGATCAATTCTAAACTTTAACAAGAAAGCGATTTGTTAAACCAGAAAATAAATAATTACAGAGATAAAGATTATTACGAATATTTAGACCTCACAAAGCATGAGAAACTTGGTTCAACAACCCTTACCAAGAACAAGTATTTAGCCGGATCTTGTCATGAAGAAAGACGATTTTATTATTTGCATTAAAGAGAATAAATCTGTAAATTCTAGACTTGGAAAATTACAGAGCAAAGATGTAAAAATGACGTCAAGAGGGAGAGAAAGAGAGAGTCCCCTTCTAAAAGGATTTCTAGCAGCTTATAAGCTTCACCGCTTCCTAGTACTACTCTATCTCTTTCAAAAATAAAAGATAAGGATAAAGGAAGATAAAAATACAAATCCAAATTTCTTTTGGTAGAAAATTCAAAATATTGTTCTGAGAGGGAGGTCCAGTTAAGGATTCTTGATGATAATCTTCAATTCAGCAGATCCCTCAAATCCCATCCTCAAAGCCCAAAGTCTCCCGCTGCAGTCTGTCTCTATCGCGACTGTCTTGGCCAAGCCTGCGGCCAAGGCAGTTTTGGATGTCTGTTTTTGTGCTCCGCAGGTGATGTTCTCATTTTTATTAGCCTCCAAGTAATTTTTACAAAAGTAGGGAGAATCCATAGAAATCAATAGCTTTACTGCCCAATTTATTAGTAATTAGACAGTAAAAGTATGAGAAATTAATGCTCAATCAAATCCCCCTACACTTAAATTATACTTACCCATAAGCATACTGACTCGATAAACAAAACAAAACAAAATCACACAAAAGTTAAAAATCAGAAAACATTTATTTTGAATCATCCATCTCATCACATAGAATGCTCAGACACTTCAATCCACAACTCCATCCTGCATTACCATGGCCTAACCAATACCCCAAACATCCTACATCTGTATAGTGTCATAATCAGGTGCTTAAAAATAGGATCATGCAATTGGAACAAAATATTTGATTATATTTTCAGTTGTCCTCCCATTAGTCCCTTGCTACACAGACTGCTGACTCTCAAGCAATTTCTCAAGCAAACATGCAATTACAGAAAGTAGAATGCAACACATAATCACAACAAATTTTCTTTTCTTTTCTTTTCATTGCTTCGCTTTCTTTCTTTCTTTCTACATAACTTCTTTTCACTTGCTTTGCTCTTATTCTTTTTTCCATGAAGAATACTGCTTTTCTTTTTCATCATCTTTTTTTTTCTTCTTTTATTCCAAGCAATATAAATATATATTTTTCTTTTCTAAACAATTGTAGGAAAATAAAAATGCATGCTTACGCACACCACCAAAGGTACTAAACTTCGGCCATTAAGGGGTTAGCACAACACTAACAACCAGAATTTTGTCTCAAGACAAGTGGGAGATGGTGTCGAACCACCAACTACATCTGGGATGAGGGCAAGGTGGTGGAAAAAGAACACAGGTAGTTATACAATAGTAAGTAAAGAGACTCGACACACATTGCAAGAATTTAATAAACTGGCAGTCCATCTAACTAGGACATTGATTAATTAAGGTCATGAAAAACAATTTTAGATGTCCTCTTTCAAACCCTGGTATTAAGCACCAGTATCATGAATCTATATAGATGAGGGGTGTTGAAAGAGTACTAGGAAACATACTCTTTCAGGTATTGGAAATGTTAACCCATTAAAATGCCTTGGTATCATGGCATGGAGTTATGAAATCAAGTATCCTCACTTTCTATATAATGAAATCCATGTTTAAAATACAAGATGATTTCTAATTTTCGAAAAACAACACACAGTCTATCTAAAAACACACAAAAAATTAAAACAGAAAGACATGCATAAGACTCCTCTGATCCTAGAAAAATAAAAACATCCTATAGTGTCTTGGCCAAGACAAACTAAAAAAAAATCATGCACTCCCTTACACATAGAATGCTTTCTCCCCCACACTTATATGACACATTGTCCTCAATGTGTGTTGGAGGTAAACAGAAAAAGGAAATGTATTGGACAAAAGAAAGAAAATAAAAAGAAGGAAACGACCTGGGGGCATTTAACTTGGTGTGGGGGGAGGGGGGGTTTGGAGGTGCAGCTGCATCTATTTTCTGATGGAGGCTCGTCATGGACTGTAGTAGGGCGTTGAGACCAATCATGAACTCCCTTAAGACGGTGTTAGTTTCCTGGTGGTGGGCTTGTTGCTGGGCAAGGAGGGCTTGTTGCAGGGTGAGCTGTTGGGCAAGAAGGGTTGTGGCCCTAGACGGTGGAGTACTAGAGGAAGAGGCTACTTGATCAGGCTCAGAGAAAGTGTCTTGGCCAAGATTATTTGTTGGTGCTTCTGCTGCTTGTTCTTGGGGTGTAGAGCCATCATCGGAGTACTTGATTGGCGTAATCTTGAATTGGCCTTTGTACTTCTGGCGTGAAACCTACATTGAAACGTATAAAATCATCTACCAAATGGAAATATCCCATTTGGTCAAAGGCTCGCATGTCAAGTAATTTCATGCCACTAGATTCATGCAAGTTAGCAATATCTAAATTTAATCCCCTAGAGGTGACAACTAACTTAGTTATCAGTGACTCCAAAGTCATTTTTGCTCCTTCATCATATGCATGCAATTACTTAGCTAACTAGAACCCAAGGTTGACACGCTTATTGTGCAACATGCACCACAACAAAAATAGTTCCAACTTTGACACATTTCTAGACACGTTTGTCTTACCAGCTAGGGTGATTGACAGTGTCCTGTGGAGCATCCTTAAGGCAGGATCTCTAATTCTATGTGTTTTTTGAGTTTTTTTCAAAGTTAAGTGTGGTGTCACCTGTGAGTTCTTGAAATGCTGCTGTCTTATCCCAATCTTTGGGATAATCTGATAGAGCACTCATGTAGTTTGGTGAGTGAAGATCATTAGAATACACATAACCAAACAAAACATTAAATTCATTCAAAGACAGATGAGACCACTGATCACATAGCTTAAAGTTAACTACATCAGCAACATTCATGTCAAGGTTGTTGCTACCCCTAACAAAGAGAGTTGTCTGATCAAAACCAGAATGAGATGTGGAATTCTAGACACAGTTCAGAATATGCAGAAAAATCTAGAAATAAAAAACACTCCCAACCAATAATATGCACAAAGTTCCTAATTCTTTCACCAATTCCTAATTTATCCAAAAAGGTAAAATCAAGTTTGGCAAATTGTGAAATTTCAAAATCATGCTTTTTGTGCAGTTTGGCTTCGAGGTCTGGTGTGTCAAACCTCAACCCGCCTTTCAGTTAGGGGTGTCAATTCGGGTCTGCGGGCCGGACCCGACCCGACCCAGCTAGACTCCAAGACATTCGGGTCGGGACCAGACCTGGTCCCGATAAAAAATGGGACCAAAATCTGGTCCCGGTCCTGGCCCAGTTAAGAATTCGGGTCCCGGGTCCAGACCCGGGAAAAATGGACCCGAAATTATTATTTTTTTCTTGGGTTGGGCTCCTCTCTTTCTTACCTCCTCTCCTTTTTCTTCTTTCCTTTCTTTTCTATTTTGGTCATTACTCCATAGCGGAAACCTGAGTACAACTCCACCAAATTCATGCCCATTTTCTTCTCCAAGGACTTCACCAAATCAACCAAATCCTTGCCCATTTCGTCTCCGTTTGTGGGTCTTTGGACAAAATGGCATACGCCAATCGCATCCTTTCCCAAACCCAATACCCCAATCTACTCCTCTTCAATGCAATGATTAAAGGTTATTCCTTGCGCTGACCCTTTGAAGAGTGTCTGGGTTTGTTTCATTTTCTTCCCCTCTGCTCTTCTTTCTTTTCTTTCTTCTTTCTGTGTGGTGATGGTTGTGTGGCTTGTCGGTGCTGGGTGGTGGTGGAGGTGATGATGACGGTAGTGGTGATGAGTGGTGGTTTTGATGACGGATCAGAGATGGGTGGTGGAGGAGGTGATGATGGCGGCAGTGGCGATGGGTAGTGATGGGCGTGATTCCGGAGTGGCGGTGGGTTTGCGTTGGTGATGTCGGCGGCGATGGGTGGCTGGGAGATCAGATCGGGTTGGTGGGGATAGGAGATCGGGTTGGTGGGGAGAGGAGATCGGGTTGCTGGTGGTGGTTCGGTAGAGGTGGCGGTGATGGAGGTAGAGACGACGGTTTGGGTTGCTGGATTGATTTGTTATGGGTGGTTGCTGGAGGAGAAGGGAAAAAATGAAAAAGGGAACAATGGTTTAGGTCACTTCACTTAGGGAGTTAGGGTTTTTTAATTTGACCGGGTCAGACCCGAGACCCGTCGGGTCCGACCCAACCAGACCCGGTCCCGACCTAAAATGGGACCAAAATTTAGTCCCAGACCCGGCCCGAAACCTTGGGTCCGGGACGGGTCTACGGGTCTGGTCCCAAATTGATACCCCTACTTTCAGTGTGTGCATTGGGGGTACCTTAGCAGTCTTGGTCGCAGGCTTGGCCAAGACTGATCTTGCTGTTGTGGCATTCTCTTCATCATCCTCCGCTGTGTCTTGTAGCCGCTTCTGCACTTCCTCCTACTCATCCTCTGGTTCATCCTCTAGTATCATATTTTTCTTCCCTTTCTCCTTGGCTTTTGCTGAGGAGCTAGGGCCCTGGTTCTTCTTGCGTGGTGGTACTGCTACCTCCTCCTCTACCTCAACTGGGCTATTTTCTATTACTCTTTTCCTCTTGCTCTTCCCCTTAGCAGAGCTTCCTCCCCAGGCTCTTCTGGGAGGCTGTGGTGATTCTGGCTCGGGCACTCTCATGAGACTCTTTCTCACCACTTTTTTGTGGGCAACCTACTTTACTCGAGAAAGTTTCTTGGGTGCTGAAGCGGTTGGCTCCTTGTGAGTCGTAGCATTGGCTATCTTGGCCACAGACAGGCTGTTGTGGCCTCCCGGAAACCTCCTAGAATGCCCCAATTCCCCCTGTTCTTCTCTTCTTTCTCCTCTCTTCTCTTGTGTCCACCTCTAGTGAGGGTGGTCGCTTTATCTTTGATAACAGGATGTTGTCTGAATCTGTATCACTCACCATAATTGCCTTGTCCTTTCCCTGGACACTCGACTCTGAATCTGACTTGTCATTCCCTTTTCCTTTCCCTTGTCATTCCCAACCTCCTCTTCCTATTTAGCTTCTTCTTCTTCTTATTCAATGGGCACTTTGGCTGGGGGTTCAACCATCACTGGCGGCTTATCCTCCATCGAAACCTCGACGGAGGGTGTCTCCTTCAATACTTCTGGGTCGTCATTGGGTGCCAACCCCTCCATTATCGGCACCTGGTCGAAGATCGTGGTGGTATCAGGTCGTGCGGTAGTGTCTCTCTCAGAGGGTGGTGTTTCCTAGCACCTTCTGTGGGGTATCGCTAGCGAGGATGGTGCCCATGCTCGATGATGGGGCTGTTTTTGGGTTTTTGGAGGTGTGGGCATCTGTGGCTTGAGGCATTCGAGAATCTTACCCTAACTATCCCCCTAGAAGGTTGTCGCCGAGGTTGACAGTGCGGTTGGAGGAGTTGGGTGAGTGGGTTGCCATAGGAGCTAGGATGGATTTGCGGTGAGGGATTTTTATGGGAATTAGTTGGTCAGAATCTATTTTTGATTGTTGGGCAGAATGGTAGTCTTCGGAGGAGGAGTAGGTGGGTTTGGCATCTTCAATTATAGTGGGTAGAGGAACACCTCTTCCTTTTTTTTTGGTAGCTTGAGCCTTACACGGACCGTGATTGCCAATTCTTGGGAAGAGTGACGATGTGGGGGTTAGAGGAAGGTGGGTGGTGGAGTGATAAAGGGAAAGAGGACTAGTCGTAAGGAATTCGGCGTGGTAGTTATGGTTGGTCAGGACACTAGTTCCTTTTATTTAATTACATTGGAACTCTAGTTTTGAGTCCAGTGCAATTCTTCTTTTCTGACACGGGTCTTTTTCCTACCTAAAAGCGACTTGGCCAAGCTGAATCTTCATCCTTGCTTTTACCCTCTTCTTTGCATTTTAACCTAAGAATAAGTAGAGTTAGTTCCACTTAGATCAACGGGATATGTTTGAACAATATTTACGTAGTTTATTTAAAAATGAAAATGCGTAGAAATAAAAGCATGGGTTGCCTCCCATGTAGCGCCCTTAGTTAACATCCTAAGCTTGACCCATCTTGTGGCTGTCACTCGGTGGCTGGTGGCATCTCTACCACCTCCTTTCTCTTCTCTTCTGAAAATCCTTCGGAAAAGGGCTTCAATCGTTGTCCGTTCACCTTGAATACAACTCTTGCCTTTTCATTCTTTATGTCAACTACAATATGTGGATAAACATTAATAACTGCATATGGCCCTTCCCATTTTGTTTTAAGCTTATTAGGAAATAATTAAAATTGAGAATTATAGAGAAGGACCCTCTCTCCCGCAAGGAAAGGTTTTTCCATAATTTTCTTATCATGATAGTTCTTGATCCTGGTTTTCAGAATGAGTTGGTTGTCTTAAGCTTGATTGTGCAGCTCCTCCAGCTCATGAATCTGTAGTTTCCTTGCCTCTCTAGCTTCATCGTAGCTCATGTTATAATTTTTGACTGCTCAGTATGCCTTATGCTGCATCTCTATGGGTAGGTGATAGGTCTTCCTATACACTAATTTGTATGGCGTTATCCCGATTGGTGTTTTATAGGCCGTCTTGTATATCCACAGTGCGTCATCCAATCACTGGCTCCAGTTCCGCCTTTTTGGGCTGACTATCTTGGCCAAGATCGATTTTACCTCTCGGTTCGATTTGGGACATTCTCCTACAAACGCATGCTATTTGGGACACTTATATTACTCACTTTTTAACACTCGGGACACATTTTACAAAAGAGAAAACTATCTTTCAAGATAGTTGGCCAATAGAAATCTGACTCAAGAATTTTTAGGGCTGTCCTTCTAGCCCCAAAATGTCCACCACATGTATGTGAATGATAGAAGTTGAAGATAGAAGGGATTTCATTATGAGGCACACACCTCCTAAGTAGCTGATTTGATCGTACCCTCCATAGATAGGGTTCATCACAAATATAAGTCATTTTTAATTTGTACCTTTTCTTGAGTTGTCAAATCCCCATGTCGTTTTCCTGTGGCCAGGAAATTTACAATTTTCGCGTACCAGGGCCATATTGTCTGGACTAAGAAAAGGTGCTCATTCGGAAACTCTCCTCTCATCGGCTCTGGATTTTCCTTTGTCAGGCATCTACTGAGGAGGCCAACTATAAGATTTTCCCTTCCCTTCTTGTCTTTAATCTCTAAGTTAAATTCCTGTAAGAGAAGAATCCATCGTATCAGTCTGGGCTTGGCCAAGAGGAATTTTAATGCTGCATGGTCAGAATATACAATAACTTTGGTTCCTAATAAATAAGATCTGAATTTTTCAAGGGCAAAAATTATTGCAAAAAGTTATTTTTCAGTTGTCGTTAATTCTTCTGGGCCTCATCTAGCATTTTGGAGGCGTAGTAGATCACATGTGGATCTCTACCCTTTTTCTGCCCAAGAACAGCACCAACAGCTGCGTTGCTTGCATCGCACATCAATTCATAGACAATGGTTGCACAAATCACATGATCTACGATTGTGAACTCTTTAAAGAGATTCACCAAACTGCTGTCTCTAGAGTCAGAATTGGAAATGGGGTATATATCGCTGTGGAAGGCAAAGGAACAGTGGCAATTGAAGGTCACACAGGTTTGAAATTCATTTCTGATGTCTTATATGTGCCTGAGATTGATCAAAACCTTTTGAGTGTTCCTCAGTTGTTAGAAAAAGGTTATAAGGTGTTGTTTGAAGACAAAAGTTGCATAATCAAAGATGCAGAAGGCCAAGACTTGTTCAAAGTTCAAATGAAAAACAAGTGCTTTGCCTTAGATTTAATGCAAGAAGAGCAGGTTGCTGTACACAAAAAAGATGGCAATACAATGCTTTGGCATAAAAGGTTAGGGCATTTTCACCGTGCCGCTGTATTTTTTATGAAGAAAAATAACCTTGCAAAGGGACTGCCTCAACTGGAGAAGGAGCCACCTTCCTGTAGAAGTTGTCAATACGAAAAATAAACAAGACTTCCTTTCCCACAAAATAAGGCTTGGAGGCCCGTTCAAAAATTTCAACTAGTATACACTAATGTTGGAGGGCCCATCAGAACACCATCATTGAATGACAATAAGTACTACATTGCTTTCATTGATGATTAGGGGTGTAACCGATCCGGTTCGGTCCGATTTTGGGCTTAGAACCGGAAATGTCCGGTTCTGATGGGCCCGGAACCGGACAGAACCGGACAGTTCGGTCCGGTTCCATTTTTTTTAATATAATTAATTAAAAATATATATTATATTAAACAGCCCAGCCCAATGGGCCAACCCAGCAACCCTCTCAGCCCATCACAACCTCCAGCAACCCAACCCAACCCAACCCAACCCAAAACATTTTGTAAAGGAATGCGTGGATGGGGATTCGAACCCCCTCCCTTTAGCCTAGAACTAAAGTTTTTAACCACTGAAGCAAAGGAAACTAGGTTTTCGTTAAACACTAAAATGATGTGTTTTTTTTCAAAACGACGTCGTTTTGAAAGAAAATATAAAGAAATAAAGAATTTTTTTCATTTCTTAGTTTTATTATAGGGAATTTATATGTTTTTATTTTCTTTCAAGTGGTTTATTGGAATTGAATTGTGTTATAATGATAATAATATATTTTTTAAAATGATAATATTATTGTTAATTATATTAATAGTTAGATAGCTAAGTTTTTAACAACATATCAATAATAAGAGTTTGTCATGAATTTATAAATGAAACTCTTATAATATATTTTTTTCTATTGGAAAGATTCGAATTTGAACCATATTTAATTTATTAAAAAACATAATAAATTAATATTTTAAAAAATCACGCTATATATCATTAATTGTCATTAAATATTACAAGAATATAAGTTACATTTCTCGATTTATTCATAACGTTATTTATCAAGAATAAATAACTTGTGGAAGCCAAAGTTAGTTTTTAATTTTTTGTACGATGTGTCAAGATTAATATCATCTTTCAATTAACTATTTTCAATTGATCTATAGTCTAATATATAAAACCATGACTCCTTGAGAGTTTTTTTTCTCTTAATTAAATATCTTATTATTTTTTTTAAAATCCAATTATACAAAACACATGTTTCATTTGATACTTTTACAACTTGTTTGGTTGCCCATAATGAACTACAAGAAATGTGAATGGATTCAATGGAGGTAGGGAGTGAGAATTATGGAGTATGTCTTAATGTGTTTAGTAACCTACCATTAGAAACGAGAATAAAAAAGTTTGAATGACTCGTTATTTTGATTTGGTATGAATGACAAAGATTGAGAAAATGAAAGTAAGTTTCTATTTGATTTTTTATTTGCATGGAATCATTATTATATATATTTAATAATAAAATTCATTGATTATATTATTGAATAATTTATATATAAATTTATTGAATAAAACATAAATATTAAATTTCACATGAAAATATCAATCAAATATTGTATAAAAAGTCATTAAATTAATTATAAATTAAAAAATTATTAGCTAACTATTACAAACAAATAATTAAATTTTTTAATATTTTAAATCTTGCTTCATAAAAAGTTAATAAATAATGAGATTTATCCTTTAGTCACACTTGGTGTTTGTGAAATTAAACTATTTACACCTTTTTGTATCCAATTTAAAATATATTCCATTTATTTTGTGGAGATAAATTAAAAGAAAATAAAAAAATAAAAAGTATAAAGAAATGAAGGCCAGCCCAGGCCAGCCAGCAGCCCAGCCCGTCCAGCCCAGCCAGCACCCCAGCACAAAAGGAAAAATAATTTTGAGGGGAAGGGGTTAGTTAGGGAACTTAACCTTTTGCAACTGAGCCAAAGTGTTAACTTGATATAAATATGCATATACAAATATTTATATATATAAATATATATAAAAATTTCCGGTTCTCCCGGTTCTATGGTTCGATTTACGGGTTTTGACAGTGGCAAAATCGGATAGAACCAGAAATTTTCGGTTCTTCTGGGGACAGAACCGAACTGAACCGAAAATTTTCAGTTCGGTCCGGTTCGGTGCAAAACGCTCCAGTTCCGGTTCGATCTTCTTACACCCCTATTGATGATCACACAAGACTCTGCTGGTTTTATTTCATGAAGCTCAAATCTGAAATTGCTAAGGCTGCGTTTCACAACGCAAAATTTCTATTAGTTTTTGCAAAACAACAGAAAATTTCAAAATTGTCAATTCTGTTTCACAGCTACAGTACGTTTTCTATTTTGCAAAATGCATTTTTCAGCCTTAGAAAACTCGAAATCGTATTCACCTAACAACTATTTCTTATTTTTTTGAAAAACAAAAGCTACTACTTTTGTTAAATCAATTTTATTTTAATTAAAACACAATGCTAGTGTTTTTTTGAAAAAAATAAAATAAACTAAATAGTAGCATATTTTAAGTTTGTTAAAAATCAAATATAAATATTCTAAATAAATTCATGTCTAAATTCAAAAGCACAAGTCATTTAGGGGAAAAAAAATTTTGAAAAATTTTCAGAAAAGTTTCCAAAATCTGTTTTACAGCAACATTTTGCAAATGGAAAATTTTCAGCAAATTTTTTAATTTTGCAATTGGAAAACATATTTTCAGAATTAACACTACAAGTTTAGAAATTTTTGCAAACGCCATATTTGAAGTTTTGCAATTGCAAAACGTTTTTTCAGAATTAACACTACAAGTTTAGAAAAAATGTAAAAAGTCCAAAAAAATGTAAAAAATTCCCAAAAAAAATTCATATAAAATATATAGATTTTTTTTTTAAGAATTCTGAAAAAAATGTAAAAACTCAAAAAAAAAATAGTCTTGAATTATTTGGACATGAAATTATTTGTTCAAAAAAATTGTAGAAATCCAAAAGAAAATTAATTAATCAAAAAATTCCAAAAAAATTGTAAAATCCAGAAATTAATATAAAAATCGAGAAAAATGTTAAAAATCCAAAATTGGAATTACAAATTAAATATAAATATAATATTTCTATTCATGAAAATAAAATACCTATAAAATAGTCTTGAATTATTTGTTCATGACATGAATACTACAAATTTAAACATTCAAAACATACTTAATTTAACTTGTTACTTCTTCATATTCTAACAATTATTATAATTAGCCCATAATTGATCTGCAATATCTTCTCTCATCGCATTCATTAGTTGTTGTTGGGACATATTCACTTGAATACCTTCTTGCGTCACAGTAGCTTCGTTCTCGTTTAAATTTTGCTGACCTTTTGTACCATGTTCTGCGAATAGTCGATCAGCTCTATCTTCCATTCAAATAAAATTGTGCAGTGTACAACAAGCTAGAGGTATTTGCCTTTGACGGCGAAGAGGATAATTTGGAATGGACTTTAAGATTGGAAATCTAGCCTTCAGAACGCCAGAAGTCCTTTCAATCACATTTCTCAATGACGAATGCCGATAGTTAAACAATGCATATTTTCTTGTTATCCTTCCTCGTCCACGAAAATCATTTAAGTGATACCGTTCACCACGATAAGGAGCTAAAAATCTAGGAATGTTTGGATAACCAGCATCAACTGCATAATAGTAGCCTGCCAAAGATAAATAACAATCAGACATTTGTAGTAAACCATTAATGTAACAGCTAATAAATATCGTTATAAATTACAAAAATAATATTTTACCAGCTGCAGGCATAGGAAAACCATTATCTTGTCTTGTCAATGCATCAAGAAAGATGCGTGAATCATTAGTTGTGCCTTCCCAACCAGTATACACAAAGGTAAATATCATATCATGCGAATACGCCGCCATAACATTTTGAGTAACAAGTGCTTTTCTACCCCGAAAAGTTTTTTATTTTGGGCAGGACACCAAGCTGCGACATGAGTACCATCTATAACACCTATGCATTTCTAAAACGGAAAAAATTACACAGATAAGTTTAATGTTCAAACATAATTCTTTTTATTTAGTCATCATGAATTTATAATACACGTGCATACCTGAAAATAAGGATACCAACTAGCATTTGCTTGAATTTCTGGTTGAATGGGTCCTCTTTCCACATGTTTGATCAAATCAGTTCCTAAACGAACTAAAGCGCGTATCACACCCTTAACCCAACGTGAGACTGTCGCAGTTGAATGCTGAAATCGTTCTGCCACCAGCCGTTGAGTCATTCTGTGACATAATACAGTCAATCCCATTGCCACACCCTCTTCCAAACTAGCTGCACGTGAGTTCTGTAAGTTCAACCCTCTCAACCTATCACATAAGTTCAGAAACACATGTGGCCTCATACGAAAACTGTCGTAGCATCTAATTGGATTTCCCAGTAAAACTTCAATAATATACGCTCTACTGGTGAGCATAGATGTGCGGCAAGGTATTCTATCAATGGAATTATTTTCACTTTCCATTAACATACGAATGAACATAGCCTCCTCGAGCTCGTCCTCATCATCATCATCAGTAGAACTATCACTACTTGAATTAATAACAGAAGTATTAGAACAACTCTAAAAATATTGGGACATTTCACCTGCACTATTAAACAATTATGTTGTATTAGTTATACCAATTACAAATTAGCTAAATTGACATGTTAATAATAAAATTAATTGACAATAATACTTAACATAAATGTCATAGAATTGTACCAGCATACATAACAACCAAGTCATAAATATTTTAAAACAACCTCCAAAGAAAACTCATAAAATAAGTCTATAGGATTTTAAAACAAGCCACCATCATTCTAAAGCCTCAACCAGGACTTCCTCCTCATAATGGACATCTTCATGAACACATTCCTCCAATGATATTCTTTGAACTGCACAAGTGCATTGTTATAAGAGGCCTCCGAAATATCATCTAAACTCTCTAACGCATCCATACACGCATTAACAGAGTATGCATCTCGCGATGGGCTTGTAACTTCAGACTGCTCTTCTCTACACTTCTTTGTTTTTTCTTTAAAATAATCAGCCTTCGCACTAGCAGATGATGCCATAGCCTCCATATAAGGGTCCCACTTCTTAGAAACTCCTTTCTTACAACGCCTACTACCTGCATTATTCTCCGCAACACGTTTTCCTTTTGAGCTCCCACCACCAGACCTATCACCTTCCATTTCATGATCATCTTCAGGTACATGAACACCATAGTTCAGAAAGTCTTCTTCATTTTGGCGTTCTTCATCTGAGCTCGACGGCAATTGCGAAGAAGCATGATGGAGTTGTCCAGTAGCGGTAGATCTGTTAAACACTTGACCAAGGAGCTCATAGTTTTGACATCCTTTATTTCTAAATATCTTGTAGTTCCTATTTTTCTGCAAAGTAAATAAACAACATTGAATTTAATCAAAATTCAGAAAATTTATGATATGAATTACTAAAGAAACTTGTAAGAAAATGTAACATACCATGAAAAACATTTGCCACACATCTTCAGGTGCATTCACAGTGTTTAAACTTGATTGGTAGGTGACTCCTGTATGGTCTAACAATTCTGAAAATTGGCAAAACTTCAATCGCAGTCGATTGTATTTGCCTAACAACTTGGTTGCTCCAAATCGTTCACCGGTAGCTAAGTATAACTCGTTATCCATGTCTTGTCAATCCGTAGCTTTAAAACTAGGAGTACCATTTTGATCTACCTTAACTCTCTCGTACAATATTGATAAAAAATTCCCTTCAGTTGCATCAGACCATTTACCATCATCTTCTCCATCATTTCTTCTTCCCATCTAAATCATAAATCCTTATAACTTAATAACACAACTTAATTTTCAATCAACTCAAATAACTAATTTAAGCAATCAACCCAAACAACTAAATTAAGAAATCAACCCAACAATTAAAACAACCAACCAGAAGAAGAAAAGTAAAGCTTCATTATAATATAAGCGGTATTTAAATGAACAATATGACTAACCTTTTGAAGCTTAACCGAGAGCGATGCAACAATACCTTACGGTTTCACACTCCTCCTTGTGTTGCCTTTCAATTTTACTCTCCTCAAGCTGCTGTTTCAGGTCTTCAAGAAAGTTCATTTTTAATAAAAAAAAGAAGACGTACAACAAATAAAGCATTATTTTAAATTTAAAACATGGAACAAAGAACACAATAGATAGTGATGTTAGGTAAATCTCTAATAAATAAAGAACTTACAAAAATAAAATATTAGCAGAGAAATCTTCAGATTTGAAACACTTGAACCTGTAAAAGAAATAGAGCAAAAACAGATAAGGTATTAGAGAGCATTATTAAAATGATATCACCATTTTGAAGTACTTAGATCTAAAAAAAATACAGATAAGTATGCAACCACATTTATAAATGGTGAACATTTACATGGGTGTGTACCTTAAAGAAGATCATCACCATCATCATCATTACAGAAACCTTGAAACAAAAAGAAGAGGAAAAGAAGAAGCAAAACAAAGGGAAAAATCAGAAGAAATGAAAAATCTAGAGAGAGGAGGAGAGGAGGAGAAAATGAAGAAACTTTGGTTCTACTGCATTATTTTGCCTTTTGATTTACTACTGTATTATTTTGCTTTTTGCTTTACTACTGTATTATTTTGCTTTTTGCTTTACTACTGCATTATTTTGCATTTTGCTTTATTATTATTATTACTATTTTTATTATTATTATTAGATGGAGTAAAATTGTGCAAAATTAAATGAAGTTATACATCTCAAGGTTAGAGATGACCCTGCTGCCCTCGCCTCTGTTTGCCGTAGACGATGTCGGCTTTGGCTTGGCTAAACCATCGCATCACAGGTACAGAGAAACGCTTGGCCTCTTAACGCGTTTGAAAATCAAATTTGCAGGGGGATTGGCCGGTGGCTACGACGATGAAGGAAAGAGAGCGGTGGTGAGGCGGCGAGGAGATCGGATTTGGAAAGATGGAGGGGATGAGATGTTGAAAAATAGAGCGGGAGAAGGTGAGGGAATTGCTTGGCTGAGGATTAATGGAAGCTTCGGTGAGGGATTTTCTTGGCTGAGGATTTTTGGATTTGGAAATGGTTTTGCAGGAAAGGGATAAGAGATGAAGATGGCTAAATAAGGAAAAAAAACATGGCCGTTGGATTGGTCTTGCCAGAAAGGTAAGATGATCCAATGGTGAGGATGAGAGTGGGAAGGAAAAAAGACTATAATTATTTAATTGGTTCCAGTTATCGGTACGAGAAGTCTCGCTAAAAACAAATAAAAATCCGAACGGAAAATACAGAAAAGAGTAATAAAATGAAATATACGAAATGATACGAGTAAAAAATGTAAAATGTGACAATAGATGGAAATGTTCGATCTACGATTCGAGAAATTTTGTTCAGAACTGATAAAAATCGAACGGAAAAATACTTAAAATATGGAAAAAAGGGGTAAAAATTGAAGAGCCCGAATTCAAGCCCGGCTGCAAGCCAGATGGGCCAAAATAAACCTTTCATAATTTGGTAAATAATGTAAGATGGTAAGGGCACAATAGCCATACCTAAAAGGAGATTTTAAAATCAGACCCACTTGCAATTTGGAAAACACAACAATTTTTGTTGTTGTCGTCTCGTCTCAAGCCATGACTCGGTATAAAAGACTATTCTCGTTCACATTCAAACTCAAAATTTATACTGAGGGTGAATAAATTTTTGACCATTAAAAAAATAAAGGTTGTGGTTGGATTTAAACTTTGCAAAATATTTTATACTGAGGGTATCAATCTACATAAATTATGAGGGTAGACATGTCTAAAATAACATTATTATTTTTTTAAGATTAACAATATGGATTTATTGAACTAGAGTAAAAAAAAATATTCAATGTTTAACATTCATTACAGTGTTAAACATTGAATTTTACTCGTATGATCTTAATTAGGAGTATTAGTTAGTTAAATATCAATTATGAAGTATTTTTAGCACAATTTGTATCAATTTACATAAATTACAAGGGTAGATATGTCTAAAATAACATTGTTTTTTTTTAGATTAACGATATGGATTTATTGAACTAGAGTAAAAAAAAAAAAAAATTGGAAAATGTTTGCAAAACAGAAAATTTTGCGTTGTAAAACAACCTCTAACATTTTTTGGAAGTTTAAAGCTTTTGTGGAAACTTAAAGTGGCTGCAAGATGCAGATGATCAGATCTGATAATGGAGCTGAATATACTTCTCAAAAATTTAACAAATTCTGTCAAGATGCAGGCATTGAACATCAGCTCAACGCACCTTACACTCCCCAAAAAAACGTTGTGGTGGAGAGAAAAAATAGAACAATTATGGAAATGGCAAGGTGCTTACTTCATAATAAAGGGTTGCCGAAGAAATTTTAGGCTGAGGCAGTAAACACAACGGTTTATCTACTGAACCGACTACCAATAAAGGCTTTACATAAAAGAACTCCATTTGAAGCTTGGTATGGCTACAAACTAGAATTTGTCAATTTGAAATTTTTTGGTTGCTTGTGTTTCTCTTACATTCATCAAGTTAAGAGAGACAAATTGGACAAGAAAGCAGAGCCTGGAGTTTTTGTAGGCTATAGCTTAGCCTCAAAGGCCTATAGAATCTATTTTCCAGAAAGCAACAAAGTCATAATCAGCAGAGATGTTCAATTCCATGAGTCAGATAGCTGGAGCTGGGATGCTGACAAAACGATTGAGTTTCATGAGGAAAATGATGGCGTAGATGATGAACCCATTAGAGGAACTCGATCACTTTCTGACATCTATCAAAGGTGTAATGTTGTTGTAATGGAGCATGCGGGTTATGAAGAAGCTGCTAATGATAAAAAAATGGATAGTTGCAATGAAGGAAGAGCTGAACATGATTGAAAAGAATCAAACATGGGAATTGGTGTACAGAACAAATCACAAGAATGTTATAGGAGTGAAATGGGTTTATAGAACCAAACTCAATCCTGGTGGTTCTGTAAACAAGTATAAGACGAGGTTGGTTGTCAAAGGTTATGCTCAAATGTTTGGGGTAGATTTTTCAGAAACTTTTGCTCCGGTTGCTAGGATGGATACCGTGCGGATGTTGTTGGCTCTTGCTGCTCAAAAAGGTTGGCTTGTACATCAAATGGATGTCAAGTCAGCATTTTTGAATGGATACTTAGAGGAAGAAATATTTGTAGAATAGACACAAGGTTTTGTTGTTCAAGGAGAAGAAAAGAAGGCGTATCACTTGAAGAAGGCCTTGTATGGCTTAAAACAGGCGCCAAGATCTTAGTACAACAGAATTGATGCATACTTATTGAACTTGAGTTTTGAAAAATGCCCAAGTGAATTTACTTTGTATATCAAGAAAAGTGGAGATAAAATACTTGTGGTTTCTCTTTATGTTGATGACTTGCTTATAACAGGAAGTAGATTGGAGCTGATTAACAAGTTCAAAGAAGAGATGAAAGAGGTCTTTGAAATGACAGATCTAGGTAAGATGACATTTTTTCTTGGTATGCAGGTGCAACAAGGGCAAAATGATATTTTTGTATACCAACAAAAATATGCAAAAGAAGTCTTTAACAAATTTCAAATGATGCATGCAAGCCAACTTCAACTCCAATGAATCAAAAGGAGAAATTTTGCAAAGAAGATGGAGCTGAAAAGGTTGATGAAAAACTTTACAGAAGCTTAATTGGTTGTTTGAAGTACTTGACTGCAACTAGGCCAGACATCATGTATGCTGTAATTTTGCTATCAAGGTACTTACATTGTGCCAGTGAAATACATTTTCAAGCAGCAAAAAGATTCTTAGATATGTGAAAGGCACGATTGATTATGGGATAAAATTCTGTCAAGTGGAAAATTTATGTCTCTATGGTTATTCGGATAGTGATTGGGCTGGATGTGCTGATGATATGCGTAGCACCTCAGGTTACTATTTTACTCTTGGTTCTGGAATCTTTTCTTGGGGTTCAAAGAAACAAGAAATCGTTGCTCAATCTACAACAAAAGCAGAATATGTAGCAGCTACTGCTGCTGCGAACTAAGCACTCTGGATCAAAAAACTTCTTGCAGATTTGCATCTGGAGCAGGAAGGAAGTATATAGATATTTGTAGACAATTAAGCTGCAATATCAATAGCTAACAACCCAGTATTCCATGGCAAAACAAAGCACTTCAAGATAAAGTTCTACTTTCTTTGAGATGTACAAAAGGAAGGAGAAGTGCAGCTGGTCCATTGCAGAACAGAAGTCCAGTATGCTGATATTTTAACAAAGGCCTTGCCCAAAGCAAGATTTGAGTCCTTAAGATAAAAGCTTGGTGTGTGCAGCTCCAAAGTCAAGGATGAGTGTTAACAGTTGTGACTTTTTGAAGCTGTTTAGGTCCTAGTCTTTAGGAATCGGTTCATGTCTTTCCTATTCTTAAGCAAAGAAGTAGTCAAATAACAATTTAGATTATTTTGTTATGTAGCAGATTTTTTTGCATTTAAAACTCAAAATCCTGCTATATAAGCAGGTGCCTTTCCCATTCAATAAACACGATTCCTACAAGTATCTGTTTTATATCCAACAATGGAAACGTTGGGCGGCTTCAAGGTATCACATTCCATATGGAGGTTCCTTAGATGAGTATAAGGGTTCTCATTTGAGTGCCCGTGGAACTTCTTGAGGTTGGACATTATGTTGGTATTTATAGACCAATCATGTTGTACAGGAGCAAGCTGAATGCATGAGTAGGTTTTCTGTTCAGCTCCTCTGTTTAGCTCCCTCAAGGTGTGCTCTTGTAGTCCGGATGCCATATTATGGATTTCTTCTTCTTGGCCTCTAGCTTGGCCAAGCTCGTTATCAGTTAGAATTTGACTATGAACCAGAATCTTCTAATTTTGTTACTTCTTGTATCTTCCTTATCTACGTCTCGGTCCTAGTGAGCTCTAGATTGTATGAGATTAATTATGCTTTTGAGGACCTAGTCATCAACTGTAAAAAAAAAAAAAAACTACAAAACACCAAAATTTGATCACCCGCCAAAGGTGTAAAAAATAGTTGTAAAATAGATATGAATTAAGAGAGAGTTACAACTTATCATGACCCACAAAAGGCTTGTAGATGGTGGTAAGAGGATCATCCATAGAGACTCCTATGGTGTGTAGTTTTTGGTTGACTTCCTCGTCACTAGAATTGTTGGTTTGATTCTGAAACTAAAAATAAACGAATAACAATTAAACAGTAAAATGGGCTTGGTCAGGGGCTTGGCTAAGATAAAATAGCTGGGTTGGAAATTTAGAGGATGGAAATTCCTGGTAAGGGCGTTTTGAAAGATGCGTTTCTTATGCTTCGATCACTAATTCAATGATGTTAATCTTCATCTCTATAGCGTTGCTATAGAATGCAAGGACTCATGTACACTCCTACTTCCCTCTTTTATCAAATTCCCTAGCGGGTAGTCCCTACTAGACAATCCTAACCAAATAACACCTTGCTGGTTATAAAGGATTTACTACCTTGGTTGATGGCTTGATTAGATTGAAAGGTAGCACAATCGTCATCAATGCCTTAGGGGAAGACAACGCCTAACTCATGTTTACCTTGCAATTAAGGCCCTCGTTGTCAATCGGGTCTGAGTTATATTATTTATTTTCTTTAGCCTATCTCGAGGTCTAGTTGTCCACTTGGCCTATCGGGTTTCGCTCGTCCCCTTCTAGGTTGACTGCAACTTTTCAGCTAAAATCTAAGAGTGATCAATTCTAAACTTTAACAAGAAAGCGATTTGTTAAACTAGAAAAAAATAATTACAAAGATAAAGATTATTACGAATACTTAGACCTTACGAAGCATAAGAAACTTGGTTCAACAACCCTTACCAAGAATGGGTATTTAACTAGATCTTGTCATGAAGAAAGACGATTTTATTATTTGCATCAAAGAGAATAAATCTGTAAATTCTAGACTTGGAAAATTACAGAGCAAAGATGTAAAAAGGATTCTTGTAGCTTATAAGCTTCACTGCTTCCTAATCCTACTCTATCTCTTTCAAAAATAAAAGATAAGGATAAAAGAAGATAAAAATACAATTCCAAAAATTATTTGTTGGAAAATTCAAATATTGTTCTGAGAGGGAGATCTAGTTAAGGATTCTTGCTGATAATCTTCAATGTTGCAGATCCCTCAAATCCCATTTTCTATCACATCCTTGCGCTTTGCCCAAAGTCTCCCACTGCAGTCTGTCTCTATCGCGGCTGTCTTGGCCAAGCCTGCGACCAAGGTAGTTTCGGATGTCTGATTTTGTGCTCTGCGGGTAATGTTCTCCTTTTTATCAGCCTCCAAGTAATTTCTGCAAAAGTAGGGAGAATCCATAGAAAACAATAGCTTTACTGCCCAATTTACAAGCAATTAGATAATAAAAGTATGAGAATTAATGCTTAATCAGACTCCTATATATTCCTACTTCCCTCCTTTATCAAATCCCCTAGCGGGTACTCCCAACTAGACAATCCTAACTAAACAACACCTTGTTGGCTAAAGAATTTACTAATTCGGCTGATGGTATGATTCGATTTGACAAGGCGTAATCATCATCAAGGACATAGGGGAAGACAACACCTAACTCAAGTTTACCTCCCAATCGAGGCCCTCGGTTGTTAGTCGGGTCTGAGTTATATTATCCGTTTTCTCTAGCCTATCGTGAGTACTAGTTATCTACTAAGCCTATCCGGTTTCACTCGTCTCCTTCAAGGTTGACTGCAACTATTCAGGTTAGAGTTCAAGAGTGATCAGTTCTAGACCTAACATGAAAGCGTTTGATTAATCCAGAAAATAAATAATTACAAAGATGAAGATTATTAAGAACAATTTAGATCTCACGAATATATAAGAAACATAGCCCTTAAGCTCTTACCAGGAATGAAGGATGTAGCTAGATGAAGAAAACTGTTTTATTGATTGTATAAAATTGAAACAGGGAAGAGATGATTCTCTAAGGAGTCCTTGTAGCTTAAATAGCTTAGCTACACTCCTAGTCCTACTTAAATACAACTTCTTTCAATAGAAGATAAAGGGAGGAGATAAAGATCTCCCTAATCCTACTTAAACACAACCTCTTTTAAAAGAAGATAAAATATTATCTACGAGGGAGATCCGATAAGGATTCTTGCTTGGACGTCTGATCTTGATAGAAAATCCCACAATTCTCGTTTGTCACCGCAATTGCCATACTTTATCCTCTCGCTCACTTTCCGAGTCTCCTACCGAAGTCTGCCTCTCTCGTGACTGTCTTGAGCAAGCCCACGGCCAAGACAGTTTCGAATGTCTGATTTGCTCCTGCGATGTTGTTCTCCATTTAGTCCGCCTCCAAGGAATTCTGCACAAGTGAGGGAAATTCATGGATATTAATAGCTTTACAGTTCAATTTGCAAGTAATTACGCAGTAAAAATATGAGAATAAAACGCTCAATCGCTCGATGAACTCGAACGATTTTACAAGTTTACTAAGATGATGCGAGATTTTAGTTCGGGTTCACGTAATTTCGAGTTTGTATACGAGTAGGCGCATTTTGGGGTGGTGAAAACGTAAATTCATTCGAGCTAAAATCGCAAGTTTAACAATAGAGGTTGACGCTATTTATTCATGCACCCAATGGAGAAAGTTAGCGTTATATGTTTCAAACTAGTCAAAAAATTGCATGATGCGCGTGGGATTATAAATCATTTTAAATTTCTAAAAGTATATTTACAAATATATACCATGATACTCCCTCCTAGTTTAATTAAATGTCGCTTTGACTTTGGGCACGCATATTAAGGAGGCCAGATGACTTACTGTTTGAGACAATTTTGCCCTTTACTTTTTTCTCGAACGTACGAGCATCCTTAATGTACGTGCCCAAAGTCAAAGCGACAGTTAATAAAATTAGGAGGGAGTATATTCTTTCATTAATAGATGTGTTAGTTGTAATAGTCACATATTTTCATATTATATCCTACTCCCTCCTAGTATAAATAACTGTCGTTTACTGTTTGGGCACGCATACTAAGGAGGCCGGATGACTCACTATTTGACCCAAAAAAATTCGTACTTTTTCTCGGAAACGTACGTCCTTAATATGCGTGCCCAAATAGTAAACGATAATTAATTATGATAGGAGAGAGTATTAATAAGTGTATTTTTTTTTTGTTACAACATATCATTTGAATTAATATAGTTCGAACTAATATTAATATTTTTAAAATTTTAAAATTATCATTTTATGTGTCAGCATATTAAAACATAATGATCACTAATATCATATAATTTCATCTTTATGAATCAATTATTCCAACTATATTTACTAATTTACAGAATCATTTCTAAAAGTTGAACTGAGATAGGTTGGCTTGTACAGAGGCGGACCAGGACCCCAAACTTAGATGGTGCTCCGTCGACGTCGACGTCGACATTGGACACGATGTGGAAGGAGAGGGAGAGGCTGATGGCGGAGCTCAAGTGGTGGAGGGAATCAGAAGAATATGGAGAGGAGAGGGTGATTGAAAAATGAAGTTATTGTACAATCTTAGGGTACGGTGGTCTTTTCGCCGTTACTATTTACTTTCCATAATATTTCGGTTGAAATAAAATGTTTCTTCGGAGAAATTGGCCAGGAAATAGGGTTCCTCTGGTAATTTCCCTTTCACTGAACCAGTTACAGTTTCTGGTGGTGGGGCACGCACAAGATTCCTCCCAGTTTCTGGTCATTATTTTTTATCTTTTCACATACAAATACAATGGACCCTTTCGTTTTCTTTTATTATTGGCTTAATACACACAATTGGGATTCGGCTAGAAAAATGCAACAAGAAAGAAATAGCAACATGCATTCGGCTAGAAAAATTATTAATCAGAGAAAAATTAATAGGAGGATGTAAATTGGGATTCATGAAAGAAACGTACGGTACAATTTAAAATATTAATGTTACGGGGACTACTTGTAACTTTTGACAAACGGAGGCTCAAAATGTATTTAAAAGTGAAACAATGAAGAGAAATGTAAAATGGTTTTTCATGTACAAAACAGTAAAAAGAAAGCGAGAAAAAGTAATGAGATGATGGAGAGGGAGGGTAAATAAAGTGAGCAAGAACAAGAAAGAAAGCTACAGGCAGCGCATCTTTTGTAGCGCTTTCTCTTCTTTTCATGTTTAAAACTTCCTACAAGTTTTTATTTAACTCCCCTCTCCCTGCACACAATGCTCTGGGTAATATCGAAGATTGTCAATTTCGAATAGGTAAGTATCTCGATTTAATCATTAGGAAGAAATGTATCGGTCCTAATTAAAATAATAATCTCGATTGACTTTATCTGATTCTTTTATATATATTATATATAAATTTACAAAATTCAACAAATTTATATATTTTTTATATTCTTATAGTATTAGAATAAAACGCATCGTCCATATTAATCGATAAATATAAATTGAAATAGAAACTAAAATGGTATAGTATACTTTTTATCTTATTTTTAGCATTGATATGGAATGTATCAACCATACCGGCCCAATAAATTACATGGTTGATAACATTAATAATGCCCCTTCACTCTCAACCTTTCACAGCAAAAGCAAAGCAGTGATCCAGTGACCCCTATCCTCACCCCAGAGATTGCCCATTTATATACACAACAGTCAAAGAACAGAGTTTCAGGGTGGGATGGGACCCACCACCCTCTTTTTTCAGTTTTTCCACCAATTGCAACATCCAATCAATTTTTAATAAACTCCTTTTCTGTAACTGTACACCTCTGTTCTCTTTTTCTTTTTTATTCCCCTATTTTGAATCTTTTCCCACTTCCCTAGACCTATCTTTCAAATCTTCACAATTCCACAATCCCCTTGTTTACTACCGAAAATTCCCCAAATCAAATCAAATCAAATCAAATCAAATACGAATTATAAGAATTGAAAAAAACCCTGGCCCCTCACCCCACCCCCAATGTACAAGGTCAACCCCGATCATTGACACCATGGCCGACCAGCAAAATTCAGCCATTGTGAACCCCGAAACACCCCACCCTCCGAGCTGGCTTGACCTCCTAACATGTTACTTTTCTCAAATATACTTCCAAGAACGGCGTACTTCCCAGCCCTTGGTTCTCCAAGGTCAAGTGATTATACCAGCTACTGTATGAAATTGGGGCAAGCTTTTTACCAGAGATTTTCACCCCACCTGCTACCTGTCTTCTATGAATATCCTTCCGATGAAATCTCGAAACCTCTTAGAGTACAGCTTTGGATCCACAGCCGAGATTGAAGTAGGGTCAGCTTGTAAGGATTTGTACGCATGCTCCAACTTCTTGCTAATGTCATAGTCCTGTAAGATGTCAATGATACCAAAATAGAGGACTACTTCACATCCATCACTACCTCTAGCAGAGGTTAAATGGCCAACTCCACCATGGGTATACTGATCAAAATCACTTCGTCGAGACATCCGCTCTGCTCTAGCTGGCATATTGGCTCCTAACCTTATGAGAGGTTTCCTGGAAAATAGCACAGTTTCAATTCAAGTCAGTACGTCCACAAATTGTGGAACAAATGACTGAATTCTTGTACAACATCACATTAATCATGGCTAGAATATGCTTCTTTTTTCGTAGCACAACCTTTGTCATTGGAAGCTTCCCTTAAGCAAAAAAAAAAAAAAAAAATAGTGAATCTATGTTAATTTACCTCCTGCTAGATCATAGAATAATACTTTTTAAAATTATCCAGTAACTTGTATATCTCCATGTTCCGTTAAATGCTCTGGATGCATGAGACATTTGTCAATGAATCCAAACTAATATGCATTCAGGAACTATAATCAACATAAACCATATGGGCCTTATCTTGTAAAAGAATAGGACCACCACCCTGCATGTGCCCCCACAAACAACTGTTGTCTACTGAACTACCCCCACAATATTACCAATGCAAAATATGCGACTTTCAATTATTCTGTTGGAAATAATCAAATTCAGTGACACATTATTGGCCACCTTTAATGCATAAAACAACACTCAACCACATGTTCTAGCAAAATGTTAGTTATCTTCACATTCATAGTCAACAACTAATGGGAAAAAAACCAGTGTTTGTATTCTATGGTTGCTAACCAATGGCACACCAGATAAGATGCAAATAGAATAAAGGAACATAAGTCAGGAGAAATATACCGGCCAGCTAAAACCCGATCCATGTCTTGTAGCTCTGCTTCCAAAAAACGACAGCCACGCATGAACTTTTCATTTTGATACGTATCTTTTTGTCCTGCACACCACATTTATTTATTCAGTTTGCTTATTGGGCTAAACTTATCCTCAGCCCTTCAAGTACAAAATTTGTTTAATTACCAGAGCGCAACACGAATGGTGACAACCCAATTTTGTCATATGTATTGTCATCACGAAAATGGAGGCCAACCAAAAGACTATAATCCATAATTCTTTCAGCTTCCAAAAACTCGCAGTCACGATCAATTTGCCTGGCCATTATTACAAACTTGTTATGACAAATGCATGATAAAATAACAACAAAAGACAGATGAAAACAAATCTAAAAGTTCAAGAATAAATTATATTTTTAAAACCTACTCGATAAGCTCCTGGAACCAATTCCGTTGAAGACGAAACACAAAATTGAGATCCAAGTCCTTGAGAGTTGTGGTCTCATCAATCTCACTTTCTGCCTTATCTGTTGTTCGGCCATAAGAGGATCCTTTCAGATCAAATCTCCTATGTATTCGATACTCAGAACAGAACAAATTGCCCATCACAATGAAGCGGGTCTGCTTACGAAAAACATGCAATCAGGCATGTGAATTAAATCCAATTAACAAATAGAAGAGTAGAGTCTAACTAATCCTTCCCCAAACATACCTTTAGACCACCAACACGCTTAACACAATGCACACCAAAGAACTTTGTCACGAGTGAATTTTCATACCGACAAATATGTTGGTAATAGCTGGGAAGCATTCTAATTAGCACCTGCATATTGCAAAATAAAATCACTTTAAAACAATTTAATCATCCCAGCCATCATTCAAGGAGGTGAAAGTGAAGACAGGCAACTTAGAGTCACACTCATACACCCTTTATTTCATGCCTTTTACAACTTTCAAACTTAAAAAAGATAGACATCAATGAAGGAGGCAACTAACCTTGACTTCTGATTTCTTCACTGTCTTTATCATAAATCTATCATCCTGAGTAAGATAAAAGAAGCTTCCACTCTTCCCAGGAGAGGAAAGCTCTCTAAGAGCATCATTCCCACAAATAGCAAGCATGTAATCAGCAGGGTCTACTTGAAATAGCTCCCTCAAATGTCTAGGGCACAAAAAAAACAAAAAAAAACTTGTCACAAAAAAAAAAGTACATCAACAAAGTGAAACGAAAGCACAAAGTACCAACGATTAGCAGCTTTCTCCTTGAGTTTTCTATCCTATAGTCAATACAACACAGCTAAGAAGGTCGAATGTTTTGTCAGATGTATCCCATAAACTGAACCATCCAACCAACACCGGCTAATCGGAAAACATTCTTAGCTAAATGCTAATCATGAGAACTCACAACTAAGGCTATAAAAGAGACCTTGGTGATATGAGCCATAAATTGTAACAATGCATACCTAAACACCACAGGACAGTAGTCCTTCCACCAAAACTCCACAGACTGATGCGGGGGTGTATTCTTGGATCCTTCCCTTGGAAACCTTGTCCAGAACTTCTCCTTGGGATCAAAATCACTTGACTTCAAGTCCCTTAAAATATGGGAATGCTTCCCAACAGAATGCCTAAAATCAACAAACACGAGCAATCCAAAATTAAACTAATCAAACAACAACCTCAAAGAAACACGAGCAATCCAAAATTAAACTAATCAAACAACAACCTCAAAGAAACACCCATTTCATCACCAAAATACAACTAAAATTAGAAACAAGAAGAAATCACCTGATACCCAACTGCAAATTAAGCATCAAATCATAATTCTTATGCCCTTTTGAAATGGTCTGCCCTGGCTTCTTTACCTCTCCACCATTAAAACAGCACGGCCCTCTCCGAAACTGCTTCATCCCATCCGGATCCACACCCAATCCTAGACTATCTCTGTAAATCATAGAAGCCTCCACGTTATCAATAATATCACAAGTAATATCCCCAGCCTCCCCATCCCTCTCCCAGATGCAAATCCTCGGAAAATTTATACTACTCCCTCTTCCCCCATCCACCGATGACCTCTTTCTCATCGCTGCCACCGTCACAAAGTCTCCCTCATGCTCTTTTATACCATGCTCCTTCCCAATCCCAGGATAAAACGTCCCATTTGATTGAGGCCCTCCCTTGACGTTGTTATCCTTGCCATTACAATTAGCATTCCAAATTCCTACATAACAGCTCCCGTCCGGCCAGGCGAAAACCCCGTTGCCTTTAGGGACGCCGCTCTCCCATTGCCCGTCATAACGATTCCCATTCGCCCATATCAAAACCCCTCTACCTGAAATGACTCCGTTCTTCCACTCTCCAATATACTCATTTCCGTTCTTCCATAGATACCGTCCTTTCCCATCTTGCAGATTTTTCTTCCACGTGCCTTCGTAGAAATCTCCGTTAGCATACCGTTTCTGCCCATACCCGTGTTTCCTGTCGGAGCTCCATGAGCCACGGTAAGTATTCCCGTCGGATCCGGTGAAAGTCCCGAATCCCTCCATCCGACCGGACTTGAACTCGCCTTCAAACGTTGCTCCGGACGGCCATGAGAACTTGCCTTTACCTGATGCCTTTCCCCGCTTCCACTCCCCCACATACATGCATCCATCCGTCCAGAGATACTTTCCGGATCCGTGCGGGGCGTTGCTAGAGAATGCGCCGGTGTAGAGATCTCCGTTGGGGTGGAGCCTCTCAACAGTGGTGGTGGTGGAGGAGGAGGATGAGGAGTAGGATGGAGAGGCGATTGCAGTGGTGGTGGGGGTGACCCTGCGGCTGGTGGATTGGGATCGGACGCGGTTAACCGCCAAAGGCTGTGGTGGTGGGACGACAACTTCGTCCTTGTCTGCCACTGTTAGCACCACCTTATTGTTCTCATCCAACCCTTCTGATTTCTTCTTCTTAGTGGTGGTACTGCTAGTCGTGGTGGTGGTTGAAACGACATGGACGGCCTCATCAACAAAAAGTCCTTCATGCATTTTGTTGAGCTCTGTCACAGAAATAGCTTCCAGTTACTGCTGCATTTGCGGGTGTTGGTTAGGAGGTTAATCTCGTTCTCCCTTCAGGTTAAGAGACAACCCAACGCCGACACCAATGCCGGCGTGGAAAGCATACTCCGGCGATTTGAGTATTTCTTCTTCTCTTCCTCAGATTCTGGTCTGCTAGGCTTGGATTTCTCTCACCAGATGTTTCCTTTTCTTTTCTTTTTTTCTTTTTCTTTTTCTTTCTCTTTCTCTCTCTTATGTTGTGCTGTGAGGGAAGAGAATCCTACGAAAGAAAGTACAGTAGAGGAGGAGAGAAGTAGAGAGAAGAAAAGAATTACATTTATATATTTTATATATTATTATTATTATTATTATAATAATAAGTTAAAAAGCAAATCATTTGGAAGTGGAAACTGAAATTACAATGAAATTGGGTAAATCAGAAAGGGCTATGGATATTGTTATTTATTTCCATTTTCATTTTAATGTTCAGAATTTTCATGAATGACGAAAATAGCCCTCAAGAGTGTTATTCGTAGTTCTGTCTAGTTCTGCTGATGAGGAAATGACCACTATGACCCTCAGAATGATTTTTCTCCATTTCTTACCTGTCTAAGTGAGTGACGTGTCATTCTAAAAGTATTTTATTATTATTTTAATCTAGTGGACACTGAACCGGACGGATAACAACAGGGTGTCATTAGTCTTTGCACTTTTTGATTTGGTTTCATCCTGACGTGACGAGATCACCTAGGAATTCCATTGGGGATGGGTGGCTCATGATGTAATTTTGACACTTTGTCTTCAACCCGTCGGTTTTACTCGAGTTTACCTATTATAAGATCGTTCGTATATACGGGTTTTAGATATTATATAATTTTAATCACTAAAATTTTTTTTTTTTTTAGACCAACCATTTTAACTCCTTTGGCAGTGGCCGTCTACGGGCTTCTTTCTTATCAACTTTCACCCGTTTGCTTTGCTTTGCTTTGCTTTTCTGTTGTATTTGACGAGAGATCCTTCTGTTTGGCTTGTTTTTTCATCAAACTAACAGGCTAATATATAAAATTGTCAATTTCGTACCAATGATAGTTTGGTTTTACTGTACGGGATGTATTTGTTTTGATCAACATACTTACTTCCATTAGCATATCGAAATTCTATTTTTTATATATTTACATATATAATTACATACAAATTTATAACCTTTCAACACACCTATGATATATTTTTAGTATTTAGATGGAATGTACTATCCATATTTGCTGATATTTGACGTATTTAACTAGTATGGATCAAGATAAAAACCAAAATAGTATATCATGTTTTCTATCTTGTTTTTTCTACTAAGATGGTAAGTACCGATCAGACCTACCGATATAGTATTAGATTAATAATAATGGTAGTATCTCCGAACTTTTCTCCTAGTATATAAGAAAATAAAACCCTTTACTCCTTTCTTTTATTTATCGTTATCAATTATGCTATTTGTAAATTACATAATGAGCCACGCCTTGAACTTTATACCATCAACCCAGCGTCTTGTCATTTATGTAAGGATAATAATAATAATAGGTGTCCATTAAACTATTAATAAAATGCAGAAAACTAAATTACTGAATAAATTGATTAAAACAATTTATCCCTTATATTAGGGTTCCTTCCATGTTTTTTATGATTCTTTTCATGATTTAATGGAATAAAATAAAAATTATATACTTCATATACTTTTTTCCCAAAATAAAATAAAAAATTATTAATTTTTTTAATTATAACATCATCTTTACCATTTTTCACTTCTGGCGCCTTTAAAAAAGTTAAAATTAGTATTATGGTTCTTTTATTTAATTAAATATAAATTAATTAATTAATTAATTGAAATCTTTGTTCAAAGTTTTAGCTTTTCCATTAATTTATTTATTCCTTAATTTGTTTATATTCTGGGATCGGGGTTGGGTCTAATTTCTCTAGGCTTTGTAAAAATTAAAATGAGTCGGGTTTTAAGAGGACCAATTTTTACATGTTTCAAACTCGACCCTTTTACAAAACGGGCTGTTTGCGAATCTCACGAGCCGACCCGTTTTTTTATTTTCTATAATTCACAGTAGCAGCAACTAGTGAGATGTTTCAAATTAAACTTGTTAGACCTCATTCAAACAATATATCTTTTTGCATAATCTCATCCAATCTATATTTGAAAATTAATGACATTCACAAAGAAAAACACTAATGCAAGGATACCAACAAGGACCTTGGCAGCTGCGTTGTCAATTAGAAGGGACTTCAAGATGGTAGCCCCATCATTTGTTACAGTCACTGATTGCCCTCTGCCAGTGGATTGTAAAATTTTATCCTACATTCGTCACGACAACAACAAAAAATAATATAATTTCAATACACTAGAAACAGTAAAACCAGTAGTAATTGTAAATAAAAATAAAATTTAATTAATTAATTAATTAATAATATATATAATATAATGAATAATTATTAGTATACGCCGAGCCTGGCCTGGGTCTAAAATTTGAGAGCCCTGACCTGACCTTTTTACATTGACGAGTCAGTCCGGCTCTAAAATTTAGCAGCCCTAACCCATCTATTTCTCGTAGGCCCGAACCGACCCTACGAGCGACCCATCCAGTTAATAGGTCTAATCATAGCTTATTGACCATCATATATTTGTTGCTTCCTTAATTCTATAAAATTCAGTATTTTGAGGAAAAAAATACTTAAAAATATATTTTATTAAATTATCAATATATAAACTATATGTTTTTTAAACGACTATGTTTAATTTAGTCAAATTTATTTTATTTACTTTTTAGTAAAAAAATTCAAATATTTATTTTTTGCTATTATTTTTCAAAATCATGGTTGAAAATCTAAGAAATATGAATATAAGGGGTAAATTACTTCCAATAATTTATTCAATTGAAAGATTTTTCGTCTTTAAATAATGAGCCAAGTTAGTATTTGCGAGATCCGGTGATATAACGCAGGGTCTTCTAAAAATGCCAAGTGGATCAAGGCAGTGGGTTGTGATTCCACGACTTTCGTCGACAAGTTTAATTCAAACATGGTTCCCTACGAAGAAGTTCCAGGGGTTACAAATCAGGAGTTTATTTATATTGACTTTTAAATTAGAGGGTTTTTTTGCATTTCACTAATAGTTCAATGGATTGACACCTATTACCCTGTATATACCAGGGGGGCAATGTGAATTAAACGTTCAAATTGCACCCAAAATAAATTCAGGGGTTCTTTTCCATTTGAGAAAATGGTTAGAGGCTATGAAGCACGAATGGTCCAACTTGGTCTCCATATTCGTATCGAGCAAGTATCGATACAGATACTTGTCCGATACGTATCGGATACATCCAGATACTTAAAATTAATATTAAAAACATAAATATAGATAAAATATGTTTGGGATACGTCTTAATTACATCTGGACACCTTGACTACAATTTTTTTTCTTTTCAAGTTCAGTTTTAAATTTTAAGATTTTATTTTTTTAACATATTTAATGATGTATTATATTTTTAATATACTAGTATTTCCTATTTTTATTATATTTAAGTTATTTAAGATATAAATTTAGTCACATGCTTTTAGCTTTTAACTTTTAGTTAAGAAAATAAATATTTTAAAAAAGAAATATGCCTTTATTTATTGTTATCCATCTTATGCAAATTCAGTGAACATGTTTGATAAGGTCTCGCTTACCTTAGGGTTTTGTGACCAATAGTTCAAATCTTAAAAAATCAAGAAGAAAAAATTGAGCATATAGAAACTCTCTTTATAATTGATGGATCTTGTTTGCTTCGATTACAAACTAGAAAGAAGAAGCCAAAACAAGAAAGGAACTAAATAACTACAACTTAGTTTCCTAGATGCACAAGATCTAGGCAACAAAGTCTTAGAGAAATTCAGGATCTAGAGTAGCTAAACTTAGCCTCTTAGATGCACAATAAGCAACATCTCAAATTACTTCGTTGAGCTAACTGTTATGACCGGAGGAGATTACTGTTGTTCTAAACCGTATGAACAAGAATTCAAGACCGGAATCAATTCAGATTGTTGTTGTTGTTGCATGAATTAAACGGAATGCGGAAGCGTACCTGATGATGATGCCATGTTCTTGACAAAATCCGGGAACAAAGGTCTTCTGGTGAATCGTTGCTTTAGGGCCGGATGGGGAACACACGTTCTCTGTTTCCAACATGCGTATGTTTCTTATATATCGTTGTAACAGAAGAACTATAACATAAATAGACAACTTCCACCAGGGACCATATCCCAATTATTTAATATATATTAATTACTAATTAACCCATCAACAATTAGTAATTAATCCGGGATTCTGCACAATTACAGATTGTGCCCCCACACTGTATTAATTAGACAATTGAACCCCTTAACTTTAATAGATCATTAAATTAGTCCAATAAATCTTATATTAACATTATATTATATGATTAAATATACTCAATATATGCGTCCATATGTTATAAATGTATATATTACGGTACTAAATGCACTAGTCCCGTTGTCCAAAATCCAACAATATCCCACTTGGACAACTCAACAATGTGTGATCCTTATAGTACCAACCTTTAGTCATATAGGTATACGTTAATTTCCCAAATGCTAGCATGATACCTGTCTAATTCAATCCGGTCCATTATTTTCATCAATGCAAGAACCAAAAGAGCAGTCGTCGCAGTTCAAGCGACTAAACTCATGATGATTACGAGTACTAACTAATTAATGACATGGATCCAGTGTGCATGTGCAGCATGGAAATTACATGTGAAATGATCTATACATGTTTATTTTCAACTAATCCTTTTCACTTTATGAGATAAAAAACCAGAGCATATATTGAATAAAATCAATATCCATAAACTGTGAAATAACATAATACACAGTCAATACATCTATGAGTCACAAAAGTACAAACCAAACTCCCACTAATCTCAAGCATCTAAGCTAAGGACACCCATGCTAGATACATGGCCATGAAATGCAACAGGTGTCAATGCCTTTGTTAGCGGATCCACAACCATTGCGTTTGTACCCAATAACTCAATGCTAACTTGACCACTCTGAACTCTCTCCTTTACGGCAAGAAACTTGATGTCAATGTGCTTAGACCTACACGAACTCCGATTATTATTGGAGTACAACACTGCAGCCCGGTTGTCACAAAAGATCCTCAAAGGTCTCTCAACGCTAGTGACAACTCGCAGTCCCTTAACCATATTCTGCAGCCAAATAGTATGACTGGATACCTCGTAGCAAGCTATGAACTCTGCCTCCATAGTGGAAGAAGCGACGAGTGACTGTTTGGCACTCTTCCAAGAAATCGCTCCTCCAGCCAATAGAAAGACATATCCCAAAGTCGATCTCCGACTATCCTGACATCCAGCGAAATCAGAATCAGAATACCCGATGATCTCAAGCTGATCTGATTTCCTGTATGTGAGCATGTAGTCTTTCGTTTTCAGTAGATATCGAAAGACTCTTTTGGCTGCAACCCAATGGTCCCTTCCGGGATTGCTTTGGTATCTCCCCAACATACCAACTATAAACGCAAGGTCCGGATGGGTGAAAACTTGTGCATACATGATGCTACCCACAACCGAAGCATATGGAACACCCTTCATGAACTTACGGTCCAAACCTGTCTTAGGACACTAGTTAAGGCTGATTTTTTCACCTTTGGAGACAGGAGTATCATGTGGTTTACAATTTTGCATGTTAAACCTCTTGAGAACTTTATCGATGTAACCCTTTTGTGACAACCCGAGGATACCTCGTGAACGATCACGATGGATCTGTATTATCAACACAAAAGATGCTTCACCAAGGTCTTTCATCTCAAAGTTATCTGAGAGAAAAGTCTTAGTATCCTGAAGAAGCTTTACATCATTCGTAGCAAGCAAAATGTCATCCACATACAACAATATAAATACAAACCTACTCCCACTGAACTTGTGGTACAGACAGTCCTCTACAGCGTTTACCTCAAAACCGTATGAAGTAATAACGCGATGGAACTTTAAGTACCATTGACGAGAAACTTGCTTGAGCCCATAGATAGATTTCTTTAATCTACAAATCAATTGACTATCCTCATTAGAGGATAAACCCTCTGGTCGCTTCATGTAGATTTCTTTCTCAAGAACCCCATTGAGAAAAGCAGTCTTTACATCCATCTGATGTAGCTCAAGATCAAAATACGCCACCAAAGCCATAATAGTCCTAAAAGAGTCCTTCGATGAAACTGGAGAGAAGGTCTCTTTATAGTCTATTCCTTCCTTTTGGGTGAATCCTTTCGCAACAAGACGTGCTTTGTACCTCTCAATATTGCCTTGTGAATCCCGTTTGGTTTTGAAAACCCATTTACACCCATGATGGAAGTAGTAAAAAATGAGATATTGAAGCTGTTAGATGCAGGTGTCATCTATCCCATCTCGGATAGCCCCTGGGTAAGCCCTGTTCAAGTCGTGCCCAAAAAAACCGGTATCACTATCACCACTGGGCAAGACGGTGAAGCCATCCCAACAAGAATTCAGAACGGTTGGCGAGTTTGTATTGATTATCGCCGTTTGAATGCAGCCACCAGGAAAGATCATTTCCCTCTTCCCTTCATAGATTAGATGCTAGAACGTCTCGTGGGCAAGACCCACTATTGTTGCCTGGATGGATACTCCGGATTCCATCAGATTCCTGTTGCCCCCGAAGACCAGGAAAAAACCACTTTCACATGCCTCTTTGGTACTTTTGCCTACCAGCGTATGCCCTTCGGCCTTTGTAATGCCCCCACCATGTTTCAACGTTGCATGGTGAGCATCTTTTCAGAACTTATTGAGGACGGTATCGAGGTCTTTATGGACGACTTCACCGTCTATGGTAACTCCTTTTTGGAATGCATGTCTAATTTGAGAAAATGCCTACAAAGGTGCATCGAGACTAACCTAGTATTGAACTTTGAGAAATGCCATTTCATGGTCGATCGAGGGATCGTTCTTGGTCATATTGTCTCCAGCAAAGGTATAGAGGTGGACAAGGCAAAAATTGAAGTAATCGAGACCTTGCTCTATCCCACCAGCGTCCGTGATGTGCGCTCGTTTCTTGGGCACACAAGCTTCTATCGAAGATTTATCAAAGATTTCTCAAAAATCGCCCAACCTATGTGCCGTTTATTGCAAAAGGATGTTGATTTCCAATTCGATGAATACTATCAAGCTGCTTTTGATACCTTTAAGAACAAGCTCATCTCTACACCTATAATTCGTGCCCCCGACTAGACACTTCCGTTCGAGATCATGTGCGACGCAAGCAACCAAGCGTTAGGAGCTGTTCTGGTTCAAAAGAAAGATAAGGAAACCTACGTCATCTATTATGCCTCCAAACTGCTAGACCCCGCCCAGAAAAACTACACCACCACGGAAAAAGAACTCTTAGAAATCGTCTACGCCTTGGACAAGTTCAAACAGTATCTCTTGGGCACAAAAGCAATCGTTTATTCAGACCACTCCGCCCTTAAGTGTTTACTCAAGAAAGCGGACACAAAGCCTTGCCTCATCCGCTGGATTCTATTGCTTCAGGAATTCGATATCACGATCAGAGACAAAAAAGGCTCAAAAAACTTGGTAGCTGACCACTTAAGTAGACTCCCAACCCAAGAAGATGATTCGCTAATGCCTATCAGGGACACCTTCCCAGATGAGCAACTATGTCTTGCCTATGCCGTCCAATTTCTATGGTTCTCTGACATTGCCAATTCTTGTGCTACTGGCTCCTACCTTGCTAATGCCTCTCCCTCCGGACGTAACTGATGAGATTCGGGTTTCTGCCGAAGGGCAGATGGGGAAGATGACTTCCTGGGTTCACTGTTCACTGCCGTCCGATGTACCTGCAAAGCGCCGGACTCCGGCGTGAACACTCCGATGCTTAAGTCAGTAAGGGTAGTGAAAATAGTAGAGCTTTGGATAACGCCCACATTCCTCAAGAGACATCATGCCTTGCCTGAGATGGGATAACGTCGTGCGCGTGGCTAGATAATCGTGTGAGACCTCCCCCTCCCCCCGCTAATGTCGACCATCCCAGCGCTCATCATACCGCGAGAGGCGATAGCCTCGAGGTTGTCCGCCCGGTGGGGACAACAACCTTTCGTCCCTAATCGTGAGGTGTAAGGACGAAAATGCCCCTGACGTTACGTCTATTGTTATCATAAGCCTAACCGAAAACGAGCCCGAGTGTTTACCAAGGGCTATCACTTCATTTTCAGCCTTGTCTGCCTAACGGTTTCTAAGGTGACGGGGTGGTTCGCTTTCCAAGGGGTAGGCCCTTTCAACCGTCGTTCCTCTGGGCCTATAAATTGTCCTTTTACCGTGCTGATTTTTTCACAATTTTCTTGCATTCTTCTTGACATTTTCACCATGGATGAACTTACTAGGAACTTTTTTATCTCCAAGGCGCACACTCTGAAGAATATTACTGAGGCTGATAATGGTTTCCTGGAAACCATGATGAGGAAGACCTCTGAGGATATCATGGAGCTTCAGGAGATGAGGACCCCTCTTTTGTCCAGGCATCTCGCAACTTCCCTGGAGGACTTCAACCCCTTAGAGAGCATGACAAAGTTGGCCGCCACCGTCTCTCACATCGAGGTGGTGATCACCATATTGCGGCACAGGAAAGACTTGCTGGGGTGTTGCTTGAAGGGGATGAGGGTCTGCTCCTCTGATCTGATCTCCATTGCGGATGCCCTAAGGGAGATTCCGGTGGTGCCAGGGGAGGATGACGTTGGGTCCCATGCTTGACCGCCAACCGCCGTCTCTTTGTTTTCATGCTTTCTATGCACGCGCTTAGGTGCTTAGGCCATACAGGCCGTAAATAAATAAATAAAATGTCCTTTTGGTTATTCTCCATTGCTGTCTTCCACTTTTGATATCGTGTGACCTGTCGTACTACGTGGATGCGGTTGTTAGCCCAACCGAAAATGACTCTTTTGCGGGACATAGTGTTGTGGTGCTTGCGCTCATTTTCTGAGAGTTGATAATAAATTTTTTGCTCAACCGTTTCTCATACTTGACTTTCTGCCGTATTCCCAGTGATGGGTGATTGGGCGGTTTTTCGGCGCCCTTTGATTGGCGCGATTTTCTAGCAGGTGTGGATCGGATTCTGTAATTATGATTATTCTTCTCCAGGTGCACTAATTGTCTTCAAAGGGCATACGAAAAGGCCAGAGTATCTTTTGCCACGACTATTTAATGGGATTTCCCTTTCTTTTTTCTGTTCATCTTTTTCTTCTCATTTCTTTGCCCAGATTGCTTATAATCTCATGGCCGACTCGTATTCCATGGAGATTGCCGAACGCGACCCTCCACCGGCTCCTCCAACTTCTCCAGATTCTGATGATCCTCCCTCTCCTCCTCGTCTGAAGAGACGACTCCCTCGACGCAAGGGTCGTAAAGGGTCGAAGAAGAAGGTTTATAAAATGGTTAACGCGTCTTCTGATTTCTATGTGTCTCCTGCACGAAAAGGCGATGAACTGTTTCCCCATATTAGTCGCTTTTTGGAAAAAGATTCCATCAACACCGTTGGCTCTGAGGAAACGGCTGCTACCGCTAAGGAATAGTCGAGATCATCAGGGCTAGTTCAAGGAAAGAGGGTTGACGAGCCCTTCCCTTTTGTTAACGAAGAGTGGCCGTCTTCGGATGGGGATGACTTCTACTGACCCTCTTACTGGCTTGATGAGGATTGAGTTTGTGCGTTATGTTTCTTTGTAGATGCCGTATGGCCTTTGACGAATAAAATAATGTTCTCTGTTTTCTTTCTTTTGTTACTGTGTCCTCTCGTTAGCTCTTTGGCCTTGCTGATGGTTAACACAAACGCGTTAGCCGTTCCGAAATAACCATTTTGCGATTGTTTTGACTTGGTCAAAATTAACCGCTCCGAGTAACTGCTTGATTTTAAATCCTGTTTTAATACGATTCCACGTGGCCAACTTCCTTTTACACGCGTCCTCGTACGACTGGTGGTTCAGTTAATGCGGTGGCACTTAGTTCTTTAAGAAGGGACCATTTTCTCTTTCTTCCTCTTTTTGCCCTCGTTTCAAATTTTCTCTCTTCTCTTCTTTTTGCTTTTTCCCGAAGAACTTCTTGCTCGTCCGTCGTCTTTCGTCAGCTCGCTTGAGAATCTTTCCTTTTCAGGTACTCCACTTCATCTTTTTAGATTTTCTGTTCGCTGGTTTATTATGCATAGGACTAGGGCTACTAGGGTTTTTCAGAGACCTTTAGATCCAGAATTTAAACGAACACCCAATATTTTTTCATGTGAGACGATTATGAGGGCTGAATTAGAGAGTCACGGTATCACTTTCCCCCCTGGATATGTCCCTATCGTTCCCGAGGGTGATATACGGCTTCACGATCCATTTTAAAATGTTCCTTTATGGCTCTTGTTTCCCAATCCATACTTCACTAGGAAAACTGTTGCACGAGCATAACCTCAATCCTGCCCAGATAACCCCTTCTTCTTGGTGTGGGATTTATGCCTTTCTTCGCGCTTGCGAGATGAAGTGTATTTTTACTCCGTTTGTCAATTTAATTCGCAAATTCTTTAGCATGAACTGTCGCAATTGTTTAATCGATATCACCCCGAGGTGGAATGATGTGTTAGTGTAGTCGTTCTGGCAGAGGTTTCGTGGCTTTGAGGAGGTTGTGGCTGACTGGAAGAACAATTTCTTCATTCTTGAGCTACCTTCCCGTTTATGGCCCCTAGGCTTTAATTGGGAACTTATCGGTGCCATATGGGTAAACCCAGTGGTTTTATCCAGAACCGAGTTGGATCAGGCTAACGCCTTGCTAGATATAGATACGCCTTACCACATCCGGGAGTTCGCTTTGTACAGGCTCCTAGCCGAGTGCGTTATGGGTGAGTTTGTCTTTCTTTACATTTTCTCTTTGACTTATTTACTGCTCTAACATGTTTCCTCGACAGGAGAGGCTGATGGCCAGTCGTCCGGAGGGGCTAACGCTCCCTTGAACATGGTGCCGCTCTAAACGCTACCAGCCTCTCCCCCCTTCGGGGGCTCCAGCCATCGAAGTACTCCACCAAAGAGGGGAAGAACTAAGACAACCGCAAGGGGAGGGCGTGACATCTCTACTCGATCCTCTCACTTTCTTGAGAATTGGCTACCGGTTCGACGGGGAGGGATAAATCTGGGTCAGCCCATGACTAGAATAACTGACAGCGACAACGAGGATACGGATACCGAAGCAGACCTCCGTCATGCTTCCTTATCTCAACGAAAGAAACTTAGAATAGATTGGCAGGCTACCGAGGTTTCTTCTGACATTGTTGGTGTAGTACCTACCGTGATACCTAACGTTTCTACTGTGGCGAGTACTTCTCAAGCGGTGAAAGTTACCGAAGCGCTAGCTGTCGTTCTTCCTACCGCTACAGATTCCACCCTGCCAGCTAACGCCCCTAATTCTCCAATTTCTTGCTGTATTCCAGATGTGACAATAACGACTTCTCACGTGAGTCCGGTTCCTGATCTGTCGCCCAAGGTCCCTCAACGGTTGTTTTTTACTTATATTTCTAAAGTAGGTCTGGAGATTCTTCTCCGAGCTTGATGGTCAATCTCTCTCTTCAAGGTCCTAAGGGGATCCCGTCTTATCACCTAGATTTGACAGAGCTTGGAATCAATGGTCTTTGAGCTGCAGGGGTGCCAAACCCTTTCTCAGGAGACGAATTAACGCCGCCCTTAATAGGAAAGATAATGAGCTCTTCCTAAGAGGGCCTGATACACACGCGTTATGAATGATTCTTTAGATGCCTTCCGCTTTCTGGACTATGCAGTCGGGGCTTATGATAACCAACTGCGGGATTTTTCTCGTGCTATGTGCGCTCAGAAAGTGCAGCTTGACCGGGCGTTAGGTCAAGTGAAGTTGTTAACGCGTCTTCAAGATGAATCACAAAAAGAGCTGAGCAGAGAGAGATCCAAAGGAAAAGCGAAAATTGAGGCTTTGGATGCTGAATTAATGACAGAAAAGAAGAAGAACTTTCTCCTTCACGAAGAAATGTTGGCTCGAGATGAGGAGCTTGCTAGGGTTCCGCTAAGGATGGAGTGGTGGAAGAAGAAGGTCATGGAGGCCTTCAATTCTGGATTTGCAGTCTACTACGAAGGTGGTTCCTTTGATCGGACTAAGATTGCTGACTACACCTCTGCCATGATGAATAAGATTGACGGGAACAAAGGAAGCTCATTTTCTCTAGGGGAAAAGGATACAAGTGAGGATGATGGCGGTAGCGCGCAGCGATCCCCCCTATCGGATGACTCGAATGCCGCCACAGGCTCATAAATCTCCGCTTCAAGTTTGATTTCATTTTTATTTATTCTTCAGGAAATTGTACCTTAAGGCCATTACACACTGTTCATCTTGTAATAACGCAGACGCTACAATACCGTTATCGTTTCTTTTCTTGAATCTTGAGTTTTGATGTATTTTATTGTTAACGCCTTCTCGCGCCTTGCTAGCGCCTTCTTGTTATCATAACATTTCTTGAGACTACGTGTCAGAGTTGGTGCTACTTTTCAGAGCATTAAATGCTGCAGACCTCCCCATTAATGCGATCAAAGGGGTCATGATGAGAGAAGACAAGTGTCTTTCTTCTGATGAGGCGTTTGAGGCAAGCACCTCCTAGAGAGTAGTAAGGACTGAAGCGTCTCACCATTTTCAAAAGTTACATCTCTCGCGCGTGTCGTGCCTCTCTAGCATGCCATTTTGCCATGTGTCGATTGCCCATTGGTCGCGTCTTTTGACCTCTTTAGGGTTATTTATAATGTTCTCCCCGCTTCCTGTTTTCTTTTTTATCTCTTTTTCCACTCATCATTTCTTCTGAAAAACAACTTGCGTCGCTCTTTCTTCTGCATTCTGGAATTCCCGGTGTTTCTTTGGCGAAGGTACACCTACCTCTTCCTTCTTACTTTTTTCTTTTTCGTTTAACTATGGCAAAAACTCGTCATTCTAAAAAATCTATTGGGGAGGAAAAGATTGAAAACACCCCCACTTCTCTTTACACCTTGCCTATGGTTCATCGTGGGTTGGCCGAGTTCAACGCTCGATTTCCTGTTGGCTACTCGGTTCGAGTTGCTTCTAAGTCACTTCGCCTTAACAGCGAACTGTCTGATAATAGTAGGTTATTGTATGCCAAATTATTCAATTACGGGTTTTGGCTTCCTCTTGACCCACTGGTAAAACAGTTGTTAATCGAATTTGACTTGAACTCGACCCAACTGAGTCTTAACGCGTTTTGCGTTGTCTATGATTTTCTGGCATTATGCCGATTTAAAGAAATTGAGTCCCTTTCTATCATATTACTTCAAGATCTTTTCCAGTTGTATTCTCGTAAAGGGGTAATAGAGATAGCACCCCGTTATGATGATGATTCACTGAAACTATTTACTTGGAAACTCATGAATCTTAGGATAGGATTTTCACTCCCGACACTAAAAATTATGCCAGGACGTGCCTCGTCTTAGTGAGCCGTCTGATCAGGATCGACCATTACATGGATAGGACTTTCACTCCTGGCATTCTTCGTTATTTGCATGCTATCAGTCAAAGAATGCATGGGAAATATTCTTGATTCATTCGTCAAAGCATGCTAATATTACTAAATAGAGGGAAAATCAGCTTCTAGCATGATATAATTTCAAGCGAGCTATGTTCCAAGAATTTTGTAAGGGTGTACCGTCAAGTGTTTCCAAATGATACACTCCCTTTTCGATAACACGAGTGACACGATACGGGCCGTCTCAGTTTGGACTGAGCTTCCCCATGCGTTGTCCAGCTGCTCGTTTGTCCCTGAGCACTAAATCTCCTATTTTGAGCAGTCGTTCTCTGACTTGTCTATTGTGATATCGTGCCATTTTTCTCTTGTAATGCAGAGTTTTTAAAAGAGTTTCCTCTTGCAACTCTGGTAATGCATCAAGGTTAGCGCGTAACCTTTCTTCATTTATTTCCTCTTTGAAATATGCCACCCTCATGCTTAAGGTGCCGATTTCTACTAGCATAACGGCCTCTGTGCCGAAAGCTAACGCGAAATGGGTTTCTCCTGTGCTGGTTTTGACGGTCATACGATAGGTCCACATTACATAAGGTAGTTCGTCTACCCATTTCTTTTTAGAACCTTCCAGGTTCTTTTTGATGCCGCTGAGAATACTGGGATTGGTCACTTCCTCCTGACCATTAGTCTGCGGATGTGCTATGGAAGAGAACCTCTGTTCAATCTGAAATTCCGTGCACTGATCTTTAAAAAATTTACTCGTGAATTGTGTTCCGTTATCACTGACTAATATGCGAGGTACCCCAAATCGCATTATGACTTGATATTTGAAGAAACGCTAGATTTTCTCAGTAGTGATGTTAGCTACCGCTTCTGCTTCTGCCCATTTCGTGAAGTAGTCCACCGCCACGACCACAAACTTTAGCTGAGATCTGGCTTTTGGAAAAGGGCCTAAAATATCCATTCCCCATTTAGCAAACGGGTAAGGAGCGACTATCTCAGAAATTTCTATGGCAGGTTTCCGGGGAATCTTAGCAAATTTTTGACATTTCTGACAGGTTCGTATGAAGGTATGGCAATCCCTATGAATGGTGGGCTAATAGAATCCCGACCGGAAAACTTGCGCGGTCATAGTATCGCCAGACACGTGCATGCCACGTATTCCTTCGTGGATTTCTCGCAAAGTGTGGAGGCCTTCCTGCTCTGTTATGTACTTTGCGGCTGGATGAGAGAAGCATCTCCGAATCAGTTCCCCGTTGTAGTATGTGCATCGTGCCGCTTGTTTCAAGACTTTTCTCTTTTTAGCGTTATCTGCTGGCAACTTGTCGTGCTTTAAATATTTTATTACGGGGATTCCCCAATCATTTTCGACTTCTTCAACGCAAAGCGATACTTTTTCTTCCATGAAAGAAGGTACGAATATCTCTCTGTAGTACACATCCTTAGGTATGGAGGCTTCCGGGTTGGCTGCCATTTTGGTAAGATTGTCAGCCTCAGCATTATTCTTGAGGGATATGCTCAAAGCTGACTTGCATGCCCTTTTTCTGTATTTCTATCAGCTCACGTTTCACTTTAGAGAGATATTGAATCATGATGGGTTCTCTAGCTTGGGAGTTTCCCAAGACTTGGTCTATTATCAGTTTGGAATCTCCACATATCTTTAGTTGTAAATCGCACATCATTCCGGTATCGTGTGTGGCTTTGGCAGAGAAACTCCTACCTATTCTAAGTCCAGCTAGTAACGCCTTGTATTCTGCCGCGTTATTGGACAATGGTTGCAAAATTCTAATAGCGTACCGTATTTGTATGTCATTCGGCCCAATCATGAAGATTCCTGCTCCAGCTAACTCTTGATTCTTGGCCCCATCCACGTGGATAACCCACAAGTCTGTGTATGTTTCCGGGAACGGAAGGTCCATGTCATTTGTTTCCTCCTCTGGTAAGTCCGTCGATTGATCTTGTGTGAATGTGCATTCTGCTATGAAATCTGCTAGCGCTTGAGCTTTTATGGACGGTCTGGCCTTATACTGTAATCGTATTGTTCCAGTTCAATTGCCTAGATTAGCATCCTTCCTGAAGACTCGGGTTTTCTGAAAATATTTCTCAAAGGTTGATCCGTAAGTACTATGATAGGGTAGGCTTGGAAGTACCGATCCATCTTCCGCGTTGCCTGTACTAGTGCAAACGCTATTTTCTCAATGCGAGCGTACCGTAACTCGGCATCTTTCAGTACATGGCTGACGAAGAATACAGGGCGATGAACATGCCTATCGCTTCGCACAAGGACAGCGCTGACCACCTCGTCAGCGACGCCCAGATACAAATACAAGGTATCGCCTGGCTCGGGTCTTGTCAACACCAGATCAGATGAAAGGTAGGCTTTTACGCCAGCAAATGCTTCCTCACATTCTTCTGTCCATCCAAAAGGGGCTTTCTTACGAATAACCTTGAAGAAAGGTAAACATCTTTCACCTTGCTTAGAAATAAACCGTCCTAGAGCGATGATGCGCCCTGTGAGCTTCTGCACTTCTTTGACGGTTCGAGGAGATATCATATCTTGGATAGCCTTCACTTTCGAAGGGTTACGTTGGATGCCTTTCTGACTGACCACGTAGCCTAAGAATTTACCTGTTTGGAACGCAAACATGCATTTACGGGGGTTCAACTTCATCTTGTATTCTTTCATCACACTGAAGGCTTCTTCCAAGTCAACTAAGTGGTTCTTGAAGCTTCGACTTTTGATTAATATATCGTCCACGTATGCCTCTACGTTCTTTCCAATCTGCCTCTCAAAGACTTTGTTTGCTATGCGCTGGAAGGTTGCTCCAGTGTTTTTCAATCCAAACGGTATTGCCGTATAACAATAAGTAGCCTTCGGAGTGATGAAGGCAATTTTTTCTTCATCTTCAACGGCCATGGGGATTTGGTGGTATCCAGAATTGGCATCTAATGAGCTCAGGTAGGCATACCCAGCAGTTTGATCGACCAATTGGTCGATTCGGGGAAGGGGGTAGCAATCTTTGGGACATGCGTCATTCAAGTCGGTAAAATCAATACACATGCGCCAATCTCCGTTAGGTTTTGGAACTAGGACACTTTTTCTGCAGAGAAGGCTCGCCGTTTTTGCTGAACAGGCTTAGCGTTAGGGTCGACGTTTAGTCGATGTTCCGCAACTTCTCGCGAAATTCCAAGCATATCCGTGGGCTTCCACGCGAATTCTCCCTTGCACTTGTTTAATAATCGGGCTAACTGTGCGCTCTCCTCTGGGCTTAACTTTTCGCTGACCAAAAAGTTTGCTTCTTCGACTCCGCTAACTGGAACTGACACCATCTTATCCACCGGTTGGGTGCATTTTTCCTCTTTGTCCTCGAAGGGATCATCCGCTACGCATACGTAACGGTCACAACTCTTTTGGGTCATGAGCAAATAACATTCGGCAGCTAGCTTTTGGTCGCCTTTAATTGACACTACTCCATCCTAGGAGGGATATTTCATCTTTAAGTGCTTTTGAGATATTGCTGCCCCGAAGCGGTTGAGGAAAGACTGCCCGAGTATAGCATTATAGGGTAGTGTCAGGTCTACAACCAAGAACAATAACTCCTCCGACCGTTTGGACATATCCTCTCTAAAGTATACTGGTAGCGATGTGACTCCCGTCACGGGGATTGGGACCCCATCTACTCCGATTATTGGTTTTTTGCAAGGCGTTAGCTCGCTGCCAGGACTCTTCATGAGATTGTACGCCTCTAGTGAGAACAGGTTTACCACGCTTCCGTTATCAATAAGGGTTCTCCTAACTCCATGATTGCCAATGATGGGTGTAACCACTAACTCGTCGTTGTGTGGGAAAATAACTCCTTTCTCATCTTCCTCCGAGAAGGATAATACCATCCGGTCCAAAGCACTTATCACTTCACTTTTTACCAACGTGCTCTCTCGTTTACGCTTCTCTCCTGGGCTGGGCGTTAGCTGCACGGATTCATCAAGATACGACGTTCCACCCGCGATAATATTGATCATGGGAACATTATCGTCGTGAACTGTTAGCGTCTCTCTCATTCTCCCACCAGGGATATCATCGTTTCCCGGGGGATGCGGGGGTGCTTGTTTGCTATTCGGCATTTTACCTGCCGAGTTGCTTCTGGCTTCTTCCCTCGTTTTAGTAGCGAAGTCTCTGAGGTAGCCTTCTTCAACTAAATGCTCTATCGCTAGCTTTAATTCTCTGCATACATCTGTACAGTGCCCTTTGATTTTGTGGAACTCATAAAAGGCGTTTTCCCTTCCTCCCATGGTTACTCCTGGTTTCACAGGAGCCGAATAACGGATAGGTAGGTTCCGTTGCTGGACGATCGCTAAAATTTCCGCTCTTGGAAGTATGAGGGAAGGAAGGTCAGGGTCGTATATTTGGCCCTTTGGTGGATCCGCTTGTCTTCTGGTAGGAGAATTGCCAGGTCTCCCTTTGAAAAATTGCCCCTCTGCCGATTTGTGGCCCTAGGGATGTGATCTTTTCGCTTGCCATAGTCATCGCTTGGGCGGGTATCTGGAGTTGCACTGGTATGAGCGTTAGGAGTGGGATGTGTGTCTTGGGGCACGTTCCGAATTCTCTCTATTTTCCTCCTTCTCCATCCTCGCATAATTATGAGCTTTCAGTCTCAGTGCGTCTAAAGTCGGTGGGGGGTCCACCATTAATGTGTCTCATAACTTTCCATAACAACTAGGGCTATTCATCGGTTTGGAACAACCGAATTTCCGAAATTTCAAAACCGAAGTTTTACTTGTTCGGAAATAAAATTTCAAAAATTCAGAAATCGGGTTCGGAATTTTCGTTCCGTAATTTATTACGGAACGGAACGGAATTTTGTAAGGAAACTTCGGATTTCTGAATTTTTCGAACTTCCATTAAATATAAGCCATTGCTAATTCCTAATTTCCATTCCAATTTCCAAATTCCAATTACCCAAACCCAATTCCGTACCCGTACACATACAAATCAAACCAAAACCCGTTCATCTCATCCTTTCCCAAAATAAACCCATACAACAACTTGAATCAAACCCGTTCATCACCTCCTTTCCCCAATCCTACTGTAAAACACTACAACTAACAACCAGCAGCAACAAAGAAGACTAGGAGAGGAAAAGGAAGAGAAACACAACAAAGAAAAACAAGAACAGTAGAAAAATTACCTTGCTTCTTCTATTTATGTGGCCGCCGAGTAAGAGGGAGTGACGGTCAGCGGTGGCCTGGTGGGTGAGGAAGCCGAGGGACGTGGATGGTGAGGGCGAGTTGCGGTGACGGTGGAGTAGGCTGCGACCGAGAGGCGGTGTTGATGTGTTGTGGCGATGGAGAGATCTGAGATGGGTTTTTCATTTTTGACTTTTGTTGACAATAAACAAATGAGTGAACAAGGAACAGAGAGAGAGAGTGGAGAAGAGGACATGTGGTCTCACTGTTGTAGTGCTATTTTTTTATTAATTAATTTTGTACAATTTCAGAAATATAGTTTTCCGAATTTCCGTTCCGAAATAATTTCAGAATTCGAAATTTTGGACTACAAAAACTACAGAAAATTTTGGAATAAATTTTAAAAAGTTCGGAAAACCGAACTTTAAAGTTCGGAATTTCAGAAAAATTCCAAAATTCCGATGAACAACCCTAATAACAACAATTGCGCTTTAAGGCTTCCATAGCGAAATCGATGGTAACACCTGGTGTTAATGAAATTTCAAGATCAAAGCGGCCCAGGAAATCCTTCAAGGATTCCTGCGGTTTTCGATGGATATCGAATAATGCTGCCGCAAATTTCTTGATAGGTACAGCCGTGCTAAATCGGCTCCGGAACTTAGTTTCCAACTGAGAAAAACTATCAATAGACCCTGCTGGGAGTCCCTCAAACTAGAGACGCGCTACACCCAACAGTGTCATGACAAAAATCTGACATAACGCCGCGTCATTATGGGTTTGAAACTGTACAAAATCTTTCACCTTATTGAGGTGGGAGATAGGATCCTTTATGCTATCATACGATTCTGCGGGAAGTTTTACGTGTCGGCTGACCCTGTGATGTCTTATGCGGTAGCTGAACGGGTGACCAACGTTATCATCGGGAATCCCACGAGGTCAACGGGGAGGAGAGACTACTCCATGGTGCCTTTGGTCTCGTGGGTCATACTCGCGATGCCGCCTGGGAGACCGACAACGACTCCTAGGTGTTCGGGTTCGATGTCTTCTGCTACTCAACCTCTCACTGTGTCTAGGAGATAGGTCTCTGAACGTCTCGCCTCGCCTGTCATCCCAATGATCTCTGTACTCGTCATGCCCTCGTTCCCTTTCGGAAACAGGGATTTCTCTGGTGTACTGCGCAGAAGGTTCGACGTGTCTATGCACGAGTTGCATGAAACTGGCAGGGATCGATGTCGCAGGTAAGGTTAACAGAATGCCCCTAGATTGTCGAGGTGATAACGGTCGATCGGTGACAATAGGAGGAGTAAAAACTATCTGAGAAGGTACGCTAGGTCTTGAAACATGGGGCGTGAATCCCGCAGCTAACTCAGTCAGGTGATCTAGCTGAGCACGAAGAGCTGATATTGAATTTACGAGAGGATTACCTACACTATCCGTCGCAAACCCCCCTACAAGGGGAGTGGAATAACTAGGTCCTACCATTTGAGAGGAGGAACTATACATCTGGGAAACGGGTGTTGCCGTTGTTTGTACAAAGGAGAGATCTGACGTTCCTTGGAGAATTTCCTGCGTCATGGTAGACACGCCAGAAGTGGCAAAAGGAAAAAGCACCCTACGGGTAGCGAAAGGAAGACTGGAAGATTGGGACGGTGTAACATCTGAATCTGAAGCCATGATTCCTCGATCTTCAAGAAACACAGAGCTTGGCTATTAAGGATGCTCACTTAATAGAACCAAAGCTCTCAATGAAAGCACCAATTTGATAAGATTCGGGTTTCTGCCGAAGGGCAGATGGGGAAGATGACTTCCTGGGTTCACTATTCACTGCCGTCCGATGTACCTGCAAAGCGCCGGAGGGGGTCTCCGGTGTGAACACGCCGATGCTTAAGTCAGTAAGGGTAGTGAAAATAGCAGAGCTTTGGCCAGCGATCTTAGGCTTACCTTCTTCCCTGATCATGGGAATATTTATAGGCGGAATATTGAGTATTTTCTGGGAGAATCACATTATTCAAGAGTGATGACGGGTCTGACAGGTGGCGGAAATTCCCCGTTAGTGAAGTATGCTATCGTTGCATTTTACCTGGGGGGGCTTATCTAGGCGAGATAACGCCCACGTTCCTCAAGAGACATCATGCCTTGCCTGGGATGGGATAACGTCGTACGCGTGGCTAGATAATCGTGTGAGACCCCCCGCTGATGTCGACCATCCCAGCGCTCATCGTACCGCGAGAGGCGATAGCCTCGAGGTTGTCCGCCCGGTGGGGACAATAGCCTTTAGTCCCTAATCATGAGGTGTAAGGATAAAAATGCCCCTGATGTTACGTTTATTGTTATCAGTAACCGAATCAGGAAGTAATCCAAATATTACATCTGGGAAAACCCATATTTGTGGAAGCATTGTTCGGACCAAATCATCCGTCGTTGTGTGACTATGGACAAAGTGCCCACGATCCTGAGATTCTGTCATTCGTCAACAGAAGGAGGTCATTTTGCTTCTAAAAAGACTGCCATGAAAGTTTTGGAGGCCGGTTTCTACTGGCCATCTATTTTTAAGGATAGCTACCTCTTTTGTGCATCATGCCCTCAATATCAACTCACAGGAAACATTGGGGAGAGAAACCAGATGCCCCTAACCAACATCATCTCTTGCGAAATTTTTGATATCTAGGGTATCGACTTCATAGGACCCTTCCCGAATTCTTTCGGTAATATCTACATTCTTCTTGCAGTAGATTATGTCTCCAAATGGATTGAGGCTAAGTTGACTCGAATAGATAACTCTAAAGTGGTGGTAGATTTCCTACGCACTCACATCTTTAACAGGTTTGGCAGCCTAGGGCCCTGATCTGTGATCGTGGCACCCACTTCTGTAACCGTGTCGTGACCTCCCTCTTAAACAAATATGGGGTCCATTATCAGGTCTCTACGGCCTACCATCCCCAAATAAATGGTCAAGCTGAAGTTTCTAACCGTGAGATCAAGTCTATACTCGAGAAGAAGGTCAAACAATCCCGAAAGGATTGGAGTTTGAAGCTCGATGATGCTCTTTGGGCCTATCGAACTGCATTCAAGACCCTGATCGGGATGACACCCTAAAGATTTATTTATGGGAAACCGTGCCATCTACTAGTCGAAATAGAACACAAGGCTTTCTGGGCCATTCGTAAGGTTAACATGGACCTTGGGCATGCCGGTCAACACCGCCGTCTACAGATCCAGGAATTGGAAGAATTGAGAGATGATGCCTACGAAAACGCTTTGATCTACAAGGGCAAGACAAAGACCCATCATGATAAGCAACTTCTTCCTAAATCTTTTACTATTGGGCAGAAAGTATTATTGTACAACTCTCATCTTTGCCTTTTTACAGGAAAACTTAAATCTAGATGGCCAACCCACCCGTCGTGCCCTAGATAACCAGTTCCACGTCTAGGCCTCGACGTTAAAAGAGACCATGACGGAAGGCATTCCACATGCCGTCCCACTTTTCTCTCTCCCTATTATCTTTTGTTTCATTCTAGAACTTTTCTGCAATTTTTATTTTATTTCTTTTAATCCAGTTTTAGTTTCCTTTATTTTATTTAAATCTTTATTTTATTGTCTATGATTTTCTCTTCTTATTTTTCTCCACTAATCTCTCCCCTTTCCTTTCCTAAGTTGATTTTATTCCATTTTATTATTATCTCCTTTATTCTCTCTTTTTGTCCTCATCTATCCTAACCACTTTCTTTTTCAATTTGAAAAAAGGTTACCTTTAAGGCGGTTGGGATACACTTAGGCCCGTTGCATCTCTAAGCCCAATGTGCCACGTCGTCACCAACAGATAAAATGCAAGTCCTCATTAATAAAGGCTGCGGTATTTGTGTCAGATGCCAACCCAACCTTCTCTCTCACACGCTCCTTCTTCATCTTCTATCTCCCTCTCTATCCCTATCTCTCTCCCACATGAACACGTTACCCCCATCTCCATCAACCATTGTCACATCCATCGCTCTCTCCAATGCCAAGAATCAAGAAGGTCGCCCACAAGCTAGCCTCTAGTCCCCGCCCAGTAGCCTCATCCTCTTCCACAACCGGCTTCGGCCAAAACTCCCTTACCCCATCTCCATTCGAACTAAACTAGAGCCCCGAAGTAGCCAAGCCTCCGTCCCCTGCTCTCCCTCCGGTCGCAGACTCAGTTGATGACGAGCTTGAAATCACCGGGTCCGTCCCACCGACGTCAACCATGACTAGATCCGGCCGAGTGGTGAGACTGCCACCAGGATCCGCAGGTGCCAGCTGCAAGCCCAAGCAAAAAAAGCCTTCACCAGCTGCCGCTAGGAAACTCATGGTGGAGGACGCCCTAAAAGACGTATTAGTGTCCTATTTGGACCATGAGGAAGACGAGCCACCGACCGAGAACGAAGATGTGGAGGAAGCAGCCAAGCAGACCGCCTCCGACGAAGAGGAGATAGGGGAGACTGGTGCAGGTGTTGATGAGGAAGAAAGTAAGGAATGCGAGGAGTGAGAAGTAGCAGAGAAGGAAGCCGCTGAAAAAGAGGATGCTGAGAGAACAGCCGCGGAGAAGAAGACGGCGACGAAAGGAAAAACCAAAACTTCGGCCAGAGCGGAGCCACTGGCAGAACCAGAAATGCTGGTGGACAAAAAAAGGAAGAGCTCGTCAGTAAGCAAAGTCAAGGCCTCGACGTCAAAGAAGGCTCGCCACCAGGAAAGCGCTTCACTTGTCAAGGGCATGACTCCAGTCCCTTCTAATGCCCCTCGATCTACTTTGACCCAAGTGACTTCTGACCTCTCTAATCTGCATGCCTGGTTAGTTTTCAATGACAAGCCCTCGATTGATAAGTTGCATTTTCTCAACTCCAAAGACGTTAGCCCTTGCGCGCGCCTGGATTTAGATTTTTTGAGCAAAATGAGACTCGAATCTCAAGTTCGAGAGCTAGTAGATAACATCGGTTGGGAACCATTGTTCTTTTCAGAACACCCAACTTTTGTTGAGCTCTCACTTGAATTCTTTACCACTTTTTGGGTTGCATTTGAGCATTTTAAGCCGAAAGGGAAGTTTGGACCTAATTCATCTACGCCTAAAGTTATTAACTTTCGATTGACAAACAAGTGGTCTAAGCTCTCACTTGATGAATTTAATTGCATGATTAATTTTGCTAAGCCTAATGAATTGAAATCTAGTGCTTATAAAAATGCATTGACTGTCATCCCTGCTGTTTTTAATGCTGATGTTGCTTTTCCTGAGTTAACCGAGAACCCTGATGCTGAGTTTAACCCAAAATCCTCTAAAGCCTATGAACTCACTGATCCTGCCCTATGAATCTTGCATCGATTTCTAGCCCTCACCTTCGCATCGGGCCAGTTATCATTGCAGAAATTATTTTTCTTATGGTGTATGACACACAAACGTAGGATTAATCTAGGATTTTGGGTGGCCTCAGCTATTATGCATGTTCAGAATACCTCTCGCGGTCCTCTTTTAGGATCTCTAATGACCTTGCTTGCTATTAATTTGCATAATCTGGACTTGAACTCGGGCGACCTTAGTGAGCCTCTTGCCTTTAAAGATTTAGACCCCCGTACCCTTGATGGGATAGGGCATTTATGTCTCTCACAGGGTATTATGAGTTTCTTTGCAGGGTGTACTCCACCCAGGGAAAAATTCTTCGGAATGAAGCACGGTGGCCATTTCAGCTATCCTGATCTTTCGACGCCTCAAACTTCAACAACTCTATACACACAATTTTTTCCTAGAATAGGAGAAAATTACACGTGTGAAATAACAAATGTTGAATGTAGAGTAAAAGTGGTTCTTCTTCTCTTGATTCCTCTGATTAATGAATCAGTCTTCACTCCGGATCTGGATTTGAACTTGAGTTGGATGGTTGACGGATTGGCCTTGAATCAGCGTGTAATCCGCGGTTGATTTGAGAAGAAACCGGCCGTGAATCAACTTGTGGCTTTTTCTTTGATTTGATGTAGTTGAGAGAACACCGGCCTTGAATCAGCTTGTGGCTTCTCCTTCTTCCTTGGAGACAATATGCTTTAGCTCTTGATCTTTGCAACACTTCTTCTCTAAAAAAAAAATGTTCTTCCTCACATTCTGATGAAGCCTCTATTTATAGGCTCATAAGGGTGATTTTGGAATTGGAAAGATGACACGTGTCTTCATCTCATTGGTCCAATGTGTAACTGACATTATTAATTAATAATCGAATATTAATCAATTTGACATTTAATCAAATTATTTAATAAATATGAGATGGGTTTTGATCCCTCCAAATATGAGTTTGTTGATGGGCTTCGACCACATAAGCTTCATGGATTTTGGTGAATGTTTGGCCGAATATTTTAAGACGGGCCGCAATTTTGGTGTCTACAAATGCCCCCTCAAGATTATTTTACTTGATGAAGTAAATTAATCTTGAACTCATTCCTTTTCGAGCGAGCTCAATTTGCGCCGGGGACTGAACTTGAAATCGTAATTAATTGTAGGTCCAAATTTGATGCGGACCAATTTTAACTCCGGAGTGATTTTCCACCGAATGTACATTTTTATTTGGAACCTGTACCAAAGAATTGATTCTGCAAAGGAATCCATGGTCTTTATTCTTGGACGTCATGGGTTAGGCGAGTATTGTCACCTGCATCGCCTTGGACCAATTTTACCATATGATCAAGCTTTTATTTAATTAAATGGAATGAGCCAATTAATCAACATTCACCCAAAATCAAGAGGCCAATTAACTGATATCCATCCAAGCGGGAATCATGATTCATTATTCTTCACTTAATACTCACTTACTATTTGAATTTGAATTTTGAATAAACGGCTATGCGTGTGTATCCAAAGAAGGCAAGAAGCCAAGATTATGGTAGGAAATTGCTCCAATGCAAAAGCCATAATTGTAGCAAAAATATTTCTGCATTGGAATCTAAAACAGGCTATAAACAACCACCAATTGCAAAAGCCCTAATTGCAATTTTGTGTGCAAAAGCAATCTTTATGCTTCTCTTCTTCGCCCAAGTGCCGCATCAAAAGGTAACTCCTTGATTTTTTTTTATCAGAAAACTAATTTAATTCCCGACCTCATGAACACTGTGTCCAGTGCAGAGTCTAAACCAACTGATTGAACTGTTTCATTGAATTAAAAAAAAACTAGCTCTCCTTCTTCTAGAATGGAGATGATGTACATCTGTTCCTGATCTGTTGCCTTTCTCCATTTTTTCTCTGCTCTAGTTATATATGCCGCTTTTATATTGTGCTCCTTTTTTCCTTATTTTTTTTCATGCCTTATTGCTTCTGCACATGCATGCTGTTGTTGCTATATATATATATATATATATATATATATATATATATATATATATGCTACTGCCTTTATACATATGCATGCTGCTGCTTTGGTTTCAATTCGGGACATGTGTTATGGTGTAATTTCCATCCATATCCATTAATCCAAATCACACTACTGCATGGATACAACTGTTGATTTTTTATTTTATTTATTTATTTATTTTTAAACTTTTGGCCAAATCAATTTCCCTCTTGTCTTTGCCCAAGCGAACTCCTAAAAGTCAATTTTCTTTAACCTGCAAACCCTTTTTTTTTTGCTGCTGGAACACTACAAGTGATTGAGCATTTTTTTTTTCCTTGCAATTTTGGGTTGGACAAAAAAGCATCCAGGTTTGATTTGTTTTCCTTTTGATTTTTCTTGACACTAGACCTTTGATTTTGTACTAACCCATTTTTCTCTTCCTGCAGGAGCATCAAATATATTCTCTTATTCTTCGTTGCTGCATCAAAAGAAAAAAAAAGAAGAAGGTAATTTTCTTTTTCTTTAGCTTCTCTGATTAGTGACTCCACTTTTGCTTTATCTTGTTTTCTGCATATATATGCATGCTTCTGCTTCTTCATGTTTGCATGTCCATGGCGTCCATGCTTCTGCATGTGTGCGTATGGCGGACTTTTTTATTTATTTCTGGACATGTGCATATATGCACGCCGTCGTGCGCAGGCCAATGATCTTGATTTTCTTGGACTTCCATGTAAAATCATGATGCCACAATTTATTTATTTATTTTTCTTTTTTTTTCAAACTTGAGGTAGTCAAAGAAAATATACGGACTTGATTTGATGTATAATCCTTTCGCTCGACTAATCACCTTAGTAGTTTAGTCGAGTCGATCTTTGTTGTTCTTATCTTTGTACTTCACCCAAATCTTTAATTATGCAAATTTTTTAATTCGAATGGTCGACTTTATTGTATAGAGCAAAACCAGACCGGGATTCGATCTTCACCTGCCGTGATCGTTTAATCTTCACACGTACCAGGTATGACTACTCCCTTTTTTTTTGGTCGTATTACGTTGGCACTGCATGTCTTGTTTTTTTCTTGTGATTCTTCCACCTTTTCATGCCATGCACGTACTTCTTTTTTCTTTAATATCACCATGCTGTATATATTTTTTTCTTTGAAACAGATGACTTCGTCTTCATCACGATCTGCTGGTGTCGCTCCACTACAACCTCTTGATATGGACTGGATTGGCGAGAGCTCAGGCCAAGGGTAAAGATGACGATTTTTTTATTTCCTGAAAACCGAAGTGAAGCATCATTCGCAATCCGGAGGGAAAGGAGTGTTGAAGCTCGCCATAGTGAGTCGATCAATGGAGGATCCTAATATAAGCTCCATCAAGGGTCTAGATCAGTGCTTTTTAAGCACTGTATCCCACCTAGTTGATGTAAAGGCTTCATGATCCTGCCCTACCAGAACCGACGTTAACCTCATCGAGGGTCTTGATCAGTCCTTTCCTAGGGCTGCATCACACCTAATTGATGTAGAAGCTTCAAGATCTCGCCCTACCTTGCCTGTTCCTTCCTTTTGTGGCACTGAAGACTACACTCCGCGTCCAAAGATTGCTGAGAAGATCAAGGCGAAGCGTTGTAGATGGGGATCGTCACTTGTTGCTCGAGGAGAGATATCTTATCTTCACGGCTTTTGGGAGTGGTCACTTCGGACTCAGAGGCGTCTTCGGACCAAAGGACTTCATGAACTCTCACAAGTAGTTGGTGCCGCGACGTTTGACTACCAACGTCCAGCTTCCATTTACAGAGCTTTATGCGAAGTATGGTGTCCTGCTACCAACACATTTATGACCAGATGGGGAGAAGTCGACATATCACCATGGGACATGAGAGAGATTACTGGACTTCCTATCCTTGGAGCCTATTATGAAGAAACAATCCCTATCTCTTCTCGAATTGTCCGACAATAGCAATGTCTCTCGGTGCTGCACATACTTATTCAAGGCCTTCAAGATCTTAGTAGAAAATATGAGTGTGGATCGTATTTCCTATGCAGACTGGATCTCATTCTGGCTTAAGAAGAGTAGCCGATCCTTTGTTGGCAACCCTCAGATGTCTAGCGATTACAAGAAATTATTGCGACAGAGGCCAGTGATCAAGGATGGGAGATGTCAAAAAGGTTGTTCTTAGGAGACCTTTCAAATTCCCTATTCCAGACGACACTCACAGGGATCTTCCGCGGGATGCTTTGGAAACTTTGGACATCTCTTCATCTAAAGGGGTTTCGGTAGAGATTGTTATCCTAGAGGCAGCATATCTATCTCTTTGGCTATGTCGTTTTATTTTTCCCAGCAGCGACGGTTATATCCGACCAGCGACATTTATGATTGCCTCTAGGATGACCCATGGTGTTACCTATAGCCTGGTCCCTCCCATTCTTGCCACGATTTATCAAGGATTGAGTTAGACTTCTAATGTGAATGACAAAGGAGAGCTTGGTTTGGTCCCTACTTCCTTCCTGGATCATTTTCTCTATGCTTGGGCGGCTACCTATTTCACGCGAGGTATATAATCACAAGTTGACGACATATGTGGGCGACCCCATCATCCGTAAATATAGAGGTTCGGCAAATGCTCGTTTCCCATGGGAAGCAGGGTTCGTCGATGGGAGAGAACTTATCCGAGATGGTGCCAACTTTTGTTGGAATCCTATCCATCTTGCTTCGCCTCCTGGCATGTATAAAGATGACGGGACACTTTCGACCGAATTGCTCGAATTTATTGTGAGCATTCGTCCAGGAAGACTTTCTCGTTCAAATGGGTCATTTTAGATCTTGGAGTGGTATTACCCCCATCGTTTCACAAGACAACAAGGGTATAGACAAAGGCTTCCAGGATCTATAGCTTTGTATGAAGACAAACTTAGCTCTCATGCTCACCTCTCTTACTAGTTGTCCCTGACACAGACATGTAGCGACGTGCCCTTCATTGTTCCACCACCTAGCCCTAACATTTAGCTCGAGTGTTTTGACACTTACGTATCATGGTGGGCTGGAGGGTCGGCTATTGTTTTAGATAACATCTCTACCATATTGTTGCAGTCTAGCGAAGGTCCCAACTAAGAACTCCTCCCTTTGGGTGAAAGATTGTCTAACAACAGTAGTGGATCCAAGGGAAAGACTCTTTTAAAAGACCCCTCGAAGGATGATAGTTCCAAATCAAGAGACTCAGGAAGAGATCGTCAGAGAAGAGAGGGGTTTAGGTCAGAAGTCTTAAGAAATGACACGTCTGAGATGACAAGGCGTGCTCCCTTGAAAAGACCTCTTGCTAGTGTGATTGTCGCGCATTCTCTTGGTGATGTTCCGGGATGGAAGAGGATAAAATATGATGCTCACAAGCCTCTCGAACAGGAGGTCATGCGCAATGATGATGAAGATAAGGAGGACCAGGTATATTATCATCATCATTTTTTTATTATTACTTTATTTTTTTCTTTTGAACTCTTCATTGCCGATCTCCTCCAAATCTTTTCATAGGATGATCTTGTGAGGAAGAAACGCCGAAAGAATGTTGGAGCTACACTTGAGAAACCTTCAAAGATAGTGTTATCCAAGAAGAGTGCCTTTCAAACAGACCATGGACTTGCTGAAGATAGTGGGATGCCCCTTGAAGCCAGGAACAGAGGTATCTACCAATTTATCCTTCATTTGTTTTAACTTTTCTCATGATACTTATGTTTATTTTCTTCTATTATCGCCTAAAACTTGTGTAGTTACAAGCGATGCTTTTAACCCTACTTCTCTCCATGACTATGTCGAGCAAGACAGGATTGAAGCGTTGAATAGTTTTGATGAAGACAATGTCGATGTTTTCGTGAATGATTTGAATGACCTCGAATTCCCCAGTACCATAGATGGAGGCGTCATTCATGCAGATAAAGAAGAAGAGGTAGACTTGTTGAGAATATGGGAGTCTCTAACTACTAGACCTATAAGTGTTGTTGCTTCTTCTGCTCATCATTCTGGCTTTGCTCAAAAGCCGATGCCTACTGTCGCACCTCCTTTTTCGTTGGAAAATGAGTTTAAGGTTCGCGGCGGATGCTAAGCATAAATGGATGCTTCGCATAATACAATGAAGTCGCCACCCTATTTTCTAAGGTTTAGGGAACCTAAGCGTCATGGCATAAAATAAATAAACTAAGGCACAATGGTCTAAACCAAAGAACGATGGTTTGAGGTCGTATTTATGGACTTGGGAAGGTGTTAGGCACCCAAGTCACATCCTAAAAAGGTTACCGGTAAGAAAGGTGTTTGAAAATAGTTTTGATATACAAAGATTTGTTTAAAGATCGAAGCAAGTCAACCTCCTCTTCCCACGAACTCAAGTCACTTTCCAATCATTTACATAGGCCAATGATTGAATCATGTCAACAGAGTTCGCTTACCGAATTGGGACACTTTCCGATTATTTAAATATTTTTGACGTGATTTGGCCCTCAGAGGTGACGTTACATCTTAGCATTTTTCGTAAAGACATGTTATTTCCGTTTGGGTCAGAGGGATGGGGTTACCATTTTGTCTCTATGCTAGAGCGGACGTTCCCCCCTTTTCATCGAGCCGTGCATGACTTAGTTACTACGTGATCTATCATGGTTGAAACTAGCAAAGTACATTTTTATGAATGCACATAGGTTGGTATGGCCTTTGGAGCCATCATGCATATCACTTAACAAGAAAACAATTAATCTCATGGTAATTAAATGCGAGTGATGTAAACATGTAGGCATGTGGGTTGATTTTAATTGCTAACAATTCTATATGTCATGCATACGATTTGGTGGTTCTAGCGTTTCCTAAGTGGTCATGTATACGATAAGGTTAAGGCTTTGGACCTTCGTGTGAACATACAAGGAAAACGTTTAAGGTAATCTTACCCTTTGGACGAACCCCGATCGACGACAATTGACATTAATACTTTAGGTATACAAACATACACGATTTTTTAACTACTTAGCTAATTATTACAAACCACAATCCAAAATAATAACTATTTATCTAATTATTTACAAATTGGAGGTCGGAATAACTATCTAACTAATTATTACAACAAGTGAAATACTAATTATTACAACAAGTGAAAAGGGGTAATTAATTATTACAAGAAGTGAAAATGGGTAATTAATTATTACAACAAGTTTAGCAATTAATTTTTACCTCATTTATGCAATTAAAAGTAATTGACGATTAATTATCGCAACGAATACATGGAAATGAAGACCCATAATTTCTAATGGGCCGGGCTAGGCCCATACTTGGATTCCTAATTTTGGTAAACATGCATGTAAATAACATTTATGGAAATCATTTAAATTAAATAAAAGAAAGGTAAAACGTACTTTTGCGCAAAGGTTTAATGTTTAACCTACAAAGTGAGAGTGTTAGTAATAACTCGAAAATAATAAATAATAAGAACGCATGCAAACATTTATAACAAGCAATTGGTTAATTAAATAAAATATGGCATAATTGATGAACAATTTACTTCAATCTAGCATACGAGTATTCCATTTTAAAACGTGGAATGAAATAAATAAAACATCATACCAAACATGCAATTAATCTCATGATAATTTGCATGGCATAAGCTAAATAAAACATCATATTAAGCATGCAATTAATTTCTTGATAATTTACATGGCATAAGCTAAATAAAACATCATATTAAGCATGCAATTAATTTCTTGATAATTTACATGGCATAAGCTAAATAAAACATCATACATGGCATACGAACATTTTATATGAATTAAACATGTCTTGAAAAACATACGAACATTTCATGAAAATTGACGAAAAATAATGGGTCGGGCCCCACATAGGAATTTTAGGCATTAGAAAATGGGCTTGGAATTAATCCAAGCCCAAAACATTTTAATTAAAACACATGGGCTTGGCCTTGCCAAGCCCATCACCTTTCTATTTGAAAAAACAGCACCAGTAGCCATCTTCTTCCCTTTCTTCTTCTTCAACGTCGCCGGCCACCATGGCCGGCGACTCAAGCTTCACCCCACCCATGGAACTTACCCAAAACAGCCCCAATCATCATGTTATCAAAGCAGTAGATCAAGGCAACAAAAACAGCAAGAAATTTAAATGAAAACAGTAGCCAAATTTCACATGAAATAATAGGCTAATTAACATGCATATTAGGCTAGTAATTACTCAAGACCACATACAATTAAATTGAAGCAAGGGACATGTAATTAGCATGAAAACTAAGCATGTGAGGCAAGTTTAAGCAATTAATTTCATGCTTTAGACCAAAAATGAAATTTAAAGGGAGTTTAGAGGGAGAAAGCTTACTTGTTCCAGGAGAGAATTTTGCCAAGAAGGATGAGCAAGAAAGTGGGGAGTGAGAGTGAATTTTGGTGCCCTCTCTTTGTTGATAATTGCTTGCTATTTATAGAGGGAAGTGGAGTCGGTTTGGAGGCAAAGGCTTGGCTGCAAATGGCCGAGAAAGGTGGAAAGGTGAACAGTGGTGGAGTGGAGGCCAAGTTTTGGGTTTGTGTGGCCAAGGGTCACTGATGGGAGGTTTTGTGATGATCAATTGTAGTCTGCGAGCTAGCTGGGAAGAAAAGGGAGGCAATTTGGATATTTCATGCATTAATTGTCATTAATGCATGAAATTAGACACGAACAGGATATTTTCGTACGAGCGAAATCGTACGAAAGCGAAAATAAATCCGAGCCGAGGAAACCACGACGCGTAGAAAAATAAGACAAGAAAACTAGCGTACAGAAAATAAACGAGAATTTTGAGTTAACGTATTTATTTTCTCTTTCGGAAATGTCAAAACGTTTGAACGCAAAATAAATGTCCTTACTACAAAAATTGAACGAAACTGAACGAGGTGGAGGGAAAGAGAAAAATAGCACGTAATTATCAACTAAAGAAATTACGCGTTCGAGCCACGGTCCGAGAAAACTTACTCGGGACCGAGAAAAGTATGCGTGAAGACAGTTAAAAAAATACGAAAAATTAAAAAGATACGAAATGACACGGAATATTAAACAAACTAGCCTAGGACCAAAAATCGACAGAAATTTGACCTAGACAAGCAATTAAGTGTGGTAAACATAGAAATACGAAAATGCGTTGACGAAAACCGAAAAATACGGTTTAGTTGAAAATACGAAAAAAATACGAAAAATTCAAAAGACGTGAAATGGTGTGAAATATTAAAACCAATAGTCCATGATCAAAAATTGATTGAAATTTGATGTAAACAGGCTATTAATGCGACATGCAATAAAACGAAAAAAATTGTGACGTAAGTCAAAATTCGGGTAGCAACACTTACCAAATCGATTTGCCCTGGTCCACTTATCAGTTCTGAAGAACTTGCTGCATGTAGATCCTCTGTTGTTTATGGGCTTTCTGGTTTTCTTAAAAAGGAGTTCCACATTGCTCTTAGCGGTGGCTTTTCGAATTTGAAGGTTTGGTGGGAAAAGAAGTCTCATATTCTTGAGGATGTCATCAAGGATGTATTCATGTTTGACGCTACTCCATTGAAGTTGAAATTTGGGGACTTTCTGACTCGAGTTGACTCTTACCTTATAAGGAGAGAAAAGGACATGAGTCATCTTCCCTCGCCCGAGGAAGTGGATAGGCTAAAGTGGCAAAGATGGAAGACTTAGACTTGAAGATCAACCGGTTGCAAGAGGAAAATGGTAGATTAGCCACAAAGATTGACAAGTTATAAGATCTTCAAGACACCGACGAGAACATCCAGAAGCTTTCTTCGGAACAAGAAGATTTCTTCGGAACAAGAAGAATGGAAAAAGAAAGAGACCATCACTGCAGCTGAAGTTGAAGCGATTGACCGTGAGAGAGAAGAACTTAGGTATACTCTTCTTCAGATGGCAGATTTGGAAGACATAGTGGCGTCTCTAGTGTAGTCCTTTTTTTTAGTGTATACTTTTCCCACGCATGGAATGAACGCTTTTATTCTTTGTCTCTTTGTTTTTTTTTGCTTGAGCTTGAACTGATATAATGATGATTCATTCAATTGTGGCAAAGAATTTTTACTTTTCCTTGACTGATTAGCTCCAGAAATATATTTATTTTATTCATTTATAAGCCGTACACAGTTTATACTCTTGCGGGCTAGGAGTAGTACAATGATTTTGTTTTCTTTTGGCCGTACACAGTTTATACTCTTACGGGCCAGGAGTCATGTGATAAAGTTTTTTTTGATATGACTGCACTTGAAATATGTCAAGTTGCCTATGTACCTTCAAAGAAGAAGGATCAAGTCATAACGTAGTTCAATTGTTTTGTTATATTTTTTTTATTTTGGTCGTACACAGTTTATACTCTTGCGGGCCAGAAGTAGTACAATGATTTCAGGCATAGAAGCGCTTCAAGAAGTTTCCGTTGATGGGTCCGATGAGTAGTCCATCCTTGTCCACAATCTTGTACGCGCCATTTGTATAGACCTCTTGCACAACATATGGTCCATCCCATTTTTGTTGGAACTTTCCCGTCACCTTCCTTGTGATCACAATGGGACGGCAGACCGCAAGCACCAAGTATCCTATTTGGAAGGATCTTGGCTGAACCTTTTTGTTGAAAGCTCGGGCCATGCGAGCTTGATAGCATTCCAAGTGGTTTTGAGCTTCGAGCCTTTTTTCATCCAAGGCTTCCAGTTCCTGTAATCTCAACTTAGTCTGCTCTTCATCGGTCAATTCTTCCTGAATGGCTATCCTTAGTGATGGAATTTGACGTTCAAGAGGAAGGACTACTTCCACTCCATACACGAGAGCGTAAAGAGTTGCTTGAGTTGGAGTCCGGAAGGTTATGCGGTACGCCCATAAAGCTTCTCTAACTCTTTCATGCCAATCTCTCTTGGTCTTGGAGACGACCCTCTTAAGTAAATTACAAAGAGTCTTATTGAAGGCTTCAACCAAACTATTCGCTGTCGGATAATACATGGAAGAGTTTCTTTGGACGAATCCAAATTGCTCGCATAGTTTGTCCATATGAGCATTGTAGAAGGGTTTTCCATTATCAGTGATGATATACCGAGGTACTCCATACCGATAAATGATGTGGGTGCGAATGAAATCCACCACCGTTTCTTACTTGACCTCTTTTAAAGGGACAACCTCTACCCATTTGGAGAAGTAGTCAGTTGCAGCAAGAATGTAAGAGTGACCAGCAGATGACTTCGGAGTGATAGGCCCAACCACATCCAATCTCCAAGCTTCAAAGGGCCACGAAGCCACAGTGGGGTGCAGAGGCTCTGGAGGTTGATGAATGTAGTTTGCATGCACTTGACAGGCTTCACATTTCTTTGCGTATTCCATGCAATCTTGTACCATAGTTGGCCAATAGTACCCCATTCACTTAATCAGGAAATGCAGCTTGGGACCTGACTGATGAGCACTACAAACCCCACTATGAGCTTCTTGTAAGGCTTGGATTGATTCTTCTCTTCCCAGACACCGAAGGAACACACCATCAAATGAACGACGATATAATGTTTCCCTAAAGTATATAAAACGGGGAGCTCGCCTTTTTATTTCAAAGGCTAGGGGAGATATGGACAGCGTCGAGTGTCCAAGGAATGGGTTGGAGATGCCGCTAGCTTGTCAGAAGCCGTTAGGTTGTCATTTTTGACGTTTGCGGATTGTTGCTTCGTTAATCTGGTTGGCTTTGCGAGAAAACGCCAAGACATAGCCACAACCAGAGTAGAAAAGGAAGATTCGTTCTTCATGCAGAGAGAGAATATGTCGGTGATGGACCAGAGGTGACGAGAGCACATGCCTCAATACTCAGAGCCCAACCAAAAACTGTTGACGAAATCGACAATAACTATGTGCCCTCAGCCCAACCGAAAACGGTCCTGGTATGCAATACCAATGACATGGAGGCAGCTGCTGACAAGGAGGCACCTGATAACATGGCGGCACCTGACAAGAAGGCCGCTGATGACATAGAGACATGCTGATAACATGGCGGCACCTGACAAGGAGGCCGCTGATGACATAGAGACATGCTGATAACATGGAGGCACTCGCTCACATGGAGGCATCACAAATCACATAGAGGCATCGCTCACATGGAGGCACTCGCTCACATGGAGGCATCACAAATCACATAGAGGCATTGCAAATCACATGGAGGCATCGCTCACATGGAGGCACTCGCTCACATGAAGGCATCACAAATCACATGGAGGCATCGCTCACATGGAGGCACTCGCTCACATGGAGGCATCACAAATCACATAGAGGCATTGCAAATCACATGGAGGCATCGCTCACATGGAGGCACTCGCTCACATGGAGGCACTCGCTCACATGGAGGCATCGCTCACATGGAGGCACTCAATCACATAGAGGCACTCGCTCACATGGAGGAATAAAAAATCACATGGAGGCATCGCTCACATGGAGGCACTCACTCACATGGAGGCATCACAAATCACATAGAGGCATTGCAAATCACATGGAGGCATCGCTCACATGAAGGCACTCGCTCACATGGAGGCATCACTAACATGGCGGCATCACAAATCACATGGAGGCATCACTCACATGGAGGCATCGCTCACATGGAGGAACTCACTCACATGGAGGAATCACAAATCACATAGAGGCATCACAAATCACATGGAGGCATCACAAATCACATGGAGGCACTCGCTCACATGGAGGCATCACAAATCACATAGAGACATCGCTCACATGGAGGCACTCGCTCACATAGAGGCATCACAAATCACATAGAGGCATTGCAAATCACATGGAGGCATCGCTCACATGGAGGCACTCGCTCACATGGAGGCATCACTAACATGACGGCATCACAAATCACATAGAGGCATCACAAATCACATGGAGGCATCACTCACATGGAGGCACTCGCTCACATGGAGGCACTCGCTCACACGGAGGCATCACTTACATGGAGGCATCGCTCACATGGAGGCACTCGCTCATATGGAGGCATCACAAATCAAATAGAGGCATCACAAATCACATGGAGGCATCGCTCACATGGAGGTACTCGCACACATGGAGGCACTCGCTCACATGGAGGCATCACAAATCACATAGAGACATCTCTCACATGGAGGCACTCGCTCACATGGAGGCATCACGAATCACATAGAGACATCGCTCACATGGAGGAACTCGCTCACATGGAGGCATCACAAATCACTTAGAGACATCACTCACATAGAGGCACTCGCTCACATGGAGGCACTCGCTCACATGGAGGCATCACTCACACGGAGGCATCGCTTACATGGAGGCACTCGCTCACATGGAGGCATCACAAATCACATAGAGACATCGCTCACATGGAGGCACTCGCTCACATAGAGGCATTCGCTCACATGGAGGCATCACTCACATGGAGGCATCGCTCACATGGAGGCATCGCTCACATGGAGGCACTCGCTCACAGGGAGGCACTCGATCGCATGGAGGCACTCGCTCACATGGAGGCATCACAAATCACATAGAGACATCGCTCACGTGGACGCATCACAAATCATATAGAGGCATTGCAAATCACATGGAGGCATCGCTCACATGGAGGCATCCGCTCACATGGAGGCATCACAAATCACATGGAGGCATTGCAAATCACATTGAGGCATCACTCACATGGAGGCACTCACTCACATGGAGGCACTTGCTCACATCGAGGCACTCGCTCAAATGGAGGCACTCGCTCACATGGAGGCATCACAAATCACATAGAGACATCGCTCACATGGAGGCACTCGCTCACATGGAGGCATCACAAATCACATAGAGGCATCGCTCACATCGAGGTACTCGCTCACATGGAGGTATCACAAATCACATGGAGGCATCGCTCACATGGAGGCATCACTAACATGGCGGCATAAGAAATCACATAGAGGCATCACAAATCACATGGAGGCATCACTCACATGGAGGCACTTGCTCACATGGAGGCACTCGCTCACATGGAGGCATCACTCACATGGAGGCATCGCTCACATGGAGGCACTCGCTCACATGGAGGCATCACAAATCACATAGAGACATCGCTCACATGGAGGCATCACAAATCACATAGAGGCATCGCTCACATGGAGGCACTCGCTCACATGGAGGCACTCGCTCACATGGAGGCATCACAAATCACATAGAGACATCGCTCACATGGAGGCACTCGCTCACATGGAGGCATCACAAATCACATAGAGGCATCACAAATCACATGGAGGCATCGCTCACATGGAGGCACTCGCTTACATGGAGGCACTCGCTCACATGGAGGCATCACAAATCACATAGAGACATCGCTCACATGGAGGCACTCGCTCACATAGAAGCATCACAAATCACACAGAGGCATCGCTCACATGTAGACACTCGCACACATGGAGGCACTCGCTCACATGGAGGCATCACAAATCACATAGAGACATCGCTCACATGCAGGCACTCGCTCACATGGAGGCACTCGCTCACATGGAGGCATCACAAATCACATAGAGACATCGCTCACATGGAGGCACTCGCTCACATGGAGGCATCACAAATCACATAGAGGCATCACTCACATGGAGGCATCACAAATCACATGGAGGCATCGCTCACATGGAGGCACTCGCTCACATGGAGGCACTCGCTCACATGGAGGCATCACAAATCACATAGAGACATCGCTCACATGGAGCCAATCGCTTACATGTAGGCATCACAAATCACATAGAGGCATTGCAAATCACATGGAGGCATCGCTCACATGGATGCACTTGCTAACATGGAGGCACTCGCTCACATGGAGGCATCACAAATCACATAGAGACATCGCTCACATGGAGGCACTCGCTTACATAGAGGCATCACAAATCACACAGAGGCATCGCTCACATGCAGGCACTCGCACACATGGAGGCACTCGCTCACATGGAGGCATCACAAATCACATAGAGACATCGCTCATATGCAGGCACTCGCTCACTTGGAGGCACTCGCTCACATGGAGGCATCACAAATCACATAGAGACATCGCTCACATGGCGGCACTCGCTCACATGGAGGCATCACAAATCACATAGAGGCATCGCTCACATGGAGACACTCGCTCACATGGAGGCATCACAAATCACATGGAGGCATAGGTCACATGGAGGCACTCGCTCACGTGGAGGCACTCGCTCACATGGAGGAATCACAAATCACATAGAGACATCGCTCACATGGAGGCACTCGCTCACATGGAGGCAATCGCTCACATGGAGGCATCACAAATCACATAGAGGCATTGCAAATCACATGGAGGCATCACTCACATGGAGGCATACGCACACATGGAGGCATCACAAATCACATGGAGGCACTCGCTCACATAGAGGCACTCGCTCACATGGAGGCATCACAAATCACATAGAGATATCGCTCACACGGAGGCACTCACTCACATGGAGGCAACACAAATCACATAGAGGCATCGCTCACATGGAGGCATCGCCCACATGGAGGCATCATTAACATGGCGGCATCAGAAATCACATAGAGGCATCACAAATCACATGGAGGCATCAGTCACATGGAGGCACTGGCTCACATGGAGGCATCGCTCACATGGAGGCACTCGCTCACATAGAGGCATCACAAATCACACAGAGGCATCGCTCACATGTAGACACTCGCACACATGGAGGCACTCGCTCACATGGAGGCATCACAAATCACATAGAGACATCGCTCACATGCAGGCACTCGCTCACATGGAGGCACTCGCTCACATGGAGGCATCACAAATCACATGGAGGCATCGCTCACATGGAGGCACTCGCGAACATGGAGGCACTCGCTCACATGGAGACATCACAAATCACATAGAGACATCGCTCACATGGAGCCAATCGCTTACATGTAGGCATCACAAATCACATAGAGGCATTGCAAATCACATGGAGGCATCGCTCACATGGATGCACTCGCTAACATGGAGGCACTCGCTCATATGGAGGCACTCGCTCACATGGAGGCATCACAAATCACATAGAGACATCGCTCACATGGAGGCACTCGCTTACATAGAGGCATCACAAATCACACAGAGGCATCGCTCACATGCAGGCACTTGCACACATGGAGGCACTCGCTCACATGGAGGCATCACAAATCACATAGAGACATCGCTCATATGCAGGCACTCGCTCACTTGGAGGCACTCGCTCACATGGAGGCATCACTCACATAGAGGCATCGCTCACATGGAGGCACTCGCTCATATGGAGGCATCACAAATCACATAGAGACATCGCTCACATGGCGGCACATCGCTCACATGGAGGCATCACAAATCACATAGAGGCATCGCTCACATGGAGGCACTCGCTCACATGGAGGGATCACAAATCACATGGAGGCATAGGTCACATGGAGGCACTCGCTCACGTGGAGGCACTCGCTCACATGGAGGCATCACAAATCACATAGAGACATCGCTCACATGGAGGCACTCGCTCACATGGAGGCAATCGCTCACATGGAGGCATCACAAATGACATAGAGGCATTGCAAATCACATGGAGGCATCGCTCACATGGAGGCATACGCACACATGGAGGCATCACAAATCACATGGAGGCATTGCAAATCACATTGACGCATCGCTCACATGGAGGCACTCGCTCACATAGAGGCACTCGCTCACATGGAGGCATCACAAATGACATAGAGACATCGCTCACATGGAGGCACTCACTCACATGGAGGCAACACAAATCACATAGAGGCATCGCTCACATGGAGGCATCGCTCACATGGAGGCATCATTAACATGGCGGCATCAGAAATCACATAGAGGCATCACAAATCACATGGAGGCATCACTCACATGGAGGCACTGACTCACATGGAGGCACTCGCTCACATGGAGGCATCACAAATCACATAGAGGCATCACAAATCACATGGAGGCATCGCTCACGTGGAGGCACTCGCTCACATGGAGGCATCACAAATCACATAGAGGCATTGCAAATCACATGGAGGCATCGCTCACATGGAGGCATACGCACACATGGAGGCATCACAAATCACATGGAGGCACTCGCTCACATAGAGGCACTCGCTCACATGGAGGCATCACAAATCACATAGAGATATCGCTCACATGGAGGCACTCACTCACATGGAGGCAACACAAATCACATAGAGGCATCGCTCACATGGAGGCATCGCTCACATGGAGGCATCATTAACATGGCGGCATCAGAAATCACATAGAGGCATCACAAATCACATGGAGGCATCAGTCACATGGAGGCACTGGCTCACATGGAGGCATCACTCACATGGAGGCACTCGCTCACATAGAGGCATCACAAATCACACAGAGACATCGCTCACATGTAGACACTCGCACACATGGAGGCACTCGCTCACATGGAGGCATCACAAATCACATAGAGACATCGCTCACATGCAGGCACTCGCTCACATGGAGGCACTCGCTCACATGGAGGCATCACAAATCACATAGAGAGATCGCTCACATGGAGCCAATCGCTTACATGTAGGCATCACAAATCACATAGAGGCATTGCAAATCACATGGAGGCATCGCTCACATGGATGCACTCGCTAACACGGAGGCACTCGCTCACATGGAGGCACTCGCTCACATGGAGGCATCACAAATCACATAGAGACATCGCTCACATGGAGGCACTCGCTTAGATAGAGGCATCACAAATCACACAGAGGCATCGCTCACATGCAGGCACTTGCACACATGGAGGCACTCGCTCACATGGAGGTATCACAAATCACATAGAGACATCGCTCATATGCAGGCACTCACTCACATGGAGGCATCACAAATCACATAGAGGCATTGCAAATCACATGGAGGCATCGCTCACATGAAGGCACTCGCTCACATGGAGGCATCACTAACATGGCGGCATCACAAATCACATGGAGGCATCACTCACATGGAGGCATCGCTCACATGGAGGAACTCACTCACATGGAGGAATCACAAATCACATAGAGGCATCACAAATCACATGGAGGCATCACAAATCACATGGAGGCATCGCTCACATGGAGGCACTCGCTCACATGGAGGCATCACTAACATGACGGCATCACAAATCACATAGAGGCATCACAAATCACATGGAGGCATCACTCACATGGAGGCACTCGCTCACATGGAGGCACTCGCTCACACGGAGGCATCACTTACATGGAGGCATCGCTCACATGGAGGCACTCGCTCATATGGAGGCATCACAAATCAAATAGAGGCATCACAAATCACATGGAGGCATCGCTCACATGGAGGTACTCGCACACATGGAGGCACTCGCTCACATGGAGGCATCACAAATCACATAGAGACATCTCTCACATGGAGGCACTCGCTCACATGGAGGCATCACAAATCACATAGAGACATCGCTCACATGGAGGAACTCGCTCACATGGAGGCATCACAAATCACTTAGAGACATCACTCACATAGAGGCACTCGCTCACATGGAGGCACTCGCTCACATGGAGGCATCACTCACACGGAGGCATCGCTTACATGGAGGCACTCGCTCACATGGAGGCATCACAAATCACATAGAGACATCGCTCACATGGAGGCACTCGCTCACATAGAGGCATTCGCTCACATGGAGGCATCACTCACATGGAGGCATCGCTCACATGGAGGCATCACTCACATGGAGGCACTCGCTCACAGGGAGGCACTCGATCGCATGGAGGGACTCGCTCACATGGAGGCATCACAAATCACATAGAGACATCGCTCACGTGGACACATCACAAATCATATAGAGGCATTGCAAATCACATGGAGGCATCGCTCACATGGAGGCATCCGCTCACATGGAGGCATCACAAATCACATGGAGGCATTGCAAATCACATTGAGGCATCACTCACATGGAGGCACTCACTCACATGGAGGCACTTGCTCACATCGAGGCACTCGCTCAAATGGAGGCACTCGCTCACATGGAGGCATCACAAATCACATAGAGACATCGCTCACATGGAGGCACTCGCTCACATGGAGGCATCACAAATCACATAGAGGCATCGCTCACATCGAGGTACTCGCTCACATGGAGGCATCACAAATCACATGGAGGCATCGCTCACATGGAGGCATCACTAACATGGCGGCATAAGAAATCACATAGAGGCATCACAAATCACATGGAGGCATCACTCACATGGAGGCACTTGCTCACATGGAGGCACTCGCTCACATGGAGGCATCACTCACATGGAGGCATCGCTCACATGGAGGCACTCGCTCACATGGAGGCATCACAAATCACATAGAGACATCGCTCACATGGAGGCATCACAAATCACATAGAGGCATCGCTCACATGGAGGCACTCGCTCACATGGAGGCATCACAAATCACATAGAGACATCGCTCAAATGGAGGCACTCGCTCACATGGAGGCATCACAAATCACATAGAGGCATCACAAATCACATGGAGGCATCGCTCACATGGAGGCACTCGCTTACATGGAGGCACTCGCTCACATGGAGGCATCACAAATCACATAGAGACATCGCTCACATGGAGGCACTCGCTCACATAGAGGCATCACAAATCACACAGAGGCATCGCTCACATGTAGACACTCGCACACATGGAGGCACTCGCTCACATGGAGGCATCACAAATCACATAGAGACATCGCTCACATGCAGGCACTCGCTCACATGGAGGCACTCGCTCACATGGAGTCATCACAAATCACATAGAGACATCGCTCACATGGAGGCACTCGCTCACATGGAGGCATCACAAATCACATAGAGGCATCACTCACATGGAGGTATCACAAATCACATGGAGGCATCGCTCACATGGAGGCACTCGCTCACATGGAGGCACTCGCTCACATGGAGGCATCACAAATCACATAGAGACATCGCTCACATGGAGCCAATCGCTTACATGTAGGCATCACAAATCACATAGAGGCATTGCAAATCACATGGAGGCATCGCTCACATGGATGCACTTGCTAACATGGAGGCACTCGCTCACATGGAGGCATCACAAATCACATAGAGACATCGCTCACATGGAGGCACTCGCTTACATAGAGGCATCACAAATCACACAGAGGCATCGCTCACATGCAGGCACTCGCACACATGGAGGCACTCGCTCACATGGAGGCATCACAAATCACATAGAGACATCGCTCATATGCAGGCACTCGCTCACTTGGAGGCACTCGCTCACATGGAGGCATCACTCACATGGAGGCATCGCTCACATGGAGGCACTCGCTCACATGGAGGCATCACAAATCACATAGAGACATCGCTCACATGGCGGCACTCGCTCACATGGAGGCATCACAAATCACATGGAGGCATCGCTCACATGGAGACACTCGCTCACATGGAGGCATCACAAATCACATGGAGGCATAGGTCACATGGAGGCACTCGCTCACGTGGAGGCAATCGCTCACATGGAGGCATCACAAATCATATAGAGACATCGGTCACATGGAGGCACTCGCTCACATGGAGGCAATCGCTCACATGGAGGCATCACAAATCACATAGAGGCATTGCAAATCACATGGAGGCATCACTCACATGGAGGCATACGCACACATGGAGGCATCACAAATCACATGGAGGCACTCGCTCACATAGAGGCACTCGCTCACATGGAGGCATCACAAATCACATAGAGATATCGCTCACATGGAGGCACTCACTCACATGGAGGCAACACAAATCACATAGAGGCATCGCTCACATGGAGGCATCGCCCACATGGAGGCATCATTAACATGGCGGCATCAGAAATCACATAGAGGCATCACAAATCACATGGAGGCATCAGTCACATGGAGGCACTGGCTCACATGGAGGCATCGCTCACATGGAGGCACTCGCTCACATAGAGGCATCACAAATCACATGGAGGCATTGCAAATCACATTGAGGCATCACTCACATGGAGGCACTCACTCACATGGAGGCACTTGCTCACATCGAGGCACTCGCTCAAATGGAGGCACTCGCTCACATGGAGGCATCACAAATCACATAGAGACATCGCTCACATGGAGGCACTCGCTCACATGGAGGCATCACAAATCACATAGAGGCATCGCTCACATCGAGGTACTCGCTCACATGGAGGCATCACAAATCACATGGAGGCATCGCTCACATGGAGGCATCACTAACATGGCGGCATAAGAAATCACATAGAGGCATCACAAATCACATGGAGGCATCACTCACATGGAGGCACTTGCTCACATGGAGGCACTCGCTCACATGGAGGCATCACTCACATGGAGGCATCGCTCACATGGAGGCACTCGCTCACATGGAGGCATCACAAATCACATAGAGACATCGCTCACATGGAGGCATCACAAATCACATAGAGGCATCGCTCACATGGAGGCACTCGCTCACATGGAGGCACTCGCTCACATGGAGGCATCACAAATCACATAGAGACATCGCTCAAATGGAGGCACTCGCTCACATGGAGGCATCACAAATCACATAGAGGCATCACAAATCACATGGAGGCATCGCTCACATGGAGGCACTCGCTTACATGGAGGCACTCGCTCACATGGAGGCATCACAAATCACATAGAGACATCGCTCACATGGAGGCACTCGCTCACATAGAGGCATCACAAATCACACAGAGGCATCGCTCACATGTAGACACTCGCACACATGGAGGCACTCGCTCACATGGAGGCATCACAAATCACATAGAGACATCGCTCACATGCAGGCACTCGCTCACATGGAGGCACTCGCTCACATGGAGGCATCACAAATCACATAGACACATCGCTCACATGGAGGCACTCGCTCACATGGAGGCATCACAAATCACATAGAGGCATCACTCACATGGAGGCATCACAAATCACATGGAGGCATCGCTCACATGGAGGCACTCGCTCACATGGAGGCACTCGCTCACATGGAGGCATCACAAATCACATAGAGACATCGCTCACATGGAGCCAATCGCTTACATGTAGGCATCACAAATCACATAGAGGCATTGCAAATCACATGGAGGCATCGCTCACATGGATGCACTTGCTAACATGGAGGCACTCGCTCACATGGAGGCATCACAAATCACATAGAGACATCGCTCACATGGAGGCACTCGCTTACATAGAGGCATCACAAATCACACAGAGGCATCGCTCACATGCAGGCACTCGCACACATGGAGGCACTCGCTCACATGGAGGCATCACAAATCACATAGAGACATCGCTCATATGCAGGCACTCGCTCACTTGGAGGCACTCGCTCACATGGAGGCATCACTCACATGGAGGCATCGCTCACATGGAGGCACTCGCTCACATGGAGGCATCACAAATCACATAGAGACATCGCTCACATGGCGGCACTCGCTCACATGGAGGCATCACAAATCACATGGAGGCATCGCTCACATGGAGACACTCGCTCACATGGACGCATCACAAATCACATGGAGGCATAGGTCACATGGAGGCACTCGCTCACGTGGAGGCAATCGCTCACATGGAGGCATCACAAATCATATAGAGACATCGGTCACATGGAGGCACTCGCTCACATGGAGGCAATCGCTCACATGGAGGCATCACAAATCACATAGAGGCATTGCAAATCACATGGAGGCATCGCTCACATGGAGGCATACGCACACATGGAGGCATCACAAATCACATGGAGGCACTCGCTCACATAGAGGCACTCGCTCACATGGAGGCATCACAAATCACATAGAGATATCGCTCACATGGAGGCACTCACTCACATGGAGGCAACACAAATCACATAGAGGCATCGCTCACATGGAGGCATCGCCCACATGGAGGCATCATTAACATGGCGGCATCAGAAATCACATAGAGGCATCACAAATCACATGGAGGCATCAGTCACATGGAGGCACTGGCTCACATGGAGGCATCGCTCACATGGAGGCACTCGCTCACATAGAGGCATCACAAATCACATGGAGGCATTGCAAATCACATTGAGGCATCACTCACATGGAGGCACTCACTCACATGGAGGCACTTGCTCACATCGAGGCACTCGCTCAAATGGAGGCACTCGCTCACATGGAGGCATCATAAATCACATAGAGACATCGCTCACATGGAGGCACTCGCTCACATGGAGGCATCACAAATCACATAGAGGCATCGCTCACATCGAGGTACTCGCTCACATGGAGGCATCACAAATCACATGGAGGCATCGCTCACATGGAGGCATCACTAACATGGCGGCATAAGAAATCACATAGAGGCATCACAAATCACATGGAGGCATCACTCACATGGAGGCACTTGCTCACATGGAGGCACTCGCTCACATGGAGGCATCACTCACATGGAGGCATCGCTCACATGGAGGCACTCGCTCACATGGAGGCATCACAAATCACATAGAGACATCGCTCACATGGAGGCATCACAAATCACATAGAGGCATCGCTCACATGGAGGCACTCGCTCACATGGAGGCACTCGCTCACATGGAGGCATCACAAATCACATAGAGACATCGCTCAAATGGAGGCACTCGCTCACATAGAGGCATCACAAATCACATGGAGGCATTGCAAATCACATTGAGGCATCACTCACATGGAGGCACTCACTCACATGGAGGCACTTGCTCACATCGAGGCACTCGCTCAAATGGAGGCACTCGCTCACATGGAGGCATCATAAATCACATAGAGACATCGCTCACATGGAGGCACTCGCTCACATGGAGGCATCACAAATCACATAGAGGCATCGCTCACATCGAGGTACTCGCTCACATGGAGGCATCACAAATCACATGGAGGCATCGCTCACATGGAGGCATCACGAACATGGCGGCATAAGAAATCACATAGAGGCATCACAAATCACATGGAGGCATCACTCACATGGAGGCACTTGCTCACATGGAGGCACTCGCTCACATGGAGGCATCACTCACATGGAGGCATCGCTCACATGGAGGCACTCGCTCACATGGAGGCATCACAAATCACATAGAGACATCGCTCACATGGAGGCATCACAAATCACATAGAGGCATCGCTCACATGGAGGCACTCGCTCACATGGAGGCACTCGCTCACATGGAGGCATCACAAATCACATAGAGACATCGCTCAAATGGAGGCACTCGCTCACATGGAGGCATCACAAATCACATAGAGGCATCACAAATCACATGGAGGCATCGCTCACATGGAGGCACTCGCTTACATGGAGGCACTCGCTCACATGGAGGCATCACAAATCACATAGAGACATCGCTCACATGGAGGCACTCGCTCACATAGAGGCATCACAAATCACACAGAGGCATCGCTCACATGTAGACACTCGCACACATGGAGGCACTCGCTCACATGGAGGCATCACAAATCACATAGAGACATCGCTCACATGCAGGCACTCGCTCACATGGAGGCACTCGCTCACATGGAGGCATCACAAATCACATAGACACATCGCTCACATGGAGGCACTCGCTCACATGGAGGCATCACAAATCACATAGAGGCATCACTCACATGGAGGCATCACAAATCACATGGAGGCATCGCTCACATGGAGGCACTCGCTCACATGGAGGCACTCGCTCACATGGAGGCATCACAAATCACATAGAGACATCGCTCACATGGAGCCAATCGCTTACATGTAGGCATCACAAATCACATAGAGGCATTGCAAATCACATGGAGGCATCGCTCACATGGATGCACTTGCTAACATGGAGGCACTCGCTCACATGGAGGCATCACAAATCACATAGAGACATCGCTCACATGGAGGCACTCGCTTACATAGAGGCATCACAAATCACACAGAGGCATCGCTCACATGCAGGCACTCGCACACATGGAGGCACTCGCTCACATGGAGGCATCACAAATCACATAGAGACATCGCTCATATGCAGGCACTCGCTCACTTGGAGGCACTCGCTCACATGGAGGCATCACTCACATGGAGGCATCGCTCACATGGAGGCACTCGCTCACATGGAGGCATCACAAATCACATAGAGACATCGCTCACATGGCGGCACTCGCTCACATGGAGGCATCACAAATCACATGGAGGCATCGCTCACATGGAGACACTCGCTCACATGGAGGCATCACAAATCACATGGAGGCATAGGTCACATGGAGGCACTCGCTCACGTGGAGGCAATCGCTCACATGGAGGCATCACAAATCACATAGAGACATCGGTCACATGGAGGCACTCGCTCACATGGAGCCAATCGCTCACATGGAGGCATCACAAATCACATAGAGGCATTGCAAATCACATGGAGGCATCGCTCACATGGAGGCATACGCACACATGGAGGCATCACAAATCACATGGAGGCACTCGCTCACATAGAGGCACTCGCTCACATGGAGGCATCACAAATCACATAGAGATATCGCTCACATGGAGGCACTCACTCACATGGAGGCAACACAAATCACATAGAGGCATCGCTCACATGGAGGCATCCCCCACATGGAGGCATCATTAACATGGCGGCATCAGAAATCACATAGAGGCATCACAAATCACATGGAGGCATCAGTCACATGGAGGCACTGGCTCACATGGAGGCATCGCTCACATGGAGGCACTCGCTCACATAGAGGCATCACAAATCACACAGAGGAATCGCTCACATGTAGACAGTCGCACACATGGAGGCACTCGCTCACATGGAGGCATCACAAATCACATAGAGACATCGCTCACATGCAGGCACTCGCTCACATGGAGGCACTCGCTCACATGGAGGCATCACAAATCACATAGAGACATCGCTCACATGGAGGCACTCGCTCACATGGAGGCATCACAAATCACATGGAGGCATCGCTCACATGGAGGCACTCGCTCACATGGAGGCACTCGCTCACATGGAGACATCACAAATCACATAGAGACATCGCTCACATGGAGCCAATCGCTTACATGTAGGCATCACAAATCACATAGAGGCATTGCAAATCACATGGAGGTATCGCTCACATGGATGCACTCGCTAACATGGAGGCACTCGCTCACATGGAGGCACTCGCTCACATGGAGGCATCACAAATCACATAGAGACATCGCTCACATGGAGGCACTCGCTTACATAGAGGCATCACAAATCACACAGAGGCATCGCTCACATGCAGGCACTTGCACACATGGAGGCACTCGCTCACATGGAGGCATCACAAATCACATAGAGACATCGCTCATATGCAGGCACTCGCTCACTTGGAGGCACTCGCTCACATGGAGGCATCACTCACATGGAGGCATCGCTCACATGGAGGCACTCGCTCATATGGAGGCATCACAAATCACATAGAGACATCGCTCACATGGCGGCACATCGCTCACATGGAGGCATCACAAATCACATAGAGGCATCGCTCACATGGAGGCACTCGCTCACATGGAGGGATCACAAATCACATGGAGGCATAGGTCACATGCAGGCACTCGCTCACGTGGAGGCACTCGCTCACATGGAGGCATCACAAATCACATAGAGACATCGCTCACATGGAGGCACTCGCTCACATGGAGGCAATCGCTCACATGGAGGCAATCGCTCACATGGAGGCATCACAAATCACATAGAGGCATTGCAAATCACATGGAGGCATCGCTCACATGGAGGCATACGCACACATGGAGGCATCACAAATCACATGGAGGCATTGCAAATCACATTGACGCATCGCTCACATGGAGGCACTCGCTCACATAGAGGCACTCGCTCACATGGAGGCATCACAAATCACATAGAGACATCGCTCACATGGAGGCACTCACTCACATGGAGGCAACACAAATCACATAGAGGCATCGCTCACATGGAGGCATCGCTCACATGGAGGCATCATTAACATGGCGGCATCAGAAATCACATAGAGGCATCACAAATCACATGGAGGCATCACTCACATGGAGGCACTGACTCACATGGAGGCACTCGCTCACATGGAGGCATCACAAATCACATAGAGGCATCACAAATCACATGGAGGCGTCGCTCACGTGGAGGCACTCGCTCACATGGAGGCACTCGCTCACATGGAGGCATCACAAATCACATAGAGGCATTGCAAATCACATGGAGGCATCGCTCACATGGAGGCATACGCACACATGGAGGCATCACAAATCACATGGAGGCACTCGCTCACATAGAGGCACTCGCTCACATGGAGGCATCATAAATCACATAGAGATATCGCTCACATGGAGGCACTCACTCACATGGAGGCAACACAAATCACATAGAGGCATCGCTCACATGGAGGCATCGCTCACATGGAGGCATCATTAACATGGCGGCATCAGAAATCACATAGAGGCATCACAAATCACATGGAGGCATCATTCACATAGAGGCACTGGCTCACATGGAGGCATCGCTCACATGGAGGCACTCGCTCACATAGAGGCATCACAAATCACACAGAGGCATCGCTCACATGTAGACACTCGCACACATGGAGGCACTCGCTCACATGGAGGCATCACAAATCACATAGAGACATCGCTCACATGCAGGCACTCGCTCACATGGAGGCACTCGCTCACATGGAGGCATCACAAATCACATAGAGACATCGCTCACATGGAGGCACTCGCTCACATGGAGGCATCACAAATCACATGGAGGCATCGCTCACATGGAGGCACTCGCTCACATGGAGGCACTCGCTCACATGGAGACATCACAAATCACATAGAGACATCGCTCACATGGTGCCAATCGCTTACATGTAGGCATCACAAATCACATAGAGGCATTGCAAATCACATAGAGGCATCGCTCACATGGATGCACTCGCTAACATGGAGGCACTCGCTCACATGGAGGCATCACAAATCACATAGAGACATCGCTCACATGGAGGCACTCGCTTACATAGAGGCATCACAAATCACACAGAGGCATCGCTCACATGCAGGCACTTGCACACATGGAGGCACTCGCTCACATGGAGGCATCACAAATCACATAGAGACATCGCTCATATGCAGGCACTCGCTCACTTGGAGGCACTCGCTCACATGGAGGCATCACTCACATGGAGGCATCGCTCACATGGAGGCACTCGCTCATATGGAGGCATCACAAATCACATAGAGACATCGCTCACATGACGGCACATCGCTCACATGGAGGCATCACAAATCACATAGAGGCATCGCTCACATGGAGGCACTCGCTCACATGGAGGGATCACAAATCACATGGAGGCATAGGTCACATGGAGGCACTCGCTCACGTGGAGGCACTCGCTCACATGGAGGCATCACAAATCACATAGAGACATCGCTCACATGGAGGCACTCGCTCACATGGAGGCAATCGCTCACATGGAGGCATCACAAATCACATAGAGGCATTGCAAATCACATGGAGGCATCGCTCACATGGAGGTATACGCACACATGGAGGCATCACAAATCACATGGAGGCATTGCAAATCACATTGACGCATCGCTCACATGGAGGCACTCGCTCACATAGAGGCACTCGCTCACATGGAGGCATCACAAATCACATAGAGACATCGCTTACATGGAGGCACTCACTCACATGGAGGCAACACAAATCACATAGAGGCATCGCTCACATGGAGGCATCGCTCACATGGAGGCATCATTAACATGGCGGCATCAGAAATCACATAGAGGCATCACAAATCACATGGAGGCATCACTCACATGGAGGCACTGACTCACATGGAGGCACTCGCTCACATGGAGGCATCACAAATCACATAGAGGCATCACAAATCACATGGAGGCATCGCTCACGTGGAGGCACTCGCTCACATGGAGGCACTCGCTCACATGGAGGCATCACAAATCACATAGAGACATCGCTCGCATGGAGGCACTCGCTCACATAGAGGCATCACAAATCACACAGAGGCATCGCTTACATGCAGGCACTCTCGCACATTGAGGCACTCGCTCACATGGAGGTATCAAAAATCACATAGAGACATCGCTCACATGGAGGCACTCGCTCACATGGAGGCACTCGCTCACATGGAGGCATCACTCACATGGAGGCATCGCTCACATGGAGGCACTCGCTCACATGGAGGCATCACAAATCACATAGAGACATCGCTCATATGAAGGCATAACAAATCACATAGAGGCACTCGCTCACATGGAGGCATCACAAATCACATGGAGGCATCGCTCACATGGAGGCACTCGCTCACATGAAGGCACTCACTCACATGGAGGCATCACAAATCACATAGAGACATCGCTCACACGGAGGCACGCGCTCACATGGAGGCATCACTCAGATGGAGGCACCGCTCACATGGAGGCACTCGCTCACATGGAGGCATCACAAATCATATAGAGACTTCACTCACATTGAGGCACTCGCTCACATGGAGACATCACAAATCACATAGAGGCATTGTAAATCACATGGAGGCACTCGCTCACATGGAGGCATCACAAATCAGATGGAGGCATTGCAAATCACATGGAGGCATTGCTCACATGGAGGCACTCGCTCATATGGAGGCACTCGCTCACATGGAGGCATCACAAATCACATAGAGACATCGCTCACATGGAGACACTCGCTCACATGGAGGCATCACAAATCACATAGAGGCATCGCTCACATGGAGGCACTCGCTCACATGCAGGCATAACAAATCACATGGAGGCATCACTCACATGGAGGCATCACTAACATGGCGGCATCGCAAATCACGTAGAGGCATCACAAATCACATGGAGGCATCACTCACATAGAGGCACTCGCTTACATGGAGGCATCACTCACATGGAGGCACCCGCTCACTTGGAGGCATCACAAATCACATAGAGGCATCACAAATCACTTGGAGGCATCGCTCACATAGAGGCACTCGCTCACATGGAGGTACTCACAAATCACATAGAGACATCGCTCACATGGAGGTACTCGCTCACATGGAGGCATCACAAATCATATAGAGGCATCGCTCACATGGCGGCACTCGCACACATGGAGGCACTCGCTCACATGGAGGTATCACAAATCACATAGAGACATCGCTCACATAGAGGCACTCGGTCACATGGAGGCACTCGCTCACATGGAGGCATCACTCACATGGAGGCATCGCTCACATGGAGGCACTCGCTCACATGGAGGCATCACAAATCACATAGAGACACTCGCTCACATGGAGGCACTCGCTCACATGGAGGCATCATAAATCACATAGAGGCACTGCAAATCACATGGAGGCATCGCTCACATGGAGGCACTCGCTCACATGGAGGCATCACAACTCACATGGAGGCATCACTCACATGGAGGCATCGCTCACATGGAGGCACTCGCTCACATGGAGGCATCACAAATCACATAGAGACACTCGCTCACATGGAGGCACTCGCTCACATGGAGGCATCATAAATCACATAGAGGCACTGCAAATCACATGGAGGCATCGCTCACATGGAGGCACTCGCTCACATGGAGGCATCACAACTCACATGGAGGCATCACTCACATGGAGGTACTCGCTCACATGGAGGCACTCACTCACATGGAGGCATCACAAATTACATAGAGGCATCGCTCACATGGAGGCATCACAAATCACATAGAGGCATCGCTCACATGGAGGCACTCGCTCACATGGAGGCACTCGCTCACATGGAGGCATCACAAATCACATAGAGGCATCACTCACATGGAGGCACTCGTTCACATGGAGGCATCACTCACATGGACGCATCACAAATCACATAGAGGTATCGCTCACATGGAGGCACTCACTCACATTGAGGCATGACAAATCACATGGAGGCATCACTCACATGGAGGCACTCGCTCACATGGAGGCATCACAAATCACATAGAGGCATCACTCACATGAAGGCACTCGCTCACATGGAGGCATCACTCACATGGAGGCATCACAAATCACATAGAGGCATCGCTCACATGGAGGCACTCGCTCACATGGAGGCATCACTAACATGGCGGCCACAAATCACATAGAGGCATCGCTCACATGGAGGCACTCGCTCACATGGAGGCACTCGCTCACATGGAGGCATCACAAATAACATGGAGGCATCGCTCACATAAAGGCATCATCGTCTTCACTATTTCGATATTTCATCAACTTTCCTGCACATTCTCAAATGTTGTCTTGCCATGTTAGTAAAAATAACATATAATGACAAGTATTAGTTGCCCTTAGAGGCTTTCACCCGCACATATCGGGGTGTGGTTGATGTCGCTTTTTCCATCCAAGCTCGTTGTATCCGGCCTTGCTGTGAACCACCTGCAATATTGACGCGGTTTCACGCCATAAGCTACCTACAATTTGTGCAGTTTTACGCCATAGATACCTGCAATATTGACGCAGTTTTACACTGCTCGAAGCTACCTGCAATATTGATGCGGCTTTACACTATAGGCCACCTACGAATTGTGCGGTTTTATGTCGTAGCTACCTGCAATATTGCACGCTTTCACATTCCCCAGGATTTCAATCTGTACTCCACTTGAGCACCTGCATTGTTAGCTACACAAATACACTAACAAAGTTTGCTAACTTCGGTTAGCTTCCTGTAAGAATGTTAAAAATAGAGGTAAGGGGGAAATGATAATCTTAAAGGTGATAGCGATACCTTAGGGGAATAAACAAGGAACTCGGCCGTTGTTTAATTCCCGTTCCCTTCCTTGCATTTACGAAGGAGAATGACATGTCGTTGGAGACCTTTTTGATGATGAGAGGATGTCGACATGATATTATGAGGGCTTTTCAAACGGGGTAGATATTCACCCGATAAATCATATCAACCTTCATCCTATATTCACCCGCTAGATAATATTCTGAATCATCATTTATTTCACCCACCATCGCCATAGGGGAAAGCCAAATTAGTGGCGTCACTTTGAGGCTCAATCGTGCCTGCTAAATGTCGATATCTCGCTTAGATATCTTCATGAGAATTATAGCCCTTTAAATTATCTTCAAATCGAGCTATTATCCAGAAAAGTCCGAGCACGCGCAAAGAAGATACGATTTTTTCTGTGAAACCCGATATAGCTGGAATCACGAATCTTAAACCCAGATTTAGAATCACAATAACGCCCCGTTGACCTCAATATCTCACTGAGATTCCTGAACCAGAATTGTAGCCTGTCGAATTGTCTTCGAATCGAGCTATCACACGCAGAATTCCGAGCACGTATGGAAAAGATATGATTTTCCCCGCGAAACCTGATATGACTGGCCAGCAATGCACTTTTCTGGGCGCTAACGCTGAAAGTCCTGAGACTTCTGATGACATGGCAAGGGCGACAACGGCAGGGGCGACATCTGATAACGAAGCAACACCCGATAATCATAGGGCAACATCTGATAACGAAGCGACACCCGATAACATAGGGCGACATCTGATAATGAAGCGACAACTGATAACATAGGGCGACATCTGATAACGAAGCGACACCCAATAACATAGGGCGACATATGATAACGAAGCGATACCCGATAATCATAGGGCGACATCTGATAACGAAGCGACACCCGATAACATAGGGCGACATCTGATAACGAAGCGACACCCGATAACATAGGGCGACATCTGATAACGAAGCGACACCCAATAACATAAGGCGACATCGGATAACGAAGCGACACCCGATAATCATAGGGCGACATCTGATAACGAAGCGACACCCGATAATCATAGGGCGACATCTGATAACGAACCGACACCCGATAACATAGGGCGACATCTGATAATGAAGCGACACCCGATAACATAGGGAGACATCTGATAACGAAGCGACACCCGATAATCATAGGGCGACATCCGATAACGAAGCGACACCCGATAACATAGGGCGACATCTGATAACGAAGCGACACCCGATAATCACAGGGTGACATCTGATAACGAAGCGACACCCGATAATCATAGGGCGACATCTGATAACGAAGCGACATCTGATAGGGCGACACCCGATAACATAGGGCGACATCCGATAACATAGGGCGACATCTGATAACATAGCGACACCCGATAACATAGGGCTACATCTGATAACATAGGGCGACATCCGATAACGAAGCGACACCCGATAACATAGGGCGACATCTGCTAGCAAAACGACATTTGCGAGCAAAGCGACATCTGATAGGGCGACACCCCATAACAAAGCGAGATCTGATAACAAAGCGACATTTGCTAGGGAGACACTCCATCCAAGGTCACGCATGTCGTCACTCCATATGACGTCACCTCGCATGACGTCACTCCCTAGCACAGAAGCGACATCTTTCGTCTTTTCCCCAGAAGCTCAAATATCATTTTACTCTGACACACTCAATAATAACATACGCAAAAGTCAAACCCCTCTCTCTCTTTCTCTTACTTTTCCAGATCTGATCTTACAACAAAGATAATCACAGTCTCTCTCTCTTTTCTTTCTTTTCCCGATCCGATATTTCTCTTGAACATACTTTTGAACATATAATAATAAATTATTGGTATGGATTGAGATCATCACACACAAGCATTCTTAAATCACCACTTTCCAGATCTGCTCCCTTTGGTGCGCAACAATAACTCTCAATAATATATTGATCACATATATTCATATCATGAATAAAATCCGAGCAGCCCTTGAATCATAATATGATAAATCCCCATAAATAGAAAAACCAGCAGCAATGATGGAGATAAATATGCATACGGAAAGGAGAGCCTTTAGATCTTAAGGAACTCACTTGAAGATCTAAATGCTCTCAATGAAAGCACCATTTTGATAATAATCGGAGGGATTGTACCCGGGGTAGGAAGGATCCTGGTGATCTTCTCCTCTGAGGGGGTGGTCCTCGCTGCTGGTACACCTGCAAGGCGCCGGAGGGGGTCCCCGGCGCAGATACTCTGACGATCAAGTCAGTATAAGTAGGAGTAGTAGTGAGAGAGAGTATAGTGAGAGTGTGAAGAGAGAGAGAGCCCCCCCCCTCCTTTCTACCTAGGGGGTATTTATAGGAGATCTAGTAGGGAGGCGTCATCTCTAATAGGTGCCGCTTGGGTGCCATGGGGTGATGCCGAGAGGATGATGCTTGTGTAGTAGATGACGCTTGTGTGCTTACCGGGGGTGGGAATAGGCGCCATATCATGCTGGATGCCCCCCCCCGCTGACGTCGACCACCCCCGCTAGCAGGACTAGTAGGAGGCTAGGTAGGCCCTACAGTAGCTGAAGATAAGGGTTCCCCCTGTCAGGACTAAAATGCCCTGGTGGTTATGTCAATTATTATCAATTTCATTGCGTATTGGTGATACGACACCAGATCTTCTTTTCAGACCTCATACTCAGACAATAGTTGGTTAACAATCAACTTTGAGTCACCATATATTTCCAATTGTTTGATCCTTATTTCCAGTGCTATCTTTAAACCGATCAACAAAGCTTGATACTCTTCGACGTTATTAGAGCAATTTTTCGTCAAGGTGAAAGAGAATGTCAGCACCTCATCGTGGGGAGTAACAAATACTACCCCAGCTCCTGCACCATAGCTTCTAGCTGCACCATAAAAAAAAAGTTTCCATGATGGCATAAAATCAGTGAAGAAAACTTCCTCATCTGGAAAATCTTCAGGAAGTTCCCATTCCGCCGGAATCAGATGATCTGCTAAGAAATCTGCTAGAGCTTGCCCTTTTATAGCCTTTTGTGGCACAAAGGTTATCTCAAATTCCAACAACAGTAATGTCCATTTAGCCAACCTTCGTGAGAGGATTGGTCTAGACATCAGGTACTTGAGAGGATCTTCCTTTGATATCAAATGAATGCTATGCGAGAGCATGGAGTGCCTCAACTTTCTAGCAACAAAGATTAGAGCTAAACAAATCTTCCCAATTAGAGCGTACTTTTGCTCAGCTCCCACGAGTGTCCTACTCAAGTAATAAAGTGCATTTTCTTTATCACTCTCATTTAGTTGAGAGAGCATTGCCCCTAGAGATTTCTCTTGAGCGGATATGTAAAGGATTAATGGTTTTCCAGGAATGGGTGCCGCGAGACTAGCGGGTGAAGCAAATACCTTTTGAGGCTTTCGAAAGCATTGTGATAGGCTTCATCGCATTCAAAGGGTACGTCCTTTTTCATCAATCTACTAAATGGATGGCAACGTCCAACCAAATTAGAGATAAATCTCTTCATGTATGCCAACCTTCCTTACAAGCTTTTCAACTCATGAATATTCGTGGGTTCGGGCATGTTGAGTATAACATCGATCTTTGTTTGGTCAACTTCGATGCCACGATGTCTAACAATGAAATCGAGAAATTTCCCAGAGCTAACTCTGAAGGCACACTTCAGTGGGTTCATCCTGAGCTGATATCGACGAAGCCTTTCAAACACGACCCTCAAGTCACTTAAGTGATCTTGCCTTGTTTTAGTCTTGACTATTATATCATCAACATAACATTCCACAATTTTGTGCAACATGTCATCGAAAATCTTTTGCATTGCCCGTTGGTAGGTGGCTCCAAAATTCTTCAAGCCAAATGGCATTACCTTATAACAATATATGCCTTTAGGTGTCCTAAATGTCGTAAGCTCTTCATCTTTTGGATTCATACGGATTTGATTATATCCAGATGAGCCATCCAGGAGAGATAAGGCTTCGTGACCTATGGTTGCATCAACCATCAACTCAGTGATTAGGAGAGGGAAGTCATCTTTAGGACAAGCCCTATTCAGGTCGCGAAAGTCCACACAAACGCGGATATGGCCATTCTTCTTCTTCACTGGCACAATGTTGGGAATCCAAGTAGGGTATTTGACTTCGCGGATAAATTCGACCTCAATGAGTTTATTTACTTCAGCTTCAATTGATGGGATTAGGTCCAGGCGGAACTTCCTCTGATGTTGTTTATTAGGTCTTATGCCATGTCTCACTGCAAGGTGATGCACTGCAACCTTGGGATTCAATCCAGGCATTTCTCTGTAAGACCATGTAAACACATCCTTGAATTCTTTCAAGAGCTCCATATACTTTTCTGCTTTTTTGGGACTCAACAAAGCACTTAGGAAAGTTGGTCTTGGCTTGTCGATAGTGCCCAAGTTTACTTCTTTCAATTCATCAACTGTCGCTTGCCCCCCTTCCTCAAATGTTGATGGAGCTGACTCTAGTTCATCTTCATCTGACACTTCCTCCATGGAGGTACAATTAACATCCTCAATCTCCATGTCTTCAGCATTGTGGAGGAGTTGTCGTTTAACGTGTTTTCTCTTCTGCTTTTGCTTCTTGAAGTTTCCTTTTTGATTTAGGTTATTAGGTCCTAGCCGTGTGAAGACAGACTTCCTTTGTGGTGGTGTCGTAAGTTCAGGCTCCAAGGAAGCTTTGTCTCCTAACCTGTCAAAAATAGAGACCCTAGCCGCTTCTCCTTAGATACGGCTAAATACGGAAGGCTTATCTCATTAGTGATCTCTTCATCAACTTCATATATTTGTATCATAATTGGGTTTGCAGAGACCCTTTTGACTTTGATCTTGGCTGGAGGATCTTGTAGGAAACCGAGCCCGAACTTTTGCCTTTCTGTAGATGGTCTTCTACTAGAAAGGATAACAACCAAGTCACCAAGTTTGTGAGGTTCCCTTTTTCCATACCCGGCATGCTCGAAAATTCTTTTGACCTTTGGGTCATACTTTGCTCGACTGCATCCTTTCGATCCTTCACTTTTTATATCTTCGGATCTTGTCTCCTTAGAAGCTTCCAACTTGGATGGTCTTGGAACCAATGTTGAAATCATAGGTACAGGCCGTCTTGTTGATCCTCCACTCGTATCTTTAGATTTCATCTTCTGAGGAGCTTCCGACTTGAACGATGTTGGAACCAATGTTGAAATCATAGGAATAGGGAGAGTCATACTTCTCTTTAAGACTTCTACTTCCTCAGTAATGACGATTTTGGAAAGTGAAGCCTTTATGAACACAGGTGTTGCCCTTGTTGCAGAAGATGAGCTTTCTCCATTCTTCTTATATTGTGGTGCAAAGATAGGGAAGGCATCCGCAAAATGTGACTCTTCCTCGTTGAACGGATTGGTTTCTCCCTTAACGCATTTTACCTCTCCATTACGAATGAATTTGAGGCATTGGTGCCAGCTTGAAGGGATAACTCCATTTTCATGTAACCAAATCCTTCCGAGGAGCAGCTGGTAGGATGTTTTGGCATCAATTACATAAAAAAGGACAGTAGATACAAATTCTTCGATCTCTAGCTTCACTCGAATCGCGCCAATAACAACTTGACCCTTTTGATTGAAACCTTGGATAACCAACTTACTTTTGGAAAGCTCAGACATGGCAATTCCTAGTTTCATCATTGTATGGATGGGTATAATGCTGACCGCTGACCCTTGATCCACAAGTATCCTTCTGACCTTTTCTTCTCGAATGTAACCTGTAACATACAAAGGTTTGTTGTGCAAACGAGATCCCAGTAGCAAATCATCGTCTGTAAAGGTGATTGTATTAAAGCACTCAGCGTAAGATGGTTGATCGACAACTTTCAACAATCTTTCCTTGTATTTGGTTGGATCCGCCAATGCTTGTACTAGTGACATCCTAACTTCTGAAGAGAGATTAAGGGTTTCGGCTAAAGAGACGTTTGATGGAACCTCTTTCAAACTTTTTATAAAATTCTCATCCTCCTGGTTGGACTCTTCACCTTGCTTTACGCTGACCATGTGGACTACTACACAATCTTCATGATATTGCTCTTCTGGGAAATACTCTTCAAGAGTTACCGCCCTTCCTTCTTTAGATATCTCTGGATGTTCGCCCGGAAGACCCCACCCTTCTTGCTGGACATCATGATTTTGACTAGAGGCACCATAAGGGTATTTTGAGGATTATTTTCTCTTTGGAAGGACCTTCTTATTCTTCTTCCTTTTAAAGGTTGACCACCCATCATTCACTTCATCTTCGGACTCAGAACTTGTTTGCCTAACATCTAAGTCATCAGTCATCAACTCGTACAAACTCGGCCCATAAGGGTTTCCTGTCGTTGGCATTCCTGGGTAAGCATAGGTGACCTTGACTTCTCCATCTGTGCTGAACTTTATAGGGACCGCCCCCTTCGGTAATTTAGCTGTCAGTATCGTTGGTTGTGAGGCGACTGTCCTCTGACTCAAAGCTTGCGACAATGGAACAAGATCAAATGACCCAAATGCAATCATGGTTGGTTTAGCCTCATTCTTTGTGATGGTCATGATGTAATTGGCTTCTGCAACATCTCCACTATCGAGTTTTATCTTACCTTCATTGTCCAAACGAACGATGAGATCTTTAAGGACAAAGCATTTATCTACCGGATGATTGATGATCTGATGATATATGCAATACCTAGGGTTGTCAACCTGGTTCACTTCTTCTGGGTGCTTTGATGGTGGAAGTTCGATCAATTTTTGTTCAAGGAGCTGGTCTAGAATATCGGAGACTTCCGAGTCTAAAAAGGGGTATTCCCTTTCTTTACGTTCCTTCAGGGTCCTTTTTTGAGCTCTGAAAGGCTTGTACTCCGTCTTTTCCTGCTTCATCCCTTCTTTCCTTTGGGCCTCCTTGGAAGATATCTTCACAGGTGCAGTGGTAACAACCATGCTTTCTTTTCCTTTGTTGGTCTTCGGGTCTTTCCTTACTTCTTTCTTGACTTCCTTCTTTTCTCGAGAGTCATTTGGCAAGTAACTCTCGTGCCTTTGGATCTGAATTTCCAAATCATGATCCCTAGTTGCAAGCTCTTCGAATGTGCGGGGCATGTTCGCCTGCAAGTTATAGAGCAGTCCCCAATGCATGCCTTGGACACACATGTCGATTGAAGATGACTCACTGATCCTTTCTCTATAATTAAGGACCAAGTTCCTCCATCTTTCGATGAACTCAGTGACAGGTTCATCTTTTCTTTGTTTTGTTCCAGCCAATTCAGGCAAGTCGACAATCCGTCGAGTGCTGTAAAAGCGAGTTAGGAAGTCTCTTTCTAGTTGGTCCCAACTATCAATAGACCCAAGCCTGATATCAGTGTACCATTCAAAGGCCACGCCTTTCCGTGAAAGAACAAATTGCTTCACCATCATATCTCCATAAGTTCCTGCGTTGTTGCAAGTCTCTATGAAGTGAGCGATGTGTTGTTTAGGGTTCCCTTTCCCCTCGAACTGTTGGGATTTTGGAGGTTGATACCCTACAGGCAGTAATAGTTCATCTATGCGCCTTGAGTAAGGCTTTGCGTACACGAGAGAGGATTATGAAGCTCCTCCATATGAAGCACAGATAGTGTTAGCAATCATCATCTGCAGTTGTTGAACTGTCAAATTTGCGACAGGTGTCGCGGTGTTGTTGCTGTTGTCATTCAGATTATTCACTTGAATACAGTCTTCATGGTGTTTTCACTGTCGTTCTCGCTCAGCATTCTCATCACCAAAAGAGCCTCCGCTAGAATTTGGATTGCTTGATGAACCTGGGTGACCTGCCAACTTAGCTGTCAAGAAAGTTATTTGGGCATCTTTCTCTGCCATAGCCTTTATCAAATTTTCAATTGTTGTGGACATCTCTTGAAAACGAGTCTCGACATCTTGGGAAGCGTCGATGGCCATCACCGTAGCAACGGATTCAGAGGAGTCAGAGCTGTAGTCTACCCATCTCCTAATTGGAGTATTTTCAGAAGCAATCCCAGCATCGGATTCTCTACTCGGGTAGTAAGAGCCCTCAGATTTGGTTTGGATCTCTTTGGCGACCTTTCTTCTTGGTTTTTCCCTACGGGGAAATTGCTTCAATGGTGACACCAACTGGGCCCTTCCAGCTCTAGTGCGAGCACGTGTTGCCGGAAGACCTTCTTGAAGATCTCGAAGTGCTTCAGGAAAGGAGTCGCTGGTCTGACTTCTGATCAGGCGATTCATTTTGGATCTTGATTTGAGGAGTGTGATTCAAAAGATGAGAGTAGAGTAGTGTCCCACTGGGTGTGCCAAAGATTTGTACACACAATTTTTCCTAGAATAGGAGAAAATTATACGTGTCAAATTACAAATGTTGAATGTAGAGTAAAAGTGGTTCTTCTTCTCTTGATTCCTCTAATTAATGAATCAGTCTTCACTCCAGATCTGGATTTGAACTTGAGTTGGATGGTTGACGGATTGGCCTTGAATCAGCGTGTAATTCGCGGTTGATTTGAGAAGAAACCGGCCTTGAATCAGCTTGTGGCTTCTTCTTGATTTGATTTGATGTAGTTGAGAGAACACTGACCTTGAATCAGCTTGTGGCTTCTCCTTCTTCCTTGGAGACGATATGCTTTAGCTCTTGATCTTTGCAGCACTTCTTCTCTCCAAAAAAATGTTCTTCCTCACATTCTGATGAAGCCTCTATTTATAGGCTCATAAGGGTGATTTTGGAATTGGAAAGATGACACGTGTCTTCATCTCATTGGTCCAATGTGTAACTGACATTATTAATTAATTTGCATATTAATTAATAATCGAATATTAATTAATTTGACATTTAATCAAATTATTTAATAAATATGAGATGGGTTTTGATCCCTCCAAATATGAGTTTATTGATGGGCTTCGACCACATAACCTTCATGGATTTCGGTGAATGTTGGGCCGAATATTTTAAGACGGGCTGCAATTTTGGTGTCTACAAGCTCCTCCTGCCCAAGTCGAGTCGTCCCGTCCTGCCCCCGATGCAACTCTAGCAATCAAGCCCTTTGGTCTAGCTACTATTCAAGCCCCCGCAGTAGAGCGTTTACTCCAGGCCATCCTTACCGAGCTTCAGGTCTTGACGGTTGAAGTGGCTAGGCGCAACCTCCCCCTGTCTTGATCCCCCCCCCCCTCCGAACAATTATCTAGCCCTCGAGGAGGGCTCAAAATATTTTCACAAATTTTTATTTATTTCCCCGTATTGTACTCCTTTTATTTTTGTTAGCTGAACTATTTTGTGCCCTTCTCGCATTGAGGACAATACGTTGCCTAAGTGTGGGGAGGGATTTATTTGTGCTTATTATCGTTTGAGTTCATGTTTAATTTTCCACTTGTTGCATGATTGCATGATTTGTGGAATTTCAAAAAAAATTCGGATTTTATTTTACTTTTAGATTTTGCTAGGAAATTTGCCACTGTCCTGTTTTAAAACCCTCATAATTGACATGCAATTTTGACTTTTGATGCATAGAAGAAACTTGTCATTTATTGCATCTATGCCTAACTTTGCACATCTTGACCTGCTCGCCCTTATGACCAGTCATGCCCTAGACACCAGTAGTCACAATTAGTACCCTGTGAGCGCATTGAGCTTCATGCTATTTTATTCATGTGTGATTGAATGCTTGACTAGGCACTGGCTAGGTTTACATGAGATCCCTGGGTATAGGCACCATTAGACGGGGGAAAGCAACAAAACGACCAAGAGACTTTGCATTTCTTCTTTCCTTTCTTTTTCATTTTTATCTGTTTTTCCCCTCTTTCTCCATTTTATCTTCTTTTCATTTTTCATGCCCTCAACAACCATTCCCTCCTTGTTTTCTCTTCTAACCACTTAAGCCTTTTCTTTGATCCTTCCTTGGCAGGTGAGTAACACTCTTCAGTAAGAACGACAAGGGCTAGACTCAGAAGAAGATAGGTATGGGGAAGAAGATAAAGATCAAGGGCAAGACAGAGCAACTACTGGAATAAGAAGTCTTGGGCAAGATGGTAACACCAGATTACTTCCTCACCGCAACAAAGCCTAAGTGTGGGGAAGTAAAGTCAAGGTATCCAGCCCTCGACACTAATCGCTCAAAGAAGAAATATGCAAAGATTGCCAGCTGCAGCTCCTAGAATTAAAAGATTGAGCCGAGGAAGAAAGATCTATGCCTGCTTGTTGTAATACATTTCCTTTATTTATTTAAAAAAAAAACGAATAAAAGCAGAGCAGGCGCAACGAGTAGCAAAGCAACAAAAGGACTCCGTCATGCCCTAGCCGCAGATGAAGATCCCCCCGCAGAAGAATGCAAAAGTCGCCTTCTAGTCCTCGCTGTCGTGCCATCTCCAGCGGGTATTACTCACCGACTCGTTCTCCTTCCAGCCAAGGAATCTTCCACCTCCAGATTTGTCTTCTCTCCTTTTCTTTTCTTTTCTTTTTCCCTTTTTTTTCTTTTATCCTTTACTTCTTTCTTCATCTTTTGCTTCTATTTTTATTTTCCTCCTTTTCTTTTCTTTTTCCTTCATACCCACCCATACTTGTTCTTTTTCTTTCTCTTTTTGCAAAGTCTTCTCTGATCGCTAGATTGCCCCCGCATGTGTACTACATACTCGGATTGACGTGCAAACTCTCCTTTGTGTTACGTTATTTGCATTTTTTAGGGATTAGCCTAAACACATACTTTGTTGCGAGCGTGAGTGTAAACACATATCCATGTGAGGACTACTGGTGAATAGGCATGGTCTGGGAAAGTTTGATTGATAGGGTCGTTATCCTATTAATCTGGTGCAGGTGCTTGTCTAGGGAAGGGTGTGTTTTAGTTGGGTGCAGTACGCAGAATGAGTTGTCTATTCTTTGTATTAAGAGGTTGATGCCGTTTGTCATAGCATGAGGTGGTTTTTAATTTTGTAAATGCTCGAGGGCGAGCATTGGGCAGTGTGGGGATGTATGATAGTGTGTATCTTAAGTATATTTTTCTCCTTATTTTGACCCTTTTTTCTTGGGCATGAAACTGCTAAATTACTTCTATTCTCATCTTTATTGCAGATCCATGCCAAAAGAAAGAAATGAGCGAAAGCATGCAGTTTTGATGGATTTCTTGGGAGTTCTAAGGATCAAGGCCTAGAAGATTGATGAGTCATCATGCCCTCGACGCTAACCAGACTAGTGAGCAGTCTTGTGCCCATGACGCATCCGCATCAGATCCCAATCAAAAGCCAAAGAGGAGAATCCCCAAATATTCGCACGGGATTCCTTGCACTTCTAGAAGGAATCAGGCGCTACCAAAGACCCCAGAATATTCCTCCCTAAGGGCGCGCTCTGCCATGTGCTGTCACTCTCTCCCCCTTAGCAGTTTTTATCCCCTAGCGGGTTGTTAGGATTTTAAGCTTAGTTGTAGGGCTTTTTTGTGAAGGGGGGGCTGACATTACACCATTTTTCACCTTTCACCTTAATTTTAGGGATTTATTTTCTCCCATTATTGGCAGCGCCGTCAGCTTGTAAGAGGAGAAAAGCATTGATTTCCCCACCGGTTTATTCTAATACATTTCCTTTTCTCATCTCTTTAACTTATGCTATTTGTTATTTCTATCTATTGTTACGTTTGAATATGAATAGCTAAGTTTTCATCTTCTTAGTAAAGGGCATTTCAAGGGTTGCAAGGATAAGTTAAGAGGTGTAAACGTGCTTAGTACATTCTCATTGTCATATTTGATTGTTTGCCATTTTCTTGCCATTTTCGTTTAGAAATGTTAAGGGTTTGATCAACTGTTAGTATTTCTTTATGATTGTTGTCATCCTAATAGCAATAACGTCAATGTGAGGCTATTAGGAGTAGTAGACACCTAGTGGAGTCATCGCGATAGAGTCTTCCATCTAGGGTAAACAGTGGACTAGGGCGTTACCGCGAATCTGACGAGCTGAGAGGTATCACGTTTACTTCATGGGCGTTTTGAGTATTGCCTCCCCGCATTCATGCCTGGGGGGACAGTAAAACGTCAAGGCTACCTCATATGTAGAAATGGGGGGGTAGCTCCTCTTAAGAAGGTAAGTAGGGAGTTTACGTGGAAACGTGGCTCCTATAGCATGTCTATGGCATAAGGATGGAAAATCCTTGAGCCAATGACTAATTAATCTTGCATGCAACCTGCGAACGCTCCTTGCTAAGATCCCGTCTCATTTGATTAATATCTTTATTTAGAGTCTTCCTTTATTATCTTGCCTTGATTATTCTTCACTTTCATGCCTTCGATATATGCTTTTAATTAATTATTTTGTTAGTAACCGATTCTGTGATAGATTGACTAGATCAATTGACAAACCCCCCTGATACAATCTTGGTTCCAATTTGGAGCCCTTGCACGGATCTAGTCCTCTTTGGGAGGTTGGATTGACGATTGGATGGAGTTGATGGAGAGGATAATGTCGCAAGGAGATTGCGGAATAGGTGCAACGGATAAATGGATGAAGATGGTGTATTGATGAAGAACAATAAACAAACTTGCATACACGGTAAACCCTTCTAGGGGTAATTCCTAGACAACTTTACCACAAGCATACAAGGATCTCTAATCCAAGAGGAGAAGAGGATAAAGGTTTCAAGAACCCTATTTAACTAACCTACATTAAGTGGTCTTATGATGGAAATCATATTCAAAATCAAAGACAACCTATAAAAGAGGCTAAGTCCTTCTATTTATAGGGGAATTATTACAAAAGAGGAAAATACTAAAAACACCCTTGGACAAAGGGTTTCCTTCTTTGGATGACCGCGGCCTTGAGCGTGGGCTTGAGGATAGGCACTGATGGGCCTCGGGCGTACTGACCGAAGGCCTTGGGCGCGACGCGCAAGGGCAAGGCGAGGGCGCGGGCACACGGCTTGGCCTAGACACACATCTTGGCCTAGACGGATGACTTGTCCTAGACACATAGCTTGGCCTAGACAACAGGCTTGGCCTAGACGGCAAACTTGTATCACAAGACTAGGCACGGGCGCAAGGATGGTGAGGCTTAGATGTCGTGCTCGTATCATTCCATCCACCTTTGAAGAGATTCGTCCTCGAATCTATAGGCTCAGTAACGTGCAAGGCTAAGCGGGCCAAGGAATGCTCGCAGCTAGTAACCACCCATGGAAACATCTAGATACATCCCTCGAAAAAGATAGGCCAAGCGGGCGGCCTTTCATGGGCACGAAGAGTAGGCGCAAATGGTCACATGCTCGACCTTAAATCTAGACCATGTATAGTGAAGAGCGATGGTGACTCAACCAAAAAAATAACCGAGACTCGTCCAAGGCGGGGACTGGGAATGATGCGGTCTAAGTACGTGCCCAAAGTAGTAGATGAGTAGGCGTGAGTACTATGGAGGACCAAAGGAGTGGCAGAAAGGACCCGGGATCCATGCAAGATCGAGAGACCAAGTGAATGCGACGAGATCGGAATGAAGGGCGCGCGGTCAACATACCCAAAGCCAAGGAGGAAAGGATCCACTAAGTCATGTGAAGGCACCTTCGGGATGATGGAAAACTCACTACCAAAGGACTGAAAGGTGCGCTGTCGTGCTAGACCAAGGATGGCCTTCTCGTGGCTGCCCGAAGAGATCTCACTAGCCACACTTGTACTCATTTTGCTTCCTATCCCTACAACGTCATCGCTCGAAGATATCTCAAGGGGTTCTTCCATAATGGGAACCAAACGCTCCTCACTAGGAGGCGATTCAGATGGAAATACCTCATCCTCAAGAAGTGTGGCGGCTTGACCGATTCAACACTAGAAGAAACTCGCGTAGGAGGGGCGGGAGGGCCACTAGGAGAAGGTTGGGGAGGTGCTTCAACTCGTCCGAATGAGGGGTCGATTACCTCCAATCTGCGTTGCAACTCAGCTAAGATATCCAAAGGGTTCTCCAAGTGGTCATACGACCCCATGAACGCATAATGCGTTACTCGGGCTTGAGGGGAAGATGACTCATACCCATAGGAGCCCGGAGGCGGCCGACGGACATGGTGGGAAGATGGCTCCGTATGGTAAGATGGGGAGTGGCGCGAAGGCGCACTAGTGGTCGGCGGGATAAAGAGGCGTTGAGGGGATCTCCGGTCCGAGACATAGCTAGAGGTGCCACAGCTAGATGAGCCCTGAGGAGGTCTACGATCATGGCGTGATAATGGCACTTCGTGATGAGATAGGGCGCGGCGAGGAGGTGCACTAGAGGCATAGGTAGAGGCGCCGCGACTTTGGTAGGAAGAAAGGCTTTGGCCATGGTGTGGGGAAAATGATGCCTTGGTATAGAAGTCATGGTCGTGACTCCCATGCCGAGATGACCCATCAATGTAGTCTCCTCGCCCATAATACTCATCCCTACTATCCGTATAAGAGCCATATACATGGGATTGCCATGAGGGCCCAAGATGATCATAATCCACCCAAGGAGGGGATGCGGCACAAGGGGCATACACATAAGATGGCCGAGAGGGCCTACGAAGACCAAAACCCAACCGAGAAGAAGATGCGGCACAATGGTGATCTTGGGTGTCCACCTCATAAGGATAAGACCCATACCGTGCCTCATGCTCCACTAAGTAACTCTCCTCATAACATGATCCGTGACCATCACTAGCAACCGGGGGGTAGGTGACACCCTCATAATAAGAACTAGCCCAATACGGCGTCTCTAGCTCACCCAAGTAGCTCACCCAAGTAGCTCACGTCATAACAAGAGGAGAAACGGTCACTAGCCACTGTGGTGCCTTCGGTGCTAGAACAACAAGATTCCTCCTCCTAAGAAGACCCAACATCCTCACAATACGAAGACATAGAAAATTACCTACAAAAGAAAACAAACACAATTGCTAATAAAAATGTTAGTCTCTCCCTCACATGTTTGCACTCGTGTTTTACACTCTAATAAGCTCACAATTTCACTCACTCTAATTTCCAACACAAACCAAACACTTAGGCTAGCAATGACTATAACGAAAGCACAAGGAAAGCAAAGAAAACAAGGCTAAGCAAGGAAAGCAAGGGAGACCGAAATAGTGGTCAAAGAAGAGAAATTGATTTTGATCACTAAATTAACTTAGAGTGGAGTATGTATGTGCGGAACAAAGAAGGAGATACCAAGACACAAGCTACACAAGAAGAGACTCAAGGAAATGAGAAAAGAAAATACAAAGAAAATTCAAAACCGGAAGTATGAACAACTAAACTTGAAAAGTGAAACTCAAACAAAAGCACACCTAATAGCAAATTACTACACTTCCAAAGTAATCACACACTAGTAGTCTCTTGCTTGTGACTCAATTGCAATCTATTTTTTTTTTTTTTTTTAATTTGGAACTTTAACTTTTTTTTTTTTTTATCCTTGTTTTAGTTCCTTTTTTTTTTTTTTTTCGTTGCAATGAGTGAAGAGAGCTCACTTGTGTGACATGTATTGTTGAAGAAGAAGAAGTGAAAGACAAGTAGTTTTACTCTTTGAAATTTTTTCACTAGATGCCAAATATTTTATGAGGTGGCTCAATGTGTGAGGTGGCAAGTGATGTGGTATGTATGTGGCAAGTGAGGTGGCAAATGTAAGGATGCTAAACCTAGGGCCGGTTATGTGAGGAGAAGTGTGGTGAGCAAGCTGAAATGCTTGGCTCACAATGCATGTAAATACTAGGCTCACAATAGGGGTGATGTGGCCGGCTAGGAGTGGAGCACAAAATTTGGCACTTAACTAAGCAACAAGCAAGTCCACATGGCTCTCATGGCCACCATAGGAAGGTCCAATAATCAGCCAACAATTACCACAGATAAGAGGAGAATTAAACCACACAAACACCAAATTTTCGGAATTTTTGGTTCCCACAAGATCAAACACAAAAAGCAAATCGGATGCAAGATGAACACAAAGAACACCAAGCAGACTTTCGCCTTCTGGCCACAAGGTATAGAAAATGTGGACCAAAACTTATGAAAATCAATATAAAGACTCAAAAGACAAAGATCTACAACTTTTTAGAAGAAATAAAAACACGATTCCAAGCGGAAGACACTCAAAACAGATGCACAACTCAAGACTATTTTTCTCGAGCAATTTCTGCACACTTTTCTTTGGAGACCAAAAATTATGAGAAATACAGCGAGTTAACAGTTGACCCAAAAACAAAAGTTTCTATACTCAGATAGAAGTTTCAGTACACAAATTTTCAGAATTTACTGGGTGAGAAAACAGTCAGAAATCGAAAAACAAAGCAGATTCAAAATTGACTCTTGGACAGAACAATCTGCCCAACACAAACGAATAAAAGAGATGAAGGGGAAGCAATTTTAATAGAGGGAATGGTGAGATAACCAATCTAAAGGATGACTGGAGCTCCGCTACCAAATGATACGATCTTGGTTCCGATTTGGAGCCCTTGCACGGATCTAGTCCTCTTTGGGAGGTTGGATTGGCGATTGGCTGGAGTTGATGGAGAGGATAACGTCGCAAGGAGATTGCGGAATAGGTGCAGCGGATAAATGGATGAAGATGAAGGTGTATTTATGAAGAACAATAAACAAACTTGCATACACGGTAAACGCTTCTAGGGGCAATTCCTAGACAACCTTACCACAAGCATACAAGGATCTCTAATCCAAGAGGAGAAAAGGATAAAGGTTTCAAGAACCCTATTTAACTAACCTAAATTAAGTGGTCTTATGATGGAAATCATATTCAAAATCAAAGACAACCTATAAAAGAGGCTAAGTCCTTCTATTTATAGGGGAATTATTACAAAAGAGGAAAATACTAAAAACACCCTTGGACAAAGGGTTTCCTTCTTTGGATGACCGCGGCCTTGAGCGTGGGCTTGAGGATAGGTGCTGATGGGCCTCGGGCGCGACGCGCAAGGGCAAGGCGAGGGCGCGGGCACATGGCTTGGCCTAGACGCACATCTTAGCCTAGACGTACAGCTTGGCCTAGACAACAGGCTCGGCCTAGACGGCAGGCTTCTATCACAAGGTTGGGCACGGGCGCGAGGATGGCGAGGCCTAGATGTCGTGCTCGTATCACCCCACCCCCCCCCCCCCCCCCGTGGCCGCCCCTTGAGTCACCGTTTTATTTGTTTGCATTTGCTACTATCATACTGATCGTCACTCAAATGTAATAATATTTCCTTATGCCAAAATGCACAAATAAAATGTGTAAAGGGCAAGACAGGGTCGAACCACAGAGACTGAAGGAATAACAATTCAATTTTAAATGTATGACAGAAGGTAAATGCAACCAAACACAAAAGTAACACTGGGAGGGGGGGTTATGTTGATTAATAAAATTAATCAACGCAGGAATGATGGCTAACAAGACACATAATTAAAGCAGAGATCAAGGGCAAGAATGTAAAACACAATCAGAGGCACGAAATTAAAGTACTGGCAAGGGCAAGAAAATAAGAAGAGGTAGTGGAAACAGATGAAGATTCAGATAAGACAGGATCTTAGCAAGGGGTATTCTCGGGTTGTTTCCAGAGTTAGTTAATCATCGGCTCAAGGATATTCCATCTTTACACCATAGACATGCTATAGGAACCGAGTTTCCACTAAAACTCCCTACTTACCTTCGTAGATAGAAACTACCCCTCGTTTCCACATATGAGGTAGCCTTGACGTTTCGCCATCCCCCCAGGCACGAATGCGGGGAGGCAATACTCAAAACACCTATGAAGCAGAGGTAAGACATATCTAGGGCACGACACGACCTCTCAGTTTGTCAGGCTCGCGACAATGCCCTAATCGGCTGCTTGCCCTAGATTGGTGGAATCACACTGTAGCAACTCCTCCGCTCTAGGTGTCTACTACTCCTAATGGCCTCATGTCAGTTATTACCATTAGGATGACATCAATCACAGATAAATACTAAAAGTTGACCAGGCCCTTAACATTCCTAGATGAAAGTAACGAGAAAGTAACAAACATACGAATATGACAATAAAGATGTAATGAGCATGTTTAGGCCTCTTAACTAATCCTTACAACCCTTGAAACACCCTTTGCTAAGATAAAAGGAAATTATCCACTCATAATCAAATGCAAACAACAAGTAAGAAAAGGAAATAACATCAACAAACTAAAGAAGTAAAAGAGAGAATATATTATATAAAACCGGTGGGGAAATCAAGGCTTTCTTCCTTTACAAGCTGATGACACTGCTGGAAAAAGGGAGAAAATGAATCCCTAAAATCAAGGTAAAAGTGGAGAGTGTGTCTAGGATCAGTCGTGCTTACAAAAACTCTAAAACTATGCTTAAATAGCCTACCAACCCGCTAGGGGATAAAATACAGCTAAGGAAAGAGAGTGTCAGCACATGGAGAGGGTGACAGCTCATGGGAAGGACACGCTCCTAGGGGAATATTCTCGGATCTTCAGAAAGTGCCTGACATCTTCTAGAAACGCATGGAATCCCGTGCGAATCTTTGGAGATTTCTCTCTTTGGCCTTTGATCTTGATCTGATGTGGATGCGTCACGGGCTCAAAACCACTCACTAGTTTGGTTAGCAGTCGAAGGCACAACAACGCTCCAATCTTTTAGGCCTTGAAGCTTCAAAGTGCAAGAAATCCTTCGAAAACTGCATGCTTTCGCTCTTTTCTTCTGATAACAATACGCCTGACGACAAGGGTATTTTCGTCTTATACCCCGCGTGGAGAGAAAATGGTTGCTGTTCCTACTGTCATGGCAGCATCGAAGCTACCGTCTCTCCCTAGGAGATTGACACTGGGACGGGGGGTCCCGCACGACCCTTTGTGATGACCAAAGGCGCTATCCCATCCTAGTGTAAAATGAACGTCTGGAGAAGAACGTAGCCGTTACCTTGCCTAGGTAACGGCTACCCCCACAACTAACGCCATGATGGCATATCGCACCATGGGAGAACTATAACCCCTGACGGGAGCGATAGCCCCTAGTAATCCAAACTACGCAGAAATGCTCCTTTTCGCCTATAAATACCTCCACCACGAAGGAGGAAGGTAAGCAGAATTTGCTGGCCCAAGCTCTGCCATTCTCACCACTTATACTAACTTAAGCATCGGAGTGTTTACACCGGAGACCCCCTCCGGCGTCTTGCAGGTACATCGGACCTCCGCGGACACTGAATCTGAGGAGCCCTTTCACCTTCTACCCTTCGGCAACAGACAAATTCTTATCAAATTGGTGCTTTCATTGAGAGTTTTGGTTCTATTAAGTGAGCATCCTTAATAACCAAGCTCCATTTTCCCCGAAGTTCGAAGGATTATGGCTTCAGAATCAGATCCCGTGCTGTCCCAATCCTCCAGCATCCCGTACACCACTCACCGACGACTTTTTCCTTTTGCTACTTCTGATACTTCTATTGCAATACAAGAGATCACCAGAGGGGGATCAGATCCTCCCTTTAGACAAGTGACAGAAACGTCCGCATCCCAGATTTGTTCCCCTTTTTCCCAGATAACGGGACACAGCTATTCTACCCCGCAAGCGAGGGGATCCGTGATAGGTGATGCAGACAACCCTCTCGTGAACTCAATAGCGGCCCTCCAAGCCCAATTGGATCAACTGACAGGATTAGCTGCTGGGTTTGCGCCTCATGTCTCAGGACCCGGTGTGTCCTCCCAGATAGTTTTCACTCTATCTATTGTCAATGAGCGACCATTGTCGCCGCGACAATCCAGAGGGTTTCCATTTTCCTTACCCTTATCATCGGCCCCCATGAATGTCCCGCAACTTGCACATGGACATGTCGAACCTTCTGGGCAATATAGGAGAGAAATCCCTATCCCTGAAGAAGGCCGCCGGCATGATGAATATCGAGAACATTGGGATGGCAGGCGAGATGAGATGTTCAGAGAACCATCTCCTAGATACAGTGAAAGATAAAGCAGTAGGAGGCGTCGGACTCGAACGCCAAGAAGTCGCAGCCGATATCCCAGGCAGCATCGCGAATATGACCCTCATAACCCAAGATACAATGTCGAAAATCCTCCTCCGCGTCGACCTCACGGAGTCCCTGACGGTAATGCTGGTCACCCGTTCAGTTACCGCGTGAGACATCACAGGGTCCATCGACATGTAAAACTCCCTACAGAATCATATGATGGCACGAAAGACCCTATTTCTCACCTTAATAAGGTGAAAGATTTTGTGCAGTTCCAAACCCGTAGTGATGCCGCGCTATGCCAAATTTTCGTCATGACACTATCAGGAGTGGCACGTCTCTGGTTCGAGGGACTCCCAGCCGGATCTATTGATAACTTCACCCAGCTGGAAGATAAGTTCAGGAGTCGGTTTAGCACTGCAATCCCCATCAGGAAGTCAGCGGCTGCGCTATTTGATATTCATTGAAAACTGCAGGAATCGTTGAATGAATTTTTAGGTCGATTTGATCTCGAAATGTCCTTGACGCCAGGGGTCACTATCGATTTTGCAGTGGAAGCCCTAAAGCGTAACTGACGTTTCAAAAAATTGAGAGATACATTAATGGTGGACCCACCATTGACCCTGGATGCACTAAGACTGAAAGCGCATAATTATGCGAGGATGGAAGAAGTGGAAAATAGAGAGCGGATGCGGGACATGCCGTCAGACCCGTACCCGGCCTCTAATGCCCCACCTAGCAACGCTCCTGATACGCGACCAAGCGATGATTATGGCCAGCGGAAAGAGCACGCCGCCAAGGCCTCTAATCGGCAGAGAGGTAACTTTTCAAAAGGAAGACCTGGAGGTTCCCCTACCGAAAATAAGCGGATCCGCCAAAAGGCTTGATATACGACCCTGACCTTCCTTCCCTCATACTCCCAAGAGCAGAAATCCTAGCGATAGTTCAGCAACGAAATCTACCCATCCGTTACCCAGCTCTTGTGAAACCAGGAGTAATTATGGGAGGAAGAGAGAACGCATTCTGTAAATTCCACAAAGTCAAAGGACATTCGACGGATGTATGCAGAGAACTAAAACTGGCCATAGAACGCCTAGTTGAAGAAGGCTATCTCGGAGAGTTTGCCACCAAGGCAAGAGAAGGGGCCAGGAACAATCCGGCTGAAGGGATAACTCATTGTTCACAGCGACCAGGTGCCTATGATTAATATCATTGCGGGCGGGACACCCTACTTTGATGAAACTATACAACAAACGCTCGGTCCTAGGGAGAAGCGCAAACGAGAAAGCACACAGGTGAAAATCGAGGCAATAAGCACTTTAGACAGGATGGTATTGTCCTTCTTAGAAGAAGACGAGAAAGGCATTATTTTCCCGCATAACGATGCGTTGGTAGTAACACCCGTTATCGGCAGTCACGGAGTAAGAAGAACTCTTGTCGATAATGAGAGCGCGGTAAATCTGTTTTCGCTAGAAGCATACAACCTGATGAAGCGCCCTGACGGTGAGCTAAGGCCTTGTAAAAGGCCAATTATTGGGGTCGATGGGGTCCCGATCCCGGTAACAGGGATCACGTCACTGCCAGTGTATTTCCGAGAAGACACATCCAAATGCTCAGAAGAATTATTATTCCTGGTCGTAGACTTGACTCTGCCCTATAATGCCATACTAGGGCGGCCGTTCCTCAATCGCTTCGGGGCAGTAATATCACAAAAATACCTGCGGATGAAATACCCCTCGTGGGACGGCGTGGTTTCAATCAAAGGAAACCAGAAGCTAGCTGCCGAATGCTACTTGCTCATGACTCAAAGGAGTTGTGATCGTTACGTATGCGTAGCGGACGATCCCTTTGATGATAAGGAAGAAAAGCGCACCCAGCCACTAGATAAGATGATGTCAATACCTATCGGTGAGGACAGTGAAGCGAATCTCTCCAAACGCTCAGAAGAATTATTATTCCTGGTCGTAGACTTGACTCTGCCCTATAATGCCATACTAGGGCGGCCGTTCCTCAATCGCTTCGGGGCAGTAATATCACAAAAATACCTGCAGATGAAATACCCCTCGTGGGACGGCGTGGTTTCAATCAAAGGAAACCAGAAGCTAGCTGCCGAATGCTACTTGCTCATGACTCAAAGGAGTTGTGATCGTTACGTATGCGTAGCGGATGATCCCTTTGATGATAAGGAAGAAAAGCGCACCCAGCCACTAGATAAGATGATGTCAATACCTATCGGTGAGGACAGTGAAGCGAATCTCTTGATCAGCGAAAAGCTAAGCCCTGAAGAGAATGTGTAGATAGCTCGACTGCTAAGAAAATTCAAAGGAGAGTTCGTGTGGAAACCAGCGGACATGCCTGGAATTTCGCGAGAGGTTGCGGAACATCGGCTGAATGTTAAACTTAACGCCAAGCCTGTTCAACAAAGGCGACGCATTTTCTCACCGGAAAAGATAGCAGCTATCGAGAAAGAACTATTAAAGCTCACGGACGCGGGGTTCATCCGAGAAGTCCAATACCTGACCTGGATGGCTAACCCTGTGTTAGTCCCTAAGCCTAATAGAGATTGGCGCATGTGCATCGACTTCACCGACTTGAACGATGCCTGCCCCAAGGATTGTTATCCCCTTCCCCGAATCGATCAGTTGGTCGACCAAACCGCTGGGTATGCCTACCTAAGCTCTCTAGATGCTAACTCCGGGTATCATCAAATTCCCATGGCCGTGGAAGATGAAGAGAAAACCGCCTTCATCACCCCAAAGGCCACTTACTGCTACACTACAATGCCGTTTGGGCTGAAAAATACCGGGGCAACATTCCAGCACATGGAAAATAAAGTCTTTGAAAACCAAATTGGGAAAAATGTAGAAGCCTACGTGGACGACATCCTGGTCAAAAGTCGAAGCTTTAAAGACCACCTAGCTGACTTGGAAGAAGTCTTCAACGTGATGAAAGAATACAAAATGAAATTGAATCCGCGAAAATGCATGTTCGCGTTCCAAACGGGTAAATTCTTGGGCTATGTGGTTAGTTGGAAGGGTATCCAGCCTAACCCTTTGAAGATAAAAGCCATCCAAGCATGATACCCCCTCAGACTGTCAAAGAAATACAGAAGCTCACTGGCCGCGTCATCGCGTTAGGACGGTTCATCTCCAAGCAGGGTGAGAGATGCTTACCCTTTTTCAAGGTCATTCGAAACAAGGCCCCCTTCGGGTGGACGGAGGAATGTCAGAAAGCATTCGCGGGGCTAAAAGCTTATCTCTCATCTGATCTAGTGCTAACGAGGCCTGAATCCGGCGATGAGCTATATTTATACCTGGGCGTAGTTGACGAGGTAGTTAGTGTTGTCCTCGTACGAAGTGAAGGGCATATACACCGCCCCATATTTTTCGTCATCCACATATTGAAAGACGTTGAGCTACGATACCCCCGCATTGAGAAGATAGCGCTTGCCCTAATACAGGCAACGAGGAAGATGGATCGGTACTTCCAAACCCACCCCGTCACAGTACTCACCGACCAGCCTTTGAGAAAATCTTTAGAAAACCAGAATCCTCAGGAATAATGTTAATTTGGGCAATCGAACTCGAACAATACGGGCTACAGTACAAAGCTAGACCAGCTATTAAAGCCCAAGCGTTAGCGGACTTCATAGCGGAATGCACATTCACAAAGGATGCACTAACAGACCTGTCAGAAGAGGAGCCAAAGGATTCATACTTCTCGTCCCTGGAAACATATATGGACTTATGGGTTATTCACGTAGACGGAGCAAAAAATCAAGAGTTAGCAGGCGCGGGTGTTTTCCTAATCGGACCAAACGGTATAGAGATACGATATGCCATCAGAATTTTGCAACCATTGTCCAACAATGCAGCTGAGTATGAAGCGTTGTTAGCAGGGCTCAGAATAGGAAACAACTTCTCTGTCGAAGCTGCACACGCCACAGGAGCGGAACGCGGTCTACGCTTAAAGATACGCGTTGATTCTAAACTGATAATAGACCAAGGCCTAGGAAACTCCCAAGCCAGAGAGCCTATCATGATTCAATACCTGGCCAAACTAAAGCGTGAGCTATCGGAAATACAGGAAAAAGGCACCCAAGTCACCTTTGAGCATATTCCCAGGGAGGATAATGCGGAGGCTGACAATCTCGCAAAAATGACAGCCAATTTAGAAGCCTCCGTACCCAGGGATGTGCACTATGGGGAGCTATCCACACCTTCTTTCATGGAAGAACAAGCATCGCTTTGCGTGGAGGAAGTAGAGAACGACTGGAGAATCCCAGTAATAAAATATCTGAAGCAAGACGAGATACTAGCGGAAAATGCAGAAAAAAGGAAAATCCTGAAATGAGTGGCACGATGCACGTACTATAATGGAGAATTGATCCGGAGATGTTTCTCCCACCCGGCTGCAAAGTGCATATCAGAACAGGAAGGCCTTCACGTGTTGCGAGAAATTCATGAAGGAATATGCTGCATGCACGTCGCCAGCGACACCTTGGCAGCCCAAGTCTTTCGGTCAGGGTTCTACTGGCCCACTATTCGGAGAGATTGCCATAACTTCGTAAAAACCTGTCAGAAATGTCAAGAATACGCGAAGATCCCTCGAAAACCGGTCGTGCAGATTTCAGAGATAGTCGCTCCATGCCCGTTTTCCAAATGAGGCATTGACATCTTGGGCCCATTTCCGAAGCCCAAATCTCAATTAAAATTTGTGGTCGTGGCGGTAGACTATTTCACAAAATGGGCAGAAGCAGAGGCGTTAGCCACCATCACCACTGAGAAAATCTGGCGTTTCTTTAAGCACCAAGTCATTATGCGATTTGGGGTACCTCGTGTACTGGTTAGCGACAACGGAACGCAGTTTAAGAGCCAATTCTTTAGAGATTAGTGTGCAGAATTTTAGATCGAACAAAGGTTCTCTTCCGTAGCGCACCCTCAAACTAATGGTCAGGCCGAAGTGACCAACTGCAGTATTCTTAGCGGCATTAAAAGAAACCTGGAAGGTTCCAAAAAGAAATGGCCAGACGAACTGCCAAGGCTAGCACGAGAGAAACCCCATTCGGAACAGAAGCTGTCACGCCGGTAGAAATTGGCACCATAAGCCTTCGAGTGGCTCATTTCAGGGAGGAAACCAACGAAGAAAGGTTACGCGCTAACCTTGATGCACTTCCAGAGATACACGAGGAAACACTCCTAAAAACCCTGCACTACAAAAGGAAAACGACACAATACCACAACAGGCAAGTGAGAGAGTGATTGCTTAAAGCAGGGGATCTAGTGCTCAGAGACAAACGAGCAGCAGGGCAACGCATGGGAAAGCTTAGCCCAAATTGGGTCAGACTTTACCGTGTCACCCGCGTTGTAGGGAGAGGAGCATACCATTTGGAAACACTCGAGGGGACTCCCCTGCAAAACTCTTGGAACATAGCTAGGCTGAAGCTATACCATGCCAGAAACTAGTCTTTTTTATCCGGTAATATCAGCATTATTCTAACAAATGAATCAGAAGCACTCTCCGTGCACTTTACAACTGGAAATATGCAGGCAATGAAGAATGCCAGGAGTGAAAATCCTATCCTTGTGATGGATGGTCCTGATCAGACAGCTCACTAAGACGAGGCACGCCCTGGCATAACATAGCGTTGGGAGTGAAAATCCTATCCTTATGGTAACCATGCTCACATAGACGGCCTATTAAGACGAGGCACGCCCCAACACCCCCGGGAGTAAAAATCCTATCCTTGTGGTAACCGTGCTCACATAGACGACCCATTAAGACGAGGCACGCCCCGGCATCCTCGGGAGTGAAAATCTTATCCTTGTGGCAACTGTTCTCACATAGACGGCCCATTAAGACGAGGCACGCCCCGAAGAGAGAGCAACTCCGTCCTGGAAGTAAAAATCCTATCATTGTGGCGACCGTGCTCACACAGACTGACCACTAAGACGAGGCACGCTCCAGAGACGTGAGGTTTTAGCGCTTGGGCTCCAGAGACGTGAGGTTTTAGCGCTTGGGAGTGAAAATCCTATCCTTGTGATGCCCGGTCCTGATCAGACGGCTCACTAAGACGAGGCACGCCCTAAGCCAACCGTTGATATTTATAATGAAAACAGATACCCCAGCTAGTAACCGAGCGGTTAAAACCCGGTGAAGTAGAGCTGGAGAGGTGTCCATATCACAGCAACATTGTCACAGCAGGCCTGAATTTAGAAAGACTAGATAATTCCCCTGACAACAAAGGGTGGCATTAATTTGAGTACAACACGGACAGAAGTAACACTGACTCGTCCTCGGAAATACTACCAGAGACACAATAATAAGGTAACAGAAAGATATAGCTGAGAAGCCTGTATTGAAAGTCAAGCCACTACAGAAATGATATATCTCCAAGAACAGAAACACAGCAGCAAACACCGCGGTTGAACAATCGCACAAACAGTATTATGAAGCGAAGTGGATAAAGAAATTCCATTCAAAAAAGCAGCGGCCTAACCGAGAGAGAAGTAATATTGTTAATATTATAAAATAATATTACAAAATAGAGGAAGGCGCATCGGCTACAAAAATAAAAAATAAATAAGGCATGATGCCTAAGGAGCAGTTGACGTATTGCCTCCTCCTTGCTGAACGGTTCTTGAGCGATAGAAGTCCTCATCAGAAATGGTTGCGACCCTCTTATCGAAGAAGTCAGCAAGAACTTGAATACGAAGGTTCTCTACCCCGTAATTATACATAAGGGCCTCTGACATGACTGCCCTACCTTCCTTCAAGTACCAACGGCTCTTCTCGGCAGAAAGAGCAAGCTCGGCAGACATCTCAGCATTCCTCTGCCTCTCCCGACCTAACTCAGCTCCCTCTTGTGAAAGGCGTTCGTTCAAAGCAATACCCTTCTGTTTCTCCTCCTCTAAGGCAAGCTTAACAGTTTCCACCTCCTACTTAGTAGTCGCTGCCTCCCACTTAGCAGTCTCTGATTCCTGTTTGGCAGCGGTAAGGGCGTCCAGAAGACCCTGACGCTCATACATCAGCTTATCTATCTCCCCTCGCCCGTCTGCCATCACTCTGGTATTTTGGTCAGATTTGGTGGCTGTCTTGGGTTTATTGTTGTTGCAGGTGATAGTCGTCGGCAGTGGCGCCGACGGCTGGAGGAAGAAGATGACGATGTTGCTCCGTTGCCGCTGCTATTCCAGTGTCGCTGCCACTCCATCTCCGTTGTTGCTCCGTTGCCGCTGCTTGCTGTTCTGGTTTCGGGAGGAAGAAGATGAAGTTTGGCTGGGTTTAGCTTGGGTTAGTGTTTGAGCTGGCTTGGTTAGATAATGGGCCAACTGGCTTGAGCCAGCTCGTCAGCAAAAAGGAAGGAGGCTGCGGCTTGGCTTGAAACGTGAGCTGACCCATTAGAGAAAAAGGAGAGGGGCTGGCTAGTTTGCTGGCTTAGGCCTGCTGGTTTGAGCCGACCCATCTGGGTTTGGGCTGGCTGCTGGTTTGAGCCGGCTACGTTTTATTATTTCGTTCGACGATTTTCCGTATATATATACTTGTATGCATGACTATTTAGAATTGCTAGAATTTTAAAATTAATTCATTTGCATAAGTAGTAACTTGTTTTAATTACTCACTTTAATTAATTGTTATAGATGAATGTCTTTTAATTTACTCTTATAATGAATCTGTTGCGTGCGCAACTTCATCCTCACACCCCGTTTGTTCGTGCGCGGCTTCGACCCCACTCCCCGATTTTTCTCTCTTTTTCAACATGTTTTCCCGCATTCATATAAAATAGTGCTTTGTTAGTTTATGCATGATTAAGATCACCTAGTTAACATGATTAATCATGCATGGCCCGATGATGATAGTAGGTTCGCTGCTTTAGTAAAATTGTTAAAACGGTAGTAAATTCACCTAATTAATTTTGCATGTAATCGGACTAATTTTAAACTTGACGAAACTTAACTAGAGTAGGTATGCAACCAACCCTTTTATTTTCTTACAGAATTAAAATATTTATTTTTCTTTTACAACTTGGCAAATAATTAGGATAAAATCAATCCAAACTAACGTAAGAACTAAAGCGACGATTCCCCTGAGGGCCCTAATTATTTGTTCTTTTAACATGATTTTCAAGCACCTCTTCTTTTACCGGTAACCTTTTTAGGATGAGACTCGGATGCCTAACACCTGCCCGAGTCCATAAATCAATCCCGAACCATAGTTCTCGGTTTTAGACCCTTTCTTTTGTGCCTTAGTTTTTTTATTTTACTTTCTTTCTTTTTTAGGACATTTTTAGATTTCCCTAAACTTTTAGAAATAGATAGGGTGACAACTTCATTATACATTGCTGTGTTTTTTGTCAAGTATCTGCTCGCGAGAGAGGTACGACACGTAGTAGGAACTAGGAACTAAATATTCTATTTCCTAGTTGGATTAGTGATAATTGGTTGGACTAACTGCCAAGCATAAGTGGTTACTACCCTTGTCCTGAGGCTGCTAGTTTATTACGAGTCCTTTTCCATGCGTGTTCTTCTGCCTTGCTTGACCTTTTCCAAGTGCGGTATGAGGTGAGATTCTGTCTTGATTTATGGGTCAATAGGGCGACCCATATTCTTCTGACGTTTTGGGCTTCATAAATAGGACCATTATGTTGGGGCTAACATAGCCAATCCAAAACATTTAAGCTTTTTGTAAAGTTGTTCTCCCTCAATGTGTTGTTTATTAGGATTTATTTATAATTTTAGATACAATCATCGATATCCTCCCTCACGTACAACAAATTCTGCAAAATTGACATGTGGCATGGGCTCTATAATCAACACCAAAACGGGTCAGTCTAATAGATTTAAACGTTTTGGAAAGTTATCCTCTTCAATTTTATATCTAATTGTTTATTGGGGCTTCTTTCTAATTGAATTCAGTCGTCAACAAGCTTAATTTGTTTCTGAGATATTTCTGGTTATAAAAAAACAAATGCTAACTACAATCCTTATATAACCAAGTGCCCATTAATGGGTATCATGACAAAGAGTTTTTGTCGTTTTCCTATTTATATATATATATATTTAAACAATTATTTGTTGAGTCATTTGAAGGACCAATACTTTTTTATGAAAAATAATATTTTTAGAGTATTCTAAATTGCAGAACAAATTTGAGAAAGTCAAGTTTTGCCATGGACTATGTAAAGTAATCCAGATTATTTTGTTTTTGGTAGGTGTAGTATTTATAATCACCCCACCGAATATGGGATTATATATAATGCAATGGATTTTGTAATAGGCGTCAAGTTAGGAAATATAATATAATAAATATAAAATTGCCAGCGTGTTTGTTAACTGGAAATTCCTTTTCTTGTTTGTAAAAAGAAAAGAAAAACTATTCTTTTATTTAAAAATTTGAGATATTATTAATTATTATTATAATAGCAATTCATGAACTATGTCATAAATACACTCAATTGAATCACCTGAACTAATAAAGAAGTTACACAGTAAAGTTTATGGTTAGATAGTTTTTAAAATTTGATTTAGTAAATATACAACTAGGTAGTGATGAGATAAACCTACAAAAATAAGTCCACCTGTAACTACTTTATTAATTAGAAACACGCCTGGAAAGAATACTAGGTACACTATATAATTTTTCCATAAAAAAAGACACCGACTCCTGTCATGTTATCTAGAACTTGATAAATCATGTTAGGTTAATCTCACCAGTACACTAAAAATAAACGGTTGAGATTAATTGGTTACTTTAAAAAAATAATTTATAGTCCAAAATTTAAGTTACTTTCTCTTTTTTAGGGCTCTATATATACTACTAAAGTGATTTTCCTACCAATTTTAATAAAATGAAATGAACGCAAATCTATATCCATGCTTATGAATCACTAAGTCTAAGTGTTCCAATTTTTTGTTCGTAAAATGAACTATCAATATTCCACAAACTTCTTTAATTAATTAGTTAAATTAAATTTACTGAGTTTAAATTTTGTTTTTTTGTTTTTTATCTATCTTTAAAAAAAAAGCATGTTCTCAAAGTAATACATTTATTTATTTATTTTACTAGGGTTAAGAGCGTTAGTTGTAACATAATGTTATTTTCTAGATGTTATAAAAATATAAACATCATAGTGCACATTTTTTTCACACTCATATATATTATAGACATTGTAAAAAAAAAATTATGTTTAAATATAAGTTTGGTCAAACTCATATACTTGAAAGAAAACCTCTATCAAATAAGATTATAAAAATTTAATAATCACTGCGTAATCATACGAACTTGAATAATATAGCATAATATTAGGACTTTTTAAAGAATGATATTATTAATATTTACATATCACCATGCACATTTTTTTTATTGTTTATTAATTTTATTTAAAAAATTATTTTTTAAAATGATTTCTGCTGAACCATAGGTAATTTTAAGTACAATTAAGTTCACATCACAATTTTTTTATAGAAATTTATTTTTTTCTCAATGGCAGGTTTAATTAATTACCCCTTGTATTTTAATGTTTTAATTAATTACCCCTCTGTATTTTAATGTTTTGATTAATTACCCCCCTTTAACTTGGCATAATTTTGTTGACGTGGCAGAGTTTTATAACGAAGAACGTGTCCGATCAGCATTTTGTAATGGCGGGGGAGTCATTAAACAAAAAAGACTGAGTATAAGAGAGTGATTAAATAAACAATTAGTACGGGGGGTTAATTAATAAAACATCAAAGTACATGGGGGGTTTTAGTCATTAAACAAATTTTTTGCTAAGTATTTAATCTTAAAAGAAACCAATTGAATATGAACCATTCATTTTTAATGTACGAGTGAGATTAATCTAACATGAGAGGAGCTAAATTCATGCATTAACCAGATGATCTTTAACCACGTGTTAAAAATAATATATATTTTTTTAAACGATAGTTTTGGGTTGATCATTTAAATCCTCTTGAATAAAATAAAAGATTTTATTTTCTAAGTCCCAGTGGAGTCGCCACACTATGAACAAACATCTAAAATTTTCTTTAAAAAAAAGAGAATTATTGGAATTAAAGGGAATAGAACATATTCCATTACCTAGTTCAAAAATCTAGCTCGTGAAGAACAATCTTCACAAGGGGAATGAAAAATATAGAATGAGTCATCATTTTATTTATTTTGGAAAAATAAAGAAAACCATGTAAAATCTTATTTTAGAATTGAAGACAAGTTTTATTAATTAAAACAAATCTCGAAAATAAAATAAGATTGACTACATGTAAAATCCAATGTTAAAGGACTAGTTTGCAAACCATAGATTTTAAATTCGGGGACTTGAATGAATAGGGAAGGTGTTATGCACTCTATAAATTTGCGGAATAAGAAATTGTGTTGATCATTCCAAATTAAACGTGTTTTTTAAAATAAAAAAATAAAACCAATTGATTTTGATTTTGATGATGAAAGATGAATTATTATTTTGAAAAGAGATGTGAATTTGACGATAAAAGTGAGTTTCAACCACAATGTCAATTAAGCACTTCATAACAAATAATCATGTCAATTATAGCAAAATCAATTCAAGAATAATGCAAACAAGAATGCAAATGAACAAATGGGTCATGTTAAACTAGGCTTATGATGCAAGGCATGTGATGTGCAAGGCTTTGCATTAGGCTCATGATGTAGATGGCTCATAGAGACAAACTTCAACTTAATGATCAAAGAATAATCACCCAATTTTGAGAATCAACCTACCCACCTTTATATACTTAAAGTGGAATCACCTTATTTGAATTACAAGGCCACATTTAGCTTATTTGGCCCTCTGTATGTATAAATAATAGACTTAAACATTTCAGTAGTTAGTTTAGTTTGAGTGAGAATTTGTTGAGTGAGATTACTTCTCCCATTTTCACCCTAGACTCTTATTTCCTTAGGAAAGCTTGTTTGAGTTGAGAATACTCCTCACTAAGCTTTCTTTGGGAAATTCACTTATAATCTGTGCACTGTATGGTTATTATTGATTCGGGAAGTTTCAAGATCAAGTTTGTTTCGATCATCTTCACTGTGTTCAAGCTACTATCCTTTTTTCGTCCTCCGGTAACATTCTTCATCTTCTTCGTTTCACTTTCTTTCCATTCCGCTGCGCCTGTCATTCCGCTTGTTCCTATTATTTTCCCTAGTTAAGTATTGTTTTGTGTATGCAACTCAAAGCTAGATCCTATTATTCCAACAATACCATCCAGATTGTTCCTCATACGACCCATGATCGTATCAATACCTCTTTTTCACCTTCTCTGGTTAGACGGTTCACCAACTTGGGGAGGGAGGGGGGGGGGGGGGGGGGGGGGGGGGGGGGGGGGGTGGGGAGAGAGGGGGGGTTACTCACACACGTTGTTTTACCGATGCATGTACGCCACAGTGACAAATAGATCAAACAAATGCAATTAAATCATCCAAACTTCAGCACATAGAACATAATCACGTAGAAGAAATGGGTGAAGTGGGAGGAAGGAATGCTCACGTAATTCCTCACAAAGTGCTAGAAAATGGGAGAAGTGGGAGGAGAGAATGCTCCTTTAAGTCCTAACAGAGCAAACCATGATAGGTTTGTGATAGAAATAGGTGTAGTAGATGAAGGGGGAAGAAAGAAGTTAGTTAAAACAAATCAAAATAAATTGAAACAGTAATGGGAGGCCATAACGGTGAAAAGTCAAGAGTGGGTAGCAATCCGATAACCGATAGGTTGGATGCCTTGGAGAAAAGGCAAACGGAAGTGCTGAATATTCTGCAAAAATTTATGATGTCCCACAGTAAGGCTACTGGTACATCTGCTGACCCTCCCAATACCGGTACCCTTCCTCCCAAGGTTACTGACAAACCCGCTAAAGAGAAGGTGACTTGAGAGGATTAGGTGGCAGATAGTGATGACGATGACCATCAGGTGGACGCCAACCAAGGCTTCCTAAATGTTCTTACTACCAGACCTGGAAGCCGATGCAGGAATGTTGTTATTTCTGACGACCAGGCTCGAATCATTCGGGAAATGTACAATACGAACAAACCGGATGCCACAACAGGGTCAAGCAAACAACCAAGTAAGACCTTCCCCACTACCGACAATCCGCTTTCGTTAGCCCACTATCATTCTCATACCACGCCCCACCAAGATCATGAGTTTTATGAAGATGTTTATAAGAGAGCCAATGATGAGTTCAAGGAAGAAACCAAGAGCCATAGGGGAAGGAGACAGCGTGGTCCAGCGCCTCGGTTTAATGAGTGGTTCGAAAGGTGAGAGCCATGGGTTGATGACAATCTCATTAGCATCAAGGTCCAAATTCTAACCTTTGTCGGTACTAATGATCCGTCTGAGTACCTCCAATGGGAAGGGAAGGTGCAGAGAATCTTTAATTGTCATCAATACTCAGAAAGTAAGAAGATCAAGCTAGCGGCAATGGAGGTTGACGGATATGCCATTAGCTGGTGGGATAAGATCTGTCGGGATAGAGGAGAAGTCGGAGCTCTCCGAACTTGGGGAGAAATGAAGGAAGTAATGAGAGAAAGATTTATTCCTTCTTCCTACAAACGGGATTTGCGAAATAAATTACAAGGGATAAGGCAGGGAGCTCTACCGGTGGGAGACTACTACAATGAGCTAGAATCTCTACTAATCAGAACCGATACCTAGTAAGAGGAAGAAATCACTATGGTCAGGTTTCTTAACGGGTTGAATAAGAAGATCCGGTACAAGCTTAAGTTGAAGGAGTTTGATCGCCTTCAGCCCAAGCTACATTATGCCTTGAAGGTGGAGGCCCATGAAGCTTCCAAGAGAAAAACCAGCCGGAATCTTCCACAAAACTACCTGACAAGCACAAACAGCCCTGGAAACCCTACCTAGCCAATTCGAAGGACTCCAAATATACCTCAACTACCAACACTTTACCCCCTAAACTAAAACCTTTCACCCCATACCCCAAAAACTACCTAGTTAACTTACCACCAAAACAACCGGGATTTACCGGTAACCCCAATACCGTTAACCCTAACCCCAATCCAGCCAAGAAGGTTCCCTTACAGTGTTGAGTGTTTTAACTGTCATGGAAGAGGACATATTTCATCTGAATGCCCCAACAGTTGTACAATCATCCTTTGGGACGGAAGTTACAAAACAGAAAGTGAAAGCGAATAGACGGAGGATGATAACAAGGAAGACCTTGAAGATAACAGGAGCAGTGAGGAAGACGTAGTTCTAGCCATGGTCACAACTCTAGTGGTCAGACGGAGTATGAATGTGCAAGCCAAGGTTGAGAACGACTATGAAGAGCAATGAGAAATCTGTTCCACTCTCGTTGTGAGATAGACGGAAAGGTTGCTTCTTTGATTGTGGATAACGGAAGCACCGTTGATGCTGGCAGTCATATTTTAGTCCACAAACTGAACCTTTCAATGGTACCCAATCTTAGACCCTACTCCTTACACTAGTTTAATGATGACGGAGAAGTACAGGTAAAGGAGCAGGTTCTCATACCGTTCAAGATGGGAGGCTATGAGGACGAAAGACTTTGTGATGTAGTGTCGATGGATGCCAGTCATCTCCTCCTTGGGAGGCCATGGCAGTTTGACTGGTATGTCAATCATGATGGACGTACTAACAAGATTCACTTGACCCATAGGGGAAAGGATTATGGTATACCGCCATTATCTCCAGCATAAGTCCAAGAAGACCAACGCCATATGAAAAAATCTAGTGCTGAGTTCTAGCTATTGAGAAAAGTGAGAGAGAAGAGCAGAGAGAAAAATGAGAGTAATGGTAATACACGCCATGAAAAAAGAAAGCATGGCATAAGGAGTGAAAAGGAAAGAGAAAAATAAAAGAAAAGAGAGAAGAAGGTAAGAGAAGAGAGTAAGAATACACGCCGTGAAAATAACGAGCACGGTAGAGAGCCAAAGCCTGTGAATCTTTTGGAAAGAGGCAAAGATGTGAGGAAAGCTTTTGCTACAAACAAATAGTGTCTGGTACTTCAGTACACGGCATACTGTTTGAATACCGATACTAACCCTCTTTCTTCTCTACCTAGTCCGTTAGCTTCACTTTTGCAAGAGTTTGAAGATGTATTTCCCAATGAGATGCCAAACGGACTTCCACCAATCCGGGGAATTGAGCACAAGATTGATTTAATCCCAGGATCCACTCTGCCCAATAGACCAGCCTACCAGTGTAACCATGAAGAAACTAAAGAACTCTAACGACAAGTGGATGAGCTGTTAAGTAAGGGATTCATCCAGGAAAGTATGTCTCCGTGTGCAGTACCAGTACTACTAGTGCCAAAGAAGGATGGTTCATGCCGAATGTGTGTCGACTGTCGAACCATCAATAAGATTACCGTCAGGTGCCGCTACCCAATACCCCGACTCAACGACATACTTGATGAGCTCTTCGGTAGCCAAGTTTATTCGAAGATCGATCTTATGAGCGGCTACCACCAAATCCGGATGAATGAAGGCGACGAATGGAAGACAACCTTCAAAACAAATCATGGTTTGTACGAATGGATGGTAATGTCATTCAGATTATCCAATGCACCTAGTACTTTTATGAGATTGATGAACCATGTTTTGCGTGAGTATATCAGTAAATTTATTATTGTATATTTTGATGATATTCTTTTTTATAGTCCTTCCTTCGAAACACATATTTTTTATTTGCGTTCTGTGTTTGACACGCTACGCACTAACCGATTGTTTGCTATATTTATAGTGACTAAAGGCCTGATTTTTGGATTTAAGAAAAATAGAAAAATCAAGAGAAATAATTTTTTTCCAAGAATTGCGTTGACTTAATGGCCAAGGAAATTAATTTGGACGCGTAAGTGGCTCAGTTGGTTGACTTTGTGGACAAGTTTCCACCGATCAGGTGCATATTCCACAGATTAGTGGTCACGTGCTGGGCCCAATCTAGCAAGTGCAAGTGGGCTAAAGCTGAGGTTCTTGAATGTTCTGGTCACTATTAATAGAGGCTTTTCTTTTGGTGGTCAAGACAAGAATTTAATTTATGGAAAGGTCAAAATGAGTGTTCACGCATAGCCTTTCCTTTTTCCGCCCTTCTGTATCCTTTGGAGCGGTGATCTTTTCTGGAGTGTGTTGTATGATTCTTCTCGTTAGTTTTTGGTTCTCTCTAACGTGGGTTTGTGACATGTTCAGTAACTAATTTGGATAGTTGTTGTACATGTTTCACAATTTCTTTCATTTAAAGAGAGAGAGCGGTTGGCTAGTCTCTCCTATGACATGTTGGGAGTTTCTACACCCCTCTAGTGGACGGGTGGAAGGAGGTAGGATAGATTTATCACCAAGGCGAAGTTCCAGTATTTTCATAGTGTAGGGGTTTTTTGTGCATTTTTTATGAACACGTAGGTGGCAGAGTGTCTCCAGAATCTTCATCTGTGGTTCGTTCGTCTAAGAGAGGACTATGTGGTGGTGATTAATCTCTCATCGTGGTGTCTCAATGGGTATTAGGGTTTGTGGTTTATTGAAAATAAAGATCGACGTGAAATCTTTCTCTCCGTAGATAACACCAATTGTTATCTTTTCGAGTACGGGGTGCTGATTTGGGAAACTCTGATTGGTCGTCGTTCCCTAATACCTGGAAAAAAGAACCCAAGGGGTTGTCCCGTGGAAAATACTCTGATACTCAAGTATTCTAATGTGGCGAGTAGTGGTGAACTATAAAGAGCTAAGTGTGTAAAAGTTAGTTTAGAGGTACTCCCTTAGATCTATATTTATACCCTTCGATAGCTAAGGTTTCGAGTACCAAATATGGTAGAAGATCTATGAATTAGAGGACTTCTATATTAAGTCGGAGTAAACTTAGAAGAATTCCTTGCGCATTAATTTTATTCCTTAATTAGATTAGAGAGGCAAATATTTCCTTTCCTACTCATAGTAGAACTTGTTGACTTGACAAACATCCTGACTTCTTTTCTAGTCATATGGAGGTAGAGTTGATCTAGGAAAGGGAAGATAAGCTCATTTTTAGATATAGTGTTTTTTTCCAAGCGGGCACTACAAAAAAGAAGTCTTTTATTGACGGGGAAAGTAAATATTTTTTAAAAAATTTAATCCTTCCCCAATCCTCAAGCGATATGTCACACACCCTCACTTTCAAAAACACGCGCACTTGTGAGGAACTTTTAGGGGTCCTTGGATTCAATCGCTGTTCTAGTGGCACAAGAGGAAGGGACTTTGCCACCAACCAATGGTGATACTTTGATATGTATTTTCTTTTATTTCTTTTATATTACAGTTTCTCATAAAAATAATAATTAAACAAGCCTACTTTCCTGATTTAATGTGTTAGATTGAAAGCTTTAATTATTTTTCATTTTCAATATTTCAACAAATACATAAAATTGAGTAAAAATGAAATTATTTTCTGATATCAAGTTTCACAAATATATAACAATTTTTTATTAAACCAAAAAAATAAAAAAATAAAAACTTAATAATTCATTATGGAGGAAAAAACCTCATATATAATATAACCAATATATATATATATATATATATATATATATATATATATAATATATATATATATAATATATATATATATATATAATATATATATGTAATTTCTTAATTAGTAATTTCATTATTATCTAAATTTTTTCATTTACAATTACATATTCATTATTTTGAAAATAATTAATTACTTAAATTTATACTCTCTACCTAAACTACTTGAAAACTTATACCTTGAACCTAGACTTCAAATTTGACCATATATATAGAATTAAATAAATATGTAATTTAGAATTAGTAATTTTATATATTAGTTAAAATTAATTAATATATTAATTACTAGTTAAAAATTATTAAATTAAATATTAATATATTTTTATAATAAATACAAGCTAGTTAAATTGTAGGAAAATAATCTAAAAATAGCAATGGAAAATCCCATCGTTGAAGCTTTCGACGGGTGTACCCGTCGCTCACATTGATAAATATGGGCGTCAATTAAAGCTCGCAAAAATACTAGATTTATGACCGGAAAAATAATAGGGGAAATAGCATAAAAAACCCTTGTACTTTACGCGAAAAGTAAAAACTTCCCCTGACTTTCAAAACGTCAATTACACCTCTCCTGAACTATGTTGACCGTGCAAAGTGTAGTCTCCGTCCAGTTTGACTAATAGAACCGTCAGAGTCACTGCCTACAACCAGTTTTTTTTTGTAATTAATTAATTAAAAGGTTTGAATTTGAGTTAAAACAAAAATCTCTGACAATCTCTACCCAAAACTTTCATCTTCTTCATCCCACCTCGCTCCCTCTCTCCAGTCGAAAATTATCTTCCTTATTTTTTTTCTTATTCCAGTCCAAAATTAATTTCTTTCTACCTTAATTGGTTACAATAGTAGAAAAAATAAAATCCATACCCTAGTTTCAGATTCATGAAAATAAGCAAGAATGAAAGTACAAAAGCTTCAGCCAATTTATCTTCACAAGCATATCATCAAACTGTTCCAATACTACTGACACAACATGGCCTTCCCTATTCTCATCTACAGACGACAAACCCTCCTCTGTAAAAACCAAAATTTGAATCAGATCCTGGAAGAAGACCCAAACTTTAACCAAAACAGCAGATCTGGAGGAAAAGAAATTACCTTTGCATGCCTAGCTGAACGAGCTCGTCGATAGCTGAATCCAAGGGGATTCGGTCTTCTTTTTTGACCAAGAGGTTGACTTCTTGGACCACGTGGATCCCCCACCCATTTTTCAGATCCGGCGAATACATGTGCTTCACGACATCGTTTAACATCCCTCTCTCTTCGCTGCTTGCGGATCCAAAATCCTCACAGCTCTAGGCCCTCCTCCTTGTTCCTCATCAACATATGGTCATCTGGATTAAGAAAGAGTACCACTACCATCGGATCTGATGCTTTTTGGCACAATACGAGCGGCGATCTTGGGTTCAGGAGGGGTAGTAGTGGGCATCGTTGTGAAGGGGAAAGGGTTGAGGATGATGGCGGTGAAAGCTATGGGAGGAGGAGTAGGAACACCAAAATTCAAAGGGACGGTGATGAAAGAGAAGCAGCTGACAGATGATAGAGAAGAAAGTGGTAGAGGCGAAGCAAGTTTGCGAGGAAGATGAGAGATTGGAGGAAACTAATTTTTGTTTTAACTCAAATTAAGTTTTCAAAAATTAATTTTTGTTTTAAATAAAATTCAAACCTTTTAATTAATTAATCACATAGTATTACCGGCTAAAAAAAGAAGGAAACTGGTTATAAGCAGTAACTCTGACGGTTCTGTGAGTCAAATTGGATGAAGACTACACTTTGCATGGTCAATGTAGTTCAGGGGAGGTGTAATTGATGTTTTGAAAATTATGAGAAGTTTTTACTTTTCGCGTATAGTATAGGGGTGCTTTATACTATTTCCCATGGAATGACAAAATAACTCATATTTAACTAGCATTCTCGACTAGAAAATATAGGACCATTATTGTACCACCTAACAGTAATATAAATCTAAACATCATCATTGCAAGCGTATTTGAGTAAATTCTTCTGGCATAATTGAAGTTATCCTCTTTTTTTTTTTTTTGGCTATATCATAGACAAACTATGAAACTAATGTATTGGTTTTGATGCTTATAAAAACAAAAAAAATAAATATATATACTATATTGGTTTTGACTTCTTGTGGGCCCTGATTAAGATGTCCCTATCGACCGAGCGAACATGGAGACGTGCAACACTATCTGCCACCACCTCCACAATTCAAAGGGGACATCATCGTCCCTCATGCTTGTCCATGTGTGCTTTTTGAAGTACACACGTGTTGATAGCCTACATGACTACTTGAAGAAAATTTGTAAAATTTAAAAATCAGAGAGAATAAGTAAGGTAAGTTAGTCAAATTTAACTAAAACATTAAATACTTAAAACTCATTTAAAAACGATGAAAAATTGGAGGAAAATGTGACTAATTGAGTGATTTGCTGAGTACTATATTGATATTTGATAAAAATTGGTGACAAAATTAGTATTTACCAACTAAAGTAGTTCTATTTGTTTATTAAACTTTTTATCCCAGTACTCCACCATGGCCAACTTGGTATTAACATGCCCTTTCTTTATAAAAAAGGCACTAACGTGTGCATATTTTCACCATCTTTTTGCTTTTAATTGTACATATTTCATTTATCAAAAATCAATTTTCATGTTCGCGCCATACACGATACACAAGCATTTAAGCATTTTATTCTTTAAACTGAATAGTTTAAAAGGTATAAATGTTACAATACTAGCCAAGATGCATGCATCTAATTAGTTACCAGATAATGGAAAAGTACTCGTAACACTAAATCTTAATAAAAAAGAGAGAATATTGAAAATAATAATAATAATTTCTATTTAAATAAATCCATATTCTCTAAAACCTAAATACAACTCGAATGAGAAATTTTTTAAATTTAAATTAACATTAAAAAGTATTCATTCACCTCTTAGTTCATTGGTTTTATGAGTTTAGATATATTCAATGTTGTCAAAATTGAAATCACATCTTACTTTTAAGTAATTTTGGTTACTTGTTAACGTTTTGATTTAAATTTTTGATTTTCTACTTCAATTTGCATGTTGGTTTCTACGTTAATAAAGCTCTAAATCCCCTTTCTTGGTATTATTTAGAGTTTTAAATTTCACTGCTTCGTTGCTACTTTTGCTACTTTTGCTACTTTTTTCGAAGTGAAAACCGCAGTGAAAGAATATGTGTGCACTGTATCGAAAAAGCAAAGATTAAGAAAAGTTTCACAAAAAAATTTATAGTGGTTCTTTTACGATTGGTAAAGTACATCCACTATATAAAGATCATTCTCTCTAGGAATTCTAACATCTACTGCGCGGGTTTATAGTTCACCCAAAAACTTTACTTTTTCCAAAAGGTTCAAGTTAATAACTTTTACACTAGTTTTACCAAGGCTCACTAGACAACCCAACCAAGCTTATTACCGAGGTGTCGCACCCCCATTTTGGATTTTTCCTAATGCGATGCGGGTTTGGGACTGGATGTGTTGAAATCGGACTCATCTCACATAATGCATATGAAGTCGTCACCCTATTTTATTTCTAGGTTTAGGGAACCTAAAGTCATGGCATGCAAATAAAAAATGCTAAGGCGAAAGGGGTCTGAACCCGTGAACAGCGGTTCGGGGTCGTATTATCGACTCGGGAAGGTGTTAGACACTCGAGTCACATCCTAAAAAAGGTTACCGGTAAAAGAGGTGTTTTATATCATGCTTATATAAAAATTCGTATTTAAGTGATCATGCCCAACGGATGAATTAAATTTTAACAACTTTTAATAGCCATACATAAAATGTGAAGAAGCGTGAATAAACAAAAGGGAAAGAAATGTGTACTTGATGGAGGATACGGGCGATTTACCCTACAAAGTTGAGATTACTAGTTTGGGAAGATGATAGTAGAAACACAAATAAAATATTTAACAACTTATCATGAGCGAAATAATTAATTTTAACAATTAAATGCGAGGGAAATAATTTTTTAAGCATTTGAAAGCATGCAAAAGTAATTAAATAGTACGAGCATACGAATAATCGGCATCAAGATTATTGTACGCACGTGACATAATTAATTTTGATGATCAAACGCATGCGAAATAATTAAACATGCAAAAGCATATGAAAATAAATAATGCAAGCATACCAAAATAAATAAATGATATGATGCATTTTTATGCATGTTTTTCCCTCTCTTTTAGGTCTAATTTCACACTTGATACTACTAATTTGGCTTGTTTTCCAACCACTTTGTAGATTTGGACTAAAGGGAGAAACTTGCCGAAAAGCGCGCCATTCGGATGCATTTTTGCCTATCTTACATCGTCGAGCCCTAGATGCAGTTTTGTCGTCGAGACCTACCGTCGGGACCTAGACGAGATCCTATGTCTAGGCCTAGACGAAGCACGTGGATGTTTCTTTTCGGATGACGCTTGACCAAAGATGCTAAAAAGATTCTAGCGGGATTCCATGTGCAAATCATCCAGCTCATCAGAGAATATTTCTCCATACCATTTTGTCCCCTAGTGGGGTTGTTAGGCTATATATAGAACCTTAACTTTAGGTTAAAGGGGGAGGCTACTCTTTAGTATATTTTGCATCTTTTTAGGGTTTTCAATCATTGTAGCCACCTCTCTAACATTGGGATTTGTTCTTCCGTTATTTTTCCAGAAATTGGAGCCCCAAGCTCCAATTAGTTTTTAATCCAGATTTTCATTTTCGTCTGCACCTCTTCTCTGTTTATGTTGCTTTCTCCATCTATCTTGTGCATGATTTCCAGCATGAGTGGCTAAGTCTCTTAGTCTTGGCAGGGGTGTTTTAAGGATTGCAAGAGGATAGTTGGGAGGTCAAAGTGTTCTTAAAATGTGTTCATTGTTGTATCCTCTTTCTTGCCATTTTATTGTCATTTCGTGTGAGATTTGTTGGTAGTTTGATCACCTATTTGCATGTTTCTCATGAATATTGTCATTTCCATGGTAATAACTAACGTGAGGCCATGGAATAGAGTAGGCACCTAGTCCAGAGTCACCATGTCGTTTGGTCCAATCTGGCTAGGGCAAGAAACCGGTTAGGGCAGACTTCTCAGTGTCTAGCCCTAGACGTGTTTTCTCTCCACTTCACGGGCCTGCGTGTATGACCCATAAGCGTACCTTGGGCGTAGTGTTACGGCCACTCCCATAAGCGTACCTTGGGAGGGACTTCTCTTAAGAAGAGAAGTAGGGAATCCACGTGAAAATAGGGTTCCTATAGCACGTTTATGGCGTGAAAACAGTCTATCCTTGCACCGATGACCGACTAGCCCTCGACGCAATCCGCCGTTACCCCTTGCTAAGATTTCTCCTTTTATCTGATTTATTATCTTTACTTACCTTGTTATTATCTTTATTGCACTTGTTAGTCCTTACCATTTTTATTGATATTCTCTTGCTTTATTTTCGTTCCCTTTTTATTTAATTATTTCGTTTGTCTATTATTACTTGTTATTTGCATTTTTATTCTCTGTCTCTACATCAACTGCCATCGTTGGTTAGATTCGTCTACACCAACCAAACCCCCCCCCCCCCCCGTGTTACTTTTATGTCTATTGCATTTTCATCCTCGTCATACATCTAGGGCAAGATTAAATCTAGTCCTTCATTTTCCCTGTGGTTCGACCCTGACTTGCCGCTATATACATTAATTTGTGCATCTAGCCTATCAGGAACATTCTATTACTTTTGATGCTCGTTTCGACGGCGCATCAAATTTTGGCGCCGTTGCCGAGGATTATTGTTTATGGACTAATTTCTTTCTTTTACTTGTATGACTAGGAGATCTGCACCTGACCTTCTACCCCTTGACCACGAACTCACGAAGACAGAGAGAGAATTTCTGAGACAGGCCGGAGCAACCTCTAGAAGAGTAATTCCCCGTCCTGCCCTCGACAGTCAAACCTCTAGTCAGACCGGTCCCGACAATCATCTTCATCCCGACCTCGACAACCCAGTAGTTGTCTACCCCGAGATACTCATTATGGCAGACCCTCCTCATATCGACAATCCTCCGCAAACTATTGAGGACCTCAATGGTGCCCTTGAAACACCCAACACCTGTATCGTTTGGCCACTGTTCCTCATGATTGGACGCTCAAGTCCGCAGTCATGCACCATCTTCCCTTCTTCCGTGGTGTTCCAAAGAAAAACCCTCACCGCCATCTTCAGCAATTGCACTCTGTTTGCGACGCCATGAAGCCGGCCAATGTCAGTATTGAGCACGCCAAACTCCGAGCCTTCATGTGGTCTCTGAAAGATGATGCCCTAGACTGGTTCTATGATCTACCCCCAAATTCCATCAATTCTTGGGCTGAAATGTCAAAATCTTTCACCGAAAAATATTACCCATCAGAAATGGCTAATGTAACTCGCAAGCAATTGGTGTCTATAGTCCAGAGGAAGGAAGAAGATTTTGGCCAGTACCATGAGCGCTACAAAAAGATGCAAGCTATGTGCCCCTCACACAACCTTACCGAACACGCCCTCATCCAATATTTTTGTGAAGGTCTCAAAGCTCGTGACAAGGCATTGCTCAACGCCGCTGCTGGTGGTGCTATCACAAGACTCACCCCTGTCGCCGCTAAGGCCACCATAGAGTTAATGGCAAGGAATTGCATACCCGAGGAAAATAATCATCCAGGGCAAGATGCCCAAGTGGCCGCGATGCAGACCCAATTGACCGCTATGATGGGCATGCTTCAGAACATGGCCCCCGGACAGACAGTTCAGGTCAAGACCTGGCAGATATGCAACATGACCGATCATCCAACAGATGCGTGCCCGCATATCCCCGATGAAATTCAGAGTATCAACGCCATTGGAAATTACAATCAGGCCCCATATGGACAGAATTACAATCAGGTGTGGAGACCACCAAACTCCGGCTGGGTCAGCCATCAACAAGCGTCTGGACCAGGACAACCAATGCAGCACAATCAGTACATGAATCAGGCCCAGCCACCTTTCAACGTCCAAAACTTCCAACCTAGATCTACCCATCCCAACAACCAACAATCTTTCTATCAACCCAATCAGGGCCAGACCTCCACTTCGTCTACCCCACCGGTTGATGAGGTAGCTCACTACAGGAACGCCATCACTGATCTACAAAAACAAATGGGCATCATGTCTGATCTACAAAAACAACTGAGCATCATGGCCGCGGACATGAAAGAATTGAAAAACAAAGGCAGATTGCCTGGGCAGACTGAGGCCAACCCAAAGCACAATGTATGTGCTATGACTCTTCGCAGTGGCTATGTCTTACCCTCTCGAGAGCATCTAGGCCTCGACGTCGAAAAACCCTCCCAGAGCATCTTGGCCTAGACGCCGAACCAGCTGTCGAGCCCGAAATCTTGGCCAAGAGAATACCCAAAGCCAAGTTCATTGGGCCTAAACTTCCAGAAGTGATGGAGGACCGCATTAGATCTCCATGAGGGATGGCCCCACGAGGTGACACAAGCCCACAAGAATTCACCCAAAAGTAAATACACAAGATCCTTGAGCCGCCCTTTCCTCAAAGGCTCGTCAAGACCAAGAAGAAGGAAGAGGATCGCGAAATTCTTGATATGTTCAGCAAATTCCTCGTCAATATCCCACTTCTCCAGGCCATCAAAAATGTGCCTCGCTATGCCAAGTTTTTGAAAAATTGGTGTGCTAACAAATGTGACATGATAGGTGTGAAAAAGATTTGCGTAGGTGGGAATATCTCGGCCGCGATCCAGCGAAACCTACCACTGAAGTGCAAGGATAAAGGTATGTTCTCCATCCTATGTAAAATTGGTACTACTGATATTGGTAGAGCTATGTGTGATTCTGGTGCAGGTATCGACGTCATGCCCTTGACGTTATACAACAGTCTAGGCCTTGGACCCCTCAAGCCCACCGAGACCACGATCCAACTAGCTGACAAATCTGTCATCTACCCCAAGGGGGTTGTTGAGGACGTCTTGGTCCAAGTTGGAAATTTCATCTACCTAGCCGATTTCTACGTGATTGACATGGAGAATGGGCAATCTGTCAAGGCCTCGGATATGCTCCTGGGTAGACCATTCCTTAGGACGGCAAAAGCCAAGATCAACGTCCATGACGCCTCTATTACTCTTGAGTTCGACGGGGAGACCATAAAGTTCAATATGCTTGATGATATGAGATGCCCCACTGAGTTTTCTAGCTTGAACTTTGTTGATATTGATGAGCCTGCTGTTACTAATGTTTCTAAACTTGCTACTGATGAGTTTCTACAGCTTGCCCTAGGCAGGAGCATTCCGCCCGTCGCACTGGACCCTTTGGTCTTGACACTTGTGACTTCAGAGCACTCAATTGTTGATATTGTTGACCCTATTGTTACACAAGTTTCTGATCTTAACGCTGACAACTCTGCACATCTTGCCCTCGATAGGAACATCACTATAAATTCAGCGTCTGCCCCTTCTTTTGTGCAGGGCCCTAAGTTGAAGTTGAAGAGCTTGCCCTCGCACCTCAAGTACGCCTACCTTGGCGAACATGACACACTCCCGGTGATCATCTCTAGCAAGCTTGATCCAGATGCGGAGCGCGAGCTGGTGTCGACACTCAAAGGATACCACGAGGCTCTTGGATGGACGGTCGTTGACGTCAAGACACTTGACCCAGCTCTTTGCACTCCTCAAGTAGCCATGACTCCAGCTGTCGACATGACCACTTTTGAGGCACGGAAACCCCCGCCTCAACTGCTACTGCTACTTCCTTGACCATCGAGGCAAGACGCTCAATGATAACCCAACTCGCAACCTGCCCAAGACA